>OZ022498.1:12900697-15300697 GCA_963989385.1 Ctena decussata
ATATGTAATGTCATTAATCTTACTGTTTTCTTCAGAAAAAATGCGTTTTTTCTACCAAATTGTCTGCTTGGCAACGTTTGTTTTCCGCTGTAATGCATTAATTTCGTCCGACATATAAGTTCGGCAAAAACAATGTTTGGCTTCTGAGACCAGAGTTGTTAGCTCTAAGGTTTGACAAGCTGATTACCATATTAATTCGGCCATAAGACGAGGTTCATTTCCCCCAACACACAAACAGAATGACCCCAAATATCTGAAACCTACAGTAATTGTGCTGTAAGACGGGATTTCTCTTACGGTCTAAGAAAGCTCAAGATCCATCTCAAAAGTTGGACCTAGAATTTTGTCTTCTTCTTTGGAGGAAATCCCGTCTTATAACTGAATAAAAAGTTTCATCATGTACAAACAGAGAAGATTCAGTTCCAACATTTATCAGCAAGTTGTTCTGTAATGTGAGTTATTAGCTCTTGGATTGGGTAACCTGACTGCCAGATTAATTCGGCTACAAGTCGGGGCTTCCCTCCTCCTCCTCCCCCCCCCCCCCCCCCCCCCCCCATTAAAAAAAACCCACACAACAACCTCCAATGCGTTTAATAGCAATTTTGCTATAAAACCGGTTAATCTTGTACAGTCTAAAGTCTACATCCATCTTAAAAGATGGAACTAGAATTTTGTCTACTTCCTTGAAGGGAAATACGCGTCTTATTACCGAATAAAGACATATATCATGTGCTATTAGCAAAGACTATGATCCGACTCATATGTACAGTCTGTTCTGTGATGTACGGTTTGTATATTCCAAAGCGCATGCACAAATCAAAATTAAACATTTCAGGCGCGCCATGAAAAATGTATACTCATACATAGGATAAACGCACGAATTACGCTTGTCCGAACCAGCCTGTACATGGTACTGCAGTCTGATAAGACCTGCACAGTTCCCTTTCAAAATTGTGCATGCCTAGATATTTTCTTTGCGAAGATCTCACGCTAAATCAGTATATTTTGTATGTGTGCAGGTTGGCAGTGTTTGTATATGCAGACGGTAGTTTTTGCAGGATGCGGACAATAACACCTTTTAATATACAAAGTGATAATTAATGTTACGCTCGATTAACCCGCTAAATATCTGGGTCCAGTTGTTCAAAGCATCGTTAGCCTAACGAGCTCGTTAAGGGGTCAACTCGTTAAGTGTTTTGCATCTTTGTAACCAAATACGCTGGTATTTTTTGTTGAAAAAATGTAAGAAGCTTTTGCAATACGCTGGTATTTTTGTTGAAAAAATGTAAGAAGCTTTTGCACCGCTGGTATTTTTTGTTGAAAAAATGTAAGAAGCTTTTGCACTGCAAAAGCTTCTTACATTTCTTCAACAAAAAATACCAGCGTATTGCAAAAGCTTCTTACATTTTTTCAACAAAAAATACCAGCGTATTTGAGATATTAACGTTTAAAATTTTAACGAAACGTTAACTAACGACGTCATAAGTTTTGAACAACCGGGCCCAGAAAAATATTTGGTAAGGTCGTGGGTTCGAATCCCAGTTGTTACCTATTTTTTTTTTTTTTTTTTTTTGTCTTTCCTGCAATAAATTGAAGTATCTGCAAACAACTTTATATATCATATTTAACAAAATCGATCATTTTTGGCAACTTAATACATGGAAAACAGCTTTGAGAATAAGGACCTTACCATGGATAACTTTCCACGCCACTGTTTAAAAATCGATAATCGATATTCGCGAATCGAGCTGGTAATGAAATACACTACGAGATATGGGCAAGTCATCTTTTTCTTCTTATTTTATTTTTCCTTATATTCAAATCCATTTTTCCGTGTTCATTTCGAAAACCGCATTAATTTGCGAACAGCCTGATATAATTTTTGAAAAGATTGCATAAGAAATACCGCGGTCATTTTTTAGTTTAAGTTGACTACCCTCAAAATGTATAGAATATATAGTAAATCATGACAGATTTACTGCGTTGATCAAAGTTTTTACCCGCATATGTCTCTTTTTTTCATAAAATGAAAATTTTCCGTGTTCATTCCGAAAACTACAATTATTCAGCATTTCACTGATATATTTTTTATTGAAATAGGAAGTAAAACAGTGCGGTCATTTTTACATTTTCGATCAGCACCCTTATTTTCTATGCTGGCGCAAATATCCAACAGAATTCACACATTACTCCAGGTGGCGTAGAAAGTTGCGGACGGCATTTTTCTTTACAACGCCAGGAAAAAGAGGCTTTGAAGAATAAAAACATCAGGAAGTATTGGCAGGCCGTAAAATTTCAAGCGGTTTGCGGAAAAGATGACGGCCGAAAAGATTCTGTATTTCGGGTGTATATGCGTTAGTGTAAGTTTTGAATATGACCAGTTTAATCAGAATTGGTAGACCACTTCGTCATTTCATAAAATATGTACCATGTTTGATTTGGTGTTATCACTTTTTATGTATCAATGCCTGGTTCTCTCGCAAGATATTTTGTTCTCTAAAGAGACTGAATTGCTTCTTCTGTTGGTGTTGTCACGTGATTTAATTCTATTTTGCAATTCTGATCTCTGTCTCCGTGAGACTCATTAGCGTAATTGTTCCTCAACGTTTGTCGATAATATCCGAAATATTCCGAATGGGTCGCTTCCGCTAGGCGATATGGTGAACAATTGATTCGTGTAGAACCAGTAATCAGACTAGGAAACGATTTCTTTAATAATAGAGTTTGTACTGGTGGAATGTTGGAGAACAGATTTTATTGAGCACAAAGTGAATCTGAGATTTAATTATGGGTCAGAAAATCATATCTTCAGGTCGAGTTATGAAAAGTTAATCGCCCAATTTACCATCCATCAAGTGAAATTATCCACTCCGATGTTTAATAAGGCATCAAATATGTTTGCACATTTTGTGCTTGCAATATTAATGTGTCTGTATTGAATAAATTCTTCTACAAGAACATTCTGTTTACTATGGTGGTTGGTTTGTCCCATTTCGTCTTTTTGTCTTTTCGCCGCGAAAAGATGCCACGCGAAAAGACGAAAAGACGCCATGCGAAAAGACGATAAGACGAAAAAACGCTATATGCGAAAAGACGAAATAACGCCATGCAAAAAGACGAAAAGACGAAACGCGCCACGCGAAAAGACGAAATTTCAGCGCGAAAAGGCGAAAAAACGCCATGCGAAAAGACGCCATTTGAAACTCTTATTTTGTCGTATTTTCGCGTGGCGTCTTTTCCTCTTTTCGCCTGGCGTCTTTTCGTATTTTCGCGTGGCGTTATTGCGTCTTTTTGCACGGCGTTGTTTCGTCTTTTCGGCGCGAAAAGATAAAAGACGCCATGCTAAAAGACGAAATAACGCCACTCGAAAAGACGAAAAGACGAAATAACGATACTCTGCATTTTTGCCTTCCTTCTCTGTGAGGGACAACTCCTAAACGAAATACTTTGCTCCTCTAGGAGCAAATTCTTTCGTTTAAGAGCAAACCCTTTAAAAAAGGATTTCTAACTAGGGAAAACCTGAAGAGGAAGTCACAGAAATTGTTCCCCTTTGTATAAATGGCGGGACACAATTTCAACATAAGACGGATCTCTCACGGTGGTGCATTTAGATTCAAATACTTTTTGCAACAAATAATTATGTCTTGCTTCGATTGCAGCTCAGTGATACTATAATATTATTTAATATTGGGACACATATGCATTAGCCAAAAGAGCAGTCTAATCAGGCTCTGCTCTGTCTGCGATCGGCACGTCTTTAGAAAACTATGAGCTTGTTCAAATTTTGGGTTAGCTACAGGTTAATGTATGCCAACTTGGGGCGAATACTGTATTGTTTTGTTTTCATATAATGTTTCGGTGTTTGTATAAACATCTTCGACTGTTGACTCCATAATTTGTGAGAGATTACATGTCAACAAGGTGCTTAATCGTTTTGGTAGTTTAAAATCAAAACGAAGATATACTTATGGTGAAATTATTTGGAGAATTTTTCCCCCAAACATAAGGACGGCTCATTTTATTGTATGTCCGTTCAGTATAGAAACACCACAATGACCTTCCTCATATTTTTGGTAATGTTTCTAAAAAAACAAAACATCTCAGTGGCAAAAACTGCAAACCGTGATTAGTCCACTTCTCTACAGATTGCATTCTGATCAGGGTCTACATAATTTAATCAACAAGAGCTCCGCTAGCGGGGCAATATACGCCCGTTTCTGATTTTTTTTTTGCACCGTTTCATCCTTGTCTACATTGCTATCAAGTTTATCCAGACATTCCAAACACTAAGGTTCTCAAAAGAAAAGCCCTAAAAAGTAATCAAAGGGATGTAACTAAAAAAAATAAGGAAGGGGAAGCAGTTATTTCTTTTATTAGACATACTGTCTCAACCTAATACACATTGCTATAAAGTTTCATCAAGATATTCCATACGGTTACCTGGTAAAGACTTGCCCTAGAATAGCCGTAGAAATTAATCAAAAGGATGTAACTCCATAGTTAAGGAAGGGGGGGGGGGGGGCAATTATTCTTATATAAGACACACAGCCTCAACCTAATACACATTGCTATAAATTTTCATCAAGATATTCCATACGGTTGCCTACTTATCGCTTGCATAAGAATAGCCTTAGAAAATATTCAAAGGGAGGTTACGCCAAAAATCAGTATGGGGGGGGGGGGGGGGGGGGGGGCAATCGTTCTTATATGTGACATATTGTGTCAACCTAATATACATCACTATCAAGTTTCATCACAATAGTCCAAAGGGTTAGTTAGATATGAGGTGTACAAATATAGTCTGACAAAATAATCAAAGGGAGGTAACTCAAAATCTAAGTCAAGGGGAGTAACCATTCTTGTATGAGACACGTTGTCTTAACCTCATATACATGTACATTGTTATAAAGTTTCATCATGATATTCCAAAGAGTAACCAAGTTATGGAATGCTAAAGAATTGCCATACAAACTGCCATAGACGAGTTTTTTCAAAGGGCTGTAACTCCGGAAAAATCATCGGAGCAAAATTTCCGTATAATATGCGCTACTCCACATCGTAGTCTTACTGTTTACAAAGTTTCAGCTTAATTGGATGAAAATTATAGGAGGAGTTATCCGGAAACGAACACCCCAAAAATTCTAAGTAAAGGGCTGTAACTCCGCTAAAAATCATTGGAGCGTAAGCTCGAAACGATATGCGCTGGTCCTCTTCATAGTCTTACTATATACCAAGTTTCAGCTCGATCGGATGTAAACTGTAGGAGAAGTTATCCGGAAACGAAAAGTTTACGCCGGACGGACGGACGGACGCCAGCGCCATAACAATATACGTCCCGTTTTTCAAACGGGCGTATAAAAACACTTGTCTAAGTATACTAAGTGTCTTAACAGTAATAAGAATATAAGAATATGATATTTATACATCTTAATTGCAAAACGGTATCATTCTGACCGAAAATATTGCCGACTCCACATTAACTTTCATAGTCTATCCTTATAATTTTTAGCCGTCGTAAAAGAACATCAAATAGCATTTCAGTGCGAACAATGATCAGACTGCATTAGGAGCTGTGTTTGCAGTAGCCTGATATGAGTCTTCACAGTTTAGTCAGACAATCTAAGTTTTAGGAATCAATTGAGCCATCAATAAAAGGGTATTTGTGTGTCGTTATTTCGTCTTTTCGTTATTTCGTCTTTTCGCGTGGCGTTATTTCGTCTTCTCGCGCCGAAAAGATGAAATAACGCCATGCGAAAAGACGAAATAACGCCCAGCGAAAAGACGAAAAGACGAAATAACGCCATGCGAAAAGACGTAAAGACGCCAGGCGTAAAGATGCCACGCGAAAAGACGACAAAATAAGAGTTTCAAATGGCGTCTTTTTGCATGGCGTTTTTTCGTCTTTTCGCGCTGAAATTTTGTCTTTTCGCGTGGCGGGTTTCGTCTTTTCGCATGGCGTTATTTCGTCTTTTCGTCTTTTCGCGTGGCGTCTTTTCGTCTTTTCGCGTGGCGTCTTTTCGCGGCTAAAAGACGAAATACACAAACCAGCTACAATACTTTCGTGACCTGTTGTCAACTAATGTATATATTTCGTTCCCTTTTGGTTTTGAGGACGGAACATGGGATCTGAGTGTAGTATTGCCTTTCTTTTTACTTTGCCAGCACAGCAAAGGCAGCTGAAAACCACAAGGTGGGAATTGCTGCAGAGCTTGTAAAACAGACTACACTAATAAGACTGTTGTGTGTCTGGATAAATGGTGTCTATACAACAATTAATGCTAGAATTGGGTTGGGCTCAGGGTCTCATCCATGCCTAGCCTAAGCGTATGTTAGATGAACTGTACGTTTAAATTTACAAAGACATAGTATAGGCGTCAAAACTCCAACGCCTGAAAAAAAAAAAAAAAAAGAACTTCAAAGATGAAACCTTCATATCATAAGTAATATGAGCCGCGACACGAGAAAGCCAACAATGTGGTCGTGCGTCCAGCGCAGACTCAGATCAGCCTGGGCATCCGCCCAGTCTGATCAGAGTCTTCGCTGTCCGCATGAAGGTAGCTTAATCCCTTGGCTACCCTTTAAGCGCTTAGCAAAGAGTCTGATCAGACTGGGCGAATGCCCAAGCTGATCTGAGTCTGTGCTGGGCGCACGACCACATTGTTGGTTTTCTCGTGTCGCGGCTCAAATCATTTTAGGATGACGTTGCTACTTGTGAGACTGTAGCATGTCGTATTTCTTCGTTATTGGAAGGGGTTTTCCGTGACAAAACACGCCCAAAAATCTAAATCCGTCTTATAAGACGGATCTAGATTTTTGGGGTCTCAATGCAGAATTACAAACGACTGATTAAGATATTTAGGGTGATTCTAGAAACAGAAAAGCACCGTTTTACAGCCGAATATTTACAGTACGTGTCAATAAAATCATGTTCTTTTGGGGAACGAAGTAATATAAATGTACTAATTAATGATAATATAAATGTACTAATTAGCGAATGCCCAATATCAGCTGGCAATAAGAAGGTACCTGCACCATCATCAGGATGCTTACGAACATGGGTCAGTGATCATCAGTTTCAATTGAACCGAAAATAAAAAGCCACGGTCATTTAACTGTTCGTCACTAATGAGGTCAGTTTTAATCAACCGTTGCGTAGTTTTATATTTCTTAATTTACAGAGGAATAGTATTGCAAAAGTAAACCGAATTAGAGTTGCAGGCAAGAACTAGTCATAGGCGTAATGTTGGGGAGTGGAGGAGGGCCGAGGGGTAGGGGGTGGGGAGTGAGGTGGGGTGAAGGGGAAGGGGCAAAATGTTGAGACTTAATGAACACATGCACAAAGCGTGTGTGTCGAAATATCTATTTTAGGGACATTCCACCCCCTCTCTCTCTTCAAACTTATTATAGGGGCCGGAGGAGCAGGGCAACATATCCACCTGTTACGACGCCTAGGAACAGTTGTGCAGCCTTGTTAGGTTCTGTCCTATGCACATCAATTATCTACGAGGTCTGGTCTCTGTTCAGTCTGAGTGGAAGACTGATCTGCCTCTTGGCTGAATGAACGCGCTTGCGCTTGTTAAGTGATGAAAATGGCAGAATTTGCTAACAGTGCAGATCTTGATGAGGTGGCTCATAATGACCCACCTCATCTAGATCTACACTGTTTGTCCTCTAGTTTTTGAATTTTCAATATGATATAGCTTGGATGAAACATATTTTGGAATTTTTGCAGACGTAAATTTTGTCGTCTGCTTTTTGGCGCTTGAAGGGTTAACGCGAGTACTAGTACTATAAAACAGTGAAAATTCCGGCTGAGTCAGTGTCCTTACTGTAGCATGAGCGTGCTTTTTCCAATATTTTGAGTTTCATCATCATGTGCGATATATTTTAATTCAATTAATTAGCATTCCACTCGTTTAAATGTCAGAAGCAAAGTCTTGTGGGCTTTCATATTCAGGTAGTCCTAGCTAGATTCTCTTAGAAGGCTAGAAATGCATTTAAGAAAAACATATATCAACCAATCAACCAATTCCTTAGTTTCGTCCAGTCTGACCCATGATGCACATATCTGCACATTTCTTGACTTACTTTTATCTTAGCCATTGCACCATTCTGTCAGACCAGCTGCAAATGTACCTTTTCTCGAATCAGGTAAGGATAAAGGCAGCCAAAGGAGAGGAATGGGCCCCGCCTTTCATATGCTATGACCAAGATAGCCTCTCCTCCGGGAAGGGTCTCTTACACCCACAGCTCATACGGCCACTAGGCTACGGGAAACCTTTGGTAACTGCGACATCCTTGAGAAACCCGTGCAGCGCATGCTTAAATTGATTGTCAGGTGGACTCCACTCAGGTAAGACGATTTTAGCTGCGTCCACAAGACGTTGCTAGGCCGCAACTATCCATAAGCCCCGTTGCGTAGGAAAGGGCGTGGCAAGTCAGCAGCGGTCCAGAGTCATGTATGCGGGCATGCATATACTACGGTAAAGCAGCTCCCGGACTACACTTGCCGACATTCATAATGATGGCCGCAGGTTGAATCTGGTCCCCATTACGCCTGTCGTCAAATGTACTTCAGGAAACCACGTTCCACGCTTTTTACGTCATATGCATGCCCGCATGCATGACGTAAAAAGCATGGAAGGTGGTTTCCTACGCAACGGGGTTGAAGGGTAATGGCGGCATAGAAACGTATTTCGCATGCAGGTAAAATCGTCTTACATAAGTTGAGTTCACTTGCCTTAAATTGGGCCCCACGGTTTCTCAAGGATGTTGTAGTTACCGTCAGTGGTTCAATAGAAAAGACAAACGTTTTCCTGACCATGGGTCACGTTGGGTACAGCGGTCATACTAGAAATTGTGCATAAAAAGGCTACAAAAGTTGTAATCATAAGCAGATCTATTTTGAACGTTGATGCCTTATGTCTTAATAAAATGTGAAAATAGTTTCGACTCATCTGACTCAGAGTTGCTGGAGCCCCGGTAACTAAGTAGGTTAGGCGCGCTGGCCTGCTGATCTAGCACTCCCGGGTTTAAGCCCCCCTCCTCCCGCCCCCTAAAAAGAGTTCCCTAGCCTTTCATTATCACTCACCCATCGTCCTGACATTATAATTATTATTGTTTTTCATTATTATTGTTATTATTATTGATATTACTATGGTTAATATTATTTCATAAAGTACAAATTTACACAAAGTAAAAGTTTAGAACGTTACAGGTGTGTGACACAAACATCTAAACATGAATCAGCCAGAGCACCTAGATGGCCCATGTAAGGGACGCCCTAATACCTTTATAATGATTATTATGGGGCTTAATTAATAAAACTGGGCTATCCCATGACGCAAAAGATCTTATAGAACCAGAGAACTGCGAATGCTCTGCTCAGTCTGCATACTCTCGCAGTATGATCAGAGCATACGCTGCCAGCTAAATAGTTTCTCAGGATCCATTTCTACTTGAAGCGAACAGAGAATGTTCTGTTCGAACAATGCGCATGCGCAGGATGATCCGGGTCTTCCTTGTTCGTCAATGTTATAATGCACTTTTTCACGTGCCTCAGCCCAAATTAGATGTTTGACTCCTTCTTCTCAGGTAAATCCGTAAATGATAGGCATTTCTTATAATGACAGAAAATATTGACTTCCGCATGCGTAAATAAACCAATTGGCATATTAGAACAGCGTAGGGTCAGAATAGCCTGCACTTCGCCTTTGTCTTGTCAGAGCATTACAATTAAATAATATTAGCACATTAAGCATTGAGTCTGGGTAGTTATGATACTGTACAGAAAAGCAGGCTGGTAAGAGCTTTGCGGCTTGAAAAAGGCCACCTATTTATTTTGTCCGTGCGCCGGCTCAAAAGACGTGTGCGGATCAGGTGAAATATAAGTTAGAGCAACGTGACCAAGGGACTCAGATTTGCTAGCGCATGTTTGCAATCTGAACAGTCTTCTTCATTCGGATCAGAAGTGAATCTTTAAAGTAAAACAAATAAGACTCTGTTCAATGTGCGCAGCTGCGCATGCGTATTTAGACTCCACTTATGAAACGGAGAATAAGGTATATTTTTGCGCGCCGCGGTTCATATTTGAGCTGCGACAAGAGAAAACAAACAAAGTGGTTGTGCGTCCAGCGCAGACTCAGATCAGCCTGGGCATCCGCCCAGTCTGATCAGAGTCTTTGCTGTCCGCATGGAGATAGCTTAGTCCCTTAGCTACCCTCTAAGCGTTAGCAAAGAGTCTGATCAGACTGGGCGCACTACCACTTTGTTTTCTCGTGTCACTGCTTATTTTGTCACTTTGAACCTGATCGGCAGCATAAGAGGTAGCGAGAAATATTATTATTCGATAATTAGAGGTTTGAATGATCGAGAAGTGAAAATATCGATGGATTTGAAAGAATTGCTACAAAAAGGCGAGAAATTGTGAAAAGTTGTCAAAAGGAACAGATTGGGCGTTGAAGGCTCACAGCACGATATCAATAATAGAACGGCAGGCAATAATATTATAGAGTTATGCGGGGCGATTATAGGATAAATATACTCAAAAAAAATATTAAAGGGTCAAACTTTTACCCTGCGATTTCCGAAACATTTCTAACATTTGGTAAAATAAATCATTTCCACCTTCCATTTCATTCATTTTACAAGTTTTGTACACATGAAGTTTGAAAATATAGCCTATATCTTGACCAAGTCTAGCCTTCAATTCACACTACCCTCAAAATCAGAGTTTTTTGAAGTCCATAGGGAACAAATTCACCAAAATTTTCGATTTCGCCAATTCATGAATTTTTTGAAAAATTTCACATCAGTCATCAAGTTTAATCATTTTTAAGGTCAGCAAGCTATAAGAAGTTTAAAACTCATAGCAGTTTTAGAAGTTATTCCCGACCAAACTGACACACTATCAATTCTCTATGGGAATTCAAACAACTCTCATTTTAGGGGTAGTTTGACTTAAAGCATGACCTTGGTCAAGACAAAGGCTATAGGGTTAAGCTTCATGTGTATAAAACTTGTAAAATGAATAAAATGGAAGGTAGAAATGATTTATCTGACCAAATGTTTGAAATGTTCCAGAAATCGCAGGGTAAAAGTTTGACCCTTTAATATTTTTTTTGAGTATATTATCTGTTTGAGAAAATAATATGCAAAAATCAAAAGAAAGGCAAAACAACAATATTAAAAAAATACTAATAATAATAAAATAAAAAATGAATAACAGAATGAAATAAGACTTGGTCTTTTTTCACTCTCTTATTGATGTTTTGTCTGTTGGTCTAATTTTACTTTGTTATTCGGTCTTATTTCTTTCTGCTATAGTTGTATTTCTTTTTTTTTAGTACTTTTTAAAAATGTGAAAATGTAAGTTAAAAAAAAAAATAAAAATAAAAAAATACGCGTTATGGTCCAACATAAAAGCTAAAAATTCACGTCCGTTTGACCATATACTATATTAGGTAATTGTAGTGAAGCGTGTTCAAAATGAATGAATGTTAAAGTCACGTACATTGCTTCGATAATACGCGGTAGAAAATACGAATATTACAAACATCTTAAGTTGGAATTCCTTATTCATCTTACATGTGAAAGCCTGCGCATCAGAAAGTATGCATGTTTTCTAAAAAAGAAAAAATTACTTCTACTTCTGAAATTTGCTAGTTACTTTTTGAAATACGATCTCGCTCTTATGAGAACTGGACAAACAAGTGCACATCTGTAGAGCATTGGCATGGTTGGAGCATTGTCAAATTGTTTGTAAATGCTTAATGAAATGAGCAGCGACACGTCAAAATCAACAAAGTGGCATGTGCGCCCAGCGAAGTTTCAGATCAGCCTGGGCATCCGCCCAGTCTGATCAGAGTCTTCGCTGTCCGCATGGAGCTAGTTTAGACCCTCAGCTACCCTTTAAGCTTAAAGCGGAAATTCTGATCAGACTTGGCGGATACCCAGGCTGATTTGAGTCTTCACTGGGCGCAAATGCCACTTTGTTGGTTTTCTCTTGTCGCGGCTCAAATAGTTATTCTGTGAGCAAAGCTACATAAAGTATCCACGTTTATGCCCGCTACTGTACTGTTTTTCAAAATGCACTGAAATCACTGGGAATAACTGGTATTGTTTTATTTAAAAGCATGTCGAAAACTGCAAGGAAAAATTCCAAGGGGTAATAAAGTAAAGTTATGAAGAATTTAAATTTAAATTAGCTGAAAATATGCAAGGACTCTTATTACGTCATTTGAGTAATTCAAATTATAAAAATTTTAGGAAAAAAATATTTATACTTTTCTTATACTTTTTTTCTCCTAAAATAGATTGTGACAAGTTACATCAAAAAATAAAAAAATATTTTGAATCAAGAGTATGGTGATAATAACTGGATTTCAAATCACATTTTGCAAGAAAAGCTGTAGAGAAGAAAAGTGGGCGGGGTTTAAAATCTACTTTGCATAAACTTTGTCAATAACTACACTTTGGGTTAGAATTTTTCGATGGGGTTTTCACCAATCTGTTTCTCTCATAAATGAGCCGCGACACGACAAAACCAACAATGTGGTTGTGCGCCCAGCGCAGACTCAGATCAGCCTGGGCATCCGCCCAGTCTGATCAGAATCTTCGCTGTCCGCATGGCGGAAGCTTAGACCATTAGCTATCCTTTGAGCACTATACGAATAGTCTAGTCAAATTTGGCGGATACCCAGGCTGATCTGAGTCTGTACTGGGCGCACAACCACATTGTTGGTTTTGTCGCGTCGCGGCTCAAATATCTTTTAATTAGGTACATTTTGGAAAAAGTGAAGAAAACAGTGCAGTAGCCCTTTAACGGCGAATGGATACACTTTCAGGGAAATCAAACTCAACCATTTTCAGTTTTTCCTCCTAAATGCGGGTCACTAAAGAAAACCCGTTTTCTCCCTTAGGAAAGCAGACCCTATTTGAAAGGTATATGCCCCGCTTCCCCCTCCCCCACCCCACTCACCCCACCCACCCAAAGCAAAAGTGTTGACCACAGCGGGTTCTTTTTTTTTTTTTTTTTTTAATGACAGAAAAATATGGAGGTCATTCCATACGATAGTCAAACAAAGAAATATACAATGGAGACCATATAGTACTTTTAATAAATATTAAACCGAAAAAATATTTTTAAAACTGTGCGTAATGCAGTAACTAAATTTCTAGAATGCAATATAAAATGCGCACCTTATTCATTTTTCTAATTTATTTTTTACATTATTTTTTATTTCCTTACCATTTTTCACTCATCTGAGATGAGTGAAAAATGGTAAGGAAATAAAAAAATAATGTAAAGATTCAGCATGGTAATGATTATTGTACAAAACTCTCACGAAGAATTTATCGCAGTTGGAATCCTCCTTTTAAGTTTAAGAATTGACTTAATTTGTCCTATTACACAATTAAGGACAATTTACCGTTACAAAATAGACAATTTGTTACTTTGAAGATGTATTCCTTGCCTTTGATTTTGGGATGCATGGCGAGATTTCACACTTGATTAGATGAATATCACTGCCGACAGATAAAAGTGACAGGAATCATAGTCAGAACAACTTGGCACCTAAAACAATTTGTCAACAGCGATTACCAAGTTGTTCCGATTGCGATAAGATCAGGACAATGAAAGGCTTGTACAAATTTATCCTAACATTCCTGTCAATCGTTTATATGACTCCGATTTCGGTCCGATAACACATGACGTCACAGCGCGAGACACCTGTTGCGCATGACTGATTGTTTTCAGGCGCGTGCCACAAACAAACAGATCAACACCATCAAAATGTCTATTGCGATTTGATTGGCCAATGAAAACTTGTAAAAACTTGCTACTGGAATTCTTTAAATAGTGCCGCCGATTTCTGATTTCTGTTCACAAGTCAATAAAATATGCGATCCAATAAAAAGCTGTCTCTGAGACACATGGAATAAGAGAACTATTTTCTTGTTAATGACAAAATATGAATTATTTTGTTTAATATAACTTTTATGTCAAAATATCAAATTTTGATATTCATACATATGATAGAAAGTATTGAAGTATCTGCACTTTTTTGCGGTCAAATACGGATAAAAACTCGTAGAATCTTGGATAAAAAAAAGTTTGTTTGACATTACACTAAATAGGATCATAAAAACAAAATGCTATTATACAGTTAGAGAAACTGTATTTGTATATTTTAAACATAATGCTTTAAGTTGTTCTTGGAAGCAATGGATTACACAAAATATAGAGCCACAGTTCCACTTTAAAAAGTTTTGAAAGTTTATAACTGACAATGGATTATTTAACAACCTGACTGATACCAGAAAAGTTTTACTTGATATGGGAATTACTGACTTATCCAAGAACCGAAATGATTAAAATAGAAAAAGAAGACCGTTCCTTTAGTATGCATCTTGATATGGACTATAGTGATGGGCAATATTCTCCGCAGTCCCCACCCCATGGAATTTATTCATCGCCGTCCCCCACTCATGGACTGTCGTTCACGATGGTTAAGGTGAGAAAGTCTACTTCAACTTTTAGTTCGAGATACATGTCACACTTTGAAAAAAGATTTAATACACTTTTATCAATTCTTACATTTATTTACTTTATACTGTAAATAACAAAGCAGAAATTTTGATATTACGAAAACTGCACACGCGTTGCAAAAATAGTATTTGAAAGTGATGGGGTAAGTATATATTTTTTATAGTTTAAGAATATAATTGGACACTAATCCACTAAGCGCCAAAAATGAAATTACAGTCAACTCCTGATATCTCGAGCACTGATATCTCAAAGTACCCTCTTATATCAAAGAATATTGTTAGGACATAATTGCAATTTTTCTTTACTTTTCAACTCTTCTTATCTCAAACTATGATATCACAAGGTAAATTTTCTGGGACCAGAAAATTTACTTAGAGATATCAGTTGTTTGGAATAAAATTTGACTGAGAGATATCGAGAGTTTACTGTAATTGAATTCTCAATGAACGTAGATCCAGACGTGGCTCATTATGATCAAACATTTTTTTGAAATTTTGCAGACGAAAATTTGTCGCCTGCGTTCTTGGTGCAATATACATGTTTAATCGACCAACGGGAGCGCAAAATTACCGGTCTAATTATTCCACATAAACTATAGTTTATTAACAGTGTAGCGTTTTCAGAATTACAGAATAGAAGTCTCCGTAGTTCCGCTAGAAGTAAATGCGTGTAAACACAAATCGCTATAAAACGCGACCCTACCTTCACGTTTGGTGACAAAATAAAGACTGATGTGAATAAATTGTGTTATAACTGGCAAAAGGTACTTGGAAACAATTTTTGAAGAAATGATACAATTTCTTTTCCTGGTTCCCCGCCGAGCAATGCATCATTTTCGAAGTGAAACAGAAAATAGGAAACTACTGCTGTACATTGTATTTTTACCATATAGGTTACAGTTATGACATTGTGTTTTTCAACTCAACCAAAATAATTTTTCAACTCCACTTAACAAGAACCTAAAAGAAGATTTATCTGTTTAAACGCTAGCGAATCAAGGTTATTTACAATGACGAAACTTTAGTAAAAGAAAAAGGCAACAATTCATCACGATAAGATTTTACACGAAGATACCACTACAGTGGACTCGACAGTATCGAATCATCGACAGTATCGGATCACTCATTAGTTATCACCCATTTTTCTCACAAATGAAGCAAATATTTTTTACCATTATATTACAGTCATCAAGTTAGTCCAATGACAAAGTGCCGGGTGAAAAATTCAATTGAAATGTGCGGCTATGAAACAAATCAGAGTTGTTGAAAAGCTTGGCCCCTCTTCAGCGGCGCTTGCATTTTGTCTGTTGCTTGTTACTCCCAAAATAGATTTCGGTTGTTTACACAATTTTATCATTTGGCGATTGAAACCAATTCTGCTTTTTAATATGTTCTGGCATCCCTGAAATTGCTTGCAGTCATTATTTTTGTGACATCCCTATATTTGATAAGACTAAAGGCTTGAAAAGTTGGGCACCGATGTGCGACAGTAACGGATCATTATATAATTTGAGCTGAAATGCAGGCATTAGCTGGAAAACTTTATGTCGGATGCATGGTCTGATGCTGAAAGCAAGTCATATATCAACTACCTGAGTGGCTGCTATGTCTTCTTTCATAGAAGATCGGTATAAAAGTAACACAACATCCTTTTTGTAAAATATCCCCCATCCCACGCCCCACACACTAGCGTCTGATAATGAAGGTTATGCGAAGCACAACTAAGCTTCCGCTAAACATTCTGAAGAAACATTCGAGATCAGCTCGCATGTGTGTGAACCCATTAATTACGTGCTTTCATCAAATGGGCATTTGTACACTGTGTAGACTCAGATTAATGCAGCAGAACTCGCTGAAAGACCATATAGTGTTTATACACGGTTTGCATTGAAATATCTACAATGTTAAAGCGGCAAATTACCGTAAATTTGTTGATCCTGGTCGAACACCTTGGTCTTGTCAGGGTATATTCTTTGCAAAGTCAGATTATGGTCTTTACTGTTTGAGTAGTTCCGTGTTAAAGGGGTGCAGGGGATTACTGAGTTAAGAATTATTGACATGCTTGTACATTTGTGCACAGTCAACTGTTATCTAACAGACATAACCGTTGCTTGTGAAAGACCACGTGAAAAATACCGTTGAAAGGCCGTAAAAGTTTCCTCTGAGAGTTTAATAGGTCCAACTGTTTTATGTAGCAAAATTATTGAAGCTAAGAAGGTTGGCAAATCGCCTCGGAGGAACTCTCCTATAAAATAACATCATATGATCCGATACTGTCGCAACTGATTCGTTACTGTCGTAAGACCCTCCTGTAAGTCTGGATAAGTTATCTGCCCTTAAAGAAATACATTTTGTAAATATTTTGACATGGGTAGATAGAAGGGATATTTTGCAATTGTTATGTGTAACAACATACCTAATTTTAGCATGCATATACAACAAAACAGGAATTTTAATGAACTTGATCCGATACTGTCGAGTCCACTGTACTAAAGCGATGGGGATTTTAAAAGGTGCATAGAATTTTCTGCTGACTGCGTGACATGTTTTAGGCTGGACTATTTATTTCAATCTAAATTATTTGACAAAGTCCATTTAGAGGTCTAGAACTTTTACGCATTTTTGTTTTGATTTTTGAGTGAAAAAAGGGCTCTAATTGGCTGAGAAAATAGTTTGGACAGTAATAAAAATATGGAATCTAGACCACAGTTAGTAGTTAAGAAAAAAAAATTGAACAGGAAACTATATCAGTCGTCTAGAAATCAGTCAAATGCGCTTTTCCATTTCCACTCGAAAGTTACAAAAAGAATAATCAAGTTACTGCTAATGTATAGCCAACCATTTACAATGCTATTCAACGCATATCTATGTAAAGCTAGAATTTAAAGTCTACATATTCCTATCAAAGGTAAAAACCGTCAAAATACAAATCATTATGCAACCTGTACATCCTTCAGAATTAATGAAAATATGTCGGTTGATGTGCCTTTTTGTAGCATATAACTGGTAAAAAAGAAGGGACAAGGTATTTTTAAAAAATGATAATTCTCTCCCTAAAAATACGGGTTTCGTCTCTGGTACCCTGTTAAGCAATGCAATAATGCAACAGCGGCACAATCAATGGGATCCTTGCCTATTTTTTTTGGTACATTGTATTTTTATCACCTGTTAAACGCCTGTACCTTATATTTTTACCGCCTGTACGTTGTATTTTTATCGTGAAATAAAGCTTGTGAAATCGAAAGTAGGTCATTTTGGTTGGCAACTAAAATGACCTAGTTATTTTTTCAAACTATTTATGGTAAACTCAAGGACGTTTTGATTTTTCAAAACCGGCCAACCAAGATAATAATCAATGGCGAAACTAGAGTGAGAAGTTTGCAGCGATAACTCACGATAAAATATTTCGTGCTGATAGAGCAATGGGGCC
This sequence comes from Ctena decussata, assembly GCA_963989385.1. Taxonomy (NCBI): domain Eukaryota; kingdom Metazoa; phylum Mollusca; class Bivalvia; order Lucinida; family Lucinidae; genus Ctena; species Ctena decussata. The sequence goes on from OZ022498.1 coordinate 12,918,678, forward strand.
TTAAGACAACCTTTTGGAGTTTACAGATGGCTCCCGAAAGTGGTCTAACCGAAATTTCGGTTTGGCTACTTTCAGGACTTTAGTGAAATCTCCACCAGTAAGCAAGTACCATGGGAAAATGAGCCGTGACACGAAAAAACCCAACAAAGTGGAATGTGCGCCCAGCAAAGACTCATATCAGCCTGGGCATACGCCCAGTCCGATCAGAGTCTTCACTGTCCGCATGGAGGTAGCTTAGACCCTTAACTACCCTTTAAGCTCACAGCGAAGACTCTGATCAGAATGGGCGGATGCCCAGGCTGATCTGAGTCTTCGCTGGGCACACACACCACTTTGTTGGTTTTCTCGTGTCGCGGCCCATATGTGCTTTACATAGTACATGCGAGTCGAATAGCGTTGTTCTATTTTGGCAAACAATTTCCTGAAGCCTGAAGTTTTTTTAAAAGCTTCCAGCTAGCACAGTCCGTATTCTTATTACATGCTTCACACCCGGTTAACTATGTTTTCAAGGCTGTTACGAAACGGAAAAGAGCTGTTACGAAACGAAAACGTGTCATAATTATCAAACGACCTGATATACGAACCGAAAAAGAGCTGTTACGAAATGAAAAAGAGCCATAGTTACCAAACGACCTGGTCATCAGGTCGTTTGGTAACTATGACACTTTTTCGTTTCGTACAGCTCATTTTCGTTTTGTAACAAACCTTGTATATACATAGTTAACCAGGAGTGATTTTGTTTATTCAGGTAGATAATTCAGGAACAATTACGGAAGTCATATAAGGTGTCCCATTTTTTTTTTACGATGGATCGAGTATTGAAGATACGCGGACGCACCGGCTGATATGTAGTTATGGAACACATATGTCCAATAATAATGATAAAAATAATGATGATAATAATAATAATAATAATAATAATAATAAAACATCAGCGGCGTATCCAATAATAATAATAATAATAATAATAATAATAATAACAAAACATCGGCGGCGTATCCAATAATAATAATAATAATAATAACAAAACAACAAATGTACCTGCACTAATTTATTATAAGATTGCCCAACGTTAAAATATTCGCGACATTCAGACATCGCTAGTGATTAATCGATTAATCGGATTAATCTGTATTATAATATACTAGCTAATCGACTTCTGTTGCAAACTGAGAAATGTAAGTCAACTGAAGTCATCGAGTCTGAGCCAACTTTTTGGCATAAGATGTCACCTTAATCTTTATATATTTTAAATACAAATATTTTAAATAGTGTGCCTATGATTCCTGTGTCATATACATATTATGTATGTCGGAAAGCTAAATTTCAGAAAACAAGACAGAATACCATACCTATACTATATAATCGCTTACAGTGTCCGTGGTCCTATGAGTAGTAAAATCACCTAAATACAATCATTAAGCTTTCAACCTTCTTGATTGGTGACAAAGTGTGCGTTGATGTACATATGTTGTATCAGATATAACTGGCAAAAAGTAGAGAGACCTTAGTTTAGAAAACTGTCAGTCCAAGTTCTTTTTCTGGTTACCGTCCAGCAATGCAATATAAACAAAGGCGAGACAATGAATTGGGCCGCACCCCTGTGCATTGTATTTTTACCATTTTATTCAAGCAACTAATATCGAAAGATTTCTTTGTTGGTTGTTTTGGATTAAACGGCCCTTTGAGACAGTATTTCAGGCATATCGGACCGTCTCCCAGAGATAGGGAGAAAGAAATGAGAAATGATAGACGAGAGAAAAAAATCCAAACAACCCCCGCCCACACCTACTGCAAGCACAGTAGGTCCTTGCCCAACTTTGATCCAAATAAGTAAGTAGGCAAGTTATAACCAGCACCACCGCCCGACCACCAACCCCAATATCGAAAAAAAGTCGTTTTAGTTGCCATCTAAAATGACCAAATCGATTTGCAACAACTTTTTATGAGAAACTCAATGATGTTTTTTTAGTTGAAAGTTGGCCATTCGCGGTCATTTACAATGAGGAGCCTATGGTAAAAAGTTCGCAACGATACCCGCCATGAAATATTTTACCATGACAGAGCAGTGTTATTTCAGTGCAAAATAACATATCTTTGTTGCTGTTCCAATTCTCGTGACGATGTTCTTCAAAAAAGGGACGGGACAACGAATGAGGCCTTCGCCTGTGCATTTTATTTTGATCATTTTATTCAAATTTAGGTCAATTTAGTTGCCAACCAAATTGACTTAAATCATATTTCAAACCCTTTAAGTTAAGTTTGCTATACACTGTTCCGAGAATAGCTGCTAAGCTCCGCCTGCTTAGTTACTGTTACTACGTCTCACAAGCTTTACACCAAGATGACGGGAAAATAAATGACAAAGACAAGTGTCTGCTAAATGTTGGCGATCTCTGGCGAGCCTTCTCATGACCTACACATGGCAGTTGGCGCATCATGCATTTCCGATGCGTTCTGTTCTTGCAAAGCAGGGAAAGTTTATTAAAAGTGGCGTTAGTTTGTTTTCTTTAAACAGGTATACATCCCTCCATTAGCTGTAAGGTAAAATCACGGAGTTATGTTCGATATTGGCCACGTGCGATTTGTTTGTGAGACTATGTCACGTGCTAAGTTGTCGTTGCATCGGCCAGATATACGCTGTCAGGTGATTTTAAGTGACATTCTGGGTGTGGCTCGGAACTGTGTATTCCCAATCATTTACCATGACGAAACTAAAGTAAAGTCCCGTTCACATGGACAGATTTACACACATGAGTATTTATTTGCATATATTCTTAATGCAAATTTGCTCACATATGCAAAGTTGCGCATGTGTAAGCTTTTACTTTACTCCATATGCAAATCTTTTATTTTTGCACTTACTTGGGAGCAAGTACAAATCTCGATTTGCATACATGCAACCTAACCTCAGGCTCAAAATCATTCCTTAAATTTAAGGACGACCTTAAAGTTAAGGTCGAAAATTTCAAGTGTAAATTAAAGTTGATAGTGTAAAAAGAAAATGTATTTGATTTTTATTTCTCAAAGGCCCCATTGCTCTGTCGGCATGAAATATGTTATCGTGCAGTATCGCTGTCTCACCATTGTTTCGTCGTTGTAAATAGCCGAAAATGGTCATTAAAGGTAGGTTCCTGTACTTTGGAATGCACCATAATTTTGATGATTTTTTATCCAAGTTGTTGGAAAGCACTTATAAAGAGGAAATGAATAAGTTTCACTAAAATGTGTAAACCAAAAAATTGTAGAAAAGTCGTTTTGCAAGGGATTTCCTAACTCTGCTTCGCACACCAGTTAGCGCTATTTTTAGTTCGCGCCAAAAATAGATAATATAGCTAACGTCATGCTGCATTGCATTTTGGGATAGTTTTAACCCATCTGCCATGCCAGGACCTCTGGAAGAGCTCATGGCAAGAGAAAATTAACCGTTGGCTAATGACATCAGAAACTGCGGACTTGTAGACATATATACATATTTATTTTTAGAACTGGAATTCCAACAAAAGAAAATAAACCAAAGGGAATACGACTATTTTCTACAACATCTGACGATTTTCTCAGTAGCAACAGTTTCAGAAAAATAAAAGAATTCAATACTACCCAGAAAAGGACAAAATTGTTATGTGAACATAATTGTTATCGCTAGGCCAGGAACCTACCTTTAAAACAATAAAGCAACCGCGAGTATCACGTAAAAATGTAAAACAAATTGGGTCGTTTTATATACCATAATTTTGAATAAAATGGTAAAGTACGATGTCCCACTCACAAATCGTTTCATATAAGAATGTTCAGAACTTTTATCAGCACTTATACCCTTTATGGTTCCTTTTTATGAGAATTTTATACAATGATACAATTTTTCATAAAACAGAAGGATGCAAGTTTTACGGATAGCATTCTGAAAATTTTATTTTGTACATCAGAACTTTGGTTAAACAAATTTCGCATCTTCAGAAGGCTGTTTCCGGGTTTGACATTGGTATGGGGCGAGCTAGGGTGGTGATTAGATATGATGCTAGCTGGAAATAACTCGCCATGTAACAAATTCAATATATGAGCCGCGACACGAGAAAACCAAAAATGTGGTTGTGCGCCCAGCGCAGACTCAGACCAGCCTGGGCATCCGCCCAGTCTGATCAGAGTCTTCGCTGTCCGCATGGAGGTAGCTTAGACCCTTAGCTACCATTTGAGTACTTAACGAAGAGGCTGGTCAAACTGAGCGGATGCCCAGGCTGATCTGAGTCTGCGGTGGGCGCACAACCACATTGTTGGTTTTCTAGTGTCGCGGCTCATATAAGGTATAACTGCTTTGAGCAAATTATGGCATTGTGAACTTGGACGCATGTAGACACTAATCAGCTTCTAAACTGGAGATATAACGGTTGGTTGGTTGGGTTAACGACCCTTTGAAACAGTATTTCAGTCAATATCGGACTGTCTGCCAAGGAGAGGGAGAAAGAAGAGAGAAATGATAGACGAGACAAAAACAACAACACGCAAACCTACTGCAAGCACAGTAGGCCTTTGCCCTACTACTATCCAAATCAGTAGGACGCCAGGCACTGGAAGCTATACCAAGCACCATCGCACCACCCTGGAGATATAACAAAGTTCATTCAAGATTACAAATGTTTTATGACTGCTTATTGTTAAATGAATACTACTGCACAATAAAATGCCCGATTGTCCATTTTGAAGCTTTAGTGTGTTTTTCCTCGCTTTATGCAGTCTTAATCTCAAAACATTTTACACTCGCATATCACTAAGCAGAAATTGACTCTACATTTATGCCGCAAACAAAGCAATATTTTTCAGAAACCTAAAGAAAGATCCTTTTTTGGAATTACAGTTTTCATATTTTTGGCATAAAAACTCCTGGATCTTTTTGGACATTTTTGATCATGTGCACGCTTAGCAATATATTTTTGCACACAGTAAGCAAAACTGCATATAAGCAAATGTACTTACGTATGCGAATACGTCCATGTGTACGGGCTTGAGAAATTTACAGCGATATTTCGCGATAAAATATTTCATGCTGATAAAACAATGGGGACTTTAATTTTCACTATAGAATTACGTTTGATTCCGGAAATTTTACAATTGAGCCGCGACACGAGAAAACCAACAAAGTGGTTGTGCGCCCAGCGCAGACTCAGATCAGCCTGGGCATCTGCCCAGTCTGATCAGAGTCTTCGCTGTCCGCATGGAGGGAGCTTAGACCCTTACCTACCCTTTGAGCACTTAACGAAGAGTCTGATCAAACTGAGGGGATGCCCAGGCTGATCTGAGTCTGCCCTGGGCACACAACCACATTGTTGGTTTTGTCGTGTCGCGGCTCAATTTGTTTACATTTTGCTCAAGAGCTCATACTAGTAAGGATCATATGACACTTGTTTCAGTTCGGCTACATATAAAACGAGCTACAACTATTGAGAATTAGTTTATTCTTTTCACTAACAGGAGACCATCATGGAAATATGCCTGAAAACGTCTCCGTAGTCCTACCAGTGATAAACGTCTAAACACAAATTATGAAACGAATGGGATCCAACGTCTGTACATTGTAGTTTTACGTCTTTGGACAGTTAACCTAAAATGGCGAAAATTTATTTTCAAAACCGCTTTATGTGAAACAAAAGGATGTTTTATTATGTTTAAAGTCTCCATAGTCCTATCAGCGATAAAAACGCCAAAACCCAAATTATTGTAAAAAGCAATTCAACATTCACGTTTGGTCATAAAATGTGGGTTGGTGTACATATATTAACTAAAATAACTGGCAAAAAGGAGAGAAAGCAAGTTTTTGAAAAATAACAAATCGCTACACAAAATACAATTTCCTGTTCTGGTTTCCTGTCTAGCAATGCTATATAAACATAGGCGGGATAGTAATTTGGACTCCACGCATGTACATTGTATTTTTACCATTTTATGAAATCGACTAACTATGGTCATATACAATGACGAAACTGCAGTGAGAAGCTTGCGTTACGATGAAATGTTTTAAAATGTTTTAGCTTTTTGGGACCTTCAGCTAAGGAAACCATTGTTTATTTGTGGTATAGATTCTATTTATATAATTGAAACAAGCTATACTCACTGTACAGTTTCGTCATTGTGAATGACCGTGGCCAAGGTTTAGCCAAATCTGAACAAATAAATACATCCATGAGTTTCATAGAAAAAGATTTTGAAAATGACTTGGGTCTGTTTAGTTGGCAACAATCAATAATAACCTACTTTCAATATCGTATGGTAAAATACAATGTACAGGCGGGGGGGGGGGGGGTCCTTTCATTGTCCTGCTTTTGCTAAAATTGCATCTCTCGACGGTTTTTGGACCAGTTTGTCTTTAGTTTTTTGAAATCGTTCTTCATAGTTTTGCCAGTTTTCTTTATTTTATTTTTTGTGACAATATATTTACACCCACATTTTATCACCAAACGTGCAAATTTTCGAAAGATTTGTGTTTAGATATTTTTACCTCTGGTTGGGCTATGAAGACTTTGAGTCTCTTTCTGAGTCCGTTTGAAAATAGGGTTCCGCTGAAGCCAGTGCTAGGGGGCTAGGACAGTGTTGCACCACTACATTACTGCACATGAATAGACACAATTAAACCGAGTCTGCTATTTTCGTTTCTTTGATGTGTTCCTGGCTTCCAGAGGATCTTCAATCAGAGTTTATTTTTAACGTGAGCGTCATGGCATGAACAGGGAATACTTTGATCAGTCTGTATACTTTCGCAGTCTTACAGAAGTCGAGAGCTGCTTGATATACAGCTCCCACCATCTGGGCACAAAAGGCTGAATCAATATTGAACCAACCTTGATTCAACGTCATGACGTTGAATCAAGGTTGATTCAATATTGATTCAATTCTGTGTGCCTGCTGGGCATGTCGATGCGATCTGTTAAGAATCAGATCAGACTGCACAAATACGCAGGCTGATTTCAGTCCTCCCTTCTAGCCATGCCTTAAAACCCTACTTCCTTTTGACGCTGATCTTTTCTTAAAGGTGAAATGAACAAGTCTATTACTTTTAAAACAAGTCTTTCAGATTTCATCCGTCCCTCGTTTTATCACCTGCGTGTGTTTGCTCACTTCTTCGTTTATTTTCCTGTTTTATACCATTTGCCTTTTACTAGAAATTGTCTTTTTATTTAGTTCTTCTTAAGTAATAGCTTTTATATTTAAACATGTAAGAAGAATTTAGCGCACTATTAGCCCTATTAACCACTTTCTCCCTAGACAAAGGAATATTACTCTTTATCACGCCATTGTTTCGTCGCCGGAAATGGGATCTTTTTCTAAGGACAAACTTTCGGAAAATATTATTATAAAATACACTATACGTTTTCAGAGTGATCGAAGATTACTGGAATTTATTGTCGTTTTTATGCCATGTTTATGGGCCCTAACACGACACAGCCATAGCGAGAGAATGTTGTTTTGAGTAAAACGTTAATGGTTTACGCGTATTTTACGTGCCTGGGGCTAAGAGGCTTAAGTGACTTTTACCATTATGCAAAGTGAGGAAAAGAAAACAAAACATAGGTCAGGATGACGTTATAGATCTTTAAGAAATGTGTCTTCAAACTTGAAGATCAAAGTTAAGATGACATTGACATCCTATATACGTATGCTGTCACTTATTCTGTCATTCGTTATTACCCAAACTAAGCTTAGTGGGGTATGGAAATGACCCTCGTTTGTACGTATGCGCGTTTGTCCGTCCTTCCGCCAGTCCTTCTGTCCGTCCGAAATCGTTTGTCCGCAGCGTCACTGCACTGGTTGGAAACTATGCAGATTGTCTTTGTATGATATGAAAATGTGCAAATGTTAATTTTTATTTATTTATTTATTTTTTTTTTTGACTGGGCTGTTTGCAATAGAGTTACATGTATGACCCTTGCTGATGTGGAATTTGTGTCCGCGACTCCTGCCATATCTTTGATTGGTGTATTTAATTTTTTGCAAATTGTTTACCATGATATTAAAAAGCGCATAAGGTTTTCGATTTATTATTCTGATACTTTAAGAAAGTCATTCCCCTTTTTAGTGGAGCAAATATGTTGGGCTATCTTTCAAGGGGGTGGTCTACGGAGTGTAACATTTGTTTTTGTATATCAAAATGATCGCCTGGGCCTAAAGTTATCAAATTCAGCGTTTGCCACTTTGGCAAACCTTGCATAACTCTGCAGTGACCGGTTATTTACGTTACCCCATTAGATTTTAAATACAAAACATATTTATTGAAGTCAATAAGAAATGTGTTTGACCACTATAAATGTATCAAATATTAATATTTTCTGCAAGAATGATTACTATACTATAAATAAGGCTGCTTAGAAAACAGTTTAGAGCTTCTGTGCTGTTATTTTCGTTACAATATATTATGTACCCCTCAAAAATTTAAAATGTAACTTAGTTTGTTGCATTTACAAACAATTTGTGACAAAATACCCCAAACTTCTTCAGTTTTTTAATTGTCCCGTTAAATACCTTTCTAACAAAACTAATTTGAGACCTCTTGCTTTTATACTTTGTCAAATATGTACTGTTGAACATGATTACACTTATTCTCTGTTGGTGGCTGCAAAGTCATTTTCCCTCAATTGTTCGTTCAAAAAATGGCTAATAAATTATTTGAAACTGACAAATTGACCTTTATGAAATAAGATCATGTAATACATGATATAAAACAACAGTTCACATTTGTGTTCTGACCTTTCAACACATATATTAACCATAGTAACGTACTCAACAGATTAAAATGTTTGATTAAAGCATAGTTCATTCCCACCATGAATATACTTTTTTGAAATTCTGACTTTTATACAACACATTTGTGATGACAATACATGTAGTTGATATTTATTGTAAAATGAGAGTTTCATTGCCTACACAGACACAAAACAGTGTTTTTACACGCTTGCAAAGCCGAGATTGTCCTGATGTTCAAATGAAGCATTTGTGAATTAATCTGTAAATGGAATATTGGAATATATATATTTTGTTATTAATAGCCAAATGACGTTTAAACAAAACCAAAAGTATCAAACCAGCTAATCATAACTTACGGTTTTGTATTCAGAAAGGTAACGTTAATAACCTTTATTTCCAAACAGTCTCTGAGATTAAATATTACTACTGCCAAATATGTGTAAGCTTTATTATTTTGAGCTGAAATAAAAACAGTTTTAAAGAACATTAGACCGGTTTCAAGCTACCCAATATAATTCATTATTGACAGCTTCAAGGCGGAGTATCAGTTGTGGTGAATCAATGTTATAGTTTGTGTTGTCCTGTTATCTGTAATCTTTAAAAATCAGTTTATTTCATCGGCATATTTGCTATTATTCTGCCATATATAGCCATATATAGAAAAGGACAGAAATGGGTGAAAAGGCAATTGTGTGACTAATTATGTTTAGTTAAGGCTAGCTTTGTGGTCATTTGCATGGAATGGGCTGGGTGTTTATTTGGCTAGTATTGTCTGACTACTTGTCTTATAACTTTATGCTGCTATTTTCTATTTGGTATCGTGAGTGGAGTGTGTCACAGAAAGAATCAATTCCTGATTGCTGCCCTTCCACACTACTTTCTCTGTTTTGACCTTATCTTATAAAAAAGCAATATATAAAACCAACGTTTAAATTTTGTGCCTAACAGCATACATTTTATCAAAGTAACGTATATAACAGGTTAAAAAGTATGAGTTATTTTATTCTACTGCCGCAAGTGTAAAGTTCTGTGTGCTTGCGATGAAAAGTTCCGTCGTACCTCATCTTATTGAAAATTATGTTTGGGATAATCTAGGCTCGTTCTGAGTCAATTTGAAAAAAAAAAAAAAAAAAAAAAAAAAAAACGAATTTAGCAGAAGCTGGTGCTAGGGGGCATTGGCATTGTTGCAATATTACATTGCTAGGTACACACTTAGCTTAACCATGGTTGCTAATTTTGTTTTCACTGATGCATTCCGTGCTTCCAGAGAATCTTCCTTCAGAATTTTATTAAGCTTTTATCATTCCACCAGACTTTAAGGTGAATAGATATTGTGTGAAATGAAATAACTATGAATATCTTGGCCTCCATGTCTAATGGGGGGTAACCTTATTACTTTGAAATCATCGTCAAAATGACATTTAATTCGAGTCAGTTATAATTCACTCATTTCGACTCCTTGGTTAGGTGGTCAAAAAGGTAACGTATACAGCATTCAACAGTAAACAAGTTGTCAGACTACCGTTTTACCGTTTAGAAGTTTTTCATATTAAACGTACAGTAACAAGGTGCAGAAAGTAACCGCCCTCAGGTATAACGCAAATATTGAAAGCAAACATTGAGGTGCCGAAGGTTAACCTAACAGCAGTATCGCCATTCATCTCTGAAAGGATTTATATATTTGATACAGTTGCTTTGAATAATTATAGTCCCAAAAAAAGGGCTAAGACAGAAACACAATCACCCACATTTTTTTTTATATATAATGCATAGTTTATATTAGTATTATGCCTGTTTTAGTTGTTTTACTTAAAGGCGGTTATTTTCTGCACCCGAGCATTAAAATGAAACTTGTTCACAGTAAACTGGTCTGTCCCAAGAACTGGGGAACTTTTAATGTGTCATCATACTGCATCACAGCAAACAGATAATATCATAAAGAATCATAATTCTAATCTGACAAATCATTTACATTTGAATGTTGTATACGTTACCTCTTAAATACTAAAACAAGGAGTCAAAGTAAGTAAATCATCATTGACTCAATTAAAAGGTCATTTTGATAATGATTTTAAAATAATAACAATATGTCATAATCAGATTATCCGTGCCAGATCTTGAAAGGACTCAATTAACCGAGTCTACTATTTTCTTTCTCGTGTGTGTTCCTTGCTTGCACATGATCTTCTGGTATATTTTGGAAACAATACTGTATAATTTGAATTTAACTTCAATTAGTTATGCTTCCGTAGATGCTTCCTATTTACTTCTGTGGATGATGTAACTCTTCAAAAAATTGTCTACTCTTAGAGGAAAGACTTTTCTCCTACAGTAGCCAATTCTTTCCTTTTAGAGTTTACTCCCATTAAAAAGAAGGGCTAAAGTAAAATTTGCAGAATTATTTCACGTAATAGTGTATCCAAGCACATTAAACTCTTGGACTGACTATTTTGATTTAAAAAGAAAGATTTCCTGGAAACAAGGAATGGGTCACAAAAAAGTAAAATAAAATAAAGAAAACAAAACAACAACCTCGGTTTAACTAAGTTTATGCCCAGAAAAGTAATGTTGCAACACTTCCAATGCAACCTAGCACCAGCTTCAGCTAAATTCCTTTTTTTCCAATCGACTCAGAATGAGTCCAGATGATCCCAAATGACCAGAAAATCTTTAATTTTAAATCTTTAAATCTTAAATGAAGTACAACAAAGTGTTTCACGGTAGCCACAATTTACACTAAGTGCAGTGGAGTAAAATAACTCTTACTTTTTAACCTGTTATATACGTTACTTTGGTTTAAATATATGCTGCAGGGCCAAGAATATGCTGCAGGGCCAAGATAGTTTAACTACGGTTTTATATATTGCTTTTATAGAAAACGGTCAAAACAGATAAACAACGTAAAAGGGCTCCGGTCAGGAATTGATTCGATCAACTAGTGCCACGATTCTCCCACAACGCCAAACTGAAAATAGTAACATGAAGTAATAAGACATGTACTGAAACGAAACTAACGGGTGGCCAAATAAACATCCAGTTAATTCCCTGCAGATGACCACAAAACTAGCCTTAATCAAGCATACCCTGGAACACAAATTGTCTATTTTCACCGATTTTCTATTTGTTTCTATACACATCAGACTGACGGCCAATAAACAGACAAAACAAATTACATGGGGTGGGTTTCAATCAGTCGAATGTGCCATTTTGGAAATATTTTAACTTAAATTAATAAGGCTTATGCACATTTGGCTGTAGCAACAGTTAATCTCATGGATTGTTTTCAAATAACGGTTACAAACGTTACCTTTCTGAATTCAAAACTGTATGTTATGATCAGTACTTTTGCTTTTGTGGATGTTTTAAATGTGTTTCAGATATAAACGAAAAAATAATAGTGTTCCATGTACAGGTTAATTTACGGAGGTTTATTTCTAATTGTAGGACATCTCACCTTGGCATGTCATGTAAATAACACTCGTCTGTCTGCTGCCCAGGTAGCCAATTTCACCACGCAAAAATTTCATTTAACGACAACTAAAACACATAGTTATCACAATTTGGCTGTTTAAAAGGCAGAATTTCAAAAGAGTGTTTTCTTCTGGCCAGAACGAGAGACACTTTACGCAAACATTCACATTTTGTTAAGTGTGTTACTTTGGTAAAAATATGTGTTGTAAGGGCAAACATAATTTTTAAACATTTGCTTTATATCATGTTTAACACGATCTTATTGCAACAGATCCAATTTGTCAGTTTTAAATAGTTTTAATAGCTTAGTAGCCATCTTTTGTATGAATAATTGTGTGAAAATGACTTTTCAGCCTCCATTAGGTAACAGATGTTACCCGGTTCTACAGTACATGGTTGACAAAGTATAAAAGCTAGAGGTCTCAAATTTGTTTTATTAGAGCTGTATTGAAAGATGCTAGTTAGTTAATTAGAAAAATTGAACAGTTGGGCTATTTTGTTACAGAGTTTTTGTAAAATGCAACGATTTAAGTTAGTATTTTAAATTTTCAAGGGGTACATTATATATTGTCACGAAAATAACAGCATAAAAGTTCGAAATTGTTTCCGAAGTAGCTTAACTTATAGAAAATGAATCATTCCTTCAAAAATTATGGACATTTGACACATTTATAATGTTTAAGCATACTTCCTATTGACTTCAATAAATATTTTTGATAATCAAAATTTAATGGGGTAACGTAAATAACTGGCCGCTACAGAGTTATGCAAGGTTTGCCAAGGTGGCTAACACTGAATTTTCAAACTACAGACCCAGGCGATTATTTTGATATATGAAAACAAATGTTACACTCCGTAGACCACTATCTCCCTTTTCTAGGCCACTTACGCAATCATATTTGCTCCACTATTTTGGAAATTGGCATTTTCCACTTTTCGAACCGGTTGACCGAGAGTGCTGAGTTTTGGTATACAATTAGCGGTAGACTTGGTACGTTTGATCAATTTTGGGTTGTGCAGCCATTGCAGGCAAAGTTGTTTCCCAGTTAAATGGCAGAAATTCCTGTCTTGTTCCGCAACTGCAAATCTTCTTATCTCTATCACCTCGGGTTGATTTGAATTTATGCAGATTGTCTTCCAATGTGTTTATTTATCCATTTATACCTAGTGGACCACTTAACCCTTAAAGCGCCAAAAATTAAAATAGTTACATTTGCAAACAGTATAGATCCAGATGAGTTGGCTCATAATGAGCCACCTCATCTGAATCTACACTGTTTGCCCTCTAGTGCTCGAATTCTCAATATGATATCGCTTGGACGAAACATTTTTTGAAATCTGCAGACGTACATTTTGTCGTCTGCTTTTTGGCGCATTAAGGGTTAAGGCCTTTCATGCGACGCCACTCATATATACGATTTGGGAGACAGGGGTCGTATTTATAGAACCACTTAAGTCGTTGCTATGCTGTTGCTAAGGCTAAATTTCTATGAAGGTGATTCCCTACAACTACGAAATTTGCTTTGGAGGAACACTCTTTTTTCAGACTGTTCCTCCAGAGCAAATTTCATAGTTGTAGGGAATCTCCTGAATAGAAATTCAGCCTTAGCAACAGCATAGCAACCACTTAAGTCATTTTTATAAATACGGCCCCAGATCCTAAAATAAGCCATTGACTTCTGTATTCGCAGTTTATAATAATATTGCTATATGTATGCACATATAATGTGCAGTACGTGTGTATGGTATACCAAAATACAATACAATGAAAACATCCACGTGAAACCCTTTACGTTCCCCTGACTCTTGGAGACTACATATGAAATTTGGTTATAATCGGCCCAGTGGTTTCAGAGGAAAGATCGTTTGAAAATGGTTGAGGGACGACGGACAGACAACAGAGCCTGACCATACTAAAAACTCCCCAAAGTTTGACCTCATACAAACAGTAGGCCAAAGTGACCCATATTTCATGGTCCAGCGGGTTTGCCTTATTGCTTGAAGACTGTTAGATGTGCGAACACGATTGCTCGCGATAATGGCAGTATGACCTGATGTTTGACCTCAAACTAACAGGTCACAGTGACCGATATTTCGTGGTCTAGCGATTTTGCTATTATATTTTATCACACTATACCACTGTTAAACTTATACTTCGGTAAATGGTTTGGGCAAACACTGTAAGTGACCTCTTACAAATTTAGGTCACTGTGGCCCCTATTTCATGGTCAGTGACTTTGCCTAATATTTCTATCAATATTTTATGTATTTGCATCATATCACCTTAGTTGAAGGTCAGCATGACTTATATTTCATGGTCCAGTGATTATACTTCATATTTCTAACACTATTTCCTGGATTTGCATTATACTTGCTTTCATGGTTTTGGCTGACACTGTGAGTGACCTCATACTAATTGTAGGTCAGTGTTAAAGACCTGTACGTTCAAACTTTACATTCATACGTCACACCGCATATTTCACATTTCGAATTTATTGATAGTTTGGTATTTATAAACATATTTATTTCACTTTTTCACAACATACATAGATAATACAACATATAAGTTTATAGGATTAGAACGAAAGCATGTTGCTTATTTAGTTCTTCTCCTGCTCCTATTGATAGTTTAACAGCACTTTAGAATTGACCTACGTCTGTAAGGTTCCAATACACTTTATAATGTTTTGCCAGGATGCTGAAAATCACTATTGAGCCCTTATTTTAAGACATTTGATATCATAAGCTAGCTAAAGCTTGACGATGCGTTTTAAGCTAAACTGAACACAAAGTGCTCAAACTGAGCTGCTATGATCGGTCACCGTCTGTCGGTTCGTCCTTCCACAACTCACCTTGTGAACACGACAGAGGCTACCGTTTTCAGCAATTATGACCAAACTTGCACAGTATCTCTATGGTCACAAGACCTCGGTACAGTCTAGTAATAGGCCAAGTCGGACTAGAATTATTGCCCCTTACACAGTCAAAATCCTGCATATCATCTTGTGGACCACATAGAGGTTACAGATTATTAACAATCAAGATCGGGCCAGGACGGACTATTAACAGCAGCGTTATTGCGCCTTGATTTGGAATACATTTTGTTTGCTTTTTTGGATGTAACATGCATACATATATGGTATACCATACAATATTGAAATTAGAACGAAAGCTAATCGTTTATATGTTTTTTTCTCTCAAATTATTGCGCCTTTATTTGGTATGCATGCTCTATATTGTCTTGTGAATAGGACATGGGCTACAGTTTTGACCACTCATAACCAAACTTACACAATATATTTATGGTCGACAATATCGCGGTGTATTAGATAATGGGCTACATCAGATAATTAATACCAGGGTCAATTGCTCCTTACTTAGTGCAAAATGCTGTATATGATTTTGTGAACACAACTGAAGCTACATTTTCTAAGCATCGTGACCAAATTTGCATAGCTTATCACTACAAGATTTCGATCAAGTACGGTACAGGGCCAAGTCGGACCTTGGATACCAGAGTTATTGCCCCGTAGATAATAAATATGTTCTGTGTTGTCTGGTGAACAGGATACGGGCTACAGTTTTGAGCAAGCATATTTATTTTTGGCCACAAAATCTTGGTAAAATTGTCAGATTATTGTTTTTTGCTTAGTGAAAAATGCTGTATCATATCGTTAACACAATTGAAGCTACATTTTTGAAGTAAGTACCTATCGGCAAGTAATGCTGACCCTGACCAGATACCTCCTTACGACTGTTTGTTTATTTTTATAGTGATTCGTTCGAAAACTTAGGTTATACACGGTAAACGAGGGGGAACAAAGGCTGTGCCTCTAAAATGCGCTTGTCTAGGATCACTAAAGAACCACTAAAACTCTGTTAATGTTTTTAGACCGATGATGGCGTGCCTACAAGAACCTCTTAACATCACTTGTCTATCATTTGACTTGGCCATTAAAATTAGATTTTCATAGGCTTTCTCAAAATGCAAATGTTTCTTGTTCAGACAAAAAGCGCTGTAAGCTCTTAAACAAACGTCTATAACTTCCTTTCGCCTGCCGTGACGTCTTTTCCCCACTTGCTTAGTCAATTTTCAACCATCAATATGTTATGAAATGTGATTTTACCCGATTTTCCTTTCTAAGCAGGAAGCAATTTTGTCTTCACGAAATCTCGCGAGATTTTTTAGATAGAGACCGGAAGTTTCTCTGAGTATCGGTCCCACATAGCGCGTGCTCTTTTGTGCTAAGCGGCGATGTTGATTTCATGTCAGTCAAATGTCACGTGAGTGAGCGCACGGAACTGCAGAGGTACTTTCCGCGCAAAAAGCGATCTTTGGTTAGATCCATTAAACTGTAATATCTCCACATTTGAAATGATTTTCTACGGAAACACATTAACGTCAATCTTAGATCCAATGTCGCTTTTACATTGTCATATATTTCTTTCGTTTTAAGATAACTGTCGCTGTTTCTAAAGAACGTTCTTAATCCATTAACGCTAAAAGCCAAGCATTTCTAGGCTCGACAACTTAAGAAGAAACCAGTATATTTTTATTTCAAGATTTGCGATCTTGCTATTTTGATTGAAATCTCAAACGAAGGAACAGGAACTTAGGATGTAGATAAAACTCAAATTTAATGCACTAATGGCACGCTTAAGTCCGTCGGTAAAGGAACTACTTTTGCTTGCGTAGTTACTTTTCAGATTGCTCATTAACGTTAAAATGTTTGCAGCCCAAATGCTGGTAAAGAAATTTCAGAAATGTAAAAAAGTGAAGGATTGTTTAATGGTACATTTCAGAAACGTAAAAAAAGTGAAGGATTGTTTAATGATACATTAAACAATCCTTCACTTTTTTTACATTTCTGAAATTCCAAAAGCACTGAATCCAAATTTTACTGTAACAAGAAGTGAAAAACCTTCTACTATGCCATAGGCTCGTAAAAGTACCTTGACTTAAGGATCTTTTGACTTTGTTATGGGGCTCGGTAAAGTTAGCAGAATAGCAGAACGAAATGGTAAAGTTAGCAGAATGGCAGAATAGCAGAACGAAATGGTAAAGTTAGCAAAATAGCAGAATAGCAGAACGAAATGGTGAAGTTAACAGAATGGCAGAATAGCAGAATGAAATGGTAAAGTTAGCAAAATAGCAGAACGAAATTTTTCGTTCTGCTCATTCTGCTAGCAGAATAGCAGAAGGAAATGGTAAAGTTAGCAGAATAGCAGAACGAAATTTTTCGTTCTGCCCATTCTGCTAGCAGAATAGCAGAACGAAATGGTAAAGTTAGCAGAATAGCAGAACGAAATTTTTCGTTCTGCCCATTCTACTCATTCTGCTAGCAGAAAAGCAGAATGAAAATGTTTGTCGGAATTATGTTCTAAGGCAACCAGCAGATGGGCACACTCAAGACATGCATAGAAACGTTTCCCTCCTGGTCAGGCTTCAACTAGCAAGGAAAAAACCGACAAATTTGTTGAAGAAAACAATCTTTTATCATCAAATCCTGGTGTGACCGGCAGGTGGGCAGACTCACGTCATGCATGGAAATCATGTTTATCGCCGCCCGAGTTTATGTGATAAAAAATAAACTTGGAATTTTTCGTTCTGCCCATTCTGCTAGCAGAACAACAGAATGAAAAAGTTTCTCGGAATTATGTTCTAACCTTGAGGGAAATGTTTTCCATGCATGGCTTGAGTGTGCCCTTCTGCTGGTTGCCTTAGAACATAATTCCGACAAACTTTTTCATTCTGCTGTTCTGCTAGCAGAATGAGCAGAATGGGCAGAACGAAAAATTCCAAGTTTATTTTTTACTAGATAAACTCGGGCGGCGATAAACATGATTTCCATGCATTACATGAGTCTGCCCACCTGCTGGTAACACCAGGATTTGATGATAAATATTTTTTTTCTCCAGCAAATTTGTGGTTTTTTCCTTGCTAGTTGAAGCGTGGCCAGGAGGGAAATGTTTTCCATGCATAGCTTGAGTGTGCCCTTCTGCTGGTTGCCTTAGAACACAATTCCGACAACTTTTTTTCATTCTGCTGTTCTGCTAGCAGAATGAGCAGAAGTTTCGTTCTGCTATTCTGCTAGCTGAATGAGCAGAACGAAATTTTCGTTCTGCTATTTTGCTAGCTTTACCATTTCGTTCTGCTATTCTGCCATTCTGCTAACTTTACCATTTCGTTCTGCTATTCTGCTAACTTTACCATTTCGTTCTGCTATTCTGCCATTCTGCTAACTTTACCATTTCGTTCTGCTATTCTGCTAACTCTACCGAGTTTTGTTATGGTTATTTCTTAGCTGGCCTCTAATTGCATAAAAATAGGAGACATTTATACAGCTTGCAAAACCATAGGCTTCAAACAATTTGATCGCTATATCGCAGCAACCTAGAAGGATGCTACCTTTAAGTAACAGTTACAACTGCTTATCAGCCATCTATGTGAATATTCAGTTTCATGCTAAAAAGTTCCAAAGAATCTGAATTTGTAGGCTGCGATCAAAAGTGAACCAGATTTTCATCAGTTAAAATCTATTTGGAAATTTGCGGGTCAAATTTAAGATTTATAACAAATTAATAATTTCTCAGTCAGAGTGCCTCATGGCATAGGGAGGTATAGGGAGGTCGACGGTTCTATTGTAAAAAAATTCTAAACAAATGGTACATTTAAAACAATTATAGTAATTGTCCTAAAATGGAACAGTTGGCTTTAACTGTGCATTAATACGGCCGAAAGATGTTGATGGAAAATGGCAAATAGTGTAGAGCGTGATCAGACTGCTCATTTGGGAGCTGTCTGATCTGAGGCTGCACTGTTTGCTCAGACGTATCTATCCCAATATTTAGAAGTTAACCGAGACAACCTTTCGTCGGGCCTACCGTCTATTTACTACAAATTTTCGAGTGCACTGCAAAAATAAACGGTAGATTTTACGGTAAAATAACTGGCAACCAGCTGCCAGTCCTTGGTTTAAACAATATTTTATTCAATTAAGTTGCTATACAATTGTACATAATATTATATGGTACAGGATCTGATAGAAAGCTGAAGCTTATTTAAATCATCTCCTGAAACAGTATGAATACAGCAACATACGTGAATGGTGGAAAGAAAACAAGTAAATCAGGTGAAAGGAATGAAAACAAAAAATGATTAAAACAGAGAATACTACATAGCTAAACACATATCCGTAGCCAGCAAATACTCTTCGCAGGCTTTTGTGCCCCGAAGCTCCACGGGGACCAGGTGCACAGGGACTGTGTGGAAGAACCTATGTACAGACAAGCCTTTCGCAGACACCTGTCCCCGCGGAGCTTCGGCAGGCACATGCATACGAGTAGCATTTGCCAGTCTGGCATGAAGAGATACAAGTGTCTACCGTGACAAAGTAATAATAATAATAATAATGATAATAATAATAATAATAAATACAACAGTATGACCGCACTGGCTTATGATATCACAAGCTGAATCAGGATAAGTTTAGACAGAAAATATATCTGTTTCGTGAACAAGTGAAAAGATTAGAGGAGTAACCTGCCAGTGCGATTGACTTAAATAAATAAATATGATTCTATTCACTGTTGACCGAGTTCCCGCCACCCTTGCTGCAACCGGCTTAGATCTATATTTGGGTGAAAGATGTGCCGTGATTTCTAAATAAACCTTCTCGAGTGAGTTATGAAATCATGTACTTGCAGAAATAAGCGTTCATTATCAAAATTAGGAACTTCCGCCATTCCATGAAGTAGCTGATGTGTGTTTAATTCATTTAAATTACGCGGTAGGTACATGTTTCTTACATTGGAGTAGTTAGGACATTTAAAAAAGAAGTGATATGCGCTTTCGAATTCACCACATGTGCATGAAGGACTAGGGACAATATTTTTTCTGTATAAATGTGAGTTGAGAGCACTACATTCCATCCGTATTCGTGCGTGAAGTATCTGGCCCATTCTGGAACCAGCGTTGAAGTATTTGGGTGGCGTGTGTATGTCTCTATTTAAACGGTATTTAAAAGACGCCACAGATGGTGAGTTTTTAATATCTTCAGAAAGGTCGTTCCAGGCGCGAATGGTAGAAGGGAAGAAAGAGTTGTAGAAAAGATTTGTATTAGCGTGGATGTTACGAAGATTGTCAGAATTCCTGAGATTGTAATTCGTAGTATTTTGTACAAGCGGGGGTACAATGCTTTGCAAATATTCAGGTGTAAGGCCGTTGAGAATTTTGTAGAGAATTATTAATTTATGTTTGTTGCGTCTATTTTGTAAAGAGTCCCACCCAAGGTCAGACAGGAGTTTTTCCGTGCTACATAGTTTAGTGGCTCCTGTGATTATTCTCGCCGCTTCAATGTGTATTGCTTCTAACTGTTTTTTACTATCGGCAGTGACATTGTCCCATACTGAGTCACTATACTCTAATACGGGCCTTATGAATGCAAAATACATTTTCTCAAGAGCACGTCTATTAAGTTTAAATTTAAGGGTACGAAGGAGATTAAGTCTACTCCATGCAGCATCTGTAATATTTGTGGTGTGGTTGGTCCAGTCACATGTATCTGAGAAAGTTAAACCTAAATGTTTGTGGGTTGACGTACATGTCAATGCTACGTTGTTCATGATAAGAGGAGGGTGGTTTACAGGATTGCGTTTCCTTGATATCAGCATGGAAAATGTTTTGGAAGGATTAAAATCAACTAACCAGTCACTAGCCCAATTGCTGATATGTCTCAGGTCATTGTTTAATGTTACAGCTGCAGTATTCGGATTATCAACAATAATATACAGGCTTGTATCGTCAGCAAAGAGTCTTACAGAGGCATTAAGCTCATTAACAATGTCATTTATATAAACTAGGAATAGAAGCGGTCCGAGAATGGACCCTTGCGGTACACCAGCTTTTACAAAGGTCCACTGAGATGCTTGTCCGTTTATGACAACACGCTGTCGCCTGTTAGTTAGGTAACTAGAAAACCATTTCAAAATGCTCTCAGAACAGCCCATTTGTGACAGCTTGTGCAGAAGGCCACGATGCCAGACCCTATCGAACGCCTTGCTTATGTCGCAGAAAACGACACGTACTTCCTTACCGCTGTCTACAGCCTCACAGAAAGTATGGTAAGTATGTAGAAGTTGGAAGGTTGTGGAATCGCCAGGGACGAAACCAGACTGAAAGGGAGTTAAAAGGTTATGTGTATTAATGTAGTTATATAATTCTTTGTGTACACATCGTTCCATGACTTTGCCAGCTTGACAGAGAAGTGAAATTGGTCTATAGTTTGAGGGCAAAGACCGATCATCTTTTTTGTGGATACATGTTACATTTGCATCTTTCCACTGGGACGGAAACTCTCCCAGTTGTAAAGATGAGTTAAACAATATAGAATACGGTGTTGCAAGTAAGGAAGACCCTTCTTTTAGCAGACGTGGACTCATAAGGTCTGGTCCACAGGACTTACTAGCGTCAAGGTTATCGAGAACATCTTTTGTGCTTTGGGGAGTGATAAAGAACAAATCTAAGGGGTCGTGAAAGACAGTTGTAGGTTGGGGAAGGACTTTATTGTTATCATTAACGTACGATTGTGAAGCAAAATATTTGTTTAGCATTTCAGCTTTTTGAAGGTCAGTTTCAGCAAATTCATCGTTAAGTTTAAGTGTGGGCACATTCTGAGAGGTTTTACCGATTTTAAGAAATTGTTTTGACGTTTTCCAGAATAACTTTGGATTTGGATTATCGCTAGTGAGCATATCCTCAAGCTTATCAAAATAATCTTTCTTAGATTTTCGAATATAATCAACGACTGTATTTCTTAAGAGTTTATATTTATCCCAGTAGTGTATGTTTGCGGTGTTTTTGAATTTTTTGTGACAACGTTTACGTTTCCGTATAAGGTTCTTAATATGGCATGTGATCCAGGGGTGATCATTTGGGCGTATTATTGCGGTTTTGTTCGGGATTGATCTGTTGGCAGCATCGAAGATAGCTTCGGTTATTAGCTGGACTCCGGTATCAATATCATTGTGCTGAACTTGAGTTTCTAGGTCGTGTTCACGAAGAACCTCACGAAATTTGTCAAAGTCTGCTCGTGCATAGTTCCAAATTTTCCGTTTGTAGGATCTGAGCGTTGGACGAATAAATTTCAGCAAGACGACAGTTGGACAATGGTACCTTATCTGATCAGAGATGAAAGGGTCTGCTACACCACTAGTCAAAATATTGCACGGATTCCGAACCATTATCAAGTCTATGAGTGAAGCAGAGTGTTCGGTGTAGTGAGTTGCCTCGTTTATCAGTTGTTTCAAGCCGTATAATTGTATAAGATCTTTTACAGGATTGTTTTCGTTGGAGAGCATGTTATAGTTAAAGTCACCGACAATTATGATGTCATTTATATTTGTGTTATGAGCACGATCAATACTCTCAGAGATAAGATTGAAATAGTCCAAATTACTATTGGGTGGTCTGTAAAACCCGCCAATTAGTACCCTTTTACCCTTGACAGTAACCTCCACCCAGACAGCCTCCAAGTCCCGTATTTCTAAATCTTTTCGCCTACGACATAGATAGGTATCACGCACATATATAACGACCCCTCCTCCGAGTCGATCGCATCTATCGGATCTGAAAGGTGGCAGAAAATTCTCTAACTGAATATCATCGTCCGATATGTCTGGTTTCAGCCAACTCTCAGAAAATACCATTATGTCATATGCGTCGGATTCAGCTCTAATAAGATCAATTTTTGGAAAGAGACTCTGTATGTTAAGATGTAAGATACACAGATGTTTTGATAACATTTCCATGGAAGCCGTGCTGGAGAGGCTAGTGTCAGCAAGAGTATTGACAGAAGTTGGACCGGGATTTGGGTGGATATCCCCACATAAGACAAGTAAGTCGAGCAGTAACAGGAAGCAGTTGGCAGTGAAAAGAACAGTAATACAAGCGTGGGTAAATTTTACGTTGCGAGACGACAACGGTACTATCTTATAGCTGAGGTGTGATAACTTAATATCTCTGTAAAACTCATTGCTGTATTGAAGGGAGAGAATCAAGGAAAGCCCCATAATGCTATGCAGTTGGAGGCTATGGAAAACTATCATGAACACTGACAATAAGGATACTAAAAAAATTCTATTACCAAACCTTTTGTCGGCACCAAGTTTTATAGTTTGAGACACACCGAGGAAGCCACCAAGACCATCTGACTTAAGTTTTCTTAGCATTATATATCACAAATCAAAAGTTGCAAGAAAATTAGAAAAAGTCCTGCTGGTCCCCTCGGTGCGACTACAATAATAGCAGGTTTGTACTGTACAGAAGCATGGAATTGCAAGAGATTGTGTCGGGAAACACGGTCAACAGCAAAAGTCATAAGTAAAATGGTACACAATAAATATATATGCGAATAGAAACACGGTAGCATTGTGATACTGAGATAATAAAACCAATGTGAATGGATCATAGGCTGATGCATTACCAAAATCAGTGCTCCAGATAAAAAGGAGTAACGTGGATAATTCTTCAAATCACTCAACGAAACACATGCTGTGACCCACCATTAGAGCCGTCTCGCTGAGACGGCTTTTATGAGCGGTCACAACACGTATCCTCGCCGAGAAATGAGAAAAATATCTTAGAATTATCCCCCAAAGACCATCTTATCTGGAGCTCTGAAAAATGCTTACATACGAAAAACAATATTTCATAAATCTTTTCAAGGAAGAAGAATAGTTAAAGGTGACCTAAATGCTATCATTCTGAGGTAAATCCTGTTGGCGCCCGTAAAAATTGCAGGAATCATCAAGCAGAGTGGGACAGAAAAGAGCAGATGTCATTTTGGTTAGATAGCTCTTCAACAATACAAAGTTATTTTCGAGTGTGCCAAGTTAACATAAAACTTCCATTTCGTGATTTCCAACAATGTCTTACAGGCAAAAACCCGTAAAGATAACGGGAAAAGGACTGGCAGCCGGTTTCCAGTTATTCTACCGTAAAATCTACAGTATTTTTTTACAGTGTGGAGCCAGACTAGGCCTATCCGAACTTAATTCGTGTCTTTTTCCCCTGCAATTTAGGTCCATTTTTACATCGCATTTAAATCATTATCAGTGGTTTAAACAACGAATTATCGCATAAACCTTAAATTCTTGCAAAATTCATCTCTTTCAGAGATTAACCTAGATTTTATGGCGGTGTGAAATTGGACCAGCTTTCTTTTTTTTTCTGTATTGCATTTCGCATTTTCAATTTGTATTTTAAAATCACGAGAATCTTCTAAAGCGTCAGAGAAAACTCAGACTAACCCGAAGTAAGCCACTGCCAGGGTTATTTGTTGTTATTTTTATTTCACAAGTATATGCTACGACAATCTGATATTTTCGATATCGATCTAATATCCCTAGGATCGATTATCGATAATGTAGCTCGTGGCAGTAATGAGGACTGGTGTACGTTTCTTCGCCACCAGATGGCTCGCTGCGGGATGTCTCGATAGGGGGTGCTCTTCTGTAGAAGTTAAAATTCTCTGATAATTTGATTGACAGAAACGCATTATGCTATTTTGTAATGGAATTTAATTTTCAAGGGCTCTCAATCTTTCTCCAAATCAAACAAAGTTTGTGTGTACCATGGTATTATTGCATAATAAGCTGTATCAAACCACTGCAAGAATATCAGAGTCTTGGCACGTGAAGATAAATAAGTTCCTTCAAGAGAACACATTTAAAAGAAGAAAAAGAGCCATGCTTCGAAGTTTTGGCTATTTAATTAAGTCTAATCTGTGATCCTGACAAAATCTGGTGACGAAAGCCAGATAAGGCATACTGTATTTTTTTAAATAATAAGGCAGTTATATAAAATAGAGGTCCAAATGATAAAAAGCGGTTTAGCTAGAACAAAAGTCGAAACCAATATTTCGGAATATATCCTCTGATGTCAAAGGAAAAAAACAAAACATACGTAGATTGCACATCCCCGGGCATCGTTAATAAAAAAGACTGGATAAATAATTAAATGAATAAATAAATAACGTTAATGTCATAATGATAACGAATAATAACATATAACTTTTAATTGCATATTGTTGATTAAGAAAAAGGTGCATGTGGAATAACGGAAAGATCCCTGTGGAAATAGCATCACGGCGTATCAAGATTACAATAAATAGGGATAGGAAAGGGTTAAATTGAAAGACAGTCTAAAAATTTAAAGACTGTCTTTAAATCGAAAGACATTTTAGGCTATAAATTTACAGACGTGTACAAATTAATCCAATTAAAAATCCACAACTGCTCGCTAACGGTTCTGTGTTTGACACATTATTATCTATAGTCTGCAAAAGTTGTATTCGTTTGCTTGGGTGCTTTTTCAGTGCTAATTTGCATTAGCTCAGAAGCCTAAAAGTATTCAGAGGTTTAGAGCCTACGCTACACTGTAAAAAAATACTGTAGGTTTTACGGTAGAATAACTGGAAACCGGCTGCCAGTCCTTTTCCCGTTATTTTTACGGGTTTTTGCCTGTAAGACATTGTTGGAAATCACGAAATGGAAGTTTTATGTTAACTTGGCGAACTCGAAAATAACTTTGTATTGTTGAGGTGCTGTCTAACCAAAACGACATCTGCTCTTTTCTGTCCCACTCTGCTTGATGATTCCTGCAATTTTTAAGGGCGCCCGTACAAATAACGGTAAACGGACTGGCAGCTGGTTGCCAGTTATTTTACCGTAAAATCTACCGTTTATTTTTGCAGTGTACTTAATACCACTTTTAATCGAAAATCTTCATAAAACACTGATGCACAAAATCTTCATAAAGCATAACTGGCAAATCATTATTAACTTTAGATATACAAGATTCGAACAATTTTCTTTTCAACCGGTCAAACCTATGTCTTGAATCAAAATAACCATTCCTTCAAACCCTTAAACAATGGATTGAAATCCGTACACTGTAAAAAATCTCCGTTGGTTTTACGGTAGAATAACTGGCAACCAGCTGCCAGTCCTTTTCCCGTTATTTTTACTGGCGTCTGCCCGTAGAACATTTTTGAAAATCACGATCTGATAGGAGAAAGCTAACTGGTCGCACTCGAAAGTACCTTTATGGTGTTGAAGGGTTGCATGACCAAACAAAAAACTGTTCTATTTTATTCTACTCTGCGTGATAATGCCGGCAACTTTTTACGGGAGCCCGTAAAAATAACGGTAAAATAACTGGCAGCTGGTTGCCAGTTATTCTACCGTAAAATCTACGGATTTTTTTTACAGTGTAGTGTAAGATCTTCAAGGAATGTTTATTTTGAAACAATAATAATAATAAAGACTTTATTTTCAGAAACTTAGTTATAATGCTTTCAGATATCAAAGAGTGCTTATTTTGAAACGTGTATGTATTTGAAAGTTTTGACTGTAGCTAGCGGATTTCATTTTCCAAAACTTGTTTTTGAAAATTCGAAAGTTACAATTGAGAATCCGAAACAAAGATTGTAGATTTGAAGCTTAAAATTAGACACCTCCAACCTAGCTTTGCGGTTTTAAATTCCAAGCTATTTTACATGTGGCTTGCCATACATCTTAATTTGCATATACCTTGTGCATATTTTAAGCCATATTTTTTAAGCATATATTTTTAAGCCATATTTTTTCTGTTTCAGGCTGACAATGATGTGTGTTTCGGTTGTGGATTAAACATTACAGACAGATATATATTAAAAGTTAATGATCAGTCATGGCATGTGGACTGTCTGCGTTGTTGTGTGTGTCAGACTGCTCTAGAGAGACAGGCCACGTGCTTCATCAGAGAGGACAATATCTATTGTAGGATCGATTACGCAAGGTAGGCTTTTACCAAGAATAATTGAAAGTACATTTTTCAGCATCAGTTGCGTCTCAAAATGAGTTTAAGGGGCGTGGGGGGGGGGACTTTTGTGACATCGTGTAATGTGGTCCTTTCAAAACGGGGTGCTACTACCAAAGCAAAATATGTCTCCTAAGGGAGCATCCTCTTTCCTTTAGTATTCCCCAATTTTGGGTAGGCAGAAAAAATGAGAATGACATAGTTGCTTCCCCTGAAAGCGTACCCATACACCTTAAGCAAGTGATTTGGGCATACATGTACAGGTAATCGGGAAAAGACTAATATCAGAAGTCAAAGCAGAATTCTACTGGTCCTCGGTCATTTACATTGTGAACGCAGACACCCCGGGCGGACTACTAAGGACGTTTTCCGATTCTGAGCAGAGTTTGGATGAAATCGCTGATTGAAGGAAAAAATGTTCCTTTCTTTCTTATTTGTCACCTCTGTCTCTGTTTGTCTGTCTCTTACTATGTCTGTCTGTCTGTGCGTGTCTCTCTCTCTAATTTCCAACACTGGTGAAGATTATTACGCATGAGCAGCCTTTTTTCTGTTCTCCAAAAGAGAATTCCAAGTAAACAAACGTATCTTAAGGGTCGGATAATTAATTAACCAGTTTATAAATTATTACTACAAATAAAAATGATAACAATCGGAAAATTGCTACAAATTAATGCAGTGGTCTATTGTTTTCGTATACTTAGTGCTTTGAAATTAAATTTCAGACTCCTATGCATGCTGTATAGACGTACTATATTCATATTCCAACATATAATTAATTTGATTCATTGTGAACTGACAGAAACCATCGAAAGATGGATCACATTCTTCAAACCAGCACTTACACCCCACCCACTGGGCGACATTACGCTAGTTTCAACGATCAGTACCTTAGTATTCCCAGCAGAGGCTAATTAAGGACTTTGATATCTTATCTCTCTGACCAATGATTATGATTTTATTAACACCAAGGTGGAAATTTCTTCTGGCACGCGCGTCTGCGAATTGATCTTGCCTCGACCTAGGTCAGCTGGACGCACGACTGCTGTCGTCTGTTGACAGGTGGCGGGCGTTGCCATTGCAGAGAAATGTGTACGGTGTTCGAATGTGATAAAAATTTCAGCATTCTGTATGTAAAACGTGCTTTTTTTTTTTTTTGTTCATTCTCGCCGTTCTTAGCTCGCCTGCAGAAAGTTGCAGAAGCGGGAAAGAGCTGTCACTGGGGGAGAGTCGGATAACTTCGGACAGGCGGGTAAATTCGGACATACCATTGCAAACAGTGAAAATCCAGATGAGACGGCTCATCATGAGCCGTCTCATCAGGATTTTCACTGTTTGGCAAGTTATTGTTTTGTTTTAGTTCCAGACAACTGGCATATAAAGGAAAACATGTCACTGTCCGAATTTACCCGCTGTCCGAAGTTACCTGACTCTTCCCTATGAGTTCAGAATTGGCTTCTTTGTCTCCCTTTCAAGTTTTAGTTTCTGTTACTTATTAGATTGGCAGATTGCTGTCAGGGCGAGCTATGCTGTACGCTGATAGGTTCATTGGATACTGAAATCATAATATTAAACAACTGGGTAAATGTCCGCTGATTTTGTAGTTTTTTTTTTCAAATCTATGATTTTAATTGAACTTTATTTATTAGACTATTCAAATTTCCAAGAGAAAGATCAGTAGTAGAGAACAGGGACATTGGCCACAGGGATAATACCAATTCTTTTACCTGTGCTGTCAAGTGATCCGATACTATGCAAAGTTGCTGTCGACCGAGAATTCAGTCGAAAGCTGATACTGCTGTCGATTGTCTCGTCTCGGCCGACATGCATTTTTGCAGGAAAGGTAAATGATTGGCTCGGCGGACATTGCCGGTAGAAAAGTTGACATTATCCCGTGTTAATGCAAACGGGTGCATCTATCGATTTCTGGAATCGGGTACACTCGGGGTTCGGCTAATGAACCATCGATTCGGAATCTCTCGAGACTTACCGCAGTATAAGACCTCAACACCAGTGTTGTTCAATTCAGAGACCCTGATTGATTTTTCCAAAGTGACATTTTGTTAACAAGCCTTGTCGATTGAATACGAATTATTTGCTAAATTGAGTGTAATTCGGAGCATAAACGAAATCCTTAACTAAATTTCCGTAAGATCAGAAGTCACAGTAGGGTGGTTGTGTCTCTGAATGTAAATAGTATTGTTCTATGATCTCATTATCGTGGCTAATTTTGGGCCAGTGAGCTCTGAGAAAGTTCCGTAAAATATTTAAATATTGGGACAGATAGGCCAGAGCAAACAGTGCAGACCCAGTTCAGACTGCTTCTTTAGGAGCAGTCTGATCGGGGCCTACACTTTTTGTCATTCTATCTGCCATTTTTTGGACTCATATCTGGATTGCAATCCAAACTGTTCCAGTTTAGGAGAGTTACATTAATTCTCTTAAGTGTCCCAATTTTTAGAATTTCAATTTGGGTCAGATATCTCTGAGGCAATAACCGACACCGCTTTGTTTTAATTCTCCTTTGAAAATTCTATTTCTTGTCACTTTTGGCCAGTTTAGAATTTTTTTTTCATAATAAAAATTTGACCTATGAAGACAACATTACTGAGCTTGTAAAGGGTGTTTGACTACCATGAAACGCATACACTTGGCATGGGTCACCAATGCTGGACCATAGAAAATGTTCTACTTCAACACGAAGACTTCTAATTCCAAGGACATTTGAGATAAAACATATTTTATTGCCTGTACATGTGGGTTGGGCTTCAAGTTCTCATAAGTTTGAGGGAGTTTGAGGGAGAGGAATCCTATAAGCATTTTGCTTTCATTCCAATCCCATTAACTATTTTTGTGTATATCTTTTGTTGCATGTGAGTGAAATTATGAATAAAATATGTTTAAACTAAGTTCTCACAGCATAATTTACAGCCCTGCCCCACAATAGGTTTATCCCAGGAATCACCAAACTTCTCAGACTGCTTCATAAATATTCGGTTACTATTTTCTCCGTCAAAAATCGTTATGTTTCTAGAATCTGATGAATTCCTGTGTGGTTGTTTTCTGTTTAAGTACCCTTTGAGACGGTATTTCAGTCTATATCCAGCCGTCCCCAGAGACGAAGAAAACAAGGCAGGAGGATGAACGCAAAGGGATCCCCAATTCCGCACAGCCACCCAGTCTGATCAGTCTTCGCTGTCCGCATGGAGCTAGCTTAGGCTTAGCTACCCCTTAAGCACACAGCGCAAACTCTAGTCAGACTGGGCGGATGCCTAGGCTGATCTGAGTTTTCGTTGGGTGCATATGCCAGTTTGTTAGTTTTGTCGTGTTTAGCATGTCCTCATTGATGTGTTCCTTTTCTTTTGTAGGGAATTCGGTGCAAAATGTGCTAAGTGCTACAGGACAATTCAGCCCAATGATTGGGTAAGACGGGCACGTGACTATGTGTATCATTTGGCATGTTTCGCGTGTGACAGTTGTAAACGTCAGCTATCGACGGGGGAGGAGTTTGCACTTCAAGGAAATCAAGTTTTATGTAAACCACACTATTTAGACATGTTGGAGGGCGGCCCAAACAAAGGTAAACTGAAAACTCTTGTAAAACCATTTTGATGATACTGGATAAGTTGCTATTCCTTCAGAGCCGGTTAACAGAGGACACCCATAACGAGCGTTCTCGGTACTATAACATGCTCGAGAAAGATTAATTTAATTCATATATAAAACATTGGTGAGATTCTGTCCAGCACAATTGGCAATTATAAGTAACGTTATCGTATTACGTATGTTCTGATGGGTTGCAGGTTTTGTTTCCCGGCAAGTAGAAAGAAAGTGGCATGCCAGAAAATTGCATAAAAAGGTGTAAAGGTTTCTCATAGCTTAATAGCCGTAGGGGCAGTGGGGATAGAGACCCACTGTATCTTGGGCACTGCAGATTAAAGGCGGAGCCCATCCCTCTCCTTTTGCTATCTTATCCTTCCCGGATTCGAAAAAGGTACCCATTTACTGCTGGGCTGACAGAAAAAGTTTTCCAGTCGTCGAATTGCGAAACCTGGGCGCGACCTCACGACCTTTCGGCGACTTTCTGCGCCATAACCAAGTCACTCGAACCACTCGACCTCTCGAAAAGTCAATAAATGAATAAATAAATACATAAATAAAATAAAGATGAAAAAAAAGAAAATAAATAAATAAATATTTTTTTTATTTAATTACAGCTAAGAGTCTTTACAATTTACAGGTGTAACCAGCAAGGTTGACGCCCGTCGTTCCTAAACATTCCTTGCCAATCAAATTACAGCTGCAGTTTGCCTTATCTCTCTTGTGTCAAAATAAACACGTTAAACACGATTTTAGCTGAATACAGCCCGCTTCTGCTCACTCGATCGTTACAAATTAACCACATTTTAATTGATATTATATTGTCTGAATCGTAACTTTAACTGCGGGACATTTCAGTCGATTCAGCGTCATCCAATCAAAACGACTTTTATCATAAACTGCAGTAACGGCGCTCTGAGACTTAAAATGGCGTCTTAAATCACGACAGCTTTGGGACTAATCGTCTGGAGTGTGCTTAAAAACTTTAAAGTTTATCTTGAAATAAACCCGCAATTAAAAGAAGAGTTACATAACAGATCACGAATAACTTTTGCTGCTAAGATCCAAATGCTTTTAGCTGATAAAATAAAGGAAGTAATTAACGTCATAAGAAAGATCTTATCTAAGAGAAACAACTTTAGCCATCATAAAAGCCAGTGACATTCCTAATGTAATGATATTTTACTATCATATGTTTCACTGAGAAACGTTTTATTGGCATTTGCCGTTATTTGAAGGTAATGGGTACGCCTCCATTTTCCCCGCCATTTTTACGAAGGGAAACAACATTTGTGATTCCTGTTTGCTTCTCTGGGTGGCAAAACCGTTCAAAACGGTGGTCTACTCTTCAAGAAAATAATTTGCTCCTGAAGGAGCAAATTCTTTTCTTTTAAGAGTTGACCATATTGAAAAAGGAGAAAAAATAAAAATAATAGAATAATAAAAATAAAAAAATGGCTGCCTTTTTTCCCTTTTTTCAGTGGGTAGGCCTCGAAATTTTTACTTTGACTCATAGGAAATTTATTTTTAAAACAATGCAATGTTTATCTATTGTTTTCAGATTCGGAATCATCACAAAAAACCAAGACAAAACGTGTTCGGACTACATTCACAGAAGAACAAGTTCAAGTGTTACAAGCGAACTTTCAACTTGACAGTAACCCGGATGGGCAGGACCTCGAGAGGATCGCACAAATTACTGGGCTCAGCAAACGTGTCACCCAGGTCTGGTTCCAGAATTCAAGAGCTAGGCAAAAGAAACAACAGCAACAAACGGGGAGCCATTCAAGTCCAGGGTCAGGAAACATAGAAATGGAGAGTGAGTATCTATGCATATACTGCTGTGTTTTTGTTATTTTCGAGAATTTTCGTACGAAACAGTACGCGAATTAATGACAGTTCTAACAGATAGGAGGTGGCGGACTTTGTCTCAGGAATTCAGAATATTGTAAGAAAGCCAGCCAGAAGTTAGCCATCACGAAATATTCTCAAAATTCTAAGAGTCTGAGCAAAAAGTGCTTGATTGGTTGGTTGTTTGGGGTTTAACGGCTCTTTGAGATAGTATTTCAGTCTATATCGGGCCGTCGTCCAGAGAGAGAGAGAGAGAAAGAAAAAAAAAATTAATGATAGACGAGAGAAATTTTTTCCAAACAACCCCGCCCACACCTACTGCAAGCACAGATCACGAATACCATTAAAAAGATGATGCGAAAAAGAAAACGTTTGTACGACAAATACAAACGGTCAAAAAATGAAACAGACTTTGAAAACTATAAACATTATAGAAATCAAGTAACAAATGAAATTAGGAAATCTAAGAAAATACAGACAGATAAAATTGCAGAAAAACTTAATAGTAACGAATTAGGACCTAAAGATTGGTGGAAAACGCTAAAACAGTTTATAAAACCGTGCTCTACGTCAGCTATCCCTCCTCTGTGTAAAGACAATGTTATATTTTCTAAAGAAAAAGAAAAAGTAGAAATTCTTAATGAGTATTTTAGTAAGCAAAACACTTTAGATGATACTACTGCTTCATTACCTAATATTGTGCAAGGCGATGTATCTACTTTGAACACTGTCAGTTTTACGCCTGTTGAAGTTGAAAGTGTTTTAAAATCATTAAAAACGGGAAAAGCAGCTGGACCGGACAATATCAATAATCGTATTCTTAAAGAACTCAGTCATCCTCTTTCTTTCCCTTTGTGTGATCTATTCAACTTTTCCATGTCTGAGGGCAAAGTCCCAGATACCTGGAAGCAAGCAAATATAACCCCTATATTTAAGATGGATGATGCGTCAAACCCATCCAATTATAGGCCTATTTCGCTTTTAAGCTGCATTGGAAAAGTCTTATGTGGCTGTCACACAGTGACGTATAGCATCAGCGTATGCCGACGTATGAGAAATTTAGTAAACACGCTGGTGTACGTTGAATAAGTTAGGGGTACGTTATGAACAAGTTACGAGTACGCTCAAATACGTTGGTATAAGTTGTTGTACGTCGAATGCGGCCCAAAATTTTGTGCATGCATAAAATTTTCAACGTACGCCGACGTATTGTTTATAAGTTAGTCATAAGTTTGGTGTACGCAACAGGTAAGTTATGCGTACGTTCATGCACGTAACTTATAAGTTAATCATACGTTGACATACGTCGGCAGCCAGCAGGGTCATTGTGGAGCGTACGCGTAACTTATTTCTAACTTATAGGTAACGTACCTGTAACTTATACCGAGCGTATCCAGAACGTATCCAACCTATTCCTGACGACCTTAGAACGTATTCAACGTATCACGAACGCACTGAGCGTATTTAGGTAACATATCCGCCAGCGACCAGGGCTTCAGCTATATATATTGGATACAGATCAGCAATTCATCACTTTTAAATAAGGAATCTTCTTGGACCGCTTCTGCTTGTCGTTTTGGGGCTTGAGAGGGGGTTAATACTTCAGATGCCACCACAGCTGCTGCAGATGCCGCCACGGATACCACTAAAGAGGCATTGGGGTCTGCGCGAGAGGGAGGTTGGCTACCATCGTAGGCACGGCAGTCGGGTGATGATTGGGACGACGGTAGGCATGCAGGTGGTCAGCTACTACCTGCAAAGTTCTCTAATTTTCGTTCTTTAGGCATGGCCATCGATCAACGTCCACTACAATAAAAAGAGTTGTAGAGAGCCGTCGCTTTACATCTGATCGTCGAAGCACGCTCCAATACGCTATACATAAGGTCGGCGTAAGTTAGACTAACGTTGTGCATGCGTTCGGCATAAGACGAGAACGCTACAGATACGCTGGGAACACGCTGTTATACGCTTGTATAAGTTATGTATACGCTAGGGATAAGTTGTGAATAAGTTATTTATACGTTTCAATACGCTATGTGTGCGTTCCAAAACCGGCTGCTGTTTGATGTTTTAATTTATCTCCAGCGTATGCCAGCGTATTGGATAAATTTTTCATACGTTGGCATACGTTGTCTGAAACGTTGTAGTGTGACAGGGCCTTTAGAAAAGCTTGTTCATAAATACGTGTTTAATTTCTTTCATGACAATGGAGTAATAACAGCTTTGCAATCAGGGTTCATGCCAGGAGACTCTACAGTTAACCAGCTAGTTGATGTATACAATACCTTCTGTAAAGCGCTTGATGAGGGTAAAGAGGTGCGTGCCGTATTCTGTGACATTAGCAAGGCTTTTGACAGAGTATGGCACGCAGGCCTTCTTTTTAAACTCAGCCTAGCTGGCATCAGAGGCCGACTCTTGGACTGGTTTTCAGATTATCTTAATAACAGATCTCAAAGGGTGGTAGTTCCAGGGGCACAGTCAGATTGGATTAGTATAAAGGCGGGGGTACCCCAGGGGTCTATACTTGGTCCGTTGCTTTTTCTCATTTATATAAATGATATAGTTGAAGATATTGGTTCTGTTATACGCCTATTTGCAGATGACACAAGTCTTTACCTCGTGGTCGACAATCCTGTAGATGCTGCTAATATTCTTAATTCTGATTTGGATAAAATACACTCATGGGCGGAAAAATGGCTTGTGACCTTTAATCCTTCTAAGTCCGAATGTCTCCTACTTTCTAGAAAACACAATAAACCTCTACATCCACCAGTAAGCATGAACCACCAACAAGTAAATCAAGTTGACACGCATAAACACTTAGGTCTAACATTCACTTGTGACGGTACCTGGCATGCACATCTAACTGAGATAAAATCTAAAGCATGGTATCGAATAAATATAATGAGACAGTTGAAATTTGTTCTTGACAGAAAATCACTACAGTCTGTATACTTCTCTTTCATCCGTCCAGTCTTAGAGTATGCCGATGTCGTGTGGGATAACTGCACCCAGTACGAAGCAAACGAGCTTGAAAAGATCCAGATTGAGGCCGCACGCATCGTTACAGGGTGTACAAAACTAGTTTCTATAGATGCTTTATATACTGAGACTGGATGGGAAACTTTAGCATCACGGAGAAGCAAGCACAAACTTACCCTGTTCTATAAGATGAAATCTGGCATGAGTCCAAACTATTTAACAACTCTAGTTCCACCTTTGGTTGGTAATACCTCTAACTATAACTTACGTAATGCTAATGATATAGGAACAGTACACTCTAACTCACAACTTTACTATAATTCTTTTCTTCCTTCTGTTATTCGCAAATGGAACGAATTACCAGAGGACATTCGCCAGTCAGACAGCATTGCATCTTTCAAAAGACATCTGAACAGTGGTAGTATTACTCCTCCAATGTTTTACCAAGCTGGGACGCGTGACGGACAAATATACCATACGAGATTAAGGACTAATTGTAGTATTTTAAGCCAACATCTTTATTCTAAAAATATAATTCAAAGCCCACTATGTGCTTGTGGATCTGTGGAGGACACAAAACACTTCTTATTTGAATGTCAAAGATATGATGAAATAAGACACGAAATGATAATTGATGTGTCAAACTTCTGTACTCCTTCTACAAATTCCCTTCTATTTGGAGACGCATCCCTCTCTGTTGACGCCAACAGCCGCATTTTCTGTGCAGTCCAAAAATTTATACTGAAATCAAAGAGATTTAGACCAAATTACGACGCTACAGACAGTGTTCTAAGTGATACATAACTTGTTAAGCTCGTTCAGTAAAACGCCACCTTCTGGCGAAATCGGTGACAATAATATCTTTGATCTTGAAACAGAGTTGGTTTTGCTTACCTTTCAGGGTTTTTCTTACAAGATTACTACCCCAGCGGGCACATGGCGTCCGGGTGGCGTCGAACCGATGTCGATGCGACGTCATTACGTCGCATAGACGTCGGTTCGACGTCATATGGACGTCGTGTGCCCGCTGGGACTTTAAGTATAAATAGCCAATCATTCCTCGTGGAGTATTTTTTTTTTCTTTCCTTTCCTTATCTTTTCTTCTCTCTTTCTTTTCTCTTTTTTTTCTTTTTTTTCTACTGTACCTTCTATATGCATCTTAAGATACAAATACGAGCAAATACCACATTTAAATGTCTATTTATGTTACTCTTGGTTCAAATCACATTTAGATTATTGTAAATTAGTTTTTGAAGTATGGGATACAGATTCACAAAAGTCTTATGACTTCCTTCTGAATCCCATTCGTATAACACAATATAAATTTGTAATTATATATTGATATGTTTGTAAATTATGATTATTTATACAAATAAAATATTGTTTAAACTAAGCACAGTGGGCCCTTGCCTTTCTTTTATCCAAATAAGTAGGACGCCCCGCCAATGGCAGTTATAACCAGCACCATCGCCCGACGACCACCCCGGAGCAAAAAAGTGCAGCCCCAGGCCAGAAAGAAGCAGTCTGATCAGTGCCTACACTGCTTGCAATTCCATCTGAGCAAAAGTGCTTGGTTGGTTGGTTGTTTTGGGTTTAACGGCCTTTGAGGCAGTGTTTCAGTTTATATCGGACCGTCTCTAAGAGAGAGGGAGAAAGAAAAAAGAAAAGATAGACGAGAAAAAAATCCAAACAATCCCCGCCCACACCTACTGCAAGCAGAGTAGGCCCTTGTCCTGCTTTTATCCCAATAAGTAGGACGCCCTGGCACTGGAAGTTATAACCATTATAACCTATTTCCTCTGTTTATTTGCTTACAGGTTGGGGTAATACATCTGACAGTCAAGACAGCAACAACATATCTTTGTCAGACTGAAGAGGAGATCAACAAAGTGTTGTTTTGGACTTACACCGTCTTGTGTCACCCACACTGTAAAAAATCCGTAGATTTTACGGTAGAATAACTGATAGATAGATAGATACTTTATTTTCCTCCAAAAATGAAGAGCACAAAAAACACATACAACATGAATATATACCAACAACAAGTTCATATCCCGTTATTTTTACGGGCAATTGCCTACAAGACATTTTTCAGAAATCACGATATGGTAGTGTTATATTAACTGACCGCACTGGAAAAGTGTTGAAGGGCTATACGACAAAAACAACACCTGCTCTAATCTGTCCTACTGTCTGTGATGGTTCCTGCAATTTTTATGGGCGCCTTTAAAAATAACTGGAAATGGACTGGCAGCTGGTTTCCAGTTATTCTACCGTAAGGGATTTTTTTTTTTACAGTTCATGAATTTCATAAACAGTACAAAATTACATTGATTAGTGTCACGAGAAAAGGTACCTTAATGCATGTGCGAAACGGGACGACTCATAGCAGTCTGCGCATCAGCGCAGTCTGTTCAGAGTCTTCCCGTTTCGAATATGCATGTATAATCTATAAAAATGAAAGACGATTCACCTGACATATGACAGCTGCGCATACACAGACGCAGGCTCGTCAGTGCAAGCATTGTAAGCTTTCTCTAAATCTTTATGGTCAGTTACTGTCTCGGCGAAAGGCGAACTCTTCGACTGGAGGTCCAGACAGGTCCGAGGTCATAAATTTTTTTTCAATCTCAGCTATTTACAAAAAGACTTGCCTTTTGACATTCACAATAAGAAATATTATGTGAACATCAAACTTAGGAACAATAATAATCTCTGCGAATGTTAAGGATTTAATTAGTATGAGTTTGAATTTTCATGCTAAGCTGAGTTCAGCATATGCGGTCAGCCCCGAGGTTATAAAAAAACTTTCATGCTCAATTCAGATGAGCATCAAATTTTCTCTGCTGATTAATATGTGGAAATCTTTATTTCAAAATCCAGTAGGCCATAGGCCCATGAGGATACAACATATATACAACAATTTATGACAGACAGTGCAATGGACAAGCAATACAACCAATATAATGCTAACTAATTCATATACCCACAATGCTATGCCAAATAATCAGAATTTCAGCAAGAAAAGAACATTTTGGCGGAGAAGGTGATTATCTCAAAACGACAAGCTCGCCCAGCGGGCAAAGCAACGTCGTATCAACGTTGCTTCAACGCCATGACGTTGAAAAAACGTTCACACAACGCTACAGTAAAACACCTGGGACTGTACCCGCTGGGTCAACTTAGCCTAAATTACCAACAGATGTTATAGATATTGTAAATAAAGCATTATGTAATGCGAAGTACGGCTAATATAGGTATAACTGGCTGGTTCCCAGTCTTAAATGCAACTAATGTTGGCATTCCCATTTTCATAAGCAGAGAAAATTTCATACCCAGACAAACTGAACAAAAATCAACTGTACTTTTCAGTAATTTGCTTTTTTTAGCAGGAAAAAACTTCATACTCAACTCAGCTGAGCATGAAACAAGTTTTATAACCTCAGCCCAGGCCCCGAGGTTATAAAACTTTTTTCATGCTCAACTCAGCTGAGCATGAAAATTCTCTGCTGATAAATATGAAAATGCCAACATCAGTTGGCAGTTTCATATTTATAAGCAGAGAAAATTTCATACTCAGCCAAACTGAGCAAGACAGCAGCTGTAATTAACAGGGATTTGCCATTTATTAGCAGGTAAAATTTCATGCTCAGCTGAGTTGAGCATGAAAAAAGTTTTATAACCTCGGGGCCAGGTTTCATACGACCAGACTCATAGTCGAAGGGGATCATAGTAATGGGTTCCGTCCGTCTGTCCATTCACATTATTATCATCATTTAACATTCATAATATTTCATTTGTGTCAAGGCCAGACCTTTTCTTTTAGAGTTACGACCCTTTGTTACTGATCTGGTCAAAGATTTTGGCTGCAACTCCTCCTTCAGTTTTCAAATGATTTTCATGAAACTTTTTGGATATTGATATCATCATTTGACGTTGATTGCATTTAATTGTGGACAATCAAACACTTTCAGTCAGAGTTACGGCCCTTTATAAATCAGGTCGGCTCTTGTGGCCGCAACTCCTTCAGCTTGCAACCGATTTTCATCAAACTTTCGTGTCAGATATTGTTATCGCCATTTTTGGGACAAGACATTGAGTTCAACCACTCTATAAGTTGAAAATATTATAATCAGATGATTTCTGGTAGAAATGTGGCCTGTGATCATCTCTCAACTTTTAGCCAAGTCTAGGCTAGTCTGATTTCTGGTAGAAATGTGGCCTGTGATCATCTCTCAACTTTTAGCCAAGTCTAGGCTAGTCTATCTCATAACCTTGAAAAGTTGTTGGGACACCCCAGATTACTTTACCAATCCCCTTCCACACGGTCTTGTCTTCGGCTGCCCTAGTTGAGCTAGCAAAGTCCATCCCTGTCCACTCCTTAATATTGTCTTCTTATCTCTTCGTCTGTCTACCTCTTCTGTTCTTTCCTTACCATGTACCCTGAATTGTCTTTGCTAAGCCAGAAGACCTTAAGATGTGGCCGAACCAAATCAGTTTCCGTTTCTTGACCATGGTCAAGAGGTTGTCATACTCCCCAATGGCTTTTTGGATCTTTCTGCCAACTTCCTCATTAGTTACATGGTCCTTTTACGAGATGTTCAGTAACCCTAGGTCGCATCTCATCTCAAAGGCCTGCGTTCTTTTCTTTAACTCTGCGTCTGTGAAGTTAGATCCTTTACCAGCTGATATGTCCTCTTGCTGTTGTTTTTGTTCAGGCAAGTTTCGATCTCCTCGCACTGAGTACCTATCAAGTCCTTCTTCGCTTTCTTTAAAGTCTTCTGAACTCTCTTGTTAGCTTCCCTGTATTCTTTCGTTCCTTCTGCTTCATACCGACTCTTCTTCAAATCTCTCCTCTCATCACAGAGGTCAGGAACATCTCTGGACACCCAGGACTTTTTTCCAGCGACGTTCCTTCCCAAGTATCTCATTGGCTATGTCAGTCACTGCTTGTTGTAGGTGGTAATCATGCTATACATGTACTATCTATGTCTATGTCATCATCTCTCAGACTGATGAGTGGTGCAAATTTCTCACCTATTGTTCAGGCCCGGATCTAGACCACCACGCACTGGTGGGGCTCTTGATAACTGGTGGGGCTGGGGGTGGGGGGTGGGGGGTTGAGGTTTGAAAATATATGACATAATTAGGAATAGATTTGATGGATTTTTCGCTGTCCTTTTTTGCCTTGAAATATATGTTGTGATATCTGATTAGAATCGCCTCGCCGAGACGATTCTAATGAGATATCACAACATGTATTTTAATCTAATCAGGCCCAGGTGGCGGGGCTCAAGCCCCAAAGCCCATCCCCTGGATCCGGGGCTGTTGTTGCTTAAAATGTGCCTGCCACATCCGGTTTTCTTAACGTCTCATGACTCCTTTCAAAATCCTATGACATGTCCACACGTCGGGGGACATTTGGCCTTAAGTCTTTTATTTTCAGATACATCGGGAGTGTGATGCAGACACCCCCGTAGCGTTATATACATGTACTCCATTAGAATTTGTTCATTGTTTTGCCATGAGCACGTCGTTGGAGAATTGCCTCTTTTTAAAACGTTTACAAGTTTTACACCATGTTTTATGTCAGTGTTTATACCACTGTCTTCTTGACTTTATTGAACATGATGTTTGTTCAGGATTGTGAATCAATTGTACATTGTGTCAAACATGTTCTAGTCAGATATAAATAATGTTACATAAACAAAATATTTTCTTTCTTCTTTGATTATCCTATACGGCATTAGTCAATGCTTCCATGAAAAAACGACTGGCCATATTGGGACATTTACAGTCTGCTTCAACATACGAGTAGCTCCCATTACCACAGGGTATAATCGATTCCGCTAATTTTCGCTTCCTGCAGAGACTGTACATCATATTTGGCTTCCGCCGAGACTGTCCGCGAACTCTTGCTTCCTGCCGAGACTTCTGTACATGATAAATGGCTTCCTGCAGTGACTGTCCGCGTGATTCTGCTTCCTGCCGAGGCTCTCGGCAGGAAGCAGAATCACGCGGACAGTCTCGGCAGGAAGCCATTTTTCGAGGACAGTAGTCTCTGTAGGAAGCAAGAGTTCGCGGACAGTCTCGGCGGAAGCCAAATATGACGGACAGTCTCTGCAGGAAGCGAAAATTGGCGGAATCGATTATACTCTGTGATTACGCTCGTGGGCAAAATACGTAGGCAGGAAAACAAACTACCATCCTTGTTTTTATTGACTGACTACCAGCCCTGATAGCTTAGTAGGTTACATGTAAATGCTGGCCTGCCGATCTAGCCGTCCCGGGTTTGAGACCCGCTGGAGCACTGTATGAAAGTTCCATAAGTCTCTTTAAAAATCATCAGCAAAACTAATAGATACGTTAAGCAACAATGTCTACAACAGACAGTGATGCTTAACCTATTTGAGCCGCGACACGAGAAAACTAACAAAGTGGCATGTCAGCCCAGCGAAGACTCAGATCAGCCTTGGCAGCGGCCAAGTCTGATCTGAGTCTTCCCTTTGCGCTTAAATGGTAGCTGAGGGTCTAATCTAGCTCCATGTGGACAGTGAAGACTCTGACAAGGATGCCCAGACTGATGTGAGTGTTCGCTGGGTGCAAATGCCACCTTGTTGGTTTTGTCGTGTCGCGGCTAATTTACTAGTTTCGATGATGACGAGTTATGGATAGCATATGAGTCACATCTTGTGATTTCCTACAAGTTGCATTGGTGACAAGCAAATGTTTTGATCAGGCTGCACATATTAAGTGAAGTCTGATCAGAGCCTCTTTGCGTGTCACATCAGACATCTATGAAAATGACCCAAGCCATAGAGCCGTCGGTGACGTCTCTGATTACCCTGTATAAATGAGATGGCTGATCTGAATATCACATGACCAAATTGCCACATCCTAGGAAGTCACATGATGTGGTTCATATGCTGTGCTCCTTTTTAAATAGTTTGAGCAGTGTATTAATAGCATGTGCGAACAGGGAAGATTCAGATCAACGGCCAAACTCAGAATCATTTGAAAGTAGAAAGTCTTAGACAAGCGCTAGGATACCTCTATACATGTACGTAATTGGACACCATCGCGTGAAAAGATACCTTACGACATATATGAACATTGAAACTAAGATCACATCCTCGCAGTTTTATCAGTCATCTCTCCGTGCATCCTGAGAATCTATCAATGAAACATTAAGGCTCCTATCAGTTTCAGTAGATGAGTAGGCTGCCATTTCAGGTTATGCCGTATGGTTACTGCCATATTTTTTGTGCGCTTGCATAGCTATAATACCAAAGGAAAAAGTCAACAT
The DNA here is from genome assembly GCA_963989385.1 of Ctena decussata. Classification (NCBI taxonomy): domain Eukaryota; kingdom Metazoa; phylum Mollusca; class Bivalvia; order Lucinida; family Lucinidae; genus Ctena; species Ctena decussata. The sequence continues at coordinate 12,961,475 of OZ022498.1, forward strand.
TTTATTTTCCTGATCTCATATTAGCCGATATAGAAAGTACAAAATAAAAACGCTAACATTTGCGACGAATCACGTAATTTAATTCACTGTAATTGTGGGAAAATTGGTCTATGCGGTCTTACCAGCCGCCATGCAGTGCAGACCTGTTTACTGCTTAAAGAATCTTTTGTTCAACAGTATTAATCCGTTTATTTTATAACAACTTTACAAACACTTTTCAGTCCAACGTGCCATATGGTGATGCCATTCTGTTAACTTTTCTTACTCTCCGTCTCAATATATGCCGGTCCCTTCAAACCTTTGATTAGCGGATTTTCAGACTAATTTATCGCTGCGCTACAGAGGAAGAAGTTTATTATATGGTTGGAAATAATAATTTGTCATAAATGATGCTTAACTTTAATCTGTCCGCTAGCTATCAATCCACGCGCCCTCAGCACTGTCATTAGTATTGGATTTTGACTTATGGCGGCGACTGGTAAAGCGGAAATAGTTGTCACGTGACCCTGCTCGTACTTACCGACAGCACACAGATTATAGCAATAAGTCACTTAAAAGAACCGTTTTCGTTCTGAGACAAAAGAGAGACTGAAAGAAGCGGAAAATTAATAGTGATGGACTGATAATAATATAATATTATCATGTAAAAATGACATAGATTCGACGTGATCTTATAACTATATTATCAATAAAGACAAATAGGTTGGCTGTCTTAGGAGATCAAAGAAGACATTTTATAATCTTGTAAAATAAGGTATTACACTGTGCATAATAAAGACTTTAAATCTGATTAAACGTAAAATAGTATGCACAGACTGCTTATCAGTGTGTGTTTTCGTCTTAAGAAGAGCGTAACTATATGTTCTTAATATACAAGAAAATGCTAAGAAATGCATAATTTTGCATTAGAAAACTGCAAAAACTTTAGAAACAAGTAATAACAGATATAACAGCGAGTTAAACTGCTCAACGGTAATGACAATACCTATAATAGCATCTGAATAGGATTACCTGTGCTCCAGATAAGAAGGTTTTTTTTTACGTGCAGTACTAATATTTCTGGGAAAAGTCTTTCTTATTGCTCAACAAAAAGATGTTGCTGACCTCTCATTAAACCGTCTTGGCGATTTGATTTAGTGGATAAATCTGGAAAATTATCTAAAATTTATTCTTGTCATAGACCTTGAGCTGACCATAGACCCCCCTCCCCCCCAGGGGGAGTTTTGTACCCTATGATTTTCTAAAACTACATTATATAAGAAACAAAATGACACATGTTAGCCCTCTGTACGTTGGGGCGTTAACGTGTAACGCCAACGTCAATTACACTACCCAAATTTACATATTCACGTTACAATAGAAAATACACATTGGTATACACATGTTAGTATTCGCCCTAAATAATGTTGGGTTTTGTCTGCTAGTACATAAATCGCTGTTTCAAGGTAATTGACATGGTCAAGGATAAGTTGGCTAACCCGAATAACGTAGTTTACATAGTATTTGACGTTTTTCCCCTTCAGTGCTTAAATACATGTAATATAAGGAGCAAATTGTAAGAACTGAAGTGAAGAGAAAAGTTATTGTCATATATATGACTGTTTCAATATTCTAGTATAAAAAACAAACAAATTAAAGTCTTACAAAACTCGCCAGCAGTCACGATAAATATGTAACGTACATAACCACAACAAAAATTCGGGGAAAAACAACCATACTAAATCGCAGAATTGGTGGACTGAAGTTTATCTGTGCTTCTTCTTTGATTCATGCCCAGCTTAGATAAGTTAGGCAACAGTGAGCAGTGCATATTAAATGTGGACAGAAACTATCTTATTTTTGAAGAATTTAATCTACAAAATGACGAGAAAAGTTAAGAAAGCCAAAATCAGCTGCATTTTATTTTTCAATGTTATCTGTATTATGTCTTAAGTAGACACTGTTGTTTATGTAAATATGAAGAAACCCCAATGTTATGTGTCCTCAAACTATAAAAAAACATCGGATAGTGTATATTTGAAAAGCAGTATAACAGTAACGTCACGTTACATAATTGTAAAATGTCGGGGGATAAGATTTGTGAGTCATCTGTTATCAAAACTTTAGTTCCTGGGCGCTAATATGGATTATTCATTGCTGTAGTATTAGCTTACAACTGGTAGTCAGATGGCAAATTTAGCTCTTTGAAATACACAAGAGCTCAGCAAGACGCACATAGATTGTTATAGCTGAAGCAGTTCGACTTTGCCTTCAATTCAGTTTCACTTAAAAGTGACTTCATAAAAATGATTTGTTTTTAAGTTCATGCATAGAATGAAAAAGTATAAGTTGATATATGCTGCAACTGATTAATATTTAGGTTCGCATCATGATGGGGATAAAACCAATTTCGCTACCTGTGCTGTTGCCTGAGCCATTCAATTACCCTACATACAAATATGCAACTGTGACTGCCAGACGAGGCAATCAAAAGCAGTACCAACTCTGCCAACAGGGATTAACACCATTTTTGCTATGCTGTCAGTCGAATCGTCAGCCACGAGCCTCTTTGCACAGTAACTGCTTTATATAGGTTAGCAAATATGTGTGGCTCCCGTGATCATAACTTACATGTTAATTTGTGATCTACGTGATCTGTTTATGCAGCTCCCGGCCATCAAATACATTACAAACTATTAACAATGTGAAAATTTAAGGTTGATAGAAAGTGACATACTTTATAACGCATACAACATTCTGCCATCAGCCTGTTCAGAGTTTTATTTTTCATTATGTTGTTACAAATATTTAACTAGTCAGGCAATTTTGCAAACCCCATGGTTTTATTCCCACTTGTTGTACTATCAAGGACTAAAGGTGTTACGAAATACAAATTTCAGTCAGACAACTTTTCAATATGTAAGCACCTAAAATTGTTGTTTGGATATTGCCAAAATGCTGTATTCTCTAACAGTATTTAACATATTTGGACAAAGATGATAAGATAATCAGGAAGGTATCATAAATAAGCAGTTTTCAACCATATTTATTTCTAAAAAGTAAACAATATGGTAATACAAGATCAAAGAGATCAAATGCAGTAAGTTATTTAGGTTAGTCCTTCCTTGGCATGTATAGATATGCACTATTTCTATTGTTTGATTATTTGCTCTACAGAAAAACTGTATTACTAGTTAAGGATATCGGAAATGAAGAATCCATAAACCCGCAATGAATACGTTGTATACGTTACTTGTTTGGTCTTTCTTTTCTTTTTTTCCACAATATTATGCTGCAAAGCATAACTACAGTGTAGGTGAATACATTTTGAAGGAGAACAACTAAGATTTGTTCATAAATATCTGAACAGCGATGACAAACATTAATATATCCTGTCATTTTTCATTTGCCAATTTGCCATTTCATTATGTATTCAGAGCTACTGAAACACTGTCCCTGGAAAAAAACTTTTTGTCCAACTAAACGTATCTTTATGTTCTTTGGTAAATAGATGCTTTAATAGATGGTTGAATGTGGTAAGATTCTTTAAGAGATGATTGAATGAAGTTAGACTTTAAAGAGAAAGAAACAAAAGCATAGAAATATAGATCATCTTAAACATAGCATTTATAGATTGCTACAGTATACTAGTAAACTGCCAGTGTCTCTTTTCTGTATTAAATGTTTCTGATACTATTCTCCAAAACTCCTGGTTGACACATTATTGTTAGTTACATAAATGAACTAAATAAAGCAATGTATTGACACTACCATTAATTATTTTCAAAAGTTTGTTTCTTAACTGTAACTCAGCAATGTTGTTTCCCTTGGTAACGTAAAATGTACGATAGTCTTACAAAAGTAAGTATACCCTGCCAGCAATATCTACATTAGCTTTGCTGCAGACTGTATTTGGCTTAAGTTTTAAAACTTCAAGTTTATTGTTCTGCTTTATAGTTTTTTCAGTGTGCACGTAAACACTATGCCAAATTCTGTCAATAATCAAGGTGGTACTCCGTTTTGCATAGTTAATTACGGATTATTTTATAATTTTATACTAAAGACATCAAAAGCGCTGTGCTTTTAATGTTATCAAACTGATTGTATATCATTTTATTCGAGCCCTATATGCAAAATCTATGCTGGCTTAGCTGCGGCTTTATTTTTTCATCTTTTCTGATGTGGTATTTTGTTTATTTATATTTTCTTAGTTGTATATAACAAAATTTAACATATGTTACTGTCTTTCGAACTCAAATGTACAAATTGTAAAAGAAACAAACTGGGCAATGCCATCATGAAATACTTTTATTTTTGATATAATAACAAAGTAAACAGCAAAAAAACCGTTTTACTTGTGCAGAATATGTCAATGCCCTTAACATTACAATTTGAAGTATCCTGTGTTTAATCACGTATAAAACACACCTCATGAATCCCTAAAAGTAATAACTGACAGAAGTGTTGCTAAGCCCAAGAACACAATATATCATAAAAACACCCAGACTTGTATGTGTTATTGTTTTTATGTGACAGTGGGAAAAACCTGATTAAAGGTATTATAATGAAATATTTTAAATGGAAATGTTATTTACGTTACTATTAGTAATAGCTTATCATAGAAAATAAACCAGAATGCATTTTTCTTTCATATTAAAAGATTCTTTTTTGAAGAAACTGCTACCAACGAAAATAAAATGGTTCTATCTTCAAATTATATGAGTTTAACAAAAGTAGCCCTCGGTAACGTATATAATCGATCATTATGGCCGACTAAAATGCGTTCAAAATATAGTGGAAATGTTCCTTGCTGTTTAGATAGGCGGGCATAGTCAATATTACCTTTTACTGTTGTTTTTTTTTAATTCATACTGTGTAGTTCAAGCACTTGAATTATACAGAAAGTGATAATTGTAATATGGGACATTTACAAGGGAGCACTGTGTTCAACATCCTATTTCTCCCAAAGTATACAAGATAGGATAATAATTTTTGCAGATCTGAAAAGATCAATAAATTGTCTTTAATACAGTAACAAACATATGGTCCAATATTAAAGGAATAACTTACAAAAAGAAAGTATTTTGGATGGAAATAGCAATTTTAATGGAGTGTAAAGACAAATGTCACGTATATTACACCATGAAGGCTAAAGTGACCTTTCAAACATCCTAACTTTAAGCTACTGGATTGTTCTATTAGACTCTACTATAATTTTAAACTTTAGAAAGTGACTTCTATTTTTTTTATAATTTTTGATAATTTTTATTTTATGTTTATTTTTTAGTGGGTAACGTTTGTAACAGGCTGTTACAGCTTAACGCCCCACTCGCCAGAGGGTTAACATGCTGCAAAATACTTCTAAGATGCTGGGCTTTAAGAAAAGTATGGTCTACAAAACTCCCCCTGGTGGGGAAGTAAACCATATTTGGCTCATGGCCTATCACCCCTTCTTATCTGGAGCACAAGGATACTCTACAATTCTGGAGCTCTTTGCAACTTTACTAGGCTTTTATACCATACTTGTCAGAAGAGCAAACTTTGGTAAATAGATATACTTGCAGGGAAGTAACTCTGCCTTTTTATACGCCCGTCGTTTTGAAAAAAAAAATCGGACGTATTATGTCATGGTGTCTGTCCGTCCGACTTCCCTCCGTCCGCAAGCATTCTTGTGTGTGCCGTAACTCAGTAACCGTATGGGATATCCTCATGAAATTTTATAGGAATATGTACAAGGTATTAGGTCTGAGCGACGCGTCGCGTAAAAAATGTGCGCGCCATAACTAAACAATCGTAGAGGATATCTTGATGGATCTTCGAAGCAACGTGTGTGACCTCCAGACAATGAGTTGCGTATAACAATGCCACGTTTGCTCTTCCTTACTTTGTTTTGGAGCTACGTCCCTTTGATTAGTTTTTTTTGCTACCTTTTTTGTATAATAATCTTGCGTATGCCATTAGTTGGTACCCGTTTGGAAAATTTTGATGAAACTTTTATAGCAATGTGCATGAGCTCAAGGCGATTTGTCTCATATAAAAATGGTTGCTCCTCCTTACTTAAAATTGGAGTTACTTCCCTTTGATTAGTTTTAAGGCTATTCTCATTTACTCCATAACTCCTTAACCCTTTGAAAGATTTATTGAAACTTTGCAGAAATGTGTATGATAACTGGGGCATGAATCATAAGCAAGAACCACAACTCTGGCTTTCTAACTTCCTAAATTATCTGCCCTTGCATAGATTTCCTGTTCACTGTGTAACTCCTCAAACATTGAAAATATGTTAACAAAAACTAATGATGATGTGTATATTGTCAAGCGAATGCATTAGGACCAAGAATGGTAACTCTTGTTTACTCAGTTCATAAATTATCTTCCTTGTTTGACTTGTGCATTTCTCAACTTCTGAACCGCTTCGCCTTAGAAGCTGATTTTTGGTATATTAATAGTATTTGATATGTTAAATGTTTTAAAAAATGTGATCTCCTTTAATACAGAGTTATTGCCCTGTTTGTCTGTCAGCCCATCCTTTGATACACAACCTGGTTCATTCTGTAATTCCATAACTGTTTTTAGAAATGCGTATAATAACGGGGTGATGAATAATGAGAAAGAACCACTTTTCTGATTTTCTTACTTTTTGAATAGGATGGCCTTACATGAATTTCCTGCTAATTCCATGACGCTAAAACGGGCGTATTAGGCGTCGCTTGCGAAGCTCTTGTTCTTTCAATTGGGTCAACGCTGATAGGAAAGAATTTGCTCCTCTTTGGAGCAAATTCTTTCCTTCCAGAGTAGACCCAACTTTGGAACGCCTCCACAATTTTCAACCATTTTTGTGAAGGTGACAACTTTTGTGACAAAGCCCTTCCAAAGTTGGGTCTACTCTGAAAGGAAAGAATTTGCTCCAAAGAGGTGACAAATGGTTGAAAATTGTGGAGGCGTACCCATTTGCAAGGTCTTAGCTGACGGAGCACGCTTTGTTCAATGGTAAAATGGTAAACTGATAATCCATGACCCTGAAAAAGCCAAAAAGTAGAACTAAAGTAGAGCAGAAGGTAGTCCTGTGACGTAATCTGATTATCATATTGTTTCACTTACATGTAACACAATCATATTATTGCATGAATATCGGTGTCACATTCTATTAACAAGCATGTTTTAACGAACACAAAACCATGTATTAACAAAGCAATCCACGTACTATGATGACCGGCTTTGCGACTTTTCGTATGCAAAGTGCAGGGCAATACTCCGTCAGTTCAGAAGCAATCGGCAAGATTGCAGTTGTAGAGATCGATGCAAGGGTTATTCAAATTCAGATGTTGTAAAAATGGAAGAGCAGGCGACATTGAGTGAAAATATTTTGTGAAAATGATTTTGACTTTTGAACTGTTGCTTAATGTTGGGCAGGAATTCATGATTGCTGACCATGGCCTGAAACAATTTTTTTCCATAGAAATGCATAGTGCTTGTAGGAATCAGCAAAGTAATGGCGATGAGGCCGAAAAATAGTGCCATTATTCGTCTTTTTGACGCGTTACGGTTGAGTTTATGCAATAATAACGATCAAACTTGGTTTTTATTGCATTAACATTTGGCAAGTTCCTCGGGGGCTGTTGAAAACCTCGGCCTTCGGTCTCGGTTTTCAACAGCTCCCTCGGGACCTAGCAAATGTTAATGCATGCCTGATCCCTATATTGTAGTACTACGACGATCGTTCAGAAAGAATATGCAGAAAAATAAATGATATTAATGCTTTCTATGCAACATTAACGAGACAAATCTAAGATGTCGTAATGGCGCCATTTTAGGGTACTTTTTTATACTTTCGATTAAGAGTAAAAATCACTGATGTATAATCCTCCATTTTTTTCTTTTTTGTTTTGGAAGCTAAAAAATTTTAAGTTTTATTAAAGTCTTTGGCAGTATCTAGTTTTTCATACACAGTACTTTGAACTTTATAAAAGATAAAGATGAAGATAAAGAAGCTTTATTTACCTTGCATATTAAAAACAGACAACGTAAGCTCAGCAGAACTTTTATAGCGACAAACAAGGTATCCAGTAACAAGATGTACCTACCTGATGGCTTCACTTTATCTTCCTAGGACTACCCATTTTATAGACGAGCGTCGACCAAGGGGGCTCCCAGAACCATTTATATGCCTTTGGTATGGCGCGGCCGGGATTTGAACCCATGACCTCCCGGCGTTCCTGAAATGGACGCTATCGGGGCCGGTAAAAAGTTGTAACAATTGTAATATAAATTTGCCCATAAAATTTGTCAAAAATAAAATTTTAATATGCCAAATGTTGCACTCAACTTCCCATAAGTGGCTAAAATGCATCGAATGACTCCGGGATTTTTATGCTATAGTATCTGTGCATGGATGCAATACGTTTGCGCGACTTTTCCGATATTTTCTTTGCGCATTCCATAGGAATGCGCACCTTTTTAGCATACGAAAGCGCGACTTTTTTCCCTACGAATGCGCGACCTTTTTTTTCTACGAATGCGCGACCAGTTTATTTCATTACACTTCGAATATTTCGATGTTCCATAGTGTACCCCTTCCATTAGTCAGACGCAATATATTTTATCTGTTGAGAAAATATATCTTGTCTGTTGCTTCTGTTCACCGAGTAGAGGTGGAAGTGGGATTTGAACAGGTTATTATTTTTTTTATTTTAAAAGCAAAGACAGTTAAAATTTGTTAAAAGCCACGTTCTCGTTCAGTTAAAATCATCGTATTTGTCAGAGGCTGGGCTTTGAATGACTTTTTTTAAACATACTCCTGTCTGTAACAGATCATGATTTTGTAGTGTTTCAATAGTTTCTGCTAAGGATTTAGGCGAAACAGGCATCGTTTTTCGCTTCTGTCTGTAGATGGCCTGTCGAACGGCAATTACATATTATGGAAGAAGGGCACTATCTTTTTCAATTTCTGAAATTATGACTTTTGCTGGTTTTTCACAGGGATCTTCTGCAGCTTTCCGCTTGCAAACTTGCCCCCAGTTTCTGTTTGCCTATTGTCCTTTCATCCTCCTCTGCATGATTATGGTCAAAATTTTCTCCTAATACAATCTTAGTTTCTAAGTCCGTTTTTCATCTTGAATTACAGTTCTTTTTAAACGCATCTCCACAAACATGTGGTTTTTGTATCCTTCTCCTTTCTGAATTCAAAATTATCAATGAAAAGTATAGATCTAGATAAAATTTCGACTTACCCAACCTATCTGCGTACCTAGGTAAAAGTCGCGCAAACGTAGGCATATTTTCGGGAATAAGTCGCGCAAACGTATGCTACAAAAAGTCGCTTAAACGTATGCATTTTTCAGTTATAGTCGCGCAAACGTGCTGCGCCCCTGTGCATAGAGGATTATAGGGACCGACGTACGATAACTGGCATTGTTCAATAAGGAACTGCTGCACCTTTGAGACAGGCAATCTGCAAATGTCAGTATAGTAAGGGTTTACCTTTTTCGAAGCAGACTGTAAAGTTACTTTTAAAGATATAAAGAATATCTTTTATAGCGAAATAAAAAAGGCATGCCCTCTGAATGGCAGTACATTCAGGTAATTATCTTTTTTTTTTTTGTCGAGATATAAGAGCAGGGATGGAACCTTTTGGATGATCGATCCCAGTGGAATATGACGTCGAAGCGACGCAAATGACAGCTCCTCTCCGATTATTTCTAGCGTGCGGATTAATTTCACGTACAGATAGACTAACTAAGCTTTTATAGAAGCCAATTTTAATGCGTGCTTAATAACTGACACACAATTTATTTCTTTGGCAGACGGAGGATAATCCTAAGACAGATTTAAGATGCATTTCATGCTGGTTTGTTCCCCTACTTCAAACTCAACCTGTTCAAACTTCCTTGTGTTTCATGCTCTTAATGGTCCACTGAATTTTATGATGAATATTTTTACAAGGGTCCGTGGCTGGAAGGGCCTCAGTAGCTGTGTTCCTAGACAAATATGTGCTGCATTGCTGCATAAATTAAGGCATGATGATTAGTACCGGGGCGACAATAGGTTATCCTACGCCTGCCCATCCGTTCGGAAATACTAGATTTTGCGATCTTGAAACGTGTCCAAGGTAAACTTCTAAAACCTGGTACATGTATATATGATGGGCAGCTGAAAAAAGGACAAGGTGGAAAGGGATCGTTTCGAAGTCATCTGTGGTGCCCCAACGACCTTGTAAGGTTATGGGATAGAATAGAATAGAATAGAATATGATGGATACAGGGCAATAAGGAGATAGTGAACATCATCTTTATGCTGTCTGTCAGAAATTCTGGTTACCTTCGCTTTAAAGCTAGGTAGACAGTCACCGTATAAAGTACGGAATGGAATGGAACGGAACTTAACTTTTTTATATGGAAATGATTGCATATTGAGAAAATCTCAGAACGGCCAGTGGCCAGGTAGACGCAGAATTAACGGAAAGCTTCACTTTAAGTGTAATATCTTTTTAAACCATTAGGTCTACAATTCCTGAGCGAATGGCTCTGTAATACCAATAGTCTCTACTCTATGGTGATATTAAATTGCAAGGATTGTTTTTAATGAACAATGATTACAAAGAAATGGGGAATTAAAGCAAGGTTTTTAGCTCGCCTGAACGAAAGTTCAGGAAGAGCTATTGTTGTCACCACGGCGTCGGCGTCGATGTTTTGGTTAAAGTTTTTTAAAGACCTATATCTCCTTAACCCATGGATGGATTCTTTTGATACTTGCACTGTAGTTAGATATTGGTCTAAAGTTTAACAGGGTACCACCCCCACCCCACTCAGTGACCTTCATGTCAAGGTCATGGACTTAGAATATTGGGAGTTTTTTTTTGGACTGGATGTTTTGGTTAAAGTTTTATAAAGCCCAATATCTCCTTAACCCATGAATGGATTCCTTTGATACTTGCACTGAAGTTAGATATTGGTCTAAAGTTTTCGAAAGTACTGCCCCCTTCCCCCTCAGTGACCTTGATGTCAAGGTCATGGACTTAGAAAATTGTCTTTTTATTGATTGGATGTTTCGGTTAAAGTTTTTTAAAGACACATATCTCCTGAACCCATTGATGAATTCTTTTTATATTTGTACTGTAGTTAGATCTACAGAGTACTACCCCAACCCCGCTCAGTGACCTTGATGTCAAGGTCAGGGACTTAGGAAATTTTGGTCTTTATTAAAGTTTTGTAATTGCATACTGATTCATAATGCTTTGCAGAGATTTAGTTTATACTTGATCTGATGTTAGACACTTTTTTGAATTTTTACAAAACACTTTATACATACCCCAACTGGATGACCTTGAAGTCAAGGTCATCGACATAGAATTTTGTCTTAAAGATTTTGGTTAAAGTTTTATATTAATGAAGACATAATTTCACAGTGCCACGATGATGGACTCAGTTGATACTAATACTTGGACTGATACTGATGCTAGATAATGGTTCAGGGTTTTGATACATCCCAGCCCCCCCACTCCTCAGTTTTTTTACATCAAGCTCATGGACTTTGAAATTTCATTTTATTTTTTTTTATTATTTTGATATTATTTTAAGACTTATTTCTTAGATAGCTTTTGTTTATAAATGTGTTTTCATTATTGACCTGCTGGCCTGAAGTTTTATGCATAGCAGTCCACACAACCATAGCGGCTGTGTGATGGAAAAGCACCAATTCAGGCGAGCTATGCTGTCAGGCGACAGCTCTTGTTATGTAGTGCAGTCATTTTCTACATTAAAAGGTTACGATACTATCCCTCACTTGTTTACTGTAAAGCTTTTAAAGGCTCCGTTGCTCTATCGGCATAAAAACTTTATCGTGAGGTATCGCAGGAAGCTTCTCGCCATAGTTTCGTCATTGTAAATGACCGCAATTAGCCAGCTTTAAACCAGAAAACGGCATTGAGTTAACTTAAAAAAAGTTCAAAATAGATTTTTGTCATTTTAGTTGCCAACTTGAATGACCTACTTTTGATTTCATAAACAATGAAAAAATGATAAAAATACAATGTACAGCCGTTTTTGTAGATCGATTTGTCGACTTTAAAAACACGTTCAACATGCTTTTTTGTCCGGTTTATGGATCAATATATGCACAACATTATTAAACGTGACGAGTGAAGCGCTTTTCATAATGATTTGCGGTTAGACGTTTTTACCACTTATAGGACTATGGGGACTTTAACGTAAAATCTATATGCCGAGCCAAGTAGCACATGTGATAGGCTGTTGGCCGACCCTAACATAATCATTATCCCACCATCCTAATTTGACTGAAATATTGTTGAAAAGGGCGTAAAGCCGCACCATCTATTCTTCCATACTTGAAGATTTCCTCATACTGTAAATTCCTCGCAGGCCGTTTTCTGTATACGGAAGGCTATACAGACTATGAGGGCTGATGACCTGAACAATAAGGCATAACAATGCAGTGGTTTATATTTTCTGCTTTTATGCAGAATGTATTATAGCAAAATAGTTATGTATATGTTAACCCATTAATACCTAGTGTCCCGTAAATGGGACATAGGCAAACAGTGCAGACCCAGATCAGACGCGGCAACGTGACGTCTAATCAGGGTCAACAGAATTCGCACATGACAAATGGATATTTCTACCTGAAATAAGATAAAATGATAGAAATAAACTAAACCAGTTTCCCTTAAGGGACAAATTTATAGTCTTATCAGTTGATAAGCATGGACAAGTCCACTGGTCAAAAAGGGTGAAATATTTACAGAATGTATTTTAACTTCAAGCTCAAAGACAAGCTTTCGTTCTACAACGTGACAAAAATGATAATTGAGCCGCGACGCGAGAAAACCAACAATGTGGTTGTGCGCCCAGCGCAGACTCAGATCAGCCTGGGCATCCGCCCAGTCTGATCAGAGTCTTCGCTGTCCGCATGGAGGTAGCTCAGTCCCTTAGCTACCCTTTAAGCACTTAGCGAAGAGTGTGATCAGACTAGGCGAATGCCTAGGCTGATCTGAGTCTGTGCAGGGCGCACAACCACATTGTTGGTTTTCTCGTGTCGTGGCTCATATTTTGAATTATGCTTATTAAGTCGGGCTTGCCTACCTGTGTACGAATCCATACATTAACAGGCAATGTTGAGTTTCCTTGCGTGCACATCTGCACATATACAGTTTGATCTGACATATGAGGTCGAAATGACGTCGCACTGACGTCGATGCGACGTCATTACGTCGCATCGACGTCAGTACGTCGCATCGACGTCAGTACGACGTCATTTCAACGTCATGTGCCTGCTGAGAACACAGTTGACGTTTAGAGACACCACGATCACCGACCGCCAGCGTGTAGGGTAACTGCTTCGTCGTTAAATCGAATCAGTCCTCGAGTCAAACAAGTTCAACTTTCAATATGCAGGGATAACAACCTACGTCATAGCGCAGATGTCGGAGCTAGTCACTTAACGACCATTTTAAACTAATCGGGAAAGGTAAACTTGGATAAGGAATATGATTGCAGCACAGTCAAAGGAGCCGGATCGGAGCGTACAAACGCATATGCTCTAGGTACATAAAATATGACTTCAAAAAGCGAGAAATTTCCAAACACCTCACTATAGTTTTATTATGTGGACATCTTTGGTTAGCATGTATTACGCGGCATCGATACAGATCATTATAATGAAGTGTTTGCATATTATGCAAGTTTGCTGTGTGTTTCTGGTAATAAGGATTCCAAAACATCAACTAGTACTTCATCAACTAGATGTTTGGTTGTGTCAGTGTTTGCAACTCTTTGATAATCCAAAATATTTATATTACTTTCGTCAGAGTGGCCGCTGACAGAACAGCTATGATATCATTGCTATGACGTAGGTTTCTGCGTTTCCTCTTTAGATTCCTTTCCATGCCAAACAGAGACGTGGGTAGAAGCAGTTACGTGATTCGCACAGTCCTGATTGATACTATTGGGAAATCTAGGGATTTAGCCCCTTACATATTTCTATTTGTCAACTGCTTATGAAATCTAGTCAAATTTACATTATTTCAAACATGAAAATGCGCAGGTGCGTATCGAAATATTGTCAATATGAAAAAGTTTCGATAAGCACCTGCGATTTTGCATCGGTTTGCTTGTTTTGCCCCAGTACTCGAAGGATTCGACAGTGTAACATAACACCAACGTCGATTCACCGTCATGGACATTGTGTCGATGTTAATAGGTGTCGTTTCGATGGTGTCTGTCTACAGGGGCAATGGCTGAATATATAGAGCACCGTGAAATAATTTCAAGAAAATACGAAATCAGCGATTTAAAGGCCCCATTGCTCTATCAGCATGAAACATTTTATCAAGAGGTATCGCTGCAAGCTTCTCACTACAGTTTCGTAATTGTGAATGATCGCGATTAGGCAGCTTTAAAAAAATAAAACACCCTTGAGTTTCACATAAAAACGGTTTGAAAACTTATCTGGGTCATTTTAGTTGGCAACTAAAATGACCTACTTTCGATTTCATGAAATGGTAAAAATACAATGTACACGCGTGGAGTCCCACTCACTATTCCGCCTATGTTTATATAGCATTGCTAGACGGGAAACCAGAACAGAAAATTGTATTTTGTGGAACGTTTTGTTATTTTTCAAAAACTTGTTTCCTCTTCTTTTTGCCAGTTATATGACTCAGTATATGCACACCAACACACAATTTATTACCAAACGTGAAGGTTGAACCGCTTTTTACAATGATTTGAGTTTAGGCGGTTTTACCGCTGATAGGACTATGGAGACTTTAAAAAAAAAAAAAAAAAAAAAAAAAAAAAAAAGAAACTCATGTACTAGACCCTCTTTTGAATCAAATCAGCTGACAATGTTTTTGGCTTAGACAAAATGGAGCGGTTCAAAAGCCATCATGATTCTTTTCATTTTATTTTTATTCCCGGCATGCCTCCAGCTGTATATCTTGCATGAACATTTTGGAGTCTTTGATTTCAAGTTATACCAACCAGTTGCAGAACCGCTGCATTTTTTATGATAATCAGAAAGGGATCTGTGTAGATCGATATATGACATTTTGCTTCTATTTTTGTTGCCAAAATTGATATTCTTTGTAGGCTATGTAAAGTAATTAGTTTTCTTAGTTTTACGTCGTTTTCGATGAAGAAATAGCGCGTCTTTGATGGTAATTTCTTTTATGTATTTATTAATTTCAATCAAACACACAAAGCCAAAAGAACTGCGTTCTTTTGACTTTGTGTGTTTGCTGGTAATTTACTTAGATTTATCTATACAGGCACTGTTTCTATTTAAACAGCCTGCGACCTGCATGTATGATTTAATGTTTAAAGGCCCCATTGCTCTATCAGCATGAAATATTTTATCGTGAGGTATCGCCGCAAACTTCTCACAAAAGTTTCGCTATTGATTATTATCGTGATTGGCCGGCTTTAAAAAAATCAAAACGTCCTTGAGTTTACCATAAAACAGATTTGAAAAAAATACTAGGTCATTTTAGTTGCCAACCAAAATGACCTACTTTCGATTTCACAAGCTTTATTTCATGATAAAAATACAACGTACAGGCGGTAAAAATATAAGGTACAGGGGCCGAGTGCACAAAGGAGGCGTAAGCTACGCCGGCGTAGGCTACGAACGTCGGCGCAACTAAGTCAATCTTGCGACTGTGTTAAAATCCAAGTGCACGAAGCAGGCGTTAGTCAGGCGTAGTTGCGACTGGAGCACGACTAGCGTAGTGCTCTCAAATAAAATTAGCAAGTGTGTTTGATGAATGGTTTTCTTATATGATATGAGCCGCGTTAGGCATAAAGGTTGCTTAAGGCATCTGCAAACAGACAAGACTGAAACCAGTCTGTGAGTCCGTGATTTTAGATATATCCTTCACTTTGAACCTGTAGTATCCTTAAGTTCCATGCATAGTCTTCAGACTGCGCGGATGCGCAGGCTGGTATGAGCCTCTGATATTCGCATATGGCATATGTACCTTTTTGCATGTTTTGGATCAATCAAAAATCTGCACGACATATTTTAATCTTTTGTTGTTTTTTCTTTAAAACTAATGTTCATTAGAACACTTACAAACGTACATGTGCTTTTGAGTTAAACGTAAAATGTCTATCAGAAAAAAAATGAAGATAATCATGATAATGAAATATTGAAATTGTTGGCGTTGTATAAGGACAATTCGGAAAGACAAAAATGGGAAGAAATACAGTCCGCAGTAAAAGCAATTGGGAAGCAATGGCGTGGCAAACGAAACCGTTCATATGGCTCTGCATCATTATATGTATCCAATGGATTTGCGCTGTCCCTGATTATCCTGTCTCTCATTAAAACCCTTCTATATTGCAAATCGTGCATCCATTGTAACATTCCGGCCATGTTTAAATGAAACACTAACGGAATAACTCAAAATGAGCACCTTGCGCCAGTGTTAAGTCTACTATAAAGCAGACGTGAGTTTTAGAGCGATTTTACGACTAAGTTTGCGACACGTCTCGGTTGTGCACACGGATTAAATTTCTGCGACAACTTTATAGGCCATTTGCTGTCTATAAAACAGGTCATTTTGCTAAATATCTCTAAAACTACCACAGCTATCACTGTGAAGTAAAGCGCATCTTTAATGTCTATCTTATACATAACTAATCTGTAATTTTCCTCAAAATTATATTTTGAAACTAAAAAGTTTCTTTTGAAAACTGCCCATTTTTAGAAGATATTTTAACTGTATTTTACAAGGGAGTAAGATTATTTATGGAACAGCCTTAGAATGGCCAATATTTACCTATGTCAACTGTTAGTTAATTGTACAGAGTTACTCAATGGCACCTATATACCGGTTATTCTTTTCATCTGAGTAAAGTTGAAATTCACTTAGTTATTTGTTGCAAAGATAATTGATCGGTGATGAATAGGATTAATCTATCTATAGAAATATTTCTTGTTTGTGATGCATATATGGGCATTGCTTATAGCTATTACATTAAATGATTGTACTCCCCTCTAATTAAGCTGAAAATTTTGTAAATTTTTGTACAGGATTGAATAGACAAAAGCAAAAAATTGACATGATAAAATTCTGAAAGTCAGTTTCCAGTTATGTATTAGTTTGACAATACCAGTGGAGAAAAAAAATCAATTTTATCACCAATAATAAAAGAGAAAATCTGCAAAACGACCTGTTTTATAGACAGCAAATGGCCTATACGACGGTCGTACGTCGAGCGTACGCTTACGTCTGCTTTGTGCACTCGGCCCCAGGTGTTTAACAGGTGATAAAAATACAATGTACAAAAAATTAGGCAAGGATCCCATGGATTGTGCCGCTGTTGCATTATTGCATTGCTTAACGGGGAACCAGAGACGAAACCGTAATTTTATGGAGAGACTTATCATTTTTTTTCAAAATACCTCGTTCCTTCTTTTTTGCCAGTTATTTGCTACAAAAAAAACACATCAACCGACATATTATCATCAATTCTGGAGGCTGTACAGGTTTCATAATGATTTCTATTTTGACGGTTTTTACCTTTGATAGGACTATGGGGGCTTTAAACATTTTAGTGTATACTCAGAGGCAAAAGAAAGTCTACACTTCACATTTTATCAGTCGTGACACCATGCTTTAAGCGGCCAGTCTGTAACAGCCCCAATGATACGGTTTGTGTCTGCTAATGACAACCTTGCCATTATGTAAATTGTAGTTTAAAAAAAAACAAAAAAAACAAAAACAAAAAAAAAAACAATTGGAATTCAAAGACACGTACCGATTCACAGTTAAACTGTAGTACATGTATCCATTTAAGTACAGAATCGGCACTTATACCGTAATTTTACTCTTCCAGATAAAAATATGAGCCGCGACACGAGAAAACCAACAATGTGGTTGTGCGCCCAGCGCAGACTCAGATCAGCCTGGGCATCCGGCCAGTCAGATCAGAGTCTTTGTTTAGAGCTCAAAGGGTAGCTATGGGTCTAAGCTACCTCCATGCTGACAGCGAAGACTCTGATCAGACTGGGCGGATGCCCATGCTGATCTGAGTCTGCGCTGGCCGCACAACCACATTGTTGGTTTTTTCGTGTCGCGGCTCATATATCATACAGAATTTCAGACAAGGCAGTGAAAATAAGACAAATCTGGGAATTGAAAATGTGTACTTTCGTTTGCCTCTGAAATTTTCTAATTTTGAACTATGGCTTTCGTTGATTTAATAGGCGGTAACACGAGTTGAGGCCTGGGTCCTGGATCTAATACTGCTGTGTCAAACTGACCAAGTTCCTTTAATACTTTTTGTGCCTTTAATTCCTTTACTTGTTCATCATCAGTTTGATTTCGTCTTACTTTATCAGTAAGAGTCATATTATGCACGTCATCCGTCAGTTTCAATATGTTAACTTCATTAGGCCTTCTGGCTTTAACTGGTTTAATTTCTACATTCATTATCTTATTAGAATTACTTTCAACTACTCTCGGGCTATTGGTGAAGAATGGGTTTGTTAAGACTGGTAATTTCGGTAAGACTTGTCTTTGTTTTATTAGTGAGTTTTCTCTCTTCACTGATACCTGCGTCTTTTCTTTTTGTATTCGCTTCAGTCTCATCTTCGTCAGAGACCTTTGTAAGAAACTTTGCATTTTGTCAGATACGGTTTTCTGCTCCAGTAACTTCCCTTGTGCTAGACCGTCCTCCATTAGCTTTTTGATCTGTCGCTGACGTCGTATCTTTGGGTGATTCATTGCAATGAATGTTTCTATTTCTCTCCCAAACTGCTCAATCGATCTACCACCATACTGCCCGTACAAATTACTGTGCGGGTTTCGATCAAGGTTTGTTCGCCGCATTTTCATGCATTGCTGGAGAACTCTTTGCCTAACAAGTGCACGTCGGACAAACATTTTTGATTTCTCAAATCTATGGTCAGCGTCCGCTTTGTCCTTATCAACAATATCATTATAGCTGTCACATTTACTCCTAGCAACGTCATTGACAACTATCAGGAATTGTCTCCGTTTATTCTCCAGTCTGTGGCATACTCCTACACGACCAGAATCCATTCTCCCTGCTCAACAGTGAATGAAATTCACATAAATAAACTGGTCTCTCAGGAAAAAACTGTGCTGCGGCAAACAAGAGTTGTATTTCTTTTTTCCCCGAATGTATTCTGATTAAGCTATTTGTTAGTCCTTTTTTCCACACATTCGACAGAAAGTAGCAACGCAGCGATCCAAACCAGAATTCTAGCGCTATCCTTTCATTATCAGAAGTATATGTCCGTTTGCAGTTGACCGTATATATTGCACGTAACTTCCGGCGTTACTGTTTCCAATTTCAACAGACCTGCAAAAAATAAAACAAAAATATATAACATAGTATAATCTCAGAAGTATTAAGTAGAATGGACACAACTGCAGCGGAAGTAACTCCGCCCTTCTCAATAGAGGTCAATTTTTAAAGCAAAGAATTTGCTACCTCTTGAGCAAATTCTTTCCTTTAAGAGTACACCCCTTGTCGGAAGCGAATAATCGCCCAAGGAAGCAAACAGGAAGCCAAGAAAGTTGTTCCCCTTTGTTAAAATGGCAGAAAACATGGAAGTGTACCAATACACCTTAATGTCCTATATGCTCTTGTATCTCTGATAGTCCGATAAATTATCTTCTGGATAAAGGTCCACCTTTTTTTGGCTACGCACATCAATTCTTTTTGTATCGTGTATCAGTCTGTTGTCTACCTTTTGTACGCGCTAAAAGGCTTAGATGGATAACATTACGCCCAACAAATAATCCCAAAATAATACATCGGATTGTCTTTACATAATATTGATACGAAAATGTTTTCAATGTCGCAAAGCTATTAAAAACAAATTACAATCCTGTCCAAATCTGATGAGATTTGAGATCCGATGAAAATAGTTGGTTATGGTCATTCATTCACATAACATAATACCGAACAATTTAGATATTGTATCTTTCGTCACGGGCTCTTTTAAAAGGCGCTGGTATCTGATTTGTGAGTGCAGGGTTATTAAAGACAGTAGGCAGTTGTCAAATCTATCGCTCCAAAGTGCTAAGGACGGCCAGAAGCCCGTTTTGTTAATATTGCATAGCTCGACGTGGAACCAGAAAAGGAAGAACGATTTGTCTTGGTTTTTCAAAAATATATTCCCACTACTTTTAGTCTGTTACATGGCTCAATTTATGCACATCAACCTACATTTTATCACCAAACGTGAGGTCATACTCCTTTTCATCAGGATTTGTGTTTAGCTGTCTTTAATACTGGTAGGACTTCGGAAACTTTGAAGTCGCCATAGTCCTACCAGAGTAAGGAACGTCTAAAGATGAATCATTATGAAAAGCAACCTTCAGCTTTGGTGGTAAAATGGGGCTGATCTGCATAAATTGGGTCATGTAATTGGCAAAAGGTAGGGGTTGGGGAGGGGATAATGTTTTCGTAAAACGACAAATCGCTGTACCAAACACAACTTTTCTTGTCTGGTTCCCCGTCGAGCGAAGAAATATACTCAAAAGCGGGATAATTACAACCCCTAGCCTATACATTGTATTTTACCATTTATTTAAAGTGTATGATGTCGAAAGTAGGCCATTTTGGTTGCCAACCCATATGACCCAAATCATTTTCAAACACTTTTATGTGAAACTCAAGGATGTTTTATTAGCTGATAAAGGTCATTTACAAAAACGGCACTGTATTGAGAAGCTTTAAACGAGAAATATTATTGATAGAGAGATAGTGTCTTTAAGGGGCTTCGAACTGTAGAGCTATACATTACTGCAGGTAACTGACTTTAACTTCTATAACGGTTTTCATGCTGCTTATAAAAATCAGTTTAATCTATATAAATAGTGTCTCTGTTTCAATGAAGGTAAATGTTGGATGACAATAAAGCTAGTGTTAAAATAAATTGGGTAGTTTACACTATCTTAAACTTAAGAGGCACTTGTTGTAATTGAGCCGCGACACGAGAAAACCAACAAAGTGGTCATGCGCCCAGTGCAGACTCAGATCAGCCTGGACATTCGACGTTTGATCAAACTCTTCGCTAGGCACTTAAATGGTAGCTAAGGGTCTAAGCTACCTCCATGCGGACAGCGAAGACGCTGGTCAGACTGGGCGGATGCCCAGGCTGATCTGAGTCTGCGCTGGGTGCACAACCACTTTGTTGGTGTTCTGGCGTCACTTGTTGTATAACAATAATATCCCTGTTATGGAATTCAAACTTTGAATAATCTCAGACTTCCTCTTTACAGGTGTACAAAACAAGTGTCTCAGATTTGCATAGTAATACATTTTTTTCTATATCGCTTGGTATACTGTATCATGTATCAATTTGCATATCATTTTCCCCTTTAACTTAACAATAGAAAAGAAAAGAAAACACTTTTCACCATTTCACATTTTTCAACAAATTCGTTTCCATCTTCGTTTTTTGTCGCACCTGCTGTAACAAGGAGATGCAATATGGGTAGCCGGTTTTCCGTCCGTCACACAGTTATTCAGTTCGTTCGCCCACACTTTAGGTCGACACTAGAGTTAAATCCATGGTTTTGGTGAGATGAGCTTGACCACATTTTGAAGGTCACAGCATAACTAAATGCCCATCAGTTCATATTTCATGTCGATTCTAGCGTTGGATCAATCTTTTTCCTGAACCAGCAGATTAATAACCGCCAAACTTGCTTTAATATATCAGTGGGCTAAACTCAAGAGTTTCAGATAGGTTCTGGTAACCTTGAATTCATTTTTAGGTCACAGGACTGAATATCAAAGATTTCATGAGCCTTTTGATGAGACAGACTTACCAACAAATCTGTTCCGACACAGCATGTGCTTGCTGTAGGTGCGGGACTAGAAGTTGTATTTTTTTTTTTTTTTTCGAATAATTTCTTTGACAGGAGCCTGTAATTCAATCAGTCATTATTGTACTTGCTATGGGTGCCAGATAAGTTTAATTTTCCTTTCGAACAGGAATAAACGATTGATTGATTGATTGAGTTGTTGCTTAACGTCCACAGTAAACAGCTATGGTCATGTCGGGGCGGTCAGTTAACCTAACCGCACTATTCCTGGGCAGGCTTTAATAGACCTCCTTAGCAGTTAACCAGTACTAAGTGCACATACTTTCGCCAGTAACTGACAACTACCCGTCTTGAATCAGCGGAAGGACAAACGAAAGTATGTGGCCAGACCGGGTATCGAACTCAGGACCTCTGACGTATGAGTCAGGTGCCCTACCGATTGTGCTACGCGATCTGTCTGGAATTAACGAAGCACATGCTCGTGGACGTAAACGAATTATCATTTAACTGGTTATTGTGTTCTAGAATCTCACAATACGAGAACCGACTAATGATATTCCCCCCTGGTTAACTATGTATATACAAGGGCTGTTACCAAACGAAAATTAGTCCTAGTTTCCAAACGACCTGGTCATAGTGGCTAAAGAAATTTGTTTCGCCACGATGACCAGATCGTTTTGGAACTATGACTTTCGTTTCGTAACAGCTCTTTATTGTTTCGTAATAGCCTTGGAAACATAGTTAACTACGTGTGTTATTGGCCTTTAGGAGTAGGATAGGGTAGAGTCGGGTAACTTCAGACATGTGGGTAAATTCGGACATACCATTGCAAACAGTGAAAATCCAGACGACACGGCTCATAATGGTTTTCACTGTTTGACCAGTTATTTTTGTTTTAGTTCCAAACAACTGACATATAAAGGAAACAATGCCAGTGTCCGAATTTATCCGCTGTCCGAAGTTACCCGACTCTCCCCTAAGGGCAAGCTGTAGTTGCAGAAAGTGAAACATTGAGCTGTTTTCGTATTTGTTATATAGCTCGATGTGAAATGAAAAACTGTCTCAAAAGGCTGTTAACATCAAAGCAGTAAAGATATAACGAACTCATTTTTGTCTGAAGCGCCCCATGCTGAGTGGTTAGCGCTCCCGACTTCGGATCACGGGGTTTCGGGTTGAGTCCCGCAGGAGACGAGATTCGACCGAACTTTAACGGCACTTAATTGAACAGAGCCCTTCCAATCGTCCTGATGTGACTGAAATACTGTTGAAAAGGGCTAAAAACCCGAGTCAGCATTCATCATCTGATTTCGATGTTTGTGCAAAGTATATGTTGTTGCGTTGTGTTTATCAGCTTTTAGTCATATTTGTTTTTATTATGTATACATAATAAGCCATTTTTCTTTCTTTCTTACAGTTTATATTTTTTAGTAAGTGCAGAGCCGAAAACAGTTTCTTTGAATTTTGTAACGAAAAAAAAACATTTATAGATTGTTGTTACTCTTGTCGGCTCCAGTTACAAGATTTTAATTGGTATGTTTTTTGTTGTTTTTTTTTCGAAATTTTGATTTCAACTTTTTGCCACATATGACAGTATTTCGGTTTTGGTAAACTTTTTTTTTTTTCGAGAGAGAGAGAGTGGCAGAGAGAGCGAAAGAGAGATAGAAATTTACCTTTATTTCTCTATGTCCAGTAATGCCTGTGTAGATCTCCACATCGGTTAGAACTAGCAATGCCTTATTTCTCAAAGTCCAGTAGCTAGTATAACCAACAATACCGATGTCTGGCAATAAATAACCTTAAGTAAAATTGTGACAGTATTTGTACCTATGTTAAAGAAGATCCCAGATATTCGTGAGACAGGCAACTCCCAGCTGATTTTAATAATAAATATTTGACAACATACAGATTTAATCTATTTTAGTTTATTAAAGGCATAGATTGTGCCCTGTTTGGATATTGTTCTATGTAGATAATAAACGCACAAAGCAGGTTTGTGAGCAAGACCATGGATTATAATGGACCATTTCTAGAGAAAACGTTTCTCCGCCTGTGATCAGTCCGTCGTCCGCACAGGCTGATCAGAAACTTTGCCGTCCGTACTATGGATGCCATAGTATCCATAATTATTTTCATGCTACATGTAACAGAGAAGGCTCTGATCAGACTGCGCACTCGTGCAGACTGATCTGAGTCTCCGCTGTTCTCTCGTGCTGAGGTGCCTATGCTTGCTTTACGGCCCAACAAATGTTTTTATCTCTTTTACAACACTACCTCATGTTTTATCACCTCAAAAGCTTCAACAATACCTAATTTAGAATGATCGATTATCGCGCTTTCAATGGTTATGCTAATACTCCTTGATACGCGCGATTGTTCGATGTAAATGATCGATTACACGGGAAATTGGGCTGTAGAGCAAGTCTAGGACCTGAAGACGCATATGCCAAGTCTGATCAGGGTGCTCATTAACCGCTATGCCTATTTCTCAGGATCCTTTGATGGTTGACGCGATCAGAGACTATTTTGGCAAGTCTGCGCGAATGCACAAATTGATCTGAGATTTCGCCTTTATATGAGTTGTTACACATCTTTTCGTGCGTCAAGGCTTCACAATTCTTTTGAGAAAAGGGGACGGAAATATTTTGGTAATTTCGCAGTAATAAATAAGAAATTGGCACTTCTGTCAGCACGCAGTTGATAAACAAGTTTCATCTAAATTCTATTGACATTAATTACGATTTGAATTGCGTTGCTTCAAGTTGGTCGATACGTTCAAACTTCTAAACTGTTTAAAATTGCTCGTTTTGTGCAGAAATAATTATAGGTCCACAAAGCCCTCAATTAGGTGAAATTAGTTTTTCGGTGATATATTTATATTATGACCTTTTTCAATGGCCTACTTTAGATTTTAAGTGAGTTTCTTTTTTCACAATGGAATATGATATACATATACCTTGTATGGTGACTGGCGCAAGGGAAATGTCCATTACAGCATATGTCAACCAGGCTGCGTCCTCGCAGTCCAATCAGAATAATTTCTGTTTGCATAACAATTTATGGTCACACAACGCACAGGGTATAAACCAGTCCGACAATTTTCGCTTCCTGCAGAGACTGTCCGCCATATTTGGCTTCCGCCGAGACTGTCCGCGAACACTTGTTTCCTGCAGGGACTACTGTCCTCGAAATATGGCTTCCTGCCGAGACTGTCCGCGTGACTCTGCTTCCTGCCGAGAGCCTTGGCAGGAAGCAGAATCACGCGGACAGTCTCTGCAGGAAGCCATTAATCATGTACAGAAGTCTCGTCAGGAAGCAAGAGATCGTGGACAGTCTCGTCGGAAGCCAAATATGACGGACAGTCTCTGCAGGAAGCGAAACTTGGCGGACTGGTTTATACCCTGTGCTACGGAAATGAAGACTCCGACCAGTATTTGAAGATGCACAGACCAGTATAATTCAGAGCTCCAGATAAGGCGGGGGGTTTAGGATAATGCTGAGAAATTTTCCTTATTTCGCAACGCAAACATATGTTTTTACTCTCATTAGAACCGTCTCGGTGAGACGGTTCTAATGAGGGGTCACAACATATGTTCTATACAGAAATATGAAAATTATCATATCCTTGTTACCCCATCTTAACTGCAGCACTGGTATGTGTGTGTTGGCTAGTAGGACATGCTCTAGGTACCTTTTCTTGTCATGCGGTATAATTCTGATTGCTGCACTTTTTTTTTTGCTGAAAGAAAATTATTGAAGACATTTATTATCAATGTATAATATCGTTTGATCGCTTTTAGCTTCGCGTTATAAATCTAAAGGGAAAAAAACCACTAAAACAGCTCAAGGGGACCTGATCCAGACACGAAACATCCAAATTTCCCCTAGGGAAGGGCAAGATTTTGACAACCCTTTTCTTACTTGAAAAGGCATTAATTGTCAGGAAGGGAAATAACTCTTTAAGAACACATTTAACACCATATAAATGTGTTCTTAAAGAGTTATTATGGTGTTAAATGTGTTCTGAAAGAGTTATTTCCCTTCCTATAATATTATTATTGTACAGAACTCTATGTTAGAAACATGAGTTGGCTGGTCATCAGAATTAATTGTTGTTGTTGTTTTGTTGTTGTTTTAAGTCCATAGTAAACAGCTATGGTCATGCTGGGACGGTAAGTTAACCTAGCCCCACTATTCCTGGGCAGGCTCAGGCCTCCTAAGCGGTGCAAATACTTTCTCTAGTAAATGACAACTGTCCTTCTTGCATCAGCGGAAAGAGAAACGAAGTTATGTGGCTGAACTGGGCATTGAACCCGGGACCTCTGGCTCTTGAGTCAGACGCGCTGCCGACTGCATCAGAATGAAAACGACCACGCAATGACACTCGCCATTTTGAATACGCTGGAAGCAAGCCTGATGTCTCGTTCGAACTCGCACGCTGATGGCCCGAATTGTCTTGATCAGACTGAGAATGCAAGTTACTGAGAGTTGGTGTAGTAGACGATGCATTAGATTACCAATCCAGGGGTCGCAGATTCGATCCCTCACTCCTCCGTTCTTTCGGATGAGTCCCGTCTTCATATGAGGTCATGTTGTCTCAAAGGTTGACAGTTTGGATTGTCTCCCTTGAGTTAACTCCATGCTGATCTGACCGGCTGAAGAACTAAACAGTCGCTGTTTCGAAATGCCCTATGAGTTTAACGAAATCGAAGTATTCTCATCCTTTCTGCCGGCAGATTATACATTCGACTGTAAACAGATCCGAACGTTGCTAGTCATGATACGACCAGTGCCAAGTCCATTTAACGAACAATCTATCATACGAGTCATTCCAGTTTTAAGTTTAGACTGGATTGGAGTGGTTAAGAATATGTTCTGAAAACGGACTGGCTTGAGTCGAATCATGACTGGTTCGGATCGTATCTGATAACATTCGAACTTTGTGTTGTTTTCTCTTGCTCAGATTTTTCACACTAGTCCTGCATACATTTGATTGTAGAACCACTCGAATCTCTAAAATCATGATTCGATCAATACCAGTTTGTTTTAAGGTCAATGAGTACTCTTTTAAGGAAATAACTATGGTAGTTATTTTTTGCTTCCCTTCTCAATCAGGGTCAACTCTAAAAAGAATGAATTTGCTCCTCTACGGGAAAATTCTTTCTTTTAGGAGTAGGCATTGTTAATAAGACGTATTTGCTCAAGGTCACAAAACTTTTCTCCCATTGAGAAAATGGCGGAAAAATATTGGAGCTCTACATACACCAGACACCTTTTACAGAACAATCTTTTCATACGCTTCATACTAGCCTCATGTACGAACTGGATTTGGGCGTACATGTATAAAAGGCTGTATGGCCGGGAAAATGTACTGGCACGACTCTTACATGTATCCTGACTGGCATTAATCAGATGTCTCAGAGTGGTTTCAATCACTGCTGAATATTGTGACCATAAGAAAATGAACACTGTGGTGTTTTGGGTAGGCTACCCTTCCTTACCGGAAAATTATTGGGACAGATTGGTCTGAGCAAACAATGCAGGCCCAGATCAGACTGCTCCTGAGGGACCAGTCCGATCGGGGTCTACAATGTTTGCCATTCCATTTGCATCTTTTGGACACAGTACTGCACGGTAAAACTTACGTGTTCAATTTTTAGGACACATGCGGTAATGATTTTAGGTGCCTCATGTTTAAAATTTTTGCAGTATTTGAGATGTGCATGGAGATGGGAAAATTGAGCTGCGACACGATGAAAACAACAAAGTGGCATGTGCGTCCATGAAGACTCAGTTCAGCCTGGACATCCGACCAGTTTGATCAGTGTCTTTGCTGTGCGCTTAAAAGGGAGCTAAGGTAGCAAATGCCCAACCTGATTTCAGTCGTTGCTGGGCCCACATGCCACTTTGCTGGTTTGTTGTGTCGCGGCTCAAATCTTATAGCCAGTACGATCAGGGAAGACACAGCCCTGCCTGCACACTGATCAGCTTTCTCTACTCACTGTAAAGATTCCTCAGGATAAGCAGACTTTACAGTAATCAGGGAAGACTCGTATCATACTGATTTAGCGCTGACCTACTGATCTAGGGGTCCCGGGTTCGAGCCCCGCTCGAGGTTGAGGTCTTGCACGTAGCCTTTCATTAACACCCGCCCATTGTCCTGATATTACTGAAATACTGTTGAAAAGGACGTAAAATCGCAAAGCATCCATCCTATGCCTCTTATAAGGCATCATTTGTTTGAGGACTGGTTCCCTTCTTTTGTCTATTGCTCTCATATGGCAGGTGTTTTGCTATCCATCCGAGAGAGATCACTCTGAAATGAAGTGTTGCCTCCCTTCTCACAGAGAGTAGAATTTGCTATCTGAGAGAGAGAGAGAAAAAATTCTCCCCTGTTACGGTAGACTTCCCTCGAGACAGGACCCATATACCAAAAAAAAAAAAAATAATCTATTCCTCTATTGTTTCTTCCTTATGAAAATGGTAGCTAAAACATGGTGATGCATCCAGATTTTTTATCGCAACGGTGTCGTTCTCCGTTAAACTAGGAGAGTCGGGTAACTTCGGACAGCGGGTAAATTCGGACAGTGACATTGTTTCCTTTATATGTCAGTTGTTAGGAACTAAAACAGAAATAACTGGCCAAACAGTAAAATTCCAGATGAGACCCGTCTCATCTGGATTTTCACAGTTTGCAATGGTAGGCTATGTCCGAATTTACCCCCATGTCCGAAATTACCCGAGAATGAATGTACTCATTTTCAAGGGAAGCAACTTTGCCAGTTTGACTTTTGCCTTCCTTCATAAATGAGGATCAACTCTTAAAGGAAAGAATTTGCTGTCCAAAAAGCAAATTCTTTTTTTAAAAGAGAGGACCCACATTTAAGAAAGGCTTCGTCATCCAGGGAAGCAACTCTGCCATATTCACTTTTTCTCCCTTCTGAATGGGGATCAACTCTTAAAGGAAAGAACTTGCTCTCCTAGGAGCCCCCGCTTTAAGCGAGAATCTTTCCTGTAGTAAACGGGGTTCCATTGCACAAGCCTTGCATTATCACCGTCTCATCGTCCTGATATAACTGAAATACTGTTTAAAAGGATGTAAAGTTGCAAGTCATCCATTCATCCTAGGAGCCAATTCTTTTCTTTAAGAATAGATCCCCGTTTTTCGAAGTACTTAGTCATCCAGGGAACCTAAAAGGAAGTCACAGTTGTTCCTCTTCATCAATATACTTTGGTGGAATGGGAATTAACTCTTAAATGAAAGAATTTGCTCTCCTAGGAGCAATCCCATATAAGAAAGGGCTTCCTCATCCAGGGAACCAACAAAGAAAGTCACAAAAGTAGTCCCCCTTCCTAACAATGCCGGCAAAACATGGAGGTGTACTGATTTACCTGAATAACTAAATACATGTATTGGGTTGCCTATACGTTTTTACTCATCTCTGACTTATCCTCAAAATTCCACCTTATCTTAAGCTCGAGATAAAGTGGGCTTCAGAAGATTATTCAGAAATTTTTTTTCTTATTTCTCAATGAAAACATGTTGTGACCTATTATTAGAACCGTCTCGCCGAGACGGTTTAAACAAAAGGTCACAACATATAGAACATATGTTGTGACCTATTATTAGAACCGTCTCGCCGGGGCGGTTCTAATGAGGGATCACAACTTATGTTTCAATTGAGAAATATGGAATAATTATCCCAAAATAATCCCTGCTCCACCTTCTGGAGCACTACGGCTGCGGTTTCTGTCGTATCCCGAATATTTCTGGCGTTGTAACTATTTCTGTCGAAAATGCAAACAGTGCTGACGTTGGTCAGACTGCTTCACAGAGGCACGTGCATAGTCTACGCTTATTGAGCTGCACTGCTGTTCCAATATGTAGAATCAAAGCTGTATAAGGCCATATGATTTGGACACAAGGTCATGGGGTGTCTGAATTTTGTTTCTTCAGATATGCATGAATAGATTTTGACGTGGCGCAAGCCATCTGACTCAGTGACTTGCGGCGTCTGATCTGAGTATACAGCGTTTGCCAGGTCTCCGTTTCCGGATAATTTAGAATAATGTGAAGGTGTACGAGTACATCTCCATGTGTTTTTGCCATGTTTAAAAAGGGGAACAACTTTTGTGATTGCTTCAATCGAAGACGAAGCCCTTCCAAATGTCTGTCTACTGTTATAGATAGAATTTCCTCCTGCAGAAGCAAATTCTTCTTAAGAGCAGACCCCCACTTAGAAGGGAGCCAAAACATGTAAATGGCAGAGTTTGCTTCCCCTGAAAATATACGTATCACTTCATCTTAAAAAGACAAAGGATGTTCGCTTATCTGTTTTAGAACTTGAAGTCTCAACAGCCAGAACTACCATCAATGGTGGCTCTTTATGAATGGAACCATACTTCAAGCAAGCATTTCTGTTAACCAACTTTCAGAAATTTCAAACTGTAAAAAAAAATAATCTAATAACGATGATAAATCTCAGTCGCTTCACTGATTTCGAGTGACTATATTATTTAAAGCACGGTTTAGTTAACCCTATTGCACTCAGAACGGCCAAAACTCTATGGAGTTTTGGCCGTTCTGAGTGCAATAGGGTTAACATCAATATCAAATATTAAATAAGGATGCTAATCTAAATAATTTTCAATATCTGAAAGTTGATTAAGAGAAACGCAGCGGAATGGGTTACCGAATATTTCCTTCCGCCATATTGTGCTACATTCACTTCAGAGTTACCCCCAAAATACGAAGACCAAATTTTAGCATTTCAAAATATTTTTATTCAACAAAATAAATAGATGAGCGAATGTATAAACCAGTCATTACCAATACACCATTCAGATTCATCGAACAGTCACATGCACCGCAAATAAAGTCTCGTAAAATTTTAGCTGTCTTGTTCTGTGTGAATGAAGCACAACTTTGGCTTACAGTTTGTCTAAAAGATTAACAAAGAAGTAGTACAAATGTAAAACTTTTTTTATTTTGTCGCGGATGTCGGACTACTTTCACTCTTCCATAACAGTCAACAAGGGTGTTCATCTTTCATAACATACATGAGAACGAGACATGTACAACTGCTGAGTTAGCATCAGAATGATATCGACAGATCAGAAGAATCTTTTCTTTTAAATTAAAGAGTTCTTCCTTGTACGCATAGAAAGAGATTTGATAGTTCCCGAAAGGTCAAGTTCGTGAAAACACTTTGCAAATGCCAAAGTTCTTAGGTAAGGAATGTCCGTCTTCTCCATTTTCATCCAGTTTTCTGTCCACCATTTTGTCAGATTTTGACACATGACCATCACGTGATAAAGGAGCACGCGCTCAAAGCTATTAATAGCTCCAGTTCGAAAGGAGGCATTTTGAAAGCGCCGCAAAGTGTGAGTTCAATAGATATGCACAATTTGAAAGTAATTTTGAGAATTTGAAAATTGTATTTAAATAGCCTATTGATTTAGAAGCATTTCCTGTGGACAATGGATGGTCCAGATTCGTCGTATTCCTGTTTGCTGATCCACATCTGTTGGAAGGTGGACAGAGAAGCCAAGATGGAGCCACCGATCCATACAGAGTATTTTCTCTCTGGTGGGGCAATGATCTTGATCTTCATTGTTGATGGAGCGAGGGCGGTGATTTCCTTCTGCATTCTGTCGGCAATACCAGGGAACATGGTTGAGCCACCAGACAAGACGGTGTTGGCGTACAAGTCCTTTCTGATGTCGACGTCGCACTTCATGATGCTGTTGTATGTGGTTTCATGGATACCAGCAGATTCCATACCCAAGAAGGATGGCTGGAAAAGTGACTCGGGACAACGGAATCTCTCGTTACCAATGGTGATGACCTGACCGTCAGGCAACTCGTAGCTCTTCTCGAGGGAGGAGGAGCTGGCAGCGGTGGCCATTTCCTGCTCGAAGTCGAGAGCGACGTAGCAGAGTTTTTCCTTGATGTCACGGACGATTTCTCTCTCGGCCGTGGTGGTGAATGAGTAACCTCTCTCAGTCAAGATCTTCATGAGGTAATCAGTAAGATCTCTGCCGGCCAAGTCGAGACGGAGAATGGCGTGGGGAAGAGCGTAACCTTCGTAGATGGGTACGGTGTGGGTGACACCATCGCCGGAGTCGAGCACAATACCTGAAAGATGAGGAGTACAGTAAGTAATACTGGTCATAACGTAACATAACTTTTCTAGTAGCGTAAGCAACAGTTTCAGTGATATAATTGATACCTGGGTTTGAGGTTATAAAACTTGAGAATAATCTCAAGCTCAAAATAAAGCATTCTGATTGGCTGTTTCCGAGCATTCGCTCGGAAGCAGCCAATCAGTGTGCTTTATTTTGAGTTTGAGCATGTACTCAAGGTTTATATCCTCTGGGCGAGGTTGGTGTATGCGTATTTGCAGTAGGCACACAGTACTGAAACAACGCAGAATCAACGTCGATGGCTATGACGTTGCACCGACTCTGCTTCGACCTTGGCCCGTATTCATAAAACGACTAAAGTGGTTGCTATGCTGTTGCTAAGGCTAAATTTCTTTGAAGGAGATTCCCTACAACTATGAAATTTGCTCTGGAGGAACAGTCTTACAAAGACTGTTCCTCCAGACCAAATTTCATAGTTGTAGGGAATCTCCTTTATAGATATTTGGCCTTAGCAACCGCATAGCAACGACTTAAGTGGCTTTATGAATACGGCCCCTTATTTCAATATTTGTGCCCACTGCATGTAATGTTTGCTAACGTTAGGTATTGCTCTCTGTGATGTGTTTTATATTCCATTGGAAATCAGTAAAATGATTGAGAAAGTTTACGGTATCAATAGGGAAAATCATTTTTACTGATTTCCAATGAAATATTGCCATTTGCATTTTGCCTCCCTTCTCAATAGAGGTCAATTCTAAAGGAAGGAATTTGCTCCTTCTTAGAAGAGTTCCGTTGTCCATGAAAGCAAACAGGAAGTCACTCATGTTGAATCCCTTTGAAAAAATGGAAGAAAAAGCATGAAAGTGTATCCATATACTTTAGCAATCCTGGGACCAAGACAGTAATCATTTTTTGTGGTCACCTTTACTCTAAGGGAGATAATTTTGTGTCTTGAAAATGAGCTTTTAATAAGTTTTATACGAAACAGTTTCGTGCCTAACTGATTAAGTACACCCCTTACGGGACCATAAACTAAAATTTTAATAGTTATTATTAGCATATAAGTATAAAACATGACCTTGAAATTTCAAACCTTAAAGTTAGAGTGACCATTAACTTTAAGGAACGATTGTAATTCTCGGCCCTGGTTGTAAACTTGGAAGTCAGGTAATTTGTTAACTTTAAGGGCAGATTGCCAATTAACTTGTGGGTAATTTTGAACCTAAAAGGTTGCTTATTAATTAGCTTTATGTGAATGTCGTTAACTTCGGTATATTGTTTACTTTACTTTCATGGTTGTATCCCAGTTCACTGAAATATACTACTCAAAAAAAGTATTGCATCACCAAATTTTTTCTATAGACGTATCACTAAATAACCTTACTTCTAAAAGGTGCAAAGAAAAGCTTGTGTTTGCCCAGCTTCAGATTTTTTGCAGATTCTACAATAGTGCAAACATCTGACAAAATCTGAGAACAGCAAAGATCTTGTCTGGGCAGGTGAAAGTGTTCAACTGACTAATGGTGTAGTTTCTTAATAAAGCCAACGTTTGCGTTTCGAAAGACTATATATATATCTTCCAAGACATTCAGAATCGGGTACCAAAATTTCTCAGTTGTCATACTAAACATTAGACTTTTAATTCAGAAACGTAAACATGTCTTTATCATATGACGCCGCATCTGAGAGTGTAATAAAGCCATGCATTAAAAACGATAATACACTAGTGGATTGAATATGCAAATTACGCCGTAACGTTATGTGTAGACGTCCATAAAACGTCGCGTTTTCTAATGGCGAAATCGTAAAGTTTTAGTGTAAAATTTGCTAATAATAAGCGATTTTAGTGTCATATGATAAATAGAATCTTTCATTCGTGCTCATGTATCATTGAATTTATTAAACTCGTTGGGGAAAACCGATAAGATGCTCGGCAAGCCTCGCATCTTATCTTTTTCCCCAACTCGTTTAATAAATTCAATAATACATGAGCACTCATGTAAGATCCTCTGTTTCATTGCTGAACTTAAGAATTTTATCCAGCTGCATGTATGCATAGCATTAACTCTATGGAAAAAACTAAGGTGATGCAAAATTTCTTTTAAGTCGTATATTTGATCAAATGTATAAGAGTCAGAATATGATAATTACCTGTGGTACGACCGGAGGCGTACAGGGAGAGCACGGCCTGGATGGCGACGTACATGGCTGGGGCGTTGAAGGTCTCGAACATGATCTGGGTCATCTTTTCTCTGTTTGCCTTGGGGTTAAGTGGGGCTTCTGTGAGGAGGACGGGGTGTTCTTCGGGGGCTACACGGAGCTCGTTGTAGAAGGTATGATGCCAGATCTTCTCCATATCGTCCCAGTTTGTGACGATACCGTGTTCAATGGGATACTTGAGGGTGAGGATACCTCTCTTGCTCTGGGCTTCATCTCCTACATAGCTGTCTTTCTGACCCATACCAACCATCACACCCTGAAATAAGAGGAGTAACACGTCAGTCGTGGGTGTTTATATGTTGAAGACCTCTTAAAACTGGCATAGACAAATATTTATTCATAAATGGGTGGGTATATTCTAGCTGACAGATAAAAGGACATTTTCAAAAGTAGCAAAGGTAGCTGCAGTTCAACTACCCAGCGGACATATGACATGAAAATGACGTCGCACTGACGTCGATGCGACGCCATGACGTCACATCGAGGTCAGTCCGACATCACTACGACGTCATGTGCCAGCTGGGTTAAGCGACAATACAGTAACCGAAACTGCTTTGAACACCAATGCTAGTATTCATTCGTACTTAATCATTTTTACTGGGCAAATGCATTTCTAGTTATTTCTAGCACGGACTATTTTGTGGTTTGATCTTATTTGTAGGCTTTCTTTTATTTGCTCTGGGCCGACAGAATCACAAAGATAAAGTCTGGATTTCATTTAAAAAAAGAAAGTAAATTTAACTCTTTTTTTTTTGTTTCAATCGAGGCAAATGACCTAGTTGGCATACAACACTGAAACAAAAGTGAATCAATGTTGAGTCAATGTTGATTCAACGTTGCGTGTCTCCAGGAAAACTAATACAGTTGAAAAATCAAGATTTTTTTGTTTTGTTTATTATTAATTGCCCCTTTTGTTTATGAAGGCTTGAGGGGAAAATATCTATAAAGTGTCAGACGAAATTTCGTATGAAATCCCAACAAACAGAAACAAAGATTTAATGATGGAAGGTTTAGAATCGGAAGGGCATAAAATAGTGTATTAAGAAACAAATATTTTTTTTAATTATGTTTGTTATTTGATAGTTGAGTGTATTGTAGTACACTTTTCCTTTTTCAGTTATAATCAGGTTTGTTTACTTTTTATTTATCATGAATTAGTCATATCATGTAGCTAGTCTATTTAATTGGAACCATTCTTGAATATTCTTGGCATTCAGGAAATTCCATGTTACTCGGTGTAACATTTCATTCATCGCGAGGCTTATCAGATCAAAGAAAACCAGACGCTTGCAGGAGTGTAGAAAGTTTACACATGCGCTTGACTCACTGCATCGCTGTGTCTGTGTAGCATGACCAAATATGGATCCATGATCCAAGATGGCGGTGAGTCACGTGATGTTCTCGCCGGAAAATGGCGAACAGACACGTGCCATTTTTGGTGGGATTTTGAATTTTATCCACACAATATTATTTTATTTATTAATTCAGGACAGTTTTTGTGAGAAAATGATTGATAAGTTTCTAAAATAGGGACATATCTTTTTTTTAATTTCTGCAGAAGAACTTTGATAACCAATGATGAGGATACCTACACGCAAATAAGCATGTGCGTACTGAATTTGCTACATTAGACCAAATTTTAGTACGCACTGATTGCAAACGGGCATGTCAACTGGAAACACCCAGTACCTCTTCTAAAGAGGCATAAAACAAACCCCTTTTAACAACAACAACAAAAACAACAACAACAAATTCTTGAATCATTTTTTTCTGATCAGGGTCATTTTTGCACAAAATATATATAGTGGAAGAAAGCCGCAACCTACGTCCAGACTTTACACTGGCAGATGTAGTCGAGTCAATGTAACACCTCTCTTCAGACATATCGTCCTAGCTGCGCATGCCCGGATCATTCTGCGCGAATGCGCAGTCTAGTCAAATATACGTTTGGCTTTTTAGAATCTGGCTGCTAAGAAAAATTATCAGGGCGAACTCCGCATGCTCATACCAGACTTGCCTAAACATGCACAGTTTGCATAATACGTAAGAGAACTTTTCTTCCGTTACTGCTTAATTAATCCTATTAGATGCAGTGCGTTAACATTCCTTTTGGCTGGAATACCTATCAGCTGATGCTTGCAAAATTACTCGCAGACACAGCAAGTTTTAGATAAAGAGGCACCCTCATGGGTTATATATGATTGCTACGGATTATCTACAGGCTTATTATCATTCATTTATTGACATACCAAACAATTTTAGTTATTGTACACAAGTACAGAAAACCGTATTTTGTAAAATGTAGGAAACTTGATATCCCAAAAGTTTGTCAGTAATATGAATTTAAAAACAATAAAGAAAATTCAAAACAATTTCAATACGGATCTGCTAGAAGAAATAAAAAAAGTTAATAAATAATATAATAAATCATAGAAACAGATTCGTATCATGGTATGCTTTCGGACCAATGTATTTCATATTTTCATACTCTATAACATAACAAAATAAATTCGTTCATAAATTAACATATATATGCGAAACCTCAGTGCAAAGCCTAAGGAATCAACTCCCGCAGTATGCCTATTATAGAAGCGTAGGGGAGGCAGCAATCTAATTTCAACATGAAAACATTTTTTTTCGAATGGTATGCCAGCGAATTAAGAGTGTTTTGCTTGAGCGCAATAAAGCCTGAGCATTCGCACAGTTTGATTAAAGTCTTCCGTGTTTGCGTCAATAATCTATGTATGAATCCTTAGAAATTTATAATAATGAAAAGCAAAGAATCTGATCACACTGCGCGATCACACTGCACGATCGCAGACTTTGGCCATAGAACAGTCAGCAAAACAATACAAAATAAACAAATAAATGAATAAATTCTTACCTGATGTCTTGGTCGGCCGACGATGGATGGGAAGACGGCTCTTGGAGCGTCGTCGCCGGCAAAGCCAGCTTTGCACATTCCTGAGCCATTGTCTACAACAAGAGCTGCAACTTCGTCGTCACACATTTTTGTATTTTTTTTGTAAGTCCTAAGACACTAAACAGTTGGTATGGGTAGTTCCTTTCGGTCTGCTACTTGCAGTTACACTGACGCTCTGACTAGCGACTCACGGTGGTTTTATCAGTTCGTGACTTCGTTTCCGAGAAAACCGGCGAATCTCTATGAAGCCGCGCCATATATGGACAACGCTACACATCTAATATGGCGCCCAAACTGTAAGTAGGACAGCGGCCTCTTTCTGGCCAGAGGATACCGACACGTCAGATGGGGTTTCCTTGAATGAGTTTGCACTGAGTGTAGATAGCTATGCCTGTTTTGGATTGTTTAGCGCTTCATGTAAATAGCATATTATAAATAGGTTGCTATGGAAATACAATTTGAGAAAGTTAAAATGTTGTAGAAATCATATCATTTGAAATATTCCAGATTTTTACAAAGTAGCTGTTGATTTCACTCTCAACGCGTTTGAATCAAATCTGCCATTGTTATTATAACATGTATTTTTGTTATAATAGAGTGTAGAAAAGAAAATATGATAAGTAAACAAGAATAAGAATAATACATTCATGCAATCGTTAAAGTTTGTATCACTCGAATATTTTGTGTGTGTGTGTATGCGTATGTGTGTGCGTGTGTAAGAGAGTGTGTGCGTTCGCGTGAGGGTGTGTGTCGGGGGGGGGGGGGGGTGAGGGAGGGGGTCGGGCACAGGGATGAGTGTGGGTGTGTTGTCACAAAAATACTGATGCAGATATCTATCTCATTTAATTACAAAATTATATTGCCTGCATACATGTTGCCAGATGGTATGACAATAAGTAATAAAAAAAAGCAGAATGGAGTGTTAATAATATAAAACAAAAACAATGATAAAAGCACGCACATTCTTTGGTATTTTTGTCATTTTCATAATCAAAATTACCATCAGATTGCTATCACTAGTTTTGATGATGCTACCATGTTGAAATATAATATAATATGAAAAGTTAGAAATATCTTAGTTGAACTGGACAAATAAAAGTTTAGAGAAAATACGTGTACATTACTAATAGTTATGATTAACATGAGTTTTTGTTTTATTTGATATTTAATCATTTAAGCAAATAATAAATTCAAATTTTCTTTTTAAGTCACGCAGGAAACTCGTGCGTTTTTTTTTGTGTGTTTTTTTTTGGTGTGGGGGGGGGGGGGAGGGGGGAGGGGGGGCAGTGGTAAAATTTTGGGAAAACATTTGGGGTGAGGGGTAGTGGGGTGAGTGGATATTGAGCGGTGGAGGGATGACAAGAGAATATCAGGCATTATTTTCACACAAATATAAAACAGTTGGCGTATCGTAACAGATTTCTCTTTATTGGTATGCTTATGTTATTTTCGAAGTTCTAATTGCTTTCTGCTAAATGTATTTTCTGATTTGCGACAAGTAACCCCAAAAATGGGAACAAGAAGGGACACTGAACAATTTTAGAGCTTCAGTTCCATTTAAAAGTAAATAAGTAAAAAATAGCCGTTCAAAATAAAACTAATATGTAGGCGGAAACCGGGATGTATACGTACATATAACAGAGCCGCGACACGAGAAAAACAACGAAGTGGTTGTGCGCCAAGCACAAACTCAGATCAGCCTTAGCATCCGCCCAGTCTAATGAGAGTCTTCGCAGTGCGCTTAAAGGGTAACTAAGGGTCTAAGCTACCACCACGTGGACAGCGAAGACTCTGATCAGACTGGGCGGATGCCCAGGCTGATCTGAGTCTGCGCTGGGCGCACAACCACTTTGTTGTTTCCTCGTGTCGTGGCTCAATTATGAAGACAGACACACGACATTGAAATGGACGGACGGACGGACAGGCAGACAGACAGATCGACACAGTAATACAGCCAAAATAGGTCGTCTGTAGATGATTTATACGGACAGGTAAACAGAGACAGACAGACAGAAATACATGCAAACCCTGTTTTTTCTTAAATCATGTGAAAAAAGCACAAGAAATACTGTCGCATTATAATCATAAGCAGTATTAATTTCTACTCAAGCAAAGAGCTTGGCAGTAGAATTGGTTTAAAATGATAATGTTATTGAGGCGCAGGGTAAGGTATATCTTAAAGGCCCCATAGCTCTATCCTCACGAAAAATTTTATCATGAGGTATCGCTGCAAGCTTCTCATAGTTTCGTCATTGTAAATGACGTGATTAGTCAGATTTAAACAAATAAAACATCCTTGAATTCGACATAAAAAGGTTTTGAAAACTTATTTAGGTCATTTTAGTTGGCCTTTATTAAGTTTAATAAAATGGTAAAAACACAATGTACAGGCATGGAGCCCCAATCAATTTACATGTACATGTTTATGTTTATCCATGTACATTGTAGCCGAACAAAGTTGAACAAAATCGCGTCTACGTCGATGCAGCGTAATTAGCGTTGCACTGACGTTGACACGGGCTGATGAGTTGCCATGCTGAGCGGCAGTAGAAAAAAACATTATAGGGAACACATATCACAGCAAAGACACAAGCATGCCTGCGCACCCAACTGCCCAACTGTCAGATCCTTTGCCATTGAATCTGCTGCATGTGTTGCGCACCGACTTTGGAGGTCGTGGTACAATTTTGATTCAGTCATTTTTTAAAAGTGTAATGTCATCTTTAGAATATACCAAATATTTTCAAATCCGGGTATTGTGTTTTTATGTCTGACATGATATGTTTTTCCGTGTTTTTTTTTTTTTTTTTTTTTTTTGGTTCTGCCCATGCTTTAGTGTATAGCTTCAGATAATAGTCTTGTAAATAATCATTGTTGGCAGCCTTTATAGATTTCTCATAAAAAGTGTTTGAAAATATTAGGGGCATTCGGTTGCCAACTTTATATCTTTAATTGTAAACCCACTTGGAAAACGTCGTTGAAACAACGTTGAATCAACATTGAATCAACGTTGAATCAACGATGACTCAATTCTGAATCAGCGTTGTGTGCCCAACAGGAGACACTGATGAGGCTTCAGCTACCGAAACAGGCTAGTGTGGTTCATGAATTAAACTGAAACTTTTATGTTTACTTCTATGAATGTGTTCATTTCTCTCATTGATCAGTCTGTCAATTGATACATGTATATAGTCCTAAGCTGGCATTGTGTGACTTATGGTGGCCGTAAAACGTCTTCCTATAATACTTACTAAATAGAATAGTTTACATTTTTCTGGTCGGTTTGGATCATTTGAGTATTTCTGAGAAATTTGAAATCAAATTTCCCTTGGTGTTTAAATATATAGTTGAAGTTCACTAAACTGAACCTTTTATTAGTTACACCTCTTTGATCATACTTTCGTTGTAACACACTTTTTAACGTCCAAGGCGAATGGGAACACTGTCACGGAAAGCAACTCTACCACTTTCATTTTTGCCTCCATTCACAATGATGGGGGTGAACACTGAAAGGGCAGACTTTGTTTCCCTACGAGCAAATTCTTTCCTTAAAGAGTTGATTCCCTTTAGTAGGGGCTTCGTCCTCCAGGGAAACGAACCACTCGTTGTTAATAACTGTGGCTGGCCAGCTTCGAACAAATACAGCCTGACTTTCTCCTAAAAATGACAAAATATTTTTTTTTTTTTTTTTTTTTTTTTTTTTTTTTGTGGGCATCAAACTAACCAACATTTTATTGTGTGGTAAAAATACAATGTACAGGTCGCAGGATAGTCTGGCTACAGACCCTATGTTTAATATATCCTTTGCAAAGGAACATAGAATCTGACCACCAGAGTAATATACAGATTTGACTGGAGCCAGGCTAGTCGCAGGATGCCATTCATCGCCTTACGTCCGTGTATTTCTAATTGCCAAATCGGAAACCAGAATAAAGAAAAATATTTGTGGGGAGATTGTGCTTTTCCAAAAAAAAAAAAAAAAAAAAAAAAAAAAAAAAGAAAAAAAAAAATCCAAACTCGTATCCCCAACTTTTGTGCCAGTTATATGACACAATGTATCATATCAATGGACCGTGAAGGCAGAACCGCTAATAAATATGGTTTGTGCTTATACGCTTACACCACTAGGACAGCAAAGGAGCCTACAAGCGAAGACCTGGAGGGAGCCAAAATCATAACATTACGGCATCCTGTCATTAAAGTATCCATAATCCTATCAGTGGTAAAGACGTCTAAATTCAAATCATTATAAAAAGCGGTTCAACCTTAGCGTTTCGTAATAAAATGTGGGTTGACGTTCATGTATTGAGTCATATAGCTGGCAAAAAGTAGAGAAAACAAGCTTTTGAAAAATAACAATTCACTCCTCAAAATACAATTTCCTGGTCTGGTTTCCCGTCTACCAATGCTATATAAACATAGGCGGGATAGTGACTGGGGCTCCACGCCTGTACATTGTATTTTTATCATTTTACTCAATGTATTGCAATCGAAAGTAGGTCATTTTAGTTGCCAACTAAAATGACCCAAATAAGTTTCAAACACTTTTTGTGTGAGACTCAAGGATATTTTATTTGTTTTAAGCTGGCTAATCGCGGTCATTTACAATGACGAAACTATAATGAGAAGCTTGCAGCGATATCTCATGATAAAATTCATGTTGATAGAGCAATGGGGCCTTTAAGTTGGGTATATTGTCAGGTGAAGCAACTCTGCCATTTTTTTCGTTCCTTCTAAATCGGGGTCAACTCAAATTCTTTTCTTTAAGAGCAAACTCTTTTTTGGAAGGGCTAGGTCGCCCGCTTGGTATGGACGGACATAATGTCTAGAAGGGTTGGTTAACCCAAACAACTTTCATATTATGTGTTAAAAATACAATGTACATGAAGGTTGTCTCACTTTTCTGATGTGTAATTGCCGGATGGGGAACCAGAAAAAACACGGATCAACAATTTTACATTTTACATTTAGTCAGCTAAAAAAGGCAAAGTCTGTATATTCCCCGAAATAGAAGTTCCATGCCATAATCATCCCGCTGTAAGGGAGGTTCCATTGCAAACGCTTTGTTATTTTTTCATCCCCGTAAATGACCTCGATTCATGCGACTGGATAGTCTCTTTATTAAACTGATTCAGAATTGCACTAGCCGTTGAATCGGTTGACACAAAAAGTAGTGGTCGACATCGATATGTGCAATGTATTCACTCGGTCCTCCGGCAGCGGTTGGTTCTTGAATAGCGGGTCATAACAAGTTGTCATAACCCTTGAGCAGTTTGGAACATTTTTATGATACTTCACAGATGTAGAACAGGTCATGACAATCAGTTGATATATTAAAGAAACAACACCGAGGCAGGCAAATAATGCTGCTTTTTTACAATAGGACAAGCCCTGACACTATATATGGATATATTTCAATGGAACCTTCTAAACTGGTTTGACTGGTTTATTATTAGTAGCTTGCATTTATTATTTTCTTTTCTACAGTAACTTTGCAAATTTTGAGAACCATATTTTATTAAGTGACATCATAAATATTAAAAAATGTGTACTTGAGGACATTTCTTCTAATTCCCAATATTGCAACTCTTACCTGTTATTTTGGCAAGGGTTGCAATAAGGAAATAGAAGGCTACAGAATTCCCCTATTCCTCGTTCTTGCCCGTGGTCCTTGCATTTCGTTTCGGTAAGGGACGCAGGCGAGGGGGGTTATCTTTGTAAAGGAACTAACTCTCTCTTTATATGCATACTTTTGTTATAAGTACTATTTCATGCTATCTCTAACGCCATGTCTCCTCCATCTGCACTGTATTCATCCATGATGAAGCCTCTCCTTAAAACGGGTTTGTGTGTGTGTCTGTGTCTGTGTGTGTGTCTGTGAGAATGCGTGCGTATGCTTTTGTGTATGTTATGAGTGAGAAAGGGCATGCGTGCATGTGTATATGTTGGTGTGTTAGTCTGGTTCCTGATCTTCTTTAGTTTATAAATATCTCTTCTTATCTGACACATATTCATGTATAGCCGCCATGATACTCTGTTAATTATTACCCAAACATTTGCTCATATGTAACTGTATTATGTTATCTGAGCTTCTAATAAAAGTCTATGTATGTATGTATGTATGTATATGCATAAAAATGTATAAAATCAGGTTTTGAAGTTGAATTGTCAGTTCTGAAACTTAACACTAATGAACAATGCAGCTGTCAGTTCTAGTCCTATAAGGAAACAAGAGGAATTCGAATTCTTGCATTTCTCACCTGGGTTGAAACTAACAAATCATGCAAGTGTGTCTGTGGAAGTGCCAAAGTCTTCCCAGAAGTGGTTGATCATATTTCAAAACATTTTTGGATGACCCTCTTGCACGATTCAGTTTGCCCATCGTCACTAAGATTTACTTCCAGCGAATGTGGAAAATGAAACTTCTCACTTACAACAAGAGTTGTCAGAAGACAACAAAACGCGCCTTACAGGAGCTTGAGCCTCACAGCGCTGGTGGTATTGAAAGGCTCATGAAAACTAATTTTTTTTCCCTTAAAAACAGTGTCAATCAGCAAAGTCAGTCAACCGTGACATATAGGTCAAGGACACATAATTGTGTGATGCAGCTGCTGCAGTGGTATGGATGTATATATGTACCAAGTATGATGACTGTAGCTACTGTAGTTTGTAAGATACAGAGTTAATCATCGAATTAAACGCAAAAGTAAACATTGGTTAACCTTATCACGGACGCCGACGAGGACGCTGACGGAGACGCGAACGCGGACGCTAACGGATACTCGGACTACGACGCCGGGGGTATAGCATAAGCTCTCCTTTGCATTCGCAAAGGCGCGCTAAAAATCACTTCACACAGAAAAATCTTAGAATAAAGACTCAGGCGAGTGATGTTGGGCCATCATGGCCCTTTTGATTGAAACCCCCGCGGACGCTAACGGATACTCGGACTACGACGCCGGGGGTATAGCATAAGCTCTCCTTTGCATTCGCAAAGGCGCGCTAAAAATCACTTCACACAGAAAAATCTTAGAATAAAGACTCAGGCGAGTGATGTTGGGCCATCATGGCCCTTTTGATTGAAACCCCCTTTTCAATTATATAACAAAATCTAAGCACAAGAGCCGACATATTTTCATGAAATATACATGGAAGACACAATCCTGCTTGCTATTATGATGTATTTGCTCTCTTACTTTTTTAGATTTTTTTTGTTACCAGTAGCTTGACACCGAACTATTCATTTGAAACGTTCGAAGAAACTTGCATAATGTCATTTCAGGACTAATTGAATCTATGATGGTGTTACGGTCAATACAAGGAAATTTCAGGCTGGTTTTAAGATTATTTAGTCTTGAGCATGGACTTTAAATACTGTGAAAACGATCCGAGATTTTCTTGTAGAGGTCCCAATGTCATCATTTATTATTTCTCACCCATTATATTTAATAAAACAGAGTATCAACTGAATTCTTTTCTATTAATTGTTTCACCTTGTGCATGCATCCACATTGATATTTTATGTACAACACTGGATTCTGCAAGCAGTTTGCTTTAAACGCAGAATGTGGATTTGTTGAATTCATTGTTAAACAGGGCTGTACTAAACAAATTAAGAATATTTAGAGGTTTCAAAGCCTAGGTTTGATAAAAAGATCTCAGAAATCATTTTGTCTGATGAGTTAGGAAACTGTATATCAATGAAGCTTCCCTATACCGAGTGTATTGGTTCCATAAGAACGACGCGTCAGTAGTCGCTGTCAGATTCTGCCAAAAGTCACACCGCTTACATGTAGGGAAGGCCCGAATCCAGGAGGGGAGGGGGGGGGGGGGGCGTGGGCTTTGGAGCTTCAGCCCGCCATCTGGGTTGCTGTGTTATGTATAATGTATAGAC
This sequence comes from Ctena decussata, assembly GCA_963989385.1. Lineage (NCBI taxonomy): Eukaryota > Metazoa > Mollusca > Bivalvia > Lucinida > Lucinidae > Ctena > Ctena decussata. Next base: position 13,006,460 of record OZ022498.1, read on the forward strand.
CTCCAGATAATAAAATGTCTGATCACAGTTTGAGATAATTAATCCATGTGTTTATATTAATACAAGAAGGCCAAGTGGCCCTGAATCGCTCACCTGAGTATGGTGGCCATGTAAGTCATGTGACCTAGACCGCTTGAATAAATTTTCGTTCCCTCAGCCCCTTGAGGCTGTGTATTAAATTTGGCTACAAATAGCCCAGTGGCTTTTGAGGAGATGTCTGAACTAGTCAAAATATGAGAGGCATGGGTCAGAGGTCAAAGAATGAGCTCGACCTCTTGTACCCGCAAATCTGCCAATTAAGACGACTGTATATACCAATTTTAGGCCAAAATCTTTTAAACTTGCCATGAAATCTTATGTTCTAGCATTTTCCCATACTTGACCTTGCCTTAAAAAAGATCAAGGTCAGTCCGAGGTCATCATTTGAACAATCTTGATAGTACTCAAGTACCTGATGTTATGTACCAAGTTTCAATGCCAACTATCGTTTGGTTCTGGAGAAGAAGATTTGTAAAGGTCTTTGCCATATATGGGCATGGCGGCCATGTTGGTCATGTGACCCAGACCGTTTGAACAAATTTTCGTTCCCTCAGTCCTAGAGGCTCTATATAAATTTGGTTACAATTTGCCCAGAGGCTTTTGAGGAGATGTCTGAAATTATCAAAATATGAGAGACCAGGGTCAAAGGTCAAAGAATGACCTTGATCTCTTGTACGCAAATATTTTCATGTACTCATTAAGATGACTGTAAATACCAATTTTCAGGTCAAAATCTTCAACAGTTTCCAAGAAATCTTACGTTCAAGCGTTTTCACATGTAGAAGCTACAGAAAGCAAATTTGACATTACCGTAAAAAAGGTCATGGGTCAACCCAAGTTCATAACTTGAACAATCTGTGTAGTCCTCGTGTACCCAATTCTACATAGCAAGTTTCAAGGACATTGGCCTATTGGTTCTGGAGAAGAAGTTTTTTTTTATAGGTTTTTGCCATATATGGGCATGGCGGCCATGCTGGTCATGCGACTAGGACCGTTTGAACAAATTTTCGTTCTATCGCCCCCTATAGGCTCTACATAAAATTTGGTTACAAATGGCCTAGTGGCTTTTGAGGAGACGTGTGAAATTATCAAAATATGAGAGACCAGGGTCAAAGGTCAAAGAATGACCTTGACCTCTTGTACGCGTAGATTTTCATTTGCTCGTTAAGATGACTATAAATACCAATTTTCAGGTCAAAATCTTCAACAGTTTCCAAGAAATCTTATGTTGAAGCATTTTCCCATATAAAAGCTACAGAAAGCAAATTTGACCTTACCGAAAAAATGTCAAGGTCACACCAAGGTCATAATTTGAACAATCGTGGTAGTTCTCGCGTACCCGATGCTACATACCAAGTTTCAAGGCCATCAACCTATTGGTTCTGGAGAAGATGATTTTTAAATGTTACCATATATGGGTGTGGCGGACATGTTGGTCATGTGACCAGGACCGTTTGAATACTTTTCGTTCCCCCGCCCCCTAGCGGCTCTACATGAAATTTGTTTACTATCGGCCCAGCGGTTTCAGAGGGGAAGTCGTTTGAAAATGTTGACGGACGGACGACGGAGCCTTACCATCCTATAAGCTCGCCCGGAGCCGCTGGCTCAGGTGAGCTAAAAATGTTGTGAAATCACAATAGAATCGCATCGGCGAGGCGATTATAATGAGATATCGCAACATATATTTCAAGGCAAAAAAGACATTTATCTAAAATTCTCACCAAATTCATGCCTAACTGTGACATACATTTTCAAGTCCCCCCCCCCCACACACACACACTCATACACATCTCGGCACCGCCTAGCCCAGCCAGTTATCCAGATCCCCATCAGTACGTAGTGGTCTGGATACGGGCCTGCAGGGTACTTGCAACTGATCGATTTCGATACTCTGGGAACGTCGAAGAATTCAAACTTTCGCAATATTGCTCCCCGCTAGTTCCCAGATCATCAGAATCATTCAGAAGCAATGAGCAATAAATAATAATTAATAACGCCTGTAATCATAGCATGAGTTCTTGGGATGCGGAAACTGATACATGTATACCGTATGTACTTTATATGTTCGGATACGGTCTAATAAATGCGCAAACAGTGAAGACCCTGATCAGACTATTTTGTTGGAGCAGTCTGAGCAGGGTCTTCAGTGTTTGCCCTCGCTTATATCGAACATTCTCAAAAAAAAAATAAATGAAAACATGGTTACGTAGGGTCTGGAATTTTCATTACATACATGAATACGGTAAAAGTAGCTACAAATACTACATGACTCGATTAATAACATTAATATCTCGCGAGCCTTAGCGAGTCTTACACTCGTGTATTTACATTTATCGTGTAAGAACGTGATGACACTGTCCGACATGAAGTAAGCTGACATAAATAATATGGAATTGAAGCTGTGTCGTAAGAAACGTTTCCTAGGCTCGAAGTGTGCACATATAGAAATACATAATGTACGACATCGACTTTAGAATAGCAATGGATAGATGACTTGCGATTTTACGTCTCCTTTAACAGTATTTCAGTCATATCAGGACGATGGGTGGATGATAATGAAAAGCTGTGTGCAATGGAACCCCGTTTACGATCGAACACAGGACCGCTAGATCAGCAGGCCAGTGCTTAACTCACTGAGTTACCGGGGCTCCTCACAAACTAAATTTGCCCTGGACAAAATGTGACGGTTCTTGGTCACATGGTTTTGTACTGCGGCTTTTGACAAAACATTTCAAAAAGGCTGAAAGTGTCTTTCCCACGGGGTCACTGTTGATACAACACAGTCGTCAATCTTTGGAGGGGTGTGTCAGCAGGAACATTTTGCACTGTCATTTAAAATAATGTCGTGACGTTATTGAAGAATTTTACGTCCTTTTCAAGAGTATTATTATCATAGCAGGACAATGGGGTGACTATGAAGGATTCTGTGCAATGGAGCGTCGTTTGGAGTCGGACAGAATCTAGCCTCCAGCGGGACTCGAACCCGGACATTATTGAATTCCTCCACTGTAGAAAAAGGTTAAGCGAGGATGCAAAACGGATACCTTGTTAATATTATTACCATGGGTTCCGAAGAATTCATACCTTTCTTCTTATTATTAAATGCAAACTCGTACAAACAGTATATCATTATGAATATAAATTATTCTGATATGTGTATCCACTTAATAGATGAAGCTTGCGTAATAATATGCAATTTTTATCATTCCTGTCTGTCTACAGATTTCTGATACTGATTGCGTGAGTTCCTGTAGGTTTTCGCAACAGTTTCTGATCTATCGGCTTTGGATAGCATTATTGTTATCTTAATCATTTAAACATGCTGATTGTAGGTATGTCTGACATTTTACGGAAATATTTATTTTGCTCTTTGCGTACATGTAGTGGCAAATGTGCCTGTAAGACACAGATAATGCGCCCGTGTTGTGCCTCTCCCTCACATCCGCACCCAAGGTCCCGGAATCCTACCCGATTCTCCTCCTCTCTTAAAAACTGAATAAGTCAAATTGCATGTCTTCAATCTGAATGTAATATCGGTGTAACGTTTCGCATTGAGAACCTGTGGGAGGAATTGATTTTTGCCCAAAAATTATATTAAAATATTTCTTTCCTCATCAAAGACGAACATACATGACACCTTCCGTATCCCTGTAACATCTTATAAGTAGTGTTATCTGACTTACACCTGGGAGAGTTGACCTTACAATCTTGCCACGCTTTATCAGCAAGAACCCCTAAATTTTTCATGTATCAAAATAACGTAATTTTGTCAAAAGGGCACATGCATTTTTCAATATGTCTGTTAAATCTGTGCAAAGTTTCAAGTTGACAGCTTAAAACGATTTTACAACCTTGCCATCTGTATTAGTCAGAACTTGATAAGTTTCAAGTTTGAAACAGCAGTAATTTTTTGTCAAAATTATCATTTTTTCTTTAACAAGGCAGATGAAAAATATATCTGTAACTTTTGTGCAAAGGTTCCAATTGACTGCCTCAACACTGTTGGCATAGTTGATAATACGAACTTGCCATCCTGTATTAGATACATGTAGTACACAGGGGCGTAGCTAGAGGCTATTACGTGATACGCACAGTGACGTGTTTATACTCCTTGAGAGGAAATCATGTTATTTAGCCCTTGGATATTTCATATGTTCATGCAAGTTGGCAGTTTGTATTGAAATCTTGCCCAATTTACAACATTCCAAACTGCAAATATGCTGGTGTGTGTTGAAATTTTGTCAATTTGACAAAATTTCAATACGCACCTGCGTATTTGCGTATAGGTAGCTACGCCCCTGTGTAGAAACCATAAAGTGTTAACTTTTGAAAAGGCACTTATTTTTTAAATGATTTGTTTGCTCTTCAAAAAGAGCACACACACACACACACATCCTCAATTTGTCTGTAATATCTGTACATAATGTTAAACTGATTGCTTGAAGGCTGTTGGAGGGGTTGATACATGTATTACAAACTTAAAGAAAGTTTGAAACGCCTTAATTTTGTCATTTTTTCCTTTTCGAAAAGGCACATGGGCATATACAGTTTGTAAGTAACATCAATGCAAAGTTCAAAATTGTGGAGGGGTCGACTGTACAAATATTTTAGGCGCGGCGGACGAAATGACAGATGGACGGTCAGATGGATCAGGGCAAAACACTATCGTCATGTGAATTTAATCAACAGACGCGAGACATTTTCGAAAATGGGCAACTGATAGAGACAGAAACGTGAGCCCATGTGTGGTACCAGGGGTATGTATTTATGACCCATTGACAATATTTTATACCTGTCCGTCCGTCTGTCTGTCTGTCATCACAAAAAGTTTGTATAACTAACTTCTCCTGCAGTTTTTAAGAAATAAGTTTGAAACTTTGCGCAAATTTTACAGACATACTGAAAATACGCATGTGCACATGCGTATCATCAGTATGTCTGTAAAATCTGCGTAAAGTGTGTACTATTCTGAAGATATGAGAAATTACGGCCTTTTCAGACTTTGAAATACAGGTTCTCTTTGATACAGGGCGACAAGTTTGTATAATAAACTTCCCCTTCAGTTAATAAGCTATGAATTCAAACTTTGCTCAGATGTTCCATATATATTGAAGTTGTGCATGTGCCATCTTGAAATGAAGAAAAAATACTGCCTTTTCAAACTTAGAAGCGTCAGTACATGGTGACAAGTTTGTACATTTTTATAAGGAATAAATTTAAAACTTTGTACAGCAATTACAGATAGGTATAAAACTATAATGCCTATTTGAAGAATATTTTGATATACGGCTGCTTTAAACTTCGCATTTTTAGGGAATCTAGCTAATATGTTCAATTTCTCCCATAGATTTTAATCATTCAGTTTGAAACTTTGCAGAGATGCTACAGGCATACTGAAGATGTGCTTGCACCTTTTTTGAAGAGGAGAAGCTTTTTTTGTCCTTAAAAATTACCGCTGCTGCGTTTTTAAACTTAGCATTTTATAAGATTCAATAAGAAATTTTGAAACGTTGTGCAGCTGTTAACAGACAAACAGAAGATTTGCATACATGTATATGCCTTGAAAAGGAAAAACAATTATGGCTATTTTGAAGCTTGAAATATGGGTTGTTGTTAATACAGGATGGCAAGTTTGATATTTTATTATCATTAATATTATATTTCTTTTTGCAATGCAATGAGCAAGAGACTTTTCCAATCTTTCTTATGGCATAAAAGAAAAATAACAACCTCAAGATTAACCCATTCATGTCTAGCGTCCCATAAAAGAGCATGTGAAAGTGTAGACCCAGACCAGATGCCACAGAACGCGGCCTCTGATCAGGATCTACACTGTTTGCACAAAGTTTAGAGATATGTCTATAAAAATGGCAAAAAGTAAACACATGTACATCACACGCCCTTAAAATGGTGAATGGGCTCGCATTATGAAGATAGAAGCGTCCACTAATCATAAATGGGTTAACTCTATACTCACCAAAAAAACCAGACGACAAAATTTACGTCTGCAAAAATTAAAAAAAATGCCTTGTCCAAGACATTTCATGTCTAGAGGGAAAACAGTGTAGATCTAGATGAGGCGGCTCATCATGAGCCGCCTCATCAGGATCTACGCTGTTTACAAATATTGCTAATTTCGTCACTGGGGCTTAAAGAGTTAAATGCCCTGAAGCTCGACATTCCAATTTCCTAAATTTCTGTCACTAAGAATGATGGTGACAATGGCCTGTTTTCAATGTTGCCACTTTGTGCTCGATACTATTTGGGCCTCTAAAAAAAAAAAAAAAAAAAACTCCGTTCATTAATTCTGAAACTGGGTTTTTCGCTGCTCATACTTTTAAAATATAATCAACCCACGTAACACTGTGCATAGTGATAAAGCTCGACTTCCGCCGATTTCTCATAAAGGTCTCATGTATCTTAGCCTGCCGTCTAAAGCTGCAGTTACATGCACGAAAAAGCAAATTTCAAAAACCGGTCCGCAAACTAAGACCATTTGATGAAAATTGACAGCCTTAAGTCATACATATTCAGATACGTTCCACGTGGGTATCACGCTGGTCATTTGGGTAATAACTGTTGTCACTCCAACAAAGTCACAGGAATAAGAAAAAACAAGCGTTTTGAAGTTCGGATACTTTGTAGTACAGAAAAAATACCAAGCTACCACATGAGCTACATTTTTCAGTTTTGACAACTCTGGATTTTAGAATTGAAAATCAGACCCATATATTGAACACTCGAATTTGTTTGCGTCGTATTTTCTCAGGAAAATATCAAAAGTATAGTATACATACAAACAATGGGCCACTTGTGTCATCCGACTCAGAAGCGAACTTCAGGCCCATAAACGTCCTTGCATTTATCTATTTCTTCTCATGTTTCTATCATTTTTCTCATGGTCACGTTTCATGCAACAATGTGGCATAATGTGTCTGCGAACAGAAAAATCTCAAACCGGTCAGCTAGAGACTTTGCTATGTGCCTCTGTGTTCACACAACCACACATCAGACGTGCGAGAAGCCACAGCTCATATCAGCTTTCGCGTATATTCGGAAGAAAACGTCGCATGCATATGCATGCAAGCGGGTTCACCTTTGAACGTCAATGTGTATGATTGATTTATTGATTGTTTTGGGTTTAACGGCCCTTTGAGACAGTATTTCAGTCTATATCGGGCTGCAATGTCTATGAATACAGTTTCTTGGAAGTAAAAGATTTGCACGCTTGTGAAAAGGTACCCTTGTATTGTACGAACAGAGAAGACTCAGATCATACAGTCATATCAGAGTCTACATTTTTGCATAAACACTCTTGGATGATATAGAAAATGAGCAGCCTGTACAGTTGAGTATTAACAGTATATCCTTTTCACATGACGCAAGTGAAATATATCATGTGAATTGCAAAAAGGTAACCTCTTGCATGTGTCATAGCTTTTCACTTAAACTCGGTACCGTGAGGTTGACTTCTACTTCCAGTTGACTCTGATCAGACTGCATCCTGTTTGCGCAAGCTGTAAGGTTCGACGATGTAGCATTTACATTCAGGTATTTCTTGCGTATATATATATATGTTCGTGTAGCGGGGAAGAGGTCAGAGTGGAAGACTAATGTTGAAAAGAAGTGGGAGCGGGGTGGGGGGGGGGGAGGGGTTGTAGGGTGTGTGTCTTGAGACTAAGGAGGCGGTTTGGGTGGTAGATTGAATAAGGAGGTGTGTTTAGGAAGGGGTCATGTCGAGGGTGGGAGCCTGGATGGTAGACTAATTGAGCGGACGGGGCTATAGGTAGTGTATATGTGTGTGTATGTGTGTGGAAGATTTATTTCAGTATTTTTTCAGAGTGGGGTTGGGGGTACGTTGGGTAAGAAGGAGGAATAGACTGATTAAGGAGAGCTGTAATAAGTTTGAGAGGTGCACAGTTTGGTCCTTTTGTCCTTGTATTTAACTTTGCAGTTTTAACGCATCATTGGTACATGTATATAATAGTGTTTTGGAACTTTAGAACTTAATTACCATGATAACATACTGCGGAAAGCTGTTATATTTGCGTGTAGATAACGCTAGTGAACATCATTAGGTCACACTGACGCTGATATGACGTCGTTTAGACGTTGTTTGCCGGTGGCGATACTGTTATGAAACACTGAAAACCTTGTCCAGTGTGAATTTATGCGGTGTAATCAATTTCAAATTGAGCCAAAATTATCTGGATGACAAGCTTGTTGTCACGCTGACTGATTTCGCACGCGCTGAGCATGTGTTAGAATACTAACCCCACCCGTACACAAAACTATTTATAGCCACTACTTTATATGGTATTAAAAGGCGTCACCAACCTGTCCGATGGACTTAGTCTCGGATTGAAAAACTGTAATTTTCAGTTTTGTGCAGGTTAGCCCAGCATCCTATGAAGGACAGAGTCATAGGACACATTGATGAGAAATCGGCGGAAGTCTAGCATTATCACTATGCAAAGTCTTACCTGGATTGATCAGATTATAAAAGTATGAGCAGCGAAAAACCCAGTTTCAGAATTAATGAACGGAGTTTAGTTAAGAATACGTTGTTGTGCTTTCGTGCTAATGTAATGTGTGTTTTTGTCGTTTTCTTGCATTCTTAGTGCATGCATTACCATACTATCGAGTTCATTGCCCTTCGTAATGATTTTGTATGTCATAAATATCAACCGCCAGGACAAGTCTAAAGCATTTATATCATAAATATACATTTTTTTCAAAAAAGGTTATTTCCCGTTTTCATATTGACACAAACAAACATCGGAATAATAAATCAGATTTCTCAAGTAGCAGAACATCGATGATTCCTTACTGATACAAAGAACTCATAACAACACAGGGTATAATCGATTCCGCCAATTTTCGCTTCCTGCAGAGACTGTCCGTCATATTTGGCTTCCGCCGAGACTGTCCGCGAACTCTTGCTTCCTGCAGAGACAACTGTCCTCGAGGAATGGCTTCCTGCCGAGACTGTCCGCGTGACTCTGCTTCCTGCCGAGAGCCTCGGCAGGAAGCAGAATCACGCGGACAGTCTCTGCAGGAAGCCATTTATCATGTACAGAAAGCTCGGCAGGAAGCAAGAGTTCGCGGACAGTCTCGGCGGAAGCCAGATATGATGTACAGTCTCTGCAGGAAGCGAAAATTGGCGGAATCGATTATACCCTGTGAACAAGCACAATCATTCACATGCAATGTAGAGAGTGGAAAACATCTGTGAGTCTAAAAATAACTCGCAGACTTCAAGTTCAACACACTGAGTGTATGCTGCTTCCAAACATTATCTGTTTTTAGCACAGGTATGGTTTGTGACTGCATGTAGAGAGCTTTTTCGTGGAATCGTGGTTCAGATGACCCCAAATGGAGGTCAGATAATAGGTCACATGTCAAGTACTTGGCAACATGGCGCGCGCGTACATAGCAACCTAGAGCACAAACATAAACATAGACACAAAGGAAGTGAGAGAGCAAAAGAAGTTATGCAAGAGCGCAGCTTGATGCCTCTTACTGAATAAAAAATCATATCAAAGGGAGATCACTCAGAGTCCCTTGCGTAATATAAAATAGTTTCTACCTTTCTCATAGCATGCTTCTAAAGGTGTTTTCCACCAGTTTTACAGTAAGGAAACACAACTGAGCCGCGTCACGAGAAAACCAACAAAATGGTTGAGAGCCCAGCACAGACTCAGATCAGCATGGATATCCATCCAGTCCGATCAGCCTCTTCGCTTAGTACTTAACTGGTACACATAGCTAAGGGTCTAAGCTACCTCCATGCGGACAGCGAAGACTCTGATCACACTGGGTGGATGCCCAGGCTGGTCTGAGTCTTTGCTGGGTGCACAGCCACTTTGTTGGGTTTCTCGTGTCACAGCTTAAATTTTGTGACTTCCTGTTTGCTTTTCTGAACAAGGAATCCCTTCCACAATTGGCTACTCTCAAAGGAAAGAATTTGCATTTATGGAGCAAATTCTTCCTTTTCAGAGTTGACCCCTTCAGAGAAAGAGGACAAAACAAAACTGACAGAGTTGCTTCCCATTGAAATAGTACCCATGCGTTCAGCTTAAATAAAGAGTTTGTCTTCTCTAGTGAGCGCATTGTCCCCTTTTAATTAGATGTCATTGAAGTAAGGTATTACCTGCTAAAACTGTTTCCCATTCATGCCCAGCGTCCCATAAATGGGACACAGGCAAACAGTGCAGACCCAGATCAGACGCCGCATGACGCGGCGTCTGATCAGGGTCTCCACTGTTTGCTTAAAATTCAAGCATTTCTTTAAAAGAATCAAAAGTGTAAATTTACCAGACACCCCTTAAATGATGAATGGACTCATCCATTCCATAAAGGGTAGTAGAATCCATTTGTCATTAATGGGTTAAAACAAAGCAGCAGAACAACTGAAATGTAGCTGTACCCTGAACGGTGTTATAGGGACTTTGGTTCATAGAAATAGCCATGTAATTACCTACATTTCTACATATATATGCACACGCGAACTGCCGATATGCAGATACGCAGGTGTGTACTGAAATTTCGACATTCTGTTCTATACTTCTGGATGGGGGTAACACTTATTTGCTTACCTGTGCTGTTGACCGATCTAGTACTGTGCATATTGGCTGTCGACCGTGAATTCGGTCGACAACAAATGTCAGTTACGGTGAATGAGACAACTGTTTATGACCATCGACCAAGTCGATGTCTCGGTCGGCAGCCACTTTTGCATGTATGGTGTGATCGGCTCGGTCGGCAGCACATTTAGGGAAATTGTTGTTAAAAAACATGCCTGTCTGCAGCTGGCGTAGGCACGGCTGACGGACAAATTTTAATATGCAAATACGCGGGTGCGTGATGAAAACTTTATGATTTGACGAAATTACAATACGCATTGGCGTATTTCAGTAATTGTTTACTAGGTAATATTACATAAGAGAAACTGCTTTTTCAGCTTATTGGTATTGATGTATAAGCAAATTTGCTTCCTGGCAAGCTCTCTTGTCAGGTAGGTAAGTGTGGAAAATAAGCCAAGGAATGTTTTTATTGAAGCAGATATGCAGATATGTCAGAGACTACTTATGCTGTGTTGATGAATCCTTTTTTATTGTTTCTACCGCGTCGTGAGAAACCCGTCTTTGGCCATATGTAAAAAGTGTATTCGAACCAACTGCCCATGTGCTCAGTCGAGTTGAGCATGCGCAGTTCAACTGGGTGTAATTACCCAGCAGGCATATGACGTCGAAATGACGTCGTGCAGACGTCGATGCGACGTGATGACGTCGCATCGACGTTAGTGAGACGTCATTCCGACGTCATTTGCCCACATCTCCATGTTTTCCCGCCATTTACTAGTATGCAAAGGGGATAACTATTGGGACTTCCTGTTTGCTTCCCTGGCCTGGGCGAAGAAACCGTTTCCAAAACAGGTCAACTCTCAATAGTCCGGGGGCATATGTCGTTCCCGTGAACATTCGTGTTAATTTTTGGCAACATATATCAACTTCATCAGTGGTGGGTACACAATGGAAAAACACATGTTGCCATTTTTTCTAATGACTCTTTGGCCGTAACGATCGATAATATACGTTACATATATGTATTTGTGTTAAAATCATGTAATGCCTAGGTAGCTCCTTATGTTTTATTTTATTCCTGTTTTTTTCTATAGAATCATCTGTAAGTATTAGAAAATACAGCTAGATTTGTTTTTTCATCATTAACTACCACAAGTAGTAACGTAAATAACTTTAATCTATAATATAACTTCCAGTATTACATCATTATCTCTCACAGAACATTTATGAAAATAATATCCTGGTAGTTCTTATGGAATACTGATTATTTGGTGCTACAAGCCTTATTACCAAGTGGTTTAAGGACTTCATGAGGTGTGTTTTATACGTGACGAAACTAAGAATATTTCAAACCGTAATAAATTAGACTTGATAGATTCAGAACAGGCACACCACATTTTGCTGTTTGCTTATTTGTTATAGCATAAACCAAAAGCTTTTTTGTTTTGTTTTTGATACTATTGCCCAGCTACTCAAATTTACAATTCTTGATGCAGTGACATACGTGACATCTTTGTATATGAAGCAAAAACTGCTGAAATCGACTTATTGCTTTAAAGAAAAAAATCTGCAATCATAAACAAGCACTTGATTTGTATAAAAGTGCCAAATAAAGTGATATAGTCAGTTTGATGAAGTTGAAACCTGATTGGAGATTTTCCTGGCCATGGTAAGTCAAACAATACCAGTAATCAGATACAAAATATCAATGAAAATATCTGGTACATTTAACATGCAAGTTGTAAGAATCTAATACAGAAAATATAACCTGACCCTTGAAGAGTGAAGCCACACTGTTACCTAACAAAGCTAACACGAACATTTGCTGACAGAGAATGCTTAGGTTCGTAAGACTTTCACGTACTTTACGTGACCAAGTGGAACATAATTGTTCAGCTTAAGTCGAGAAACGAAACTAACCCCGGAATAAAACGTTGCAGGGTAGTTTATTACATAGGTATATCTGGCCTACGGTTATAGTTCACAACGGTAATGTACTAGTTGGGACCTTAAGAGTACAATGTTGCACATAATTATTATAAGTAGAAGGAAAAGAATAAAAGAAAGTTGTTTCAAGGGCTATCACGGCAATAAAAAATACATGTATACATATACTTTTTTAAAGATTATCTTTACTTCCATGCTATTTTCTCCCCCTTTTCGTACTAGTATGGTTATATACAACAGTCTCTTAAAAGAATTGATTCAGTATTGAACCTATGCTTACTTTTGATTTAACAGTTAATTTACATTTTAAGGGACAGAATTCAACAGAGTTTAAAGCCACATATCGAAATGGCAAGTAAAGATGACAAAATATTTTGATGTAGGATATTGCTGTTCTATCTTGGGGAATCCCAGTTTTTTTCTTAATAATTTATCGAACCATAATTTTACTTTGCAGCATGATAACATAACAAAGAAAAGGAAAACGGAACGAGTAACAAAAACAACCAGTTACTGAGTAGTTTATATAGTTCTCATATCTTATATGCTCAAACAGTAGTATATTAGTTCTGAATAGCAATAAGGAAATGGTACAAGTGATGCATACTGTAGATATCATGTAATTAACATTAATTCCTGATTTTCAAATGATTTCATTGACTTTGATCATATTACCATATTGCAGCTTAGCAACAATCACGGAAATAAACTTAGTATTTATTAAGTGTTACTGCTATTCTGAATGATCCTTGTCCAGATATTTAATATACAGTATTATGACGCCGGTAATATCAATACAACAACTGAAGAAATATACATAATAAAAGTTGAATGATCAAAGTTAAATTAGACTTTTGTTATATTTACCTGTGTGTGATAATGTATCCAAACACAGACAGGGGTGTACAGTATTACCTGACCAAATAAATCTTTGTAATGTTACACTGAGCGATACATGTCGGGCACAGACCTCTAATAAGACACTCTATGCTTCATAAAAAAACATAGTTTTTCATTGTCACATTGTCACAGTGATAATAATATGTAGCAGTGTAACCGATGGAGCAATACAAACGGGTAACGTTGTTTACAATTCAGCATGTAAGTTATAATAGTAGGATTAACACAATCTTCCTTTTTAGGTAGTACTGTGCAAAGGGCTGTTGAATGAGAATAAAGTTGACATCATAGCAATAAGGGTGTCATTAACAGTCACCTGAGTCGATACTTCTGTCAGTTGCCTTAGCTGACAGGCTCTTTTCCGTGTAAGTTGTCTGATTGGTTTGGTCGAAAGCACAGGTAGGGAAATAGGTATCACCTCTGTGACAGTTCTAAACCAAGACATAAATCTCAAGTCTAATATCAACTTATATATATACATAATTTCCTGGTCGCATATAATTTCAAAAGATGGGTTTTGTGATGTTGCTACAAGTCAGATTAAATGTTAAGAAAGCTCTACATGCTTCAGATGTAAAGATCTATATGTTTCCTAATGAGTTCTTGTTTGAATTCAATAGCGAACTTTGTCATCTTAGTAGTGGTAAGTTAAGTGTTCTCTGACATCTGAGAATGAAGCCTTCGAAAACGCTTTCTCAATAATAATAATAATAATAATAATAATATTAATAATAATAAATCCCTGATAGGTTACAAACATGTAACGTAATGTTACTGTTATATTGCCTTTCAAGTACAGGACAACCCCATATAATTATAGTTCAAAGACAAATAACTTGGTGTTTCTTCACGGTTTGATGTACATCTGCTAACTTAAGACATAAAATATAACACTGAAGGGCTACACCATCTACAGTTAGCAATTTTTGTCCAATTTAAGGGAGATTCTTAAGAAAAAAGTTGCATTTTCTCTTAATCTGCCAATGCCACTGCTAACTGCTACCTAACTAATTCAAAATATACAAGCAGTTCTTTCAAAAATGGGTATGATTCAATCAGATGAGATAGGGGGTCTTTATTAAAAACAACACATCCTTACTTCATTCAAGCGATTCATTCAGATCATGGTTGTTTATTTTATTATTTATTTTTAGTTATAGTGATATACGTTACAGGTCTTGCGTGCTGTATAAGTTATATTTTTAAAATAGCTCAGTTTGTTTTTTTATATATCAAGATATTTAAAAAAGTCATGTTTATAAATATATTTGCTCTCTACACTTCATATGTAACGGCCGGCTGCTGTAAAGGCTAATGTTACCCCAACCTCTACGTTGACCAGTTTCTAGGTAAAATACAGGAATATAATGTGGCAACAACGATTTTTGAGCTTCAAAGAGCCTGCCCCTGATAACTATGATGAAGGCATAAAATTAACAGATATGCCCACAGGGCCCCATTTATATTGCACATGATCCTGGATTATTATCCCTCGGACAGTTATGTAACGTAATGTTACTGTTACGATGCCTTTTAAATGAAACACCAATATTATTATAGTAGAGTGAGCATAAGAATGGCGTTTTTCATACTTACTAGTACACTTTTCATTTTAAGACATTATACAAACTTCAACAGCCGTTAGCTCTTCTTACTAGTGTTTTGGGAAATCTTATGAAATATGTAACATTCTGTCTTAAATTGATATTGCCACTGCTAACTGCAATCTAACTGATACAAAGTATATAAGAAACTATTTCAAAGATAAGAGGAGCACGATTCAAAGACAAGTGATATCATATGCTCATTGAGGACCACATGTATTAACTTCATTCCGCCGATTTGGTATAATCCTTATAGTTCATTCGAATTTTTGGTTACAGTTATATACGTTACAAATATATCATGACAGTTGACCAATATTTAAAGACTACTTTTTGCGTTTTATGTCGTAGAATATTCAAAAAGACATATTTATGACAAAAAACACTTTCTACAACTCATTTGTTACAAATGGGTGTTGTGTTGGGCCAATGTTACCCCACCCACTACTTTGGCCATTTTCTAGGTAAAATGATGAAAGAAAAAATGGCAACAACCATTTTTCAACTTCTAAAAGACTGTCCTAAGTGACTATGATAAGGGCATAAAATTAACATTCATGTTCACGGGACCCCTTTTTTACGACATATGCCCCCGGACTACAAAGAAAAGAAGTTGCTTCAACGAGACCTATATTGAGAAGAGAGGCAAATATTAAAACCGCAGAGTTACGTCTCCTGAAGCACAGTTTGGGTTCACACCGGGTAGGCGACAATCGTAAACGCTCATGCAGTCGACGAACGCGGATCAAAAGCGAGTTTCCGATTGCAAATTGTCGCCAATTTGGCAATCAAAAACGCTGTTTCTTAACGGTTTTTGATCCGCGTTAATCGATTGACAAGAGCGTTTTCGATTGCCGCCTACCTGGTAAAGGGTTCGTCTAAGCATGCGCAGTTGGTATGTGTCCGGCCAAATATGTGTTTTCTTATAAAGGTATATGGGTCCACTTCTGCCATTTTCATTTTTGCCTCACTATTCAGTAGGGGTCAAGTCTTAAGGAGAAGAATTTGCAAATTCTTTCCTTCAAGAATAGAGCCGTTTTGCAAATTCCAGAGAAGCAAACAGTTAGTCACAAAAGCTCTCTTCCTTTATTGAAATAGAGAAAACAAGAGCTTCGCAAGCGGCGCATAATACGCTCGTTTCAGTGTAATGAAGGAGTTACATAATAACTGTTTATAGAAGAATGGACAGGCAGACAAACAGGGGAAACAACTCTCTTATTAATGACTTCAATGTTATTAAAACATCTACCACATCAAATACTATTAGTATACCAAAATCAGCTTCGAGGGTGAAGCAGCTCAGAAGTTGAGAAATGCCAAAGTCAAACAAGGGAGATAATTAATAAACTAAGAAAACTAGAATACCATTCTTGGTCATTAAACATCCCCTTGACAATATACACAGCACCATAAAATTTGGTTACAATACTTCCAACGGTTAAGGAGTTATACAGTAAAATCGAAATTGATGCAAGGACAGATAATTCAGGAAGTTAGTAAGCCAGAGCTGTGGTTCATGATATACGAGGGGCGTTCGAAAAGTAATGCAAATGACGTAATTTCTCGGTAACCAATATAAAAACAGAACTTCTGATTGCAAAAACACATAAAGCTATATTGTGCGTAGGAAAGTCTGCAACCACGGTGTATTTTTTTTAAAAAGAGCGCATTTTTATCTTCTTTGAAAGAGGTATACACTAAAGCCACTGCAGAATTTTAGTTAAGTAGGCCGTAATTTATACATCGTCAGTCTTTGATTTATTTTTATTTTTGCTACTGAAAGACAGTGCCCAGGGAATGTTGTCCTGTAACTATCGTGGAAATTATTTTTAATCTGGGTTCCATACTGGCCCGGGAATATGGATTATGTAGTAGCAAATTCTCCATTTCTAAATTAAATGATTTCGTAATGAAAACAAGTGTACTTGTCAGCAAGAGCATTTACATGGGTCAACGAAAACCTGTCAATAAATTCAAATTAATGCCAAAAACGAACCCTCTACAAGCTTTTTAAAATGACGTTAACGTATATTTCAATAACGCCATAAGAATTGCGCATTGCTCTGCCAGGAATAAATCGATAACAGTTGCCACCCTTCTAACTTTTGTATGAATATTGTAGGCAACAATGGACAAGCAACTGACAAAAATTATTTTTCTATTTGCAATGATATTTGATTTGAATGCCCAACACTGAAAAGATTTTACATGTCAAATTAGCCCAGTGGTATGACAGGGGCCTAATAAAATGCGTTGTAAGTCAATATGGAAAGGTGTCTTTGTACAGCGTTTGGTATCATTGTAAAGACAAAATGTAGTATTTTCAGCATATGCATAACATTTGTACCCAGTTTTCCCCCAAACAAAGTTATGAGGCCATTTGCATTACTTTTCGAACGCCCCTCGTATTGCTCCATTATTCTCATTAAAAAAATTCAAAGGGTTAAAGAGTTATGGAGTGAATGGGGGAATGGGGCTAGCCTAAAAATACTAATCAAAGGGACGTTGCTCCAAAATTAAGTAAGAGGGAACAACCATTCTTATATGTGACACACCGTCTTGTGATCATGCACATTGCTATAAAGTTTCATCAAGATATTCAAACGGTTGCTAAGTTATTGAATGCACAAGATTAGTATACACAAAAATAGCCTTAAATCTAATCAGAGGGAATGCAACTCCAAACCGAAGAAAGGGTGAGCAACCATTGTTATACGCGACACATCGTCGGACCCTCATACACATTGCTATGAAGTTTCATCAAGATATCCTAAACCGTTTATCTAGTTATGGCGTGCACAAGACTAGTACGGTAAAAATAAGAGGGCCATGATGGCCCTGGATTGTTCACCTGAGTATCCTGTGAACTTAACCTCAGAGACATCCATAAGTATGACAGACAGAGTTTCACAAAGATTTAATGGAAAATGAACCCTTTATTGTGTACCTAAGGTTTTTCTAAGATTTAACCTAATGACCTAGTTTTTGACCCCACATGACCCAGTTTCAAATCTGGTCTAGATTTCTTGGATATAAACATTCTGACAAAGTTTCGTGAATATCGGGTTAAAACTGTGCCCTCTATTGTGTACACAATGATTTTTAAGGTTTGACGCAGTGACCTAGTTTTTAACCCAACATGACCCAGTTGCACCCATGGTCTAGATTTTTGGAGACCAACATTTTGACAAAGTTTCATGAAGATTGGAATAAAACTGTGCCCTCTAGAGCGTTCACATGTTTTTTTTTCTTCTAAATTTTGACCTAGTGACCTAGTTTTTGACCTGACATAGCCCAGTTTCAAACATGGTCTAGATTTTATAAAGACAAACATTCTGACAAAGTTTCATGAAGATTGGACCATAACTGTGCCCTCTAGAGAGTACACGAGGTTTTTCTGAGATTTGACTTAGTGACCTAGTTTTAAATCACACATGACCCAGTTTTAATCTTGATCTAGATTTTATTAAGATAAACATTCTGACAAAGTTTCATGATGATTAGATCAAAACTGTGCCCTCTGTGTCATTTCAAGATTTGTTTCTATTTTTAGCTCTGGCGGCCATTTCGTTCAGCGGAGTGGAACCGTTTAAGCAATTTTTGTTCAAAACCATGAGTCAAACATTTCTGTGAAATTATTTTGAAATCGAGCCATTGGCTTCAGAGGAGATGTTGTTCAAATGTTTTTCTATTGTTAGCTCTGGCGCCCATTTTGTTCAGCGGAGCGGAACCATTTTAGCAATTTTGGTTCAGGACTATAACAGAAACATTTGTGTGAAATTATTTTGAAATTGGCTTTTTTTTTTATTGATTTGTTGCTTAACGTCCACGGTAAACAGCTAAGGTCATGTCGGGACGGTCAGTTAACCTAACCACACTATTCCTGGGTAGACCTCCTAAGCGGTTAACCAGTACTAAGTGCACATACTTTCGCCAGTAACTGACAACTGCCCTTCTTGAAATCGAAAGTATGTGGCCAGACCAGGTATCGAACCCAGGACCTCTGACTTATGAGTCAGGTGCCCTACCAATCACGCTACGCGGCCCGGCTGAAATTGGCTTACTGGTCTAGGAGGAGATGTCGTTTGAAGAAATTGTTGACGACGGACGGACGGACGACTGACAAATATCGATCACAATAGCTCACATTGAGCACTTCGTGCTCAGGTGAGCTAATAATCAAAGGAGCATAACTTAGAAACTAAGATAGGGTGAACAACCGTTACTTTACGCGACACTTTGTCCCTTCCTAATATATATGCCTACTTAATTTCATGAAGAGATCTAAAACGGTTACTGGGATATGGTGCGCACAAGCATGTTGACGGACGGACGGACAGCGCCATGCCATAATACGTCCGTTTTTTCCCAAAGTGGGCGTATAAAACGGGTTGTATCCATTCAGCTTTGAAACTAGCAATCTTTCACATTCATCTGCCGCGCCACGAGAAAACAGATATTAAAACATATGCGAACAACGAAGGTTGTGAAAGGTCTACTCAACCATGCATTCGTTAAACAAAAAATTCCCTTTAGTTTAGGTATAAGAAATAAAAACATGTCGGTGTCCGCGAACTGGACTCAAGTGTGCAATTTCGACAACCAGTCTTGGATTGCCAAAAATATGTAGTCTATTTTGAGAAATTGCACATGGGGTAAAGCCATTTTTTACTATCTGTGCTGTCGACCGAGCCAATCAGAATCAGCTATCATACATGCAAACTTGGCTGTCGACCGAGACAGTCGACAGCACTATCAGCTCGGTTGACGGTCACTAATTATGGTATCATTTACCGCTAATGGGATGTTGTCCACTAAATTCTCGGCCACATGTAACAGTGCAGGTAAGCGAATCGGTACTTGTGAAACCCGTGGTACAACTTTGGAGTTTGGCCGTTTTTATCGGCAACTCGTTAAACCGTGTCGTAATCACCAATTTGCTTACCCGTGCTGTCGACCGATCCTGGCTGTCGACCCAGAATTCGTAAGAAATACTATGATAGTATTTTGAATAGCTGTCTGATACTGCTGTGGGCAGCCACTTTTGTGTAACTGACTCGCTCTGTCGACAGCACAGGCAGGGATACTGGTATTACCCTCGTGAAGACATTGTCAACATATTCAGAACAATTTCGCGTTGCTACTCCTAACACCAGGTTCTCTCCACGCCTTTATAGGTAAAACTTACGGCCATACAAACTCTTACGTTGGAAAAAAGTATAATGCGGCTAAGTATACCGTAGCTGAATTCGTAAGAAATACTATGATAGTAGTTTGAATAGCTGTCGACCGAGCTGATACTGCTGTCTCAGTCGACAGCCACTTTTGAATGTAAAGTAACGGTGACTGGCTCTGTCGAAAGCACAGACAGGGAAATTGGTACTACCCTCGTGAAGACCTTGTCATTATGTGCAGAACGATTTCGCGTTGTTATTCCTATCACCAGGTTCTCTCCACGCCTTTTTAAGTGAAACTTACGGCCAAACTAACTCCTACGTTGAAAAGTGTATAATGCGGTTAAGTATACCGTATCTGGCCGCATCCAACTGGGCACACAATGTTGAATCAACCTTGATTCAACGTCGTGACGTTGAATCAATGTTGATTCAAGATTGATTCAACTTTGTGTGCCCAGTGGGACACATTTTACGAGTGCACTTAGCAGCATTATACACCTTTCCACATAACCAATTTGTATGTGCTATAAAGATGTATTGAAATAATGTTATGAGTGAATCGTATGAGCCACCTCATAAAATTTTGGATCTGGTGGTACATGTAAATATACGCACAGTGCATTCCCTAACCAGCTTGCGAGTTAGCGGAGCGGCCCATACTTATGGTTTGCTGTTACATACTTTTTATGCAGCTCTTAAGAAGGTGTAATGTGTTAAGAATGCGGTCAAGTCTGCAAGAGAGATAAGAAAAGAAACGATCTGTTATAGACCCGCCACAAACATTCTGCTGAAACCACAAAATACATAGTTAACATGATCTGACTACAGGTGAAAATGTTCAAAATATTCCTATCGTGGTTTGATTGATTGATTGATTGTTTTGGGTTAACGGCCCTTTGAGACAGTATTTAAGTCTATATCGGGCCGTCTCCCAGAGAGTGGGAGAAAGAAGAGAGAAATGACAGACGAGAGAAAAAAAGTATAAACAGCCCCCTTCCGCATCTACTGCAAGCACAGTAAGCCCTTGCCCTACTATTATCCAATTCAGTAGGACGCCCCGGCACTGAAAGGTACACGCAATACCATCGCACCACCCGACCCCCCCCCCCCCCCCCCACGCCTATCGTGGTTTGAAGTTGGCATCCCAGCCAATGATCATATCAACACAACTCCACACTGTTTAAAGTGCACCGATACTCTTGCGAGTGGTGGTGGGGGTAACTGTTCCTTTTCCCCTATTTTTGTGCCTTCCTTGTTAATAGGCGTCAACTGTTAAAGTCTCCATAGTCCTATAAGGGGTAAAAACGTCTAAACTCAAATCATTGTAAACGGCAGTTCAACCTCCACGTTTGGTAATAAAATGTGGGTTGATGTGCATATATTGAGTCATATAACTTGCAAAAAGTAGAGAAAACGAGTTTATGAAAAATAACAAATTGCTCCACAAATTTTCCTGTTCTTGTCTCCCGTCTAGCAACGCTATATAAACATAGGCGGGATAGTGATTGGGATTCCACGCATGTACGTTGTATTTTTACCGGTTTTTTCAACTCGATGAAATCGAAAGTAGGTCATTTTAGTTGGTTGATTTGATGCTTAAAGTCTCCATAGTCCTATCGGCGGTAAAAACGCCTAATTTCAAATCATTGTTAAATCGGTTCAACCTTCACGTTTGCTAATAAAATGTGGGTTGGTGTTCATACATGTATATTGAGTAACTGGCAAAAAGTTGAGAAAACATGTTTTTGAAAATAACACATTGCTCCACAAAATACAAATTTACGTTCTGGTTTCCCGTCTAGCAATGCTATATAAACGTATGCGGGATAGTGATTGGGACTCCTCGCCTGTACATTGTATTTTTACCATTTTATAAAAACGAAAGTAGGTCATTTTAGTTGCCAACTAGAATGACCCAAATGCGTTTTCAAACCCGTTTTATGTGAAACTCAAGGATGTTTTATAGTTTTAAAACTTGCTATTCACTGTCATTTACAATTACGAAACTATACTGAGAAGCCTGCTGCGATACCTCATTATAATTTTTTTCATGCTGATAGAGCAATGGGGCCTTTAACGTCCACGGTAAACAACTATGGTCATGTCGGGACGGTCAGTTAACCTAACCACACTATTCCTGGGCAGGCTTAGACCTCCTAAGCGGTTAACCAGTACTAAGTGCACATACTTTCGCCAGTAACTGACAACTACCCTTCTTGAATCAGCGGAAGGAGTTGCTAACTTAAATGACCCAGATAAGTTTTCAAACCTTTCTTATGCGAAACTCAAGGATGTTTTACTTGTTTAAAGCTGGCTAATCACGGTCATTTATACTGACGAAACTATACTGAGAAGCTTGCATCGATACCTGATGATAAAATTTTTCACGCTGATAGAGCAATGGGGCCTTTAAAGGAAGGAAGAGAGTAAACACTGTTTTGGAAGGGCTCCGTCGTGCAGGTACGTAATCAAGAAGTCCCTGAATTTGTTTCCCCTGGTAAAAACGGCGAAAAAAACATGAATATGTAACCATTTACCATCAATAACATCAATATATTTTGCACAGGCAAAATAGTAAACTTCCAACTCCCCAGCAGACACACAAGATTGAATCAACATTGATACAACGTTGATTCAACGCAAAACGTTGAATCAACGTTGAGTCAAAATTGATTCGTTGTAAGCCCAGTGGGTATTTTATTTACCTCCCTCCCGACTGGGCACATACTGTTGAATCAACATGGAACAACGTTGATTCAACTTCATGACTTTGAATCGACGTTATTGTATAAAAAGCAGTGCCGAGAGGTATTAACAGCCGTGCATCAACAGGCGAAAAGCCGTGTTTCAACAAAGGTTTTCTCGCGCTGTTGAAACACGATGACAAAACTTTCGTTATGCTTGTGCCGGGCCACTAAAATTCCGCCATGCAACTTTGTCTCTCCCGTTTCGGTCGAATTACAAAATTTGGTGGTGCGCTACCTATGTATGCCTATGTGACGTCATCATGCCTTCTGACGTCATCATCGTGACTCAGGTTTAAAGCGATGTTTAGATTTTTACCATGCTGTGGAGAGTAAAAAAGTGTTAAAGAAAACATGCATCTTAAGCTTTCAGCAATCAAGAACTGCAGGATGGTATATGAATGGATCAGGCTTGTTCTGCATGGAATTTATTGCTCAAGGTATCTGCTTTTTTTGTTGATTAATTTTCAATCTATTTTGCACCAACTACAACGACCATCTTGGACATTTTTCCGAAATATTGAGGTTGAATAGGATGATGGCAGCCATTTTGAATAGCTGAATGCTCTCGGGCCCGGAAGATGAATATTAGTAAAAAGATGCACCAGCGCGTTGGCTGTCAAACGGTGACAAAATATAGTTCCAAGTTTTTTCTCAAATTTTAACGAATAATTCGTTGAATTTATGCAATAACAGCGATCAAACATTTGTTTCCAATGCATTAACATTTGCCAGGTCCCTCGGGAGATGTTGAAAACCTCGGCCTTCGGCCTCGGTTTCCAACATCTCCCTCGGGACCTGGCAAACGTTAATGCATGAAAAACAATGTTTGATCCCTATATTGATTCAATGTTGATCCAACGTTGTGTGTCTGCTGGGTCTCTTATTTATTGTATTGTTAGAGGCAACCCGGTTATGTATCCCATTAGTAAAGGGTCTCTCTCACTTCTCTGGTCCTGGCTGTGTAACTTGTATCTCGGCAGAATCAGCTGCAGGCCAGACTATAAAGTACCCGGATTTAGACTCAAGGGATACGGTCAAATTGTTTCATTGGACAGTGTCCGTGCCATGTCGGCATTATTTTATCATGTAAAATACTGCGAAAGAGTATACCATGATACCATGTGATCGGCTCTGCTGATATATACTGCCCACTAAGGGGCTGTGAATTTTTTTATCTGTATTATTATTTCAAAATGGGTATGATAAAAAAAGGCCCTTCATTATTCTGCCAGTGGTGTACATGTGTCATTTCATCGTAGAATATATCTGCAATTTTTCCTGTCCTTTCGACATTTTTAATAACCATGATTGGCTTTTTTTAAAACATATAAAACTCCAAACAATGTTGAAAAATTATTTGACTCATTTCCGATTTTATGAGTTTTTGGTAAAAATATAATGTACAGTAGAAGGCATTTCATTGTATTTTATTGCTAAAGATTTCTAAAAAAAAAAAAAAAAAAAAAAAAAAAAAACGGTTTCCCCTACTTTTTGGCAGCTATACATGTTTGGCGCAATGTATGTTTATCAACCGGCATATTTTTATCACAACACTGGGAGTATTTTGGGAACATCAGACCGATACTCGGTCTCATATTCAGCAATATACTTCTTTAATACCGTTTAAAGGCCCCATGGCTCTATCAACATGAAAAATTTTATCATGACGTATCGCTGCAAGCTTCTCACTATAGTTTCGTTATTGTAAATGACGGTGACAAGCCAGCTTTAAACAAATAAAACATCATTGAGTTTCACATAAAATGAGTTTGAAAACTTATTTGGGTCATTTTAGTTGGCAACTAAAATGACCTACTTTCGATTTCAATCTGTTGAATAAAATGGTAAAAATACAATGTACAGGCGTGGAGCCCTAATCACTATCCCGCCTAAATTTATATAGCATTGTTAGACGGGAAACCAGACCAGGAAATTGTATTATTATTTCTCAAAAACTTGTTTTCTCTCCTTTTTGCCAGTTATATGACTCAATATAGGAACAGCAACCCACATTTTATTACCAAACGCGAAGACTGAACCGCTTTTTACAATGATTTGAGCTTAGACGTTTTTACCACTGATATAATAAGACTATGGAGACTTTAAAGATCACTTCGAGCCAAAATCAAGATTGTAAAAATATTCAGAAATGTACAATATATTTTAAAAGAGACGTATAAGTCTATGGGAACTCGAACAATCTGGACTCCAATACTGTTTGATTGTTGTAAAAATTCGGACACGTGCAGTTTAACAGTACTATAAACAATACACAGCGAGACATTTTTCAAAACATGCTA
Source organism: Ctena decussata (assembly GCA_963989385.1). Lineage (NCBI taxonomy): Eukaryota > Metazoa > Mollusca > Bivalvia > Lucinida > Lucinidae > Ctena > Ctena decussata. The sequence goes on from OZ022498.1 coordinate 13,031,760, forward strand.
AGTTTTAAGAAAATCCGTCTATAAATGCCCATTTTTTTTTTCGAATGCAAACGAAGTGCTCAGTAACGGCCAGCTGGAAAACGTAGTCTCTTGAGTAAGCTCGTCAGAGTTGTCTGCTCTCGACTGTAAAAACAGAGCGCATATTAACAACCATCTCAAATGACGCCGTAAAAAGCAGTTTTAGATTTTAGATTCAGCATATCTTACTGACAAAACTCTTGACTGAGTCTAAGTGTTGTACGCCAAGGTTAGACATGTAGATGAGCTACTACTTTACCAAAATCTGGGCCTGATTGTTCAAAGCGACGTTATTTTAACGAAGTTGTTAGTATAGAGATCACCATCACTCACAAAATCAGTTGCAGTGATGTTTTTGCTGAAAAATTCTGAGGAGCTTTTGCACTGCAAAACTCCTTACATTTTTCCCGCAAGAAATGGCAGTGTTTTTGCGCATAATACGTTTGAAAAAGTTAACGCCTTGTTAGTAAACGAAGTCTTAGTTTTCAATAACCGGGTCCAGTGACTGTGCCTTTTGTAGTAAGTTTGCCTCTACACTTCAGGTCAAAATGACATTAAATTAATGAGCCGCGACATTAACAAAGTGGTTGTGCGCCCAGAGCCTGGGCATCCGCCCAGTTTGATCAGACTCTTCGTTAAGTGCCCAAAAGGTAGCAAAGGGGCTAAGCTACCTCCATGCGGACAGCGAAGACTCTGATCAGACTGGGCGGATGCCCAGGCTGATCTTAGTATGCGCTGGGCGCACAACTTTATTGTTGGTTTTGTCGTGTAGCGGCTCATTTCTCATATAGCACAGCCGAGTCAATCTTTGCAAAGTTATAATATCATATTTACTCCTGAAGGTAAAATTTGTTCTTGTCTGTTGAATTCCCCTAACGACGTTCCCAAAGTCGCTCAGCGGTACGTAACCATAGTTGCACACACCTGGCGACGAGTGCCGTTCAAGAGGAAGGTAAAAGCTGAGCATAATTTATTTACATTGTAGGCCGATAAATGTAATAACTTAATTTTGGTTTCCGCCTTTGCCTGAGTCAAAAATATATTAACTATATCGGATGCAAGGAAATGAAAAATTACAAGGAAACAGATAATCCAAAATTAAACAGAATTTTGGTAAATGGGTACTGTTTCGGGGAAGCAACTCTGCCGGTTTCATTTCTGCTTCTCTTCCTACAGGGGGCAAACCAGAGAAGCAAATCGAAAGTCACATACTTTTTATGGCCTTGAAAACAAGAGGACCATGGGTCCTGTAGCTCACCTGAGCCCATTCACTCTCAACAAGCGTATGTTGGCATTATTTTTGACCTTGTCGTACATGTAAATTAGGTCAAGGTCAACGCAGGTTCATCATTTAAATAAACTTTGTAAGGCCCAAGTCCCTCGTGCTACCTACCAAGTCTCAAGGTCATGAGCCCTTTACTTTCGGAGAAAAAGACTTTTAAAGAGTTTTTACCATATGGGCATGGCAGTCATTTTGCTCATTTGACCATGATCATTTTAATAAATTTTATTTCTATGTACCGTGGATTTTCCATATGAATATGCTTCAATTAGCCCTTGGCTTTTAGCGACTGCATATTTTAACTTTGAAATGTCATTAATCTTGAACAAAGGTCAACGAATAACCTTGAACTTTGGCAAAATTATGCTTCGTGTACGCATACAGTTGACTACATATACCGATTATTTTATCATTGGCAAAATGTTTTCTAAGAAAGCCACAATTTAAGTACGTAAAGCCAAGGTCAACTCAGGGTCAATTTTCAAGGTCATTTGCCTTTTGGTTCTGGAGAAAAAAAAATTAATGGGTTTTACTATATAGGCAAGGCGGCCGTTGTGGTCATGTGACAAAGACCACCTGAGCAAACTTTCGTTCCCCCGATCCAGGGGCTCTACATTGAATATGGATTTAATCGGCCCAGTGGCTTCAGAGGAGATGTTTCAAAATGTTAACGGACGGACGGACGAACGACGGAGGTCTGGCTATATTATAAACTCAACTCTGAGTCTAAAGGCTCAGGTGAGCTAAAACGGCAGAAAACCATACACCTTAAAATAACAAAGATGGATATTTTGATTAAGACTCATTCAAACAACGCCTTGTCAACATCAACGTAACGTCATGACGTTACGTCGAAGTTGTTATGACGTTGTTTCAGCACTGTGTGCCTACTGGGTTAATTAATGCTACAGAATTTATAACAAAATACTGAAATTGTCCACAGTCATGCTTAGTCAACATTGATACCATGCTTCTTGAATAGATCCCTCGCCATATTTCGGGCGTAATTTTCACTTTTTAATTCCTCAGATTCTTTTTTCCATTTGTATATTGTTCTTTCAGTGTACGTGCCCGTCGAGTCTTCCGGTATCACTTTATTGGTCACTGACTTTCTTTTCACCGTTACAATTATTATACCAATAGAAGCATGCACCATATCCAATATACTCAGAATAAACATACAACTCCTGAACCCGTCACTAAAACTTGAGAAATCTACGACTTTTTCACCCTCCTGCAGTCCATAAACGGTCGTAAACACAAACATGAAGATATCTAACATAAGCATTAATACGCATGACGTGATTAAAAATGGCCACACCATTTTCCGGTTTGCAGGACAGAAGGAGAAAGATCCACAATTTCCTTTCAGACCACCACTGCTAATACTGTGAGCTAATAGCACAAACATACCTCCCACAAACCCGAAAATAGACATAAAAACAAGAACGGCATTATAGAGTGGCCTTGTCGTCTCATTTAGAGAATCCCATTATTATACAGAGCTCTAGATAAGAGGGCGTATTTGATGATAATTAAGGATAATTTTTCTTATTTCTCATCGAAACCATATGTTGTGACCCCTCATCTGAACCGTCTCGTCGAGACGGTTCAGATGAGGGGTCACAACATATGTTTTATGCAGAATTAACAAAGATTATCCCTAATTATCACCAAATACGCCCTCTTATCTAGAGCTCTGTCCCATAGCTCAGTTCCCTTTTCTTTACTTGTGATTATTATTATCACTATTTGTCCTAGTGTCACAAAGTAATTTATCAGAAACCTCACAGCACACAGATATATTTTGTAATTGTTGCATGAGCATCTGCAACAACAGTCGTTATCAAAGATCAGAAATAGTATTAATATGACAAGGTCATAGGCGTCCGTTGCTTCACAAACCATTTTCTTTAAATGTAGGACTGAATATTGTCACCCATAAACAATTCCATAATAATATGGTAATACCAGGTGTGTCATTTTTATAAACCAAGTTTGCCTTTATCTTGTGAGACAAACATTATAGAAGCATGCACATAATGTGCTGTTTAAAATTCATTGAAATTAATAGCTTTCCGTTCCAAATCTTTCAGAGACTGTCCTGAAGACTTCAAATTCTGCAGAAATTGAACAACGCCTGTACGTAATAGTGGTCGAGGCAATTCGGTGGCAAAGTGACATCTTCAGCCGTTATTACTGCAAAAGAAAAGTAAATTAGCTACACATTACAGTAACATTTAAACCAGAAGATCAATGGTCCTCTAGCTCACCTGAGACCTTGCTGTCAACAGACACAATTTGTCGTTTCGCTCTGTTGTTACAAATTTAAACCAGTGGCTTTAGAGGAGTGCATATTTTCATTTTTCAATCTCAGTGCGAACGTGAGCAAAGTTCAAAAAATGATATTGACCTTTGATGACCTTATGTCTACATGTATTCATTTAGTTAGCCATATATTCCTATTATTATATCTAGGCTTAAAAAGTTTACGTGAAATCCAGTTCCATACTAGAATTGTTTTTCTACGAAAAAACAGAATGTCTCCCCCCTTTTTGATGTCAAAAGGATCAGTCATTAAGACGCCAAGGGAAAAACAATATGTTTCCCTACCCTGAAGCAGGGATTCATTATAAGTAAAAAGTATAAATGCAAGAGTTATAGTTGTTATGCTCTGCATGTCATGTAATGTTGACTGATATTCATATTTAGTTTTTGTCAAAAAATATAAATGCAAGAGTTACAGTGCTCTGCTTGTCGTCTTTTATATGTTGACTGATATTTGTATGAAGTTTCATGAATATAGCTTAAACGGTTTTCAAGTTATAGAGCTTAGACGATTGAGACACGATTTTGTGAATGACAAAGTTCCAAGGGAAATAACTCAAATAGTATAAATGCTGTGCTCTGCAGGTTGTCTAGTGTTGACTGACATTTGTATGAAGTTTCGTGAATATAGCTTGTCCGGTTTTCAAGTAATAAAGCGATTGAGACACGATTTTGTGACTGACAAAGGTCCAAGGGAAATAACTCAAGAAGTATAAATGCAAGACTTATGGTTCTTGCACTATGCAATTCTTCTAATGTTGATTGATATTTGTATGAAGTTTCGTGAATATAGCTTGAATGGTTTTCAAGTTATAGAGCAGACACGACTGAGACACGATTTTGTGACTGACAAAGTTCTAAGGGAAATAACTCAAATAGTATAAATGCTAAAGTTATGGTTCTTGCATTCTGCATGTTGTCTGAAGTTGATTGATATTTTTATGAACTTTCATGAATATAGCTTGAATGGTTTTAAAGTTATAGACGGACTCGTCTGAGACGCAATTTTGTGATGGACAAAGTTCCAAGGGAAATAACTCAAAAAGTATAAACGCCAGAGTGCATTCTGCACGTCGTCTGATGTTGATTGGTATTTGTATGAACTTTCATGAATATAGCTTGAATGGTTATAAAGTTATAGACGGACTCGACTGAGACGCAATTTTGTGATGGACAAAGTTCCAAGGGAAATAACTCAAAAAGTATATAAATGCCAGAGTTACCATTTGTGCACTCTGCACATCGCCTCATGTTGATTGATATTTGTATGAAGTTTCATGAATAAAGCTTGAGCAGTTTTCAAGTTATAGAGCGGACACAATTGAAACACAATTTTGTAATGGACTAAGTTCCAAGGGAAATAACTCAAAAAGTATAAATGCCAGAGTTACCATTCTTGCACTCTGCACGTCGTCTCATGTTGATTGATATTTATTTGAAGTTTCGCGAATATATCTTGAGCGGTTTTCAAGTTATAGAATGGACACGATTGAAACACAATTTTGTGATGGACTAAGTTCCAAGGGAAATAACTCAAAAAGTATAAATGCCAGAGTTACCATTATTGCGCTCTGCACGTCGTCTCATGTTGATTGATATTTATATGAAGTTTCACGAATATAGCTTGAGCGGTTTTCAAGTTATAGAGCGGACACGATTGAAACACAATTTTGTGATGGACTAAGTTCCAAGGGAAATAACTCAAAATGTATAAATGCCAGAGTTACCATTCTTGCGCTCTGCACGTCGACTCATCTTGATTGATATTTATATGAAGTTTCGCGAATATAGCTTGAGCGGTCTTCAAGTTATAGAGCGGACACGATTGAAACACAATATTTTGTGATGGACTAAGTTCCAAGGGAAATAACTCAAAAAGTATAAATGCCAGAGTTACCATTCTTGCGCTCTGCACGTCGTCTCATGTTGATTGATATTTATATGAAGTTTCGCGAATATAGCTTGAGCGGTTTTCAAATTATAGAATGGACACGATTGAAACACAATTTTGTGATGGACTAAGTTCCAAGGGAAATAACTCAAAAAGTATAAATGCCAGAGTTACCATTCTTGCACTCTGCACGTCGTCTCACGTTGATTGATATTTATATGAAGTTTCACGAATATAGCTTGAGCGGTTTTCAAGTAATAGAGCGGACACGATTGAAACACAATTTTGTGATGGACTAAGTTCCAAGGGAAATAACTCAAAATGTATAAATGCCAGAGTTACCATTCTTGCGCTCTGCACGTCGACTCATGTTGATTGATATTTATATGAAGTTTCGCGAATATAGCTTGAGCGGTTTTCAAGTTATAGAACGGACACGATTGAAACACAATATTTTGTGATGGACTAAGTTCCAAGGGAAATAACTAAAAAAGTATAAATGCCAGAGTTACCATTCTTGCACTCTGCACGTCGTTTCATGTTGATTGATATTTATATGAAGTTTCGCGAATATAGCTTGAGCGGTTTTCAAGTTATAGAACGGACACGATTGAAACACAATTTTGTGATGGACTAAGTTCCAAGGGAAATAACTCAAAAAGTATAAATGCCAGAGTTACCATTCTTGCGCTCTGCACGTCGTCTGATGTTGATTGATATTTATATGAAGTTTCGCGAATATAGCTTGAGCGGTTTTCAAGTTATAGAACGGACACGATTGAAACACAATTTTGTGATGGACTAAGTTCCAAGGGAAATAACTCAAAAAGTATAAATGCCAGAGTTACCATTCTTGCACTCTGCACGTCGTCTCATGTTGATTGATATTTATATGAAGTTTCACGAATATAGCTTGAGCGGTTTTCAAGTTATAGAACGGACACGATTTGTGACAGACGGACAGACGGACGGACAGACAGACGGACAGACAGACGGACAGACGCCCGGGGAAAAACAATATGTCTCCCGACCCTGAAGGGGGGAGACATAATAAAAACATAACATACCAAAATTGGCCTTGCCATGTCAGCGCACAGTCATGATTTGAACAAACTATGATGGGCCCGAGTCCAGACACCAAGCCAAAAGGTAATTGGGTCTTTGGTTAGGAAAAGATTTATGAAGGTTTTTTTGGCGGCCATATTGGTCATGTGACTAAAACAATCTCAACAAACTTTGGTTCCTCGGACCCAGTGGAGCTAAATATGAAATATGGCTTCCATCTGCCCAGTAGCTTCAGGGGAGAAGATGTTTCTAAATGTTGACGGGCGACAGACACTCAGGGACCTTGAACAAAGGTCAAAGAATGATATTGACCATTAGCAACATATCTTCATTTGTTCATTTAGTAAACCATAATATATACACCAAATGTCATACCTTAGACTACAACTGTTTCTGAAAAGTCCACAGTTTAAGCATTTTCCCATATCAAAGCATTACATAGCAAGGTTGACCTCGCCATAGATTAAGTCAAAGTCAATGCACCATCATGATTTGTACAAATTATAATGAGCCTGAGCCCCAGCGCTCCATACCAAGCCACAAGGTCATTGAGTCCTTGGTTCTGGACAAGAAGATTTTTGCAGGGTATTCACCGTATATGGGCGTGGCGGCCATCTTGGTCATGTGACCAAGCCCAGCTTAACAAACTTTGGTTCTTTTAACCCAGTAAAGCTCTGTCTGAAATATGGCTTCAATCGGCCAAGTGGCTTCAGAGGAGATATTTGAAAATGTTGACGGCTGACAGAAACTCAGTGATATTGATTGATTGATTGTTTTAGGTTTAACGGCCCTTTGAGACAGTATTTCAGTCTATATCGGGCCGTCTCCCAGAGAGGCAGAAAGGGGAGAAATGATAGACGAGAGAAAAAATGTCCAAACAACCCCAACCCGCACCTACTGCAAGCAAAGTAGGCCCTTGCCCTACAATATTCAAATCAGTAGGATGCCCCGGCACTGTAAGTTACACACAGCACCATCGCACCACCCGACCACCCCCTCAGTGATCTTGAACAAAGGTCAAAGAATTATCTTGCCCTTTAGCAACATAATATCTTCATTCGCCCATTTGTTAACCATATGCATGTATACCAATATTAAACCTTAGACTTATATATTTTCTGAGAAATCAACTGTTTAGGTATTTTCCCATATTAAAGCCTAACGTACCAAAGTTGACCGTGTCATGAATTAAGTCAAGGTCGACCTACGGTCATTATTTGTGTAAACTATGATGGGCTCGAGTGTCCGATGCTTCATACCAAGTTTCAAGGTCATAGTCCTTTCGGTTCTGGAGAAGATTTTTGTAGTTTTTTTTTTACCATATATAGGCGAGGCGGCCATCTTGGTCATGTAAACAAGACCCCTCGAACAAACTTTCGTTCCCCCTCCCACTGAGACTCCATATGAAATTTGGCTTCAATCGGCCCAGTGGTTTCGGAGGAGACGTTTAAAAATATTGACGGACGACGGACGGACGGACGGACGACGGAGCTTGTCTATATTATAAGCTCACCTATGAGCCTAAAGGCTCAGGTGAGCTAAAAACTTAGACACCTCTATAATTGATTATAGTTATTGTCCTAAGAGTTGAACTTTTATTTTTTTCCCAATGCAATAACGCGTCCAAAAAGCAGGAGCAATGGCAAATAGTGTAGACCCTTGGTCTGCACTTCTTGCTAAGATCTATTTATCCCAATCCTTTAAATTATTTGGTACCTTTGGGATACTGTCGCACTTAAATGTGCGAGGCAACATTGTTACTTTTTTCGGTACATAGACTTTTTTTAACAACAATTTACTGTCTCTGCTCCAACTTGCATTTAATTGACTGAAGACATTGTGCTGCCATAACATGTCCTTGCAATTATCGGGGATGGTCGGGTCGGGCAATTGTGCTGGGTATCTTTCAGTGCCGGGACGTCCAACTAAATTGGATAATAGTAGGGCAAGGGCATACTGTGCTTCCAGTAGGTGCAGGTAGGGGCTATTTGGACATTTTTGTCTCTCGTCTGTCATACCCCTCTTCTTTCCCTTTTCTTTCTTCCTCTCTCTGGGAGACGGCTCGATATAGACTGAAATACTGTCTCATACGGCCGTTAAACTGAAAACTACCAACTACAAAAAACTACAATAAATTGCAGACGCCCTCATCCTGCCTACGTCTGCCCTATTTCAGCTAGCAAAGTCCATCCCTGTCCACTCCTTAATATTGTCTTTTAACCTCTTCCTCAGTCAATGTTTTCGTCTTTTTTCTTTTCTACTGTACCATGCACACTTATCTTTGCTAAGCCAGAATACCTTGAGATGTGGCCAAACCACATCAGTTTCCGTTTCCTGACCAAGGCCAGGATTTCGTCATATTCTCCAATGGCTGGTAGGATCTTTCTGTGGGGATGGTCGTGGTCGGGCGGTTGTGCTGAGTAGCTTTCACTGCCAGGGCGACCTAATAATTTGGAAAATAGTAAAGCAAGGGCCTACTGTGCATGCAGTAAGTGCAGCTGGGCCTACTGGACATGTTTTCTCCCTCGGCTTCATATTGGCTGAAATACTGTCTCAAAGAGCCGTTACACCCAAAATAACCAACCAACCATTAGTTACATGGGCCTTGTACGAGTCGTCCAGTAAACACGGGCAGCATCTCGTCTCAAAGGCATACGTTCTTTTGTCTGCTGTCTCTGCTGTCATGATCCATGACTCACAGGCATACAGAAATATGGATATGACAAAGGAGCGGCCCAATGTAAGTACATGTGTAATTCGATGGGTATTTGCGAATAACCACGCCGCTACAATTTCAAGCTTTGCTTCAACATCCCGGACTTGATTGATTGATTTGGGTTTAATGGTCCTTTGAGACAGTATTTCTGTCTATATCGGGGCGTCTCAGAGAGAGAGAGAGAGAGAGAGAGAGAGAAAGAGAAAGTCCAAACAGCCCCCACCCGCACCTACTGCAAGCACAGTAGGCCCTTGCCCTACAATGTTCCAAGTCAGTAGGACGCCCCGGCACTGTAAGCTATACCCAGCACCATCGCATCACTAGACCACCCCACTGACATAACCGAAGCCACTTTTATTTGAGTTAGGCAAAAAAGAAAAAAAAACATAAACCACGAAAGAACTTCCGTCCCGAACCTAAGACCACTCCTAAAACGGACCGATTCCGATCGTACCATTACCAACGAGGATCACACCCGCCCACATCCGAAGGCATAGGGTGACTGCACACAATATTCAGTGTCCAGCAGACATCCAGCCCCATACATCCGCCTATAAACAGCCTCGATCAACGCCAGCCACGAAACAAACAACCCCATGTCACCCAAAGAGCAATCCCTTAGACGCTGCCTACCAGGCGCGCAGAAGATCACTTAAAACGGGCCGGGACCCGCATCCCAGTTGGCAAAGACCAGAGTCATAGGGCGAGATGCCCGACACTATTCTCCAGTGCCATCCATCGGTTTTTAACGTAACCAGGCACCAAAGGCACATTGAGGCAACGCCGATGAAACCGAATTAGTTCTTTAGCTCAATAGTAGCCATGCATTAAGCCTAAATCAAATTCTGACTCGGGCTTCTCGCTCAGACGTCGTGCAGGAAAGAATGTGAGCTAACTGTAAGTTACTATGTTTTTGAATGTTCAGCCAAAGAGAGCTGATAACGGTGTTCTATAGGACTTAGTCGATTCCGACTATTGCAAAATGTCCCAGGCACCAGTGCTCGCCTATAATAAGTTGTGCCGCCGGGAGGCTTATTGTACGCAGGTCAAAGAAGGTCCCAGAGAAGAGAAGGAATCCATCATCCACATCCCAGCCGCAGGCTCCCAGACCATCCCACACCCCACCACAGCCGTGGACATCCAGACCATCCCATGACCAGAGAGACCTCCTCGGACCCGTGCAGACTGCCGTCACCCTGCACACACGCAGGCAAGTAAGCATAATTTTGAAAAAAAAAAAAAAAAAAAAACGAAAAAAATGGCCTCAAACGGCCCTCTAGTGCCACACTAAGTTTTAGAATTGCAAATTTTGACCGTTCATCTAAAAAGGCAAATTTAATGACTTTTAGGGCCGAATCATGGTTAGGGGGTAATTCACCTGTTTGCTCAGTCTTGTACAGAATTTTTGAAATATACGCGTGCCCTACAGTTCGATGGAAACATTCCAGTCCGGTCTCATATTTACATATACATACATCGTTTTTGGTGTCGTACCTTCCCTTGCAATGTTACCTTGCAGATTTCCAGGTTTGGGGTTGGGTGGACCGTTTATTTCGCAAAAGGGGGTTGGGTGGACCTGCAAGAGTAGTTTAGTAAAAATGTATTGATTGATTAATTGATTTGGGTTTAACGGCCCTTTGAGACAGTATTTCAGTCTATATAGGGCCGTCTCCCAGAGAGGGAGAGCGAGGAGAAATGACAGACGAGAGAAAAAATGTCCAAACAACCCCCACCCGCACCTACTGCAAGCACAGTAGGCCCTTGCTTTACTACTATTCAAATCAGTAGGACGTCCGGCACTAGAAGTTACACGCAGCACCATCGCATCACCCAACCACCCCTATGAACACTGTTGCAAGAACTTACCATACAGCCACGCGCTTTGCATCAAACGTATATGTTCAGATACAAATGAGCCGCGACACGACAAAAACCAACAAAGTGGTTGTGCGCCCAGCGCAGACTCAGATATGCCTTGACATCCGCCCAGTCTGACCAGAGTCTTCGCTGTCCGCATGTATGTAGCTGAGATCCTAAGCTACCCCTTAGGCGATTAGCGAAGAGTCTGATCAGTCAGGTGAATGCCCAGGCTGATCCGTGAGTCGGCGCTGGGCGGACAACCACTTGGCTGGTTTTCTCGTATCGCAGCTCAAATACGTTTGAACTGAGAGCAGCGGCTCTGCAGGTGGAGTCATCAGAAAAGAGAAATGTCTTTCTTCATAGCCAAGGCAAGACAGAAGTCCGGATAGAACCTGCTGTCATAAGGGATAAATTCGACAAGATCAATTTGCCTGGACATATCACCCTGACATTCCAAAAGTTGTAGATTTCGCCAATAAACGCTGGTCCATTATCGTCAGTAAGCACTGGCACATTATCGAGTTGTCATAAAGTTTGCGATTCCCAGAAATAAAAGAAGAAAAAACAGTTATGGCATACAAAAGACCAAGAAACTTGATGGGACCTCACTGGTGCGGACGAGGCTCAATGCCATAATTGATTTTTTTCAAAACAATGACCACACATAGTGTCTAATGCGGTTACGCCTTCATGAAATACTAGCCGGTCACAAAAATAATAAAAGTAATAATAAAGATTAATTAATCAATGAGCGGCAAGTTAGCCATGATTCTCAAATCTTAAACAATACATGTACATGTAATAAGCTTACAAGATCCAGGTTAAATCCATTTATCACCATATACGCCAATGGAAATACCAATACTATTTATAGACGTTTATTGGAGGTAAGAACATACTTTACGGTGTATGCGCACATCCAAGACGTAGATCAGGCTGCACATCGGAGCAGACTGATCACAGTTTTGGTTCTTTGCGTTATCGGTACTTCAGGATGCATAGGTTGCTACTGCGAATAAGAAAGAATCTGAGCAATCTGTGCGATTGCAGCGTTTGATCTGAGTGTTCACCAATTCGCAGTACGATATGGCACCTTTTCTCAAAGTGCATCCCTTTGTATTCCAATGTATTCCATACCTGTAATTGACCGGGTAGTCTTTCAAGTGTGACCAAAATAATCGATGAAAAAAGCCTTGACATACTAATGAAAGACGAGAATGGTCAATGAGGTACGTAGGGCTACGTTGATACGATTGTAGTGTAAAAAAAACTAGAAAATTGTGTCTGTAAGACACAGATGATGCCGCCGTGCTGTGCCTGTCTCCCCCTTCCCTCTTCTCCTGTACCCCCTCTGGGAGGGTCTTATTATATAAACTAGCCATCCTAAATTAGCCAGAACCTGTAAAATTTTTAAGTTAAAAAAACCCCCATACTTTTGTCAAAGATTATTTTTTTCTTTTCACAAAGGCATCTGCACACTTTCAGTATGTCTGTAACATCTACGCCAACTTTCAAATTTACTGCTAAAAAAACTGCGAAAGAAGTTGATTATACAATCTTGTCATAGTGTATTAACCAATGTCCGAACAATTTCTAAATTTGAAAAGGCCATAATTTTATCAAAAATTAATTTTGCCTCTCCAAAAAGCACATGCACATCTTCAATATGTCTGGAACATATGTGCAGAGTTTAAAACTGATAGCTTAAAAACTGTGGGAGGAGTTGATTATACAAATTTACTATTGTGTAATAGCCAGAACTAGTAAGATTTCAAAGTCCGAAAAGGCCGTAATTTTGTTAAAAGTATTTTTGACTTCTTCAAAAAAGGAGGTGCACATCTTCAATAGGTTTGGAACATCTGTGCAAAGTTTCAAATCGATAGCATATAAACTGTGGGAGGAACAGATTATACAAACTTGCCATTCTGTTTTAGCCAGAAACTGTACTAAGAATCGTATCAACTGCTGACTTCTTCCGCTTCCTTTTTTTTTCTAGAAATTAGTTGATGCCGTGAATGTCGGATCGTTCGGCCTGTTTTTGGGGTTTAGTATTCTTTACAATATTGTGCGATGGCTGCTGGCATTATATATTATTATTATTATTATTATTATTATTATTATTATCATTATTATTATAATTATTATTATTATTTTCGGATTTACTACACGTAGTTAGGTATTTTCGATATACGCTAGGTTTAAATTTCTTTTTCCTATCGAAATTATGCTGAATACGCTGTTTAAGCCGATTGAATGTATAATTATCATTGTCATTATTTCTTCGGTCATAATGATGACAATCTCTGCTCCCCAGGTTACATTTTAATGTAATTGGGGTGTTGTGAAGATAATAATATTTTTAGTCGCTAAACTCGAATGACTGAATATGTTTTCTGGCCTTTTCTTACTCCCTCTCCTTTCTTTTCTGTAGTCTGAATTAATTGTATCATTACATTTAGATTTATATGTTCGTAAGCTGCCTGTAACTGCTACGTTTTGTATATGTACAGTTCCTCTTACATGTATGTCATGTTTGTGACCTGAGTGAATAAAGTGATTTTGACTTGACTTGACTTGTAAAATTTCAAAGTCCAAAAAGGCCATAATTTTGTCAAAAATTATTTATTTTTCTTCAAAAAGGGAGGTGCACATCTTCAATATGTTTGAAATATCTGTGCAGAGTTTCAAATTGATAGCATACAAACTGTGGGAGGAGTTGATTATACAAACTTGCCATTCTGTATTAGCCAGAACCTGTAAAATTGCAAAGTCCACAAAGGACATAATTTTTTTAAAAATGATATTTTTCTCTTCAAAGAGGTAAGTGCACATCTTCAATATATATTTAACATTTGTGCAAAGTTTCAGATTGATTGCTTTGAAACTGTAGGAGGAGTTAATCGTACAAACTTTTTAGGCGCGACGGACAAACAGATGGACAGACGGACTAGGTTAAAACATAATGTCCCCCCCCCCCGACTACCGTCACGGGGGCATAAAGATCGTCGAGCACCTGTCTCGAGGGGGAATCGAACCCACGATATCAAGATTACAAACCGAGCACACAACCACTTAGGTGTCCAGTTGATTCTATATTTTCTTTCATAAATTGGCCGACGATGTTTCTGCGTTGGGTGTACGCTAAAAACAAACGATGAAGTATGATCAGAATTTAAGAATTTTATTTGGTTTTCCTTAGAACCACTCCGGATCCCCGGGTGGAGCAATGGTGCTGTGTAATTTTCAGTGCCGGGGCGTCCTACTAATTTGGATTATAGTAGGGCAAGGGCCTACTGTGCTTGCAGTAGGTGCGGGTGGGGGATGGATGAACAGCTTTCTGTCGTCTATAATTTCTCTTTTCTTCTTCCCTCTCTCTGGGAGATGGCCCGATATAGACTGAAATACTGTCTCAAAGGGCCGTTAAGCCCAAACCAACCAACCAACCAACCAACCAACTCCCGATCCCAACAGGCACTGACGTCGGTAGGACGTCATTTCTACGCCATGTGCTAGCTGGGATGACTCTCTTCCAAGCACGCCATCGTGTTTGTCTAGGTGAACACCAAGTATTCCAGCATCAAAAAGCCGCTAGATATTTGACAATTGTTTGTCGCTGCAGCGCCATGCCAGCTTTCATTCCGGGAAACTGATAAAAGAAATAGTAGGAATATAGAACAGACCGAAATGCAGAGCGTATTCTAACTGTTGGCTTCTAACAAAAAAAGTATCCGTTGTCACTGCCTGGTGTCCAAAACCGAGGTACTCGTCAGTATAGTCCGCCTCACCATGTTGAGGTGGTACATTTAGAGCGCTCTGGTCTTGATGGGTCTCCTGCAAATGTTGTTTCTATTCGGTTTTCATTCCATTACTTTTGTACTATTCTAGTATTTAATATAACGTTCTAATATATATTGTTCGCAAAAAAGGAGGGGATATTAAGCTATGAAAAAATTGTAACATCTGCGGCAAATGTGATATCCATATGAAACGGTAACTGTCGATAAGATAAATATCCGTAAAGACACTTTTCATGATATCCTGTCACGTGGTCTGCATACAAAATATCCGTAAAGACACTTTTCATGATATCCTGTCACGTGGTCTGCATACAGATTGTTTCAGACAGGGGACCAAAATTGAAATGCGGCAAATTCAGCCAGCTATACGACAAGGCTACAAGTGCAGCACAGGAGAATGGTTCAGAACAACAGTTGGAGTAAGACAAGGCTGTCTTCTGTCACCCACCCTCTTCCATATTTTCTCGAACGGATCATGTCTGATGCTCTGGAAGAACATGATGGAAAGGTCAGCATAGGCGACAGAAACATTACCAATCTGCGGTACGCCGATGACATAGAAAGTCTCGACAAAACCTGCACAAGGTATAAGGTGGAGATCAATGCTGAGAAAACCAAACTGATGACAAACAGCGCAGATGACATCCAGAGAGAGATCAAGGAAACAAGAAAAAAGGGCAGAAGCTGGGTACCGTAACAAGCTTCAAATATCTGGGAGCAGTTGTCTCAGATGATGGCTCAAAACAGGAGGTTCTCTCAAGGATAGCACAAGCCACTTCAGCTCTTACCAAGCTGACACCAATCTGGAGAGATAACAACACATCTCTTGGATCAAAGGTGAAACTTATGCGCTCCCTTGTCATTTCCATATTTCTGTATGCCTGTGAATCGTGGACCTTGGCAGCAGAATTAGAGAAAAGAACGCAGACCTTTGAGATTAGATGCTACCGAAGGTTACTGAACATTACGTACAAGAACCATATAACCAATGAGGAGGTTCGCAGAAAGATCCAAGCAGCCATTGGAGAATATGATGAGCTCCTGACGTTGGTCAAGAAACGGAAACTAAGGTGGTTTTGCCACGTCTTAAGGTCTTCTGGTTTAGCAAAGACGATTCTACAGGGCACAGTGAAAGGAAAAAGAAGAAGAGGTAGACAGAAGAAGAGGTGGGAAGACAATATTAAAGAGTGGACAGGGATGGATTTTGCCAGCTCAACTAGGGAAGCTGAAAACAGGACAAGGTGGAAAGGGATTGTTTCGAAGTCATCTGTGGTGTCCCAACGACCTTGTAAGGTTATGTGATAGAATAGAATAGAAATTCGAACATAAATCCATTCAAATTCTTCAGCTGAGCGGACCTTTTTTTCTTCTTCATCAAAACTGTCATTTTAAGAAGAAAATCAGAAAACAAAAATTGCACAGGTACATCGAGTCACCGAAAACTTTAGTTGTTGTTGTGTTATTGTTTAACGTTCACGGTAAAGCTTTAGACGTGTATGGCATGCATTCTTTATATTTGATGAAACAGTGTGTTAACCCAATTTTGAGTTTGTTAATTGACTCCTGACAAGAGTTTCTGTGTAAATTTTGTAGTCTGGAAAGGATGTGTTGCCATACCAATTTCGTGTGAAAATTGAGGGTCGTCTCCACAGTATCCAAACTCTCTGCACCAGCTCTTCCGGTTTTCATAGCGTCGAATCGAGAGTACAAACATTCGCTTATAACCAGTAGTCGGAAATCATTATGTTTTCAGATATTATCCGGCATGTGCTGCGTCATTTATAGTTATTCAGCTTCGAAAGTGTAAAGAGGTAAGTTTAATATAATTTGCTCTTCGGTCTTTTACTTTATTACCCTGTACAATGTCGCGTATGGGTGGATAGTAAACGGTACAGTATTCAAATCGCCCTTGGCGTGATTCTAAAACCATTTTCAGCCTTTTCTTACATGTTTTATAAAAATATTTAAAATAAACGGAAGGCGTTATCAATCTACAGTTTGTTAGTTTTGATAATAGGATGATAGCTAGGTTTTGCATGACACAAACTCGTGTTAAATTAAGCTGTTGGGAATAAGATTTCTGTGACATCCATGAGGTTTTCATTGTACAGGGTAATAAAGTAAAAGACCGAAGAGCAAATTATATTAAACTTACCTCTTCACGTTTTCGAAGCTGAATAACTATAAATGACGCAGCAGATTCCGGATAAAATCTCAAAACATAATGATTTCCGACTATTGGTTATAAGCGAACTTTGTCCTCTCAATTCAACGCTATGAAAACCGGAAGAGATGGTACAGTGAGTTCGGATACTCACAGTATCCGAACTCACTCTACCATCTCTTTCGGTTTTCATAGCGTATCCGAACTGACTGTACCATCTCTTCCGGTTTTCATAGCGTTGAATTTCCTCTCAATTCAACGCTATGAAAACCGGAAGAGATGGTACAGTGAGTTCGGATACTCACAGTATCCGAACTCACTCTACCATCTCTTTCGGTTTTCATAGCGTATCCGAACTCACTGTACCATCTCTTCCGGTTTTCATAGCGTTGAATTGAGAGTACAGAATTCGCTTATAACTAGTAGCCGGAAATCATTATATTTTGAGTTTTAATCCGGAATCTACTGCGTCATTTATAGTTATTCAGCTTTGGAAATGTAAAGGGGTAAGTTTAATATAATTTTCTCTTCGGTCTTTTACTTTATTGCCCTGTACAATGAAAAACTCCTTGCCGTCGCAGATTTTTTTTTTCAGAACAGCTTAATTTAACACGAGATTGTGTCGTGCAAAACTTAGCTATCATTCTTTTATCAAAACTAATAAACTGTAGATTGATAACGCCTTCCGTTTATTCTAAAGATTTTTTATAAAACGTGTAAGAAAATGCTCAAAATGGTTTAAGAATCATGCCAAGGGCGATTTGAAAACTGTATTTATTACTACCCACCCATACACGACATTGTACAGGGTAATAAAGTAAAAGACCGAAGAGCAAATTATATTAAACTTACCTCTTTACATTTTCGAAGCTGAATAGCTATAAATGACGCAGCAGATTCCGGATGAAATCTCACAACATAATGATTTCCGACTACTGGTTATAAGCGAACGTTTGTACTCTCGATTCAACGCTATGAAAACCGGAAGAGATTGTACATGTAGTTCGGATACTGTGATACTGTGGTCCCCATATCTAGAACAAATTGCATGCAGATCACGTGACAGGATATACCCTTCAAACTGCAGTGCAAAATGTCTTATCGAATATCTGTCAGTTTCAGATGAATTTGATTTTTTTTCCAATCTAAGCCATTTTAATAGCTTAATATCCCTTTTTGCGAACAGTATAGTATCTAAGAGTTCATATTGCCTTGTTTATGGTGCGTCATTGTCATTTGATAACAAAAGATAAGATAAACACACCCTACTGTATTTTTATGCTGGCAGTTTAATAGTTGAACTTTAAAATGTTGACTTCTGTGATTTTATTAACTTTTATTACTCTCCCTGCTTGTAAGTATTTTTGTTTTTGTGATTTTGATAAGATGAATTGATTACAAGAACAGCTCGTACATAGACAATATAGCAAATGATGATGGTTAAGATCTAAACAGTCATTGGAGAACACGGCGAACTCCTAATCATGGCCCAGATTTGAAAACACAGGTGGTTGGGCAACATTTTGATGTTTCTGGCTTAGCAAGAACGAGACAAAGGAAAAGTGAAAAGAAAAAAAGAGATGGACAGAAGAAGAAATTGGAGTATGTACAGAGATGAACTTTGACAGCACAACAAGGCAGCTGATAGGGCACTACAGATGACTCCACAGGTATCTGAGATACCTGTGGAGTCATCTGCAGGTGTGCTGAAATACCCGTAGAGTCATCTGCAGGCGTGCTGAGATACCCGTGGAGTCATCTGAATGTGTGCTGAGATACCTGTGGAATTATCTGCAGGTTTGCTGAGATACCGGTGGAGTCATCTGAAGGTGTGCTGAGATACCTGTGAAGTCATCTGCATGTGTGCTGAGATACCTGTGGAGTCATCTGCAGGTGTGCTGAGATACCTGTGAAGTCATCTGAAGGTGTGCTGAGATACCTGAGGAAGCATCTGAATGTGTGCTGAGATACATGTAGAATCATCTGCAGGTTTGCTGGGATGCCTGTGGCGTCATCTGCAGGTGTGCTGAGATACCTGTGAAGTCATCTGCATGTGTGCTGAGATACCTGTGGCGTCATCTGCAGGCGTGCTGAGATAAATGTGGAGTCATCTGAAGATGTGCTGAGATACCTGTGGAATCATCCGAAGGTGTGCTGAGATACCTGTGGAATCATCTGCATGTTTGCTAAGATACCTGTGGAGTTATTTGCAGGTATGCTGAGATACCAGTGGAGTCATCTGGAGGTGTGCTGATATACCAGTGGAGTCATTTGCATGTGTGCTGAGATACCTGTGGTCATCTGCATGTGTGTCGAGACACCTCTGGAGTCATTTGCAGGTGTGCTGAGATACCTGTGGAGTCTTCTGTAGTGCCCCATCGAACTTGCATATAGCGTATATGGGACACAGACTAACCTAAACTACTCGTTATGCAAGAACACGAACCAGTTATCTTTTGCTTCAAAGCCACAAGTCTGCATGAGATGGATGGGTGGATGGATGACGCGATTTTACGTACTTTTTTTTAACAGTATTTAAGTCATACGAGGACAATGGGAGAATGGTTATGAAAGGCTGTGTACAATGAAATCCCTTTTACTGTTTGAAAGAGTCCGCCTCCAGCGGGTCTCGAAACCGGGGCAGGTAGATCAGCAGGCCAGTGCTTAGCCAACTGAGCTACATGGACTCCTCATAAGTCTTAGACAAACTACTGGCAAATGACCATAGAAGCAGATTTCTTGTGCAGTTCATCATAGACACGAAGACTGTTTGTGTATTGGTGATTCAAGAGCATTTCAACTTCATTAATTTTGACCGCACTGTAAACGAGCACTTTTCCTAAAGGCTAATGTTTGTGAGCCATTGAACAATTTTTGTCAATTAAGGAATAACTGGTTTAGTTTATTGTTTTCATTTTTATTTTGTTTAACGGAGAAAACAGCCATTTGATTTGTGCAACTAGTGTAGACCCTGATCAGGCGTCGCGTATTGCGGCGTCTGATCTTCCCAATGCCTCAATTTACGGGAAGCTAGACATTAATAGGTTAAAAAAAACACCAACAAAAAAAAAAAAAAAAAAAAAAAAAAAAAAAACATGCAAGCGCAAATTCGCAGATGATCGGCACAAGTTGAGGGTCTCTTTTCACAATAGTTGATATTTCAGCTATAGTGTTTCATCGCTGTGTACACGTGACTGGAAATTCCGTACTGTCTCTTGCAGGCTTATCGTGCCCAGCATCATGGAAGCAACACAATGGTACGTGTTATTTCTTTGGTTACCAGATGGAGTCCTGGGAAGATGCTCTGGTAAGTTATAGACAAACAAATGTATATATTAGTCCATTATCGCCCTTTAGCAATACAAGTAAATGAAGTGAACATATTGCAGAGGAAGGAAAGTGTATAGGTAGGCACTTTCAGAAAGCCGAGGAAAAAGTGCATTTTTGCAAAGGATGGGTTCCAAGAGAAACTTTTGTGAAGGGGTGTTTCAAATCATCACACTTAGCTTTTGATGTTAACAGACAAGGTTTCGTTTAGTCTATCTACTATCTACACTGGCTGCTAAGGTCTGTCTGCGAATATCATTTTGTTAGATGATACTTGTACAAGATGCTTCGACTGAAAAAAGTAAATGAAGGTTTTATCTGACGAACATTATACTTACGAGGTCGGTCTACTTACGTGACAACCTGGTTTGTCCGCCTGTATGGTATCAAGCATATAGATTCACCATGCGTTAAATTCTACATAAATGTCTTTTTATGTATTGCAGACTATCTGCAAGGAGCCATATCTTGGATCTTTGGTTGAAATAAACAACGCTCAAGAAAACAGGTTCTTAGTCACAGAGGCAAACCATCGGGGAAGTGAGTAGCTTTCCTAGTTCCTATTTTAGAACTCTAAACAAGCATGGTTTCAGTGAGTATTTGAATGTTGTTTTCTTAACTTGCACAGAAGCTATGACCCGCACACTGTAAAAAAAGTTCGTAGATTTACAGTAGAATACCTGGCAACCAGCTGGCAGTCCATTCCCGTTATTTTTACGGGCGTCTGCCTGTAAAACATTTTTAGAAATATCGATATGGAAGAGTTATGCTAACTGACCGCACTCGAAAATACCTTTATAGTGTTGAAGGGCTACATGACTACATGACTAAAACAATACCTGTCTCATCCTACCCTACTCTATGTTATGATTCCGCCAATGTTTACGAGCGCCCGTAAAAATAACGGAAAATGGACTGGCAGGTGGTTGCCAGGTATTCTACCGTAAAATCTATGGATTTTGTTTACATTGCAAATAAACTCCCCTCATCATTGGTTTAAACATATTTTATTTCAAATATCATCACAATTACATACATGAACATATATAACATGTAAACATTCAAAGGATCAGAACGAAAGCTAAAGCTTATTGAGTTCTTATCCTCAATATAATCAGTTTGTTTTATTCATGGCGGACTATACAACATTTTAAAGATAATTACATTATGTCATGTAGACGTAGGATAGGATATTGTTCAAACATATATAAGCATACAGAATTCCAGAGAAAGAGAGTCCTAGAAAGCGATCCCGTGACAACTGTTCCATACAATATATCTCCTAAGCAAACACATGTCGTGGCTTCACTCGAACCTCCTAAGCTAGTTGGGACTAGTGAGAGCCACAGCATGTGCCCGTCCACAAACAAAAAATGTCATAGGACCCTAACTAGAACCCACTCATCTATAGCTCTGCGTACATTGTTTAACAAAAAAAGAGGAAAATGATAAATTTAGAACAGTCAAAAGAGGAATTTGGACTTGAGAGAGGGGCGCAGACATCCGGGGACAGTAATATTGTTTTATATGGCTGAATCATCGCATGTCAATAGTCTTCTTTAGTTTTCAAAACCGTTTTGTTCCAAGAATAAATTTTTGTACAAGTTCGAATATATATGTATTTGTTTCTTGCGGCAAGGACAGGTCGCCATATAGTAAAAGATTTAACGAAGGGGTTTGGTATAATGAGATTGCATTCATAAGTACAGTGCGCTGAGCTTGATAATGTCTACAATGGAAAAAGAAATGTTGAGTATTTTCAATGCTACCACAGCTGCATAAAGGAGAGTCAGAAATATTCTTAAGAAAGAGATCTAAATTAAGTGAACTACAATTTGTCCTTAGCCGCGTATGTAGGATCTGAGCTTTGCGAGTTCCAGTATAGTAATGTTTAGGAACTTTTCTTTTATCTTTCTTCAAATAATTTTTAAAAGAGTTTACGGAATCAGTTTGTTTTGCCTCATCAGGTAAGCTGTTCCAGGCTCTGATAGTTGATGGCAAAAATGAATAGTAGTACTGGTTGGTTCTTGCTGCTTTGGTTTGAAGGTCATTCGAGTTTCGCAGATTATATCGAGATAAATTACTAACTGGTTGTGGAACTAAAGATGATAAATATTGTGGTGTGAGATTATGTAACATTTTATAAAATAAAGTTAATTTGTGATCTCGTCGTCTATTTTCTAATGACTCCCAGCCAATTTCCTCATAGAGAGCATTTAGAGATACAAGTTTAGTGGCCCCAACAGCTATCCTTGCGGCTTCGTTTTGAATTTTATTTAATTCGTTTTTTTCGTACTGAGAACAGTTGTCCCATGTGACATCTGCATATTCTAACAAGGGGCGAATGAATGCTAAGTAGATCGTTTCAAGAGATTTTCAACCTAAATGGAACTTTAGCTTTCTCATGATATTAATCCTGAACTACGCCTTTTCTGTAATATAACGTATATGTTGATGCCAATTGCCATCATTTGAGAAATTTAAACCAAGGTGCTTATGACAATCTACTTCTTTAATTTGAACATCTTGCATAAAAAGAGGAGGATGTTGAGGTCCGTTAGTTTTCCGAGATATTAGGAGAGTCTCAGTTTTGGATGGATTGAAAGATACTAACCACGTTTTAGCCCACTGCGTAATTTTATCTAAATCTCTATTGAGGCAATCAGCAGCTAAAACAGGATTTTCTACGAGTATAAACAGACTAGTATCGTCAGCGAACAGTCGTATATTAGAACCGATATCAGATACTATGTCATTTATATATAACAAGAAAAGAAGAGCGCCCAAAATAGACCCTTGGGGAACACCAGCTCTAATGGAAACCCAGTCAGAGGTAATTCCTGGGAGGACAACTCGCTGCTTTCTGTCAGAAAGGTAATTTTTAAACCAAGTTAGGACTTCTCCCGTGACACCAGCGGCTTCAAGTTTGTAAAGAAGACCTGCGTGCCAAATACGATCAAAAGCTTTGCTGATGTCACAGAAGACAGCCCGAACCTCTTTCCCTCCGTCTAGAGCCTCACAAAAAGTATTGTAGAGGTAAGTAAGCTGGTTAACTGTAGAGTCCCCAGGTATGAAACCAGACTGGAGTGAAGACAGCAAGTTATTATCACGAAAATGATTGAATAAATACTTGAATATGAGTTTCTCAAACACTTTAGCTTCAGAGTTGAGAAGAGATATTGGGCGATAGTTAGACACTTTAGATAGATCACCTGTTTTAGGAACAGGGCATACGTTAGCTTCCTTGTATGATATCGGCACTATGCCGGTGCGTAAAGACTGATTAAAAAGGGAACAAAACGGAGAGGAAAGTTCAGTTCCTATCTCACGAAGGACTCGATTATTCAGTGCATTAGGACCAGAAGCTTTTCCTACACTTAACGTTTTTAAGATTGATTCCACTTCCATTGGAGAAAGAACAATGCTAGATAACTGAGAATGATCTACATTAAGTGCTTGGTCTGGAAGAGTGGCATTATTTTCGTCTAATATTGTCTGATTTTGAAAGAAGTTATTAAGAATATTAGCTTTGTCGCGGTCATCTGTATATATGCGATTATCAACTTCAAGGGGCGGTATCGTTGATTTAGTGTCGGGAGATATAAAATGTTTTAGAGTTGACCACCAATCTTTTGCTGTAAGTGTTTCTGATTTGAGTTTATCTGCAAGTTTTTCCTTAAAAGATGTTTTTGAGTCACGAAGCATAGTAATAATCTCGTTACGTATCTTTTTAAATTTAGTCCAGTTAGAGTTTAAGTTTGTTCTTTTAGCCTTTTTATAAGCCCTTTTGCGTTTCCGTATTTGTCTTTTAATAGTGCAAGTTATCCAAGGCAGTTCGAAAGGTTTTACTCTGATTTGTTTATTCGGAATGCATTCTCCAGCTATAGTATTTATCGTAGCATTTAAAGTGTTTGCATATTTATTTATGTCAGCATCTTGTAAAGAATCCCAATCAGTACTTGCTGCTTTTTGTCGTAAAAGGTTATAGTCTCCATACTCGTATCTCCATATATGTCTTAGAAATGTTTTGAACTTTGGTTTCGAGAATTTGAAAACACCGAAAATGGGACAGTGGTATCTTAACTCTTGATCTAGGAAGGGATCTCCAACTCCGCTAAGTATAAGATTATTTTTATTACTTACAAGAATAATATCGATTAAGGAAAAGGAGTTTTCTGTGAAATGGGTGGGCTGGTCAATAGACTGATAGAGCGAGAACTGCGTACAAAATGAGTCTACTTTTCTTGCCGTTTGAGGATTGAGAACATTTAAGTTAAAGTCGCCAGTCACTATTACATCAGCTATGCCTGTGTCAAGTGCTAAGGCCAAAGAATCTTCAATATTAGAATAATAATTGGCATCAGAGTTCGGCGGACGATAGAAGAGACCAAAAAGAATATGTTTACGACTATTTGCAACTTCAATCCAGATACTTTCTATACCTCTTAGTTCTAGATCGTCTCGGCGTTTGTAATGAATGCCTTCTTTAACATAAACCATTACTCCTCCATGGGTATCCCCGGTTCGATCCTTACGTTCAGGAATATGATATGAATCAAGTAATAAGTCATTTGTGTCTGTAACAGGACCGAGCCAGGTTTCCGTGAAGGCTAGAATATCAAACTGAAATAATTCAGCATGTAGGATTTCAAGCTTAGAAATAATACTTTGAACATTGTAATGAACAAAGGACAAGCCATGGTTCGGGCTAAGAGAATTAATGATAGCGTTGGACATATTAGAAGAACTAGTTAAACTATCAGAAGAAGACGTGGTTGAAGGACCTGGGTTTGGATGAATATCTCCTGAACAAAGCAAAATAATGTTTAGCCATGTGGCAAAGTTAATTGCAAGAAAACAAATGGCTACGGTCAGTGTAAAAGCAGAATTTGCCCTCATAGATTTTCCCAGTTTAATGGACTTGCGGTAACCGTGTGTGCAAGTATTCTGAGCTAGAAACTCATTCTTTAACATAGCTTTTAGTAACGAATAAGTCAAAAGATCGTATTTGTGTAATGCAATAAGTACAAGTAGATGTATAAAGATGTTAAATTTGCACATGCGACGATAAGTTGGTATGACAGCTACCTTTGTTTTCCTATATAAAAGTGTCATGTAATTGATGTAAGAAACTGTAGAAACAACACAAGTGCCATCACACCAACTGAAATGAAGTTAAATGAAAAACAAACTGTCTGCTGATATAACGCCCTCTCCCTCAAGCCCAAGTTACAAAGAAAAACAACTGAAAGAAAAACAAAGGCAAAAAACAACATGTTAGGAATAGGAGGTAATACGACCAAGTATATTTTGTAAGGATTGATCGGACTGTGTGTTAAATATATCCATACACAGATGCTCATATGAAATATTAAGTTGAGGGCTTAAAAAGTCCATGTTGATTTACATTGCCTGTGTACGTACAATGCATATACATACATACTCAGTGTATCTGTCATTTAAATGTGCATATAAACTCCTATGAGCCCTGTATATGTCTACTTTTGTGTGCATTTTGCGTCTGTTAATGAACGTGTGTGCATGATCGTTTGAATTTAGTGTATACATAACGTGTTTACATGTGTATGTATGATTTTGAGTGTTTTTAAATGCAGGTATGTGAAAACCTTATTGAGTTCGATACAGTTTTACCAGAGACTTTCAAAATAAGAAAAAAATGAGGAATAAGCTACTTTCCATAAGAGCTGTATAAACTAATTCATGAACGAACTAAGTTCTCTCTAATTTATGAGTTTAACCGGAAAATCAAAGCCGGGACATATGACATCTCAGCACCTAAAGGCTAATTAAAAAGTTGACAAACCACATGCGCTTTCATTCATGATATATCCTCTTTATAACCGGCTTTCAACTCCACTGATATCCATCCGGCACACAGCCTCGAATCAAGATCGAATCGACGTCATTTCAACGTCATGACGTTGGACTAACCTCGATTCAGCGTTGACTCGATGCCATGTGCCCATCTGGTAGGAAAAAAGTATTTGGTTTCTAACAAATGATTGAAATTCGCTGTCAAAGACCAAAAATGAATGTCATCCACAGAGCGAGGGTAAAAAAAGAAAGAAAAAAAAAGAAATTAATAACGTTACACTATACAAATACATAAGCTCTAAATCGTCATGACAAAATCAGTATAAGGGAGTAAACTCCTGTCACTCTGATACAAGCCAAACAAGGTAATACCGCATTATCCTGTGTCATAATACCGCATTTATCCACGGTCTCCCATATCAACATTTATTGCCACCAATGTCAGTGTCAAAGGTCAGATGCGCAGGCTGGTCTTTACCCCAGGGTTTAATAACAATAATACTAAACATTCAACAGCATTGCATATAGTCATGAACATCATGAAGAATACTTAGACAAAAGCAATTGTCAACAGTCAGAAGGTACCGCATTTACATTACTTAGTTGGACCCCAGCCAGTTACCACTACAACCCATAGAAATTACCTTTCGGTAAGCTAGTATGGATATCTAAAATGGGTAGGCTTGGATCCGACTACTCCATTTAGGATAGCCTTATATGGGTCCGCCCAGTCACTACACACATGCACCATAATCGATTTCTCGGCAATTGGAAGTATTTGGTTATTGGTTGTTTACATCGGGAAAAATGTTCCCTTAAAACAGTAAAGTATATCCCCTCATCATTATGTTGAATAGGACTGCTTACAGGGATTACGTCGACGTCCAATGTCAAAAGTAGGCCTATACACTCCTGATAAATGCGCAATTCCATTACCATTTTGAAATTAAATACTCAAGATTTTGCAAATGGATTGCAAAAATATTTCTACTCATACATATGTAAAATATATAAGAACAAAATATAAGAACATAATTTCACCTTTCTTAATCCCCCGCCGCGAAGCGGAGAGGGGATTATAGGAATGGCCTTCGTTGTCCGTCTGTCCGTCCGTCTGTCCATCCCTCCGTAACACTTTCCTGTCCGCTCCATATCTTCTGAATCCTGTTAAGGATTTTCAATGTTCACCTCAGTGCAGAACCCATAACTCAACCATGCCGACTCAAGGTCAAGGTCACACCTGAAGGTCACGTGTTTGAACATTTAATTTCGTGTCCGCTCCATATTTCTTTCGCCCCTGGAAAGATTTTCATTAAACTTTGCTCAAATGGTCACCACAGTAAGACGGTGCGCAGAACCTATGACTCAGCCATGCAGACTCGAGGTCAAGGTCACAATTGAAGGTCATGGGATTGCAATTTGATTTTCATGTCCGCTCCATATCTCCTTTAACCCTGGAAGGATTTTCATTAAACTTTGGTCAAATGTTTGCCTAAGTAAGATGATTTGCAGAACCTATAACTCTATACCATGCCGACTCAAGGCCAAGATCACAACTGAAGATCACGATTTTGAGCCTTTAATTTTGTGTTCGCTCCATATCCTCTTTACTTCTGGAAGGATTTTCATAAAATTTTGGTCTAATGTTCGGCTTAGTGAAACAATGTGCAGAACACATACGGCTCAACATACTGGCTCATGCTCTAAGCTTAAGGTACGAGTTTGAACCTTTGATTTCCTGTCCGCTCCTTTACCCCTGGAAAGATTTTCATTAAAATTTAGTCAAATGTTCATCTCAATGAGTCTGTATGAAAAAGTTATGTTTCGAACATGCCGACTCAATGTCAGGGTCAGAGTTTAAGGTCACCAGTTTGAACTTGTGATTTCATGTTTGCTCAATATTTTACCCCATAAGGATTTACATTTTTTTTTCTTTTATTTGGGTAAAATGTTTTCTATGGTGAGGAGACCGCATGTCTCAGTTATGTTGGCTCAAGGTCAAGGTCACAAAAGCATGAAATGTCTGTAACAGGGAAAGAGTTAAACTGACTTTTCCTGTCAACAACCATAGGTATGGATGGATGACTTGGCGTTTTACGTCCTTTTTAACAGTATTTCCGTCTATGAAAGGCTCAGTGCAATGAACTACTCAGTAGTGAAATAAAGCATTCTTTCTTTTGCCAACATCGTGCTGGCAAACGTTAAAGTAGGAGCGTCTGGTGAATCACTCGAGAACCGTTTGAAGCCAAAAGAAAAAGCTTGTTTCTTATATAAGAGCAGTATGTCCAAGAGACTTAAGGCAAAAAGGGGCTTCATAAAAATGCTTGAGTGATCCAAATGAGCTTGTTAAACCCAGTAACCCCTCGAAAGACCCTTGCGGAGTTGGGAACCTTGTCTTTATTATCTATCTGTCGATCTTTACGTCCTAACCCCGCTAACTTCCAATGTACCGAACGCCTGTGGATCAGGGCCCAGGTTCACAATAATTCTTAAACTTTACGGTCGAAAATTTAACTCTGTTAAAATCTATGCGTAAATCATATTGAGAATCACGTTTTCTGCAAAATCCTGCTGACAATGTTCATGGAGTTAGTTTAAACAATATTTTATTCGCATATACATACAGACAGCAATTGTACTATTACAAACAACAAGTAATATATGCAAATGGGATTCAGAAAAAAGTCAACAGACTTATCTAAATCTGTATCCCAAGATGCCAACATAATATAATTACTGTATAAGTGATTTGAATGGAATGAAGCACTGTTAATAATCGTATAAGGAAAGGCATTTGGACATTGCAGACTTTCTTAATAGAAAATTCTCCACGGGGAGTGGACGGTGGTAAGTGCATAAACTATTACAATAATGTAAGACATGGATTGCTATTGGAATTGCAAATTGTTGAACTTTATATTTCTCGCCAAAGTTCCTAATAGTATTACTGCGTTACTTAACTTAAACGTTGATGGTTGAAGATGTAAGTAAGATTCTTAGATAAGCAGAAGATAAACAGGAAAAACTAGACCGCTTATAGAAGACAATGAAGGTTTGCGTTGTTTCGTCAATACGTTGAATATGATTTATCTACTTACTGAATCTGAAATCGCTTAGATTTTACAATATAATTTTGAACATTTAAAAATATTTGCTTGTTTTGTTCATACGACAGTTCACTATTCCCATACAACAGTACGTTAAGCGTTGGTTCACACATTTCAGACACAGCATCGATCAATTCTTGTCTTATATCAAGATACCGAGTACAAGCAAAAAAGTAATGTTTGGTGTCCTCATTCACCCCACAAATGCATGACGGACTGTCAACTATATTTTTAGAAAACAGATGACTATTTAAGGAGCTGCAGTTTGTTCGAAGTCTCGAGTGATAAATCTGCCCAAGGCGGTTGCCCACGTTAAAGTCTCCATAGTCCTATCAGCGGTAAAAACGCCTGAACTTAAGTCATTGTAAAAAGCGGTTCAACTTTCACTTTTGGTAATAAATTGTGGGTTGGTGTGCATATATTGAGTCATAAAACTGGCAAAAAGTAGAGAAGACAAGTTTTTTAAAAATAGCAAAACGCTCCACAAAATACAATTTCTTATTCTGGTTTCCCGTTTAGCAATGCTATATAAACATAGGCGGGATAGTGATTGGGACTCCACGCGTGTACATTGTATTTTTACCATTTCATGAAATCGAAAGTAGGTCATTTTAGTTGCCAACTAAAATGACCCAGATAAGTTTTCAAACCGTTTTTATGTGAAACTCAAGGATGTTTTATTTTTTTAAAGCTGTCTAATCACGGTCATTTACAATTACGAAACTGTAGTGAGAAGCTTGCAGCGACACCTCTTGATACATTATTTCATGCTGATAGAGCAATGGGGCCTTTAAAGAACGACGGCGGCTGCGTTAGATTCGCGTTCAACTGATATTTAAATGAGGTTATAGTAGTAGAGTTGCGAATAACTGGAGATAGCTCATTCCTCTCGCGTATTACTGATGGCAAAAAGGAGTTAAAATACTGCTGTGTATTAGAATGGATAGTTTGCAAATCAGCAGCATTACGAAGACTGTATGACGATACGCTTCCGACTGTTGGGGGGACGAGCGAACATAAATAATCCGGACATAATCCATTTGTCATTTTATAAAATAGAATAAGTTTGTGTTTACGTCTTCTTGAAGCCAGAGGTTCCCATTTAATTTCGCTGAGAAGAGAATTGATCGAAACCAGCTTTGTCGCTCCTGTAACTATGCGCGCGGCTTCATATTGTATTTTTTCAAGCTCATTAGATTCATACAAAATGTACATAGTACAATTATTCCAGACTACATCTCCATACTCGAGCAATGGTCGGATAAAAGAAAAATATATAATTTGAAGGGATTTTCTATCTAACTGGAATTTGAGATTGCGCATAACGTTTATCCTTGTCCAAGCTTTAGCTTTTATATGTTCAAAGTGGTCATGCCAAGTGCAGTCACTACTAAATACAAGACCTAAATGTTTATGAATATTTACTTCAGCAATGGGTTGATTATTCATACAGACAGGAGGATGATAGAGTCTGTTGAGCTTTCTTGAAAATAATAATGATTCAGATTTATTAGGATTGAAGGTAACAAGCCAGTTTGTGGCCCACGTATATACTTTCGAAATATCAGAATTGAGAAGTTGTGCTGTTTCCAGCGGATCATCGACTATAATATATAAACTGGTGTCATCTGCAAAAAGTCTTATTGAACAATTAATATTTTCAACAATATCATTTATATATAAAACAAAAAGTAACGGACCAAGTATAGAACCTTGAGGAGTTGTAATGAGAAGAAAAAATCAGATTGATTTTAATTTTGAAAGCTACTACTTACACATAAAATTTTGACCTTAAATTTAAGGTCCTCCTTAAGTTTAAGGAATTATCATGAACCTGGACTCAGATAATCCAAACAATACCGAATGTTCTATTGCATATTATGAAGCATCTGTTATCACAGGGTATATTCGATTCCGCTAATTTTCGCTTCCTGCAGAGACTGTACATCATATTTGGCTTCCGCCGAGACTGTCCGCGATCTCTTGCTTCCTGCCGAGACTTCTGTACATGATAAATGGCTTCCTGCAGAGACTGTCTGCGTGATTCTGCTTCCTGCCGAGGCTCTCGGCAGGAAGCAGAGTCACGCGGACAGTCTCGGCAGGAAGCCAATGTTCGAGGACAGTAGTCCCTGCAGGAAGCAAGAGTTCGCGGACAGTCTCGGCGGAAGCCAAATATAATGTACAGTCTCTGCAGGAAGCGAAAATTAGCGGAATCGATTATACCCTGTGGTTATAGGCGTTGTCTGTCATCACTGAAAAGCTTCATTTCTGTTCGTTATCATCAGTCTTCCTCTTTTTTTTTTCTCGCACCTGAGGCATGATTGCTCTGTCCAAATAATTAAGGTAAATACGACAACTGTAGTTTGATTAGTAATACATTATGATGACACATTATGATAATGGTGATGATAATAATAGTAATAAGGAGAATAATAGTGATAATAATTACAGTGTATATAGCCCTTGTGGCAATATTACTACTCTACAAATTCTTGATAAATAAATTCAGTTTCCAGGTTTTGGATAGGCGGAAGAAACAACATGCTTGGTCTAGGTGACTGGATGTGGACGAACTCTAAAACCCACATGGTACAGGGCTTTACCAATTGGGCCCCAGGCTACCCAACTAACCATATGATAAGCCGGCGTCCGATCGGGCCAAGCTGCGCTATGATGCAGAATGGTCAGTGGATTGACAGAGACTGTACTCAAGCCGCCCATTACGTTTGTGAACTTTAACGTCATTCTGTAAGTATTCCTAACACAGCCCAGTCTTGAAGAGGTCTATTAGCAGGTCTGAGAGTTTTTGATCTTGGGTTTAAAAGCCTTTTGAGACAGCATTTCAGTCTATATAGGGCCATCTCCCAGAGAGGGGGAAAAAGAAAAGAGAAATGATAGACGAGAAAAAAAAAATATCCAAACAACACCCACCCGCACCTACTGCAAGCACAGTAGGCCCTTCCCCAACTGTTTTCCAAGTAAGTAGGACGCCCCGGCACTGGAAGTTATAACCAGCACCATCGCCCAACTACCACCCCATTCGGACTTTGACAAGTAAAGTTTGAATTGCCCGTCAGCGTAGGGTTGTGCCCCTATTTTTGATAGGAGTTCATGCAAATGTTGTTGATGGATGGATGACTTATGATTTTACGTCGTATTCAACAGTAGCTCAGTCATATCAGGACGATGAAAGGGTGATATTGAAGTACTGTGTGCAGTGGAACCCCGTTCACGGTTTGAAAGATTTCTGCATGAAGCGGATCTCGAACTCGGGACAGCTAGATCATCAGGCAAGCGCTTAACTCACTGAGCTATCAGGCATATGTTACGGTTAGTTTTCGTGCACATTACAAGATAGCTTGGCTTTTAAATACATATATGGTATATATAATAAACATTTTAGATTTAAAATTTCTTTGTCTGCTTGTTTTCTTAATCGTAGTACGTACCGCATTTACTTATACTGGCCTTTCTACTATTAAAATTAAACGCTATCCAAAATTATTCGATTTACAGTTCCGGCAGCGCAAAACCGTACATGCGCTTCCCAAGAAATTCGCGTTATAAACGCGTTCGAAACGCGTATTTTTCAAACGCGTTTAGCGATTCTGAAACGCGTTTGTGAAAGAACCAATAGAATTGCTGCATAAAATCGCGAATAATCGCGTTTGTACGCGAAATTCTCTTTAGCCAATCAGAACTGCGATTCCAGTTCGCGTTTTTCGTTCCTTCGCGTGCGCACGCGTTTGGTGTTTAGACCAATGAAAATTACGTTTGTCGAACGCGTTTCGGTCTCGTATACACTGGTTCCTAGCTTCATTGACAATGCTATTGAAAAACTGAGAACCAACTAAATTTGGTAAGGATTTGCCTTTCCCAATTATTTTCGACGAAGTATATAAAGAAAATTA
Organism: Ctena decussata; assembly: GCA_963989385.1. NCBI lineage: Eukaryota > Metazoa > Mollusca > Bivalvia > Lucinida > Lucinidae > Ctena > Ctena decussata. The sequence goes on from OZ022498.1 coordinate 13,065,061, forward strand.
GGTCTATGGAAATAATAATGAAATCCCGGTGCCAGGTTCAGGGCCGAAAACAACACATTTTTTCTAGAACTTGAAATTATTTAAATTTAAGCCCTTTGTGACTCTCCCATTCCCCCAAAATTATTGTAAAAGCTTGAGAGAATACACTTTTTCAGCGTCAACGGATGCTGAAAGTCCGTCACGATGCAGGTCCAAAATGTTATTTTGGATCGCAACCGAAAATCTCATCTTTATTTCTGGTTACCTAAAAAACTGCAAACAATACTTTGAACGAAAATATATTATCGATTTACTTACTGCGAACATAATTTAAAGCACAGAAAACGAACTAAAAAATTTTATATGAAAGCAATATGACTCTGTTTATAAATCCAATTCATAATTCACTGTAAAACGCTGCAAAAGTACTGATATATTGTGATGTGCGTACTACCATATTATGCCTGCTTCGCACGCGTATTGCGAGAAGCGTTTTGATTGGCTTATAATGAATCGCGATTTTCGCGTTATCTACGTCACAGAGAATCGCAAATGAACTTTTCTGATTGGTTAAGTTATGCTACGCGAAAATCGCGGAAAACACGCGTTTCGCATGGGTTTCTCGGGAGCGATTTGATTGGATATTTGGAAAACGAGATAAACGCGAATCAACGCGTTTCAAAACGCGTTTCATACACACGCACGAAAAATGCGTTGCACACGCGTTCAAAACGCGAAAATTGTACGGTTTTGCGCTGCCGGTACTGTATAAATACGCTGAAGACTTAAATACAGGCCATTCCTAAAATGTATGCCAGCGTCATTATATCTTTCAGAAGACAGGAATGAAGACACTGGGACAACAGTATATATCGATTTAGGCTTTTTACTGAACATGCTGAATGAATAAATAAATGAAGGTCTGGATTATTTTTTGTTATAATATCGAAAATCCAGGGGAAGTGAATCTAGAGAGAGAAAACCTATTACATTAACAGATTTATCTCCAAGTTATCCGGCGTCAAAGTAAACAATATCCGCTATAAGGTGTTAGTCGAACTGAAGAAAATAAGTTTGTTAAACACGTCGCATCGACCTCAGTGCGACGTCAATATGACGTCATCTGCCTGCTGGATATAGCAGTATTGAAATGACGTATTTTACACAAGCGAATATGTTTTAGTCCTAAAAACATCTGCTTTCTTCGTTTTGAAGGCTTCATTGGTTACTTCAAACCATATTTATGTGAAACTGAAGGATGTTTTACCTTTTTTAAGCTGGCTAATCACGGTCATTTACAATTAAGAAACTATTGTGAGAAGCTTGCAGCGATACCTCATAGTAAAAATTTTCATGCTGATAGAGCAATGGGGCCTTTAAAGGTTGGTTGGTTGGTTGTTTTAGGTTTAACGGCCCTTTCAGACAGTTTTTCAGTCTATATCGGGCCGTCTCCCAAAGAATGGGAGAAAGAAAAGAGAAATGATAGACGAGAAGTAAAAGGCCAAACAATCCCCACCCGCACCTACTGAAAGCACAGCAAGCCCTTGCCTACTACTATTCAAATAAGTAGGACGCCCCGAAACTGGAGGTTACACGCAGCACCTTTAAAGAGTTGTCCCAGACTGAGAAGGGAGTCAGAAATGAAAGTGGCAGAGTTGCTTGACCTGAAGTGTACCCATTTACCATAAGATCGTCTAGCTAGCCGATTACACGCAAAGACAATAATTTGACAAGTCTAATGATACATTAGAAAACAAGTATTTTGTATAAACTTTTAATCGTAATATGGTTGAGAAATAGAGAAGTACCCAACTGGACTCGAATCAATGCCGACTACGACAAATCTCCGCCTAACCATTCAGAGACATCAGCCAGTACGCGCCTCAAAAAAGGAGTTTCATGGAACAATGTTAAGCTTGATTTATCTGGATAACCCATCGGATAGGGCTATTCGATTTAGTTCTGTAAACGGAATATCTGGATCAGATGATACCGAAGCTTGGAAATATTACATGATTAAATTGAAGATTTAACAAACTTCAACAGATATTCCGGCCCAGGACCATTTTACTGGTTAAACTTTTGGTTCCGTGCGCTCTTGAATTCGACTTGTAGCGGTGTGTTTAAAGCATTTTGTTACTTAAGGACTGAACATAGCGGCGTCACTCGCGTTCGCAACTTTTGAGTCCTTTCGCCCGTTAAGGGCATAACAAACGCTTTTCTGTATAATTTTAATGATAGCATTATGTAGTTTTGATTTGCAAACATGTTATTTGGCCATATTTTATACTTTTTGTGATTTTTTGTTCGTTTGTTTATATGCTTTACCTGTATGTATGTGTGAGTGTGTATTAACTTGAAGAAGGCGTAAAGCCGAAAGCGCTTAGTTACAAATAACAAATTTAGATTGTTTATTGATTGAGTCTCTCCTTATATACATGTATATATGGTTAAAGGTGCCCGCATGGTGGGACTTTCGAATTGTGAGATTCAGATAGTCTGCACATCTTCGCAATCTACTCTTCGCATCAACACTCTGTTGGTCCATAATATAATACAGAGAAAATCGGAGACTGTTCAAACGATGCTGATACGCAGGCTGATTCGAATCTCCTTTATTCGAAACAGAAGAGGCACCTTTTAATTTTAAGGTATAGCACATGTTTAAATAATAATCTATTTGTTTATTTGTTTTAAACAAACAGAAAAAGTACGGTATTAAAATATTTTTATTGCCTCATTACGTCGTTATATTTTTCGCCCAATAAGAGGCGCGGACCTATGTAGATGGTATTCCCAGAATTTTGTTAACCTTGTATAAATGTTTATGTGTACTTAGTCAATTTATCTATCTATTTTGCTTTTAACATATTATTAATAATACTTGTACCTGGTACGTGTACATGTGCCTGTACATATATGACAGAAATGCATCATCACCCACCGACGGTTAGAAAATGGAACGAAATTCACATTCCAGAACCGCGCTTAATTACACATAGGCATATTTGCTGCAGGGAATAGGTACCTCATGACATGCCAACAATAAAGTCTCAGATCAGCCTGAAAAGCGAAGCTTGTGATCATATTGCCCAGGCTATTTTGTGTCCCGACTGTTAAGACATGATATAAAGCTTTTTTTAACTGCGCGATACCCATCATAACCTTTCAAATGCTTATATTTCTCAATAGTGATAACATATTTTCGACTGTTGTTTGACTGCTTGTGAAGATTGACCGTATAATATTTCTGATTGTCGTCCGGTAAGTGCACCCATTTAAACATAACGCAACAGTTTCGGGCGATATGTTTGACCGTCGCCTGATCATCCGCCAAGTGACATCATACATAAATGGAGCTTCCTGGCATAATGAAAACATTTTATATTGGTTTGGTGACATAACAACTATTTAATGGTTTGTCAGGTACAGCAGCTAAAATTATCGCCTTCTGTGTTGTGGATGACCCAATGCACTAACTCCCAAGCAAAGGCGGCCTCGGACGATAGTGAATCGGGTCATCCACAGCAGCTCGAGGTAATAATTTTGACAGCTGCACACAAACGCATGCAATATTTATTAATATGAAGGTATTCCAAAATAACAGAGGGAAGGTCGACACCCTGTTGTGTGTCCAGTCGGGCTTGGTTAGCGAGGCCACCCTGGGTACATGTACGAAACCATACATAATAGGCACTTATACTCCAGTGTATACTGACTTTTTCGTGCACCTGTATCGGTTTTATAAGGCCAACTAAAAACAGTATTGCCCGAGGCCGTCAGGTAATTTTGACGTCATGACCAATGATGTCAAAATGACGTCGATCTGAGGTCGATCGACAAATCGACGTCACAATGACGTCGTCGCGACGTCATTTCGACGTCATGTGCCCGCTGCAACGATAATAATGTACGAGCATTGTTGAGTAAACATTCTAAAAATACACAGTTGTCATTGACTCTCTGTTGACAGCAATGTACTTTTATTGTACAGTAGGCGGGGGAAGCGAAAGTTTAGTTTTATTTAAGAAATAGATCAGCTGTAGCAGTGAATTGTTGAGTAATAATTCACTGTTTGGAGGTCAGTTGTAAAGTAGATCATATCACGAGCGCGGAGCGCGAGTGATATATCTACTTACAACTGACCGACAAACAGTGAATAATTACTCAACAATTCAATGCTAGAGCTGAACTATTTCGATTCTAACACTCAAAAACGCTGAAAAACGTTTTTTTTTTTCATTCAAACTCTCCCAACCTTCCTGCCAGCGCGTTCGTGCTCCCGCCAATATTCTTAACTGTATCTAAGATAAATGTACGTTTTTATGGCGCTTTTAAGAAGAAAAAAACACGTTACACCGTCTAACGTCTCAAAACGTCACAAAATTACGTCAGTAATTGCAGTGACGTCAGCACTTAGACTCACGCTCTCCGTAACAGTGAATTGTTGCAGAATAAAACACGGCAACTTTCCATTGCTTCTATAGGCGCACTGTGTTAGAATAAGTATTCGAAGTAACAAGAAAATCAGACTTATCAATCTTGTTTCACCTGCGGACATGCATTTGTTAATAGCTACACTTGTCAAAACGTTTTCATCTCTTTTCATTTTTCTCGTTGATTTTTGTTTAGTTCCTCATAACTGAGTTCGTTTCAATACCTTAAAAAGACTGAAATTGTCCATCATTGCAGAAATGATGTAGCTTTGATATGACCTACAGACACTAACTGATGATTTTATTTTTACTCTTAGGACGAAATTGGTGACCTTGTATTTATTTTGTGAATTTCAAAGAGGTAAAAGGTATTTGTCATGAGACTATAATTGAGCCGCGACGCGACAAAACCAACAATGTGGTAGTGCGCCCAGCAACGACTCAGATCAGCCTGGGCATCCGCCCAGTCTGATCAGAGCCTTTGCTGTCCGCATGTTGGTAGCTTAAACCCTTAGCTTCCCTTTGAGCACTTAACAAATAGTCAGGTCAAACTGGGCAGATGCCCAGGCTGATCTGAGTGCGCTGGGCGCACAACCACTTTGTTGGTTTTGTCGTGTCGCGGCTCTTATGCTTTCACATATTCACATACAATCAGATGACATAATTGTTCACCACTTTCAAAATGGCCACCATCAATAAAGAAATGATGTGCTGAGTTTAGACGTGGTTCTGTGCCACTATTCTTAAACATTTCACCTGGAAGTTTTGAGAAAATAATCTATCTTATAGCTACATATCACTTTCTTATCAAATCACTGAAAATTTATAACTAGGCATTTTTCAAAGAAAGCCGAATCACTGAAAATTTATAACTGAACATTTTTCAAAGAAAGCCGAATAGGTTCCATTCGCTAAATGAGTGCCATAAATTTCTCGTCTTCATTTTGTTACAACAATACTTTCAAAAATAAAAAAAAAAAAAAAAAAAAAAAAAAAACAACAACAACAAACAAACAAACAAACAATAAAACATCATAACTGTAGTTTAAAAGAGATATGCAGGCTAAATAATTTTTATCTGGCCTTTGTTTAAATTTAAGGGTCATGAAATTTTACAGAGGAGGTCCCAGGCATGTGATTTAAATAAACTGATCGGTTTTTTTTTTGTATTTTTTTTCTGATTGCATATGTCAAACATGGTTCTTCTAGGTGACCTCAGTGGGTGCAGGGAAGATGAAAAAAAAAAAAAAAAAAAAAAAAAAAAAAAAAAAAGAAAAAGCGAAAACAGACACTGTACGCAGCCACTCAAATTTATATAACGTTAGAAGAACTTTGAGAGAAAGAATAGTCAACGGAAACAGATTTAGTTTTTCAAACTGATCCATATAGACGCATCAGGCATGCTTCGTGGATGAGTGGTTAGAACGCCAGGCTTCGGTGTGGAAGGTCACTACTAAGTTCTAATAACACCGGTCCCACTACTTAAAACATCTTGCTGTCGATCCTGCAGTAAATCAGTACGTGATCAAGGTAGGTAAAAAGGCTGCCAAACCGAGACCAAAATACTGTGTGCTCCTACCAACCTTCTATACTGCCTATACGAACACAAGGCGACGGGAAAGCTTTCCCTAAACGGTCCTTGGAATTTCCACAGTTTAAGAGGGAAATATAACTATGACTGAGCTTTCCGGCGTATTGATGCTTTGCATTAAAGTTTTCTTGTTCGATTTACTTATTTTGGGAGAATTATTTTATAGTATTACAAAGATATAGGATTTGTCACTATCGCTAAACGACGTACATTTTCAGTAGTAGTCTGTAATAAACTATTAATTTCAAACCGCAAAGAACGGACATGTAAACTTATGATTTTAAATATTAGCATTTGTGAAAACAAGTTATTTCTTTAAATACCGAGTTTGATAGGTTGCAATGCCCCCAGTGACACTTTTCCCCACCAGTTTTATATATCAGCATATGAGCCGCGACACGAGAAAACCAACAATGTGGTTGTGTGCCCAGCGCAAACTCAGATCAGCCTGGGCATCCGCCCAGCCTGATCAGAATCTTGGCTTTCCGCATGGAGGTAGCTTAGTCCCATAGCTACCCTTTGAGCGCTTAATGAAGAGTCTGGTCAAACTGGGAGAATGCCCAGGCTGATCTGAGTCTGCGCTGGGCGCACAACCACATTGTTGATTTTCTCGTGTCGCGGCTCATATCTGCCTAACACCGTCTCAATACATGTACAATATGAGCATTCTAAAGTGTTTGGGCACTACCGATCTAGATTAAGTTTAAATTTTATCCCATTTGAGTTCACAATAAGACAGTCTAGGGCAAACAAATCTGTATTAAGTTAAACTCGTTGCGTTCACACTGGCAAGGAGTTAATCTGTAATGTTAGTGCCATTTCGTGAGTTATGATGCATGAGGGTTAACTCGTCAGAATTTGCACTCTTGAAAACTTTGAGATACCTAAATGCAATTATGTCTGTATATGACATTACTTTCATCAAACTCCATACTGAACTCTTTATGTACAACAAAGGTGAATCGTACGCGACGTGAATAGTCAATGTATGAAATACGTCAAAGCCGAAGACTGAAAAATGAGGTTCGTACAGGGAATATCTTATTTTTATAACTTAAATTCAGAAACAATCAGTTGATTACAAACTTATTTGCAAAATCAAGCAAGTGTTTCCTATTCATTAGCATGGCAGCAACAGATACATACTTTTTTGTTCTACAAAATATGAATCATACTAATAATGGTATGAGTTAACCCCACTGATAACCCCGAACGCTACGAAAGCAACAAAGTTTTCCGAAAGTCAACGCTAAATAGATATACACCGGGCTCCTACCCGGCGTAATTCAGCAGCGCAGCATGATTTACATGTATCTCACTTTGTATGAATGATACGGTTGCAGTATGTGTAACAAAACTTGTCATTTCGAATTTCCGCTACTTATACATGTAAGGCAATTTAAATTCGACGCTGAAACCTTACTAGAATTACACCACTTGTATTTTTGGTGACTAAGATCGTATAAGACTTGTATTTTTGGTGACTAAGATCGTATAATCATTGTAATCTATTCTATTACACTAGGGTATTTGGAGGTTAAGTACTGCTACCCCATAGTTGGTGAAGTAATCTAAGGGCGGCTTTCGTAATACAGTGGTATGCACGCTATAAAAAGCCTTCCCATTATCTCAGCACTGTAAATGAAATGAAAGGAACTATTGAAATAATCTAAATAGATAATAAAAGTTTGAAACTCCATATGCCTTTTGCACTAATAATAGCGAAACTGTTTATTCTATAAATTCTTCAAAACGTAAATGCTTTTAACTTAAAATAGTCTACTATGTGTCTCGCTAAAACATTAAATGTTTATACAATTAACATACGCACATGAAATTTACCATAATAAGGCGTGAAAATAAAGTTATGAACGACAATCATTAAGAGCATGCTACAATTTACATTCAAGGTCGGCTAAAATGATTACATTGTAATCACAAGACAAAAAAATCATAAAACTTTTGCTGTCTAGTGCCAAATGGCAAAGAACATGTGCGATTAACGATGCCCTGATAGCATGCCCCGGCATGCGAACAAGGATATAGGAAAGCAAATGCACAGTCTCCACAGTCCTTCCAGTGGTAAAAACGACAAACCGCTCCATAAAATACAGTTTCCATTTCTGGTTCGCAGTCGAGCGATAGAATTTAAACAAAAGCGGGACAATGAATGGAGCCCACACCTGTACATAGTCTTTTTGCTATTTTATTCAAGGTTACATGTATAATATCAAAAACGGATTATTAGAGTTGTCAAGTAAATGACACAGATCATTTTCACACCGGGTAGGCAGCAATCAAAATGGAGCATGCAATCGACGAACGCGGATCAGAAACCTTTTATAGAAACAGCGTTTTCGACTGCAAATCATGTTCCCGCTGAGAGCGTCCTCGTATTGGAATGGTGGAAAGTTTTACTATGTTAGAGCGATATTGTGTTGAAAGTATATCTCTGTGCCGTACATGTAAGTCCTGTAAACGATTTGTCGGTACAGACAATAATGGCTGGTTGATCTTGATGTGTGTGTGTGTGTGGGGGGGGGGGGGGGGGGGTGTCGGGTGGTGCGATGGTGCTGTGTGTAACTTCCAGTGCCGGGGCCTCTTACTGATTTGGAAGATTGAAGGGCAGGGGCCTACTCTGCGTGCAGTAGGTGCGGGTGGCGGTTGTTTGGACATTTTTTCTCTCGTCTATCATTTCTACTCTTTCTCCCTCTCTGGGAGACGGCCCGATATAAACTGAAATACTGTCCCAAAGAGCCGTTAAACACAAAACAATCAATCAATCAATGATCTTGATGTGTAGTTTTTGCAGGAAAGGCTATTACTCACATGATAATCCTTCCAAAACAAAACTAGGGGATTAATCCGAAATAAAAAGGAAATCAGAAGAGAGAGAAAAAGAGGGAAAACGGGCAAGATCTATGGGAAAATCGAGGAAGACCATGCGCATCTTTCTTTTTAGCGGGATCCCTGCGCGGTGGCCTCTGACGTCATGAGAAAAACAAGTGTCATATGTTGAATAGCTAGTTACATGTATATCTCCTATCGATTGCATTTTCAATTTTACTCATCAAGTAGGTATGTCAAATTTTAGGGTCAATAATGGACCGCACCCCTTTTCCCAGCGCTTTTCATGAAACCTGCGGCCGTCGAAAGGAAATGGTTTCAGTATACTACTCGTATAACATAACATATACATGTATTTTCTAAGTCATTGACCTGTTGTGACATGACATTCTTCTACATACATGAGAGAAAAAAAATCATTGAAAAAAAAAAGCGCTATTCGTTTTAGGCGTCGCTTATTCATATTCATGTACTAGGTGAAACCGAAACTCCTCCAAACTTTATGGTATGAAACTTAGTCACAGCCAGCTATCTAAATAAATCTGCACATTGGTTGAATTTAGTATCGCCGCTTAGATAAACTTGACACTAAAGTACAGTTGGTACAATGTTTTATAATGCCAGAGTCTCTGCTGTGCCAATATAGTGTTAAGCTGTTACTGAACGTTCCCAGGCGTTGCTTCTTTTGTGGTTCATTCTAATTGTAATTTTTTGACCGCTTTCTTTTGTCTTTGACGTAATTGTTGATTGACTGATTGTTTGGGTTTAACGGCTTTGAGACAGTATTTCAGTCTATTCGGGCCGTCTCCGAGAGATAGAGAGAGAGAAAGAAGAGAAATGACAGACGAGAGAAAACATGTCCGAACAGGTGCACTACTGCAAACACAGTAGGCCCTTGCTCAACAATGTTCCAAATTAGAAAGACGCCCCCGGCACTGTGAATGTATTTTCTAAGTCATTGACCTGTTGTGACATGACATTCTTCTACATACATGAGAGAAAAAAAATCATTGAAAAAAAAAGCGCTATTCGTTTTAGGCGTCGCTTATTCATATTCATGTACTAGGTGAAACCGAAACTCCTCCAAACTTTATGGTATGAAACTTAGTCACAGCCAGCTATCTAAATAAATCTGCACATTGGTTGAATTTAGTATCGCCGCTTAGATAAACTTGACACTAAAGTACAGTTGGTACAATGTTTTATAATGCCAGAGTCTCTGCTGTGCCAATATAGTGTTAAGCTGTTACTGAACGTTCCCAGGCGTTGCTTCTTTTGTGGTTCATTCTAATTGTAATTTTTGACCGCTTTCTTTTGTCTTTGACGTAATTGTTGATTGACTGATTGTTTGGGTTTAACGGCTTTGAGACAGTATTTCAGTCTATTCGGGCCGTCTCCGAGAGATAGAGAGAGAGAAAGAAGAGAAATGACAGACGAGAGAAAACATGTCCGAACAGGTGCACTACTGCAAACACAGTAGGCCCTTGCTCAACAATGTTCCAAATTAGAAAGACGCCCCCGGCACTGTGAATTATACACAACACCATCGCACCACCCAACCACCCCCTAGACGTAATTGTTTAGTTTATGTGACCATTTATTGAGAAAAAGACGTTCCCGTGGCTTTTTGCTGGTGTCATCTATTTTAATGCCGTCTTGTATGGAAATGTGCCTTTTTCGTTTGGGATTCAGATTCCTGATCATTGCCCTTTTCTCTAGGGTAGAGTCGGGTAACTTCGGACAGCAGGTAAACTCGGACAGGGACATTGTTTCCTTTATATGTCAGTTGTTTGGAATTAAATAAACAATAACCGGACTAACATTAAAAATCCTGATGAGACGGCTCATTAAGAGCCGTCTCATCTGTATTTTCACTGTTTGCGATGTTATGTCCGAATTTACCCGCTGTCCGAAGTAACCCGACTCTACCCTACTTTGTCGAGCTCCCAAGGGCAATAGCTTGGCATACTGCGGCTGAGGAACGCTCGATGAAATTTTCGTTTGAAGTACCGTAGCATGGCATTCTATATTCAGTTTGTTTCTGGAAATTCCATAAGTCAGTGACTTAATTAGCACTGCCACCGGACAAATATTCTAAATGAATTCAAGGGCATACACTGTAAGAAAAAATCCGAATATTTTACAGTAGAATAACTGGCAACCAGCTGCCCGTCAATTTCCCGTTATTTTTTTTCACGGGCGCCCGTAAACATTCTAGAAAACATCGTGTCGGGTAGGGTAGAACAGTACAGGTATTGTTGATGTATTGTATTGTTGATGTGGTAACTTACATTTAACATAACCTTACTATATCATGACTTTCACAAAATGTACTACAGGCAGACACCCGTAAATATAACGGGAAATGGATTGGCAGCTGGTTTTCAGTTATTCCACCGTAAAATCTACGGATTTTTACAGTGTATATTTTACATGTACAACAAGAGCCAAAAGTAAATGGTCCCTGGCTTTCATTTTGTGAAACTTAAACTAAATATAGATCACTTTAATATGGTGTACCAAGAGGGTCAAAAGCACCGATACGGGTCGACCCGTATTTCAGAAATACGGGTCGACCCGTATTTTTATGGGTCGACCCGTAAATTTACGGGTCGACCCGTATTTCAGATAGGGGTCGACCCCTATATTTACGGGTCGACCCGTATTTTTACGGGTCTACTTGCATTTACGGGTCGACCCGTAAATATACGGGTCGACCCGTAAATATATGGGTCCACCCGTATTTCAAAAATACGGGTCGACCCGTATTATACGTATTATGCCTTCTATCGGTTCTTCGGCACCTTTGAAATATCGCTTCAATACATGCTGTGGATTCGCACAACTAATGGATAACTGTATATGGCAAATGATTTGTTTTGATAACTGTATATGGCAAATGATTTATTGGTTTGCTTAACTTTAATGCTCTGATGCATGCGTCAGTTTCGTTTGTATTGCCTCAGGTATTCGAATAGTGAAAGGAAAAAGAAGGAGAGGTAGACAGAAGAAGAGATGGGAAGACAATATAAGGGTGGACAGGAATGGATTTTGCCAGCTAAACTAGGGCAGCTGAAGACAGGAGAAGGTAGAAAGGGATTGTTTCGAAGTCATCTGTGGTTCCCCGACGACCTAGTAAGATTATGGGATAGAATTGAATAGAAAGTAGCCTCAGTAATGCCAAACCTATAGGATTTCGAATAATTTAATTTAAGCATAATTTTCGTGCACTAGAAGCCATTCAAATAAACATTGCGTGTGCACTACCGCAACATGATAAACTGTATACGCATTCTGCTCAATGTCAAATTATTCTACTCATTACAGTATATGCATGCATTTTTAATTACTAACATATCGTTTTAGCAGAACGCGTCATGGTACATGTAATACAGTTTTGTTTAAGAATGCCGCAAAACCGGTGGTTGTGGACGAGGGCCTTGTCATTACATCACATTCTAAATCGAGTCTATTATTTTCAATTCTATGATGCATTCTTTGTTTCCAGAGGATATTTCTTTCATGAAAATCTATGCACGGAATTAGGGTCAAGTCGGGTAATTTCGGACAGCCAAGTCAAGTCAAGTAGTTTATTCAGACTCAAACATAGACATGTTTATCGCCCTTCAACCCAAGGCGATTTATACAATTCTGTGACAATATGAGAAGAGTATGACATTATAATAAACTCTACACAAGAAGTTAACCCTTTCTGCATTCATAGCAATAATACAAACGAATTTACCCTGTTTCGACTCTGCCGGCAAACAACGTCGAATCAATACTGAGTCAACCCAGATTCAAGGCTGATCCAGCGTTGACTGAACACTGCTTTCCCAGTGAAAAGCTACCCTCATTCATATTCGTTGGTCAGTTCATGCCACCATAAGCCGGTAACTAGTCAGGTAAAGCTTTCACGGCCTGCACGAGGCATAACATTAACCTAAATATTCTAATTGATCGTAGATAACAGACCGTTAGAATATGAATGAAAGTTTTTCGTGAAACAGGATAAAATACCATTCAAACAATATTACACCAATACGCAAGGATTAAAAAGAGTCAGGTAAGAATCATCCTAACATTCTCTAACGATAAAGTAATAATGTGTATTTACAGAATGCGTGTACACATGCGCGCGCATGTACACACGCGCGCGCATGTAGGCGTGCGCGTGTGTACATACTACACACGCACACGTGCACACACGCATCCTGCACGACACGACCAGTATTTTCACATGCCAACAGAGATGTGGACGCCGGTGCGCATAAGTTTGCGCACACACGTCATATATCCGCGTGTTATAGAATTTTAAGGATTAGAATGTATTTTCTCTTTTCTGATTAGCTAGAAATATAAATTTTCCGAGTTTATTTAAAACACCAGTTTGTTGAGAAGACATCAGCAATTTGAATTTGTTTAAAGTTGGCCAAGAGCAGAAATATCTAGGTAAACAACCATTTCTAATTTCATAGTAATATGGACAAACCAGTAGAAAATGATATTCATCTTCTACAGCTCTCATGTTGCAAAAAGTACAAAAACGTTCATTTCTTTCAATGTTCCTAAATCGACCCTCCTCAACTCCCAATTTATGTGCTGATATTCTAAGTTTAGTAAGTGCAACACAATATTTTGGATTCACAATGCAACTTAAATATTTTTCTTCTCCGATCTGCGTCTTAAACGTAATATATGTTGACAATTTTCTTGATATGCTCAATGCTGCATACCATGACTGATAATACTGATCGTAAATTCTTTCCTTCATACATTTTAATTGCAGTTTAGTTACATTCTGGTCATTCCATAAATATGCAAACCCTAATTCAGAAAGCAAGGACTGTACTTTAGATGACCAACTGTCGTTATCATTTCCTTCAATATTTTGATCTTGGAAAACTTTGTAAATTAGAGAACCCGGATTTTTCATAATTTTAAACCAATAATTTAATATCCTTGTCTTCCTGACCACACTCAATGGTACCCGTCCTAATTCACCGTATACAGCATCATTACAAGCTTGTGGTCTCACACATAAAACCTGTTTAAGAAATTTAGTATGAACGCGCTCAATATCTGGGGCAGAGTGGAACCCCCACACCTCTGAGCCATAATTCAATATCGGTTGCACCATTACATCAAATAATTTTATTTTTTCGCGTATATGTAAATTAACAGCTTCAAATAAACTATTTAAAGAAAACAATGCTTTTGTAGCCTGCTCAGCCAAAGTTTTCTGCACCTGATAAAATTTACCATTTGCTGAAAGTGTTACACCTAGGTATGTAAATTTCGTTACTTGTTTTAGCTTATGATTTTCATAATATAATTCTGCATTTTGTGATCTAGTTCCCGACTTAAAAAGCATAATAACAGTTTTATCAGTATTAACAGTAATACCCCAGGTTTTACAATATGCTTCCAGTCGATTAAGCAACGCCTGTAACCCTAGTTCTGTATATGAAAAAATAGCTGTGTCATCAGCAAATAATAATAAAAATATTTGGAGTTCATCAAAGCTAATTATGTCTGCCGTCTCATCGAATACAGCGCTTGACATATCATTTATGAATAAAATAAATAGCAAGGGAGATAATGGCTCACCCTGTTTAACTCCCATATAGCTCTCAAAGTGTTGCGACAGGTTACCATAAACTTTAACACATGTTTTAACTGCATTATACATAGCTTGCATCATACTTACAAATTTTGAGGATACACCAGATACCAACAATTTATACCAAATGCCATTTCTATATACAAGGTCGAACGCCTTCTTAAAATCTACAAAAGCGCAGTACATTTTTCTTTTTTCGGTTGTAATAATTTTATGAATAATAGAATGTAAAATGAAAACACAGTCTATTGTACTTTTACCTTGTCTAAATCCAAATTGCATATCTGTTAAAAGATTATAATTTTCAACCCATGCACGTAAGCGAGTATCTAAGATATTAGAAAATATTTTTGAAAACACGCTAGTCAAAGTTATCCCCCTGTAATTATTAACGTTATTCTTATCTCCCTTTTTTGGAATTGGAACAACTATCCCTTTCGCCCAGCTCTCTGGATATGTGCTATTATCATATATGAAATTAAATAATTTGCATAAAATAGGTGATAGAATGCTTTTAGCTTCTAAAAATATCTCTGAAATTAACCTATCTGCACCTGGGCTTTTTCGTCTTTTCAACAAACTTATAGCCGTTTCGACCTCTTTAACGCTAAAATTACGATCCAGTTCCGATATATATCTATTTATTCTGCTCAGATCATCGCTTTGTAAATTATTTTCGACATCTTCATTTTGAAATACATCGCTAGATGAATACAAATCTTTAAAATAATTGTAAAAGTCGTCTGACGTAAGGTTTGTAGAGCTCTTATCTTTTCCTCGAATTTTGCGAATTTCATCCCAAAATTTTTGCGGCTGCGCCTTTGCTGTTTGGTGAAGATATTGCTTTTGGTCAGAAAAATATTTCCTTTTCGCTAAACGTTTCGTTTTACAAAATACTCGGCGCTTCTCGATAAGTGCAGTAAGACATTCGTTTGATTTATATTTTCTATAAGCCCTGTTGGCACTTTTAAGCTCCCGCCTAGCTACCTCGCACTCTTGCGTATACAGATCAAATTTTGTTTACTGTCGTGTCAATGCACTTTTAATTTTGGACCAAACCTTGAAATAGGTTGAGCAGCTTGTCACGGAAAAAGTCGGCTCTTTCCGTATCAGTCAGAACACTTTTATGTATAACCATTTAAAATGATTTCGATACATGTCAATGTGGTCCAGAGGCTCAGCTTGAAGACTATTAAACTAAATATGTTGAGCCAGTGGTTCAAATCCCGTATTTCCCTTTTCTCCCCCCGCCCCCCGCTTGCCTTTTTTTTACTTATTTATTTTATTTATTTTTCTTGTCAATTCCATTTCACTTTAAGTTCTCCATTTCTAATAACAAATTCCCCTCTTCTTGTTTTACTACATGTACGAATTATGTGAAACGACACATAACAGCTAGGGTTCATACAATGCAAAGGGGTTTCTTGTATCAAAACGAGAATTCACATGATGAATGGATGAAATGGCGGCTTGACGTCTATTCAACAATATTTTAGTCATACCAGGACGATTCAAGGGTGATTGTGAAAGACTATGTGCAATAAAGCACCGGTTAGGTTTAAACAGAGCCTCATCTGTCATCTGGACTCGACCCAATGATCCACCGTCGGGAGCGCTAACAACTTTGCTACACGGACGCTTCAGCATCAAGTGCAACTCCAAAAATAACGCTCGACTGTGACAAAACTGAATCTCTGTCTTACCTTGGGAAAGCATAAATTTTGTCATTTTGAGCAGCGGGATTGGTTGCGGTCCTGCCGGAACGTCCAACTAATTTGGATAATAGTAGGGCAAGGGCCTACTGTACTTGCAGTAGGTGCGGGTGGGGTTGTTTGGATATTTTTCTCTTGCCTATCACATCTCTTTTCTTTCTCCCTCTCTCTGGCAGACGCCTCAATATAGACTGAAATACTGTCCAAACGAGTCGTAAAACCCCAAAAAACCTACCAACCAACATTTTGAGCTGAAATTTCTTCTTTATCTAATCAGCAATATCCTGGTCAGTCTGCATGCTGGGTTGAGGTTGTGTTTCACTCTTTCTCTGTTGGACAGGCAAGTTCATGAGTCTTCAAAAAGAGACTTTTTAAACAGATTGATCGTGCATGACTTTGCCAGACAAAACAGCACGAAAGAGTTCCTAAATCTACATGACAGGCAATCGTCCAGCCATAATATGAGTTCAACAGTTTTTGGTTCAATTCTCGTAGAAGATTCTCCACGCGTTATCCCAACTTTGTCCGAAATGTAGGAGGAACGGAAAAAAATGAAAACATATATGTGAACACCTTCATGTATCATTTGAGCATACGACCAGGGCAACGACACAGTAGCTCGATAGAATAAATTGCTCAATGCCAATGAGACCCATAAACAGTTAAAAAATCTTCCCACGATATGCTATATCGGGGAAAAAATACCCATCCACCTGCTGAAAAAAAAAAAAAAAAAAAAAAAAACACTGACCCAATGGTATGCCCATGCAAAACTTAGTTTATACTCGTAGTGCTTATTGCTTTACCAACTTCGCCACAACGGACAGTGTGTTTTTTGGCATTATTACTCAAGTTATACCATGCACTTTACTGACGGATAATGACGAGTGCATTCGGGTATATTACGGAGAAAGGCGGACGGTTGTTTTGCTACAGATATAGTCGTGGGCTACCCATTTACGAGGTTCGAATGGAATCGGCGACCTTTTGACACGACAGGCCAGAAATTTTGTTTATACCATGGACTTTTAAATTTACGGCTCGGCTTTGTTTTGTTCCGTTTGAATGACCTCGAAACGCCGAATACGCTATGAGCTTGAGAGTACAGTATATCGGCAAAATTATCAATTCCGGAGTTTATATCAATATTTAGGCCGAGAATGTCGTCAACAATGTTATTTAATGCACCAACCTCTGACGTCATTTTATTTTTAAAATCCTCAGTTTTTAAATCATCCCAAACCAATTTGCTTGTTTCTGAGCAGTTGATATCCTCGCTTTCCATTGCGTAAGTTACCTTCAGACTGATCTACAATGGTACATGTGGTGAGCAAGTATATAAATCATGAACTATAAACGTTGAGATATAAGGAAACAAGGTCACAGACATTAAAACATAATCGATTAAGCTATTTCCCCTCGCTGAGAAATATGTAAACTGCCCCACGCCAGCATCTTCACCAGCGCGTCCATTTACAATTCTTAAGTCGGTACTTTTGCATATATCCAGTAATTTGATGCCCGATGCATTGCAAGTTTTATCGCAAGAAATCCGCTCTTCCAAATTAGCTTGCTCCGTACATATATCATTACTATCAACCGTAGGCATATATTTATCAAAACTAACATTAGACTGTATATAATCAAGCCTATTACCACATCTAGAGTTAAGATCGCCAGCTACTACAATCTTACCTAATGCTGAATATCTTCTAATGCCTATTTCTAAAGACTCAAAAAAGCCTATATCATGCATTTGGAAATATACAGAATCGCTCGGTGGTATGTATATAAAACATATGTAAATATCATTTTCCATACGGAAAAAATCTTTGCATATCTTGACCCACATTAAACCGTTATCGTCAGTTTCTTGTACATGCACGCCCTTGCTAATTTTTTCGCTGATAAACAAACACACACCTCCATGCCCCCGCTTTCCTCTCGGCTTATTTATAATACATTCTCTTCTAGGAATTTCAACACAGTCATACCCTTTCAAAGCAAAAGAATCATCTTTGCGTTGCCATGTTTCACAACAAAATACCAGTTCAAAATTTTGCACAAAATCTACAAAATCCTGATCACTTAATGAGTTTTTCAGTCCTTCGACATTCCAGGACAAAATGTTAAGTTCGTTTTCACACTCTTCTGCGTGCCCCTAGTCGGAGCCTGGTGTAAATGGTTTATTGTTAACAAACAATTTATCGCGCACCAAAAACGCTGATTTGCCCGCTCTGAGGGTCTGCAACATAACAGGAATCAATGCTTTCCTTCTTTCCTGAATAATTTTTGGGTACTGGTCAAAAACGCCAAATGGACTTTCTTTCAAGTTAATATTTCTCAGTGCTTCTTTGACGATCATCTTCGATTTGGTTTCCTTAAATTTCACCACTACTGCACGTATCTTGCCAGGCACTTTATTGCCCATACGGTGGGCTCTATCAATCTGAATTCTGTTTCGCGCGTCATCAATTTTCAGAATAGTTTCACAAAATTCCAGCACTTTGGATGCACAGTCCTCACCAGAAGCCACGACACGGGCAAATGTTGTTTGTGCAGTCGCTTGTTGTGAGGGTTGTGGATCTTCAGCCTGTTGCGAAAGATTAATTTCCATCTGGTTAACGTAAGTGGGAACTGCATGAGGGTCAGTATGCTCGGGAATACCCATAAATACCAAGTTGTCCTGCATAGAGCGGCATTTTATATCAAGGATATCTTCAGCCTTAGACACGTTATCCTTCTTTAAAGTTTCGTTCTCAGTGGTCAACAGTTTATTTTCGTCGGACAACTTTTTCACGTCAGCCTGTACTTTGTGTAGTTCTTGCTTGTTTACATTTGTCAATTTTGCCACGCCCTCGTATTGATCGCTAATAAACTTTTGGCTTGTTTCAATATCAGTCACCTTTCTGTCATGTTCGTGAAGTTGGCTGCCAGTTGCCAGTTGCCATTTGCCTATTCAATCGGCAACTGGCAAATGGCAGCTAACTTCACATTCTAGATGCCAATTCTCGCGAATTGGCAACAGGCAACTGGCAGCTAGATGCCAATTCAATTTGAGATGCTTTTAAGTTGAATAGGTAAATGGCAAACGGCAGCCACATGCCAATTCGCCAATTCCAGTGAATTGGCAACTGGCAGCCCGATGCCTATTCGACTCGAGAGGGTTTTAGAGCATACCAGGTGAATAGGCAACTGGCAAACGGCAGTCAGATGCCAATTCGCAATTTCTTGTGAATTGGCAACTGGCAACTGCAAGCCAAGTGCTAATTCGATATGAGAGGATTTAATCCGATTAAAGCTAAATAGGAAACCGGCAAACGGTAGCCAGATGCCAATTCGCTAATTCTTGCGAATTGGCAACTGGCAACTGGAAGCCAGATGCCAATTGGATTTGAGAGGGTTTAAGACGATTAAAGATACATAGAAAACCGGCAAACGGCAGCCAGATGACAATTCGCTAATTCTTCTGAACTGAAAACTGGCAACTGGCAGCCAGATGCCAATTAGATTCATGAGTGTTTAAGACGATTAAAGTCATGAAGAAAACCGCCAAACGGCAGCCAGATGCCAATTCACTAATTCTTGCGAATTGGCAACTGGCAAACGGCAGCCAGATGCCAATTTGATTTTTTTTATGAATCGGCATCTGGCAACTGGTAGCAAGATGCCAATTCGATTTGAGAGTGTTTAAGGGGATTAAAGCAACATGGGAAACCGGAAAATTGGCAGCCAGATGCCAATTCGAATTTTTTTTATGAATTGGCAACTGGCAACTGGCAGCCAGATGCCAATTCGACTTGAGACTGTTTAAGACGAGTAAACCTACATAGGAAACCGGCAGACGGGAGCAAGATGCCGATTCGAAAAGTTTTTTTTTAAATTGGGAACTGGCAACCAGAGTCTAATTCGATTTGAGCGGGTTTCAGACGATTAAAGCTAAATAGGAAACCGGCAAACGACATCCAGATGCCAATTCGCAAATTCACGTGAATTGGCAACTGACAACTGGCAGCCAGTTGCCAATTCGATTTGAGAGGGTTTCAGACGATTTAAGCTACACAGAAAACCTGCAACCAGATGCCAATTCCCTGATTCTTGTGAACTGGCAACTGGCAACTGGCAGCCAGATGCCATATCGATTCGAGAGGGTTTAAGACGATTAAAGATACATAGGAAACCGGCAAACGGCAGCCAGATGACAATTCGCTAATTCTTCTGAACTGGAAACTGGCAACTGGCATCCAGATGCCAATTCGATTCATGCGTGTTTAAGACGATTAAAGTCATGAAGGAAACCGGCAAACAGCAGCCAGAAGCCAATTCACTAATTCTTGCGAATTGGCAACTGACAACTGGAAACCAGAAGCCAATTCGATTCGAGAGGGTTTAAGACAATTGAAGCTACAAAGGAAACAGGCAAACGGCAGCCTGATGCCAATTTGAATTTTTTTATGAATCGGCATCTGGCAACTGACAGCCAGATGCCGATTCGATTTGAAAGTGTGTAAGGCGATTAAAGCTACATAGAAACCGGAAAACGGAGGCCAGATGCCAATTCAAATTTTTATGAATTGACAACTGGCAGCCAGATGCCAATTCGATTTGAGACTGTTTAAGACGAGTAAGGCTACATAGGAGACCGGCAAACGGCAGCAAGATGCCGATTCGAAAAGTTTGTTTGAATTGGCAACTGGCAGCCAGGTGCCAATTCGATTTGAGAGGGTGTAAGACGATTAAAGCTTAATAGGAAACCGGCAAACGACATCCAGATGCCAATTCGCAAATTGAAATGAATTGGAAACTGGCAACTGGCAGCCAGTTGCCAATTCGATTTGAGGGGGTTTGAGACGATTTTAGCTACATAGAAAACCTGCAAACGGCAGCGAGATGCCAATTTGCAAATTCTTGTGAACTGGCAACTGGCAGCCATATGCAAATTAAATTCGAGAGGCTTTAAGACATTAAAAGCTAAATTGGAATTAGTTAACTGGCAGCCAGATGACAATTCGCTTATTCTTCTGAACGTGAAACTGGCAACTGGCAGCCAGATTCCAATTCGATTCATGAGTGTTTAAGACCATTAAAGTCATGAAGGAAACCGGCAAACGGCAGCCAGATGCCAATTCACTAATTCTTGCGAATTGGCAACTGGCAACTGGAAGCCAGATGCCAATTCGATTCGAGAGGGTTTAAGACAATTGAAGCTACATAGGAAACAGGCAAACGGCAGCCAGATGCCAGTTCGATTTTTTTTTTATAAATCGGCATCTGGTAACTTGCAGGCAGATGCCAATTCGATTTGAGAGTGTTTAAGGCGATTAAAGCTACATAGGAAACCGGAAAACGGCAGCCAGATGCCAATTCAAATTTTTTTTATGAATTGACAACTGGCAACTGGCAGCCAGATGCCAATTCGATTTTTGAGTGTTTAAGGCGATAAAAGCTACATAGGAAACTGGAAAACGGCAGCCATATGCTAATTCAAAATTTTTTATGAATTGACAACTGGCAATTGGCAGCCAGATGCCAATTCGATTTGAGACTGTTTAAGACGATTAAAGATACATAGGAGACCGGCAAACGGCAGCAAGATGCCGATTCGAAACAATTGTTTGAATTGGCAACTGGCAGCCAGTTGCCAATTCGATTTGAGAGGGTTTCAGACGATTAAAGCTTAACAGGAAACTGGCAAACGACATCCAGATGCCAATTCGCAAATTCATATCAATTGGAAATTGGCAAATGACAGCCAGTTGCCAATTCGATTTTAGAGGGTTTCAGACGATTTTAGCTACATAGAAAACCTGCAAACGGCAGCCGGATGCCAATTCGCAAATTCTTGTGAACTGGCAAGTGGCAACTGGCAGCCAGGTGCCAATTCGATTCAAATGGGTTTAAGACGATTAAAGCTACATAGGAAACCGGCAAACGGCAGCCAGATGACAATTCGCTTATTCTTCTATACTGGAAACTGGCAACTGGCAGCCAGATGCCAATTCGATTCATGAGTGTTTAAGACGATTAAAGTCATGAAGGAAACCGGCAAACGGCAGCCAGATGCCAATTCACTAATTCTTGCTAATGGCAACTGGCAACTGGAAGCCAGATGCCAATTCGATTCGAGAGGGTTAAAGACAATTGAAGCTACATAGGAAACAGGCAAACGGCAGCCAGTTCGATTTTTTTTATGAATCGGCATCTGGAAAGTGGTTTGCAGATGCCGATTCGATTTGAGAGTGTTTAAGGCGATTTAAGCTACATAGGAAACCGGAAAACGGCAGCCAGATGCCAATTCAAATTTTTTTATGAATCGACAACTGGCAACTGGCAGCCAGATGCCAATTCGATTTGAGACTGTTTAAGACGAGTTAGGCCATATAGGAAACCGGCAAACGGCACCAAGATGCCGATTCGAAAAATTTGTTTAATTTGGCAACTGGCAGCCAGGTGCCAATTCGACTTGAGAGTGTTTAAGACGATTAAAGATAAATAGGAAACCGACAAACGACATCCAGATGCCAATTCGCAAATTCACGTGAATTGGCAACTGGCAACTGGCAGCCAGATGCCAATTCGCTTTGAGACTGTTTAAGACGATTTAAGCTACATAGGAAACCGGCAAACGGCAGCCAGATGCCGATTCGAAAAGTTTTATGAATTGGCAACTGGCTACTGGCAGCCAGGTGCCACTGCGATTTGAGAGTGTTTAAGACGATTAAAGCTTCATAGGAAAACGACAAACGAGATTCAGATGCCAATTTGAAAATTTTTATTAATTGGCAACTGGCAACTCGCAGCCAGATGCTAATTCGATTTGGGAAGGTTTAAGACGATTGCCAATTTTAAATGGTTTGCGCAGAGGCACAGCCTGATTTGATCACACATCAAAATATTTTGATCAGAAATTCGGATCAATTCTGTTTGTGCAGAAACATGTTTGGTTATACAAACATATACTAAAATTGACAAAAACAAAAATTATTAAGTGATCATAGACTCAGACCAGTGTTTCGCAAGTGCATAAGCTGGTCTGAGTTAGTTTTCATATTGATCAATCTATATTGTTTAAACTAAAATATATAGTGTAAGTCATGCCCGAAACCGTGAATAACTAATTCCATAAATTGAATGTTGCAGCTTTATATTTCTTGGCATTTATCTTTGGTTGTTTCATGATGAGTTCATTTCAAACTTAAATGAGATGACAATTATTATATAAGATACTTTATTTATGCAATAAGCCATTATGGCCCATGAGCATTTATACATATAATATACAATATACATATACAGGATAGGAAGCGATATATAAATACATCTATACCCTTTCTAATAGCTGCAGACATAACATAACGCCTGAAGACGTACATCGACGGAACCAGTTAGACCATAAGAAACATGCAACGCTATGACGTCGCGCACGGTATTGGGGAACAAAACGTAACGTCAAACTGTCAAGCGGCTATTTTTTCCGCCTTATGAGAATGTTATCCGCGGGATTCGACTGCCTTATATAAGAAACAAAACCAACCACGCCACGGAAACAAAAGAAAACCGGTCCGATCCTTTAAACATGTTGTAAGGCGGAAAAGTTTTCTCCGATGACAAGAGCAAGTATTGCTGTATAGTCAAACCTGCCTTAAGCAAGCACCCAAGGGAGGTACAAAAACCGCTTGTTTGAGACAGATGCTTGCTTAATACAGGTCAATTTGTAAAGAAAATGGTACTTTTGGGAATATTTTTTTTGCCATTTGATACAGTTATTTGCTTCACAAAGCTGACCTTTAAGACGTGTTTGACTATAATGGTGCAGACCTAAAAATTGCTAGACAGCCGCTTATAACAATGAGGTTTCATATGCACGTAACGTTTGAATTTCTTTATTTGTCGCCGCGTTACAAAATTTAAGACCGATGTAAATGCGCATAACAATTTTATAGTTCAAGCGCCTTTAATCCAAATTTCACAGATAATACAAAGAGACAATGTACATTTTGGAAATTTGCTTTTTGCACAGATTGCTGTAAGATTTTGTTCAAATCAGCTTAATAACATAGATAGGTGTAAGAGTTTGGTGTCAAATTTGAAATTTGTTACAAAAATTAAGACCGCAGATTTTTTAATTTCTGTCCGTATCCGCAGAGAAAAAGTACGTATTATTATATAGCTAATAAGTGATGCATAAGTACATTTGAATCATGTACAAATATTTTCAAAATTTGTTTATTCCGATACAATAAATACTCTCCGAAGAAACCAGCCCTGCAGTTTTGACGTTAATTTGAGCGTGAGTTACACTATTTTACTTTTAACAATAACTTCTTAAGGTGGAGATTGTTGAGGAATAAACAATAAAACGAATATGGAGTTAATCTAGAAAAATTCTTCTTTTTCGTAAGCAAATTTTCACAAAATTTCACATCGACATTTCTGTGTAGCATTCCTTCGAGTATGCCAACCATGCCGAATTTGTTACAGAGTTACACGCATTTTAGCGCAAAAACCAACCGTTTTGCGCCCACATTAGGATTTGCATCGTCTCAAAACCAAATATAATTGACCAGAAAAAAAAATTAATACCAATTCACGATTTTAATACAGTTTATGGCATAAAATCCGAAAAAGCATTGCTTCCGTAAGGCCCATTTCATATCTGTCACGTATCCCAATACCGTGCGCGACGTCTGTTCAGACGGGTTAGGGTCTCATGAATCATCATCGTAACAATTGAACTGATAAGTACAAAAACGCCTGAAAGCGTAATAACAGCACTGGTGAGACCCCGACCAACCTGCACAGTTATGCAGACTGGTCAGGGTCTCACTATCAGCACTATGACCAAAGTAATGATCATCGTAACAGTTCAACTGGGAAACATGAAACGTCTGAATGCGTATGTTAACAGCACCAGTGAGACCATGACTAATCTGCACATTTATGCAGACCTGTCAGGATCTCACTGATAGCACTGTGATTATAACAGTCATCATCGCACCGATCCATTGATAACTTAAATATATATCATGAAATATATCATAAATAGACTAGTGAGATACTCTTATAGCTGTTCTTCCTGTGCATGTGGCGGATTTTACTGGTGAAAGGAATCCTGGCATAGATTCTGAAAACTCAACTGCGAGCTTCGGAAACCGGACTCAGGGATAATGTGGCACGGAATAATGTCCGAACCTCATTTTCCCGAGCCCGGGTTATCGTCGCCCTTTTACCGATCCTCTGACACAGCTGAGCACAATTCGTCACATGCACTTAACTTTCGTTTCTTACAATTTTGATAGTCGTTTACCATTTAGGAGCGAATAACTAGCCGTCATTACTAAGCCGTCATTACTAAGTATTCTTATTTCGGTGGTATATGTTAAAACATGTCAAGCGGGATCGGATACGTATTCTGTTAAGTTCAAAACAGCAACTGGAGGACGGGGGCCAGGTTTAGGGAATATGTGGCGGAACCAATGTCCAGACAGCATTTCCCCGCACCGGGCCCTGTGTCATTAATCGCTAGATCCAGTATACATACCCGACCCCGGCTGATCATAGTTCACCATCAAACATTCTTTATTTATAGATATTAACAGTAATATAAGGAAAAAAGTATTAATATAAATATGAATATGACTATAACTGATAGGAGGTAATATCGGATTTTAAGATCGATAATCGATTAATGCACGCGTAATAAACATGTTACTTATACTGTATACATAGCGTATTATCAACGTATTCCGATCAGCTTGCGCAAACTGTTCAGACACTGTTTGATCTTATCATTTTGCACATATCAGAGGCTGATAACATGGCGCAGATGCACAGGCCTATTATCGTAAGTACTCATTTTAGCAGAAATACCAAAAATAGCACAAAATTTTTATCTTTAAATAATCCTTTCTAGCTTCACTTAAAACAGTCATATATTAAAGGGACGAAGTTTCATTATGGACAGAAATATTACCAATAAAGTGAAACAAAAAAAAAATATTTCTATAGCCTTGCAAGAAAAATGTTTCATAGCATTTTTTCCTTAGCTATGCGTACTATGCTATAGTAAGGTTCCTTACACAACGTTACGAGAAAATCTTCATCATTATTTAGTTTCTTACAGTCAACAGTTTTTCGACAATACTGTAATATCTAAAGAGAGCAATTATGATACAGTTTACCAGTTTATTAGAGTCTCATCCTGGTGTACAACATCACATACATATATACATGTTACAAAATAAAATACACCAAGCCATTCAATATAGAATTATAAGAGACTTATCACAGCAGTACTTATTTACAAGCATCATCATTATAAAATTTCCTGAAAGATATATACAGTCTATCACACGCTCAACTCAGCAGGGAAGCAATCCGATCGAAGAAACTCGCGGTACGCCACCACACACACAAAAGGAACCAGAAGACCGATCCTGTGAGCCATCACGTACTGACTCATCAAGGAACTGGTACCAGAGCGTCAAGTACTTCTCCGCGTACCACACCCGCATCTCGAGGAACATTGTGCCCAGAGCAAACGGGGGTCATGTCTCCTAATAATAAATGAGCAAATTTACAAGTTAGCTAGTCAATAAAAATCTTCTAAGATCCTACCCTATGACAGACAAAACATATTTCGGTTTCTTTGATAAATACGCACCACCACAGTAGTATATAAGATATCTCATTTAATATAGATATCTGATACATCATTTTAGATACTTTAAAAATTGTATATAACTATATAAGATGTCTTATTTCTCAAAACATATCTGCTGTATATGATATCTTATTTTACTTTCAAGTTATCTTATATTTAACTTTTAAGTTATATTATATGTTAAATAAGACATCTAATATAGTATATAAGATATCTCATTTAATATAGATATCTGATACATCATTTTAGATACTTAAAAAAATTGTAGGTAAGTCTGATTTTTTTCTGATCAGTTTAGGAAAATTATCGTATGGGACATGATATAAATGTAATGCTACAGTTGGCGTGTTTAGTGATTAACCCAATTATGGTTAAAAAGTTTGCTTCCTTCTTTAATTGCACGCCGGTTGGCCAGGCATCAGACTCAATGATGGGCCCGACATAAAGCTGCTTAATTTAGTTGGTTGGGGCCGGAGTTTGCCTTGTTTGTTGCTTGGTTATTGGGGTTCAACTCATAGTTTTCTTTTACTCCGTATTTCAGTGGTGTTGTCTGACTTCCCAGGAGTCTCCTGGTGTCGCAATACGTTCTCTCCGTTTTAAGTCCCCATCTCTGATTCATCTCAGGCCTTATCCGTGATTTGTTTGTTTCCGGTGATGATTCATTGGTGAGTTAGGAAACCTTCATGCGGACCAAAGAGCTGACTTAATGTTTCAAACCACTGCAGAAGCAGAGGGCGAGGTTTGGTCCAGTAAAACTAGTTTAAGCCCCAAGTAATCTTGTGCTGACCGTTCCAAGGCGGTACTTCTCTTGCTGTTCCTTGATATTATATTGTGGTGTGTCCGCTTGTCTATGGTCTCTGGCGGTTTGGTCACCTGTATTGCTGCCCAATCTGCCTTCTGTTTTGTTTTGTTTTGCAATTAAAATAAAAAAAAATAAGTAAAAATAGATGTTGATGCTGTTATTGGGGTAGCTGAATGACCATCTGTTTGGGAAAGAGCTGCTTATTCGGTTTACTGTGTGTGTCTTTCGTAAACTTGTGTCAGTTTCTGTGTGTATGTGCTTCTTTCCCTACTGGTTTTGAGAGCTGAATGTGGGATTTGATTGTATCATTTCCTGATCATTGCCTATCTTTTTACTTTATTATATTAGATCTCTTATGTATCTTATCATAGGTCTCTTAAACAGGATAAATGGTAAAATGGATTGCCATAAAAACAAGACAAGTACATAATTACTGTTATTTCAGCTTTAAAAGCTACACAAATGACTGAGGAAGACGCTCTGACGCTGCCCTTATATATGTCCACGTTATCATTGCCTATCTTTTTACTTTATTATATTAGATCTCTTATGTATCTTATCATAGGTCTCTTAAACAGGATAAATGGTAAAATGGATTGCCATAAAAACAAGACAAGTACATAATTACTGTTATTTCAGCTTTAAAAGCTACACAAATGACTGAGGAAGACGCTCTGACGCTGCCCTTATATATGTCCACGTTATCATGACACACAAGACTAAAACGCTTGAACTATTCAAATTCGACTGACTTCGCCGTATCGATGCCATCGTACTACACTTCTATGGCTACACGCCGGTATAACGAGAGCTTTACGAAGTCGTGTTGCATTCCGAAGACAATCGGGCTGCTTTTGTTTCCTTCGTAATGTCTTCGTGAGGCGAAAAATGCCCGATGACACCGATGATCACACGAAGTAAAGACGAAGATGACATGATTAGACAAGATGCCCTCACGATGGCCTTACGAAGGCAAAATGGACACACGAAGTCAACACAAAAATGAGCCTTCGCAATGTCATTCGGCAATTTTTTTTGCATGCCAAAGATTTTGCCACCGCTCACGAAGTTGCTGCCGAAGCAAGAGAAAATCATCCGGCGATCATACGATGGTTTTAGATGCTCTCACGAATGACCCGATGTTATTACGATCAGAGCCGAATTTGAACATTTCCATTATCGTATGGCCATCAGGTGTCATTATCGGGACAGTGTGATGCCTGCATAATCGATTGCATGGCATCTTTCAAGCAGTATTTCTCCGAATCTCTTGTTCAGTTATAACACTCTATCCCACAGTCACCTGCTAATTATGAAAGACAGATTTACTCCGTGGTTAGAATAAAATAAAGCAAACAGTATTTGAAAATGTCATCGATGTATGTATTTACAGAGATACCGCAGCTTCCTAACTGCTGAAAGTGAAAATCCCACCTTCGTAGCAGAGTGGCTTAGGTCGTTTACTTCAAGTCACTGTAACCTCTAACTGATTGAGGGTCGTGGAATCGAGCTCTAGATGCCGACCATGTTTCTTTATGTGAAAAAAGTAGGCAGTTGCTTACGGGGGATGAGAGATTGGGACTGGTTCTTCCCAGTAACGAATTTATATCCCCCGCTTTCAGGACTTTTTAAGCTTAAAACCCCTCTTAAATTGAATTGGCCACTGACTCCACGTTGCCAGTTGCCAATTCATTACAACTTCGGAATAGGCATTTGGTTACAGTTTGCCAGTTGCCTATTTAGATTTTGGCATTTGGCTCTCAGCTTCCAGTAACTGTTCCCTATTAATATTTTCTAGTCTGAAGCCCTCTCACTTAGAAATGCCAGCTGGCTGCCAGTTGCCACTTCACCAGGATTGACGAATCGACAACTAGCTGCTGTTTGCCGGTTGCCCATTTGAATAATTGTCTCTTTAACTGCCTCAATTTGAATTCGCATCTGACTGACAAATGCTAGTGCCAATTCACATTAATTTGCGAATCGGTATCTTGCTGCCATTTACAAGTTTTCTATTCACCCGCTAAGCTCTAACTGGCATCTGGCTGCCCATTAACAGTTGCCACTTCGCTTGGACCGCGAATTTGCATCGTGCTGCATTTCGCCGGTTGCCTGTTCACCTGTTATTCTCTATAACTGCATCAAAACTGCCCGAAAACGAATTGGCTGCCAGTTGCCAGTTCATAAGAATTAGCGAATTGGCATCTGGCTACTGTTTGCCGGTTTCGTATGTAGCTTTAATCGTCTTAAACCCTCACAAATCGAATTGGCGACTGGCTGCCAGTGGCCATTTGCCAATTCACAAGAATTTGCGAATTGGCATCGGAATTTCGTTTGCCGTTTTCCTAGATAGATTTAGTCGTATCAAACCCTCTCGAATCGAATTAGCATCCGGCTGCCAGTTGCCAGTTACCAATTCATAAAATTTTTCGAATTGGCATCTGGCTGCCGTTTGCTGGTTTCCTTAGTAGCTTTAATCGTTTTAAACGCTCTCAAATCGAACTGGCATCTGGCTACCAGTTGCCACCCGCCAATTCGCGAGAATTAACGAACTGGTATCTGGCTGCCGTAAGCCGATTTTTTACTTGGCTTTAATTGGCTTAAAGCCTATCGAATCGAATTGGCATCTGGCTGCCAGTTGACAGTTAATAAGAATTAGCGAACTGGAATATGGCTGCCGTTTGCCGGTTTCTCAGTTGCTTTAATCGTCTTTAACCCTTTCAAATCGAACTGGCATCTGGCTGCCAGTTGCCAGTAGCCAATTCACAAGAATTAGCGAAATGGCATCTGGCTGCCGTTTGCCGGTTTTTTACTTGGCTTTAATCATCTTAAACCCTCTGGAATCAAATTAGCATCTGACTGCTAGTTGCCAGTTCATAAGAATTAGCGAATTGGCATCTGGCTGCTGTTCGCTGGTTTCCTATGTAGCTTTAATCATCCTAAACCCTCACAAATCGAATTGGCAACTGGCTGCCAGTGGCCTATTAACAAGAATTTGCGAATTGGCATCGGAATGTCGTTTGCCGTTTTCCTAGATAGATTAAATCGTCTAAAACCCTCTCGAATCGAATTGGCATCCGGCTGCCGGTTGCCAGTTACCAATTCATAAAAATTTTCAAATTGACATCTGGCTGCCGTTTGCTGGTTTCTAAGTAGCTTTAATCGTCTTAAACGCTCTCAAATCGAACTGGCATCTGGCTAACAGTTGCCACTTGCCAATTCGCGAGAATTGTTGAACTGGTATCTGGCTGCCGTTTGACGGTTTTTTTACTTGGCTTAAATCGTCATAAACCCAATCGAATCGAATTGGCATCTGGCTGCCAGTTGCCAGATGCCAGTTCATTAGAAATACCGAATTGGCATCTGGCTGCCGTTTGCAGGTTTCCTAAGTAGATTTAATCGACTTAAACCCTCTCAAATCGAACTGGCATCTGGCTGCCAGTTGCCAGTAGCCAATTCACAAGAATTAGCGAAATGGCATTTGGCTGCCGTTTGCCGGTTTTTTAACTTGGCTTTAATCATCTTAAACCCTCTGGAATCAAATTAGCATCTGACTGCTAGTTGCCAGTTCATAAGAATTTGCGAATAGGCATCTGGCTGCTGTTCGCTGGTTTCTTATGTAGCTTTAATCATCCTAAACCCTCACAAATCGAATTGGCAACTGGCTGCCAGTGGCCTATTAACAAGAATTTGCGAATTGGCATCGGAATGTCGTTTTCCGTTTTCCTAGATAGATTTAATCGTCTAAAACCCTCTCGAATCGAATTGGCATCCGGCTGCCGGTTGCCAGTTACCAATTCATAAAACTTTTCAAATTGACATCTGGCTGCCGTTTGCTGGTTTCTAAGTGGCTTTAATCGTCTTAAACGCTCTCAAATCGAACTGGCATCTGGCTAACAGTTGCCACTTGCCAATTCGCGAGAATTGTTGAACTGGTATCTGGCTGCCGTTTGACGGTTTTTTTACTTGGCTTAAATCGTCATAAACCCAATCGAATCGAATTGGCATCTGGCTGCCAGTTGCCAGATGCCAGTTCATAAGAAATACCGAATTGGCATCTGGCTGCCGTTTGCAGGTTTCCTAAGTAGATTTAATCGACTTTAACCCCTCAAATCGAACTGGCATCTGGCTGCCAGTTGCCAGTAGCCAATTCACAAGAATTAGCGAAATGGCATCTGGCTGACGTTTGCCGGTTTTTTACTTGGCTTTAATCATCTTAAACCCTCTGGAATCACATTGGCATCTGACTGCTAGTTGCCAGTTGCCAGTTCATAAGAATTAGCGAATTTGCATCTGGCTGCTGTTCGCCGGTTTCCTATGTAGCTTTAATCGTCCCAAACCCTCTCAAATCGAATTGGCAACTGGCTGCCAGTGGCCTATTCACAAGAATTTGCAAATTGGCATCGGAATGTCGTTTGCCGTTTTCCTAGATAGATTTAATCGTCTAAAACCCTCTCGAATCGAATTGGCATCCGGCTGCCAGTTGCCAGTTACCAATTCATAAAAATTTTCAAATTGGCATCTGGCTGCCGTTTGCTGGTTTCCTAAGTAGCTTTAATTGTCTTAAACGCTCTCAAATCGAACTGGCATCTGGCTAACAGTTGCCACTTGCCAATTCGCGAGAATTCATGAACTGGTATCTGGCTGCCGTTTGACGGTTTTTTACTTGGCTTTAATCGTCATAAACCCAATCGAATCGAATTGGCATCTGGCTGCCAGTTGACAGTTGCCAGTTCATAAGAAATACCGAATTGGCATCTGGCTGCCGTTTACCGGTTTCCTTCATGAATTTAATCGTCTTAAACACTCATGAATCGAATTGGCATCTGGCTGCCAGTTGCCAGTTTCCAGTTCAGAAGAACTAGCGAATTGTCATCTGGCTGTCGTTTGTCGGTTTCTTATGTAGATTTAATCGTCTTAAACCCTCTCAAATCCAATTGGCATCTGGCTGCCGGTTGCCAGTTGCCAATTCGCAAGCATTTGCGAATTGGCATCTTGCTGCCGTTTGCCGGTTTCCTATTTAGCTTAAATCGGCTTAAATCCTCTCAAATCGAATTGGCACTTGGCTGCCGTTTGCCAGTTGCCTATTCACCTGGAATGCTCAAAAACCCTCTCGAGTCGAATTGGCATCTGGCTGCCAGTTGCCAATTCACGCGAATTGGCATGTGGCTGCCGTTTGCCAGTTTCCTATTCAGCTGTAAAAACATCTCGAATCGGCAACTAGCTGCCAGTTGCCTGTCGCCAATTCGCGAGAATTTGCGAATTGGCATCTAGAATGTGAAGTTAACTGCCATTTGCCAGGTGCCGATTGAATAGGCAATTGGCAACTGGCAACTGGCAGCCAACTTCACGAACATCTTTCTGTCCGTATTTTCAATTTTTCGCCTGTTTTCAGATATGTTTAATTCAATGCTACTCAACCTCGACAGAATACTAGCCTGCTGGGCCTCTATTGAGTCCAGTTTCTGAAGTTTTGACATAATATGGTCAAGTTTTGCTGTAAGTTCTTGTGTACTTGAAATTTGTTGCGGCTGTGGCCAGTAAGGGCCGGGCGGAGGCGGTGGTTGAAAGTGCATAGGAAAGTCTAATTTAGGTGGTTGGAAAACGTTTGAGCTTGGAACACTCGCTATAGAGCTAGCTTGCCCAGTAGATACTGTTGGTTGCTCCTTATTCGCTTTGTTCGCATTTTAGACACCGCTCCGGCCGCCGCCATGTTTGAATGTAGTTTCTTCACATGTGCCTCGCTAGACCTTCTACAACGTTTCTTTCTCCGCTTTTTATCAGGCGTTTTGTCATCATTTTTACCCGACATAAGTAAGGAAAGTCATAATAGTAGTTACCAAAAGTCCAAAAAGTCCAAAATTCCATGGAATAACACACTTTTTTGAATTTTTTACAGCTCTAACAGTTTTGTGTAAACCGCCTCTTTCAAATCACGTGATCCAAGCAAGAAAATTCGGACAGTGACATTGTTTCATTCATATGTCACTTGTTTGGAATTAAAACAAAATAACTGGGCAAACTGTGAAAATCCTGATGAGACGGCTCATAATGAGCCGTCTCATTTGGATTTTCACTGTTTGCAAGGTATGTTTGAATTAACCCCCGACTCTACCCTAAATAACTTGAGAATAACTATTTGTTTGAGAAAATCTGAAGTTTCTGCATGAAAATTGGCGGAGCATGGCAAACACTGTATGCCAAGCTCCGATATCATTCTGCCGGGGTACTAAGCACAATAGTTAATAATTCCATAGTTGCTATGGCAACAGATCTATGGCGTTCTCTCATTTATAATCAGCGAGGAGCTCCTCTCGAATTATAAGTGAGATACTACCTGAAATTCATACAATGGAAAAATGTGAGTTTCTCAAACCTTTAGTTCATTTTCAAATAATTTAATTTTCTGTTTTCAATGGTTACATAGTTGTGGTTGAAGTTGTCGAGTTCAAATCAATTCAAGATCAATCCTATTACCAATGCCATTCCGCAAAAACTTGAAATGAACCACTGCATTGTGGTAATACATGTACATACTTTTGAGTTTCATAAAACTCATATAGTTGGTTACTAAGTTATGGCGCCGTAGTCGAGTGGTTAGAATGACTCGGTTATTGTGCAGAAAGTCACTGGATGGTCGTGAGTTTGCGGCTCACCGTCGCCATCCGACGACTGGAAAACTCTCACTGTCAACCCAGCAGTAAACGGGTATCTTTTTCGAATCAGAGAAGGATAAGGCAGCGAAAAGAGAGAGATGGGCTCCGCCTTTCATCAGCTGTGCCCAAGATACGGTGGGTCTCTAACCCCACTGCCCCTACGGCTATTAGGCTATGGAAAACCTTTATCTTTTTTAAGTTATGGCTCTTGTCAGACTTAAAACATGACAAGCATGAACAAAATTATTATATATTCCATAGGCGGCGGTAAACAACGCTTATAGTCAAATTAAAGATATGTATATTTCAATATGCACTTATGGAATGACTTTAGAAACAATTAGACAAGAATCATTGCACAGGCCTGACAGAATCCCCGCTGTACGTATAAAAATGATTTTGACTATCAGCTTCGCACCTGACAGATCAAACCTCTTCTTATAAATGAATCCAAAGAGATTTGTGATTCTTTAAGTAGCTCACCCACTTGGCACACAAAGTTGAATCAACCTTGATTCAGCCTTGATTCAACGTCACGACGTTGAACCAAGGCTGATTCAAGGTTGATACAACTTTGTGTGTCTACTGTGTCAATTTGGTGCAAAGCAGTTGTGTTTTAAATGTAACAGTGACAGCGCCAGTCCTACAGCAGAAAGATTTTGAAAACATTTTGCTTATCTATTGGACATGATAAGACACCGGCAAACTGGAAAGGTTTTTTACCGAGTCATGGTGTGTCATTAGATAAAGGACAAAGCCAAGGCCTATTTTCAATTATTCCATAGTTATCTTTGCAATTTATAACATTTTAAATAGAAGTTGCTGAATACCAATATAAAATGAATGTTCTAATATTTTTCTTCAGTTTGGTCGCAATTCCTTTTTGTAAGTATACTTTGGCATCATAATGGTTAAGAATTTTAGCTTGAAAAGAAAAAACTTTCGAGAAGTTTTAATGTTGTTGTCAATTTTTTCTATGTTTGTTGATTTTAGTTTTGTTCAATCAACTAAGGAGTCACTGTAGCTCAATGTGTTACATGCATTCAGTGCTGGTTCAGATAAATATCAGGCAGGTGACTCAACATGAAGGTTAGCAGATATGCCTGATATTCATTTTACAGAAGAATAATAATGAAAAACCAAGAAATAGAATGTTGGTTTTCAAAAAATTTAATTACAGTTGCTATAGTAACAGTAACTAATATTAGGTCAAAATTGGTCAAATAATGCCCCGAATTTGCTCAAAGTTACATGTAACAAGTAGTTTCTAACAATAAGGAATCAACATGGAGAAACAAACACCAGTGTCAGAGATAACTGAATTAACTCGTAACGTTCGAAAGAGAAAACAGGCCTATGGACCGCATGGACACTGGAAAGGAAAATCAGCCGTTTTCATGTGACTGAAGGCCAGTTTGTTTCAACTTCTGAAAACAGATACTGCGAAATGGTATTATGACAATATTAGATCAACTATCCGTTAACATGAACAGAAGTTACGAAAATCGACCTCGAAATTGACCATATTTTCCAACAGACTTCCATGCAAAAATGTGTAAAAATACGTCTAACAAGAAATATCTTTAAAAAAGATAGTCGGCTCAGATTAAAATAGAAGTGTGTATTGTAATATGCATGAGTCAGGTACATGTCAGATATCGAATGTGCTGATCAGATTGTACGGATGCGCGTGTTGATATGCACATTGGTTGTTGGTGTTGGGGTATCGATTTCGGAAATGCTTTGAATTTTTATTGGGGTCTGTCTGTGTTGCACATACTGTATCAATAAGGATTGGTTGGCTGACCGCCACACATATAATCTTAAAAGTGTCGCAGTTCAAACACACCATCAACAACTAAGCCATCAACAGTTTCTTTAATTTTGCCTTCGATTTCTGTATCAAGTTATTATGTTGGATTTATATTTTACATGAACGGCATAACAGGCGAAATGTTCTTTCAAATTGGCAAAAAGCGATTTGGACCGAAATATGTAGATTCATCACGACACGGTTTATACGCCAACATTCAAATGAAACTGAAAAAAAGAGAAAACGAACGTAAGCCACTACATGTAACATCACAAACTCGGATGTATTTATATTGAAATACTTAAAATATAGGTCAATAGTAAGGTTATACGGCTAAAGCCGAAAAATTCAAATTCGATTTTCTCATCAATGCATGAAAATCATTCCGAAAGAATTAAGGGTAAAATAATACATGTACATTATAAAGTCTATTTATTGTTAAGTTTCATAAAATTCTGTTGACCCCCGTGCGGAATGATTTTTTTTAGTTTGCTTGAAGACTAACTGAACCAGCATTTAAACGCTGGCCTGCTGATCTAGCGGAATTCAGGCGGAAATCTTCCCAACCGTAAAAGGGATCCCATGGAACACAGCCTTTCTTTATCACTCTCCCTTCGTCCTGATATTACTGAAACACTGTTGGAAAGGACGTACAACCGCAAGTCATCGGTCCATCAATTTTACGCACTTGCCAAATTACTTAAATAAAACATTCTAAAATTCAGTTCCATTTGATTTGTGTTGCGTGAAAAGGGGTTTTAAGTCATGTGTGTTCCACAAGTATTCAAATCAGCCTGCGGACCTGCGCAAGCCGATGACAGATGTCAGTTTTTCACGTTTTAGATTCCCCAGGATACATAGATTGTATACGCGAAAAGGAAAGTCTCTGTCATTGGACTGCGCGGATGCGGTTCGCAATGTCGTAATGTGCCCTTTCAAGCGATGCCAATACTACCTCAAAAGGCGTAAACTTAATTTCTTATTCAGGATTGATCAGATTTACTAGCTACATGTACAATGTAGAAGAGGTTCCCATATAAGCATCAAAATGAGACCATCTATGACAGTGTACGTTATTTCAGTGTTATTTAATTGTTGTATTTTTTTATATGCGGGTACATGTAAATAGAAAGCAAACACATAAAATGAACCTAATAACCCAGCAGGCACACAACCTTGACTCAACCTTGAATAAACCTTGATTCAACGTTGTGACGTTGAATTAAGGTTGATTCAAGGTCGAGTGAAGGTTGTGTGTCCAGTGAGAACATTCTTGTATGTTTTTGTTAGACTATTCATAAAATATTTTGGTCAAGATTGTGTATGTTTATTTTTATTTAACAGGCTACTCCTGCCCATCTTCGTGGAAAACTTATAACGGGACGTGTTTCTTCTTCAGTTATGACGAACAGTCTTGGGCTAATGCCGTAGTATGTGTTGTTCATTACAAAGCTCCAAACAGGAAATCCGCCTTTACATTTAACGAATATTTCAATTAAAATCTTAAAGAGTTCCTTCAAGAGCAGACAATACATTCAGAAGGTGGAACATGGGCCAGACTTCGTAGTTTCGGTTAATAATTGACAATATCTGGTAACGAAACCAGAGAAAAGCATACTGAAAGCCTGTTTAAATGATTTTGTCAACTGTTCAGGTCCTGACCAGCCCGCACATGTGCGCAATCTGCTTAGGTCATGAGCGATCTACAAGGTCAGATTCATTATTGCCAACGCTCAAGGGTGGAGACTGCAGACAAACGTTTAGTTACACCGGAAGTAATGTTGTTTACGAAGTCATGCGGCATGCAAAAATAAGGGCTTTGGCTCTTTGTCATTCTAAATACCGCTGATTTTTTCGGTAGCCTACAATACG
The DNA here is from genome assembly GCA_963989385.1 of Ctena decussata. NCBI lineage: Eukaryota > Metazoa > Mollusca > Bivalvia > Lucinida > Lucinidae > Ctena > Ctena decussata. Next base: position 13,103,052 of record OZ022498.1, read on the forward strand.
TCTGTTAAGGCATTTTGATAACTACAAACTTTTGTAAAATTATATAAATAAACAATTTCTTCATTGGAAATACAATGGAATCAATAGCAGAACCAAATTATTGATATATTATGTCTTGCTATTGTTGCGCAGACAAAATATAACGTTCATAATCCATATATTACTGAAACGAATTCAATTGTTAGATGAAATTCATCCGTTTCATTCCAGACTGAATGTAAAGACCACAACGGTGCCATTTTAACTGAGATAAAGAGCGCGTCCCTCAACAAGTTCCTGTCGTCAGAAGCCCATCGTCATGGCTGTAAGAGATTTCTATAATAAAGGATTTAAATTATGTAACGTAGTTTTTACATTTATATTTAATCGCCTTTCATTAAAACATTTGTTTAACTGCACACCGTTATACTAGTGTTCTTAAAGAACATAGAAATATACATTGCTCCTAATTTTTGGCTTCAGTCAGTGGTTCAAATCCGCTTTTCTAAACTTTGAAGTACATACTTTTTTGTAAACACCAGCTTGCCTATGTATGGGTTATGACAATCCAACCTGATCCATATATTGTAAACTTTTCAGAAAGTTTTAATCATAAAACAATTGATTGAACTGGTAACAACAATAATAATAATAATAATGTAATGATAATAATATAGGACCTAAAAACCAATACAACAAATACAATAAAAAGCATAACATACAATAACCAATGGCAAAATAAAGGAGTAGCTCTAAATGTACCTTGCTTGCAATTTTTCAGTTGACAGATTTTGGATTGGAGGTAAATTTGATATACTTGGATCAGGCGGCTGGAAGTGGATGGGCTCTAAAACCAGTATGTATCGCGGATATACCAACTGGGCCCCGGGCAACCCTAGGAACATGTTTACTCGTATGCCCCTAGGCACATTGTGCGCAGAGTCGAGAAATGGTAATTGGTACGACAGCAAATGCGACGTTGTCTCTCACTATATTTGTCAGTTATGAAACAGGTAAGAAATTGACCTTCCGACTCCTGGCCCCAACCCCTAGCCCAGGCTTAGCGCCTAAGTAAATTGGGCAAACTCAGACCAGACTAGGCAAATGCGAATCTGAACAGTTTGTCCAGTTCATTCAGACAAAATTAGAAAAAAGCAAAAAAAGAAAAAAAAAAGAAACAGATGTCAGCTATGTATGTATGTATGTATGTATGTATGTATGTATGTATGTATGTATGTATGTATATGTATGTATGTAAAAACTGGTGTGGGCAGGCACACATCGTTTATGTCTTCTAAAATTATTGTGTCTCACGGAATAATTTAATTTTAATCTTAGCGATTCAAATACAGTATTTGCATTTTCAGTAGTGCATACGGTATTTTTGTCTACTCCAGTCAAATATACTGTACAAAAATAAAATAATTGAGGGTCATCAGTCGGCAGGAAAAAGTTCAGATTAAAAATCAATTCATTTATAATAAGTATTCATTTTCTAATACACAGTCGCACAAAATTCAAGATTCTGAAACAATTTTTAGGCTATTTCAAATGTCATAAGGTATCTTTAACGCGGTTGTGCTGTCTGAACATTGGTTTCCGCCATATGGCCGCATATCACCAGACTCCAGAGAGTTAAAGTTACCTTCCAAGATGCAGTTAATACATATGTGCCTATGGAAATGCAGAAACTTTTCAATTCAGGGCAACATTTATTATTATGTATTTGGCCACTCTCCTGTTAAGGGTAATAGTAACTGTCGAGGGTAAAGTTGAACTAGTTAAATTTTCTGTCTGTTAATTGTGTACTCTGTTTTTCATTCCATCAACGTGTGTAAGTGGATTTTCCAACTCATATACCTGTACTTTGTCGGGTGATTTATATGGTTGCATTCGCCTGCTGTCTCTGCGGGGTGCAATATAGTGGAGCCCAGCAAACGGGGATGTGCTGTTTGGACATTGGCTCCGCCACACGTCTCCGGGTCGCCGGGCTCCGAGTGTTACATGATTAGAGCTAGAAAGCAGGTATTTATGCAAAAATGCTCGACTTACGCATAAAGCTTTACAAAGATCTCCAGTTATGATTCATTTCACAATTTGCTATGTCGCCTCTATCCTGTAGTAAAGTTTCTGTATGTTGTATGTATATGTGCTCATGGGCCGTTATGGCCTAATGCATAATAAAGTATCTATCTTTCATAAAATCTTTGCTAGTTTGACAGGAAGTTTAGTTTGTATTTGTGTTCACTATTTTTTCTTCATTAGTGCATATTTTATTAACTGCGACATGGAGACTGAAAGTGATAGTGAAACTACAATAACTGAAACACGATTAAACCCTAAAGGTACAGATAAAACATTTGAATATTCATCTTAATGGTATGTAACTATAATAGTCGTGTCAGGTACATGTGTGTGATGGGTCTTAAACATTTACTTGCATTCTCATGCGGCACAAAAATCCGTAACATATATACAGAGAGAGAGAGAGACAGAGAGAGATCCTGGCGATGAATAATAATAATAATATCAATAAAAACCGTCTGACCTGGTGTCCAATGCTTTGTTCATATAACTATCTTGACAGGATTCAATAATGAGTTATCCGAACACTTTGTGGAAGAGTGATGCCTAGCGTCCCATTTGATGCCTAGCGTCCCAAAATGGGATATAGGCAAACAGTGCAGACCCAGATCAGACGCCGCAAAACGCGGCGTCTGATCAGGGTCTACACTTTTTGCATGCGACAAATGGATATTTTTCCTCAAAATAAAACAAAACAGCGAAAAAAAAAAAACTAAACCTGACAACTCTTAAATGTCAAAAGGACTCGTCCAATATATACAGAAAGAAGAGTCCACTTGGCATTAATGGGTTAATTCATGGCTGACATTTTATCTAGTCTTTCTTTGTTTCAGAGAAAATAATGACGACAATAACAGCTACATGTAGGAGATACACGTTCCACTACAAGGAGCAGATGGATGCCATTCTTTTGTTTATGACAGACTATTTTCCCTTATTGATATAAATCAAGCTATATTTTTTGTTGTTGTTTTTGCTGTTTTTGTTGATTTTGCAAGTTCGTCTGTTCAGAAGAAGCAGAAAATAGAAGAACTTATAAATTTTGTGTTTAAACCCTCAACCAGCCCGACGAGATGAGTATCACAGAGTATAATCGATTCCGCCAATTTTCGCTTCCTGCAGAGACTGTCCGTCATATTTGGCTTCCGCCGAGACTGTCCGCAAACTCTTGCTTCCTGCAGAGACTACTGTCCTCGAAAAATGGCTTCCTGCCGAGACTGTCCGCGTGATTCTGCTTCCTGTCGAGAGCCTCGGCAGGAAGCAGAATCACGCGGACAGTCTCTGCAGGAAGCCATTTTTCGAGGACAGTAGTCTCTGCATATTTGGCTTCCGCCGAGACTGTCCGCAAACTCTTGCTTCCTGCAGAGACTACTGTCCTCGAAAAATGGCTTCCTGCCGAGACTGTCCGCGTGATTCTGCTTCCTGTCGAGAGCCTCGGCAGGAAGCAGAATCACGCGGACAGTCTCTGCAGGAAGCCATTTTTCGAGGACAGTAGTCTCTGCAGGAAGCAAGAGTTCGCGGACTGTCTCGGCGGAAGCCAAATATGATGTACAGTCTCTGCAGGAAGCGAAAATTGGCGGAATCGATTATACCCTGTGAGTATGGATGAGGCATTTAAAGTCAGTGTAGCACATGTGTAGGGCTGAATCCTAATATTACAAGCCAACGATCGTAGCTTATATAGCCATGTCGAACTACATGTATCTAACTACATAATTATTCAGTTATGGCTGGAGGGGTCGGGCGATGGCGCTGTGTAGCTGTCCGTGCCGGGCCGTCCTATTACTTTGGATAGTTGTAGAACAAGCCAGCAAGGGCCGGCTGTGCTTTGCAGCAGGTTCGGATGGGATTGTTTGATTCTTTGTTTTACATGTTTTACTCTCGTCTATCCTATCTTTCTCTTCTTCTTCACTCCCATTAAGAGGCGGTTCAATATACCGTATTCTACCGAATTAGCGCACATGCCTCTATAAGCGCACGCCGTGGCAATTTGTGAGGCATAGGACTTTTAATGCACACATTTTTACTGGTTTATCCCTTTGTTTTCCCGTTTACAAGAGCTATAAATGCAATAGAATATTTAAGTTTTTACTTCTAAATCTTCTCTATCCTTCTACATGTACATGTATATCCATACGAATTTAAAGGTTTAGCATCAGAGAAAAGCTGCTTATAAGCAGCTTTTCTCTGATGCTTTACCTTTAAATTCGTTCCCTTCAATATATAATAACCTATTAAAATGTGCGCTTATATGAAAGAAAGTTTACTACAAGTATTTGCCGCCATTTTGAAAAAGTTAAGCGCTCAGGGCGCTAATAAGGTCGATTACGGTAGACTGAAATACTGTCTCAATTGGCCGTTAAACCCTAACAGCCAATCAGCCAATCTATAGCTAAAGGCTGCAGTGTACGTGCAAAGTTGCTTATTCGTACTTTACACTTCAGGACATGTGCAAAACGTAGGCACTCATGAGAGACTATGCGTTCGCACACTCTGATCACAAATCAATACAGCACGAGAATGAGATCGTGGAAGGGCCGTCCGGTCAGGTTTTCAGTGATCACAGATGTTTGCTTGGCCTCAGGCCAATAAAACTAAATGTAGCCAAATTAAGTTTTGATAGACATGTTATGCATTTAAAATAAGTTATGAGTCGCGCAGAGAATGAGAAAACGTATTTCAATGCATAGGCGAACTGTGCAACTCCGCTAGAATACGGTGAATTGCACCAAACTGGAAAAGTCAGAACTAGACAAGATACAAAATGAAGCTGCTAGAATAGCCACGGGAGCAACAAAACTTGTTTCTGTTGACGCCCTTTATAAAGAAATTGGTTGGGAAACAATCGAACAAAGAAGAATTATTCATGAACTGACTCTTTTTTTTATCAATTCTCTTACTCCTTGACAGCTCACGTCCTTAGTTCCACAACACGTTAGTAACCTTTCTCGCTATTATCTTCGAAACTCGGATGACCTCCAGTCTGTAAATACTAGAACAAGTCAATACTGTCATTCTTTTTTACCATCTACTATGAGGGCTTGGAATAGCTTACCTGTTGAGATCAAGCAATCTGCATCTTAGCGATGTTTTAAATGTAGTTTAATCTCCGTAAAGCTCGAAGGGCTTCTCGTTGCATTTCTCTGCCCGATGAAAAGTCAATTCTTAAAACTGAATTTTATTGGATTTATTCAAATTCAATGCTTTACACAACCTAGGCTGACATATGCTGCTCGAAGAAATAAACTGAGCCGCAACACAACAAAACCAACAATGTGGTTGTGCGCCCAGCGCAGACTCAGATCAGCCTGGGCATCCGCCCAGTCTGATCAGACTCTTCGTTTAGTGCTGAAAGGGTAACTAAGGGTCGAAGCTACTTCCATGCGGACATTGAAGACTCTGATCAGACTGGGCGGATGCCCAGGCTGATCTGCGTCTGCGCTGGGTGCACAACCACGTTGTTGGTTTTCTCGTGTCGCGGCTCAAATTATAGGTAAAACATTAAACATGTACCTTAATGTCAGAAGTTGGGAACAGCTGACGCTGAGATTTCCACGACAGTTGCCGTTTGTTTTACATCTAGAACTGAAACGCAATAAGAAAGTTGATAACGCTCCGTAATAATAAACTAAAGTAGTCTAAAGTCTATTCAAATGCTGGCTGAAAGGAAAAGGATCAGCCTGCTCACTCACAAAGGATGGTTAAAGTGGCAGATAATAACTTAAGTATACTAAATTAGACTAAAGTCTATTCAAATGCTGGCTGAAAGGAAAGGATCAGCCTGCTCACTCACAAAGGATGGTTAAAGTGGCAGATAATAACTTAAGTATACTAAATTAGACTAAAGTCTATTCAAATGCTGGCTGAAAGGAAATGATCAGCCTGCTCACTCACAAAGGATGGTTAAAGTGGCAGATAATAACTTAAGTATACTAAATTAGACTAAAGTCTATTCAAATGCTGGCTGAAAGGAAAGGATCAGCCTGCTCACTCACAAAGGATGGTTAAAGTGGCAGATAATAACTTAAGTATACTAAAGTAGACTAAAGTCTTTTCAAATGCTGGCTGAAAGGAAAAGGATCAGCCTGCTCACTCACAAAGGATGGTTAAAGTGGCAGATAATAACTTAAGTATACTAAAGTAGACTAAAGTCTATTCAAATGCTGGCTGAAAGGAAAAGGATCAGCCTGCTCACTCACAAAGGATGGTTAAAGTGGCAGATAATAACTTGAGTATACTAAAGTAGATTAAAGTCTATTCAAATGCTGGCTGAAAGGAAATGATCAGCCTGCTCACTCACAAAGGATGGTTAAAGTGGCAGATAATAACTTAAGTATACTAAATTAGACTAAAGTCTATTCAAATGCTGGCTGAAAGGAAAGGATCAGCCTGCTCACTCACAAAGGATGGTTAAAGTGGCAGATAATAACTTAAGTATACTAAATTAGACTAAAGTCTATTCAAATGCTGGCTGAAAGGAAATGATCAGCCTGCTCACTCACAAAAGATGGTTAAAGTGGCAGATAATAACTTAAGTATACTCAATTAGACTAAAGTCTATTCAAATGCTGGCTGAAAGGAAATGATCAGCCTGCTCACTCACAAAGGATGGTTAAAGTGGCAGATAATAACTTAAGTATACTAAATTAGACTAAAGTCTATTCAAATGCTGGCTGAAAGGAAATGATCAGCCTGCTCACTCACAAAGGATGGTTAAAGTGGCAGATGATAACTTAAGTATACTAAAGTAGACTAAAGTCTATTCAAATGCTGGCTGAAAGGAAAGGATCAGCCTGCTCACTCACAAAGGATGGTTAAAGAGGCAGATAATAACTTAAGTATACTAAAGTAGACTAAAGTCTATTCAAATGCTGGCTGAAAGGAAATGATCAGCCTGCTCACTCACAAAGGATGGTTAAAGTGGCAGATAATAACTTAAGTATACTAAAGTAGACTAAAGTCTATTCAAATGCTGGCTGAAAGGAAAAGGATCAGCCTGCTCACTCACAAAGGATGGTTAAAGTGGCAGATAATAACTTAAGTATACTAAATTAGACTAAAGTCTATTCAAATGCTGGCTGAAAGGAAAAGGATCAGCCTGCTCACTCACAAAGGATGGTTAAAGTGGCAGATAATAACTTAAACATACTAAAGTCGACTAAAGTCTATTCAAATGCTGGCTGAAAGGAAAAGGATCAGCCTGCTCACTCACAAAGGATGGTCAAAGTGGCAGATAAAAACTAAAGGCAGCCCAAGAGCCACAAATTGCAAATAGGGACTATTCCGATGAGACTGCACTGAAGTGCAGCGAAGGATCCGAGTTCGCTGTTTGCCTACTCCGTTAAAATGATATGACCTGTAGGAGCGGCGGTAGTGTAGTGGATAACACGTTTGACAACCAATCCTGGGATCGCAAAGTCGATCCCGCGCTTCTCCAGTCTTTCGGATGAACTTGAAAAGGAGATCCTGTCTCCGTATGACCTAGTTGTTGTTGGGGAGTTAAACCTGAATTCACTTATGCTACATTAAACGCCGACGCTTTAATTTGGACTCCTAATCCGAAGGTTCGGCTCTGTCAGTCGTTCAAAGTCCACCATGTGCTTATGAATATAAATGAAAATCATGTGATGCAGCCCTTTTGGTAGATCGATCAAAAACACGGTAAGATTAAAGTCTCCATACTGAGTCCTATTAGTGGTAAAAACGTTTAAACGCAAGTTATTATGAAAACCAGTCCAACCTTCACGTTTGGTGATGAAATGTGGCTTGATGTGCATAAATTAGTCATTTAAGTTGCAAAATGTAGGGGGAACATGATTTTGTAAAATCACTAGTCGCTCAATAAAAAACAATTTTTCATTCTGGTTCCCTCGTCGAGCTGTGGAATATAAACAATAGCGGGACTATAAATGGTCAGACTCGGAGCCAGTAGGCGCAGCGCAGAGCCTCTTGGAGACTATCGTTACGAGAATTGAAACAACAACATGAGCGCCTACACTTGCCCAAGATATTGCCATACTTATCACTTGTGTGAAGTTAAATCGAAATCATAATCTCAAGAGTGGGTCATTTTAGTTGCCAACAAAGATGACCCGAATTATTTTAAGCCCGATATGATTTGCTAGTCATGACCTTTCCAAATGAAGAAACTCTGGTGAGAAGCTCATCAAAAACTCGAACAAACTGACCCGCGGATTCGACTCTACAATTTGCGGATTTTGTTTAAATCTCCTTTCTTTGATATATAAAGGACTTTCCAACCTGTATTCGGAAAAGCCAAAGCCAGATATTCGTAAATGAAAGGGTTGAAAAAAAAATGTCAGGCACAGGGTACATGTAGAACTTCATAAGAAACAGTTTAGTTACGAATCTCACGGTCTGAGCCTCGTTTTACTTTTAAGCACATCACTTTTGTTACCTTGGTTTCATTTCAACTTTCCCATTATATGCCCTTTTCTATTATACTCCAAAATAATAGTGATTCTAGCAATCTGTCATGCAATAAGACAAAAAAAAACCTTCGATACATGTAATTCTAAATAGAGACTTCTCTCAAAGCTCGTGAAACTCAGCACGTGGCTCGATATTGTGCGGTTTGTGTGATCTAAAACTGCACTTCAAGTTTCTTTCAATAAACATGCTAAACTCAGCTTTAATGTTGTTTGCAAGAATATTGCTGAATTTTACAGAGGCAATTTCAAGCAACAAGGGCAGAAATGTAGCTGAAAATGAAGCTTTTTCTTGGTGTGCTGAAAACTATAACAGCCTTAAAACTAAGGGTTGGAAATTACGAGTGTTTCTTAAATCAATCCTGGCTGAGAAAGGCGACAACGGCTATCAAAATTCAGAAAAAGTAAACAAGAAAATTCTCAAGAACTGACACATTTCAATCCCAGATCCCACCCGAGACACCATGTGGGAAAAAGACAACACAAATTTAGTCACCAACAAAGACACCATTAGCGGCAGCCATGTGAACAGCCATTTCCTGGGCGGTCGCCGGGCTATCCTAAACATCACAAACAATATATCAAAAACAGACATAGCAACAAACAACGCATAAGGAGATGGTCCTCACAAGCCCTGGGCTTTCGATCAAATCCTGATCTATTGTCTCTGTACCTTAGTTGAAAGTTTGATTAATAAAATATTGTTTAAACCAAACAACGCATAAAACAACCAAGATGAACCAAAACATAAGTGCCGCCTTGGGACGGCCAGTAAAGAAATTACTGGGGACTTTAGCCGGTTTGTGGTCGACCAACCCTCGCCCTTGTTTCAGCCTTGGCTCATCAGACGCTTAGTTGTTCGGTTTGCGTTGAAATTCGATTCACTTCAATAAATAGTCAGTTTAGCAAGTTTTGAGTTTTCATTGTTCCATAAAGGTTGCTCTATCAGTGGGCGGTAAAATATCATGAAACATTTTACCATGAGGTATCGATGCAAGTTTCTCAGTACAGTTTCGCCGTTGTAAATGACCGTGATTAGCCTATTTTACACAAATAAAACATCCCTGATTTTATTTACACATAAAAAAGTTTTAAAAATTATTCGGTTCATTTTATTTGGCGAATAAAATTACTTACTTTCGATATAATAAACTTGAATAAAATGGAAAAAAATTATAATGCACAGGCGTTGATCTCTTTGGTAACATATAATATTGCATCGCTCGACAGGGAATAAAAAAAGGAAATCGTTATTAAGGCTTCGGACAGCTGTGCAGTGTTGAGCATGAGTAGTGATATTGTAGGCGCCTAAAACAGGAAATATAATGATGAAGTTTCATAATTAATCCCTTAAGTTTTGTTTGGCCAATCCGACCATTGGAACTAACAGTGGGGTGGGGTGGTGGGGTCCGACGGGGCCAAAATTACCAACAAAGGCTGGTCTAACCCCGTGTACCGTACGAATAGATTAATTTCCACTTGCTAGGATAAACTTGATTGAGATATAGAGTGCAACTTAGTCTGCGATGAATAAATGTCCTTTTATTAGATGTTTTTGTTTCATCAAACTAAAACAATAATTTCTTTTTTTTAGTACTAGACTTGAATATAAGGACTATAAGTTTTTAGATTCAGCTTATGTCTGTTCTGTCAGGCGATACCGTAAGATCGCCAAATATTTGTTGATACAGAATTGAGACTTAGAAACAATATATTGAACCTATGGACGAAACTATAGTGAGCATCTTGAAAATAATTCTAACACGGTTAAAGCATTTGGACCGTTAAGAGCTGACTACAATGTCAGAATCAGCAGTGAGGAATAGACTTTGAGGGAACGGATGACTGGGTTGATGATATTGATGATACATTCGGGGACACATTGACGACCAGCAGTGATATCGGCCCAGTGGTTTTAATGTTAGGACACCCATACCATATTTAGAGCGACACATGCGCATATCTGTAGTTGACGTCTGAAGTGTCCCTAAATACCAAAAGTTGGCAAATCAACAGTTCATAATGCTTTAGGGAAATATGTTGTTTTCACTAAGAAATACATCTGAGGCACTTAGATTTTTGTTTTGTTTGGGATGGGCGAGTAGGGAATATTTGTTCCTTACTTTGAGCATTATTGGTTTTACTCTTTTTTTTCTTTCTTTTTTTTTTCTTTAAATAAAAAAGAAAAAAAAAGAAGGAACATATTGTCGCTGTTCAACAGTGAGTAGTTTGGCCGTTCTGCATGTCAGCAGATTTTACATGTATGTATGCATTTCGTTTGCATCCTAAAATTTCGGAAATCATGTCGGAACAAACTGTAAACTCAGTTTACTGTTCCAAATCTGGGTCCGCTCTGTTCGCCAAGAGATTTTAATATATTACCTGAAATGCAGAGAAGTGCATACTGGGATAATCATTACTTGCAACACCTACACAAACATGCTTTATCACAGTAATGAATGCTTTCTTCATTAACAATTCTAACGTTCCTTGCACATGAGAAATGCCGCGTCACCAGACAATGTACTCCATAGCATATCAAAGCATCAAGGGCCCAGATCAGCATATAATTTGTCATCTGTGACTAACAGAGAATTGAATTTGTTGAGAATAAATAATAGGCTTGAGAAATTCACATTTTTCCATTGTATTATTTTCAGGTAGAATATCACTTAAAATTGGAGGGGAGCACGGCATACATTGTATGTCGTGCTCCTCTCGAATTATAAGTGAGATGGCGCCATAGATTTTTTACCATAGCAACTATGGAATTACGAACTTTTGTGCTTAGTACCTTGAAAAAATGACGTCTCGATGACGTCTCGATGACGTCACGTAGACAGGAACATGGCCTCTAAGTTGTTATGGTAACAGATATATTACGTCATGTATTCGGAAGCATGTCAAACTGTGTATGCCATCCTCCGCCAAATTTTTAATGACATTATAAACTAAAATTCTTTCAGCAGAAACTTCAGATATTCTCAACCCAGTAACTGTTTTCAAGTCATTTAATTTCATGTTGTTTCTGCAAAGAGCAAAATGTACTAAGTGTGATAGTCTGGTTGCCAAATGAAGATTTTGGGTGCAACCCAAAAAAATAGTCCGCACAAAATGTTTTTGCATGAATATGTTCACCAACATGTCCGCAGACTGAAACTGAATGATGCCACCTTGGCATCGTTGGGGAAATTAAAATATTCAAGATGGCGTCCAAGATGGCCGCAAATGGATAAAATCCTCAATATCTTCTAAAGTATGTCGGTTAGAAACATACTTTTGGTGGCTACGTATAGGTTTTCGAGGTCGAGGAATCGATCCAGCATGTCAAAAATTATTTCAGACAAATCAGTCACAAAATGGCGGACAAGATGGCCGCCAAAGCATAAAAATCTCCATATCTTTATTATACGGGCTAGAAACATTATTTTGGTGTCTACGTTCAGCTTTTCTGGGGCAAGGAATGCATTAGGCATAATAGAATTTACTTGAAGGCACTAAGTAACACAAAATGGTGGACAAGATGGCGGAGGAAGCATTGATTACGGAACTGAATGACACTTTTTGACAGCAGAATTCAGGTTTTAGAAAGCGTTTTAACCCGGAATTTTGAAATTACAAGATCTATGAATATAAAAAAGCCCAAAGTTACAGACCCCAATTTGAACCTGATGGTGTTACTACCAAGGAGACCATGATGATCCATTATAGCCCAGTCCAGGTATAGGCAGACAGCCCCATTCAGACATTTTTAGTTGTGGTTCTCTGTTGCCTGTTTTTGGTGTCAGAGTTTCTGTGATGTTTTACCTTATGTATGTTCTTATTATTTTTGGTTCGGTTGGGGTTGCTGAGTGGCCACCTTTTGGGAACAAGCTGCTCACTCGGTTGGCCATATGTTCTCTGTATCTTGATTATTTGTAATCTTAGTTGTTTCCAACTATGGTTTGAGGGCTGGATTTGGATTTTGATTGTTTCAGTTCCTGGTCTTTGCATACTTTTTACTTTTATGAGAATGTCGTTTCAAATGCCTTTTTTTGTTCATAATTCTATGCATGTACCTTTTGGCAAAATAAAATGACAGACAAATATCAAGACTTAATACAATCAGACCTCACATCCCACCCTCAAAACCAATAAAAATGACAACAGTTCGCGAAAGAAAGCATGGTAAACCGACTGAACAGCCCTTTCCGAGACATTCAGCTACCCCAATTGAAAACAACAGTAACATCTATTTTACCTATTTTAAATTTTAAATAGGACAAAACAGAAAGCAAACTGGGCAGCTATAAGGTAACCATATTGCTAGAAGACCACAGACAATCGGACATAAGAACACGTAACATTGAGGAACCACAACAGAAGTGCTTGGAACGGTCAGTAATACATTACTGGAGAAAGGTTAACTAGTTTTACTTGGTCCAAACCCTCGTCTTCTGCTTTTGCAGTGGTTCGAAACATCTAGTCAGCATTTGGTCTGCATGAAGGTCACCCAATCCATCGATGAATCATCACAGATAACAAATAAATCAGGGATAAAACCTGTGATGAATCTAAGATGAGGACTCGACAGAAACAACGTATTGCGACACTTGGAGATCCCTCCAATATCAAACAACACCGATGAAATCCTGGAGCAAAAGAAAACACCAGTAGTACCCCCGAATGGCCAAGTAGTGTGGCAAAATTTTGATTTTGATCTTGGCACAAAGGGTTTATTACTTTAATTGCTTCGTTGATTCTAAGTTTTGTAAGAAAAATTCTTTTCCCCCCTGACTTTATAAATTTACTTCTTTTCTGTATATTAGGCTTTAAGCAGGGGAAAATCACCTAGAACTGAAGGGTAAAATTCCAGTCGTAACTGAAATATTCTGTTTACTTTGATATTTTGTCAGAAGTTTAATAAAAATCACGTTCAGCTCTTTGATTCTACGCTGAAATTATCTCAGTGTTACGCTTAGAAGCAGGAATTAACAACCCTTGGTGACACAAGTTTGACTCTAGCTGGAAACTTTATTGCAGTTTTGGAAAATCCCTTTCAGAGATGGTTCTAATTCTACTTGTACCTTTTCGTTTCCAAATGTAAAATCAGTTATTCAGTTTGTCTATAGATTACGTGACCTGTGTTTGGGGGCATGACCCATTGTTATATTTGTACATATTTTGGTCTTGGGAGGAGTGTGGACTATTACTTAAAAATACCAACTTTTTTGTGTTCTTCAGTGGTTTAGGAGAAGAGGCCTTTTTAGATGAAACGGTGACATCTAGGGCCGCAAGCATTCATACCAACTCTCCTCCTCTCAAGCATATGGAAGTATAGCTATATATCAAATTATCCCAGTAGCCTTGTGGCTGTTGGAGCAGTGGGTTGATAGATTCTCATTGTGTCTCTGGCATAGCACTATTATGAAAGGTCGGGCTAAATCCTATCCTTGTGCCGCCGTTTGACAATCCTTGAATCTAGTCAGGTACGCATTTTTGCTGGGTCGACAGATAGCCTTTTGCAGTTGTTGTCAGAGATAGGATTCACCCCCCCCCCCTCCCCCCACCACCACCACACACACACTTTCTGTACGTAAGCCAACTACTCTAGTCACTCAAAAAGTGATATGGATCGGCCCAGCGGCTTCGGAGAAGAATCTGAATGTATGGGTGGTCGAAACTGACGGACTAGGAAGTCAGTTTGAGCTAATAGCTTTCCCGTAGCATTGCTCGGGAGATTCAGTCCGGTAAAAATACTTGGACAAACTGACATGACAAGCATGCACTTTTTAAGCTAAAACCTTTTAAATGTGCAAAAACAAATTTGCTGTCACTGTCTGTAATCATGGGAAGTACTGTCTCCTTTATACCTGAAAGAACTGGGAAAATATACGACAGTTTCAAAAGCTGTTTACAAAATTTGTTGCTGCTTTGAAATACGTATGATCTTTTCTGACATGTAAATTTTCTATACCACCCAGACGCTAAAAAATCTGGCTGTGGCATGGCACGAACCTGCGGCCCTCATACCACTAGTGCCGACCATGAGCTAAAATTTTAAATGACGCAAGCAACCAAAAATATATCAAAGTTTCTTAACTTGAATTTTTAATTGAGAAAGTAGAATAATTTAAAAAAAAATTGCACATTTCTTGTAACCTCTAGATCATTATTCGTAAATGATAGTTGTCAAAGTACCCAAATCATAAGTCTGAACTCGTAGGTCAGTTAAACATAGACAATTCCGGAATGTTTTAGATACACAGACATGGACCCCAAAACAGAGGTGTGATCAGGTGCCCGCGGGGTAGTAAGCATCACCTGCCTATTATAATACACCCACTATATCTATGTATCTGTGGAAAAAGTCAGTGAAAATGAAAGTCCGGTATTTGAAAGCTTAACTAAGCTTCGGCTGAGGCCATCAAATCGGAGATTAGTTTAGAAACGGCCACATTGTAGGGATCAACAAGGTCATGGTGTCTCCCATAAAACTTTTTAACTGTCGACACAAGCTTTGTTTTATGATAACCCTGCTTCAACAGTTTCTGAGTGAGTAGCTCTGTAATAACAAAAGCTTTGTTTTATGATAACCCTGCTTCAACAGTTTCTGAGTGAGTAGTTCTGTAATAACAAGCATTGTCAACGGGGTTATCTGCCCTGCCTGCACTAGGTTCTTGTGAACACATGTTAAAACACTGTCAAAATGGGGCTTTTATGGTCTTTTATAACTTCATTTTATATTTAACAATCTTATATATGCAAAATCCGGGTCTCTTATACAAAAGTCTGAATTCTGCTATCGGAAAGTGCATTTCTCCGACATTTAGTGGCGTGACCGTTGCTTTGTCCGCCATCTTGTCCGCCATTTTGTGTAAATGATGTGCCTTTAAGTCAATTTAACAATGTGAAACTAATTCATAGGTCCCCAAAACCCATACGTAGACACCAAAATTATGGTTCTAGCCCGTATATTAAAGAAGATATAGAGTTTTTTTATGCTTTGGCGGCCATCTTGTCAGCCATTTTGTAACTGATTTGTCTGAAATAATTTTTTAACATGCTGGATCGATTCCTCGACCTCGAAAACCCATACGTAGACACCAAAATTACGTTTCTAGCCCGTATATTAAAGAAGATATAGAGATTTTTATGCTTTAGGACCATCTTGTCCGCCATTTTGTAACTGATTTGTCTGAAATAATTTTTAACATGCTGGATTGATTCCTCGACCTCGAAAACCTATGCCTAGCCACCAAAAGTATGTTTCTAACCCGCATACTTTGGAAGATATTGGGAATTTCATCCCTTGGGCGGCCATCTTGGACGCCATCTTGAATATTTTAATTTCCCCAAGGATGCCAAGGTGGCATCATTTAAATATTGGTTAAGGATATCCTAAATAATAAGAATCTGCATCAAACATTTGTGCGGACTATTTTTTCGGGTTCTCGTCCTGGCACCCGGACTATGAGGACTACGCGGCATTGACACTTCGGCAGGAGAAACAGCCTACGTCATAGAGCAGATAGATTGTTATTCAGTCTCATACTCAGCAATGTTTGGGGTCTGGTTCGGTCACTTTCCCCTTGGTGTTGGGGGTGGGGTTTGGGGTCTGGTTCGGTCAGTTCCTGGGGTCTGGTTGCTCTTTGAGTTTACCTCTCGAATTCTGTTTACAGATTAGCTGAATAAGATCCTACTGCGAGCCAATATAGCTGAAGCTTGTTCAAGATTGCAAAATATTCAGAAAAGTAAAATATGCTTTCAGTAGAGGACTTGTGTAATAAAGTCTATAGTGCAAATATCGGAACTAGTCATTCGACGGCCATTTCGAGAAGATAGATTTGACATTTTTGTCACATGTATCTTTGTGTTACAAATTTGTGACACAAGAAAAAGAGTCGACAAGGTGCCTACAAGGACATATGATCCAAGTATGACTTTTGAAATAGTGAAAAACTAGTAAGCACCTCGCTACAGTTTTAATGTGCACATCTGTAATATCTGTGCTAAACATGTATTAAGCAGTCTAAAAGACGTCATCGAGATCTAATACTGCCAAGGTACTAAGCACAGCATTTGGTATTTCCATAGTTGCTATGGTAACAGTTCCATGGTATCATCTCACTTATATAATTTGAGAGGAGTATGGCATACATTGTATGCCATGCTCTTCTCGAATTGTAAGTGAGATGCTATCCGAAACTCTTACAATGAAAAGTGTGATTTTCTCAGACCTGTCATTCATTCTCAAATAATTTAATTTTATGTTTCTATTCCATAACCTTGCAAGGTCGTCTAGGAATTACAGAGGACCGAAACAATCTCTTTCAATCCTGGAACTATTTCAGCTGGCAAAGTCCATCCCTGTCCAGTCTTTAATAGCGTTTTCCACCTCTTCTTCTGTCTGCATCTTCTTCTTTCTCCTGTCAATGTGCTCTGTAAGGTCGTTTCGTGACACTTTATTTATGCAATATATACACCCCATCGAAGTCAAGATTGCCGCTGACTTAATGGTTTTGATATCATGCCATGACGAAGCTTGCCACCCTTGCTATAATACCGCAGTATGCGCCATTCATAGAAAGGGAATATGTCAACAAAGCAAAATAAATAAAAAAATAAACAAATAAATCCATATATCTTCCCGTTAACACATACATGTAAACTAGTCGATTTAATAAAAAAAAATACCTGTATCAAACTGACTGAAAATATGTTGAAAGCTAAAAGACATCGTAAACGCCTGAATATTCAGTTTTAACTTTAAGTATATCCAAAACTTAAGCTTTCTATGACAAACATTTTACATCAGGCGCCAATGCGACATCATGACGTCACAGCAACTTCAGCACGACTTCAGTAAAAATTTATATGTCCGTTCAATTATAATCATTCTTTTTATTAATCTCTCATATTCGATTTTCTATGTCGCCATAGAACGCATCTATTTTGCTGGGGCGCCCAACTACTGTTTTCACTTAAAGGATTAACTTCCACAGTGCCATTTTTGTCTCTTGACGTTCCCCAAGTGACTCAACGGCACGTAACAACTATGTTCCCGAAGTGGCTCAGCGGTACGTAACCATAGTTGTGTGCCACTATGTTCCCCAAGTGGCTCAGCGGTACGTAACCATAGTTGTGTGCAACTATGTTCCCCATGTGGCTCAGCGATACGTAACCATAGTTGTGTTCAACTATGTTCCCCAAGTGGCTCAGCGGTACGTAACCATAGTTGTGTGCAACTATGTTCCCCAAGTGGCTCAGCGGTACGTAACCATAGTTGTGTGCAACTATGTTCCCCAAGTGGCTGTCACCCTAGTTGTGTGCAACTATGTTCCCTAAGTGGCTCAGCGGTACGTCACCATAGTTGTGTGCAACTATGTTCCCAAAGTGGCTCAGCGGTACGTAACCATAGTTGTGTTCAACTATGTTCCCAAAGTGGCTCAGCGGTACGTCACCATAGTTGTGTGCAACTATGTTCCCAAAGTGGCTCAGCGGTACGTCACCATAGTTGTGTGCAACTATGGTTACGTAACGCTTGACCACTTGGTGAATGTCGTTACGAGAATTGAAACAGAACAGAATATAACTGTCTCTTGATCACATTGTGTCAGAACATCACAGTATCCGAACGCACTGTACCCTCTCTTCCGGTTTTTATAGCGTTGAATCGAGAGTACAAAATTCGCTTATAACCAGTAGCCGGAAATCATTATGTTTTGAGTTTTTATCCGGAATCTACTGCGTCATTTATAGTTAATCAGCTTCGAAAATGTAGTAAAGAGGTAAGTTTAATATAATTTTCTCTTCGGTCTTTTACTTTATTGCCCTGTACAATGAAAAACTCCTTGCCGTCGCAGATTTTTTTTTCGAACAGCTTAATTTAACACGAGATTGTGTCGTGCAAAACTTAGCTATCATTCTTTTATCAAAACTAACAAACTGTAGATTGATAACGCCTTCCGTTTGTTCTAAAGATTTTTTATAAAACATGTAAGAAAATGCTCAAAATGGTTTAAGAATCATGCCAAGGGCGATTTGAATACTGTACCAATTACTACCCACCCATACACGACATTGTACAGGGTAATAAAGTAAAAGACCGAAGAGCAAATTATATTAAACTTACCTCTTTACATTTTCGAAGCTTAATAGCTATAACTGACGCAGCACATTCCGGATAAAATCTCAAAACATAATGATTTCCGACTACTGGTTATAAGCGAACGTTTGTACTCTCGATTCAACGCTATGAATACCGGAAGAGATTGTACATGTAGTTCAGATACTGTGAACATCTCCAGTCAGCCAATGATTTCATTATAACTGTATAGCAAGACACCTCAAAATATTTCTACTGTTAGTTGCTCTGAAAGCGAAATTGAACTATTAATCGAAAATCTTAATCCAAATAAGGCGAATGGAAATGATGGTATAAGTAATAGAATGTTGAGAGGAGTATCCAAAACTATATCTAAACCTTTAGCTTTACTATTTAATCGATCTTTTTCCGAAGGTATATTTCCAGATCCCTGGAAGGAAGCGAATGTAATCCCGATTCCCAAAAAAGGTGATAAAACATCGCCGTCGAATTACAGGCCAGTTGCTTTATTGAGTAATGTCAGTAAATTGCAAGAACGTATTGTCTTTAAAAACTTATATAATTATCTTTATGCAAATAATTTGTTATATAAATATCAGTCTGGTTTTCTCCCTAACCATTCAACAGTATTCCAGCTTATTGATATTTACCATAGTATATGTCAGACCTTTGACAATCATCAGTTCTCGTGTATGGTTTTCTGCGACATTTCCAAAGCTTTTGATAGGGTCTGGCACAAAGGTTTATTGTTTAAATTAAAACAACATGGTGTACACGGAAGCTTATTACACTGGATATCTAATTACCTCGACAACAGAAAACAAAAGGTTGTGCTTAAAGCAAGTAGTTCTTCTCCTAAAATATTAAACGCTGGTGTTCCACAAGGATCTGTACTGGGCCCTCTATTATTTTTGATATATGTAAATGATATTTCTGAGTCCCTCCTTAGTTTAACAAGATTGTTTGCCGATGATAGTTCTCTTTATTACTCAGCCACTAGCCTGCATGATATTGACGGTATTATAAATCATGACCTCAGTTTGCTATCTGTATGGGCTAGCCAGTGGCTAGTTACATTTAATCCTAACAAAACCGAAGCAGTTTTATTCACCTTAAGACGTTTTGATACACTGCCCCGTCTAACGTTTGGCAATACTCAAATAAAATTTGTTGAAAACCATAAACACCTTGGTTTAACTCTTAGCAGCGATGGTAAATGGACTGTTCATATTGATAATATTATAACTTCAGCTTCAAAAGTCCTTGGAATAATGCGTAAACTTAAATACACTTTTAGTCGAAAAGCACTTAATCAGATATATACCTCTTATCTATTGCCTATATTAGAATATGCTTCCATTGTTTGGGATGGCTGCTCAGCCCAGAACTCATATCTATTAGACAAAATTCAAAATGAAGCCGCGCGCATTGTAACGGGCTTAACTAGATCTGTATCAATAGCATTCCTTTTTCGTGAATGTGGCTGGGTCTCATTAGAAGAAAGGAGGCGTCTACAGAAATTAAATTTTATGTATAAAGTCCATAATAATCTAGCCCCTTCTTATATCATTGACCTTATCCCACCACTAGTTAGAAATGTTTCTAATTATCAGCTTAGAAATCAAAATAATTATTCTGTACCTTATACCCGTACAGAAATCTCACGAAAATCATGTATTCCCTCGTCAATTTCATTATGGAACTCGATCGACAACAATCTGAGAGAAATAAACACATTTACAAGTTTTAAATCGAATACTAAGAAAATATATACGAATGCTTCTGCAACTCCAAGTTATTATTCGTATGGCTGTAGATACATATCTGTATTGCATGCTAGACTACGTAACAAATGTAGCAATCTGAATTTCGATCTCTTTACAAACTATTTAACACTTGATCCTACCTGTTCCTGTTCAAATGAAATAGAAGATGCCGAACATTACTTCTTTCGATGCCCAAAATACACTACGGAGAGGCTATTGTTATTTAACGCTACAAGAAATTTTCACCCTCTCAGTACTGACACTGTACTATTTGGTAAACCAGAATTGGGTACTGAAAACAACATAATTCTTTTTAAGGCTATCCATAATTTTATTAAGTCTACAAAGCGGTTTTAGACTAGTTACAGCTATATATATATAGTCGGCTGGTATATGCATACATGTATATGTATACTCTTTGCCACCATCGTTTTCAATTCCCAACAAGACTTGGCCCGGATCACCTGACAAGACTCCTTTGTATAGCTAGTTTTTTTTCTTTTCTTATTTGGTACTGTTTATAGTTATGTTATGAATATGTTCGCTTGCTGTCATTATTATGCTTATTTATATCTGTTAATGTATGATGTAGGGGGCGGGCCGTAACTAATGTTGTGAGAACTTGTGGCCCAACCCCATTGCTTGTCACTTATAGCAATAAAATATGCTTAAACTATTATAACTGTTAATTCTGGTCTACTGATTGGTTGAATAAATTTTCACACCTTTACCTGTACATGTAACATATGCTATCGCTGGGAACCAGACCCCACGGCAGAGAAGTCCTGTCTTTAAACAATTCTAAATAATTTACGAGCGGTACAGACGGACATACAACTTTTTCACCCAAAACTATATCCTCCCACATACATATCGTGCGGTGGCATAATACCTGTGTGATAAAGAGTTATACAATGTATTAGGACTCCACCTCAGAAAAATCTCACTTTAAAGTATAATTCAGTACTCATAATTGCATTCGCAATTAGTCAAGTACGAGCCAAGCCCGCCGGAAACCGAAAAACACATAAAACAAACATTTAAACAACTGCATGTGGGAGGCTTTAAATAACACTCGTATTTTTTCTGAGAGCTGTTATCTTGTAGTACTTTGTCACATTTTATTTCTATTTATTATTATTTCAGGTATGTCATTATCAAATGAAATAAGCGGATAGAATAACGGAAGGGAGTTGGTATTGAAAATATTGCCCAATCAAAATTAATCTTTAAGAGTGGCACTTCCCGCAGAAAGGTACGCGTTTCATTACTGACAGAGTGGCGAAGATCCTGTTATTAACTTTTACTGTACGCTAAGGGCGTAGGCAGCCATTTTCAAGTACCGTGTTCTTTCTTAATTAGGGTCCTGCCGGCACGCATGACCTTTTGATAGCTCGTCTAAATAAACAAAGAATAAAATTTCCTTTTAAAAGGAAGGCTTGTCCAGCTAAGCCAGTGAAATGTTCATCAGTTGTTTATTCAAGTAAACCCAGTTGTTAGTGCACTTTCTGTTGCTAATTTTTATTTAGCAAAATAAAATTTCTTAAAGTCTCAATAGTCCTATCAGCGGTAAAAACGCCTAAACTCAAATCATTGTAAAAAGCGGTTCAACCTTCACGTTTGGTAATATATTGTGAGTTGGTGTGCATATATTGAGTCATATAACTGGCAAAAAGTAGAGAAAACAAGTTTTTGAAAAATAACAAAACGCTCCACAAGATACAATTTCCTGTTCTGGTTTCCCATTTAGCCATGCTATATAAACATAGGCGAGATAGTGATTGGGACTCTACGCGTGTACATTGTATTTTTACCATTTCATGAAATCGAAAGTAGGTCATTTTAGTTGCCAACTAAAATGATCCAGATAAGTTTTCAAACCGATTTTAAGTGAAACTCAAGGATGTTTTATTTTTTTAAAGCTACATAATCACGGTCATTTACAATTACGAAACTGTAGAGAGAAGCTTGCAGCGATACCTCTTGATAAAAATTTTCATGCTGATAGAGCAATGGAGCCTTTAAAGGTAGGTTCCTGTACTTTGGAATGCATCATAATTTTGATGATCTTTCGTCCAAGTTGTTAGAAAGCACTTATAAAAAGGGAATGAATAAGTTTCACTACAAAGTGTAAATCAAAAAAATATTAGAAAAGTTGTTTTGCAAGGGATTTCCTAACTCTGCTTCGCACACCAGTTAGCGCTATTTTTAGTTCGCGCCAAAAATAGATAACGCTGCTGACGTCATGCTGCATAGCATTTTGGGATAGTTTTAACCCATCCGCCATGCCAGGACCTCTAGAAGAACTAATGGCAAGAGAAAATTGACCTTTGGAGAATGGCATTAGAAATCGTGCACTTATGGACATAATAAACATAGTTATTTTTAGATCTGGAATTCCAACGAAAGAAAATAAACCAAAAGGGAAAACGACTATTTTCTTCAACATCTGACGATTTTCTCAGTAGCAACAAAGTCAGAAAAATAAGAAAATTCAATACTACTTAGAAAAAGACGAAATTATTTTGTGAACATAATTGTTATCGCTAGTCCAGGAACCTACCTTTAACTTCTTGAATGGTGGCATTATCTACAGGTGTGAGGTAAAAACAAGTGTAGACTTTATTTGAAAAAACAGATTGAGGAAATATGTAAACACACACACACGGGCCGTGTTACGCAATCGGTAGGGCTCTTGACTCATAAGTCAGAGGCCCTGGGTTCGAAACCCGGTCTTAGTACTGGTTAACCGCTTAGGAGGTCTGAGCCTGCCCAGGAATAGTGTGGTTAGGTTAACTGACCGTCTCGAATTGACCATTGCTGTTTACCGTGGACGTTAAGCGACAAATCACACAAACACATACACACACACACACGTACGCACGCACGCACGCGCACAGAGAGAGAGAGAGAGAGAGAGAGAGAAAGAGAGAGAGAGAGACTTTTCCAACGTTTAAGCCGTTAGGCATGTCTCAAGGAAAATTACTATATGGACCTATTTCAAGTCTGTTCTATATGGCTGCTAAGTCACATTTAGTTTGAATCAATATTTTAGGAAAGACTGTTTCAAACCTGTGTCTGTGGAATCTTGGCACATCTGAACTTGGCATCAAAAAAAAAGACAACAAATATATATTCACTGAACTATATTTTTGGTTTTAGTAGCATCAGTGACAGTGACTAGAAGGAAATTTTGACACTCTGAGAAGAAAATGCATGCTACTATTGTTTGAGATAATGACTTACTTGCTTTACAACATTTGGGAACAACAAAGCACGGAACCCATTGTGTTCATACTCCCATGAACTTCCGAAAAATGAAATTTATCTCTTACATTTATACTATGTTTTCACATCAATTTTGGTACTTATTTGTGAAGTTCTGGCTAATTTTCCGCCAAGGAAAGGACGAAGAATAGCTATTTACCAACGTGTTTGGTAATGACGTTCAACAGCCGTCACTATGACATGACGTATATCAAACGTTACGTCGGCCAATCAACTTATCGAATAATCCGTGACGTCGAATAATCCGTGACGTCGCTTAAGCGTAACATTGCATGACTGCGTGTTGTTCATGGATGTATGTACATAGTCAGCCCAGTAAAGGTTCATCTAAGGAAATCGTCGAATTGTGTAAATATTTCTCTGTACATTTGTATAGGTGAAATTAAAAGGCAACATTAGAGACTGTGACAAGAAAACATTGATGCAAAGCATCAATACGCCGTGAAAGTCAGTCACATTTAGCTTCTGCGACCAGTAGGCCTAACTGTGCACATATACAGGAATCTCGACACTAGCAAAGGTAGCAAAATATAGAGTTATGCGGTGTTGTGAAGCTGATTATAGTTTATTGGCTTTCTGCTACTATTGTATACGTCATAAGCATGTGGGCAGGTTCTTGACAAACATGCATCATAATGATGGATTTCTGATCTGCTCGGATTTATTTTCTATTCAGATAATATTTTAGTTTCGCCTGTAGGTAGATCTACGTGTGTATTACTTTACTGTTCCTGTGTCTGCGGCATTATCACCGTCGGTGCCGGTGTCGTATACTTAACGTTTTTTGGTTGAGTGGTTTTTGTGACAATGCGCAAACAGGCGAGAGATAGCATGTCCTTATGTAATATTGGAAATAGACTTCAACTCTAGGTTTCATCTTATTTTACTCCATGTAACATGTTTATTTTTTGCCTATAAAGTAATGTAGATTGTTGACGCAGTAATTCTGCATATATTGATAGGAGGTAACGTGTATGTTGAACTTCAGTTCAGTTTCCTAGGGCTGGTTCAGCCACTAGGAACACGTTGATAGGAAACAATCCAATTTTTTAATTTAATTTATTTATTTTTTATTAGTGAAAG
Source organism: Ctena decussata (assembly GCA_963989385.1). NCBI lineage: Eukaryota > Metazoa > Mollusca > Bivalvia > Lucinida > Lucinidae > Ctena > Ctena decussata. The sequence goes on from OZ022498.1 coordinate 13,127,789, forward strand.
GTCAATACACAGTAATACGTCAAGCTTTCAAAAATATATACATTCTGCTGGCTATCACTCTGACATGTAATTATTTACGTTCAAATTTGTATATTTATTATGTTGTTTAAAAATGATCTTTACCTTTAAGAAACTAGTCTACTGCGTAATACAAAATTAAAGAAGACTTGTTGCAAATTATATAAGTATTACCTCCCTTGAAACATGCCATAGGCGATTCCACAAAGGTACCTATCAGACTGCATTTTGCGCAGTCTGATCATTACCATGTGGGCGATTGTATACATTTTCTGTTGTCGGATGGGGATAAAAAAAAATGCACTGAGGCAAAGTAGCAGGCGAAAATTGTATGTATTTTATGACGTACGCGAAGGTACAAAAAATCGTCCGGCATATACTAAAATATAGAGTGGAGCCTTAGAGATAGGCACACCTCTTCTTGAGTAGAACTGTTGTTGTTGATGTAGGAATGTCCATATACCAATTTTAAAATGATGAATCCATCACCCTATTTACAGCTTAAATAATATTCACAGTTAGGTCAGCGTGCTGAGGTGTGCGACGGCTTCCATATCAGAAAATAAGTTCTATTTTTTCCTGGATCTTCTCGGGACCAGGGATAGTCTTTTGTAACGTTCAGTATGGAGGGAGTAACATAACTTTCTGGATAATTTTTCAATGTCACTGTATAGGTTGTCAGGTACTGCTTCACAGGCAGAGCAATCAATAAGTAATTGTAAAATGTCTATAGAGTTACAGTCTATATTATTGCGCCTGCGCCTCCATAATGTTTAATTATTGTTCCCCAAAGTATACTTGGCTTGGCCTAGCTTGATTCATAGTATTATGCTTTCAAGCAAGCTATTATGTTATTTCACATAATCTGGCTAGTCCAGGAGAGAAATTAGAACATGCCCCTTTGCATTTTGCAACTGGTCATTGCCCGAAAATGGTGAGGCATGGTTTCTTGTCCAGAATACTCCAAAATACCATTCCAAAAAACCACGCCACTCCATAGGTTGACCCCACTCCATATTTTAGTATATGCCAACTCTCCTGGTATTTTCCGAATGAGCGTGACGTCATTTCTTCCGAAAATAACTCGGTATCACTAAACGACATGAATACTGGCTTGTGGCCGAAACCACAAGCCAATAACCTAGATAGGTCAGTTCATCAAGAGCTGTCACTATACAATGCAGCTCATCTAACAAAAGCTATAAATGTAATCTAAAGCAGTCTGATACCATAGACGTATACTCGGCACCAGGTGTGTGCAACTATGGTTACGTACCGCAGAGCCACTTGGGGAACATCATTACGAGAACAGAAACAGAACAGAATAGTCTGATACTCACAGCACAAACATTGCCACCAGACAGTAAAACTAATTTATCAAACAGGAGAGCTCACCTATTGTCTTCGGAATGATAGCTCCCTGAACACAAGTAGTCATGAAACAGTATAGCTCACCTAACAAAACAGGGAGGAATAGCTCTCTTTTTCAGAGCTGTCACATGACGCTGTATTCCCTTACAACATATGTCACTAGGCAGCAAAACAGTCGCAAGACGGTATATGTAGCGTACCTTACAAAAGCAGTCACCAGAGAGTTTAAGTTCACATACGAAAAGATGATTCAAGATAGTATACTTCACCTAGCAAAAACTGTCATCAGACAGTGTAGCTAACTTATCAAGAGCCTGTCACAATACACTGACACCTATCACTAGGCAGCAAAACTGACGATGCAAAAAAAAATGATGCAGTCCAAAGAAAATATACCGTACCTTACATGTACAAATTAAAGCAGTTATCAGACTCACATGTACAAATATGTTTACGGCTTATAAAAGCTGCTACTCGACATAGAACTGAAACAATGGTCAAAATTTACTAAATAGATAAAATACTGGTAACGCTATCAGTTTCCCAGGGTTAACTGTTAATTTATACGAATGCTCTTATGTCATATGTAGCACATGCAGTGTCCCTTCACTTTACTCACTGAAAAAACTAATCAGATAACAACAACAATTGGATTCTCAGTTGCTCTGAAGTTTTACATACTGTGGAAAACTGTATTTCGCGCTTTTTTTTTTACTTATGAGAGCCAACCGGAAATTGATGCTCATTCGGATCTATTCAGGACTTTTTCGGTATTCCTTTTGTTTCTGTGCACATGAATAAATTTGCGTTTCTAGCGACTGATTTTGCTTTTCAGATTCACGGGAGAAGTTCTTATTGTCAGTTGCCAGTTGGTCATCAAAGTTGGAACAACTGGTAATATTGCTGCTGTAAAAGTGCCTGTGATTGGCAAGGTCAATCCAGAGTCTTTCGTTTTGCGGGTTTCTAGTGATGATTCCTCCGCTTTTTTGTTTGGAATTATTTGTTCGGCTGTGCAGATAGACATGTCTGGTGCTTACTCCAAAGCTCCAATAAATGTTTAAATTTCTTAACCAGGGATGCCTAAATTTCCAGAAACTGGACACATGCAAACAGTCTAGTCCAAGATCAGACACTGATTAATGTGGCAACTAATCAGGGTCTAGACTGTTCCCTGAAAATACTTCAAGCTCCATGAAAATGATTCAAGTTTACCAGACACCCCTAAAATGCCCAAGGGACTTCTGCGGTTCAAAACACGAAAATTTCATAAGGTATAAATGGGCTACATTACTAAATATATTCTGTCCTTTGGTGCAAACTCTTTGATGTATTTAAGTTGCGACACGACAAATCCAACAAAGTGTTTGTGCGCCCAGCGCAGACTCAGATCAGTCTGGGCGTCCGCCCAGTCTGATCTGATTCTCAGCTGTCCGCTTGTTGGTAGCTTAGACCCTTAGCTACCCTGTAAACGCTTACCGAAGACCCTGATCAAACTGGGCTGATGTCCAGACTGATCTAAGTCTGCACTGGGCGCATAACCAGATTGTTTGTTTTCTCGTGTCGCGGCACCTTTAGTGGACTTTCAGATGAACATAAGTACCATGAGCTACTGTGACGTCTTCAATAGTGCCATCCTAGTGAAATTATCTAGCTTTTAAATTGATGTTCCTTGGAGTTGCAGTCAGTTTATGTTAATGCAAGATAAAGAAATGTTCAGCTGATGTTATTACTGCTCCATTAATGTACATGTATTAACTGAATCGTTAATTTCTATGGCACTTCGTTTATATTTTTTCCCGGTAGGTATGTGGTTGCTTGCATGGCTGGACTCTGAACAGTTGTGGCCTAATTAAGATAAAATCAGACACCCTTTGTTCGACTGCGGGCTAACAGATATACAACTTTTAATTAACATTGAATCAACGTTGATTCAACGTCATGATTCAGTGTTGAATCAATGTGTCAAATGGGAGGTAAACATTAATGCCTTTAGATAAGTTTTATCTTGATACGTCACTTGCCAAATATCAGTGATTCATAGCGTTGTACTATATAAAAGGCCTGCACGAAACTATCTTTACATCCACACACTATTTATTACGTGAGTTGTGACACTATCACACACAAGTCAAACATTGTGAAATAAATTATCAAATTATTTCAACGTGTCAAAAGGCCCTGTGCCACCTGGAAATCCAACGTGTAAAATATCAATTTACAACAAAGAAAATAAGAAGTATTAGTTACACGTGAAATTAATAAGCTTATTGAAATAAAACAAGATAAAACTGTTTGGTCATATTGATAAAAAGCAGCAGTTTTGGATTTTACAGCGCAGACTAAACTACCCTTCAGCTTGCCTTAGTTTTTTTTTTCGTTTACAGATACCTAAGAAATAATGGACTACGGATTTTTACATACATTATTTCTGATGGTCTTTGTGCTGTTATGTTTAGATGGACTGACAGAGGGCCATTCAAAAACCTATGATGTGTTGACAGCAGAGATTAAGGAACTTAGGACTCTGGTTGTCGACCTAAAACAACAAATTGCAAAACAAGAAGTTAAGTTAAATGAGTTAACAGATACAGAAGCTGATGGTCAAGACATAGTAGCTATTAGACAGAGGGAAAGTAGTTCTCGGACAAAACGAGGTATGCCATTCTCTCTCTCTCTCTCTCTCTCTCTCTCTCTCTCTCTCACACACACACACACACGCACACACACACACACACACACACACACACACACACACACACACACACACACAGTTACCCTTGAGTAAACCTCCAAGAAGTTGTAAGCTTGGTTAAAAGGTTTCAGAATTTGCCAAAATTTTGAGGAGCTAAGAAGCATATGCTTAATTACATGTACCAAATTAATTGTCCTATAAGCAGTCTTATACTTGTTGTTCTATAGAATATGAGTATAGATGCTTAAAGCACAAGTAAGTAGTCTGACCCGAGGCTTCCCCGCTCATATTATCTCTCCATTAATCATGGAATGTCTTTATAGCGAATGAATACGTGTTCCAGACATCCAGATAAGCGAGGGTGTTGAGGATAATTAAAAAGAATATATTATCTCTCAACTAAAACATGTTGTGCTCCCTCATTAGAACCATCTTGGCGAGATGGTTCTAATGAAGGGTCACAGCGTATGTGTTTGTTGAAAACTTTGTGAAATTATCCCTTAATTATGCCTGTAACCCTCCTTAGCTTGAGCATTGCATAGCATGTTCATATTATACCTATATATAGAAATTGGTTATGTTGCCATATATGGAATTTACCATAGTAGCTGGATCTACGAGAAAAGATAATAATTTTATAAAAACCTTATCAGAACTAAACTGATTTTTTTCTTCCTTTTTTCTAGCTATCCGCCGCCGTCGGTCGCATCCAGAAGTTGGCTTCCTTGTATCCCTTTCGAGACAACAGCTGGAAGTTGAAAAAGATGGCGTCATCATGTATGATCGTGTGATCACAAATCTTGGTAACGCATACAACAGACAAACAGGAACTTTCAAGTGCCAAATACCAGGGACTTACATGTTTGCTTTGAATTTGATTTCTGAAATCGGGAGTTATGTTGAAGCCAGTATAACATTAAATGGTATGTCGAAAGTGACGGCTATTAGTGATCATCGAGATGTGCATGCTGGGCGAGATCAAGGAAGTGCGGCCGCCATTTTGATTCTTAGGAAAGGAGATACGATATCGGTGAAAATTGATTGGCCAGTTAATCCCCAAACTGTGCATGGCGAAGGCAAAACAACATTTTCAGGATATTTGCTTAGAAGACATAGAGTTAGTCGTATTTTTGTTTAAGACACGTTCCTATTTGCTAATGCAATGTTAAAAGCCCATCTATAAAGTAACAAGTCGACAGGAAGGCTGATTAAGCGAAGTTAATGGGAACACCTTTAACACTCGCCACCAAATGTAACATAGGAGAAAGGCGAACGTGAGCCAAATACGACGCGTGCGAGCATTCTGCCATAGATGGGGAAGGGGGCGTGGGGAGGGACAGGGGATGACGTCCTTTTCAGCACTATTTCAGTCATATCAGAACGATGAGAGGTTAAAAATGAAAGGCTGTTAGCAAAGATTGTATCTATATTGCCACTGTGTTGTTTTAACGTTGCACCGTGGTAGAGACGTCGTTTCACTGGCGAAGAAATCTGTTGAGTGGTCAAACCTTTAATGCACGAACAAATAAAACAATAGGGGGGGTAATCGGGAGTAAAGTCTGAGGTGAATGAGTCAACAGTTTTTTCAGTCATATCAATTATATCATAATGAAAGGCTGTTTTCAGTGGAACCACGTTTATGGTTGAAAAGATTTGCGGCTCCAACGAGAATCGAACCCGGGACCGATGGGTCAGCAGGCCAGCGTTAAAACTACTGAACTACTGGGGCTCCTGTCATAATAAAAGTCGTCTCAGATCTTTATAAGTGCCTCTACAGACATAGAAGTAAGTTAAACAGTTCATTTTAGGCGCTACAGCAAAGACAGACTCAAAACCTTGGATAAGATCGCTTGTAAATCTGAGACACCAGTCAAAGGTTTTGAGTCTGTTTCCCAGCAGGAATATAACGTCAAAATGACGTCGCACTGACGTCGATGCGACGTCGTCACGTCACACTGACGTCAGTGCGACGTCATTTTAACGTCATATGCCGGCTGGGTTTTGTTCTGTATGTTCACAAAGACTGCTAGGCTTAATAACACTCTGTTGTCGATTTGAAGAAACAGTAGCCTAGATGGTTGCTTCAGCTTATGTACTAGTAGTTAAGACTTTGTTAGATTTAGTCCCATATGTTATTTGCATTACACAGGAAGATGAAAACATCTAATAAACTGCAACTAATCGATTGTCCTATACAAAAGTGAACTCTTGGAACCAAAAATATAGCGTAAACATCTGAGTATTGGGACAGATAGGTCTAATAGTGCAGACCCAGATCAGACTGAAGGAACAGTCTAGTCAGGGTCTACAATGTTTGCCACTCCATCTGTATCTTTGGAGGCATTACTGCATTTTAAAACCAAACTGTTCCATTTTAGGACCATTACGATAACTATTTGAGCCGCAACATGACAAAACCAACAAAGTGGCATGTGCACCCAGCGAAGCCTCGGATCAGCCTGAGCATCCACTCAGTCTGATCAGCCTTGGCTCTGCGCTTAAAGGGGAGCCAAAGATCTAACCTAGCTCTATGCGGACAGCGAAGACTCTTATCAGAGTCTGAGTCTTATCTGGGCGCATATGTCACTTTGTTTGGTTTCTCGTGTCACGTCTCATGTTAGGTGTCGCAATTTTTAGATGCTTTTACCGTAAAAAACCACACAAACAAGGAAGGGTTTTGTTACTAGTTTTCTATGTTGATTTGCCATCAGAGCATATGTTGTGGTTTCTCATGAGAGCCATGTTGCCCTGCGAGAGTCAACAGGAACAAAGCTCAAAGGCAGAAAACATACGTCTATGTAGAGAAATAAGACTTCTTATCCCGGAATTATCAACAGATACTACGCGTTTCGGGGTCTGAGCCAAACTGTTGAGTAAAATTGTTTTTACCATACTTATAATCTTTGATCACCCACAACATATTCATTTGTAGAGAAATGAACGTAGAAATAATCAAAGAAAATAAAATCATAAAATTAATAGAGAAATAGAAAACAGAAAAAAAATAGAAAATGAATAAATAGATTAGTTCTATAGAGCCCTGACTAATTATAATTGCCTGATTAAAATTCTCAGATAAGTCGCAGGAACTCTTGAATCCGTTGGAACAGTGGGTGGTAGATGTCCACAATATCTAGGGCAGAGCATAAGAAAGAATCCCACTCATTCCGCTGCCTTTAATCTTCCCTGATTCTGGGAGGTTGATAAAAATTGTATTTCAGTGCCTAACTTGCCCATTGGAGATTCGACCTTCTGCAGCATAGTCGTGCACCTCTAATTACTCGACTAACTTAAAGGTGCAGATACTCTCGGGACTATGTACATACACTAATTTTCTTTCTGTGCCATATTTTATTGCTGATCTCACGATTCTGTGATGTGTATCTAGCGGGTGGAGAGAGAGAGAGAGAGAGAGAGTGGCTGTGCGGGGGGGGGGGGGGGGGGGGGTCACGGGAGAGAGAGGGCCGTCCGGATGGTAATGAAATAGGTTTTGTGTAGTATTGATCTGACTGTTGTATCAGGTATTCCGATATAATAGTTCTTCTACGTGTTGTTCAATCTGAATTTCATTGATGGTTTTTGAAATGTGTAGTTTTATTATTTTTACAAGTTCTGTTCTGTTCTTTTTCAGTTCTCGTAACGACTTTGTTACTGGTGCTTTTGATATACTGAGTATTGCTAGTCTGCGTGGTAAAGCTAATTATTTATTTATATCTAGTGCACTTATATTTTATTAAAAAATTTAGAAATAACAAATTATTTATGACTTTATAAAACATTTTCACATTTACCAATAAAATAGACAGAAGGAAAGAAATTGTTTGTACTTTATTGTTTGTGCATCTTTGCTAGCAGGCACAAGAAGTTTAAATAAACCTTGAATCAACATTGATTCAACGTCGTGAATGTTGATTCAATGTTGATTCAACCGAATGTGCGCATCAACCTTGAATCAACATTGATTCAACGCCGCGACGTTGAATCAAGGTTTATTCAAGGTTGATTCAACCTGGTTCCGATTTGCCAAATTAGCCTACATGCTTGGCACTATAACACAGTATCGTAACAAGGCAACGCCAGCGATGCAGTCCCACACTGCCCCAGTCCCCAAGATCCTGACTGTTCACGCCAGTGATTCCATAGCTGGAGAGATTAGATATGTCCAAAGTGTTGTCATATTGAACGTTTGGGTGAATTTATAATGAAATTGGTTGGTTGGTTGGTTGATTTGATGCTTAACGTCCACGGTAAACAACTAAGGTCATGTCGGGACGGTCAGTTAACCTAACCACACTATTCCTGGGCAGGCTTAGACCTCCTAAGCGGTTAACCAGTACTAAGTGCACATACTTTCGCCAGTAACTGACAACTGCCCTTCTTGAATCAGCGGAAGGAGAAACGAAAGTATGTGGCCAGACCGGGATTCGAACCCAGGACTTCTGACTTACGAGTCAGGTGCCCTACCGATTGCGCTACCCGGCCCGGCTCTATAATGAAATTGGTTCATAAATCAGGATGCTAGAGCGGTGTAAATGTGAGTATACTGAAATCGGTCTATAAACTAGGGGCCGTATTCATAAAGCCACTTAAGTCGTTGCTATGCGGTTGCTAAGGCTAAATATCTATAAAGGAGATTCCCTACAACTATGAAATTTGGTCTGGAGGAACAGTCTTTGTAAGACTGTTCCTCCAGAGCAAATTTCATAGTTGTAGGGAATCTCCTTCAAAGAAATTTAGCCTTAGCAACAGCATAGCAACCACTTAAGTCGTTTTATGAATACGGCCCCAGGCTGTCTGACCAAGAGGCATGAAAGAGTAAGAGTTTTCTTATAATAATAACAGCGACCATGACCTTGACATGCGGCATTGTCATATTTTCATATTTATATCAAGGTCTATAAAAATTGATCCGTAAATGAGAGCGCTAGAGTAATGACAAAAGTTTTTTTTTTCACCTAAAATAGCAATTGTGACTTTGACTAGCACTGGCACCTTGAAATCTAAACTTGTTCAAAGTATGGTTATACCTAATACTTGACGTGAAATCATGTTGAAATTGGAACATTCATGAGGATGCTTGAGCGATAGCAATCTTGGTACATGCTCGTATTAAGCTCAACATCATCATGATCATGAAACGCTTTCATGTCAGTGTTATTGATACATGTATACTAGATATTTGTGTAAAACAATACTGAAATTGGTATATAAATGAAGGTGCTTGAGCGATGAAAGAGTTTTAAAAGCAACCTTGACCTTGGCCCTACATGTAACACCCTAAAACGAACACATACCAATTGTGAGACGTAATATTAAGATGAGGCCGCTATGTTGATGATAAAACATTAACATACTTAGGTACGTAAGGTAAAAAACCTTTACCCTCTGCGACTTCGTTGTGCGAGGGAATAATATTTACAGGTTTATTTTATTATCCGGCACTGAGTCATTTGTACAGACATGCGACAAGCCTGATAGCATAATGGCCAGGGCTCATTTGTTCAAAAATAACGACGTCGTTAATTAACGAGACGCTAAAATATTTCGAATATGCCAAAATTATTTGTTGAAAAAAATGCGAGAGGTTTTGCATTGACGATAATCTAGTAGTATAGTGTACAGAGACAGGACCATTGTATACTAGTAGAAGAGTGTACACAGACAGGACCAGAGTCTTTAAGTTTAGCCTATAGAGACAGGACTAATGTCTAGAAGACAGGACCATAGTCTGGTAGTACAGTGTACTGACACAAGACCATAGTCTAAAAGTAAAGTGTACAGAGACAAGACCATTGTCTGGTAGTAAAGTGTACAGACGCAAGAACATAGGCTGATAGGTAAGTGTTAGGAGACAGGACCACGGTCTGGTAGTATAGAGTGTAGAGACAGGACAACAGCTTTGTTGTATGGTTTACAGAAACAGGGGCACACTCTAGTAGTAAAGTGCTCTAAGACAGGACCATTAAGGTGAGATTGTGAACCTGGGCCTTGGGCGGAAAGTGTAAAGAGACAGCAGGCTGTGTGTGTACCTTAGTGCACACAGACAGGACCATTGAATAGTAGTATGGTGTACAGAGAGAGGACAATATTCTAGTAGTATAGTGTACAGAAATAGGTCGAAAGATAAATAGTATTGTGTATAGAGGCAGGACCATAATCAAGTAGTATAGTGGACAGAGACAACACCTTTTTCTGGAAGGATATTGTATAGATACACGACCATACTGGTAGTAAAGTGTACATAGACTTGAACATAGAGAAGAAGTTTAGTGTATAGAGACCGGACTATTGCCTAGTAGTATATTGTACAGAGACAGGACCAGTGTCTGGTAGTATAGTGTACAGAGACAGACCTAGTGTCTAGTAGTAAAGAGAACAGAGAAAGGACTATTGTCTGCTGGTATAGTGCACAGAGATAAGGCCATAGACTGGTGATAAAATGTACAGAGACAATAACATAGTTTGACAGGTTAGTGTACAAAGACAAGACCATATTTTGTTAGTATAGTTTTCATAGTTTACAGAGACAGTACCATAGTCTAGCAGTATTGATCATTGTCTGGTAAATTATAGTACATAGAGAGGACCATTGTCTGCCAGTATTGTTTAAAGAGAGAAGACCACAAGCTTGGAAGACCCTAGTCTTACAGTACTGTGTACAGAAACAGGACCACAGTCTTGTAGTATAGCTTGCAGAGACAGGACCATTGTCTGGCAGTATAGAGTACAGAGACAATACCATAACGCAGTTGTAATGTGTTCAGAGCCAATGCCATAATCTAGAAATTAAGGTATAGACACAGACCATAGTCTGGTAGTATAGTTTACAGAAACAGGAACACGTTCTGGTTATAAATTGTACAGAGACAGGACCATTTTCTGGAAGTATAAAGTACAGAGACAGGACCAAAGTCTGACAGAACTGTGTCCAGAGACAATACCATAAGCTGGATAGTCTATGTATAGAGACAAGACCATATTTTGTTAGTTTAGTGTACAGAGACAGTGCCTTAGTACTCTAATAGTATAGTACATGCCCATTGTGTGGTAGTATGTTTTCTGGACAATTAGGACCACACTCTAGTTGTATAGTTTACAAAGACAGGACACTTATCTGATAAGTTAGAGTACAGAAACAATTCCATAGTCTAGTCGTATAGTGTACAGAGACAAAGCAATATTCTGGTGGGCTAGTGTATAGAGACAGTCCTATAGTCCGGCAGTATATTGCACAATGATAGGAACAATATCTGGTTTGTTAGTGTATAGAGACAGAACCATAATCTGGTATGTAAGTGTACTGAGGCAGCACCATAATCATGTAGGTTAGTGTGCAAAGACTGACCCATTCAATAGAAATAAAGTGTACAGAGACAGGACTATAATCTAGTAGTAACGTGTACAGAGACAGGACCATAGTCTAGTAGTATAGTGTACAGAGACATGATCATTCTATCGTAGTAACGTGTATAGAGACAGGACCATAGTCTGGGAGTATAGTGTATAGAGACAGGACCACTATTTAGTAGTATAGTGTATAATGACAGGACCATAGAAATAAAGTGTACAGAGGCAGGACTACTGTATAGTAAATAGTTTAGAGAGATAATAGACAAGTCCTAAGTCTGATAGTATAGTGCACTGAGACACGACCAAAGAGTAGTACTATAGCGTACAGAGAGCATTGTCGAGTAGTGCAGTATACAGAGACATATTCTACGAGTAAAGTACACAGAGACAGGATAATAGTCTAGTAGTAAAGTGTACAGAAGCAAGGCCATTGTCTGTTAGTAAAGGGCACAGAGAAGGAACCCTTTTCTGGTAGTACAGTGTACAGAGACAGGATCATAGTCTTTTTAATATAATGACCAGAGACAAACACAAACATGTAGTCTTGCAGAATAGTGTACTGAGACAAGACAAGAGACTAGTATTATGGTGTACAGTGACAGGACTTTGGTCGTGTAGCTTAGTGTACAGGGCAGGACCAATGTCTGGTTGGACAGTGTACAGAAACCAGAGCATAGTCTGGTAGTATAGTGTACAGGGACAGGACCATAGTCTGTTAGTATTATGTACTGAGACAGGAACAGAGTCTGGTGGTATAGTGTAAAGAGACATGACCTTAATCTAGTAGTTTAGTGCACAGAGACAACACCATTGGCTCGTAGCACAGTGTTCAGAGACACGGCTATTGTCTTGAAGTTTTCTGTTCAGAGACATGACCTTAGTCTGATAGTATGCTGTACGGAGCAAGGACCATAGTCTGGAAGCCTAGTGTAGAGACAAGACCATTGTCTGGTAGTTTAGTGTACAAAACAGTAGTAGTCTTGTAGTTTAGTGTACAGAGACCTGACAAAAGACTGGTAGTATAGTGTGTTCAGATATATATCCCTACTTTGGTATCATAGTTTACAGAAATAGGACCACATAGTCTATTATAGTATAATGTACAGAATCGGGAACGTACTGTGGTTGTGTAGTGTACAAAACTATGTGCATAGTCTGGACAAGACTTGGTTTCAGCATTAATTTAATGTATTTTTGATTATGGTTGTACATTCTGAGTCTCTTGTTTGCCTTGTTAATTGAAAGCAGGATACAAACCACAGAGAACAAACTGATACGTTTTGTGATGAATGAACAGTTCAAGGAAATAAGTTTGTTACCAGTTATGCATACGGTATATCAAATTAAGTATAACATGACTGTTAGGATTGTAAATTAAAACTGTAGAGTGTCTACACTGAAATTTGGAGGCAAATTTACTAATGTACACCATCCTGCGCACGTGCAAAACATGTAATTGTAGCACAGAGCAGTTTTACAATTTCGGTCGAGTGGAAAACAAGTGCATGTAATGCACATATGCAGAAACAATGTATTGACATAACCAACAGTAGAGTATCTAAAAACTCAAGAAACGAAAGGCAAATAAAAACCGTTGGGTTTCTTTTTTGAGTCTTATTTATTTTTGTTTACATATTTACTTGATTTTATTTGCTTAGAATGTAATTGGCAAAAGGTACGGGAAAAAGATAACTAAAAAATGACAACCCTGTCCACAAAATACAGTTATTTACCTCTCTGTTTTCCCGCTGAACAATAAAATATGCATATACACAAATGCGAGATAATGAATGGGACCAATGCCCTGTACAGTGTAATTTTACATTTTCAACATATGTTATGAGAGACTATAGACTATTGTCTTTCTTCGAAGCTGCCAAATCACTGCCATTTGAAATGTTAAAACGGCTGTAAAAAACTTTCAGCGCTGTCACTTAATAAAACATCAGACGACTTTACACCACTAGAGAGAAATATGGACTTTAAAGAGATACAAACAAATATTTTAAAATTGCTTAAACTACACCTATCGGAAACATAATATCAAAATGATAAAAAAATGAATTAAAAAATAGAAATAGAATAAAGATAATAAAATATCGCTGGAACGCTAAACTGCACTTTGCCACTGTCGTAATCATCGTCCTTGTGTTTTGAAAATTGAGCCGCGGCACGACAAATTCAACAATGTGGTCGTGCGCCCAGCGCAGACTCAGATCAGCCTGGGCATCCGCCCAGCCTGATCAGAGTCTTCGCTGTCCGCATGGAGGTAGCTTAGACCCTTAGCTACCATTTGAGCACTTAACAAAGAGTCTGATAAGACTGGGCAGATGTCCAGGCTGATCTGAGTCTGCGCACAACCACATTGTTGGTTTTGTCGTGTCGCGGCTCAATTATACGTATATTATTCGTAAAACTTTATAGTAAATGTTGATCTCAAACTACATGTACGTGAACCTTCCATATGAAATTACCATGTCTATGAACGACCCTATGAACGTGCAAAGTTGCTTGTACGTGGACAATCATCTGAAAATAACTTGTCTTGAAACATGTTCATACAGCAGTGACTCGTATGAGCCTGTGCATTCGGAGCAGTCACTGTTCGGTCACACAACCCGAGGTGACTCGATGTACGTATAGCGATGCGCTAGTCAAATTCCATGGATGGCTGGCTGAGGTTTTTCGCTGGCCATACATGTAGATGGCGCGCAGTGCATTTTTCTTGGTCCTAGAACAATTTACAAATGTTACCAAATTAGGCTTTCAATTTCAAATAAAGATAGAAAGCACGCCTACGGATACGCTATGCATTTTAAACAAATGAGCCGCGACAAGACAAAACCAACAAAGTGTTTGTGCGCCCAGCGCAGACATAGATCAGACTGCCAGTCTGATCAGAGTCTTCGCTGTCCGCATGGAGGTAGCTTAGATTATTGGCTACCCTTTAAGCGCTTACGGAAGATTCTGATCAGACTGGGCAGATACCCAGGCTGATCTGAGTCTGCGCTGGGCGCACAAACACTTGTTTGGTTTTGTCGTGTCGCGGCTCATCCAAGCTGCGCAGTAATCGAAAAAAAGGAAAATAACGTTACGAAACACAGGCGAACTGCGAGTGCTCAAATAAGACTCATATGCGCAGTCTGATCATTGCATGCTCAGAACGTCCTGACAATAACTGGCCATCAATAAAACCAGCCAGTGCATTCTCACTGACTGGTATAGTGGCATGCGTATTTCGCCAGTGTTCACAGGCAGTGTTTGCCACGGCGTGGCAATTATCTATGCAAGACTGATTAAAACCTATTAAGGAAATTTCACCTGTTTGTTTTGTAAACAGTATCCAACATCGTGACGTTCAAATACTTAATAAATGTGTTTTACACGCTATTTCACCTTTTTTTTTTATCCTATATCTCAATTTACGTCAATGTATCAAAAGAAAATTGAGCCGCGACAGGATAAAACCAGCGAAGTGGCATGTGCGCCCAGCGAAGACTCAGATCAGCCTGGACATCTGCCCAGCCTGAATAGAGTCTTCGTTAAGCGCTTAATTGATAACTAAGGGTCTTAGCTACATCCAAGCCAACAGCGACTACTCTGATCAGACTAGTTGGATGCCCAGGCTGATCTGAGTCTTCTCTGGGCCCACATGGCATTTTGTCGCGGCTCAACTGTTTTAAGGTGGTGATTTATGGTAAATGTAAAAATCTGCATAAAACGTATCTCCCTGAAAGTTAGCAAACTTCTTATCTTTGTTGTTCTTTACAGTTTAGAATACAAAATAGACGTACATGCTGCTTAAAAAAGTGTTTTTATAAGGAAAGATCAAAGGGTAATTTTGTGCGAATAAATCTGAAAAAATAATATCGTTATTGAAAATTTACGTAGTGCTGAAGGTGCATTATTGCATAATGAAGAGCGTCCTAGCAATTATTTATTCCAACTCGTTCTCAAATTGTAATATAGACCAGATGAAAACGGTAGCCTTTTCTCAAATGTTCAACCATGTACAAAGTAAATGTACACTGGACGCATTTATTAAATATAGGGTAGGCAAGCATACCTATGTTACATTACTGACATGATCAGTGGTGTGTAGATGAAATTGTTCAACCTTGTTAAAATAGTATCACCTGTCTCACCTGTGTGTTTTGACAAAAAAATTTGGACACAGACTGCATCTTTTTTCAACTGCTCAGCCTGATAATGTGTGAAAGAGTTTGAAAAAATAATTGCTAGGACGCTCTCCATTATGCAACAAGGTACTCTAAGCACTAAGTATATTTTCAATAATGATATTATTTTTTCAGATTTATTCGCAGAAAATTCCCCTTTGATCTTCTCTTATAAAAACACTTTTTAACATTAACAAATGCTGCATTTTGGGATTCTAAATTATGAGAAACAACATAAAGAAGGCATCTGCTAAGTTTTGGAAAGATCAGTGTTATGTTGAGTATTTTATGCAGATTTTTGTCTTTGTCCCAAATTAGTGATTATCACCACCTTAAGATAACTTAGTCAGCCTAGCATTGAGGTTTGACAGACATGCTGTCAGTCCGCATGTACGGAAAGGTACGAAGCAACCCATTTACGGTACATTGGGAAAGGATCCTAATGAAGGAAAGATTCAGATCAAGTTGCACGAAAATGCATTCTAATTTAGAGTTTGTTCCACATCGCATCGACGATCTATACCTACATGTATCATATGTATTCTGCTATGAAAAGGGTTGGAAGTTCCCTCTTAAAATGACCCAGTTGAATCTGTCATATTAAATGTGCTGTAAGATTAGTTTCCCCCAACCAAATAAATCCCAAACATTACGATCCGTCTCATAAGGATCTGATTTTGTTGGATTGTTTTAGAAGAGAAAAAAGTTTTATAATCGAACAAGTACGAAGTATCCGCTTCATGGGGATGGGGGATTATACTTTGATGATACTTTTTTTACTTTTAAAGACAATTCAGTTCTTATCGCGCTCACTCTCAAAGACTGATCAGAGTCTTCGCCTCTCAGAATCAATAAATAAGCCGCGACATGAGAAAACCAACAATGTGGTTGTGCGTCCAGCGCAGACTCAGATCAGCCTGGGCATCCGCCCAGTCTGATCAGAATCTTCGTTGAGTGCTCAAAGGCTAGCTAAGGGAATAAGCTACCTCCATGCGGACAGCGAAGACTTGTGCTGTGCGCACAACCACATTGTTGGTTTTCTCGTTTCGCGGCTCAATTTCTTATGGCGAGCGAAAAAGATGCCGATTAGACTGGATGGGCACTCAGGCTCATCAATAGTACAGTCAAACCTGTCTATGGGGTCACCCAATGGAAACCCCAAAATTGGCCGCTTAAGACAGATGACCCATAAGACAGGCTCAGTTGCTCTGTATTTTGGTTCAAGGGATCCAGAAAAGGTTGCTGCTTAAGACATGTGACCCCTTAATACAGGGTAACCACATACGGTTGCCCACATGGTTACCATAAAATTGCTATATTCTGGGACAGATAGGTCTGGGCGAATAGTGCTTATCCAGATTAGACTGCTTCTAAAGGAGCAGGATAGGGGCTTCATTGTTTACCTTTATCATCCATCTGCATCTTATAAACGAATTACAGCTATGTAAATCCAATATATTTCATTTTCGGACACTTACGGTAATCTTTTTTGGTGTCCTAATTTTATCATTTATTTTTAATGTTAAGCATCTTTTATAATGGCCTGAGTAAAAGGAAGTGTTGATTAATTAGTTATTAAAATTTAGGCTAACCCTCTCGACTCTTAATCCATATATTCGACTTTATCCCAAGTCATAATGCCGAAAGTTTTTATTTGTTCAAAGAGCAACACATGCTGATTAGTAAGTCTGATTAAAAACATGTTTAGTAATTATTGTAATGCCATACATGTAATTAACCAGATGGGTCAAACCGAAACTTCGGGTTCCGCGACTGCAGTTAAAGATTTGCGCTCGCAAATAATTATAATAATTTTTTGTGAAAATTATATAAGATGCAAAAGAATGATCAATATCAAAAGTATTCTTGTTTGCCAAATTGGCCAAGGTCACTGGAAGTAGGAGAATATGTTATAATCGCACGATCTTTGTTACATATTTATTTTCACAGCTTATTCCTCACAAGCCTTTCAAGGTTTCGGCTAATGAAAGCCTTTTTCAAGAAGTTTCTTTTTCTTTCAATACTACATGTACATTGCTTTATTGTTGCTGCAGCCCACCATTTTGAATTGTTTTGTTATGGACAACGTTCTCAAAACATATATGGTCTCTCCCTCCGTAACGAAGAAATTTTTGCTCAAGATAATTTGCTTAAAAGTCTTAATTTTCTTGCATACTTCAAATCAGTCCAGCAGGCAAACGAGGTTGAATCAACCTTGAATCAACATTGATTCAACGTCACAACGTTGAATCAAGGTTGATCCAAGGTTGATTCAACCTTGGGACGTTGAATCAAAGTTGATTCAACCTTGTGTGCCCAGTGGGAGTTTTATTCTTTTGTGATTAATACGCGAGAGAACCTTTTGATTAGGTCTGAAAACACCTACACTCATACAACTGTTCAGTCAGAACTCCACCCCTCTCCTCCAGCTCCCTTTTTCACTATTAAAGAGGATAAAACATTTTTTCCGTGTTTTAACGTTGGCCAAGCCCGAGTGTATTAACGTGTTGCAGCCCTAACCGCGAAGTGGTGAGGGCTGCAACATGTTAATACACGAGGGTTAAAGCACAGGAAAAGAATGTATTATCGTCATTGTTATATACCTTCTTACGGACGCCATCTTGATTCCAGAGCTCTGCAGACGACACGAAAGCGGGCTTTAATGGTGTTTAAACCCTGCCGCACCCGTATTTTAACAGTGTTGAAACCCTGTGTCAGCGATTAAAAATAGAAGGAAGCCAACGTAAAATGCTTTAGATTACAACACGGCTGTTTTCTATAGGAAAGTCTCATTAGGTATATAACAATGTTGATGTTGTGGGGCTATACTTCCGAAGCCTCTCAGAAGCTTGTTAGCGCGATGTGGACCACATTTTCGGGCTTTGAATTTTAAAAAAAACTGTTTAAACTTTGAACGCGATGCGTTAGCCGAGTGTTCCGATTTCTTGGCGGGACCCAGCAAATGTCAAATAGGTATGATCGCTATGATCGCTATTCTTTCATTTGATAGTATGATTTCGTCGAAAAAAAATAATAATAAAAACTCGTCGAAAATGCACGGAAAGTCATTCAAGTCATCCTTTATAGCAGTAACAGCTATGCGTATTCTTTGCAATAATAATGATTCCAACATCTTGCAAACGGCATAGTTGAAAACATTGAATGGAGTGTATTTGAATGAACCGGCAGGGATAACCTCTTCCACTTCTTTCCATGGCTTTTGGATGACACTCTTACAGCAAAGAATTTGCTCCCTCTGGGGAGCAAATTCTTTCCTGTAAGAGTACCATTCTAGGCTCTGGAGCAATTGCAATTGGAATGTCGATCACATCATCCATTCCAATCCATTCAACTCCATTTCATTCTAGGTTTTAAACCTTGCCTTTGCAAACACCTACACAAACACTTATTTCTATTTAATTGTACTGTTTTTATAGTGCCTCATAATTTACAAATCTAGGCGTTTCCTGCAAATAAGTAATTAATGTCGTTTCAGTAGAAAATGCCTCTTCTACCACAGCGAAACATCAAGGACCCATATCAGGCTCATGAGTCTGTCATTTGACTGATCAGCGATGAAGTTCCTATTAAGTTTGTGTGATTCTCAACATAACGCGATAAATGTGTACTAGGTATGGTAAGAAAATACCCCGAATTTTTTGCTTTTTCTGAAAACCCGTTCAATATTTTCCAAAAATAATTTAATTTTCAGAGTTCTCCCCACTTACGTCAACAAGTTTCAACCCGAAACTTCGGGTTACTCGATTGCAGTTGAAGATATATACATGAAATGTGCTTGCCCTATTCTAGTGTTCCATGTATCCTGGATTGCCTCACAGCAATGTTTATGTCTCAGAATCTACTTTATTTTTTATCATTTTTTATTTAATCTAAAAAAAAATACTCACTTGTCTTATGCAAACAGTGCAGACCCAGCTCAAACGCTGCATTTTGCGGCGTCTGACCGGGGTCTGCACTGTTTGCCTATGTCGTATTTATGGGAAGATAGACATTTATGGGTTAACGTAAAATATATACCCTGGCATGGGTAGGATATTTGTGTTAACGAAAATATACACAGCATGTCTGCAAAAAAATCATTCCAGCAACATCCACTATACCTTGAAACCATCGATTGAAACCAAGGCGAATTATGAATCACTTTCAATTGGTTTAATTTCTGCTTCTAAAATGGTAGAAAAGAAGAAGCGTTCTAAGTAACAAAACATAATTCCCACCTCGTAAACCCTAGAATTATAGGAAACTCTGAATTATTAAGATCATTGATCATCGTTGTCTCCCTCAATTCAAGCTAGCATTAGTATATTGTAAGTGTCATGTTTTTTTGTTTTTTTTTTCTTTCTTTCTTTTTTTTTCTCGTCTTCTTCTGTTTCACTCACTGTATATTGTATGTTTCATTTGTGAAGCTTTCTCTATTAATAAATAAACTTGTAAACTTGTCATGGGCCCTTATACATAGATGTTATTGTTGCCTACTACATATAAAATAAATTCCCTTTATATTAGAGGGATTGTTCAGTGAAATCGAAAGTCTTGAAACTAAAAGCTTGACTAAGTTTCGGCCATGACCACCAAATCGGAAATAAGGTTTGAATTTGCCGATTAATAGAGTACTTTTATTAAATCAATACTTCGAAGTCATATTTATTTCCTAAACTTTTGGCTTAAATGTTCCAAAACAAAAACAGTTGAGTCGCGACACCACAAACACTAACTTAGCGGCATGTGTGACACGCGAATACTCAGATCAGCCTGGGAATACGCCCAGTCCGATTAGAGTGTTTGCTGGGTGCTGAAAGGGTAGCTAAGGTCTAAGTTACCTCCATGCCGACAGCGAAGACTCTGATAGGACTGGGCGGATGCCAAGGCTGATCTGAGTCTTCGCTGGGCGTACATGCAACTTAGTATGTTTTGTCATGCGCGCTGAAATGATCATCAGTGCCGTACATTGTAATAAACGTTGTTATTACATGTATGCAGCGATATATTTACCTAACCACAAAAATAAGCTTTCGGGAATCATTAAAGGAAAAATAAAAAAATGCAATGATTCAAAATAAAAAAATATATAAAAGAATTCTAATTATATCATTTTGTAACATATATTATCTCGCTACCATTTTAGAAAATAGTCATCAAACCAAATAATTTATTATCCATTTTGATGTTCACTGATTTCAAAATACGAGCTGTGTTGTGACTGGAATAAATATAGAAAATATTTCGTACTGCATCAGTTTAAACAGAGGAAGACCATCTTACTTCATATAATAAGATTTACGCATATTCAGCTATAGAATTAGAATCATAATCTAACAACTCATTATCAACGTTATACATTTGTGCACCTGTTCATATGTTACCTTTCTGACAAGAAAACCAGTGTGACGCAGTAACTGACGTAATATCTGATGTTTTTAAAGTTATTCTGATATTTTTTTTGAAAAAAATGATGAGGATATTCAATGTCTCAGTGAACTTTTCAAGGAAGATGCTATAACATGTCAAGATAATATTTTAGCTTTGCATGTCATGTAAAATACAATGTACTGTTACAGTATTTCTGCCACAGCAGGCATCAAAATAATACCAGAATTACATTTTCGATACACAATAACCATTTTATCATATGACGTTGCTGTTATTTAGTGGCTAACTTCGTGTCATAAAAATCGTATGACCACACGTGTAATAACACTTTGGCACGTACTACGTGTACGTCATTGACATCGTCCATGTCAACAATGTGTTTTGTCATTGAAATGATGTTCAGTTTGAAGGCATTATAATCCCATTTTAAAGGGTCATATGATAAACAGAATCTTACACTCGTGGCAATTTCATGTGAATTTTATTAAAACTCGCCGAAGGCTCGTTTCACCAATTTTATTAGAAATGACCACTCGTATAACATCCTCTATTTATCATAGTTTTTTTTTAAGACTGAAAAATCTGTTGGAATTCTAACGTTTTTTACCAGTTATGTCCGTAACATTGCTTAAATATGTGTTGTAAAGCCAAAATAGTTTTTAAACTATGATTTTATATATTATGTTTAACATACCTTAATGTAAAAGGCACACGTTATATACTTTACCCTTCTGGGGCCGAGTGCACAAAGGAGGCGTAAGCTACGCCGGCGTAGGCTACGAACGTCGGCGCAACTAAGTCAATCTTGCGACTGTATTATAATCCAAGTGCACGAAGCAGGCGTAAGTCAGACGTAGTTGCGACTAGAGTACGACTAGCGTACATGTAGTGCCCTCAAATAAAATTAGCACGTGTGTTTGCTGAATGGTTTTCTTATATGATATTAGCCGCGTTAGGCGTAAATGCTGCTTAAGGCATCTGGGAACAGACAAGACTGAAAATAGTCTGTGAGTCCATGATTTTAGATAGATCCTTCTCTTTGTACCTGTAAAATCCTTAGGCTCCAGGCATAGTTTTCAGACTGCGCGGATGCGCAGGCTGGTATGAGCCTCTGATGTTCGCATTTGGCATATGCACCTTTTTGAATGTTACGGGTCAATCATAAATCTGCACGACGTATTTCAATCTTTTGGTGTTTTTCTTTAAAATTAATGGTCATTATAACACTTTCAAACGTGCATGTGCTTTTGAGTTAAACGTAAAATGTGTAGCAGAAATTTTTTTTTTGAAGGTAATGAAATATTGAAATTGTTGGCGATGTTCATATAGCTCTACATCATTATATGTATCCAAAGAATTTGTTCTGTCTCTGATTATCCTGTCTCTCTTTAAAATCCTTCTATATTTTTCAAATCGTGCATCCAATGTAACATTCCGGCCATGTTTAAATGAAACACTAACGGAATAACTCAAAATGAACACCTTACGCCAGTGTTAAGTCTACTATAAAGCAGACGTGAGTTTTAGAGCGATTTTACGACTAAGTTTACGACACGCCTCGGTTGTGCACACGGATTAAATTTCCGCGACAACTTTACGACGGTCGTACGTCGAGCGTACGCTTACGTCTGTTTTGTGCACTCGGCCCCTGAGTATCATTACAGTACAGAATATTATGTAACACTGTATTTCTGCGAAAATAGATGCCGCCAAAACTGTACATGTACAAGATTAATATTTTACAATGGGGTAAACAAATTTATCATAGATAACAAATTTATCATAGACAATATGATTTAAAATCGGGCTTTCTAAACAATAGCTTGTTTCCGATGGGAAATAATAAACGCTTTTTATTTGAAATTGTTATGTGTAGGTTATTTTAGTAAAATATGTGCTGTGCGGTCAAAATAATTGTTTCAAATTATGTTAAACATATTTATGGCAACAAGTTAAATTCATGACTTAGGCCACCATTTATACACCTGCAAATAATTGTGTGAAAAAAAAAGCATTTGTGTGACAAAAAGGGAATAGGAAATAACCGTGGTGGACATTATATGGTAGACTTTTTTTCGCTCAGCTCAAAAATCCACGGACAAAAAGCCTCGCCCTTAAGGACAAAACGCAGAAAAAAAAAGCAAAAAAAAAACAAACAACAGAGCCAATGGCGAAACTTCTTAATGCTAACCTTGCAGTATGCGGTGGTATAAAGGCATAAATATTAACTTATATAATGCATTAAGGACACCTGCCAAGAATATATAAAATTTGTACTTTTTATATGCAAAATGTGATAAAACGTAGACTGACAGTTAGTTCAGTATCTGTATTACATTAACACTCATCCAAGTGCATGTCAGGCCCCCAAAACTTAAAGATTGTCTCCCTCGTTTATTTAATGTTTTGAAAAACAAATATTTTAACAAAATTTCGTTTAACAAGATGTAAAAGTTTCATAATTAACCGTACAAGTTTCGTGAAAATGCATGTTTTTTTTCGATAAATGCAGAATGAAAAATAATCTTCAAATTAAAATGCGAATTATGTATTTCCCCACGGCCTGTAATCATATCGATTTTGACCACGTGTGTCATGTGATCTTGTACACTCAGGTAGTTTTTCTTATTCGTGCACGTGATAGTGACGTATGAATGAATTACTTGCGTCAAATGATGCGATTTCGAGCGCGGTCCGAGATCGTTTAAAAATTTATCTTATTTTTGTTTAAAGTCACTTTTATCAATTATTATTATCTAAACTCTATTTCAAATGTGCAGTTAGACCATGTCGGAGATATTGCGCGAAATATTACATCAAATTATTTTTTGTTATTTTATCAAGGGTGTAATTTTTAAAGCAAACATATTGTGGATGGATAAGTTACACTCATCGCCGCTCTTGACGGACAGTGCCATAACCGAACACACCTCTTGAAGAGGCGTTTTCGGTTATGACATTGTCCGTTAAGAGACAATAGGAGCCGTGATGCGGTAATGATTCCGGACTACGCGTACACAGACCCCCAACAGGCATATAAAGCTGAAACAACAGTGAAACAACATTTATTATACGTTATGACGTTCAATGAATGTTGATTCAATGTTGTTTCAACTAACAATGTTGTAGTTAGTTGTAAAGGACCTGTCAATGGTTTGGGCAAAATAAGGACACAGTCATACTTTGTAAATCGCGATGTTTAAAAATGGTATCTGTATTTGCTGAATTGAAAAGAGTTAGCACATGCGTACGGGCGAGCTGGTGCGTGTGCGTGCATTTAAGTAGTGTGCATACGTACACCCGAGTGCCCATGCACATGTGAGTGCAAGTATTTGTGCATTTTATGTATGTTTACACGCATGCGCACGAGCGCATGTGTGTACGCATGTGTCTATATAAGCATTATAAATATCTCTGGGTCGATCTCCCAACTAGATACTAACGTCTATGATGTTTCTATACATATGTATTTCTATTATTGGTTTACCACCATCTGCATCTGTGTAAATTGTTAAAATAGATTCTCTTGTTGTTTACATGTTGTAAACCTGAGATTTGTGAATAAATTTTGAAATTGGAAATCATTTGCATAAACTGATTATATTATAAGACAGAGGTATATTTTTGATTCAACGTTGTGTGCCCACCGGGACCATACGATGTGTGCAGTTTCGTCAGGACACACGCAGTGTCTCTATTTGTGTCATATTTATTGTCTGGTCAGCTATGCATTATCTGACCAGACTGCTCAT
This sequence comes from Ctena decussata, assembly GCA_963989385.1. Classification (NCBI taxonomy): domain Eukaryota; kingdom Metazoa; phylum Mollusca; class Bivalvia; order Lucinida; family Lucinidae; genus Ctena; species Ctena decussata. The sequence continues at coordinate 13,152,541 of OZ022498.1, forward strand.
ACTTGCGTTGGCTGATCACACTACGCGCACATTTGCTCGTTCAATTAGCTAAGTTTCGAAATACCATGAATACTGGTACCATAACCCACGAGTCAGTGGTGATTAAGTGTCATAAGTCATGTAAGTTAGAGGTATAAAGTTAAAACATTATCATCTAACCATGACATACACGTCGCGCGTTGAGACGATTCGTCTATTTTAGATGCGTGATAAAAAGTGACATAATCAAGAATACAATGTAGATTTTATTTTTTATTGAACTATCGACCACAGGTCTAACAATATATTGTTTCAGAAGGAAATCAACTTTCATTATATATATATATATATATTGTTTCAGTACTGATAATCAAAGGAACCATACATAAAACAAACTGAAACAAGGAAGAGGAAAGTTAGTTTGTAAGAAATATTAGTTACGTATGAAATCAGTCAAGGTATAGAAAAATATAGATAAAACCTATTGAGTGATTTGGATTTCTGTTCACTTGAATAAAGACTCGAAAAAAGAACCTTTTAATTAATTGAGATTAATTGAGGGATAATTTCTTGTTTACTCACACCCTAGAAATAATGGATGGCGGATTCTTACATACATTATTTCTGATTATCTTTGCGCTATTAAGTTTAGATGGACTGACTGAGGGTCATTCAAAAACATATGATGTGTTAACAGCAGAGGTTAAGGAACTTCGGACTCTGGTAGTTGATCTAAAACAACAGGTAGCAAAACAAGATGTTAGGTTAAATGAGCTAAGTGAAACAGAGGCTGATGGTCAAAACATAGCTAATGGACAGAGGGGAAGTAGCTATCGGACAAAACGAGGTATGTAACATTTGTTCCTTTCATACAAACATAGACACACACACAGAGAAACACAATCTCATTTGCTTTATTATGAAGTGTCAGGGAACAATGGAAACTGCCGAATCATTTGAAAACGTATCGTATTTTCGTTGTTTGGCATTACGTTATATTTACATTATCCGTGCATTTATAAAAAAGCCCTATGATAAACCATTAGAATGTAATGTAGTTTATACTTCAATAACTACATCGGTTCACGCGACGTTAAGTGACGTCAAGATAAACCTCGGTTCTCCAAACTAATTGGACGTAGGCGACGTAATGACGTCGTTTTTACGTCGTTGAGGCTGTTCCGCTTTCATTAAAAAAACTGCGTATAAATGTTTTTCTGCGTCAACTGTAGCCCCCTATCGCAAATTTGTGGTAAAAATGATAGTAAAGAATGTAAATATAAGCAATGAACTCAATTTTTCTGGTGTTTATCGAAGTATAAACTACATTGGGTCGCTAGCAAAGTTTATATGAACCCCTTCGGGTTTCATTTACTTTGCACGCGACCCAATGTAGTTTATACTTCGATTATCGAAGTATAAACTACATTGGGTCGCTAGCAAAGTTTATATGAACCCCTTCGGGTTCCATTTACTTTGCACGCGACCCAATGTAGTTTATACTTCGATAAAAGTTTACATGAACCCCTTCGGGGATCATTTACTTTGCACGCAACCCAATGTAGTTTATACTTCGATAAACATCAGAAAAATGAAATTCATTCCTTAAACAATGCACATTGTTAATTGTTTATAGTGTTTATTGTACATGTTCATGTAACCCAATGCTTAACAATGAAACATCACTTTGTTTCGTTTTCACAAGAGCAAATTTTGTCACGCAAAACTATGACATCATATTTTTTTCCATAGATTTTGTATTCACGTGCAGCAAAGCAATAAGCCAAGAATAATGTGACAAAGAACGATCTTCGCCAGTTTGAGCAAAGTTGCATAGCTTCTCTTTTTGCCCAGTTTTTATTGGCATACGTTTTTTTTCACGCAAACAGACCATTTATCAAGTCCCGGTGGAACCTTTGCAGTTTCCCTTTGTAATACAACGTAAAAAATAAAAGCGAAGTCAGAAACCAGACGGTTCACAGTTTCATTGCCAATTAAAGCTCTTTGATGCGTATAAGAATGCTCATCTAAAATGCAGGCCAATCTAATTTTTTTAAACCACGACAAGATTGATGCATATTAAATTGTTAGCACGTGACGCACAAAGCTGATTTATAATAATTGAGCCGCCACACAACAATACCAACAAAGAGGCATGTGCGCCCAGTGAAGACCCAGAGAAGCCTGGGCATCCACCCAGTCTTATCAGAGTCTTCGCTGTGCGCATGAAGCTTGTTAAGACTCTAAGCTACCATTTAAATGCACCACGAAGACCATGAAGACTCTGGTCAGACTGGACGGATGCCCAGGCTGATCCGAGTCTTCGCTGGACGCACATGCCACTTTGTTGCTTCTGTCGTGTCGCGGCTCATTTATTTCATAACTACCATATTTATTCAGTTATAAGACGGGAATTTACTTCCAAAACAATCTCAAAGATCTAAATTCGTCTTGTAAAACAGATCTAGATCTTTCAGAATGTTTCGGAAGAGAAACTCTCATTTTATAGCTGACTTACACAAGACTGATTTACATACTTGCAGTAATTTTGAAAAGTAACACTCCCGTCTTATAACCAAATGAATATGGTATAGAAATTGTTTAAGTGTCACAGTTATGATGTCATACATGTATATTCTCTGGTTTGTGGTTTCGTCGCGAAAAGACGCCACGCGAAAAGACGAAAAGACATCATGCGAATAGACAAAAAAACGCCATGCAAAAAGACGAAATAACGCCATGCGAAAAGACGAAACCCGCCACGTGAAAAGACGAAATTTCAGCGCGAAAAGACGAAAAAACGCCATGTGAGAAGACGCCATTTGAAACTCTTTATTTGTTGTCTCTTCGCGTGGCGTCTTTTCGTCTTTTTGCATGGCGTCCTTTCGTCTTTTCGTCTTTTCGCATGTCGCCTTTTTGTCTTTTAGCATGGCGTCTTTTCGCGACGAAATGGCACAAACCAGCTATCACATTCATGTAATAATGTACTAAACCAGTAGTCGAATATGCAACAAAAAACAACAACAACAAAAAAAAAAAAAAAAAAAAAAACAATATCCTACGCCTATACAATAGCAATTCTCCATACGATTTACTTTTTCGGAGAGTTTGAGTCTAACTGCTGGTGTCTTTGGCAATTACAGACGATTTTGTGAAGCTTTTGATGATGTCGTTAGACGGTGTAACGTCCTTCTTTACCAGAACAATGATAAGTATGTTAAATTATGGAAAGACGTTCGTTCGTCTTCTTTGTTGCAGTGTAGAATATTAGCGGGCTCATGAATGCGCTGACGGAAAGAATGGTAGAATTTGAAGGACTGAAGAGAAATATTTCAGGCCTAACTGGTGGCTAGAATAAAAGAAATCAGTTCGAAAAGCAAATTCAGGTTACGTGTAACTGATAAATTGCATCCTATATCAGTTTTATATAGATACAATTGCCTCTCCTTATCTCAATTACAGGTACCGTATTCAAAGTAATTTTCGCGGTGTTCCATTTTTCGCGGTATTTCGCGGTCACTTAGAAACTGCGAATATTAAAATCGCGAAATAATTTCCTGTTTCTTACAAAGTAACTTCTGTAGACACAATGATCATATATTTTAGTTCTGTTTGCTTCGGTAATTGCTGATACTTTTCACTTGAGCCAGTTCTTTCATTAACCTGCGGCAGCCCTGCCGCAGGTTAATGAACGAACTGGCTCAAGTAAAAAAGAAGTTGTTTTGCTTTTCACGCATGCTGCTGACCGCGAAAATTAAAAATCGCGAAAATTAATGTTTATGTTTTTGACCCTTAACCGCGAAAATTGACCCCGCGAAAATTACCGCGTATACGGTAACTCATAGAACCTGCTTATTTTAAGGAATATAGTTTGGACACATTTCCTATTTGTTTTTACATTTCAGTCCCTGTTATCTGAAACTGCTGGTATCTCAAAGCAAATTGTCTGGTCCCAGCAAATTTAATTTGAGATATCAGTAGATTGAGATGAACTTAGACATTGAGATATCGAAAGTTGACTGTATATCAGAGGCGCTCTGCGCTCTTGATATGATTTAGATCTAGTTCACAAATTCACTCCAAACCTCGAATTATATTCAGCGATTCACTGCTAGAGCTGATAATGTTACAAAAATACTAAAAGTTGTATTTTTTCTTTTCTTTTTTTTTTCCCTAGCCATCCGTCACCGTCGGTCGCACCCAGAAGTTGGCTTCCTTGTTTCCCTTTCGAGACAACAGCTGGAAGTGGAGAAAGATGGCGTCCTGAAATTTGATCGTGTGATCACAAATCTAGGTAACGCATACAACAGACAAACAGGAACTTTCAAGTGCCAAATACCAGGGACTTACATGTTTGATTTGAATTTGATTTCTGAAATTGGAAGTTACGTTGAAGCTAGTATAACATTAAATGGTATGTCAAAAGTGACGGCTATTAGTGATCATCGAGATGTGCATGCTGGGCGGGATCAAGGAAGTGCGGCCGCCATTTTGATTCTTAGGAAAGGAGATACGATATCGGTGAAAATTGATTGGCCAGTTAATCCCCAAACTGTGCATGGTGAAGGCAAAACGACATTTTCTGGTTATTTGTTGAGAAGGCATAGAGTTAGTCGAATATTTTCTTAACACACCCTCATACATATGATTCATTATTTAGATATTATTCTTTTGCAATGCTAACACCCTATATACAAAGGCTCGACGTCTCAGTAAGGCTGTTAATGCAAACGCCTTAGGTTGAACCCCCAATACACGCCAACAAAAACACAGTGGAGAACGACGTACACCAAGTTGCCGAAGCGGGATATAATCCAAGAGCCTCGCCCATAAGCTGCGACAACTCTACCAGCTAAGCTGCACGACATACCTGAAACACTTCATTCAAAGGGACATGGGTTTCGTGACTTCCTGTTTGCTTTCCTAGACAAGAAAGCCCTTTCAAAAATAGGTTACTCTTAAAGGAAAGAATTGACTTCCAAAGGAGCAAATCTTTCCTTTTAGAGTTGACCCTCAGTAATGAGGGAGGAAACGGTGAAACTGGAAAAGTTGCTGCCTCTGAAAGTGAGCCCATCCACTTCAAATTAGCATATAATTCCAAAGTACAACTTTCGCCCCCCAGCCCATTCACTTCAAATTAGCATATAATTCCAAAGTACAACATTCGCCCCCCAGCCCATTCACTTCAAATTAGCATATAATTCCAAAGTACAACATTCGCCCCCCAGCCCATTCACTTCAAATTAGCATATAATTCCAAAGTACAACATTCGCCCCCCAGCCCATTCACTTCAAATTAGCATATAATTCCAAAGTACAACATTCGCCCCCCAGCCCATTCACTTCAAATTAGCATATAATTCCAAAGTACAACATTCGCCCCCCAGCCCATTCACTTCAAATTAGCATATAATTCCAAAGTACAACATTCGCCCCCCAGCCCATTCACTTCAAATTAGCATATAATTCCAAAGTACAACATTCGCCCCCCAGCCCATTCACTTCAAATTAGCATATAATTCCAAAGTACAACATTCGCCCCCCAGCCCATTCACTTCAAATTAGCATATAATTCCAAAGTACAACATTCGCCCCCCAGCCCATTCACTTCAAATTAGCATATAATTCCAAAGTACAACATTCGGCCCCCAGCCCATTCACTTCAAATTAGCATATAATTCCAAAGTACAACATTCGCCCCCCAGCCCATTCACTTCAAATTAGCATATAATTCCAAAGTACAACATTCGCCCCCAGCCCATTCACTTCAAATTAGCATATAGTTCCAAAGTACAACATTCGCACCCCAGCCCATCCACTTCAAATTAGCATATAATTCCAAAGTACAACATTTGCCTCCCCCCCCCCCCAGCCCACCCACTTCAAATTAGCATATAATTCCAAAGTACAACATTCGCCTCCCAGCCCATTCACTTCAAATTAGCATATAATTCCAAAGTACAACATTCGCCCCCCAGCCCATTCACTTCAAATTAGCATATAAGTCCAAAGTACAACATTCGCCCCCCCAGCCCATTCACTTCAAATTAGCATATAGTTCCAAAGTACAACATTTGCCCCCCCCCCCCCCCAGCCCATCCACTTCAAATTAGCATATAATTCCAAAGTACAACATTTGCCTCCCCCCCCCCCAGCCCACCCACTTCAAATTAGCATATAATTCCAAAGTACAACATTTGCCCCCCCCCTCCCCTCTGCACACACACACTCCCCCGTCTCACCCACAAACATAAAAAAGAAAAAAAGTAATGATGTGATATGTTATTAAAGATTTTATGCAAGCGGCAAACAAAATATATTATTTTAAAAAGAATATAAAGTGATATCTGTCAGGGTTACTGTAGGCCCACAAAGTTTTTGTTTTTGCTGTAGTTTAAAGATCAGACTGATCTTACCCAGTTAAGTATGTTTTCAAGGATGTTACGAAATGAAAAAGATCTGTTACGAAACGAAAAAGAGTCATAGTTACCAAACGACCTGGTCTTTTTCTATTAAAAACGAAAAAGAGTCATAGTTTAATACCAAACGACCTGGTCATCTGAAGCTGAAATTTTATCTCTACCGATCGAAAAATGTGTAAACATGTATTATTTTTCTTTCTGTGCCATATTCTGTTGCTAATCTCCGGGGTATATTTAAGGTAGATGACTTGTGGATTTACAGGTCTTTCAATGCTATTTGAGTCATACTCACACTGGTCTGGCATCCAACACACAGGCAACGAAGATAACGTACAGGAATCTTGCTTGTTCCGCTCATCAGGATAAGTTTGTTTCAGAAGTATGGTCTCACGGACCATCCGATCCCCGGCTCTTGAAATAGGAATCAAAAGTTTTACTGAATTCATATGCATATTCAAGAAATGCCTGTAAACAATTTTTGGACTACAGCGTCTATGCAACGAATCGGTAAAGAAACTTATTCAAGCACTGCATTTATACTAGACGGAATTTCTTCAAAAATCTGGTCTGACTAAGAGGTATAACAAACTGCCGGGTCCGTAAAAATAATAGTTTGAAATTGATCTAAGAGATATGCGAAAACAATCAAGTTTTATAGTACGTTGCCTTCGTTGCCTGTGTTGAATGCCGGACCAGTGTGATAATGAGCCGATGAAAGTATGATGATGAAAAGCTGTGTCCGACGGAATTCGTATCCGGACCGCTGGCCAAACAGGCCAGCGCTTAACGTCCTGGACTAACGGGGCTCATAATATACTTAAGGTTTTGGTAATGTGTATTAAACTCAAAACAGAGAGAGAGAGAGAGAGAGAGAGAGAGAGAGAGAGAGAGAGAGAGAGAGAGAGAGATGATGATGATGATGATGTTGGTTTCGTGTATTTGATTATAAGACATATATCTGATTGTCATTAGACATACGCATAATTATAAAATTTCTTGTCAACTTTTGTTCAATTTTTTTTTTCATTGCATGAGTTTTGAAATATACATATGAGCCTCGACACGACAAAACCAATAAAGTAGATGTGCGCCAAGCGTAGATTCAGATCAGCCTGGGCATCCGCTCGGTCTAATCAGAGCCTTCGCTGTCCGCATGGAACTACCTTAGACCCTTAGCTACCCTTTAAGCGCAAAGCGAAGACTCTGATCAGACTGGGCGGATGCCCAGGCTGATCTTAGTCTGCGCTGGGCGCACAACCACCTTGTTGGTTTTCTCGTATTGCGGCTTATATTTCTTTACATGTTGTTACTGGTGCTTCTATTTACTGAGTACTGCTAGTCTTCTTCCACGGCAGTGAAAATATTTATTTATTTATTTATATAATGCCAAATTGTGGTCTGTTAAAGTTACATACTGTTTATGATTTTATAAAATATTTTCACAGTAACAGTAAAAATAAAATTTCCTTTTAAAAGGAAGGCTTGTCCAGCTAAGCCAGTGAAATGTTCATGAGTTGTTTATTCAAGTAAACCCAGTTGTTATTGCACTTTCTGTTGCTAATTTTTATTTAGCAAAGTAAAATTTCTTAAAGTCTCAATAGTCCTATCAGCGTTAAAAACGCCTAAACTCAAATCATTGTAAAAAGCGGTTCAACCTCATGTTTGGTAATAAATTGTGGGTTGGTGTGCATATATTGAGTCATATAACTGGCAAAAAGTAGAGAAAACAAGTTTTTGAAAAATAACAAAACGCTCCACAAAATACATTTTCCTGTTCTGGTTTCCCGTCTAGCAATGCTATATAAACATAGGCGAGATAGTGATTGGGACTACACGCGTGTACATTGTATTTTTACCATTTCATGAAATCGAAAGTAGGTCATTTTAGTTGCCAACTAAAACGACCCAGATAAGATTTCAAACCGATTTTAAGTGAAACTCAAGGATGTTTTATTTTTTTAAAGCTACCTAATCACGGTCATTTACAATTACGAAACTGTAGTGAGAAGCTTGCAGCGATTCCTCTTGATAAAAATTTTCATGCTGATAGAGCAATGGAGCCTTTAACGTCTTGAATGGTGGCATTATCTACAGGTGTGAGGTAAAAACAAGTGTAGACTTTATTTGAAAAAAAAAAATAGATTGAGGAAATATGTAAACACACACACACGGGCCGTTTTACACAATCGGTAGGGCACTTGACTCATAAGTCAGAGGCCCTGGGTTCGAAATCCGGTCTTAGTAATGGTTAACCGCTTAGGAGGTCTAAGCCTGCCCAGGAATAGTGTGGTTAGGTTAACTGACCGTCTCGAATTGACCATTGCTGTTTACCGTGGACGTTAAGCGACAAATCACACAAACACATACACACACACACACACGTACGCACGCACGCACGCGCACAGAGAGAGGGAGAGAGAGAGAGAGAGAGACTTTTCCAACGTTTAAGCCGTTAGGCATGTCTCAAGGAAAATTACTATATGGACCTATTTCAAGTCTCTTCTATATGGCTGCTAAGTCACATTTTGTTTGAATCAATATTTTAGGAAAGACTGTTTCAAACCTGTGTCTGTGGAATCTTGGCACATCTGAACTTGGCATAAAAAAAGACTACAAATATATATTCACTGAACTATATTTTGGGTTTTACTAGCATCAGTGACAGTGACTAGAAGGAAATTTTGACACTCTGAGAACAAAATGCATGCTACTATTGTTTGAGATAATAACTTGCTTGCTTTACAACATTTGGGAACAACAAAGCACGGAACCCATTGTGTTCATACTTCCATGAACTTCCGAAAAATGATTTTTATCTCTTACATTTATACTATGTTTTCACATCAATTTTGGTACTTATTTGTGAAGTTCAGGCTAATTTTACGCCAAGGAAAGGACGAAGAATAGCTATTTACCAACGTGTTTGGTAATGACGTTCAACAGCCGTCACTATGACAGGACGTATATCAAACGTTACGTCGGCCAATCAACTTATCGAATAATCCGTGACGTCGAATAATCCGTGACGTCGCTTAAGCGTAACATTGCATGACTGCGTGTTGTTCATGGATGTATGTACATCGTCAGCCCAGTAAAGGTTCATCTAAGGAAATCGTCGACATGTGTAAATATTTCTCTGTGCATTTGTATAGGTGAAATTAAAAGGCAACATTAGAGACTGTTACAAGAAAACATTGATGCAAAGCATCAATACGCCGTGAAAGTCAGTCACATTTAGCTTCTGCGCCCAGTAGGCCTAACTGTGCACATATACAGGAATCTCGACACTAGCAAAGGTAGCCTAATATAGAGTTATGCGGTGTTGTGAAGCTGATGCTTTCTGCTACTATTGTATACGTCATAAGCATGTGGGCAGGTTCTTGACAAACATGCATCATAATGATGGATTTCTGATCTGCTCGGATTTAGGTTGAGTGGTTTTTGTGACAATGCGCAAACAGGCGAGAAATAGCATGTCCTTATGTAATATTGGAAATATACTTCAACTCTAGGTTTTCATCATATTTTACTCTATGTAACATGGTTAATTTTTGCCCATAAAGTAATGTAGATTGTTGACGCAGTAATTCGGCACATGTTGATAGGAGGTAACGTGTATGTTGAATTTCAGTTCAGTTCAGTTCAGTTTCCTAACGACGTTCCCCAAGGGCTGGTTCAGCCACTAGGAACATTGAACTCGGTTTAATCCAATTTTTTAATTTAATCTATTTATTTTTTATTAGTGAAAGGTCAATATACAGTAATACGTCAAGCTTTCAAAAATATATACATTCTGCTGGCTAACACTCTGACATGTAATTATTTACGTTCAAATTTGTATATTTATTATGTTCTTTAAAAATTATCTTTACCTTTAAGAAACTAGTCTACTGCGTAATACAAAATTAACGAAGATTTGTTGCAAATTATATAAGTATTACCTCCCTTGAAACATGCCATAGGCGATTCATAAAAGAATCCTGCTTTATGCCATATGCGACCAACAATGGTACCTCTCAGACTGCATTTTGCGCAGTCTGATCATTCTGTTGTCGGATGTGGACTGAGGCAAAGTAGCAGGCGAAATTGTATGTATTTTATGACGTACGCGAAGGTACAAAAATCGTCCGGCATATACTAAAATATAGAGTGGAGTCAACCTTTGGAGTGGAGCCTTGGAGTGGAGTGGTTTTTTTTTTCAAACTGCCAAGACTTAATGCTGCTGACTCGGATAAATGTACAGTATGGCCATAATGTTTAATTAGTGTTCCCCAAAGTATACTTGGCTTGGCCTAGCTTGGTTCATAGTATTATGCTTTCAGGCAAGCTATTATGTTATTTCACATAATCTGGCTAGTCCAGGAGAGAAATTAGAACATGCCCCTTTGCATTTTGCAACTGGTCATTGCCCGAAAATGGTGAGGCATGGTTTCTTGTCCAGAATACTCCAAAATACCATTCCAAAAAACCACGCCACTCCATAGGTTCACCCCACTCCATATTTTAGTATATGCCAACTCTCCTGGTATTTTCCGAATGAGCGTGACGTCATTTCTTCCGAAAATAACTCGGTATCACTAAACGACATGAATACTGGCTTGTGGCCGAAACCACAAGCCAAAAAAAAAACCCGAATATACTTTGTTGCTTGTCCATACGATTTTTTTTCACATTTACCTTAATATCCTAAATACTTGGGCACTATAACTTCGTAATTAGGCTAAAGGACCTTTGACGGTTGTAATGTTAATTTGCCTATAAAAATAGTCAAAATTAAATTTTTGATATACCCAAGAATTTCTCTTGAAATTTGTTACTCTCAACTTTCCCTAACTGGCCATGAATTTAATTTCTGATTATTTTGCACATAGACTTCAATTTTTTGTGGAAAAAGCCAGATTTTGTAATTAAACGTAATGGAAACAGGAAAAGTTTTTTTAAAGATACTTTCCCCCCGTGCCTCAGCTAGCCACTTTGCATGTATGTGTGTACTATCATAATACAAATTATATGTGAGTGGCTTGCTGAGGCACGGGGTGGGGGGGGGGGGGGAAGATAGTCTACAGCTGAAAAACTGAAAAAGTGGGTGGGGTACTTACACCCTTTATATCTAGATATAGGCGAAAGTCCCTAGTGCTGAAAAAATATTGCATAATATCAGTAACAGTAGTGTGTATGTCAGTTTTAGCATAGTTATAAATTAAGATTTCGATATCTTAGAAAATCAAATAAATGGACATTTTCAGAGACTGAAAAATTCACATACCCCTCTTGATAAAATTCGTCTCTGTTAGTCTAGAGGCATGATAATTTTTCAAAATCACTGTTAAAATGCCTTTATAGTACACAAGGCTAATTATTAATGCCAAATATTTCAACTTTTATTGCCCGAGGAAGGTGCAGTAATTTGTCGAAAAATGGGCAAATATGCATTGATACTGTCAGAGGTCCTTTATTTCGTTCAGTCCTCATGCGCTACATGTAGGTGTCATAATTCGCATTTCGTTGGTAGTAACATACTGTAAGATTTGCAAACTGTAAACTTTTAAAGGAAACGTTATCTCGTGTTCAGTAAAATCCATAGTGTGCTGGTGAAGTGTACATGTATACCGATATGGCATATATAGTATGGTAGTATCGTGCATTGGCAGGTCCAGGAATTTTGATAAGGGGCTCAAATAATGTGATGGGGGTGGATGTCGATCTGTGCAGTTTGACCAATTTTTCCTGAAATTCCACATGAAAATGAAATAATGGGTTCTGTCAGAGAGTAGCTTTTCCCCCCTAGTAGGTTTTCCCCCCGGAAAAATGACTATGATTTATCCATAGTAGAATTTCCCACCGGAAAAATGGCTATATAGTAGAATTTCCCCCCGGAAAAATGACTATATAGCCAATTTTCCCCGGGGAAAATCTGCTATACGTGTTTTTGCATAGCCGTTTTTCCCCTCTATAGTGGATTTTCCCCCTGGTAATATGTGCTAATATGATTGCAGGAAAACACGCTACATAGTGGAATTTGCTCCTTCTCCAATCATAATAACGATTTTCATAGCTGAAACAGAAATACGAATATCTGTCTGTAAAATATCGATGGATAACAGATGCTAAAACCCCATGCATGTGTCCATCAGTCTGTTTTATTTTTGTTTTGAGGAAAACAGGTAGGCATTTGCTTTTCCATGTTAGCCAAAAAACGGCTATGAGTGTACGTGGTTATGTGCATAAATTTGTATAATTTTATGTTTGTACGAGCGTTCATCTGTGCGTGCGCGCAGCGGAGCGCCTGGACTAGTGTTCGCCTTTCATGCAGGAGTCTTGGGCTCGACTCCCATCGGGACACACGTCCGTTTATTATTTTCAATGTAATAAACTCCCTACTGAATCAAACATGACTGGACAAAGCACCCCTTCCACACCGGGTAGGCGGCAATCCTGAACACTCGCGGCAATCCAGAACGCGGATCAAATATTTACGCGACGAGTTAGGGTAACTCAGTTTAACATGTTTTATTTCATTTAATCGAACGGTTTTGGATAAAACAATTATTACTGGTCTGAAGCAGCATGTCTGAAAATTTCCCTGAAGAAAAATTTTCTTCACAAAGTCTTTACTAAATGTCGCACTGCCTACTTACATTTTGACCATGAAATTTTAGACTGGCAAATTCAGATTTCTGGCTTATATTCCAAATTATTCAAGGTCAAATTAAATAAAACACAGTCTTCTGATAAACTTGAATGTCTTTCCTAAACACCTGTAAAAGTTCTAGGTTCTACGTTTAATTTTCACCGTACTTGGATGGGGATGAAAATGCAAGGGTAAAAACTTCTGGCAATCGAAAACGCTGTTTTCTAAAATCGGTTGCAATCGACTAACGCAGGGCATGGCAATCGATGACGAAGAAGCTGTATAACAAACTGTTTCTGAATAAAGCTATGCTGCATAATTTTTCATTTAATGACATGCGCCTTCAAGATTGAGTGTTTCTGTTTACAGACACGAGATGGCACTAAAATCTATGTATGTCTTGAAGAAGAGTTATGCCTGGAAACGTTAAAATATATTCTATAGGGGTAAAAGCCTTTTGCTTGTTTTTGTCGCTGAAATTGTTGTTTTTGTTATTGATTTGTTGTTGAGAATGTTGTAATTATTGTTGTCGTTGTTTCAGGTCATTTTCTAAATCAGACTCTCGAAAAACACAACGAAGCGCAGTACATGTATTATTGCTCTAAATACCCATCGTTCCCCAATATAACACAGAGCCAACTATATATGGTTGCTGTTGTGATTATTGTTATTGCTGTTGTCAGGCTCCACGTAGATCAATATACGAATTCCATGACTCAATTTGCTAGCATAAGATTTGCCATTTATCAACGAATACCTTGGCAGGTATTCCAATCCCATGCATGGTATTGTCCAGCTTGGTATCGGGTACATGTACCCTAAGGTTCGCCATTCAACAAACTTTCATACATTTTTTTTTTGGTTGATTTGATGCTTAACGTCCACGGTAAACAACTAAGGTGATGTCGGGACGGTCAGTTAACCTAACCACACTATTCCTGGGCAGGCTTAGACCTCCTAAGCGGTTAACCAGTACTAAGTGCACATACTTTCGCCAGTAACTGACAACTGCCCTTCTTGAATCAGCGGAAGGAGAAACGAAAGTATGTGGCCAGACCGGGATTCGAACCCAGGACCTCTGACTTACGAGTCAGGTGCCCTACCGATTGCGCTACCCGGCCCGGCACTTTCATACATGGTATCTGAATCTTATGCATTATGTTGCTAACTATGGTATTGTGTAGCATTGGATTTGCCATCGATGGATATCATGAATGGTACTCAAATCCCATTCATGAAATTGCACAGCATGATGTCGACTAGCATGGGGTTCATTATATATGTATTCGAAATTCATACATAGTATTGCCCAGCATGGTATTTGATAGATGGAGTTCACCATTCGACGAATCCCCTGCATGGTATTTGCTCAGTATGTTATTTGCTAATATGGGGTTTGCCAGTTGATTAATTAAACCTCATGCACACCAGTATTCAAATCACATGCATGCTATTACTTAGCAAGGTATTGGCTAGCTTTAGATTCGTCATTCGATAAAATCCTTACATGGAATTTGAATGCACAGCAAGGCACTGGGTTGAATGTTTGCTTTTTGGCATTTGATGATGTCAAATTTGTTGATGGTGTGCAGGAACAATTCATACAAGGTACAGCTAATCAACATCTGTTTTACTAATATAAGGAATAAAAAGTTTTACAATGTTCCAAATCGACGTTGCCATGGTAATAGAAGCACCGAACCGTCAGTGAATTTATTTAAAAGTATCATTTTCAAAGCAAATTATCTACCTTCAGCAAAGGTGCATACTAACAATCAATACAAATTATAGATAACCCATATCTGGTTTACCAATGCTTAAAACAAGAAGTAATACTTTGTTCCAAATGTACGTTACCAAGACAACCAAAATGTCAAACTGTAAGCAACCGTACATAAAAATAGCATTTTAGTAGTATATTATTTCTCTTTAGCAGTATATCAGTATTCCTACAGAATCAAAATAACTCATACTTGCTTTTCTCATATTGGAAATAAAAAGTTTTACAATGTTCCTAATTTTCGTTACCATGGCAACAGAAACATCAAACCATCAGTGAATTAACCTAAAAACACCATTTTTCAAAACAAGTTGTCTATCTTCAGCAAAGGTGTATTCTAACAATTCATACAAATTCTAGATAACAAAAAACTTAAGCTATTCCCACAGAATCTAAATAACACAAATTTGATTTTCATATATTGAAGAATATTTTTTAAAATATTCCTAATTTATGTTACCATGACAACAGAAATATCGAACAGTCAGCGAATTTACTTAAAAAATTCATTTTAAAAACAAATTATCTACTATACCTTCAGCAAAGGTGGATACAAACAATTCATAGAAATTTAAGATATCCAATATTTGCTTTACCAATGCTAAAAACAAAAAGTAATACTGTGTTACAAATTGGCATTACCATGGCAACCTAGATGTCAAACTGACAGCAATCATACATAAAAACAAAAAAAAAATGTGTATTGTTTCTCTTCAACAAAGGTGTATATTAGCTTTTACTACAAAATCAAGAAACCACACATCTTCTTTTCTCATATTGAAAATTAAAAGTTTTACAACGTTACTAATTTACCTTACCATGGCAACAGAAACATCGAACAGTCAATGAATTAACCTTAATAACAACATTTTCAAGACAAAGCATCTACCTACAGCAAAGGTGCATACTAACAAATCATACAAATTCTAGATATCCCATATCTGGTATTTCTCTTCAGCAAAGATGTATATGAGCAATTCCTACAGAACCTAAATAGAACACATTTGATTTTAACATACTGAAAATAAAAAAAAGTTTTACAATGTTTCAAATTGTTGTTACCATGGCAACAGAAACATCGAATCATCAGTGAATTTACCTAAAACTTTCATTTTCATATCAAATTAGCTATCTTCAGCAAAAGTGCATACTAACAATTGATTCAAATTCTAGATAACCCATATCTGATCTACTAATGCTAAAACAAAAACAGGGCCGTCGTCGGCTTTTGAAAAGTGGTACGGCCATGGAACGCCCCGAGTGCGAAAGGCACGAGTTGGGGAAAGCATGAGAGGATTATCCCCTTCTTGTAAGGGGGTTCGGGGGACCCCCCCCCCCCCCCCCCGAGAGAAAATTTTGAATTCAGGACGACTCTAGAAGCGACTTTAATGTATTTTTAGACCAATTTCGATTGTGAAACTCAATTGATTTTATGAGTATTTACCTCCCATGAGAAAATTTTTGAATTCAGGACATCTCTAATAGGGATTTTAATGCATCTTGTGACCATTTTGCTTGTGAATCTCAATTTATTTTATGAGCATTTGTTGTATATTCAGATGCTTACCCCAGTTTTTTAAAACTGCCAAAGGTGTTCTCCGAGAACCGAAGGGGCGAGTGGGGGAGTGCACGAGAGGGGGTGTCCTTACTCTCGTAAGGGGGTTCGGGGGACTTCCCCGAGAAAAATTTTACTTCGGGACGTCTCTAGGAGCGATTTTAATGCATTTTGAGACCAAGGCAAAGAAGGAATAACGGAAAAGAGTGGTTCGGCTAATACCATATTCGGCCGAATGAAAAAAGTGGTACGGCCAATACCATATGCGGCCGAAAAAGTGGTCCGGCCATGGCCGGACCGGCCGGATCGCCCACGACGGCCTTGAAAAAGTAATACTATGTAACAAATTGACGTTACCATGGCAACTCAAATGTCAAACTGTCACACGGCAGCTGAAGAGAAATGATACGCTTTTATTATGCTGTTTTTTATGTATGATAGCTGAAGTTTGATATGGGTGAAAGAAATGTTTGTTATTTAAACTTTATGGGAACTTCACATACACCTTTGCTGAAGAGAAATGATATGCTGAAATGTGCTGTTTTATGCAAGATTGGCGACATGTTGCCATTTGGGTTGCCATGGTAACGTAAATTTACAACATTCAATAACTTCTTATTTTTAGTATGGGGGAAAAAGTAAGTGTGTTATCTAAACTTTTAAGGTTTTGCTTATATATATATATCATTGATGAACAGAAAAATTTTTGATTTTTTGTGTAGCTTTGGTGACAGTTTGCTGTTTTAGTTGCTTTGATAATGAAAATTTTGAACATTCTTTAACTTTACAGTGTTTGTTTAGGTTAAAAGAACTGCGTATTATTTCAATTGTTTTTAGAACTGCACATCAGATAACCTCTTTAAAAAGGAATTAATGTGTTTGAAAATGCTGTTTATATAAGATTAAAGACATTTGATATATTGGTTACCATGGTTAGAAAAATTTAGTACAGTGCATAACTTTTTATTATAGGTATGAATGAAAAAAAATGTTACTTAATCTTTATATGATTTGGCCATCAGAGACACATTTGCTGAAGAAATATAATATGCTTGTTTTTATATAAAATTGGTAAATAAGTTGACATTTTGGTTGCTATGATAACGTAAATTTGGATTATTGTATATTCATTTTTTTATTTTTTTATAAGGAAGGAAGAAACGTCTTTTAAATTTTATGGAAAATTCATATTAACACCTTTGCTAAAAAGAAAAAAAAATGTTTCATTGTGCTCCTTTTATGTAACATTGGTGAAAGTTTTAACATTTTGGTTGCTATGGTAACGTTTACCATGCACAGGATTCGCCACATGGCCAACCACATAATAGCGATAGCGGTAGCAATACCGTACATGAAATTCAAATGCAATGCAAGATATTCTTCAGAATTTAATGGCGAACCCTATGCTATCCAATATCAAGCACTCAAACAGGCCTGCATGCACACACGCTCGTCAACATACACCACAGGTAGTCCATACCTTTTTTATGCCATTTTTACTGTCTTACTGTCTACTGTGTTCTGTTAACTGTCACTGCATCCTGTCTATGGCAAATTTCATATTTTTGCGAAATATGAGCGTCTACAACGTTTACTTTCTCTAGACGATTTAACGGGTCAGTGACAGACATAACTGTAACGTCTCAAAGACCTGTGACTCTTGTATTGAGTACACATGACAATATAACGGTAGAGAGATGTAATCAGTAGCCGGAAGTGTCAATCAATTTCTGCGCTTGAAAAGATGTTTAGCTGCTTTGACTAGCTAACAAATTCGGATCTGCTACCTTTATCAGATTAATTTGTTGAAAATCAAACCTATAAATTTTTGTCGATGGTGAATGAATCACGATTTTACGCCCTTTTAAACATAATTTCAGCCATATCAGGACGATGGGTTTGTGATAATGAAAGGCTGTTTATGACTGAAAAGATACCCGCTTCCAACGCGTCTCGAGCCCGGGATTTATGTACGAATGCAGAGTCTAATCCCAGACTGGGCAGCTCGCTAATTTCCCATAGTCCCTTTTACCGACGCGTAAAAGGGCGTTAGGGCATATGTGGGCTTTGGTGACTCAGACCAACCTGTGTTTTGTGCACAACAGCTAAAGCATTACTTTTAGCCTGACGACTCTCACGTGTGTTACCGGGGTGATTTGGTGGTGCGATGGTGCTGGGTATAACTTCCAATTCCGTGGCGTCCTTGCTTGCAGTAGGTGCAGGTGGGCTGTTTGGACATTTTTCTCGAGCTATCACACCTCTCTTCTTTCTCCCTCTCTTTGGGAGACGGCCCGATATAGACTGAAATACTGTCTCAAAGGGCCGTTAAACTCAAAACAACCAACCAACGTGTGTTACCAGAGTTACAGACTTTTGGACTGCACAGTTTTCTAGTGATTTGTGTGTCACGCCGTAGTCCATTTGTTAGAGCGCATAGCTATTGCACAGAAAGTCGCGGCTTCGAAACCCGGCCCGGTCAACGACTGAAAATTTTGTCAACCCAGCAGTAAAAGATTAACCTCTTGATGCATGACTGCATGCAGCTGAGCTGATGACTTCGACTATGGACAACACACTCGCGATATGATATGCCTCGCCTAAAAATGCAAGCTATGCCATCACGCTGTGTAATGTGATCAAACTGAATATCCTCACTTTTATTCCCCAGTATCAGATTATCTAAGCAATCAGACTGCGCGGAAGCACAGGCTGATCTTTACCTTCCCTATTCCCCCATTCGTTTTAAGGTTCAGTTTCAGGTGATGCTATGCCCAATGTTGCTTCGTCTTATTTATTATGGTTTCTTTACACTAACTTACAGTTTTTGGTTTCATTTAACAGTTCTTTCCCAAATAGGCGGTCATCAAAAACAACAGTAACATTTACTTTTACCTATTTTCTATTATAAATCACACACACACACACACACACACACACACACACAGAGAGAGAGGGAGAGCAAAGTGGGCAGCTTCACAGGTGACCATATCGCCAGAAGACCACAGACAAGCGGACCTAAGAACACCTAAAATTGAAGAACCACAACAGAAGTACCGCCTTGGAACGGTCAGTAAATGTTCTTGAACACAACAAAAGAACTAGACTTCAAATCCATTTGGGAAGAGCCGCATTGTCAGGATCCACATTAAGCCAGTGGTCAAGATACCGTAAACAAAGCTATTACGGTTGTGTCGAACTAACTTGTTATGTCTGTCAAAATTTATTTAGTCAGCTTAAAGTACATCAGTCTTATTGGTAGTCTCATAATTATTATTGATCCATATGACCCGCCTCCCTTTCACCCTATTATCAAATGCAATTGAACTGAACTGAAATATGTACAAAATGCGACCTTCTTATTTGACATGATGTTAATGATATAGTCATTGGCAAGCTTAAAAAGAGAAAAAAGAAAACCAGTGTTTAATTAAGGTCAAGAACACGTAAATGGCACATACATAGAATTTTTTAAAATTTTGCACAGGGGTGCATTTTCATGTGTTACATCGAATTGTGCAATAAGAAAGATAGGTCACCGAGTTCGTTTAGTCGCTAGATCAGATTGAAAAACATAAAATTTTTAGGCCGTTTCCATTGACTGCAATGGGAATGCAATGAAAAAATTTAAACGTACACAGCTTGTTTACCACTACATAGATTTTTTTCAAAAACTGATATTTTATGTCACAGGATCTGTCGCCCGAGGTAAGAAAAGTCCTTGACTACCGAGCTCGTTTTTCAAGTAGCGCTTGATAAGCAAGCATAGGTGTGTATAAATTTTCGCCATTCCGCGACGTCATTTGAGCCGCGACACGAGAAAACCAACAATGTGGTTGTGCGCCTAGCGCAGACTCAGATCAGCCTGGGCATCCGCCCAGTCTGATCAGAGTCTTCGCTGTCCGCATGAAGGTAACTTAGACCCTTAGCTACCCTTTGAGCACTTAACGAAGGGTCTGGTCGAACTTGGCGGAAACCTAGACTGATCTGAGTCTGCGCAGTGCGCACGACCACATTGTTGGTTTTGTCGTGTCGCGGCTCATTTATAAGCGACGTTGCAGTCGTTTACTGGCGACGTTATAAGACATGCTAAGACCGTTATGAGAATACGGAAAGATGAGGACTAATAGGGTTCTCAGAATAAATTCCTTAAGCTTCGTTCATACGGGCAAAGTTTCTGTGACAAAGTAGGTTTGGAAAAGAAAAAAATGCTCGTGTGAATGAAAAAATGTGCCACATTATCATTGCCAAGCCAAATTTATATGAGAAAGTTTTTATGACAAACAAAATTTGTCCGTGTGAACAGAAAATTTGCCATAGAATACATGTATGTAACAAAGAAACTAGCTATGGAGATAAGCACAGAAAACTTTGCTCATAATCAAATTGGTTTAATTTTGAACAAAGTATATTCAACAAAGAAAATGTGGCATGGTTGGCCGTTCACACGGGCAAAGTTTATTTGTCCAGGTAACCTTGACAAATAATGTTCGATCGTTTGAACACAGCAGCAAATATTTCCTTGCCAAAGTTTATTTGACAAAAATTCCATGCCACAGTTTTCTTCACAAATAATTTGCTCCATGTTAACGCAAAATTTTTGGCAAACTTTCTTTGTTAAAGATCCTGTGACAAAGAAACTTTATGTCGTGAAAGAGGCTTAAGTGAAAGAATTTATTTTTCAGACTTCCATAAACAAAAAATAGTACAAATTGCAAGCACACTTCTAACAGTAATATAGTTACTGCAGCCGACACGACTGATCCGCACATAAAAAACTGCGTTACCCTAAATCACAAAATGCGCCGTGCCATGATAAAATGGGTGCTTTGGGGCATATACGGTCGGTGGAAGCTCAGATCAGTGTGCGCACCCGCCCAACCTTACCAGAGCCTTTGTTGTCCTCTGGTACAATGATTCCGTGAGGAACAGCGAAGAGAATTATTAGTCTGTGCGTATGCGCAGACTGATCTGTGTGCATGTACCATATTACTGACGACTCGTGTTCTGTCGGTGTGGCCCATGGAAGTCAGATAAAATTGACTTTTTGGACAGTATTTTAGTCATATCGAGATGATGGTAAGTTACATGGTCATTTTGGTTGGTTGGTTGATTTGATGCTTAACGTCCACGGTAAACAACTAAGGTCATGTCGGGACGGTCAGTTAACCTAACCACACTATTCCTGGGCAGGCTTAGACCTCCTAAGCGGTTAACCAGTACTAAGTGCACATACTTTCGCCAGTAACTGACAACTGCCCTTCTTGAATTACATGGTCAACTTCCAAATCCACCGTCGGCGGGATAGGTAAAGGCAAAGACTTCTTGTAGCGTAGTGGCCGAAGGGCGGTGTGAGTAAGAGGCCCGCTATATCTTTGGCAACGGCATACAACAAGTGGAAGAAATATTGTACCATTCAAGATTATTTTGTAATCAAAATAAAATTTTCGATGTCCAGAAAATCGCAAAAATTGGCATTATAATAAATATTACATTCCGATCCCTAAAGCTCTAAAATCAGCTGGCATACATTTACTTGGTTTATTAATTATTTTGGATGCATAATCCCACCGGCGCCGCGGACGTTCGGTTATGACGCAGACGGTTGCGGGTTCGAATCCGGATTCGGCCAGCTTGCAAGCGACTGGAAAAGTCTCTTTGTCAAGCCAGCAATAAATGGGTAGCTTTTTCAAATCAGGGAAAAATAACGCAGAGAAAGGAGAAAGATGGGCTCCGCCTTTCATATGTGTGTCTAAAAAGTCCTGTGAGCCCTGAAAGCAGGAAGGGAACATGTATTCCGGCCAGCCTTAAATTGTTATACATATGAAACTCTGTCTGTCTGTCAGTCTCTCTCTCTCTCTCTCTCTCTCTCTCTCTCTCTCTCTCTCTCTCATTAATTTTGTATGAATACACTTGTGTTGATGAAATAACTTCAAACATACAGGGAAAGAAAAGAACATTGCAATATCAGCAAAAGGCTTGAATAAACAAGTAGCCCAAAGGGCAACAATTGCTCACCTGAGAGACATTGTAAACCTATAGGGATATTTAAGATGCTCAAGGGCAGCTAACTCCACAGTCAGTGGTCCAATCAGGCTGAAAATTAAACTCATCCAAAACATTATGTACATGTATGCCTTCATTTAATATATACAAGTTTAAAAAGTATCCGATCAAAGGCACAATAGACAGAGCTGTCAAGGGCAGCTAACTTCGTAGTGGTTGGCCTGAACTTGGCCTGATATGTTTGGATAGGAGATATTTAGTATATTTAAGTCATTTTAATAATTGGGCGTTACGTCATTGGCGTAGCGTCGCTTTAACGTCGTCGTAACGTTAGTTGCTAGGCAGATAGTAGACAAGACGCCATTAATCGTTAGGGCCCAGCATCGTTGAAGAATAAATCGAAATGTTGAACTCACAATCGGAGTTACTTTCTTTTGGTGTTATTCCATAATCGGGAAAATCGTCACACCAAAATCTGGTAGCAGAGCGAGGTTTCTAAATATCGAAAAAAGGCAAACATCGGGAAATTATAATGGCGTCATCGGAATATAGAGCCAACACAAAAAGTCAGGGCAACATCGTCGATGTCATACGAGTGGAAACAGAGTTTAAAAAAGATAAGGTTAGAGCTAAATTGAATTTCACAAGATCGCGTAACCAACAACTATTGCTGTTAGAACAGCAGGACATGCCAAGCCGCAAAGGAATTCTTGATGCCTGTGAGAACATGGACCAGTGTATGGAAATAGCAATGGAAGTATTGTCCAAGTTTTCGGACTTCTATATCGAAAATAAAGAGCTACAAAAGAGCAAGCTGGTTGTAAGTGAGATGGAGAAGATAGAAGAGGATTACTATGGGTCATATGAATCGGCACGGGAGTATCTGGACTCGCGAAAAGAGGACACATCAAGTGTAATTTCGAATATGCATTCAATCGATCTTCAGGAGAGAATGTTCATAACTGGTGATGTTTCGGAAACCTTCAGAAAGGAAAAACAGGTGACAGAACAGAATGTATCGCACGAGAAATTACCTGAGGTAGGATCTTTAGACCAAAGTAGTAGCATTCGTGAAACCCTTCGTGAGACAACTGAAGCAACGTCAAGTCATTTTCAAAATAAAATGATTAGAAATACAGTAGGAGAGGTAGGAGCTAGTCGGCCCATGAGATATCGGTCAACCGGACAAATAAATAGCAACCAGTGGGCTGATATGAACCAGCACAGTCCGCACAACAGAACCGGTTCAGGAAAATCAGGTGTAAATGAATTAGGACTGAATCCAAACGCATCATCATTCGAACCCATGAAGAGTGTACCGACCCCTTCAATCGAGCAGGATCTGTGGCAACAGCTGAAGCGAGTCCAAATACCGGTGTTTTCTGGTGACAAACGAATGTATCAGAGCTGGAAAGCAGCATTTCTGGCATGTATAGACAGTGCGCCAGCCACACCAGATTACAAGTTGTTGCAGCTACGGCAATACCTATCAGGAGAAGCATTGCAGGTTATAGAGAACCTGGGACATTCAGCGACTGCATATGCAGCTGCGAAAGAACGGTTGGAACGAAAGTATGGGGGTAAGCGTCGTCAAATCGCCATTTACCTTGAAGACCTGGAACAATTCCGGCAAATACGGCCCGGAAACGCAAAAGATTTAGAACAGTTCTCAGATCTATTAGATATAGCAATAATAAATCTTAAGGAAGCTGGACATCACCATGAACTCGGAGATGGTTTTCTGTATGCTAAATTGCAGAGAAAGTTACCCCAGGACATGCTGGCGAAATTTCATCGTTGGATGTTTGAAAACAACATAGCAGAGTCAGTAGGGAGTCTGCGGACATGGGCTATTCAAGAATCCGAGTTTCAAACAATCGCATCAGAGACAATTCACGGATTTGCGGACAATATAGAAAATAACCAGCCAGAGCAATCGGCACCCAGACGAAACGACCAGAGATCATTTTTCGGAGAATTACACGATAATCGCAGTTTGGAAAAGAAAGCAGTGTCCTGTCAGGTATGCGGTAACAGCCACAGAATTAGGTCCTGTCTAGAATTCATGAAGATGAACATGCCTGAGAGATGGGATACGGCGAAAAGATTTCACTTGTGTTATCGTTGTTTAGCTGATGGACACATTGGAAAGTCATGTCCAAGAAGTCGACCATGCGGTCAAAATGGATGTCGGAAACTGCATGATAGGCTGCTGCACAAAACTGATAAGCAGCCTGTGCATAAAACGAAACAACAACCGAGTGGACTGAGCAATACCGAGGTAAGACCTACCGGAAGGAACCACCAACACCCAGAGTCAATAAGTATCGCAGCTAATCAGGTCACTTCCGGCACGGAGGGGAAGGAACCAAAGCCACAGACAACCATTGTGACACAGGACGACTGCAGGCCAGATATCGTAGCACTACGAACAGTTCCCGTCGTGCTGAAGAATGGTAACCGCTCATTGAAAGTGAACGCCTTGTTAGATGATGCCAGCACTAAAACTTATGTAAATGCTGATATAGCTGCTGAACTGGGTTTACAAGGCAGAGCAGAGAATGTCACAGTGAATGTTTTGAATGGACAAGCAGAAACATTTAAAACAATGCCAGTCCATGTCGCACCGGAGACTCTAACCGGCAATGTGACCATGAATTTGACCGCTTACACGGCCAACAGAGTAACGGGAACCATGAGCGTCATAGACTGGAATGGCTTTAAAGGGCGATGGCCATACTTGAAAAATATCAACTTTCCGCGGCCTTCGACACGACCAATTGTTGATATCTTAATCGGCCTCGATTGTATCGACCTTCACCGTGCAATCGAAGAAGTTAGGGGCAGACCCGGGGAACCGATGGCTAGGCTGACGCCACTCGGGTGGACTTGCATTGGCAATCCAGGCATGAACTACAGTGAAGCAGTATTACATACAAACTTTACATATTTCGTCAACGATCAGTCGCAAATAGGAAACCTGTCTGACTGTGCAAAACAGTTATATAAAACGGAAGATGCATCGTTTCACAAAGGAACTACCCTAATGGTTATAGACAACGTATCAGCAATAGAGAATCGTAACAGATGGAACACAGTTAAATTTCAAGTGTATAAGAGACGCCTTTCATTTATAGAAGCTGTGCCAATGTTGTTTTCTCCATTATAACACTATGGGATTTTTTTCAAACGCTCAAGGGCAGCTAACTTCGTAGTGGTTGGCCTGATCTGGCCAAAATTTGAACTTGTTTAAGATATTATGCATTTCCTCATTACCTGCAAGTCTGAAAAGGATCAGGTCAGTAGAAACCAAGAAAAAGTGGCGACATTGATTTTTTGGATGCTCAGGGCAGGTACTCCATAGTCAGTGGTGGGATCTAGCCGAAATGCTAACTAATCCAAGCTTTTATGCATATCCTCATTACCTGCAAGTATAAAGAGGATCCAAAGAAAAATGAAAATGTGATGACGTTGTTTTCTCCATTATAAGACTATTGGATATTTTTCAAACGCTCAAGGGCAGCTAACTCCGTAGTCTGTGCTCAAATCCGGCCAAATTTCGAACTCATCCAAGCTCTTACGTATGTCATCATTACCTGCAAGTATGATATGGATCTAATCAAAAACCTTGACTGCAGCACCCTGAAAGTCAAACTTGCTCGAGATATTGTCATGCCCTACATTTGTGTGAATTTATTTTAAAATCCGTTGAGAAATGCAGGTGCTAGAGCGATGACAATGTTTTTCTAAAAAAAGCCACAGTGACCTTGACCTTGGGCATGGCATCCTGAAAGTCGAATTTGCTTGAGATATTGTCATACCCTACATTTGTGTGAAGTTATTTCAAAATCCATGGAGAAATGAAGGTGCTAGGGCGATGACAAAGCTTTTCTAAAAATAGCCACAGTGACCTTGACCTTGGGCACAGCACCCTGAAAGTCAAACTTGCTTGAGATATTGTCATGCCCTACATTTGTGTGAATTTATTTTAAAATCCATGGAGAAATGAAGGTGCTAGAGCGCTGACAAAGTTTTTCTAAAAATAGCCACAGTGACCTTGACCTTGGGCACAGCACCCTGGAAGTCAAACTTATTTGAGATATTGTCATGCCCTACATTTGTGTGAAGTTGATTTAAAATCCGTTAAGAAATGTAGGCGCTAGAGCGATGACCAAGTTTTTCTAAAAATAGCCACAGTGACCTTGACCTTGGGTGCAGCACCCTGAAAGTCAAACTTGCTCGAGATATTGTCATGCTCTACATTTGTGTGAAGTTATTTAAAAATCTGCTGAGAAATGTAGGTGCTAGAGCGCTGACAAAAGTTTTTCTAAAAATGGCCACAGTGACCTTGACCTTGGGCGCAGCATCCTGAAAGTTGAACTTGATCTAGATATTGTCATGCCCTACATTTGTGTGAAGTTATTTTAAAATCCGTCAAGAAATGTAGGCAATAGAGCGATGACAAAGTTTTTCTAAAAATATGTGAAGATGTTGTTTTCTCCATTATAACACTATGGGATTTTTTCAAACGCTCAAGGGCAGCTAACTCCGTAGTCTGTGCTCGAATCCGGCCAAATTTTGAACTCATCCAAGCTCTTATGTATGTCATCATTACCTGCAAGTATGATAAGGATCTAAGCAAAACAGTTAAGAAAACGTGATGACGCCATTTTCCCCATTATAACCCTCTGGGATTTTTTTCAAACGCTCAAGGGCAGCTAACTCCGTAGTCTATGCTCGAATCCGGCCAAATTTCGAACTCATCCAAGCTCTTATGTATGTCATCATTACCTGCAAGTATGATAAGGATCTAAGCAAAAACAGTTGAGAAAACGTGATGACGCCATTTTCCCCATTATAACCCTATGGGATTTTACAAACGCTCAAGGGCAGCTAACTCCGTAGTCTGTGCTCGAATCCGACCAAATTTCGAACTCATCTAAGCTCTTGTGTATGTCATCATTACCTGCAAGTATGATAAGGATCTAATCAAAAACAGTCGAGAAAACGTGATGACGCCGTTTTCCTCATTATAACCCTATGGGGGCTATCTGTTGCCATGGAAACCAGAGTTCTGAGCTGATCGGCACCAAAACCTAATGCAACCTTTCCCCCACCCAAATGATGCTTCAGATAAAATTTGATTGCGATCGGCCCACTGGTCTCTGAGATATTTATGTTTGAAAGTGTTGACGCACGCACCCACCCACGGACGGACGGACGACGGCTCGACTCCCATCCTATGAGCTCACCTCTGAGCCTTCGGCTCAGGTGAGCTAACAATGACAACAACTCCGTTTTCCCCATGTTTGACGTTATTATTAAATGTCCGAAGGGGCTGCCATATTGAAAATTACACTGACTAGGAAGTATTTCGTGACGTAACGTCCTTCGCGACGCACGTAATTAATTGCGCCAGTCATATACGTATTCTTGACCTTAACAGGCCCTTTTAATAGCCAAAACCGGAGCTCATGGTAAAAACTCCTGACGTTTAGCAAGCAGAGCTGTTGTCGGCCTGTGCGCTGAGCGAGGCTCGAACCCACAGCAGTCACAGAGGTAACGTATAAGAGCCAGCGCTCTTTCCCACCAGGTCACTGGAGCAATGAACAGAATTTGTGCGATTATTTTTTAACTTTTGTGGTCCATGTAAGTGTTAATTTGTGCGTGCCGATTTTCCCTTTAGCGATTTTAACAAAAACAAATGAGCCGCGACACGAGAAAACCAACAATGTGGTTGTGCGCCCAGGGTAGACTCAGATCAGACTGGGCATCCGCCCAGTTTACTCAGTCTCTTCTTTATGTGCTCAAAGGGTAGCTTAGGGTCTAAGCTACCTCCATGCGGTCAGCGAAGGCTCTGATCAGACTGGGCGGATACCCAGGCTGATCTGAGTCTGCGCTGGCCGCACAACCACATTGTTGGTTTTGTCGTGTCGCGACTCAAATGCCTTTGCAAATGTAAAACTTCGTATTTTGATAAGCCCCCGGACAAGTAAGCATAGACTTTCTGATGTAAGAACTGTCAAGTTTTACCTTCGATTGTATCACTAAACCTGCACGCGACAATAATAAGTGGCGCGTCTTGATTAGCGAACGCTGCAACAGGGCAGTCTCAAAGGTGATTGACGTATACTGAATTGACTATCTTAGATATGCAAATCCGTAAAACTGTTGGTTTGATAGCTAAAAGATATACGTCACAGCTTATTAATTAGTTCATTCATGAAATATAGAAAACATGATTTTGCCGCACGGATCAATAATCAAATGTTCGGACTTTAAAAGATGCATCGAAATGAAGGAAAAATAAGAGGTGAGAAGTTTGTTTTATAAATCAGAACTCCGCATGGCAAAATCACAGAACTTGTATTTACATGAAAACGAAACTGACTCTGCCGCGCGGATAAATTCTCAAAGTTTTCGGACTATTAAACATTAGGCATACAGCTCATACATGTAACAGTTTTCCCTCATTTTGCTGCGTGTTCGAATATCTTATTTTTTCTTTTCAAAGTTGTTTCCCAGGAAGCCAAGGAAGAATCTTCTATCTGAGCCCGGCACTGAGTCTGATGGCGTCCTTTCAGAATCGGAGAAATGATTTCTGTGATTGAAAATTTTACCTAAATACCCTATGTGTAAAATGGTCGCCTTTACTATAACAAACTTTTAATGTGTGTGGGTACACCTGCATATGAGCCACGACACGAGAAAACCAGCAATGTGGTTGTGCGCCAAGCGCAGACTCAGATCAGATTGGCCAGTTTGTTTTGTTTAAGAGTTGATCTTATAATGTATTTGATCAAACTTTAGAAGTGAAAAGGATACATGGTATGTCCCGTATTGGTTGATATCGGGAAAGATCTGTCTTAAGGTGAATGGGCACACTTTTCGGGGAAGCAACACTGCCATTTTCATTTTTACATCCCTTTCTGAATGGAGCAAATCCTTTTCTTATTAAAGGTAGGTTCCTGGCCTAGTGATAACAATTATGTTCACAAAATAATTTTCTCTTTTTCTGGGTAGTATTGAATTCTCTTTTTTTTTCTGAAACTGTTGCTACTGAGAAAATCGTCAGATGTAGTAGAAAATATTCGTTTTCCCTTTGGGTTTATTTTCTTTTGTTGGAATTCCAGTTCTAAAAATAAATATGTATATATGTCTACAAGTCCGCAATTTCTGATGTCATTTGCCAACGGTTAATTTTCTCTTGCCGTGAGCTCTTCCAGAGGTCCTGGCAGGGCGGATGGGTTAAAACTATCCCAAAATGCAATGCAGCATGACGTCAGCTATGTTATCTATTTTTGGCGCGAACTAAAAATAGCGCTAACTGGTGTGCGAAGCAGAGTTAGGAAATCCCTTGCAAAATGACTTTTCTACGAATTTTTTATTTACAATTTTTAGTGAAACTTATTCATTTTCTCTTTATAAGTGCTTTCCAACAACTTGGATAAAAAATCATCAAAATTATGATGCATTCCAAAGTACAGGAACCTACCTTTAAAAGTGTTGACCCTATGAAAATGACATCATTTGGATTCAAGCCGCGTCGTTGCCCAAACAAGCCTATATACTAATATGTAAAAACAGCATGATAGGCACATGTTGCAGGATAGGTGAATCATACGGTGTATGCTCTGACCAGACTGTACAGTAAACTGCGCAGATACACATAACACGCGGATCTTTTTTATAATAGCGTCCCAAAAGCCGAGTCGTCTTCCCCTGTCGACTGAGTAGATCCTTTTATAGACTGTCTCGAACGACAGCCACTTTTGCACGTATATAATGATTATTCGATCAAACTCGGATCAGCCTGTGCATATGCAATGTTAGCAAAATCACCTCGTTCCTGATCAACAATAAATGAAGTCTACAGCAAATAGCGAACACTCTGCTCAGATCAGACTTGCAGGCTGTTCTTAATATTCGCTATTTGCCCGTGTCTAAAGGTACTTCTTTCTCACGTCGCGACTCAATTAAAATGACAGCTCAGGTAGGGGTATTGACCAGTATTACCAGTATGTACACGGGCGGCGAATTATGTTATCTTTATTGTCTGAGTGTCGTATACTTGCAGATTGTCTCATCTTTACCCCTTAGTGCTAAACTATCACCGCCGTTTTAAACCACCAGGAACTCTGCACTTTTCTATCAAATAATGATAATAACAATGCCTTATCTCATTTATATAGCGCATTATTTACGCAGTCGGGCTTGACTGCTTATCCTTTTTTACTATTATTATTCGATTGATTTCACCGTATTTTGTAACTTCACAGTTGAAGAGCATTGCCACGTGCTTGGTGATTTATGCGTTAATAATACCGCTGACAGGTGCTGTTAAGTTTGTGACAAGACGGTTTGCTTTGAAGCTAAACTACCGTTGTACACCTGCACTTTAGTAGCGGAGAAAACCGTTATCCTGTCTAATTCAGTTTAAAAAGAGAAACATTTCAGACAGTCAGATTTTGCGTAAATACGAAACGGTCTACTGCAAGATCGAATTTGTGCATATGCAAGAACATGGGCAAAAGCTATTGATGTATTTGCGTACTAATGCACATCACATGCACAAAATTTATGTGGTTGTAGGAAGAAGAAGGTAAACAGTAGACAGGACGCAGTAGAAAGTAGCAGTGAACAGCGCACAGCAGAGAGCGAGAAATACGAAGAAGACAGCATATGTGCATGCTCTTGCAGATGTACAAATTTCTATCGCAGTACAGTGGACAGGAAACAGCAACGTTTTTCATTTGGACATATTCAGAAACGACAACCGATGACTGAATCACAGCGTCTCTACTGGTGCCTGATACGCCTCTCTTAAGTTTGAATTTTAAACTTGAAACAAACAGTACATTACATTATTGACTACTCCTCGTTTTCCTTCCTATAACGTACATAGAAAGTAGAGGTTTGTAAGACTCAACATTGGTTTCCATAATTTCTGCTTAAAGCATACATGTATATGGTTGGTTCTCGTTAAATTGTCTCAATTGGGCAATTATAATGAGCACCACAGTTTATGTTTTAAGAGAACGTTCTTACAAAGGACATTTATCATAAAACAAGAGAATTAGCGAAATGAGTCAAAATATCGATGGTT
This sequence comes from Ctena decussata, assembly GCA_963989385.1. NCBI lineage: Eukaryota > Metazoa > Mollusca > Bivalvia > Lucinida > Lucinidae > Ctena > Ctena decussata. The sequence continues at coordinate 13,184,017 of OZ022498.1, forward strand.
GAATAAGTTTGTTTTATTCTGTTGATTCCAGAAGTTAATCAGTTTTGGAAAGAACATGCTCCACAATAGTAAGATTTATCCCAAGTGTACATGTGTTGCACGTTTAATGCCTGGCGCCATTTGTAGTACTAAATAGATTAATAAAAAAGAACATTCTACAGGTTCTTGGCTAAATCTGAATTAAAAATCGGCAGAAGCTATAAATGTTCATCGATTGCCTTTCAAACATTTGTTTGACGTTAGGCGATTGCCATGAACACCGTTTTCGATTGCCACCGTTCTCTACCCTATCGTTTTCAAATCGATGTAACTTCGTTTGTGTACAAGACAGAGTCAAATGAATACGCACAGTCTGTCTAGAAAACATTAAATTTTATCTGTATATCATGGAAATGATCAAAATATGTAGCAAACTTGAACATTTTGGTCTATTTTGTTGTTTTGGGGGTTTAAAAGTCACAGATTTTGCGTTTACGCCTAAACTACAGGCAACTTGATAAGAATTCAAAAACTAAAATTTGTGAGGCATATCTTTGAACATATCTAAAAGTCGTGACATAGTTACCTTTATTTGTTAACTGATTCTTCCTGCTGAAAAAAGAAGTTTTGTCGACTAATCCTAAACAGTCGCGTAAATTTTTGACCTGCGTTCGTGATTGCCGCGAGTGTTCAGGATTGCCGCCTACCCGGTGTGCCTTCGTACATTTTCCTGTAAGCTTGCATGCGTACGTGTACGTGTATAAAAATCTGCGATGGGAAGAAATCACACCTGTTCTGTTCTGTTCAATTCTCGTATCGACGTTACCCAAGTGGCTCAACGGTACGTAACCATAGTTGCACACACTTGGCGCCGTGTGTCCGTCCAATGTCATTCAGTCTGTAAAAGAAATCACACCTTGATCGTTCGTTAAATTAGTAATTATTGATTATTATAAAAATATGATTGCTAAATTTGCATATTGATTTTTTGAATTAATCACGTTTATCACCTCCCTTGAAGAACTGATACATTTCTTTTGCGATTAATTCCGTAAAATGTCTCTGTTTCATTCTGTTCCGTTTCGTTCCGTTCCGCAAAATACCAACAACCATACCAATTTCACTTATAGCCAATTTCCCGGAGGGGGAAAAAGGACTATGGGGGAAACGTGGCTCTATGAGGTCCGGACAATCCACTGTATAGCCGATCTTCCTATAGCCATTTTTCCGGGGGGAAAGGGGGGAAAACCACTCTCTGACAGGTTCGTTTGAACTCCTCGAACACCCCATGGATCTGCCACTGTGACAGTGGCAATGTCACTGGTGACCACTGCCACAAAGATGTGGTCCTACATTCAATTTACGAGTGTGTACGTAAATTGCTTTAAATCTAGGAAGTGTTGTTTTCCCAAAACATGCACACAGTCTCGAAGTGTACAGTCACGTAAATATTGTTGTTCTTCAGTGTATTGAGATATGACCAAAGTTTATGATTTTTCGAGAGTTAGTATAGTAATACATAAAGGTCTGGCCACAGTCACATACTGTATGTACACTGGGTGATATCATTTTCTCCACTGTGTTGTCGACTGAGCCCAGTTAGTTACTATACAAGCAAACAAGACAATCGTTATCAGCACAGTATAAGCGCCATCGACAGTCACTGACAATACCACAGGGTGTAATCGATTCCGCCAATTTTCGCTTCCGGCAGAGACTGTACATCATATTTGGCGTCCGCCGAGACTGTCCGCGAATTCTTGGTTCCTGCCGAGACTCCTGTACATAATAAATGACTTCCTGCAGAGACCGTTCGCGTGATTCTGCTTCCTGCCGAGGCTCTCGGCAGGAAGCAGAGTCACATGGACAGTCTCGGCAGGAAGCTATTTTTCAAGGACAGTAGTCCCTGCAGGAAGCAAGAGATCGCGGACAGTCCTGGCGGAAGCCAAATATGACGGACATTCTCTACAGGAAGCGAAAATTGGCGGAATTGATTACACCCTGTGAATACTATCACTAAACGCTATTGGTATGTTATTTGCGCAGTCCCGGATTCGTCGACAGCGAGGTAAGCAAATCGATATTGCCCCCGTGACGTACACAATCACGGTAATACCAACTTCACTACATGTGCTTTCCACCAAGCCAATCAGTGCAGAAGTGGCTGTCGACCGACACGATCAACAACAGTATCAGCTCTGTCGAAAACCATTAAAATAGTATCATTACCGTTATTATGTCCCCCAACCAAAGGTGAAAGGGGGGGGGGGGGGCATATTGTTTTCAGTGCGGATCCCATCGGCGTCAGCGTCGGCGTAACAGTTTCTTGTTATATCTCTTGAACCAATGGATGGAATTTCACCAAACTTGCATTGATATATCATTGGAACAAATTCAAGAGTCGATTAGATTTTGGTGACCTTGACCTCATTTTCAAGGTCACTGGAGGACTTCGATGACAATTTCTTGTATGAGCGATATCTCTTAAACCAATGGATGAAATTTCACCAAACGGGCATGGATACATCATTTGGACAAGTTTAAGAGCAGATTAGATTTTAGTGACCTTGACCTTATTTTCAAGGTCACTGGAGGACTTAGATGGCAGTTACTTGTACCCACTATATCTCCTTAACCAATGGTTGGAATTTCACCAAACTTGCATGGATGCATTATTTGGACAAGTTTAAGAGCTGATTTTGGTGACATTGACCTTATTTTCAAGTGATTAGATTATATTTGGTGACCTTGACCTCATTTTCAAGGTCACTTGAGGACTTAGATGACAATTTCTTGTACCCATGATATCTCTTGAACCAATGGACGGAATTTCAACAAACTCGCATGGATACATTATTTGGACAAGTGTAAGAGCTGATTAGATTTTGATGATCTTGACCTTTTTTGAAGGTCACTGGAGGACTTAGATGACAATTTCTTGTACCCATAATATCTCTTGAACCAAGCTTGCATGGATACATTATTGGGACAAGTGTAAAAGCTGATGAGATTTCAATGAGCTTAACCTTATTTTCAAGGTCACTGGAGGACTTAGATGACAGTTTCCTATTACAACAATATCTCATGAACCAATGGATGGAATTTCACCAAACTTTTTTGGATGCATCACTGGGACTAGCTTAAGAACTGAATAGATTTTTGTGACCTTGACCTCATTTTCAAGGTCACTGGAGGACTTAGTTGACAATTTCTTGTACCCATGATATCTCTTGGACCGATGGATGGAATTTCACCAAACTTGCATGGATACATTATTTGGACAAGTTTATGAGCTGATTAGATTTTGGTGACCTTGACCTTATTTTCAAAGTCACAGGAGGACTTAGATGACAATTTCTTGTGCCCATGATATCTCTTAAATCAATAGATGGCATTTCACCAAACTTGCATGGACAGATCATTGGGAAAAGTATAAAAGCTGATGAGGTTTTAATGCCCTTGACCTTATTTTCAAGGTCACTGGAGGACTGAGAAGACAGTTTCCTATTACCATCATATCTCATGAACCAACGGATGGAACTTCAACAAACTTGCTTGGATGCATCACTGGGACCAGCTTAAGAGCTGATTAGATTTTCGAGACCTTGACCTCATTTTCAAGGTCACTGGAGACTTAGATGGCAATTTCTTGTACCCATAATATCTCATGAACCAATTAATGGAATTTCACCAAACTTGCATGGATGCATCACTGGGACTAGTTTAAGAGCTGATCAGATTTAGGTGACAATGCCCTCATTTTCAAGGTCACAGGAGGACTTAAATATGTGAAACTTCACTCAAGTTGATATATATTATTAGCCTTTGGCTTGATTTCCACTTTACTTTCATAGCTATACCTTTGGGGCAATCTCAAGCTTTTACTGTGTTCTCATTACCTTGACCCCTTTTTCTAGATCAAAAGATAACTTAAAAATGCCTATTTTTTCTCTTAAAAATCAGTTTTATCTTGGTCCAGTTGACAGATACTCATCAGACTAGCATGAATATATCATTGTGACACGTTTAAGACATGTTTAGTATTTGGTAACCTTGACCCATTTTTAAAGGACATAATCATTTATGTAGGATATCTTTAGAACCAGTGGATGGATTTTCCCCAAACTTGCCTAGATATTTTACTTGTACAGGCTTTTTATTCATTAGAGGGGGTGGGAAATTGGCTGGTGGGGGACATCATTTTTTCTCTGAAAAACATTTCTAGTTGGTATTGCTTACGACCATATTCTCGGTCGACAGCCACTTTACACAGTACCGGATCGGTCGACAGCATATAACAGTATAAGCAAAATTGGTATTACCCCGTGATGACTAAGAAAAACTGTCACAGACTATTAAACGAAAACTGATATGATCTACCATTAGAAGCATTTTCATCCCTGGTTAACTGTATATATAAGGGCTGTTACCAAACGAAAAATATTCTTAGTTCCCAAACGACCTGTCATCGTGGCTAAACACATTTGCTTAGCCACGATGACCAAGTATAGTTTTGGAACTATGACTCCTTTTCGTTTCGTAACAACTCTTTTCGTTTCGTAATAGCCTTGAAAACATAGTTAACCAGGTGTGATTTCTGATAATTTATTATGCAGCTTCCAATGTTAGCCTTGTACTACTCCATTTCACGTGCAGCAGTGCATGCCGTCATACGAGACACCCTGAAACTTCAGAAACGGCATTACTGACCGTATGTGTGCTTCGACGTTTTGGTACATGTACCTCTTCCCGTATGCTGTGAAAACCTTTTGACACGAACTTCATATCGGTAGGCAAACATGGGCAGAAGCCTTGCATGTTTAACAAGTCCATTTCGCGCATATTAACTGAATTTGGCATACTTTTAATGTCCATTACATATTTCGAACCTAGTTATTGGGAAATATTCGAAAATGAAAAGAATAACTTAAAGGAAAAAGATAGTCTGAAGTTAGAACAATAAGTGTTGCGTTATTTCTGAGGTTCCGTATATAATACAGGACAGAAAAGAAAAGTTGTATCTCATTTTCCAAACAGGATTGAGTAATACGTAATATCAGTTGTCCAAATTGTAGAAATTTATGGTATAAAGGAAAAATAATTGTACAATTACATGTAATAAGGCGACACGGAAGCGTGTTTCAATTTAGGATTTTCGACAAAAACATAATCATTTTGATTGATACAACCAGGATATTAGATAGGAGTGCATGGTATTTTTGCTTTATCATGTCATTGTCCTGATACATGTACTCCAATCGCAAGCCAAAATGAAATGTCATGCTAATGTAATCTGACATAGTTGACCTCACGTATTACACAGGGTATAAACCAGTCCGCCAATTTTCGCTCCCTGCAGAGAATGTCCGTCATATTTGGCTTCCGCCGAGACTGTCCGCGAACTCTTGCTTCCTGCAGGGACTACTGTCCTCGAAAAATGGCTTCCTGCCGAGACTGTCCGCGTGACTCTGCTTCCTGCCGAGAGCCTCTGTTAAGACCTTAAGACATAGAGACCTATGTTAAGGTCAGTTACTGTTTACGTCACCGGCGTCTTTAAAGGTAACAATTTATTCTGGGGTTCGTTTGCTGACATAACGAATATCTACAATATGATAGATTACAACCCAATATCCTTGGATGGAAAAAAATATTTTACAAAATTAGAATTTTGTGTTTTCATTATTATCAATCAACATAACTGGCAAGGCCACTTAAAAATACTTGGTTAATACACTATCAAGACAGGATCCCACAAATCGAGTTTTAAAGTAAATCATACAGAAATTTCATTTCATAGGAAATATACATTAACATCCACAACAAAACCTCTTTATAAAAATGACACAGTATGTGACGTCACAACCAGTTAGAGAAGATGCTGAGAAAAGAATCATATGACTTGCGTAACATCATAAAAACCAGCGTCCTGGGGCAGTATTCATAAAACAACTTAAGTCGTTGCTATGCTGTTGCTAAGGGTAAATTTCTATGTTGGAGATTCCCTACAACTATGAAATTTGGTCTGGAGGAACAGTCTTTGTAAGACTGTTCCTCCAGAGCAAATTTAATAGTTGTAGGGAATCTCCAACATAGAAATTCAGCCTTAGCAACAGCATAGCAACGACTTAAGTCGTTTCATGAATACGGCCCCTGGCTTTTAATCTTAATTTTACGGTGTAGCGTTTCTTATTCTCTTGAGTGTATATGTCACATTTAGTATCGCATATTTATATGGTAAAGTTTATTTGACCAAAAAATGCTCTTGTAAACAGAAAGTTTGCAAAAGAATATGTAACAAAGAAACAAAGCTATGGAGATTACTCAGTTTGATTTTGAAAACTGTATTTAACAAAGTAAATGTTGCTGTACTTTGACGCTAAATCTTGGTGCGTGTGAATATTGTTGCGCATATCTCCGTATTCGTTGTTACATTTTTCTGTGACAAAAAAAAAAAAAAAAAAAAAAAAAAAAAAAAGAAGCAAAATCGTCGACCTGTACCAAGGGAATAAACCAGAATTATATATGATATGGTTTAACAGTTTTGATTATCTACCTTAGGAACGATATGTGTTCTGAACCGTCACCCGAAAAAAAGACCTTCATCACTCTGACGTGTTCACAAGGATTCGAGAGCATGACTGTCTACACGCAAATATGCAGATGGTTACTAAAATTTTGTCAAACTGACAGAATTTCAATACGCACCTGCGTATTTTTATTCGAAAGATATTTGTATTTTATAAACTGGACGAGATTTCAATATCAAATGCCAACAAACATGAAAAATATGAAATATAGTAAGTTCGCCGAGACGGTTCTGATGAGGGGTCTCAACATTTGAAGAGAAAATAAGGAGAGTTATCCTTAAATTATCCCTGTACATCTTATTATGTGGAGCCATTGGCTTAACCCATTGAAATTCCCCTCGAGGAGTATAAACCATAATTGTGTTTATCATGTAATTAACCTTCCCAGCAGGCACACAAAGTTGAATCAATATTGAATCAATCTTGACTCAACGTCATGACGTTGAATGAAGTTGATTCAATACTGATTCAACTTTTTGTGTCCAGTGGGATAGCTACGTCCCTGGTGTTTACCATCCCACTTACACGGACAGGGGCGTAGCTAGGGGCAATTACACAGTACGCACAATCATGTTTTATACTCATTAAGGGCAGTAATAGGGGGTTAAGCCGCAAAGATATTACAAATTTTCGTGTCTGTTGGCAGTTAGTATTAAAATTATGCCCAATTAACAACATTTCAGCATGAAAATACGCAGGTGTATATTGAAATTTTGTCAATTTGACAAAATTTCAATACGCACCTGCGTATTTGCGTATAGGTAGCTACGCCCTTGACGGAAACATTTTTTTTTAAAACAGCACTGCTTCTATCCAAGAGGAGTATACAGAGTGTCTATAATCATGGATTTTTTGTGTGGTGTGGTGGGGGGATGTGTATAAATTTTTCATTCATAGATCATCAATGAACACTAATATAGATACAATGCCAAAAAAAAAAAAAAACAACGACAGAAACCATAATACTTTAAACGTTACTTAATATTTCCCCGTTTCCGTCGCATTTCAGCATTATCCTTACTTTGGAATCTACTGCTCGGAATCAAGACCAAATAAACATTTTCTTTTAAAAATACGCTTAGTTAAGTGACACAGATTTCTACTGTCCTAGGGTAATGGTGTCTGCAAACTGTATTTTTTCCCAAAATCTTGTGAGACAGTAAACTATGTAATATGTGTTCAACCGAAACAAAAGCAATGGGTTACTGATTTTCTGTTCCATTTTTTATTAGAATAACTTATGAGGGAGTATATCATTTTAATTTGCAAGACATTCATTGATGAACAATCCTATAAAAAGTCTACGATTATTAGACATTCTGTACTCTCCCTTTCTCTCTTTTATCTCTCTCTCCTTCTGTCATTCTCTCTCTCTCACACACACACACACACACACACACACACACACACACACACACACACACACACACACACACACACACACATTTTTTGCAATTCTATACATACCGCCAACAACCGACAAAGTATTCCGTTGTTGCCATATTGCCAACTTCGTTTAACATACCATATTTCTTCGATTATAAACAGGGTCCCCCCACACACACATTCCATCCCATCCCTACACACCTACATACACACACTCGCACGCATAACTTCAAAAATGTAATAAAATAAAAATAAATAAATGAAAAAAAAAAAAAAAAAAAGAAAAGAAAGGGAATCGCAAAAATCTAGATCAGTCGAATAAGACGAATCTTAAATTTGGGAAAAAATCTTACAGCATAATCAATGCAACTTAATACACATTTACAACTAGGGGTCATTTTAAGTGGAAATACACCTACATGTATCTTATTGCCGAAGAAAATGGTAATCTCTTTCCAATACCACAGGGTATAATCGATTCCGCCTATTTTCGCTTCCTGCAGAGAATGTACATCATATTTGGCTTCCGCCGAGACTGTCCGCGAACTCTTGCTTCCTGCAGAGACTACTGTCCTCGATGAATGGCTTCCTGCCGAGACTGTCCGCATGAATCTGCTTCCTGCCGAGAGCCTCGGCAGGAAGCAGAATCACGCGGACAGTCTCCGCAGGAAGCCATTTATCATGTACAGAAGTCTCGGCAGGAAGCAAGAGTTCGCGGACCGTCTCGGCGGAAGCCAAATATGATGTACAGTCTCTGCAGGAAGCGAAAATTTGCGGAATCGATTATACTCTGTGAATACGTACATGTACCAACTTCGCCAGCCAAGAAAAGATGGCAATGGTAAAGTACGAAGTTGAGCCGCGACATGACAAAACCAAGAAAGTGGCATGTGCGCCCAGCGAAGACTCAAATCAGACTGGGCATTTGCTGTCCGCCTGAGGCTAGCTTAGACCCTTTGCTACCATTTGAGCGCATAGAAAAAAAACATGATCAGGCTGATTGATGTCCAGGATGATCTGGGTCTTCGCTGGGCGTACATACCACTTTGTTGGTTTTGTCGTGTCGCGGCTCAAATTTGTCGACGATAGTATTTACTGATTAGCACAATTTTAGACTTTACATGAACTCATTTCATCTGTCGCTTTAAAATGGATCAGTCCATTTTTAATTAAGGGATGTCTGGAATACATGTAGTGTATTTTTATCATTTTTTTTGTTTGTTTCATAGTAAGGAGAACTATCCATTTGTTTTATGCAAATAGTGTATACTCTAATCAGAGACCGTGTTTTGCGGCGTCTGATCAAGATCGTCACTATTTGTCAATATCACTTTTATGGAACACTAGGCATAAATGGGTTAAGACATTTTAGTATAGAATAAATGGGTTAAGACATTTTAGTATAGAATAAATGGGTTAAGACATTTTAGTATAGAGTAAATTCATTTGTACCAGCCAAAGTCCATATCTAACCTGTTTACGTCTTTGAGGAACCTGCGGCGTGTCTTCGACTTGAGGGTAAGTCAATATATTTGGTGTTTCTATACGAATTCCTAAATCGAACAGTATGTCTCTGTGGTACTCGGAGTTTAAAATCTGGTATTTTATCAGGGTAGGTAAACGAATCCATTTCAGGTGCCAAGGGGTTTGTCTTTTCCGTCCAAGCGTTCGTTTGACTTGGATCAGTGCTAGCTGCTTCAGCGGTCGTGGTTTGCTCGTAAATTCGTCAAATCTTTCAGCAAGTCCAGCATAATCGTTGTTTCGCAAATTAAAAGGCAGGACGTCGTGTTTATCTCTAATTCGTATTTCTTTCATTTCACATAGGGCGTGGTTAAATGCGATTGCTGCTCCAGCGCTTGGTCCGGTATGGTTATCCAAGATAAAATACAGAGCATTTTGTCCATTAACAGTTTGAAGGTCTGGATTCGCATCATAGCTTAAAAGTTTATGGACTTTTGGGTATTCTTCACTTAGAGCTGCATAATGCAACGCCGTGAAGCCAGTATTTGTTTGTGCGTTAACGTTTGCACCATACTTCACCAGTAAGTCAATTGCAAGCTTAGATCGGTTGATATTCATACAACTGTAATGAAGAGCTGTAAGACCAGAGTTGTTCTTCGCGTTCACATCAGCGCCATGATCTAGAAGAGCTTGGATACTCCACATGTTGAAGTATTTAGCTGCAAGTAATATCGGCGTGTTTCCGTCTTTGTTACGAAGTTCAACATCCGCTCCTTCGGCTAGAAGATACTCAACTACTTCCGGAATGTTTAATTCCAGGCTAATATGCAAGGGTGCATGCAGATCAGTCCCAAAATTGATTTCCAACTTATCATATGTTTTCATTAAAAGCTTGAGGCATTCAAGCGAATTTTGCTTAATAGCATTATACTCATGGTCAAAAAGAGCTTGAAGTTCATTTCTTGAGAGAGTATTGTTGTCTCTGAGTTTGTCGCCTATGACGCTGTATTGTTTGTCCCATGATCTAAGTAATATTTCAATAGGGCTCCGTCCCTTTTCATCTAGTCGACAGGGATCAGCACCATTCTCCAGCAATTTTTGTATAAAATCAAGTTTATGATGGTAACATGCTTTGTGCACCGGGTTTAGAAGAAGATAAGAAAATTCACTTTGTTTTCCTGTAAGATTGTTCCTCGTGTCATCGATATAGTCCTGTAATGATCCAAGTTTAGATAAAATTTTGTCAAATACGTCCGGCGTATTGTACTCTATAGCGGTTTGTAAATGAACAAGCTTCTTCAGGCGTGAAACCTGTTGCTTATTGTTACACTCACCGAAAATACGGCTGTCTACAGTATTATCGAAGCAAATCACTTGACTCTTAGTACATCCGGCACCCATAGTTTAGAATCATTGCGTTCCTTCCCGTCCATTGTCTTTCTTTATGTGACTATTTCAACATTTGTTGGTAACTGATCGCATTTACGCTGCGTGCGTTATCGCCTTCATGACGTCGTTGTCATGACGCCTGGCGTTGCCGTAACCTTAATGACGCCAAGTAATGACATACAGCAGTAACATTATGTAATAATGGAGACTCCGAGATCCTCCAACAAGATCTTACGGACCTCGCACTCTGGGCATGAATTTGAATCCCTCAACACGTGACCCGGCTCAAAACACCTTTCCACACATGGCATAGAACTGGAAAGCGTATCATCTGCCAAATACCTTGGGGTCACTATAGCAGAAGATCTCTCATGAAGTCCTCACATTAGCAATATAACAAAGAAAGTTAATCAGGCACTAGGTTTTCTAAAAAAAAACTATCCGGGGCCACAACAAGGACCTGAAATCCACTGCTTACAAAACTGCAGTGCGCCCACAGTTGGGGTATGCTTCAACTGTGTGGTCCCCTCACACAGCTTCTGACATTAACGAACTTGAATCTTAGCAACGAAGAGCTGCTAGATGGGTCACCCGCAAAGGTACACATCTGGCGTAACAGCCATATTAAAATATCTTAACTGGCGTCCTCTAGACCAGCGACGCATCGATAGCCGACCTTGTCCCCATAGTACTAGACAATCACGACATAACCATCCTCTGGCATACAGGCAGATACATGTACTAACACTGAGAGACTACTATAAGAACACATTTTTTTCCGCGAACCATCATCCACTGGAATGCTTTACCAGCCTACATACCCACCTTGGCATAGTTCAGAATGGCTTTCTGTCAGATGGTTAACTCACCCCCTTAAATACCTGTATTCTGTTTTTATCTTTTAACTATATTAACATTCTTATCGCACGGCATACAGGAATTAAAACCCTACAAAGCTACCGGACCTGACTGTATACCAACCTTCATTTTGAAAGTGGCGGCCGAAGAACTTTCACCAGTCCTAACCAAGATATTTCAGAGGTCTCTAGATACAGGGGAAGTACCACTGGACTGGAGGAAAGCCAATATTGTACCACTTTTCAAGAAGGGCGACAGACACCAAGCCTCCAATTACCGACCAGTTTCGCTCACGTCAGTGTCATGCAAGATCCTGGAGCATATTGTTCATAGTAACATCGTGAACCATTTCCTCCAACACGACATCCTGTGCGACAATCAACATGGGTTCAGGGCCAGACGCTCCTGCGAGACTCAACTAATCACGACTCTACAGGGTATCACTAGCCAGCTACGCTCCGGAAAGGACCAGATTGACGTCATCTTGCTGGATTTCTCCAAGGCATTTGACAAAGTGCCTCACAAGCGCCTACTACACAAGTTGGATTATTATGGCGTTAAGGGAGACACCCTACGATGGATACAGTCCTTTCTGAGCTACCGTAAACAGCAAGTACTCCTGGAGGGTTCCGTATCCGCAGAAGCAGATGTCATTTCGGGGGTCCCACAAGGGACAGTTCTAGGTTCCCTTCTTTTTCTCGCATTTATTAACGACCTTCCAGAGTCTACAGCTTCAGATACTAGGCTTTTTGCCGATGATGCGCTGCTTTACAGACATATCAAGAGTGACAATGATGCGAGACTTCTCCAACAAGACCTGAACTCCTTACAAGACTGGGAAAGTAGATGGCAGATGAAATTTCACCCAGAAAAGTGTCAGGTTATCAGAATATGCACCAACAAACATTTCCAACGAGCCTCTTCATACTCACTCCATGGACATATTCTAGAAGCAGTTGACAGCGCCAAGTATCTTGGAGTCACCATTAGCGAAGATCTGCAATGGAAGTCTCACATTGATAATATCACTGCCAAGGCTTCTAGAACAGTTGGTTTTCTGCGACGGAACCTGTACAACTGCACCAAGGATGTACGTGAAGCCACCTACCGATCCATAGTTCGTCCCACCCTTGAATATGCATCAGCATCCTGGGACCCTTACCAAAGCTCAGACATAAATCGACTAGAGCAGGTCCAGAGGAGAGCAGCGAGATTTGTACACGGCAATTACTGGGACAGGACTCCAGGCTGTGTATCCAGAATGGTGAACGAACTTGGCTGGCAACCATTGGCTGACAGGCGACGTACTCATAGGCTCGTCATGCTGTACCAGATTCAACGTGGATTGGTAGATGTAAATCCAGGATCCATTCTCCGCACAAACGATCAGCGTACAAGAGGTGGACACCGCATATACCAACCAACAGCTATCCAGCAGGTCTATAAGTACTCGTTCTACCCAAGAACCATACAGGACTGGAACAGACTACCAGCCTCTACTACAGACAGCCCAGCTCTGGAGGAGTTCACAGCTGCCATTCAACATAATGTGGCAGCTGTCTTCGTCGTTCCATAAACAGCCGGTCTCCATGTTTTTAACCTGTACATACAAACATTTAACTATTTTTATCTGGAAGGAGACGACTGTCCCATCCTCCTTGTCAGGTCAACCTTACAGTCTAAGAAGACTTCTGACCTTTTTCCGGAAGACGAAGACGAAGACGGCACAAACTCTTTTCACCTACTGTCCTTTGCTTTTATTTCAACTAACCCCCTGTTTAGTTCGTGGTATACCGGAACACCATCTGAAGTCTCCCTCGGAGGTTAAGATGAAAAGGAAGATAGATAGAAGGTAGAAAGGTAGATTAGGCATTTTTGCTTCATCTTACTTATAGTAAGATGGCATTGTTTTGATCTGAATCTTAAAACAGTTTAGAAGCGATCAACACGTTGAAAAATTGAAATTGAAATTGTTTTACCGGAAAAGTTCTAAGTACTGGGACGAATAAGAATGGGCAAAAAACAAAGTGCAGGTCCAAATCAGACTGCTCCCAAAGGAGCAGTCTGATCAGGGCCTACACTGTGTACCATTCCAGGTGCATCTTTATGACGTATTGTCCATTTTAGGACAATAGCGGTAAATAATTATGGTGTCCCAATATTTAGAATTTTTACGTTAGATTTAAAGGTTCTTTTGCAATTGCTTTATGAACAAATTTATCAGGACACATTAAACTTAAAACTAAGATCTATTTTCCATATTTTCACTTTCAATGTCAGTATGTAAAGACACCATCAGGACTTATATGCCACACGGACGGCTGCAGCTGATATTACTGGGTCTACAGCTACAAAAACAACAAATTCAGGGCCCAAATGCATTGTCGCAACTGAGGATGACAATGAATCACTAGTCTAGTCTATCCCATAACCTTGTAAGGTCATTAAAGGCACCACAGATGTCTCTACAGCAATCCCTTTCCACCTAGTCCTGTCTTAGCCGCCCTAGTTGAGCTAGCAAAATCCATCCATGCGCCAGTAAGGAGACAACATGAACGATGAGAGTTTGTGTGGGATGCGAATTTAATCGTCAAATCTTAAAGGCTTATTCTTTTCACAAGATGGCGGAAAATATACAAATATATAAGTACGAGTAGCTCAGTTAACTCGACTGAACAAAATATAGGTGCAACTGCAATTCAAGCACATAAGGTTACAAGACGTTTAGCTGCCAATGCAGTATAATACAATGGCGCAACCTCCCTTTTCCCCTTCTCCCTTAACTGAAATATGACATGAGATTATGCATATACATGTAAGTAAGGAAAGAACGAGAAAAAAAAAAAAACCATATATAATGCAATGACAAGTTTAAGGTAGGATCCACTGAATAGGTCTTCAAAATTAAGCCGCGACACGAGAAAACAAATAAAGTGGTTGTGCGTTCAGCGCATACTCAAATCAGCCTGGGCATTCGCCCAGTCTGATCAGAGTTTTCGCTGTCCGCGTGGAGGAAGCTTAGACCCGTAGCTACCCTTTAGGCGCTAAGCGAAGAGTCTGATCAGACTGGGCGGATGTTCAGGCTGATCTGAGTCTGCACTGGGCACACAACCACTTTCTTGGTTTTCTCGTGTCGCGGCTCATTAATGTCTCAGAATGGCCGTGCTTCAAATCTCGTGTGATCCAACGGATTGGTTCATCGTGGGTCTCTCCAGCATATTGTTGCAAGCAGTTGTCACTTTCAGTATCTTAGCTCGAGATATTGGTTGCTTTAATCGGGCATGCAACCATCCCTGGTTAACTATGTATATGCAAAGGCTCTTGCGATATACGAAAAAGAGCTGTTACGAGACGAAAAAGAGTCATAGTTACCAAACGAACAACCTGGTCGTCAGGTCGTTTGGTAACCATTACTCTTTTTTTCGTTACGAAACAGCTCTTTTTCGTTTCGGAACATCCTTGAAAACATAGTTAACCATGTGTGCCAACAGTCGCATGATTATATGTTACTACCTTGTTTAGATTCTACAGTCGTGCAGTTGCATGTAGTCGTGACAATCCGAGGAGGTACATTCTCACGATCAGTCACGCCACCGATCAGACGTCAACTATGTATATGCAAGGTCTTTTACGAAACGAAAACGGGTTCTCCTGGTCAACGTGGCTAAACAAATTTGTTTAGCCACGATGACCAGGTAGTTTTGGAACTACGACTCTTTTTCGTTTCGTAACAGCTCTTTTTTGTTTCATAACAGTCTTGGAAACATAGTTAACCAGGTGTGATTAACAATCGTAGGTAGCCGTAGTGATAATTCGACGGTTCGATGCCTTGAGGGCTGGTCAAAACTGACCCATGGGTCAGTTTTGACCAGCCCTCAATACACTGATGCACAAGATATCTTGGACAGGCTACTATATTCGGCTCCTCTGTCTTTTCCACTGCATAGCTGAGGGTACAGGCGACAATATTAAGATACTTATGCAGACCATGCCTTACCCGATTGACAATTAAGGTAGATGGATACTGAATAGACATTTGGCGGGGTATTCAAACCATTATATCAGCTGAATAACCCAAAGGGCTATAACAATTTGGATAAGAAAAAAAAATCGCCGCTTTGTTTTCCTAACAAACAAATTTTGGCATTTCTTACTAAGTTTAATAATTAATCAAAATAGAATGATGATGATAATAGGATGAGATGTGTACATACTTCACTGTCTGCCATACCATGCATACTGTGTGTTGAAACAATTGTAAACATGTAGTGCAAAAGGGCCAATATGGCCTATTGCTTACCTTACCTTACCTTACCTTACCTTACACATTTTTTTATTTAAATTTTAAATTCTTATCTCGAGCACATGACTCCACATTCATTTCTGCAAATCATATGGATATTTGAAACAAAATGGTGTAAATATGCAGTTATCTTGATAAAAGTAGTTTTTTTACATGTTTTAACAAATGCAAGAAAATTGAATTTAATGAAATAAATCATGAAACATATATTTAATCGATGGGGCATGCTTATGCATATTATTTCAGTCAAAGGTACTGTAACATTGTATGTTACAGAATAAGACAAAGAGACAAACAAAAAAAAACGTTTAATTTCCCTGCAAAACAATATTTAAGTTAAAGAATATCCCAAAATCTGAGAAACTGGAAGAAGTAATGTTACAGTTAATTCCCTGGAGTAGCGGATCGGTTGGTTGTTTTGGATTTCATGCCTCTGTTACAATTTCAGTCTCTTTCGAGCCTATACCCAGACAGAAGGAGAAAGAACAGAAAAAAGTGATAGATCGAGGATAGAGGATACAAAACCACCCCTCCACCTAAAAAAAAAACAAAAACAAAAGCAGACAACCCCCATTCTCCACCTGCTGCAAGCACAGTCTGTCCTTGCCCTACTATTTATTCTCCAGTTAGTCTGGTTCCACCAAAGAGTAATGCCAACAAAAATGCACAGATGGAATTGCAATTATGTAGACCCTGATCAGACTGAATCCTATGGAGCACTCTGATCTCGGGTTCCACTTTTTTTACAGAGCTAGCTGCCCGATACTTTAGGATCTTTACGGTAGACATTGTAATATACTTGTAAATCGATTTCATCATGAACAATAACCCTGTTTTGATTTAGGTATTTAGATACACAATAACTCTGAATTGACTTGTTAAAACACATAACAGAGTTATTGTTAATGGTGAAATCAATCAACTATAGATATATACTCACTTACAATGTCTACCATAAAGATCCTAAGTTTTCGAGCAGATACGCCTGTACAAACAGTGGAAACCGTGATCAGACTGTTCCTTAGGAACCAGAATGATCAAGGTCTTTACAATTTCAATTCCATCTGCGCATTTTTGAGGCATTACTCTATGGTAGACCCGGAACAACAGGAAAATAAATAACAGGGCAAGGACCGGCTGTGCTTGCAGCAGGTGCAGTATTTGGGCAGTCTTTTTTGGGGATATTTTTGAACTTAAACATTGTTTTCCTAGGAAACAAAATGTTTGTTTTTGTTTTATTCTGTATCATACAATGTAAGCTTTACTAACACAATATGCATAAGCATGCCCCATCGATTGAATATATTTTTCATGACGTTTTTCATGAAATTCAATTTTCTTGCATTTTTTTTTAAACTGTAAAAATATACTTATTATCAAGATAATTGCAATTTTTCTTACCAGTTTGTTTCAAATACCCTATATTAAAGATTATAGGATTTGCAGAAATGAAAGTGCATCCATGTGCTAGAGACATGAATTTTAATGGAAAATGTGTAAAAAAAGTATGTATAAATACAAAAGTTTGTTTTTTAGGAAAACAAAACGTCGAAGAATTTTCTTTTCTTTTCTTATCCAAATGTTTTATAGCCCTTTGGGTTATTCAGCTGGTAAAATGAAATGAATGCCCCGCCAATATTTTTATTCACTATTCGTCTACCTTAAGGTGAGGTGGGAGCAATTGACAAAACACATGATTTTATTCATCGTGTTAATACTCCCTTATACTTGTATTGTACATTTTCAGTCCCTCTTTCAGAAAATGTAATAAAAATGTGGGGTCGCCGATGTCGTTTTCAAGATACATGCCCTCGAAAACGTCAACTTTTCCACTTTTTCGACCCGACGTAATAATGGCGTTCTATGGAAAACGCAGATTTTTTGCTCGTCACTCTTGGATAATACCCTTCATTATGAGAAAACGAAACATATTTTTTTTCTTTAAAGACTAGCACAGTATGGCCCAATGATAGAACTTTACATTAAAGCAATAAAAATAGCAGGTCGCCGACTTAACTTTCGAGCTAATGTGCATCAAATGCCCGGCTTGCCGTCTCTTTGGACTGAAATGTTAACGTTGCGCATGGTGACGTTTACGTTAACTTAACTTTTCGCGCCACATATCAGCTATCGCTTTTTGTAGGTTACCGGCAAAATTTATCTTGGACTTCCATTACTCATGATTATCATCGCCGGGAAAGTTCAGGATTAAGGCAGATGTAGTACTTTTCACTCAATATCCGCAAAAGCCGCCTTTACTAACTATTTTTTAATTAAAAAAAAATCGAAAACATTGCCATTGTTCCCTCCCATACAGTTGACGCGCACCCGAGTTGACAAAATCTCAGAAGCAACAACTTTAGGGGCGGGCTTCCACGTGTTATGACATTTGAACAATTCACTTGTATAACATTCTGAACTATTACCTAGCGTTCCAATGACTTCAGCGACTCTCTCTCTCTCTCTCTCTCTCTCTCTCTCTGTAAAAATGATATGCAGCTTGGATTCACTTTAGTTTCTATGAGATACAATAAAACGACTCTTTGATATACACTTGAAACAGAAAGAAGAAATTAAAGACAGAAAAGTGAAAGAAAGGCAAGGAAAAAGAAACGCCACCTTGTTTTTAGCTTATTGACAGAACAGATCGTTGAATTATCGTATCAACGTCGACAAAAGATTCTGAAGACAGTGCATCGACGTTGATATGGCTGCCTGGCGTTATTCAAATGCTAGGAACAGTCTAAGAATTTTTAATATAACTGAAATTTGGCACAACTTTTGCTGATCAGTATTTTAAGTGTGGGTGGTATGAAAACGACAGTCTATGGCTGCTACCATGCTAACTATAAAGTGCGTTGTCGGAGTGTAGACAGTGATCTGACTACTCATTGTACGATTTTGGATTCAATTTCATTAGGGTTTGTTGTCGTATGAAAATTTGTAATAAAATCATTGCAACTCAACAGCCGCGAACTCCGTCTAACAAACTGAGGAGAAACTAACAGAGAACAGCTTTCTCCCCACGGATAACATGCTATACTTTTTTATCAGTTTCTTCTCTACGGCACTTTCTATTTCCTTTTATTTGTAATAAAATTATTGCGACTCAACATCTGCGAACTCCATCTAATAAACTGATAGGAAACTGTCAGCTATCCCGTTAGTATTTTTCCGCACGAAAAACTAACTATCCTTTATTTTCAGTTTCTTCTCTTCGGCACTTTCTATTTCCTTTAAATTTCATCCAGCGCTCAGCCTCCTTGCATTTTGCGAGCAGACCATGTAGTGATAACAGAAGCGGCTAACGTTGACGCCATCTTGTTTTTATCAACCGGAACGTTTGACGTCATTACATAACGTAGCGACAGAAACTGCCGCCCGGTGGCGCTGAATTACTCCCAGACAGTTTCTGTCGCTACGTTTTTTGTCACCCATCGGGGGGGGGGGGGGGCGGGGGGGCGGCGGAAAAAATGTACCCGCTCCCCTCCCCACCCTCGACCCCCGCCTGATAAAAGATGACTCAACCCTTATGTAGAGGACTCCACAAAAAGAAAATATGACTGCGGATGCGAAAGCTGCTCTGTAGCATCGCTCGTTATATTTTGTAACCCGTACGCGCACTTAGTACTTTTAAAAGCCTAAATATAATGTGTTTTTTTTTTCAACCGCGTCATCAGTGAAAAGCCTTATCGGTATGTGGTTACAGCAAAGACTCGGATCCAGTAAAGCATCCGGACAGTCCTCTCAGATTCAAATTTCGTGAATCGCGTTATATATTCTTAGGCATACATGTATAGGCGAAGGGGAAATAATCTTTCCCCCATGCAGTAATAAACATTTGTTCCTCTCGTATTTTGTATAAACCCGTTAGGTCAAAATGTTCGATTTTAATCCTAATAAGCTTATTTAAACCTGAGCTGTGAGCTCGGAAAGAATCATCAGCGAAGACCTAGACCAGCCATCGCAAACGCATCTAAATATTTCATGCTTAACACCTATATGTGCGAATCGAGCAGGCTTTAATCAGAACACATAAGTGCACAGTTTGTGCTGATTAGTCGCCTAAGGTACATGGTAGGTTGCGGCTCCAAAAACCGTTGAACCGCGACACGAGAAAACCAACAAAGTTGTTGTATGCCCAGCGCAGACGGATCAGCCTGAACAGCCGCCCAGTTTGATCAGAGTCTTCTCTAAGCGCTTAAAGGGTAGCTGAGGGTCTAAGGTACCTCCATGCGGATAGCGAAGACTCTGATCAGACTGAGCGGATGCCCAGGCTGATCTGAGTCTGCGCTGGAAGCACAACCACTTTGTTGGTTTTCTCGTGTCACGGCTCAATTTAGTTTTGAATCATTTTGAAGTGCTTTAAGACAGAGCGAAATGCCGACGCTAGGAACAGCCTTGTCCCAAGGTTATAAATCTTTTTCCGTGCTCAACTGAGATTGTACTCAGTTTTTGATATATTGAATAGAAAGCAAGGCTTGTTTGAGCATTCAAATAAGGGAAATTATTTGAAAATCAAACTTTAGGAACAATAATAATCTTTGCAAAATGCTTAGGGTTGTTTAAGCATGAGTTTGAATTTTTATGCCCAGCTGAGTTGAGCATGAAAAAAGTTTTATAACCTAGGGGCCTGGTATTTTTCGTAACTGGAAATGATCTGAATTAATGTTATTCGTTATGTAAATTATTTGAATCCATAGGTAGTGAGTGAAGCTCCGATCGGGAATCTGATCTGAGTCTGCGCTATTCATCGATAGCGTAATAGTGGGACTCACTTTAAATTCGCAGTTGCAGTGATCTGATCTGCAAGGTGTTGACATATGTGACATAAATTCGTGTGGCAATTAATGGATTTTACAAATATGCGTTTTGTTTAAAATTGTAAACTTTACAAAAATAATCTCAACCAAATGTAACTGAACCATTATTCAGCCACGACATGACAAAACCATTTAAGTGGCTGTGCGCCCAGCGCAGACTCAGATCAGCCTGGACATCCACCCAGTTTCATCAGAGTCATCGCTGTCCGCATGGAGGTAGCTTAGACATTTAGCTAGCCTTTAAACGCTTAGCGAAGAGTCTGATCACACTGGACGGATGCCAAGGCTGATCTTGGTCTGCGCTGGGCGGACAATCACTTTGTTTGTTTTCGCGTGTCGCGGCTCTATTGAGCGCATACTAAGATATATGAAACAATGGACCACCCTGCTCGTCAAGTTTGTTGAACTATATGAGTACGTTAAAATTACTAGGTATAATAATAACAACCTGTTTGAAAATTCATATTCAATGAACACGTTATTGCATTGGTACTAATGAAAAACTCTTGCTACTGAAAAGTGCATATTGGACACCAATGCAATCGTCGACAATGAATCTCTTTATGTGTGTTAACGGATTTTTATATATTTCTTCCATATGCTTCATAACTAAATGCATGGCTCATTCATTTCGACCAAACGAAAATGCATTTTTAAAACGCAAAGAAACCATTTTAAAACACTTAGTTGATAAGGGTCATATTCATGAGGATATAAGTTATCGCCGACAACGACTGGCGGACAAACCGATACATCTTTCTGCTCATGGACAGAAACACAAAACCAAATCCGAGTCGAGACGAAGACGGCGTGAAAACGGAAGTAATTTTGGGAACGCCATCTATTTCGATGGAAGTGGTCAGCTTCTGAAACTGAGGTTTATCACCAAACAAGGGAGGATTGTATTGCCCAATGAGGTATTTACAGTTCAGTTTTGGGCGAAGCCTGAAGGTGGACAGGGAAGATACACACCAATTATTGGTAAGTACATGTTATTTTATTCCGGTTTATAGTATAAATTAGAAATCCAGGCCCAGAGGTGATAAAACTTGAGTACATTCTCAAACTAAACAGAAAGCGCATCGATTGGCTGCTTCCGAGCACATGCTCGGAAGCAGCCAATCAGTGTGCTTTATTTTGGGTATTTTGAGTTTGAGATTATACTCAAGTTCTATAACCTCGGACCCAAAGCTTTCAGTCGTCGGTCGCAGTTGTACATACCATAGTTCCTTATGAGACCATTTCTATTATATAGAACAGTTAGGTAGATGACTCTTGATTTTACCGCCCTTTCAAAGGTATTCAATCATATCGAGCCGATGGAAGGGTGATATCGAAACGTTGTGTGCTATGGAACCCCGCTTCCGCTTGGATGATTACGCTTGTAGAGAGAGGCAGCGCTACTATACTAGACTTTGTTAGCAATTTTTGTTTGTTTTCATTATAGATTACTTAAATTGTATTTATACTGATGCTTAACTGAGCAACTGTATTCATTTTAGATATATTTCATCGTTAATTAACAAGAGAATTGTTCCTTCTTGTGGAAACTTTATGAAAGTCCATTAGCCTATATTTACGTTCTTGGTGTATGAACTGAAAAGCCATATAGTAACCATTTCAATAAATTTAATTTCACAATCTGGCGATGTATCGAAAACTGCGAGTGGAGTGGCAACAGTGTACACACTTATCAGGCTGTTTCAAGGCCCCATTGCTCTATCATTATGAAAAAATTTATCATGAGGTAGACAGAAGAAGAGGTGGGAAGACAATGTTAAAGAATGGACAGGAATGGACTTTGCCAGCTTAACTACGGCAGCTGAAAACAGGATATGGTGGAAAGGGATCGTTTCGAAGTCATCTGTGGTGCCCAAACGACCTTGTAATGTTATGGGATAGAATAGAAAGAATAGAATAGCTGCAAGCTTCTTTCTATGGTTTTGTCATTGTAAATAACCGTTATTAGCCAGCAATAAACAAATAAAACAATCTTGATTTTCACAATTTTTTTTTGGGTCATTTTAGTTGGCAACTAAAATGACCTACTTTCGATTTCATTAAATTGAATAAAATGATAAAAATACAATGTACAGGCGTGGAGCCCCAATCCTGCATATGTTTAATATAGCATTGCTAGACGAGAAACCAAAACAGGAAATTGTATTTTGGGGAGCGATGTGTTAATTTTCAAAAACTTGTTTTCTCTACTTTTTGCAGTTAAATGACTCATTATGCACATCAAGCCATATTTACTACCAACCGTATAGGCAGACCGCATATTATAAAGATTTTACTTTGGACGTTTTTAACACTGATAGGACTTTGGGGACTTTAATGACCACCGTGTCCGTCCTCTAGATTGGTGCTATAGCACCAGTATCACAATATTACATATCATTACGGCACCAGGTAAATAAGTACTGATGATTTAGGATAAACAACTTCCACATGATTAAACTTACTTAAAGAATTCAAAACATACACATGTAAACACATTTATTAAAAGAAAATCTGATTAGAAAGGTATTACATTTGACACCGTTCCTGTGCATTTGCGACAAAGTATTATGAATGACTTGCAGTTAATCTCTTTTTAAACGGATTTACCCAGTTAAACTGACTACTGAATTCGGTTATAAGAAGCCTCTTGTGAGGTTGCACGATTGGTCGCTTGAAGTTGTGCGACTGAAGAGTGCCTTAATCAAATACGATCATGCAAAATTGACCGCGACTGGTCGGCCGAACTTTGTACGAGTATGAAAGCCGGTGTTGGACCACCTGCGATCTGTGAACGCCGCAGCATGTTTTTAGCATTCTCGAGGACATCAGTGGTCATACACTCGGTCGTGCGACTTAACAACCGGTCTTGCGACAAGTTATTTAACTTCACGACCGGCCATGTCCTGCTCGTGTTGATGCACGATTGATTGCAAGATCAGTCGCCCGACCTTACGACTGTAGTTGTACCTAGTTCTGATTTCCAGAGACCAGTCTTGGCACGACCGACCTCAGTGTGAAGGTATGCATGTGATAACAATGTCAAATCAGACTGATATTTAAGCTACTGTCATATCAGGGCCCGAGGTTATAAAACTTTTTTCGTGCTCAGCTCAGCTGAGCATGAAATTTTCTCTGCTGAAAAATATGAAAATGCCAACCAGTGTTGGCATTTTCATATTCATAAGCAGAGAAAATTTCATATTCAGCTAAACTGAGCATCTAAACAACTGTACTTATCAGTATTTTGCTATTTATTAGCAGGTAAAATTTCATGCTCAGCTGAGTTGAGCATGAAAAAAGTTAAAAATTTATAACCTCGGGGCCTGATCATACAACAATAGGATCGATTTGTGACGCTGATGTTATCTACATTCTGACATTGCAAGCACACATAAGACCGTTCTGAGGCTGGCCGTGCCAACATTGGCCTTTTGCAGTCACAAATAGTACGTAGCACAAACACTCGAAACGTAGCGTGAATGACTGGGCAAACATTCGTGCAAACTTGCGACTGGGAGTATGACCGACAACGCTTCTCCAGTTGTTTCTCCAAAGCTTGTTATTTGCTACTGTCTCATAAATGACAGTCTCGCGTGGCCATTCCGTAAATATTTTTGTCTGTCACTGACGGACAAACACCTGTTAGTAACAATTAGTTCAAGTATGTATAGATTAAAATACGTTATAGTTTGTGACTTTTAAAATGCTGATCTTAACGCCTTTTGTAATCCGTTTAGCGGATTATAGATAAAATTACAAGACGCACGCAAAAGAAAAATAAGTAAAGTTCAAGTTCAAGTTCTTTATTGGACATAAACAGTAACATGTTTTTCGTCCTATTACAAAGTTCTACCCGCATATCTTGATACTGGACTAGTACAACTAATGCTGCTATCGGCTATTGACTAAAGACTAAACTCACTGTTTAGAATAGTGAACGGCTATATATATATCCATTGAAGCTTCCAATGTGACTGTAGATTTCGACGTTGCCAAACCTGATAAAAATTTACATCCTTTGCGTCACATCAAATATAAATCATATTGAATCGGGAAAACTGATTTGTATACTACAATGTAAACTTTAAATGATGGGGTATTCGCCCCGAGGTTCTTGAGCCGGATAACATTAAATTTTGACCCCGTGAAAACATGACCCCCACGCGTCAATTCTCAATAATGAAACTTGACCCAGGTCAATTTTCAACACTGAAAATGCTCTATGGGTCGATATTCAACATTGAAAAGTGGCCAGTTGGGTCATTTTTTCAACAGGTTCAAATTTTATTACACCAGCAGCACACCGGGTAGGAGGCAATCGAAAACGCTCATGCAGTCGACAAACGCGGGTCAAAAACCATTAGAAACAGCGTTTTCGATTGCAAATTGCGGGTCAAAAACCATTAGAAACAGCGTTTTCGATTGCAAATTGTCCCCAATTTGCAATCGAAAACGCTGTTTCTAACGGTTTTTGACCCGCGTTAATCGATTGTTAAGAGCGTTTTCGATTGCCGCCTACCCGGTGTGAGCAGTGGCCCAAGATTTAGGTATATGGCTAAATTAAAACGAGGCCTACAGAGACGAGTGGAAGCCTGGACTTTTTGTAACAATACGAGACGCGTGGAAAGTTTGAACCTCAGTGTGAATTATGTTTAGAACTTGTACTCAACATTTCCCC
This sequence comes from Ctena decussata, assembly GCA_963989385.1. Taxonomy (NCBI): domain Eukaryota; kingdom Metazoa; phylum Mollusca; class Bivalvia; order Lucinida; family Lucinidae; genus Ctena; species Ctena decussata. The sequence continues at coordinate 13,209,484 of OZ022498.1, forward strand.
AATCCTCAACATTAAGTAAGAAAGGCTAAAGGTCACCTGAAAAAAATATGTAGGTAAAAGAGTACACGTTGATGTTTTTCCGCCATTTTTGGAAAGGGGAACAACAACAATGTTAGTGACTTCCTATTTGCTTTCCTGCAAGATAAATTCCATTAAATTGGGGTCTGCGCTTAAAGAAAAGAACTTTTCTGCACGTGGGGGGGGGGGGGGGGCAAGTTATTCTGTTTAACACTTGGGAGGCAAAAAATGAAAATGGCAGAGTTGTTTCCTTTGAAAGTATACCCATTCACCTTAGGGTAAAACATTGACTCTTATTTGTTAAACGTAACTTCTATCACTCCAACTTCAAAACGTTCAAGTGTAACGTAACGACATGGCCGAGCCCAAAGCGATAACTGCTCTCTCTTTTGCTAGAGCTGTTGCCTGTATGACTTCAAAATGTGATAGATAGATTATGCGATGTACGAGTGCTTTCGTTAAGCCGACGTCAACATTAACTTTGCACTGCACGGCGGTCCTGAACGTTGAGTGACAGTAAATAATGAAAACATAAAATATAACTGGCTTGATGTCAATACTTGAATCGGCATTTGGTTTGATGGTTTGTTGTTTGTTTTACTGAGTAATAATATTTGAGTTACGTCGAGCCGTCTCACAACGCGATAGTAGAAAGGAAAGATAGGGTTGAGACAAAGACGAGGCAGAGAAAATTATAATCCCACAGGACACCCAACCCCTCCGCCCTCCCCAACTCTCCGCGCCGATCTGTTGCAAGCATTTTAGTCTTCTAGATGTAGTTTGTCCCTATTCGAAAATCCATCACACCAAACAGTGGCAGTCTGATGAAAGTCATTACTTAGCCAGTTAGGAACCATTTTAAAATGAAAAACTTGCTACCCCTGGACAATTTTAAAAGGCAAATGGTCCCTTCATTTAAAAGTTGTCTTCTGCATTACTTAGACAAGACACGTGAATTTTATTTTATTTATCTAGGGTTAGTCTAGAGTCGCAACTCGCTTTGTTTCCTTGAAACCTGTCAATACAGTCCAAACATATTTGTGATAGAATCTTGTATAGCATTTTTTCCTTGGGAGGGGGATTCATCTAGCGTCAGTCTAGAGTCGCAACTCGCTATGTTTCCTTGAAACTTGTCAATACAGTCCAAACATATTTGTGATAGAAACTTGTATAATATTCAGGTATTGCGCATCTGAGCCTAAATGTTACATCGGAATGAGGTCCTGTTCATACATTCACGTTTCGTTCACACATGGACAGTCCCATTAACACGTAGAGGATCCGTTGAAAAATGCAAGCCCCGTTCCTATATGGACAGCCCGTTCGCATATGTAGTTCCCTTTCACAGGTACAGCCTTGCAGATGTCGTTCACTTGTGCAGGCCCCGTTCACATGTAGCGGTCCAATACACATGTGGAGGTCCGTTCACTTGTGGAAGATCCATTTACAGGTGGCGGTCCTGTTCGCAAATGCAGTTCCTGCTCACATATGGACGACCCGTTCACAAATGAAGGTTCCTTTCTCACATGCGGATCCCGTTAACACGTGGAGGTCCCGTTTACACTTCACAGGCGCAGAGCCCGTTCAACCATGGATTGTCCGTTCGCCTGTGGCGATCGCTTGCATACTTGGATAATCAGACTGCATGTCCCGTTTTACGTGCTGGATCTTTGAAAAATACAGGACCCGCGAAGGTCTCCATCTAGCGTGCAGCACCTTTTCACAGGTGGGTGTCCCGTTCATACGTACATATGTACCTATCTCGTTCACACGTCCCGTCCCGTTTATATGTGGGTATCTCGTCCATACCTGGAGAAGCCATTCTAACTAGCAGAAATGTTCATACATGGAGGCCCTGTCAAACGTAGAATACATGTTCACACGTGCAGATCAAGTTTACATCTTCTTGGTTGGGTCACCTATAACGGTTTCGTTCACTCGTGGTGAATCCTTTCCGACCATGGAGGACCCGGTCACTGGAGGAGATTCAATTCACATTACCTGTTTTATTTTTTGTTGTTTTCGTTGTTTTCATTGATGAACCGCCCATTTACATGCCAATGTCTCGTTCACACATGGAGGACCAGTTCAGGCACGAAAGGCGTTACATGTGGAGATTCTAGAAATCACCTTTACCCTATGCAGAGAGTTTGGTACCCTCAGAATTTGACATGTGTCCTACCGAGCCGTCTAGCGCAGTCGGCAGCACGTCGGTCTGCAGATCAAGCGGTCGCGAGTTCGATTCCAAAGCCCGGCCTCTTAACAGTCGTGAAGATTGGTCATGAAATATTTTCTACGCTCATTCTCTCCCTTCCACTGACTTAAGGGCAGTTGTGAGTTTGTTTGTTTTGTTGAGCATTTACACACTGAAGAATCGATGGTCGCCCAGAATTCAGTGAACGCGCAGCCAATCAGTGAACGCGCAGTTTATTTTAGTTTTTTGGAGCGGGGTACTGCTACTTAAAGTGGTAGATGGTGTTATTATTTGTGTTATAACCACTTCCATTGCCCTTTATCTAAAGCTAATTATAATAATCTGCTTCTGTTTTGAAATTAATTTTGTCAAAACAAGTTATTAGAAAAATTATAAGGAACCGATTGGCCTGCAAGGTGATTTTCGTGTCAGAAATCTTCTAAACGCCGGTTTTCCCCCATAAAACAAAGCTCGTGATGTAAATTTGCTGTTGTTAATGGTTACGACGGAAGGTAATCCTGAACCTATAAAAGTTTCGTGCCATAAGATGCAGGAATTTAGGAGATACAACCCATTTTAGCAATGCACACTCTAAATCAGTGAACGCGCAAACTGTATCAGTGAACGAGTAGCACAATAATCTGTGTGTACGAAGCAAACGCGCTGCGTTGTACGAAGTGAAAGGGAAAAAGTGTACGCACTGAACGCGTCGGAAAGGTCGCCATTAAAGCCAGAGCTACTTTTAGCTTAAAATTACAACCTGAACTCATCTAAATTGCGTACCCATAATCCCATCTTGTATCATGGCCTACTTTATTTTCCTTTGAAGTATCCCGTTCAGCAACATTTTTTTTTAATTTGCACTGTAAGAAAATACTGAGGAAGAGCTCTAGTCGGAGCTAAACTCTACTTTCATTTTACAATGAAATGTGCCGGAATTTGGTCCATCTTTCATGTAAGACCATCACAAAAAGAGGGTTGGTGGGTGGGCAATGTACAGATAGATCTACTACATAATTAAAAGTAGTGCCCCTTTATAAGCACTGCTTCGCAAGACATCTTTCAGTAGCGCAGCGGCAATAGCGCTACTTCACAAGACAGCTTCTGATAGTAGCGTAGCGGCAATAGCATTACTTCAGAAGACAGCCCCTGATACTAGCGCAGCGGCAATAGCGCTTCTTCAGAGGACAGCCCTGATACTAGCGTAGCGGCAATGGCGCCACTTCAACAGACTTCCCTTGTAGCAGCGCAGAGGCAATAGCGCTACTTCAGAAGACATCCCCTTATAGTAGCGCAGCGGCAATAACGCTACTTCAGAAGACATTCCCTTATAGAAGCGCAGCGTCATTAGGGCTACTTCAGAAGACATTCACTTATAGTAGTGCAGCAGCAATAGCGCTACTTCAGAAGACATTCCCTTATAGTAGCGCAGCGGCATTAGCGCTACTACAGGAGACAGCCCCTTTTAGTAGCGCAGCGGCAATAGCGCTATTTCAAAAGACTTCCCCTTGTAACAGCGCAGCAGCAATAGCGCTACTTCAGAAGACATCCCGCGCAGCGGCAATAGCGCTACTTCAGAAGACATTCCCTTATAGTAGCACTGCGGCTTTAGCGCTACTACAGAAGACAGCTCCTTTTAGTAGCGTTAATGCTAAACGCTACTTCAAAAGACATCCCCTTATAGTAGTGCAGCGGCAATAGCGCTACTTCAGAAGGCATTCCCTTATAATAGTGCAGTGGCAATAGCACTACTACAGGAGACAGCCCCTTTTAGTAGCGCAGCGGTACTAGCGCTAGTACAGAAGACATCACCTTTAATAAAGCAGTGGAAATGTGCAACTTTAGAAGTCGTCACCTTTCGGTAGCTCAGCATTTTATTCATCCCTGAGTCTTCAGTCATAACTCAGTTGCCAAAATTCAAAATTTGTGTTATCTTTATGGTAATACTTTAGACTTATTTGATCTGACATTATCAGACCAACTCCCTAAAGGGTCAGTGAAACCTTGTGGAACCAAGTTGATCCTGGGAACTGGAAAGGGTCACAAGCAATGCCCAGGTTGAGCTGAACCAGGCGTATTGTCACCTTAATAAATGGCCGGAGAATGTCACAACAATGCTTATTCAGTGTTACTGCACCTTAATTTCTGGAAGCAATGAATCCAAATCTACCTGACACATGACAATCATTTACAACAAGATCCTTATGCAAGGGCCCGGGATCGCAGGGCCGAAGGCCCCTGGGTCAAAGCTATCTTGGCGGTGATGTTCATTACTGAGCCATCTTGGCGGTGGCCCGTAACTCGGATTCTTTTCAATTGAAGCACTGCTTACTATCAAGCATGATCGAATCAGCTCTTTACTGATGACACCGGATACTAGGCAAGCATCACGGCCGAAGGCCGCTGGGACAAAGCTCCCTACAGGGTCAGTGTACCAGACGAAGTCAAGTTGATCCTGGGAACTGGTGAGGGTCACAAACAATGCCCAGGTTGAGCTGCTCTACTAAAGGGTGAAGTCTTCTTAAGTGGCGCTAATGCCGCTGCGCTACTAGAGGGTGACGTCTCCGGAAGTGGCGCTAATGCCGCTGGGCTTCTACAGGGGGAAGTCTTCTTAAAGGGTGCTAATGCCGCTGCGCTACTAGAGGGTGAAGTCTCCTGAAGTGGCGCTTATGCCGCTGGGCTGCTATAATGGGAAGTCTTTTTAAGTGGCGCTAATGCCGCTGCGCTACTAGAGGATGAAGTCTCCTATAGTGGCGCTAATGCCGCTGGGCTGCTACAAGGGGAAGTCTCCTGAAGTGGCGCTAATGCCGATGCGCTACTTAAGGGTGAAGTCTCCTGAAGTTGCGCTGATGCTGCTGCGCTACTACAGGGAGAAGTCTTCTTAAGTGGCGCTAATGCCGCTGCTCTACTAGAGGGTGAAGTATCCTGAAGTGGCGCTAATGCCGCCGCGCTACTAGAGGGTGAAGTCTCCTGAAGTGGCGCTAATGCCAATACGCTGCTACAAGGGGAAGTCTCCTGAAAGGGCGCTAATGCTGCTGCGCTACTAGAGGGCGAAGTCTCCTGAAGTGGCGCTAATGCCGCTGCGCTACTACAGGGGGAAGTGTTCTTAAAGGGCGCTACTGCCGCTGCGCTACTAGAGGGTGAAATCTTCCTAAGTGGCGCTAATGCAGCTGCGCTACTAGAAGGTGAAGTCTTCTTAAGTGGCGCTAATGCCGCTGCGCTACTAGACGGTGAGGTCTTCTGAAGTGGCACTGATGCTGCTGCACTAGCGTGTTAAGTCTCCTTAACTGGTGCTAATGCAGTAGTGCTGGTTATACTATGCTATAGGAGAATATCTTCTAAATTTTTTCGTGCTTTCTTACATGAAAGAATAACCCGGAATATATGTGCGGATATCTTAGTTGTACATGTGTATACTGCACAATTCTGCCAATTGAATTGACGAAAAGAGTCTTAGTGCGTATGCAAACAACATACATTCAGATCAGCTTGCGCACTCGCTAAGTCTGAGTAGTGTCACATTAACAATGTATGGAACCTCAGGAATCAGTATTGCGAACATCAAAGACTCTTATCAGACTGCAGACTAAGCCGAGCTTTCACAGTTCGCACTTGACTGACGATCCATGGTGTTGGTCGAAGCTTTGTTTAATTTCATTGGATGAAAGAATAAGACCGTCTCAGATTAGAGACGAGTCATTTATCATCAGGTGTGTGTGTGAGTGTGTGTTTTCATATGATTCACACACCTGATAATAAAAGACTCGTCCGGTAAAGAGGCAATAATTGCTCTTATTGCAGCAAATTCTACCATACAGACCCTAAATATTTAATGGCAAACAGTACAGACCCAGATTAGGCAGCTAAATGAGCAGATCTAGACTGCACTATTTTGTCAGTTGTAAACAGTTTGTTTAAAATTTGTATCAAGTAAAATAAATTCAGCAGTAAATTGAGACTCAATATTTGGTTAGTTTTCATATGCTGGAGATTACAATCGTTTAACCTTCAGGTCAAGAACAAAGTAGCTGTCTATACTATTAAGACAGGATCCCAAATATATTTTGTTTGAGTCTTGAGATTGTTTATGACATTTTGAAAGTCTCCATAAAACGAGCAACTATAGCAACTGTACTCAGGGGTATTCACCATCTCGTACCTCTGTAAAACACAGAAGAGTACTTAAAACTACAGTCACGCATAACTAACACCTAGTGGTAAACCCACTGACAAATTTTGTGGACTTCCAGGCAGATAATACAAAACTTGCGCATTCACTGGCAACATATTACGCATTCACTGGGTGCAAATTAGCGTTCACTGGGTACACTACAATTGGTGGCTTACACGTTTACTTCGTTCATAGTGTCGCGTTCACTGATACAAATAACTCGTTCATTGATTTTCAGCGTACAATCATATAATACAGAATATCTTATAAACTAAATGACAGACAATAACGAAAACTAATGTATTTGTAGCAATATACTTGATTCTACTTCTGCTTGCAGAAAACATCAAACAGAATATAGCGTACTGTGGTAAAAGAAGAAAACATTGTTATTTTCTACGTTTTTAAGATAATGAACATAATAAAACGGGTTTTACCCGACTCAATGAGATATTCGCAAAGGTTTATTATCATAATATGAAACATACCATTACAGCCAAGTAATGTATGTGTAGATGTTTTTTCAGAACATCTTATATAAACACGAAAATCCGCACAGAAGTTGACCACACACGTAAAATTAAAACACTTTTACTGCGCGTTCACTGATTGGCTGCGCGTTCACTGAATTCTGGGCGACCATCGATTCCTCAGTGTGATTTACGGCCAAGTAAACAGCTAAGGTCATGTTTAGGCGGTCAGTTAACCTACTCAAACTATTCCATGACACTGTTCCATGGTATGGCCCATGTTCCTTCTTTCGAATGTGTTCTCTGCTCTCGAAGAAGCTCTTTAAGATTTTAATACGATCTCCTAAACGTTTAACCAGTACTTAGTTCACATACTTTCGCCAGTAAATGACAACTGCCCTTCTTGAATCAGCAGAAGGGAATGAATGACCGTAGAAAATATTTCATGATCAGTCTCCACGAGCGTTATGTGGCCTGTCTGGGAATCGATCTCAGGACCCCTTGACCTGCAGTCTGACGCGCTGCCGACTGCGCTAGCGGGCTGCCGGCAAGGGTAGTTGTCTGTTACTGGCGGAAGTATGTGCACTCAGTATTGGTAACCAGGTTAATCGCTTAGTATGTCTAAGCCTGTCCAGACACAGTGTGACGGCAGATGAACTGACAGGCTTGTGGTCCCTCATCCAGCCTCGTTGAGGCGGTTCGGATGAGGGGTTTATTAGCAGATCTGACAAAAATTGTCACCCATTGCCCACTCGCATCTAGAACTCTGCAACTTATTCTCCTAATGTCGTCATTTTATTCTATTCTGAAGCTTTCTTCGAAGTGTTTTACATGCAATTATGTTGCTTTTGGACCTATACCTCGGATAGTGGTGCTGGTCTTGTAAGTCTATTGAGCGCTTTACACAAAGCATTGCCTAGCCGTTCGTATGAGCGTTCTTGTCATAAATTTCGACGTTTCGCTCTTCTTCTATTCCAGATAATAATTTAAACCGAGGCCCCAATCAATCGATCGTACTCAGGCACGTTTTGGGGCGGCTAGGTCGGATACCGATCCCAGGAACAACGTGCACACTATCTTTGAATTTGAAACAGATGACAGACGGACTCGGGCACCCAGACGGTTCTATTATGGATTCGTTCCGCGGAGCCGCTGGGAAGGACCCGTTGTTGGAGGCATTGGGGAAAAATGTGTATGCTAGGTCACTATCGCAGTATACAGTCAAACCTGTCTTATGGCCACCTCTATTAAACAAGCAACCTGTATTAAGCAAGCGTGTTTTCATTATCCGAAAAAGGCAAATACATTGACATGTACCTGTATTAAGCAAGCACCTGTCTTGAGCAAGCACATTTTGATTATCCCATAGGTGCTTGCTTAATACAGGTTGGACTGTATTTATATAGGCTCTACACTGTTAGGAGCTTTCTAGAATTGGCAAAATATCCGATTTGCCCCGCATGCTACGAAATTTTGCAAGACAATGAGAAAAATTGAAGGCTCTGGAGGTGATGAAAACTAATGAAACCATTCCATTGATAATTTCGTTTTCCCTTTTTTTTTTTTTGGGGGGGGGGGGGGGGGGGAGGAGAGAGAAGGAAAATAAAGAGCTGTAACGCGTTAAGATGTTTAAAAATATTTGCTTTCAGCCGGAGCCTATATACAGGTCCGACTCTCATACCATTGCACCAGGGTACTATATGTAGTTGTAGGATTTTTTTAAAAAAAATATTTCTTTGTTTACGACAATGACATCGGGAGGTAATTAGTTGTTTTGTCGTTTAGGTTTTCACGGCCCTTTGAGATAGTATTTCAGTCTATATCGAGCCGTCTCCCAGAGAGTAGGCGAGAAAGGAGAAAGGACAGATGAGAAAAAAAACGTCCAAACAACCCTTCCCGTATCTACTGCAAGATAGCAAGCACTGCCGGTCCTTGCCCCAAAATAATCCAAATAAGTAGGACGCACCAGTACTGAAAGCTACCCATCACCATCGCCCGACCCGACTGCCCAGTCAACCCACTAGAGGTAGAAAACACTCCAAGGCTTTCTCGCCCTCGGAGGACTTTTCCACTCGAATTTTCATCCTACTCATGCTTGTTCCACTGGCTTGTTCAGCCATTTTCAACCCAAATGTCAATCACACAAATGAATAACAACAACTCATTTTAGTAAAGATGTACAACTATGCGCAACGGTGAAATACACGTGATTGGACACGGTTAAATAAATAACAAAGCGTGGCGGATCTAGCTCGTTTTCCTTTTTTGCTTTATTTGAAAAGAAGGGATTATGATTTATTATTTGATTACTATTCAAGAAAGAAACTGGAAAACTTTGTTCACGAACTTAGAGACCTTATATATGCCACCAAAGGTTTCTGAAGTCGGGAATTTCGTTTTCGCAAACTTGTCAGACAATCCGCCATCGTTAGTTTTTGGCATAGCGTTTAGTCTTTAGTCTAAGTCGCCTTAGTTGTACTAGTCCACTAACATGACGTACTTAAGAATGAATCAAAAACGGGTTTGAGAAAACGTATGTTTGCTTTGGATGTTCATATTCACTACAAATTCCGATCGACAAGTGTGTGCATTGATAATGAAATGATAGCTCCGTTGGTCCACCAACAAGGAGGATAAAGATTGCTGCTGCGAGTTTCCTTTCAAAGCTTAACCCATTTAACCTGGTGTCTCTAAAGGGACATTGGTAAACAGTTCAAGTTTTTTTTATCAATAACCGTTTTGGGGCGGTATGTTGGTCAATATAAGTATGATTTTGTGACCCGTTTTCTAAATGGCTTTATCACGTTATTTCCAATTTGGTGCCGTGTTATGCTCGCACTCAGTATGACTTTGGCTACAGGACATTTTCACGTTATATCCTGTTTGGTGCCTTGTTTGCTCGTTCTCAGCATGGCTTTGTCAGTGACCCCTAGCTACATGGCATTTTCACGTTATATCCTGTTTGGCGCCTTGTAATGCTTATTCTTATTGTGATCCCTCGCTACCTGTTAATTTCGTGTTATATCTTATTTCGTGCTTTTTTTGCTCGTAGTTAGTATGGCTTTCTGACTATAGCTGCAGAACATTTTCACGTTAAGTCTTGTTTGAAGCCCTGTTCTGCTCGTTTAAGCATGGCTTTGTAACACCTCGCCACAGGAAATTTTTACGTTATCTGCTGTTTTTTTTTTGTACCTTATTATACTGGTTCTCAGCATGGCTTTCGGATCCCTCACTACCTGACATTTTCACCTCATGTCCTGTTTGGCGCCTTGTTATGCTCGTACTTAGTATGGCTTTCTGCCACATCGCAACAGGACATTTAAATATTATGTCCTGTTTGATGCCTTGTTATTCTTGCTCACAGCATGGCTTTGTGACCCTTGCTACAGGACATTTTCTTGTTATGTCTTGTTTTGTGCCTTGCTATGCTCGTACTTAGTATGGCCTTTTCCCCCAGGCTAAAAGAAATTTTCAAAATATGTCCTGTATGGTGTCATATTATGCTCATTCTCAGTATGGCTTTGTGTCCCTCGCTGAAAGACATTTTTACAATGTATCCTGTTTGGAGCCTTCTTATGCTCGGTCTCAGTATGGCTTTTGACCCTTCGCTACAGAACTTTTCCACGTAATGTCCTGTTCAGTACCTTAATACTGTTGTGCTCTGCATGACTTTGCAACCTCTCGCTACAGTTTTTTTCAAGTTATATCATATTTGGTTTTCTCAGTTTGGCTTTGTGACCCCTCGCCATATAAGCTTTTCACATTATGGCTTATTTTGTGCCTTGTAATGCTTGTTCTCAGCATGGCTTTTTGTGACCCCTCGCAACAGGTCTTTCTCATGATATGTCCTGTTTGGTGCCTTGATATGTCGTCAAAATATGGCTAAGTGACTGTTTTCTTCCGGTGTTTCATGTTATGTCAGTTTTGATGCTTTGTTATGCTCGTTCTCAGCATGGCTTTTTAGCCCTCGTTACATGACATTTTCAAGTTATATCATGTTTGGTGCATTGTCATGCTTGTTGTCAGCAGGGCTTTGTGAGCCCTCGTTACCAACCCTTTTCACGTTTAGTCCTGTTTGGCGCCTTGTCATGATCGTTTTTAGTATGGCTTTCTGTCCCATCACAACAGGACATTGTAATTTTATATCCTGGGTGATGCCCTGATATGGCTGTTTCCTGAATGGCTCTGTGACCCTAGCTGTAAGGGCGTTTCAATTTATGCCCTGTTTGTAACCTTGTTATGCTCATTTTCAGCATCATTTTGTTAGCCTTCGTTACAGGACTGTTATACGTTATGTCTTGTTTGGAGCCTTGTAATACTCATTCTTATTTAGGCATTCTTTTCTATTCTAGTCTATCCCATAACCTTACTAGGTCGTTGGGGCACCACAGCTGACTTCAAAACAATCCCTTTCCACCTCGTCCTGTCTTCAGCTGCCCTAGTTGAGCTGGCAAGATCCATTCCAGTCCACTCCTTGATATTGTCTTCCCACCTCTTCTTCTGTCTACCTCTTCTTCTTTTTCCTTTCACTGTGCCCTGAAGAATTGTCTTTGCTAACCCAGAAGACCTTGAGACGTGGCCAAACCACCTTAGTTTCCGTTTCTTGACCAGCGTCAGGAGTTCATCATATTCTCCAATGGCTGCTTGGATCTTCCTGCGAACCTCCTCATTGGTTATATGGTCCTTGTACGAAATGTTCAGTAACCTTCGGTAGCATCTCATCTCAAAGGCCTGGGTTCTTTTCTCTAACTCTGCTGTCAAGGTCCATGATTCACAGGCATACAGAAATATGGAAATGACAAGGGAGCGCATAAATGTCACCTTTGATCCAAGAGATATGTTGTTATCTCTCCAAATTGGTTTCAGCTTGGCAAGAGCTGAAGTGGCTTGTGCTATCCTTGAGAGAACCTCCTGTTTTGAGCCATCATCTGTGACAACTGCTCCAAGGTATTTGAATCTGCTTACAGTACCCAGCTTCTGCCCCTTTACCTTGGTCTCCCTCTGGATGCCATCTGCGCTGTTTGTCATCAGTTTGGTCTTCTCAGCACTGATCTCCATCTTATACCTTGTGCAGGTCTGGTCGAGACTTTCAACTAGAGCTTCTAGTTCCTGCTCTTCCTCAGCAAGAGCGTCTATGTCATCGGCAAACCGCAGGTTGGTAATATTTCTGCCGCCTATGCTAACCTTTCCGTCATGTTCTTCCAGAGCATCGGACATGATCCGTTCGAGAAAAATGTTGAAGAGGGTGGGTGACAGAAGACATCCTTGTCTTACTCCAACTGTTATTCTGAACCATTCTCCTGTGCTGCCATTTATCAGGACTGCATTTGTAGATTTGTCGTGTAGCTGCTCAATGGTGCGAACTAGGTTTGCATTGATATTGTACTTCCTCATGGTTGCCCATAAGGCTGCATGCCATACCCTGTCAAAGGCTTTTTTGAAATCAATGAAGACATGGTACAGATTCTGCTGATGTTGGAGATACTTTTCACACAGGATTCTAAGGTTGAAGATCTGTTCTGTGGTGCTCCTTCCTGCTCGGAACCCAGCCTGTTCCTCAGCGATTATCTCTTCGGCTTGTGGCTTAAGCCTGTTCAAGATAACTTTCAGCATGACTTTGCTTGAATGACTGATGAGGCTGATGGTTCTGTAGTTCTGGCAGAGCTGTAGGTTGCCCTTTTTAGGGAGAGTAATAATCAGCGACTGCGTCCATGGGGTAGGCCATTCTCCTTTTCTCCAGATCCTGTTACAGATATCTGTTAAAACATCAATCATGGTCTCCCCTCCAGCTTGAACAAGTTCTGCTGGTATATTATCAACTCCGGCAGATTTTCCCTTTTTCAGTGCTGCTACTGCAATCTCAACTTCCTCACGAAGGATCGGTTGTTGATCTTCATCTCGGGGCTGACTGCAGTCCAGAACCGTATTGTCACCATCAGTCTCATGGTTGTATAATTCTGAGCAATATTCTGTCCATCTGCTGAGAATCTCTTGTTCTTCTGTAAGGCATTTCCCAGAATTGTCCTGGATATTTGTGGATCTAACCTGTTTCTCTGAAGTTAGATCCTTCACCAGCTGGTATGCTTTCTTGCTGTTGTTTTTGTTAAGGCAAGTTTCGATCTCCTCGCACTGACTAGCTATCCAGTCCTCCTTCACTTTCTTCACTGCCTCCTGAATCCTCTTGTTTGCTTCCCTGTATTCTTCTGCTCCTCCTGCTTCATACCTCTTCTTCTTCAAATTTCTCCTCTCATCACAGAGGTCGAGAACATCTCTAGTGACCCATGGCTTTTTCCTGCGTCGTTCCTTCCCAAGTATCTCACTAACTGTACAGTCACGACTGTATTATAGGTGGTAATCACGGTATCTATGTCCATGTCATCATCCCCCAGACCAATGAGTGGTGCAAATTTTCCACCTATTGTTGCTTGAAAAGTGCATGCGACCTCTGGGTCCCTTAGCTTCTCAAGATCAAACTTCAGTCTTGGCTGGGTTGGCTTTCTAGCCTTCTTCAGACGAACTCGGAAGGTCATCATGACCAGGTCATGGTCACTTCCCATGTCTGCTCCAGGAAAACTCCTTATGCTATGGATGTTGACTCCTGATCGGAAGCGCTTCCTCACCAAGATTTAATCAATCTGATTGTGGTGTTTCCCATCTGGGCTGTGCCATGTCCATCTCCTTGATGGTTTGTGAGGGCCAAGGGTGTTTGTCAGTACTAGGCTGTTACAGGTTGCAAACTCTAGAAGTCTGAGACCTCTCTCATTTGTCTCGTCATTGCAGTAGGGTCCACAAACGTTTTCCCAGTCTGCCTGTGCATCCTTTCCAACCTTAGCATTCCAATCCCCTTGTACAACCAGAATGTCCTTCTTGGGTGTTTGGTCTATGATTTCCTGGAGTTGCTGGTAGAAGTGTTCTACCTCATTGTCGTCATGTCCAGATGTTGGTGCATAAATCTGTATGATGGTGATGTTGAAAGGAGCTGCTCTCAGGCGAATTGAAATCAGTCTGCTGGAGACTGGTCGGCATCCCATGACAGCACTCACCATGTCCTTATGCATAAGAAATCCAACCCCATACTCATGTTTGTCCTCTTCTCCACTGAAATAAACCTTGTGTCTGTCATCTGTTGACATCTCACCAAAGTTTTTCCAGCGCATCTCACAGAGCCCCAGTATGTTCCAGTGATACCTGTCCATTGCATGATTCAGCTCTTCAAGCTTCCCAGCTGGCCTCAGAGTCCTTACATTCCAGTTGCCAATTGAGATGTTCTCCCTACCTCTGATTTTCTTGATCTGTGTTACACCAGTTGCATACTTGTCACCTACGTCCCGATGTCCAACAGTAGGCGCGGTCATTGTTAACCCGGGCTGCGACCGATCCGGTATTAAGGTCTTATCTAGGTTGTCAACCATGGTGTTTCAAGGGCAGGATTCAGCATGACGGAGCCCATCCCTCTTGACCACAGCCGAAATCCACGATTATTGTATGGCTCGCCTTGGTCATGAACACATGGCCGTTCACTCAAAGAGTTCTTCCGCCCTGGCCGTTGACTTCTTCTAGGAAGACTTCCGCCCAGTGATGCTGTGTTAACACCACCCCTTGTTGACCCATAGGGCTGGGAGACTCATGGAGGCGGGAGCGTCTTATTTCCTCCCATCAAGTCACTGACTTGTCCACTGCTTATAATATAGACAACCAGATTCAAAGAGTCAAAGTGATCGGGTCTGTCCCTACCTATCAGTGACCCCCTTAATCTAGCTGTTTCACCAAGCTGAGCAGGGCTCGCTCGGGTCTGGCTGCTAACACTTGATTTAGATTAGAGTTCCACTCTGGCCGTTGACTCCTTCTAGGAAGACTTCCGCCCAATGGTGCTGTGTTCACAGGTTTTGTTCATAGGTTTTGTCTAGAGACCTAGCAATGAACTCCCAGGTGGACTGCCCGCCAAGGCTAAGAGCTCCACCTACCCCTTCTAGTTTTATTTAGAGACTAGTAACTCTTAGATAGGACACCTTCCCAGGTTGATGAGCCCCATCTGTCCACATGCAACAGGTAGTACTGGTTTACATGGTACCAGTAGCAGGTTATGCCTGACCTGACCAATTTAGGCATTATGACCCTTCATTACAGGAAGTTTTATGTTCTGTCCTGATCAGAAGTCTTTTTTTTTACTGTTCTCAGAACGTCTTTTTGACCCCCGGTCACAGGTCTATTTCACGTAATTTCCCGTTAAATGTCTTTTTATGCTTGTTTGGTACCTTGTTATGCTCGTTCTTTGTTAGCTTTGTGACCCTTGCAACAAGACATTTTCTTTTTATGTCTTGTTTGAAGTCTTGCTTTGCTCGTACTTAGTATGGCTTTGTGTCCCTAGCTAAAAAGAAATCTTCAGGTATTGTCTCGAATTTGTGGCATTTTATGGTCATTCTCAGTATGGCTTTGTGTCCGTCCGCTACAGAACTTTTTCACGTAATGTCCTGTTCAGTACCTTGTTATTGTTGTTCTCAGCATGGCTTTGGCTTTGTGACCTTTCGCTACATGTCTATTACAAGTTATATCATGTATGGTGTCTTGTCATGCTTGTCCACAGCATGGCTTTCAGACCCTTCGCTACGTTTTATTTCAAGTTGTATCATGTTTTGTGCCTTGTCATGCTCGTTTTCGGCGTGGACTTTTATCCCGAGCTACAGGACTTTGTCACGTTATGTCCTGTTTTGTGCTTTCAGAGAATAGCTTTGTGAACTCTCACTTCATGACTTTTTCACGTAATGACATTTTTGATGTAAATTATACTCGTTCTCAGCATGGCGTTGTGTCTCCTCGCTACAGATATGTTTCACTTTATGCCCCGTTTGGTGCCTTTTTGGCTTATTCTCGGTATGGCTTTGTTACCCTTTCTTTCAGGACTTTTTCACGTTATGTCCTGTTTGGTGCCTTGTTATGCTAATTCCCAGTAAGGCATCGTGACCCTCCGCGACAGGAATTTTTATTTAATTTCCAGTTCAGTACCTTGTTATTGTCGTTCTTAGAACGGCTTTAATTGCACGCCGGTGGGTCGGGGTTCAGACTCTATGATAGCCTTTACGTAAAGCTATATATTAGTTGGTTGAGGCCGGATGTTTGTCTGTTTCTTGGCCCACCGGGGTTCAACTGGTGGTCTTCTTTTGCTCCAGTACTCCAGTGGTGTTGCTGACGCCCCAGGGATCTCCGGGTGTCTCAACACGTTTTGGCTGTCGAGTCCTCATCCTTGCTTCATCACGGTCTTTTCTTGATCTTAATTGTTGACCGTGTGATGACTCTCTGATGAGTTAGGGGACCTCCATACGAACCGAACTACCAACTAATTGTGTGCACCGCAGCGGAGGGTGAGGGTGAAGGTCTGGGCCCAGTAAAACCGGTTTAAACCCCCCAGTAGTTATTACTGACCGTCCCAAGGCGGTACTTTTGTTGCGGTTGCATTTGTTTTATGTTCGGTGCTGTTTAATTTATTGTGTTCTCAGTTTAATCCTTCTATCATAAAAATAGAAAATAGGCAAAAATAATCGTTAAATGTTTTTCATATAATTTGCTTAGTCCGTTGTAACCCGTCTGTTGGTCTAAATTATTTAGTACAATAAAGATAGCTGAGTTGCCATCTATTTGGGAAAGAGCTGCTGACTCGGCTTATCACTTGTAATTTATTGTTCGTTGGGATGTCTTTGTCAATCTATCCCTTTGATGTTGGGGATAGGGTTTGGGATCTGATTCAGTCAGTTCCTGAAGTGTAGTTACTCTTTAAATTTAAAACCTTTCCCTACAGGTCCTTTTCACGTTATGTTCCGTTTAGTGTCTTTCTCAGTATATCTATGTGAATGTCTCCTTGCTACAGGTCTCTTTGGTTTCTTGTTATTCGTATACTCACCTGTTTGGTGCCCTGTTATTGTCATTCTCAGTTTGGATTTGTGACCCCTTGTTATATGAATGTATGCCCTATTTGGTGCCTTGTGATGTCTGTTCTCAGTATGGATTTGTGACCTCTCGCTACAGGACTTAATCACGTTATGTCCTGTTCAGTGCCTGGTTATGCTCGTTCTCAGTAAGGCGTGTGACCCATCAGCATATGACTATTTTACATTATATGGTGGCTGGTGCCTTGCTATGTGCGTTTTTACTATGGCTTTTTGACCTTCCAGATTGTTTTCACGTTATGTCCTTTATTGTGCCTCGTTATGGATGTACTTAATGTGGCTTTGTTACCGCTCGCTTCAGGCATTTTTCATGTTATGGCCCTGTTTGGTGCCTTGTTATGCTCGTTATAAGTATGATGTTGTGGCCCCTAGGTACAGAACTTTTTCATGTTGTGTCCTGTTTGATGCCCTGGCGTTAGTTATTATTTCTAGTGTGTCCTATCAAGCTAGCATAATGATCTACGTATCGATAAACGGAAAACTGGTTGTTTGCTTTCCGTGATTTATGGTCTTTGTGCTGTGTGGGGCTTCGTTGCAACTCCAGGGCCCGAGGTTATAAAATAAATTCCATGCTCAACTCAGCTGAGCATGAATTTTTTTCTGCTCATGAATGTTAAGATGCCAACAACTGTTGGCACTTTAACATTAATGAGCAGAAAAAATAGCATTCTAGGCTTATCTGAGCCAGCAAAATGCTGAATTTCTTGGTACTTTTACATTCATGAGCATTCTAAATTTCATGCTCCGCTGAGTTGAGCATGAAATAAGTTTTATAACCTCCGGGCCTGGGTCTCTTCATGATTGTTCTGGATTAATCCGATGCATATAAACACACAGGTTAATCAGGTTAATCCTACATCTGCTTGCTTTATAAAGAACACGTGTCGTTTAAAATGACATGAAAAATGTCGTTTTAAAATGACCTATAAGCTAAGAATTACTCAAATGGTGCCTCATTTCTGAGGTATTTCTAGCCAAGTGGTTTAAATAGACACTATTAACCTAGAAGATTGAGAGAATTTCTATAAACCGGTAAAAGCAGAGTTTGAAGACTGTTTAACAAATGACTGGCTGAAGTAGCTAAAACGTTTTGTCATAATCAAACTTCAGTCTCCTGGGACTTGTGTACTTCTTCCCTCGGGCTTAATATAAAGTCGACTTTTATGGCTTATTTCTAGAACTTAAAATCAAAGCTTGTGCTCCTTCTTCTTATTCCCTTGCCGTGAGGCTTTTTATATGCATTGAAAAAAAAACTAATAAACTAAACAGCATCGGAGTTTAAACGGATTTTTCTGATACTTGCAAGAAACAGAGAAGCAGGAACAAATACTACTTAGTTCAAATCAAGTTTTGAGTTGTATTTGAGTAGTAAGCTATTTGACCATCATGGCGTTCTTGTTTTATTCATATTCTTTTATTTTATTTATATATATGTTATTTTTTTTCAGACCTCTTCGATGACTGCAAGAAAAAGTTCCCAACCAGCCGTTGGACTGTTGGCATACACACGGGCGAACATGAGAGACGCAATGCAAGGTTTATGTTTTCGTTGCTCACGGAGGAAGCGTCAGAGACCTCGGTTCTTTCCGCCCATAAACGTTATGACCCGAACGTTTGGACAAACATTGCTGCCTCATACGATGGAAAAACGATGAGACTTTATATAAACGGGGCAAAGATTTCAAACGGACATGAGCAGAAAGGAAGTATTTACAGCCAGAGTATTGCAAAATGCAAAGTTTTAACGTTCGGCGGCAATGCAGTTGATGGCACATTTTATCGGGGTAAAATTGACGAAGTTAGACTTTGGAACCGAGTACTAGAACACGATGAAATTGTTGATAGTATGCATAAAAAGATTCATGATATGACATATGATTCAAATACTTTAGTTATGGACCAATTTGACAATTTGAACCAATGGAGGGTTTCAAGAGGCGATGACCCTAGAATTGTTGAATCAGATATTCCTATCATAACACACCATGTTCGCCTTGAAGCGCCACCTTGTGGGCAAACTGTTTGTGATGACCCTGAAGCAATTTTAAGTTACATGAACAACCCGGAACTTCAGAGTAAAAAGGTTGTCCGCTACACAATAGTTAATATCCTTAATAATGATGGTTCTGATCCTTTGATTTCCACTAAGCAAGTACAGATACAGAACACAGCCTTGAATGACGCCTTTAAACCGTATAACATTGAATTCCTACCAGATATTCTTGAGGTAAAGAATTCTAGCGTAAGACAGCGTATAATCATGTTTGATTGTCAGCCACATATTATAGGAGACGGCCATTGTGACCCAGAATGTGGTCACTCATCAATCGGAAATGACGCTGGAGATTGTGATCTGGCCCGGACTGAATGCTTTCTCAAGTTGTTGGGTAACGGACGGTGTGATGCTGAATGTAACAAGGCCTATTATGGATATGATAACGGTGACTGCTGTCTTCCTGGACCAATGACTCATCTACAATGTATAGACCCTAACCATCCTCTCAGGTAAAATATGCATACTAATGATCCTATAATAATAGAATAATGAGCCGCGACACGACAAAACAAACAAAGTAGTTGTACGGCCAGGGCAGACTCCGATCAGCCTGAGCATCCGCCCAGTCTGATCAGTCTTCGTTGTCCGCATGGACTTACATGTACATGTAGCTTAGACCCTTAGCTACGCTTTAAGCAGACATCGGAGACTCTGACTAGACGGAACGGATGCCTAGGCTGATCTTAGTCTGCGCTGGGCAAACAGCCACTTTGTTTGGATTGTCGTGTCGCGGCTAAATTATGTTTAAGTTTTGATTTTATGACATGCTTTTTCATTAACAAATGGTTTTAAGGTGCATCGATACACTTTCAGGGAAAGCAGCACTGCTATTTTCATTATTGCCGCCCTTTTAAGTGCCTATTGAGGAGAAACATCTTTCCTAAAGTGCAGAACCTATTTTGGAAAGGCAGTTCCATCCAAGGGAGCAAGCGGAAAATCATGACGATTGTCCCTTTAGAAAAAAGGGGGAACACATGGGGGTGCACCATACGCCAAATTACCAGTTTGTTGTAACGAAAAATTAAAACTTATTGTTCGCTGCATCTGTTCCATTAAGGTTAATGATGTACGATGTTTATTGTATGCTGTATTTGTCTGTCTTTTTTTTATCTCAGTGAAAAAAGTCTTCTAGAATTTGTCACCTAGACTTAATATAATAACATGTCATTGCGCGTTTTTCTATTGCCTATAACGTATTACGTACCACTGATGTATTCTGTGCTTTACATAGGGCTTATCTGCACATAAGAGAACTGAAAGAGCAGCTGAAACTGGATGGGTCTTCTCAACTCAACATCTTCTTCATCACTGCTAGTTGGCAAGAGAACACTTTTAGAGGAATATCCACTTACCCATGGCAGAAAAATGTCTACACATCCGCTGGTAAGACTCGTAAACGTTTTGTAAAGGGTAATAGATAACATACAACTACCTGTACCTGTAATTAATTTGTTACCGGGAGCCTTATTAAGGGTTGTCGGGTCGGGCGATGGATTTCAATGGATTTGGATAATAGTAGGATAAGGTTCAGGTGTGCTTGCAGCAGGTGCGGGATGGGGGTTGTATGGATTTTTTTTATGTTTCATCTTCCATCTATTTCTTTTCTTCTTCTCTCAGGGACGGCTCGATATGGACAGAAATACTGTCTCAAATATCCGTTACACACTCAACCAACCAACCTACCCAGGAGCCTTATACATTATGTGACATATGAATGTAATGTTTATTGTATAAATATGTTAAAATAAAAAAGGGTTTGTTTTAAACACGACCTTTATCTTCTGTGGACAAGGAAGGTGCTATAGTTTATTACAGCGTTGTGTATTAAACCAACTGTGTTTCGGTTGAACGGATTTTTTGCTATTTGTGTTTCTAAACATGCGCGTTATTTTCCGCGGATTGTTCATCGGGAGGCACCATTTGTGACTTCCGTTTGTCTCCCCGTATAGAGAAACCCTTGCAAAAATTAGGTTACTCGGAAGGGAAAGATATCGCTCCTCGAAATGACAATTATTTCCTTAAAGATTTAAGATCTGTCTCTCATTTAGAAGGGAGGCACAATAGAAAATGAAAGAGCTGGTTCCGCAGCAAATTTACACTTTCACCTGAATGCGTTCCTTACTTTCAAACAGGGTCCATCTTTTCAGAAGCTGTTGTAAAACTCTAAAATTGGGAAAACCTAAAGTAATTACCGTTATTGGCCTAGAAAAAACAGCTTTATATTTTCAAAGCAGTAATGTTATGCGTCTAAAGCCTGCAGATGAACAGCAAACAGTTTGCGGATCTGATATGGGTCTAAACTGTTTTCGGAGACATAATATTTTGAATGTGTTCCAATATTTAGAATTTTCTCTGTATTGTTCATCTTTGCTTCCTCTCACAGGTGGAACTATTATGCACTACAAAAACTTTGGAAAACCTGGAAATCTACATGCTTTGGTCCACGAAATGGGCCACAGTCTAGGACTTTGGCACGTGCATCATGGGATATCAGAAATGAAATGTGACGACGCATGCGCAGAGCTGCGTCCTTCAATGGTTCTTGGAGACCTGTGTTCAGATACCAATCCTACACCACGTAACCGACACTGTCGAGACCCTTTACCTAACCCTCTGCTAGACCGCGAAGAAACTTGTGGAATATACAGTTTCAAGAACACGCCATTTGAGAACTATATGAGTTATGCAGGTACCGATATCTCCCTCATCTTACAGTCTAAGCTCATGTCTGATATTCAGGTCTTCACAACCGAAGCAAATCGGTACGAATGATCGAAACCTATCAAGAAATAAGGAAGCCTAAGATGTTTTACGCTTTTATAACTGTAAGCAAGTACGGCACCAATTTGAATAATTAATGAGGAAAGGAAAGTTTCTATAACCACCTTAAAACTGTTTGTTCAAAAAGGAATGCAATTTTAGGAAACATTAGTTGTTTTTATACCAAAGAAGGTATATTCATGATGGCAGGCTTAGATATGTTTGAATTTTTCAGTTTACGCATTTAATTTGGAAGTTATGGCGTCACAAACGCAACAGGCTACAAATGTAGCGGCGTCTATGATAACCTTGTTTGAAGTCTTTGAACATAATCACTCACTTTCTAATATATTTCAACTGATTTTAATAACATTTGCGACAGTGTTCACTGCTAACATAGATCTTTATTTTTGAAAGGTTAAATATTGTTGTTATACCTTTTTCATTTTAATTTCATTTTGTATAGGTGATGACTGCACCAATCACTTTACACCTCAGCAAGTTGCCCGGATGCACTGTTACCTTGACCTTGTTTACCAGCCAGTGAGACAAATGAAGATGCAAGTTCCTGTACCAATAGCTCCAAAAGTATGATATCTGTATTATTGTGTAAAAAAGGAAAAGACAAGATGCTGTTCATGCATGCGTGTTGTCCGGAAAGAACATTTTAAAATGTGCATTACGGACTGTGCCAGATCATGCAAAACACGGAATTAAATGACTTGGGAATAGATATTTGTTTGAGTAAATCTGAAGGTTCTTTTGAAAATAAAACATTCTGTAATGTCACTAAAATTACCGGAGCATGGCATAAAATGTATACAATGTCCCGATTCCCAAGACATAATAGATATGTTACCATAGCAACGAAGAATTTATACTGACATCAAATTGGCGTAATCAAGACGTCATATTGCCAAGGTACTAACAACAACAGTTATTAATTTAGTAATTCAATATTTGCAATGGTACAGTAACAGATCTATGGCGCCATCTAACTTATAATTTTTGAGGAGCATTGCATACAGTTATGCTCTTCCCGAATTATAAGTAAGATGCTACCTGTAATTCATACCACGGAAAAGTGCGAGTTTCTCAAACCTATGATGCATTCTCAAATAATCTCTGTTGAAAGTGAAATACGAATCTTTCTTTTGCATTTCATGATCATTTCTTGAAAAAAAATTAACGTGTCATCATCATCTACGATTACAATAACATTTACGTGACGTGTCCCTTGTATGCAATTAAGAAAATGCCAGTGTCTCTCGGCATTTTACAAATAAACGAGTATCAGAAAGTTTAGTATTCTCTGTCCGAGCTGTCTCTGCTATTCACGAATGCCTAAAGACACAAATGCCTAAAGACACGTCCTGAAATGGGCAACAAACATGACAAAGGCAGGGTTGCTTCCCTTGAAAAGGTATACGTTATATTTAAGTGCCATTCCGTGTTTATAAATTATAAAGTGAAGATGTAGTATTGTTGTCGAAGAAAATATTTGGTGATGCAAGACACTTTATTATCAAAATGTTCTATCCATCGTTTTATTTTAGGTGATTCTAGCGAGCTCTGACTCGGTAACCCTGGTTTGGCTGGAACCTCTTGGACTTGATACTAGTTGTGATTCCCAGAATGCATTTCATCAGTATGCAAATACTGCTGAGTCATCCCATGATGGCGTGCGCTGGTCTCCACAGGAAGCTACAGGTTTGTTGCTGTTTAATGTTGTAACAGAATTCAAATATGTAACATAATTTCAATAATGAATCTAAGTGAGCTAAATAGGCCGAATCTTGATTTTGTTCAGAAACCTCATGAAGTTACACTTTAACCCTTGCTCACGGCAGTTGCCTTTCAAAGCAAAGTTATTAAAATACTTTAAATGTCAGTACAATGGTAAAAACATTCAAGGCACACATGACAATAAATTCTGAATTGTCAGATCCTTTGGTTGCAAGAGATAGACAAATAGACGAAAATAGCAGACTCGCTTATATTGAGTCATAACTTAAATTTAGCAAACATATATAAAGTTAGGATATGGCTAGACAACACTACAAACACGGTGTATATTTTCTAAAGGACACATTTTTGAACTTCTTTCAAAGAGGCACACCCTTAATTTTAGAAGGTCATAATTCATATATGAGCAGTCGCTGATTTTTTATCATTTCTACTTAAACACAGTCCGCAGGCAACAGTATGGTGTAAAATCGTGAAAATTATATTTAAGCTAGGTTCCTGACTGTGCCGTAAATTTGGAATTTTCGCACGTTATAAAGTAGCAAATTTTCGCTTTCTACTAAAGTCATAATCAAATATTATTTTGTTAAGAAATAAGTGTCTTAGCATTTAAAGTATTATTTGGAAAAGCCTTTGCATGGGAAAATTTGACCCGGTCGAGGATATAAAATAAATGCATCGAACCCCCCCCCCCACCCTTCCCCCCGCCCCCCCCCCCCAAAAAAAAAAAAAAAAAAAAACAAACACACACACACACAAAAAAAAAAAACACAAAAAAACTGCCAGCACCTTCAAACATGACGTTTGACGTCTCATAAGAACTGCGCGTTGCTTGACCGAAAATGAATTGATAACAGTTGCCACCGTTCTAACTTGAGTAGATATATTGAAGGGAACAATTGACAAACAGCTGACAAAGCTCTCTGTATTATTAATGATTTTTAACTTGAATGATACACTGAAAATAAATTCGCACACACATTAGCACAGTGATATGACTGGGGCATAATAAAATGCATTGAACCTCAATGAAGAAAAGTTTCTTTGTTTGGTGAGTAGTATCACTGTAAAGGCAAAGTATAGTGCTTTTAGTACATGCATAACCTTTGTCCCAAGCCCAGTCGTTTCCCTAAACATAGTTATGAGGCGACATATTACGCTTCTCGTACCGTTACGTCAGACAGTTGAGCTTCAGATTATCTGAGGAGAGGAGCTTATCTCTAGGATGGCCTGTCTCCGACATTCCAGGTTTCCCTGACTCTGAGAGATGTCACCCTAGTCCTTCAGCGTGGATGCCTCATTACAGAACTGAAACGTCTAGCTGTGACCCTGGGGAATGTTGGCTGGAACTCGGATTTAAGACATCTGTTATTCCACGGAGGTATATATGAAAAAAAAAACAACAACAAAAACAAAAATAAAACATTTGTTAACAAACAGAAAAAAAGGAAATTAGACACCTGTAAGTATATTTCCCGTTGTTGGCAGATACTGGTACAAATATACTCAGGTGTTTTACAAGGCTACTCCATGAATGCCGGGTTTGTCAGTTATATGACAGCAGACTATCATAAGACGCGCAGCCTAGTAAACTGGACTAAGATGAATCTTAAAGAATAAATACTCATTAAATGCAGAAATAAGTTAGACGTATCTTTGTAAGATAATTTTTTATCACTTGTACTGTTCCTACCTGTGAATTCAAAACTGACACTGCATGTGATGTTTGATATCTTATGCTGGTTAAAGTTTCAGCAGTGTCAGAAATATCACAGATGTTGAAATCCATAGTGAGAATCTCCACCTTACACCTCGGTGTTTTTGATTTAGTGGATGAATAGATGGATGACTTGCGGTTTTATGTTCTTTTCAACAGTACGATGGGAAGTTGATACTGAAAGGCTGTGGGCAGTGAAACCCCGTGTACGGTGGAAAAGCTTTTCTGCCTGCAGCTGGAATCTAACTGGGACCACTAGCTTATTATTATTAGGCTAGCTCTTAACCAAACGAACTACCGGGTTCCATTTTAATTGCGGAGCATGGCCGTTTAAACTGTACAATATAATGAATTCATTGTTTCGTTTCTTCAGACTAAGTATCTGGGTGGCTGATATAGATGTTTCAGTAACACTCTCAGTCACATTAATGCTGCCTGATGACTCTGAATTGCCGCTAGGTGTCCTTCCAGCGTACTGTGACGTAGAGACAACGATGATGATTGACACAGAGGAAGAAATAAACAAGGTACATAAACGGAATACTTACAAATGTAACACTTAAGACAGATGTCAAGTTGCATTCGAATTCATAGAAGGTTCATGGAATGCGAAATACTTATTTGAGACTTTAAAGCGAAGTGAAATTGGATCTAGAGCGCCAAAAGAAAACCCCCCGGAAATAATTGCATTTATTTTTGCAGACAACATATATTCAGATGAGGCGGCTGATAATGAGCCGACTCATCTGGATCTACACTGTTTGTCCTCTAATCTTTGACTTCTCAAGGACGAAATGTGCTTTTAATATTAAACATAATTTAATGATAACAGTAAAAAACTAGAGCAAGTAAGCAGGGGCTCACGTATACCCACGGCTAGCGCCACCGCCAATTTAAACACAAAAATTTAACACAGCATACAGATGATGTCAACTTATCTTCTGCAAGCTAACAGTAAACCAAGAAATATATCTAAAGGTTCCATTGAAGGATATCTGAAACATTATAAAGCAGTACATTAATGCAACTGTTTAGTATGTGACCTTGAACTTATGTCAACAGCAACATCCAGATAATGTAAATTGTTGCAACCTAGAGGTAAACAAAGTCACATACCAAAAGGTCCTACAAAAGAAGATGGGGAAAAATAAGCAAATAAGATAACTTAACTTAAAACTTGAACATGGAAAAGCATGTCTGTGACTTTGAACTTGAGTCAAGGCATGTGTGGAGATGATATAGAATAAATTTTTAGACCAATATCTATAATCATTCCAAATACAAACCGAACCCCAAAAAAGGATTTGGATGAAATGAAATCTCAAAACCCGAAAACAAAACATATATGAAAATGTCTAAGTCAATGACTTTGACCTCTAGGTCACAGGCATTTGTAAAGAAGGTACAATATAAAACTTTGGACATATAAACTGAACAAAGAGTTTAGATAATGTAAGATCTTAATAACTTAAGTGCAAAACTTCAACATGGAACGTCAAAGTCCACGACCTTGACCTCTAGGTTACAGGCATGGGTGGGAATGGTAGAGAATAAAACTTTGGACCAACATCTATCATCATGCCAAACATAAACCCGACCCAATAAAGGGTTTGAATAATATACAGATATGAAAAACTTTAACGCAAACTTTTAACATGAAAAGTCAAAGTCTGTGACCTTGGCCTTTATGTCACAGGCATGGACTGGGATAGCACAGAATAAAACTTTGGACCAATATCTATCATCAGGCCAAACATAAACACAACCCAAAAACGGTTTGAATTATATAGAGATCTTAAAAACTTTAACGCAAAACTTTAACATGAAAAGTCAGAGTCCGTGACCTTGACCTTTAGGTCACAGGTATGGGTAGGAGCGGTACAGAATAAAACTTCGGACCATTATCTATCTCCATGCCAAATATAAACCCAATCCATTAAAGGGTTTGGATCATATAGGATCTTAAAAACTTTATTGCAAAACTGTGACGCAAATGTTAACTTACGGACGGACGGACGGACGGACAGACAGACGAACGGACATCAGACGAAAGTTATATACCCCTCGTCATACTTCGTATGCCGACGGTATAATTATAAGGCAATGTGTCGCTTGTAAAAGCTGTACATTAATATTGGCGTTTCTGTTTGTACTTGGCCTACTATGTATGTCGTCTCAACTGACGTTTCGAAAATTGAAGCTGTTGGCAAAGAATTAGCTTATTTGTATTATGAATGCAGAATGATTTGCAGGTTAATGAGTGTTACTGAGACAAACTCCATAGCGCCTGTGTATATGAATCGTAATACATATAACTCGTAACTATGATCCTTGAATGTGGACAGGTTCGTTAGCATATACAAAGTTCAGCGCTCTAAACAGTACATCTTGTTATAAAAACAAACTGCTCAATCTAATCTCCCTTCATTAATATCCTATTCCCCCCCCCCCCGTGACGAAAGTCAATGGGCATTATGTTTTCCCCTGTCCGTCTGTCCGTCAGTCCGTCGCACCTAAAGAGTTTTTATAATCAACTCCTCCCACAGTTTTAAAGCTATCAATTTAGAACTTCGCACAGATGTGCACCTCCCTTTTTGAAGACAAAAAAAATATTTTTGACAAAATTACGGCCTTTACGGACTTAGTAATTTGTACAGGCTCTGGCTAATACAGAATGGCAAGTTTGTATAATCAACTCCTCCCACAGGTTTGCTAATACAGAATGGCAAGTTTGTATAATCAACTCCTCCCACAGTTTTTAAGCTATCAATTTAAAACTTTGCACAATTGTTCCAGACATATTGAAAATGTGCACCTCCCTTTTTAAAGAGAAAAAAACATTTTTTACCAAATTGATGCCTTTACGGACTTAGAAATTTTTACAGGTTCTGGCTAATACAGAATGGCAAGTTTGTATAATCAACTTCTCCCACAGTTTCAAGCTACATGTATCAATTTAAAACTTTGCACAGTTGTTCCAGACGTATTGAAGATGTGCACCTCCCTTTTGAAGAGAAAAACATCATTTTAAACAAATTAATGCCATCGCAGACTTAGAAATTTTTACAGGTCATGGCAAGTTTGTATAAAAAACTCCTCATACAATTTTAACCTGTCAAATTGAAAATCATTTTTGACCAAGTTAAGGCCTCTACAGACTTAGAAATTTTTACAGGTTCCTGGCAAGTTTGTATATTCAATTGCTCATACAGTTTTTAAGCTGTCCATTGGAAACTTTGCACATTTGTTTCAGACATATTGAAGATGTGCATGTGCATTTTGGAAGAGGAAACAATAATTATTGAAACAATTATGGCCTTTTATAAACTTAAGTTTTTGAGTATTACCGGATGACAATATTGTATAATCAACTCTTTCCCCAATTTATTACTAATCGATTTGAAACTTCACAAATATATAACAGACATATTGAAGATGTGCATATGTCTTTTTGAAGAGAAACATTCAAATTTGATAAAATTACAGGTCAAACTTTTGAAAATGTACAGGTTCTGGCTAATACAGGATGGCAAGTTTGGATAATCAAACTGTCCCAGGGTTTATAAGCTGTCAGTTTGAAATTTAGCACAGCTATTCACGACATATTGAAGATACGCGTGTGTCTTTTTCAAGGGGATAAAAATATTTTTGAAAAAAAATCAAGGCCTTTTCAAACTTAGCAATTTTTCGGGTTTTTGCTAATCGTAATACAAGATGACAAAATTGTATAATCAACTCATTCCACAGTTCTTACGCAATACAGGATGACAGTATATTCAATAATGTCAACAGCTTTAAAACAATCTCTGAGTCCTTTCACAGATATTACCAACATATTAAAGATATGCTCATGCCTTTTTGAAGTAAACAGTGGGGAGAGGGTAGTGGAAGAAGAGGGGAAGTGGGGGACAGGCGCAGCACGGGGGCATCATCTGTGTCTTTCAGACACAATTTTCTAGTTAATTTCTAGTGTAAATGTCAGGGTACCTTTTCATAGAGTTCCTTACGAATTCAACCAAACACAAGTAAACAGTTGGATTGAAACCTGATGACTAACAAATTTCGAGTTTCAAGAAGGCACGGATAGTGACTAAGGGTGGGCCCTGGAATGCTCAGGAGATAAATATTTTTTTCATCATGGTTATGATAGTATGGTGCCGTGTGGGCAACTGCTTATATTTAAACGCGAGCCGGCTTTGTTTTCTGTAGTTTTATTTTCTCATTTGAAAGCGTATTGACAGGCTAGAGCTAGAGTTCAACCAGATTTTCATTTTTAATCTAATCTAGATCCGTATCTACACGAGTGATAAGAACGTCGCTGTAGATGCTGTAGAGATAGTGTCAAGGTCAAATTTCCCAGAATGTACCAAGAAGAAGTCCCCAAAATATAAGATCATACGAGACCCGCTATTCCTCGAAGACAACACTGTCACTGCTGATACAGAATTTGAAGACGTGTAAGAACACCTTTTTTCACAAAATAAATATATTTAGGCCGCGATACGAGAAAACCAACAAAGTGGTCTCGCGCCCAGCGCAGACTCAGATAAGCCTGGGCATCCGCCCAGTCTGATCAAGCCTTCGCTGTCCGCATGGAGGAACTTAGACCCTAAGCTAACCTATAAGCGCTTAGCGAAGAGTCTGATCAGACTGGGCGGATGCCCAAGCTGATCTGAGTTTGCGTTTGGCACACAACCACTTTGTTTGTTTTGTCGTGTCGCGGTTCATTAATACATGTATATATTTTGTAAGTTCAAGGTAATCCATTCAGTAGACAGGCTTCTGTGCAAATGTAGCCACAGTAAACATTTACATGCAGGTAAACTGGTTTGCATCACGTTTCACGGCTGGTAAGCGTACCATTCCCCACTTAGAAATCAAACAGATTTTGTAAATGGATTGCTAAGTTTAAAGATGCGAGTGGACTCGTACGCAAAAACATATTAGCATACATATTCAGCTTTGTAAAAACACAAACTGGTTAAGTTGTCACAAAACTCCTAAAGATGCTTTCTTATACATGTATATACGAGTCGAACTACGTTGTTATATTTTGACTATTATTTTTTGCAGAGGCTTGAATTTTATTTTCGCAGTGAAAATGTAATTGCGCGTCTGTGAGGCGTGTTTGATAGTTTCCTGCTTATTATACATGCACCTGTATGGTCAAAAGATCCAAGTTATGACTGATAATAGTTCTACAACAAGCACAAGAATATAAGCACAATTACTACCACTTTTAGTTATATTTTCAGCCTCTGCAAGACACGTATCTGTACCTTTACTAGTCAGTTATACCACCGGGGGTTTTCCGTCTGGATCACTCTCAAAGATCAAGATCCAGACGGATCTATATCTTTGGGATTGCTTTGGAAGAGAAAAACTTTTTTATCGTTTGGACACTTTTTTATCATTCTGACCCTCTGTTATCGTTCGGACCCCCTTTTTGGTATATACATGTACAAGTCTTTTAATCTACTGCGTATATGAAATTTACAAAATTACAATGTGTTTTCCCCTGGCATTCGCTGCCATACTATTACAGGGTCACTTAAGAGTCTTTGTTGGCCTAACCTACGTAGTCTGATCCACCCTCTTTCATGCGAATGTATTCATTTCCCTTGAAGTAACTAATTTACGATTTTATTTACACAAGACTTATTAATAATTGTGCCGCGACATGACGAAACCAACAAAGTGGTTGTGCGCCCAGCGCAGACTCAGATCAGCCTGGGCATCCGCCCAGTCTGGTCAGAGTCTTCGCTGTCCGCATGCAGGTAGCTTAGTCCCTTAGGTACCCTTTGAGCACATAAAAAAGAGTCTGATCAAACTGGGTGGGTGCCCAGATTGATCTGAGCCTGCGCTGGGCGCATAACCTCTTTGTTGGTTTTCTCGTGTCGCGGCCCATATATTTTAGGTAATTTTGAAAGGGTAAACTTCCGTCTTGTAACAGAATAAATGAGCCGCGACGCGAAAAAACCAACAATGTGGTTGTGCGCCCTGTGCAGACTCAGGTCAGTATGGGCATCCGCATAGTCTTGTCAGACTCTTTGCTAAGTGCTTAAGTGCTAAAGGGTAGCTAAGGGACTAAGCTACCTCCATGCGGACAGCGAAGACTCTGATTAGACTTGGCGGATGCCCAGGCTGATCTGAGTCTGCGCTGGGCGCACAAACACATTGTTTGTTTTGTCGTGTCGCGGCTCACATATTGCTTATTTCTATTTCTCTTATTGCCTATTTCTCCTAGAACTGTGGAAGCTGGAACTACATATAGGTATCGCATACAGACTTTGATGGACTCGACAGTGAGTAAACTATCTCCTGCATTAGAATATACCCATGGTCAGTCATTCTGCGGCGATGGACACGTTGACAGGTGAGTGGACTCGCTTTTCTGTTTCTTGGGTCTATTTTTCCAGACAAGGTATTGTATGAGTGCAATGATCTGGAACTCTTATAATTAAATTCCATATCTCATACACAAAATGAAACCGGAAAAAGTAACAATACAGGAATAAAAGCATTTTAATTTAAATTTAAAGAGTAACTGCACTTCAGGAACAGACTGAATCAGATCCCAAACCGTATCCCCAACATCAAAGGGAAAAATTGAAAAAGACATCCCAATAAACAATAAATTACAAGTGATAAGCCGAGTCAGCAGCTCTTTCCCAAATAGGTGGCAACTCAGCTATCTTTATTGAACTAAATAATTTAGAACAACAAAAGGGTTATAACAGACTAAGCAAATTATACGAAAAACATTTAACGATTATTTTTACCTATTTTCTAGGGTTAAAATGAAAACACAATAAATTAAACAGCACCGAACATAAAACAAATGCAACCGCAACGAAAGTACCGCCTTGGGACGGTCAGTAAAAACTACTGGGGTGGGGGGGGGGGGGAGAGGTTAAACCGGTTTTACTGGGCCCAAACCTGCACCCTCACCCTCCGCCGCGGTGCACACAATTACATGTAGTTGGTAGTTCGGTTGCAAAGTTGTCAACCGTGATTGGGTTAACCACTAAGCATGCAGACTGTCGCATTACATCTATGTTATAGCCAATGCGTTTAAATCGTATGATAATTTTCTTAAATTGATCAGGAAATACTGTTTTCCCTACGAATTTGCGTAATTTATATACTAAGTCACTATAAAATTCAGGTTCCGATAGGCCTTGTTGCAAAAGTGACCTTAACCCTGTATTATATTTAGAAACCAATTCAAAGTGTCTACGATAAAATTTAGGAAAAGCTTTCCGAAGTTTATGATACAGATACCCCTGCTGTAAAAGCTTGGCAGTCAAACTTTTATTACGAGCATTGAAATCAGACAAATTACTAGACACTCTAGCGAAGCAAATAAGCTGAGAAGTGTAAACATTATAAGAAGTGGTGCGGGGAACATCACCATCCAAAAGCGGAAAATTAAGAATGTCGAAATCAAAATCATCGCGTTTGTCATAAATTTTAGATGAAACAAATCCATCTAAAACTGATAAATGTAAATCCAAAAATGGGGCCTCGGTATCAGAAGTATTTGCTTTGTTTAACTGCAGTTCAGCAGGATAAATTTGACTAATCGTTCTTTCAAAATAAGAATTGTCAATAATTAAAAGGTCGTCCAAGTATCTAGACGTTGAATTGAGCATAAGG
This sequence comes from Ctena decussata, assembly GCA_963989385.1. NCBI lineage: Eukaryota > Metazoa > Mollusca > Bivalvia > Lucinida > Lucinidae > Ctena > Ctena decussata. The sequence continues at coordinate 13,242,216 of OZ022498.1, forward strand.
CTTAGATAATCTGAAAACGACCCTTATCTGCTGATATTTCTTTGTTGAGGACTCAGCACCATCAGTGGTTATTTTTCGACCCATCAGAATATCAATCGAAAGCTAAATGTTTTGTTAAAGCCGCGATTTAATTCCATCATCTTTTACTTGCAATTAGCATGATAGGTGGACGTGGATATGTTCAAACTAAACTAATTTGGCTATTTTCTACTAACTAGTGCAAGACAGGCATCGGTCTATTTATAATTTTGCCAGTCATATCAGCCTACATTTTAGCAACAAACGTGAAGATTGAATGATTTGTATTACGACGTTTTTACCACTGGCAGGACCATGGGTCCAAGAATTGTATGCACTCTTTAATTGCCATCATCGTTGGCGAATCAAAATGTCTCTTCTAGGTAAATGAATCTTTTTCCTTTTTATTGCTTTTCCAGCTTAGAGGAATGTGATGATAAGAACGTTTTGGATGGCGATGGCTGCAGCATAGAATGTAGAGTAGAAGAGAATTTTAATTGCAAAGGTCAGTTGAAAAGTTTATTTTAAAAGATGAAAAAAATGGGAGAAAAGACAGAGTTTTAATGACAGTCAGTGCGAAGTTTAGGATGGTTAGCCATGGTATAATTCAAGTTGGTCGTACTGCATGACAAACGTTTTTGTCTGACGAAACTTCGTCTACATTTTCTACCATCATCTGGTTGTTCAAAGCGTCGGTAGCCAATAGAAGTCGTTAGTCTAGGATGCATTACATATAAGTCTTACAATAATCACAAAATCGATTGCAGTAATATTTTTTGCCGCAAAATTGTTAGGAGTTTTTGCTTTTTTACGGCAATTACGTTTGAAATTAATGTCTCATTAACGTCTTAAGGGCAAATTACAGTTAGGAACCACAAGAGAAGAGCAGCCTTGGAACGGTCAGTAATAAATTACTGGGACGGAGCTGTTGCTTGAACAAGTTTTACTGTCTCCAAATCCTCGCCCTGAAGATTACATGTACTTGATAAAAATAGAAAATAGGTAAACATAGAATGTTTTTCGTATATTTTGCTTAGTCTGTCGTAACCCTTCTGTTGGTCTAAATTAAGATAGTTGAGTTGCCACCTATTTGGGAAAGAGCTGCTGACTCGGCTTATCACTTGTAATTTATTGTGTGTTGGGATGTCTTTGTCAATCTTTCCCTTTGATGTTGGGGATAAGGTTTGGGATCTGATTCAGTCAGTTCCTGAAGTGTAGTTGCTCTTTAAATTTCCCTCAATATATGGATGTCATAATTTTACTTTATTTTTTATATTGTTTGTTTTTGTCAAAAAAAAATATTAAAGAAGAAAACATCAAAATCGGTAATTTTAAACCATCGCAATGCATCATCTTAAGCCGTGTTCATGTGCACATTTTGCAACCGGGGGCAAATCTGCACCCGGGTGCAAATTGCAGCCCCTTGTGTAGCGTTCACATGCCAATAAATTGTGTCCATACGTACCTGGATTTGACATTAAACTTAACAAAAGTTAGTCAGTTTTGATGTTGACGGGAGGACATCTTGCATAAGAATGACCAAAATCGTAGTCTCTTTGAATTATGCAAATCTTTTTTGATATCTGGTCAGCCATAAATAACAGCCTGATTTTCAGTTTGATGAAAACAACTTTTCATGCTCCCGCCAAGAAATGGCGGGAGGGCCTATAATGTTTACCCTGTCCGCGTGTGTGTGTGTGTGGATGTGTTACCAGAATTGTTTTCGACTCATAACTTTTGCCTTTATGGTGGGATTCAAAAATTATTTGACACAAATGATCATCCTGACAAGACGGTGTGTCGCATGCAAGAATCATTTCGCTAGCTTAAAGGTCAAGGTCACAGTCTGCACTTAAACTTTGTGCATAGGCTATAATGAAAAATGTTCGTTTTCGGTCCATTTTTTTTGTCCTCAAGGGTTGGATCCCAAAATTATTTGTCATAAATGATCATCATGACAAGACAATGTGCCGCGTGTAAAACCCATATCGCTAGCTTGAAAGTCAAGGTCACACTGCGCACGTAAACTTCTTGCATAGGTTGTAGTGAAACATGTTCGTTTCCGTCCCATTACTTTGAACTGCATGATGGGATTTCAAAATTATTTGGCATAGAGATGTGTCCTGTGCAAGAATCATGTCGCGAACTGAAAGGTCAAGGTCACAGTCTACACTTAAACTTGGTTTTAGCGAAATATATTCGTGCCCTGTCCATTACTTTATCCTGCTTTTATGTTAGTAATCAGACCGCAAACTTGAAGGCCAAGGTCACACTGCACACATAAATTTTGTGTATAGGCGATAGTGAAAACATTTTTTGTCCGGCCTATAAGTTTGTCCTTCGATGTGGAATTTCAGAATTGTTTCACATATATTCAATAATGATCATGGCAAGACGATGTATCATGTGAAAGAACCATTTTGCAAGCTCAAAGGTCAAGGCCACAGTCTGCATTTAAAATTTGTATTCAGACCTGTTCATATTCGGTCCATAAATTTGTTCTACATGGTGGGATTTCAAAACTATTTGGCAAAACAAATTTTTGCACACAAGGACCATGTCACTAGTTGTCAAGGTCACAATGCACACTAAAGCTATGTGAATAGGCTATAATGAAAACCTGTTTGTGTCATATTCGTGCCCGAGGTTTGACTGCAAAACAAATATAAGTCTTTTTGACCGACATTTCATGTCCCTTGATTTGCCATTTATTTTATACAAGTCTGCCTCTATGAACCTACCGTAGTTATCCTACAAGTGCCTGTAATTTAATCGATGCGCCATCTTACTCAAGGCACTAGGCGAGGGGAATCCATGTTCAGTGGACACATTTCTAGAATAGTTTATTTTTGTATCGGATTATACAGGATCATAATAAAAAGGCCAGCCATTTTAAAAAATCCTAGATTAAAATGTATACTGATAAACAGATTTTGCGTTCATGTGCACAATTTGCACCCGAGGGCAAATTTGCACCGGGGTGCAAATAAAATTGTACCACCTCGAAAGTAGGGTCAAATTTGCACCTGGGAGCAAATTTGCACTCGAGTGCATTTTCTTAAAACACCGTTCACGTGGCCAAAAATACACCCCGGGTGCAAATTTGCACCCCTGGTGTATTTTTGCATCCGGGTGCAAAAAGTGCACTTGAACACGGCTTAAGCGTCGAAAAAACACACAAAAAAAAACACAAAAAAAACAACAAAAAAACAAACAAAAAAACAAACAAAAAAAACAAAACAAACACAACAACAGCTAAATGTACAATAATGATAATATTTTGTTTCAAAACATGAAATATAATAAGTGCAACGCCCTTATATGAACATGTATATACTTCAGGAAACCCTAGCCTCTGTTATATCTCTGCGGGAGATGGTGTGTGTGAAGACTTTGAGAGAGAAACGTCTATCAGTGATTGTGGTTTCTTCACACCTGATGGTTTTGTCGATCAGTGGGCCTCGTCAGCTCTCGCTAACCCCGAGTTTCAGGGTTCAGAGTGTCCAGCGATGGCGGTAGTTGGTCCTCCAAGTCAGCTGCAGGTAAGCTTATTAATCATGTATAAATGCACCTTTACCAATTTTAGTGCGACACATTCGCATTTCTGTCTTTAACTTCCTCAGTGTCGTTAAACCCCACAAAGAGAGAAAAAAATGGTGATGATCAACGTACATCCCTCTCTTATACAACACAATACAATACAATACAATACAATACAATACAATACAAAACTTGATTACAGTTAGGGTACAAACGTGTAACTACATAAAAATAACAGTTTATACATATGCATACTATATAGTAGACACTCTAACTGACGAAATCCATGAAGCAGACATCGGGTAAGAGATGCTTACGTATTAATTCGCGAGCTCAACCTCAACCGCACTGGCCTACGAAAGACGACAGACAGGGCGCCAGGATGGAGATGTCCGATGTAGCAATACTTGACCAGCAAGAATGGAAACTAAACCTTGCTAAGATGCATGTCGCTATGACAAGTCAGTCTAATTAAATTTATTCAGAGACATTTCAAAATATTCAGATCATAATATTTTTTTGTCTGCATTAACGTCAACCATTAGACTTTAAACAGCCAACTGCGCGTCATATTTTACCAGCTATACACCTATTGTATTTTGTACGTGAGACTGTCATTTAGATTAGCTCTAGCACTGAATTGTTGAGTAATAATTAACTGTTTGGATGTCCGTTGAAAACTAGATCATATCACGAGCGCCGAGCGCGAATGATATTTCTACTTACCACTGCCCCACAAGCTGTGAATAACTTCTCAACTATTCTCTGCTAGAGCTGAACAATTTCGATTATAACAATCAAACATGCAAGAGCATTACTCTTTTCCTTCGAATTCGCCCAACCTCTTCGTCTGCGCGTGCATGATCTCCAGGATATTTTTCGCTTCAACACAGATAAATGTAGTACGTTTTACTGACAATTTTATTGAAAAAAGAAACGTTACACAGTCAAACATCACGGAACGTAATTTCAACATCACAAAAATGTTCATTAGTTAGCAATTAAACCCACGCGCTCCGAAACAGCGAATTGTTGCATAATTAAACACCAACGTTTTCCGTTTCTTCTGTAGGTGCACAGCATTAATACATGTACGCCTTTTAGTACAATAAACCAGTAAGAACGAGGTCAGCCAATATTTTCAATATCAAAACAAAGTATATTACGTAAATTTAGTTTAACCAACTTACATGTAGTATTAGCAATAATAGATTGATAAACTTTCACTTGTGTTATCTATGCATATGCGCCGCGACGCGAGAAAACCAACAATGTGGTTGTGCGCCCAGCGCAGACTCAGATCAGCCTGGGCATCCGCCCAGTCTGATCAGAGTCTTCGCTGTCCGCATGGAGGTAGCTTAGACCCTTAGCTACCCTTTAAGTGTTTAGCAAAGAGTCTGATGAAACTGGGCGGATGTCCAGGCTGATCTAAGTCTGCACAGGACGCACAACCACATTGTTGGTTGTCTCGTGTCGCGCCTCATATATTTTTGATCTTGTTTACAGAGATGTGAAGTTTATTCTGATGCGAGCACGTGGAGACCTTGTGGAGAATTTCATGACACCTATGGAGATTTCTGGATAGAAGTAAGTTCGTGGATGCTACAATGATCCGCGACTTTTTTAGGAAAGACCAGTGTTTGATTTTGTTTCTCTCTAATTTCCATTTTATACACTGTAATTTGCACGTACGAGTAGCACTTCCCATCCATGCAGTACGTTTACGCAATTAATATTCATGCAGCCATAAAAATATATATATATATATATGTATAGTAATACATTCAAACGGTACACAAAACGTGTAATAAATGTTGTGCGAAAAAATATAAATCAGTACAAGCGAATTGATAATCATTTTAGTGGCAAAAGTTAGAACCGAGACACGTGAGCTCACGCTCATTTTTTCGCTTCGTTGGCAACAAAACATATGGAGGACGTCGGACTTTGATATTCTTATAAGCCAACCAACAGATACTGATACCTTATGCAAACAACGTTCTCCGCTCTATTTTTATATGCCTATAATAAATAAACAAATAATAGTAAATTTCGAACATCTTAACCGTACATATCAGTGATGTTTTCTAAAATCTTTGTCACGGAAATGATCAGGTCAAAATGCTACATGTACTTACGAGCTGTCGCACGATTTGTCTAGGATCAGGACATCTGTCGAAATATGATACGCACTTAAATTAATAGCTCTTAAATTCGACTAACCGCATTTCGTTAAACCTTTTTCTGTCTCTTGGTCAGGTGTTCATACCACATCCTGTTGTCGCGGTTGCCATTGTCATCCACCTTGGGTCGGACGGTTACACTCCAGTGAACACTGAAAAAAAGTTTTTGCATGTGGACCTCATCACAGCCGGGAACCAAACAGTGCCGGTGGAGCCAACAAATATACCTGTAACTTGCTGGGAGAACCCGATTCAAGTGACCCTCAAACAAGACCTCAGTCTGCCATTCACTCTTACACAAGGTATAAAAACTTGAACATATGTGTATGTTTGCATGTTACTGTGATAGACGTAATCACATTTTATTCAAGCGTCTACTATTCCAGGGCCTGGAATTTCTGAAAATTGTCGCCAATTATATATATTCTTCGCCTCAAGTAATGCTATATGAAATAGCAAGCCATATCTATCCACAGAAACAAACAGCGAGGCAACGAGCATTGTTGTACTTGTGCATATACTTATATGTGGCGTTAGAGTTTTATGTATATTTTATTCCGACGATTTTGTTGGCCATTTGACCTTGGAAAACATTTGAACTTTGAACATCTAAAGTCAGTGGGTAGAGTATCACTCTTTTATTTCAGTACTTGAAAGCTTCGGGGTTTACGTTATGAGAAAGAAAAAAAACGTATAGCCACCTCCAACCCCTTAGCAAGTGAAGTAATAAAAATAGAGACCAGTACATGTTCATGTATCGTATTATTATTTTCTATTTGTTACAAACTGATGGCATATTATCTATACTGGTCATTTATGCAGGTGTCCGGATTAGCTTTACCTACTCCAGCATCAGCATAGCTGCTGTGCGAATCCGCTCGTCGCCTTACATCGATCCGATCAAGTTGGCATCATGCAAAGGAAAAGAGCTTTATGATGTCAGATCTGGTCAGTGCACGGAGCAATCCTGCAGAAAAGCTGTTTGTGGTACGTTTCTCGTAAAGCATGGCATCGCTGAATGTTCTGGCTCAGAAGAAGGAGACACGTGTTCTGTTTTATGTGACAGTGGGTAAGTAGTCACTTGTATATCTTTTCAATATTGTCAATGAGACGTAAATCCTAATCCTCAATGTATTCACTGACAGCCTAATTATTTCCCCTATATAAAACGCGTTTCTATTAGCCGAAACTACGTAGTCTGCCCATGTTCCTTTTTATTTAACCTCGTTTAAGAGGCTTATTGTATCATTTGACAAGCATAGACGCCTTCTAATTATCCATAGCTAACCAGTAGATATTCTGCATAAGACCCCCAAACACATACACAAGGGCTTAAATAAGTGTAGTGTCTCTAAGTCTGTTATTTGTAAGTACAACAATAAGTGTTGTGTGTATTTTCTCGTGGTGAAAGGAATAGTCAAGGAATAGTCAAGTTATACCAAAATCAGTTTTTTGCTGGAACTTTTGGTTTTCGTCCCTGACCCCCCCCCCCCCCCCCCACCCACACACACACACACTTGTTGGGTAATAGTATCTTAATAATTGAATGTTCTCAGTTCATTAAAATACTTAGGTGGTTCGTTACTGATCCTCTACGGCAATATAAGGGGTCCGTTTAATTTTGTAGTAGACTCGGCTTTGCCTCGGTCTCATTCAACACACACAGACCCTCCATACTTCTATAGAGTCATTAACAATCCATCGGATCAAGTGCGTTACCGATTATATCTACCCTCTAACAGCTTATGTACTCTATGGTAAACTAATAAATGCATGGTTCCAGCGCTTGTCAGCCTTACCATGCTGATGTTGAATATTTATTTGTACGTCTTTATTTCACCCGTATTTCTTATCATGAAAATTTAAAGAGTAACTACACTTCAGGAACTGACTTAATCAGATCCCAAACCCTATCCCCAACATCAAAGGGAAAGATTGACAAAGACATCCCAACAAACAATTAATTACAAGTGATAAGCCGAGTCAGCAGCTCTTTCCCAAATAGGTGGCAACTCAGCTATCTTTACTAAAATAAATAATTAAGACCAACAGAAGGGTTACAACAGACTAAGCAAATTATACGAAAAACATTTAACAACTATTTTACCTATTTTCAATTTTTATTATAGAAGGGTTAAATGATAACACAATAAATTAAACAGCACCGAACATAAAACAAATGCAACCGCAACGAAAGTACCGCCTCGGCACGGTCAGTAATAACTACTGGGGGGGGGTGGGGAGCGAGGTAACCGGTTTTACTGGGCCCAAACCTTCACCCTTCACTCCCTGTCTAATTAACAACCCTTTTTAGCTTAATTAACTTACCTTTTCCACTACAGATATGCGCATCTCTCGCACTAAAGTTTGCAAATTTTCACCAAGACTGGCTTTAGACCAGCAAAATTTGCTATTTATCTCAAGAATGGTGAGAATGGCAACGCTGCCGGCGCGTTTATGAGAAGAGATACTGTATTATGGTATAAGCTGTTAACAGATAAACTGCAGAGTAAGTCCGAATAAGGAAACGTCTAATATGTAGCTTCACTGTTTGTCAAATACTCAAATATCTTACATGTACTTTCTTTCACAGATACATTGCTGATTAAAGTTGTTGTTGTTGAGTGGTGATTTAACGTCTCAGTAAACAATACATGTAGTTCAGTCATATCGAGACGTTGCCACCGAACTTGTAGGACTTTAACTCGGCCTGAGGTAAAAGAAACCCGGGTCCTTGTACAGCTACCACCGCTCTGACAACAGAGGCATTAGGCAGCCCATCTATATCGCGAACCCCGATAGGCGGGGCCGGCTTATTCATATAATACTGTTAGATGAAGTTGTTCCTCTTTGATAAAGGCTAGTCTTTTATGTTTACTTAACCTTTAAGACTTGTGGATTTTTTTGCTCACCTGAGCCTTTATTCTCATAGGTGAGCATAGGTGAGTATAAGAAGGCATTCGACGTCCGTCCGTCCGGCCGTCGTCAAAAGATCTTCTCCTCTGAAACCGCTGGGCCAGTCGAAGCCAAATTGCATATGTTGTCTCAATGGAATGTGGGAACGTTAGTTTGTTTACGGGGTCTAGGTCGCATGACCAAGATGGCCGCAGCGCCCATATATGATGAAAACTCTTCAATAATCTTCTTCTCCAGACCCAAAGGCCAAATGACCTTGTGGGTTGGTATGTAGCATTGGGGTCTTAGGCCCACTGAACTAACGACCATGCGTTGAGCCCGTTCTAATTAATGGCAAGGTCAATTTTGGTGCGCTACGCTTATATATGGGAAAATGCCTAAACAGTGGATTTCCCAGAAAGTATTTAAGTCTATGGTATATTTTTTATTTATATAGGGTAACTAAATGAGCAAATAAAGAGCTTAAGGGTGAAGGCCATTTTTTACCTTTGTTCAGTGTCACTGAGATACTGTCGTCCGTCAACATATGTTAACAGTATCTACTCTGAAGCCACCGGGCCCTTCGAATGCATACTTTATATGGAGTTTCACTGGGTCAGGGGAATGAAAGATTGTTCAGATGTTCCTGGTCATTTAACCAAGATGGCCGCCATACTCATATCTGGTAAAATTCTTCGTAATCTTTTCGCGGCTTGGTATGTAGCATATGGGAATTCAGGTCAATCATGATTTATACAAATGGTGACTGTGCATTGACCTTGACCTAATTTATGGCCAGGTCAGCTTTTGCACCTTTTACTTTAATATGGGAAAATGCTTAAACAGTGGATTTCTTAGAAACTATTCAAATTGAATGCATAATATCTGGTGTTTGGGATTAACTAAATGAGCGATTGAAGACATTTAGCTGCTAAAGGCCAAAGTCATTCTTTTATTTGTTCAATGTCACTGACATTGTGTCATCCGTCAACATTTTCAAACATCATCTTTTCTAAAGCCCCTGAGCCGATTAAAACCATATTTCATATGGAGCTTCACTGGGTCAGGGGAATCAAATTTGTTTCAGATGGTCCTGGTCATATGAAAAGATGGCCGTAATTCTCATATCTGGTAAAACCCTTCATAAATCTTCTTCTGCAGAACCAAAGGCCAAAAGATCTTGTAGCTTGGTATGCAGCTTTGATGACTCTGCGTCACTATAGTATGTACAAATGATGACCGGGCATTGACCTTGACCTTATTTATTGCGAGGTCAGCATTTATTCTTTATGCTTTTATATGGCAAATGCTTCAACAGTTCATTTCCCAGAAACTGTTTAAGTCTAAGGTATAATATTTGGTGTATGCGATAAACTAAATGAGCAGATAAAAACATTATGTTGCTAAAGCGCGAGGTCTTTTTTGTTTACCTTTTTAAAAGGTCACTGATATTTTGTCGCCCATCAACATTTTTTTAAACATCATCTACTCTAAAGCCACTGGTCCCACTGAAGCCATATTTCATATGTAACCAGAGTTGTTTTAGTTGGCCTTGGTCACACGACCACGATGGCGGTCATGCCTATATATGGTAAAACATTTTAAAAATATTTATCTCCAGAACCAAAAAGTCAAAGTCCTTGAAACTGTGTGAGTAGCATTAGGTACTTGGATTCTGCAAATTTTATTCAAATGACGATACTGCGTTTGCCTTTACCTGATTTATGGAAAAATCAACTCTGGAACTGTGTGTCATTAAATTGGAAAAAAAACCTTAAACAGTAGATTCTCAGAAACTATGTATTTAAAAGACATAGTAGTTTGTTTATATGTTAGGTATATGAACAGATGAAGACAATGCCTTGCCAAAGATCAAGGTCATCTGAGATTCTGTCGCCCGTCATCATTTCAAACTCTGAAGCTACTGGGCGGATTGAAGCTTTCATCAGAAAATGCTTATTAACTGAATTTCATTAAAGCTTTTTAAGCCTAGATATGTTAATTGTAAAATATGGTTAACTAAATGAATACAGGAAGACATACGGCCAGCAAAGGTCACGGTCATTCTGTGAGATTTTAAAATTAAACGGTGCACCCCTATAAAACTACATGTTTGAAATTTGTATCAGGTGAGGGAAATAACAAACTTTGTCTGTTGACAGTATGGTCTCAGGTGAGGTTAAGGACCATTGGTCCTCGGGTTCATCCTTATCATTTGGAGTAGTCCATTTCTAGTTTTAGGGGTTTCTGGTGAATGTTTTCATTTTTGTTGTATTTTGCATAGAAAGATTTACAAGAAACAGTTTTGACCTTAATCAGACGTTGCATTCTGCGGCGTCTGAACGGGGTCTTCACTGCTAGCATATGTCCCAAACACGGGCACCCAGTCTTGTAAGGGTTTAACTGTCTTTGTGACTATATGGTCAACTTTCAGCTACGAATTATCAGGACATAAAAACAAAGCCGTGTGTGCCCAGGGTTCTTGGATAACATCATCAAGTCTTATCTGTGTCCCTGTCGACTGTCATCGTCCGGTTATACCTCACGCTACCGCTGCCTGCTCTGACGGTACGACCTACGGTAGCGAATGTATCTTCAAGTGTGACAAGCCTGCAAAGATGGTTGGTAAGTGTCTACATGAGTTAGTTTTAAGTTTTGAAGCAAAGTTCACTTAACGCATTCATGCCCAGAGGTCCATAAATTGGACATTGGCAATTAGCTCCAGATCAGATGCCACAGATGTGGCGACAGATCAGTATCTACTTTGCCGTAAAAACTGAAGTAAATATGAAAGAAACTTGACTCATTATATTGGAAATTGACCAATCCCAAGAGCCAGGATGAAGAATATACTAATAATAAATGGGCCAAAGTCCATCCGTTTCAACTCTTATTACTAGCATTAAAACAAACAACTAATCTTTTTTTTTCTGATACGAATATTGAAAGCAGCAAACGCTAAATAATATTAATTTTTATAAGACAACTTAACGGCATACTGACATAAAGTAAAGTGCATGTAACCCATTGGCCGAAGGTTGACGTCTGAACTTAAAATACAGCAGTTTGTACTCTAGGCTGTTTGACTATCCTATATTAATTTTGCAGATAAGCTAATAACAGTATCAGTTTAGGAAAACAATATATTAATCATGGAAGACAAACATGCTCAGCAGTCACTCCTTTGTTTTCCTATATTGAAAATATTCGAGCTCAAAAACAAGGAGGAGATACGATGATAATTCTAAGATAAGTTTTATAATTTTTGAACGAAAACATACATTGTGACCCCTCTTTTGAACCGTCTCGTAAGAATCGGGCACAACATGTGTTTTTAGGCAAAATATGGAAAATTATTCCAAAGTCTTCCCTGTTGCACCTTCTCATTTGGAGCACTGAATATTGAAATTGAAAGCTAAACACTAGGCCATTTTTTATCAATAGATTAATGGAAAAGATGTTGATGGCTTTCGCTTCAATCCTGAAATGTTTTCTTACTGGTATTTTAGAAAATGCTGGCAGTACATTTTAACAAGCAAGCGTATTTACAAAGAGTTCGGACTGAAGTAAGACTACACGTTCTATACTGTATGGGTACAAATCCGTGTTTTTTTCTTCCACTTTTACAAGCAGAAACAACTTCTGTGATTTCCTGTTTGCTTCCTTGAACGATGTAGCCCTCCTAAAATGAGGCCTGCTCTTGAAGGATGGTAAATGCTGTTAAGAGCAGGCCTCATTTTAGAAGGGCGGCACAAATGAAGCCAATTTTTTCCTTTAAGAGTAGACCCCCTTTGATTGTTTTTCTTCATGAGAAGCAAACAGAAAGTCAAAATTGTTCACTTGTATAAAAAAAAAGCTGGTAAAACATGAAGGTGTACCAATACACTTGAGCCACGACACGAGAAAACCAACAATGTGGTTGTGCACCCAGTGCAGACTCAGATCAGCCTTGGCAACCGCCTAGTTTGATCAGGCTCTTCGTTAATTGCTCAAAGGGTAGCTAAGGGTCTAAGGTACCGCCATGCGGACAGCGAAGACTCTGATCAGACTGGGCGGATGCCCAGGCTGATCTGAGTCTGCGCTGGGCGCACAACCGCATTGTTGGTTTTGTCGTGTCGCGGCTCACTTAATTTTGCCTGAAGGTAACACAACTACGCTGAGGTGCCAAGAAAATGGTCGTTGGACAGCCCAGAAAGCTATCTGTGAAATTAAATGTGATCCGCTTCGATTAGACGCTGACAATAACGGGAAATTGAAAACGCTTACATGTTTTGATGAGGAACAGGAAGTTGGTCAGCAATGCAAAATAAGATGCAACGAAGGTTACCACGTGGAGGGAGAAAGAATTAAAAAGTAAGTTTAAAACTCAGCTGTTTCTTATCTTATAAGTTTATAAATAACATACTATTAGGTAACAAGGCAAAGTATGTAGGACATTTTGCAGGATGTTGCAGATTTGACTTTATGGGCGGCCCAAAAGATTGCTACATGTATTAGGGTGGCATTCGGTGGTCACAGCGTCTGTAACCGTTGGCAGCGGCATCCGCCAAATCAAACCAGCAAAACTTATTCACGAAAGGCAAAACTCACACTGAGGTAAAGTACCTGATTAAGGTTTTGCATCCATAGACTGTGGCCTTGATAAAGAAGCACGAGTGAACAAATTTCGCACCATTGGTAGTCGTTGTCTGATACTTGCCAGTGTTTGCAGGTGCTTGTATATAGATCAGGATAGGTCTGTTTGAAGACGATGATAACGAGCTCCGGCTTTCAAGCGAACGATTGTCAGTGCCCTCATCTTAGCCGATTCGGCCAGCCTCTTTAGTATTTATCAACATTTAGAGATATGCTACACGAAAACCACTTATTTTGTATGTATGAAATAGTTGGTTCTACAATTCAGCCATTCAGACAAAAGATTCAGACGGAGTGCCAAACAGTGCATGCCCTGCTAAGACTGCTTCTGTAGGAGCTCTGATTCTGCTGTATGCTCAGACGTACGGTACTTGTCCCAATAGTGATATTTTTTCCGATATCTTGAGCTTGTATTACAGCAATTTGTGTTCAGCAGGACAGAACTTCAAACTAACTTAATGTTAAAGGCAATTTGGATTGAACTTTGATTTCAGAAGATCTTTAACCCTAATCTGTGGTGAAGATGGAGAGTGGAGTGGACCAGTATGTGTACAGAACCAGTGCCCGCCCATACCACCACTATTTACTGGAGCCTACACTTGTTCAGACTACCTCTATAGAAGAAGTACCTGCATCATGAGTTGTCCTGGAGATCTCGAGGTGAATTAATTCTTCTATAAAATAATGATATAGTTCTAATTAACAGTATGATGGTTGCACCAGTTTTCGGGGTATTAACGTTTATTTGCAACATAAAAACTGTGTGTTAAACAAAGATCACAAACTGATAGTCTGTGTGGATATAAAAATATGTGTTAAGTAATATGTAACTTACATTTCATGCCCGCATGTCTCCATGTTTACAAAGTTGATCAAATCTAAACAGATGCTCAACTGAATCTGCTCTCCGAAACTGCCCCAGTTTTCGGGGTTCGTTAAAGAACTCGCCTTCAAAATACATAAGCTGCAGATGATTCTGATAGCAACTGCCTTCGGAAGACCTGCAGTTCTTTAGCATGCAGAAACGGTCGTTGAATTTTAAGAAAAAAAGTTCGTAATTGGATTAATCGCCGTGTCATGTTCGTCGGTACTTTCCCTAAACTTTGCAGTGTTTCCAATATGGCCGCTTCCAGGAACACAAACGAAGACGTCATGGATGACGTCAAAACTAACGTGCTCTCGCGCGTCAATTAGTGTATGATAAAACACGCTGATTCAACTTTCTATTTGCAAAAGTAATCGCCTGCAGACGTCCTCGGCAAAAGGAGAGGTATAATCTATTAGAATACCCCGAATTCTGGAGCACCCCGAAAACAGGTACATCGACCATATATCAAATAAGTAAAAACTGAGTATGAATGTTGCCGCGTTTGTACTGATAAAACGGACAATCGTGCAGTTTTAACTTAATATTGTATTAACCAGTTACATCAAATTACGTGCTTTCATCTTACCACTGAAAACGCTCCAGGTAAGGGTGGTCGAGCAAGTGACGATTAACCATGGCTAGGTTGGAAGTCATTCTGCAAAGACCATTTTTTTGCATTGCCTTTACAGTCTGGCTTCTTTGAGGAAGTGTGGTTCTTAGATGTCTTAACGTTAAGCGCCAGAAATGAAAATAGTTAGCTGTGCAAACAGCGTACAGCCAGATGAGGGGTCATTGTAAGCCACCTCTTGAAGTCTTCCTTCCTCCTTGTATTTGAATAATATATAGTTTGAGCGAAATACCATTTGTTTCAATTTAGCAGTTTTCCGAATATACAGTCAGTATTTCTTCCTTTGTAAGACGGGGATTTCCCTTCCTACAAAATTTAAAAAAAATCGCGGGTCTAGACTTTTGTCTTATAACCGACTATATATGTATTTGTGATAAGAATACTGATATTGCTACGAATATTTGGCACTTTTGTACTTTTAACCATTTTGCAGCTTATCCAAAGTATAACATGTAAAACCAACGGGGAATGGAATGGTCAGTTCACTGTTTGTCCCTCCTTGAAGACAGAATCTTGTCCTACCATTGAGTCTAACAAAGATGTAGTAGTCAGCTGCAAACGTAGCACTGTCGGTAAGAATGCCTTTCTTTTCATTTCTGTCCTTCACGAGTGGAAAGCAGAAAATTGTAATTATAAACCACGGCGCCCACAACAGTTTACTTGTCTCTCAGGATGGTTCTCACCGAAATGCTGAAGCCAGAAAAGAAGATATAACGCAACCAGACACAAAGAGAATTTGCTGCATCTTTATTAAATGTGCTTTTTATTTAAATATCGTAGTTAAGGCGGTTCTTTAGTTATTTCATTGGCATAGCTATTCGTACATACAATGTCAAATTCGCCGATGGGTATTAATAACTCGTCCAAATGTTTAGAAAATTCGTTCGAAATGTGTTTAAATATCTTAATCCATTACCGGATGCAAACAGTGTTCGGATATTTGGTTGACATAAAATGTCTAAATTGAAAAGTGAAATACATGTATCTCAAACTGATATTTAGAGAATATGTTAAAAAATTAATCTGTTCATTTACGACTCATGTCCTTACTAAATATTTATAGCTTAATTCGTTTTTTAGATATTTTGTTTACATGTTTGTTATAAAAAGCCAAAAAGCAATTCAGAGATGGGGCCTAACTTAACCGAATATTCACATATTTCGATTAAGTCATTTAAGATTCCTACGCTACCGCCTTCTAACTATTTGTATTTCAAGTGCGGGTATCTCAAACTGCTGGTATCACAAAAAATGTGAGGTCAGAAAGCTAACTTTGAGATAACAGTAGTTTGAGATGAACTTCAACTATGAGATATTGAAAGTAAACTGTAACATGACCATTTCTCAAGTTGGTCTTTAGGTAGTTTGATGACAAGGTTTGTACCATCAACATGCTTGTTTGCAAAATCAAATATTTACAAAATTGACACACGATAGGGGCTTGTATATTCAGGTCATTTCCATGCCCTTCGTGAATTCTAAATATTATTATTATAACTCACACAAACCTCCAGATATTTTGTTGAAAACAGGTTCCCACTAAAATGCTTGTGTTTGCCAAGGGGCATAATTCTTGCAAATACTTATTTTCAAAGGAAATCAGTACCTTCACAGTATACCAAATATAATGCACACAGCTCAGCCATTCTTCATATAGTTTGTTGGCAAGCCTTGTTTTATTTTATGAACGGGGGTATACACGTGATATATCTGCAACGAAATATTAGATAAAGAATAGGAAAGTAGAATCTGCTCATTCCTTATTTATATTACGAATATGAATATAAAGATCCTAGCACCAACTATTCTTGATTTTCATAGCTTCATAATACCGTACGTAACGATCAAATGGACATGACGGTCTGACCAACGGATGGCCCCACCTTGTCTAAACGTCTACGAAGTTAAGGGCATAATGAATTCAGAAAAAGAGTTTAACAAACGGAGCCAATTATTTAAACATATAAAGAGTTACAGTAAAAATATAGGTATTGGGACAGATAGGTCTGATCGGGGTTTACACTGATTGCCATTCCATCTATGGCTTTTTGACGCATTACTGCATTGTAAACCCAGATTGTTCCATTTTATGACAATACTGATAATTTTTCTAGGTCGCCCAATTTTAGAAGTTTTACGACCACACTCTAGTTTTATTAAGCTTAGTAGAAGTACAGTAGGACTGGATGAAAGTCTAGACCACGCGTAATCAGAACCCATCCCGAAACTCTTTTGATGTAAGCTATACTTATGTGACAGTGAGAACAGGGTGGAGCAGAACTGAAAACAAACCATTGTATAAACTACATGTGAATCCATCAAGATAAAATTCTGATAATTGATATTTTTTGTTAACATGGTTAAAGATGCAGGTAAATGATGACTTTTAGACTATTTACTTATTAAGCTTACTAGTTATCCATTCGATTTAAGGTGAAAAATGCGACATAGAGTGCACAGACCCCACCCATACACCCATGTACAAACGTGGCCATGATGAGCAACACCGATTGAAACCGATTTACTCCGTACACGAAGTAGAATGTTCCGTTATGCTGACGTGGTCGCCGAATCCAGACCGAATATTCTGTGTGAAACGTTGTATAGAGGTAAGTAAAAATGCTTATCAGTCTGAGCATCAGTGCTTTTGATTAAGCAATCTTTTAAAAAGGGAAACACTTTTTTGACGCACACTTTGCTTCACAGAGCGAGAAAATGGAAAAGATGCAAGTGGGTGCGAATGCCAAAAGTTCTTGTATCTATGCATACGCATCCACCTGCATCTTCTTCAATTATTAGTCATACCCTGTTTTAATACCCTGTGTTAATAACGAATACCGTTTATATGTTAAATTTGCTGCTTTCAGCATTTATGTCCATTTATAGGGGAAATTATGATAAAAGGATTACAACTTCTCAAAAGTAACTATCTTAATTTGAAAACAATTTTATTCGCGACACGACAAAACAGAGTGGCATGTGCAAAGACTCTGATCAGACTGGGCGAATGCTCAATCAGATCTTTGTGGCAGATGCCCAGTCTGATCAGAGTCTTTGGTGTGGCGCACATGCCACTTTTCGGCTCAAATGATGGTGTCGAACAAAGCAAATGCTTACTTTAACAACTCACTTATCTCCCTTGGACAATGAGAACATGAAATTTGGCGCTCTGTGAAAACTTAAAAAAAATGTGATTTAATCCTGAGTTTTGGAATTGATATTATTGTTTACTTTAACGAGATAACTACAATGCTATAATAATCTCAATGTTTTATTTTTCAATCCTTTACGCCTGTAGGCAATTAACACGTCAGAATAATTGACACCTGTTATGAAAACAGCAGGGTGAGAAAATGTCCAATTTATGATATCGCATTTAAGTTATGTATTTTGAAAACCTATTGTTGCCGAAAATATTTGAGCGGAAAATTATGTATTTTCAAATTTGAGAATCTATCATTGCCGAAAATACTGGGGCGGCGGCTGCCGCCCCTGCCACCCTGTTCCGACGGCCGTGCATGCTTAGTTGAGTTGAACATAAAAAAAGTTTTATAACATCGGAGCCAATTCTTTTACTACATCTACAAAGCACACACTGTGAACAAACGCGCTTTACATGCATACGGGTTGAACTTTGGCTAACTATTTGCATATTTTCCGGGAAGGCATGTAATTTTGCGTTTATCAGGCTCGGTTAAAATGCGGCAATTTCCCTCTTTCGCATGCACTTTTAAATTAATGTTCATGCTTTCCTTAAACGCTTGTTATCAGATCCTGTTCTCCAGTATATTACTTGTAAATGCTATGTTTGTAAATGAGTTGAAAACAAATATTCCTTAAACCAATATGTCGCATTTGCCACGTCTAATATCATTCAATTGTTTAATGTGTAGACTTAGATCAGCCTGGGCATCCGTCCAGTCACTTGAAGAATTTTAGAACCAAAGATCAAGACCAGTCTGATCAGAGTCTTTGGTGTGGCGCACAAGCCACTTTTCGGCTCAAATGATGGTGTCGAACAAAGCAAATGCTTACTTTAACAACTCACTTATCTCCCTTGGACAAGGAGAACATGAAATTTGGCGCTCTGTGAAAACTTAAAAAAATGTGATTTATTCCTGAGTTTTGGAATTGATATTATTGTTTACTTTAACGAGATAACTACAATGCTATAATAATCTCAATGTTTTATTTTTCAATCCTTTACGCCTGTAGGCAATTAACACGTCAGAATAATTGACACCTGTTATGAAAACAGCAGGGTGAGAAAATGTCCAATTTATGATATCGCATTTAAGTTATGTATTTTGAAAACCTATTGTTGCCGAAAATATTTGAGCGGAAAATTATGTATTTTCAAATTTGAGAATGTATCATTGCCGAAAATATTGGGGCGGCGGCTGCCGCCCCTGCCACCCTGTTCCGACGGCCGTGCATGCTTAGTTGAGTTGAACATAAAAAAAGTTTTATAACATCGGAGCCAATTCTTTTACTACATCTACAAAGCACACACTGTGAACAAACGCGCTTTACATGCATACGGGTTGAACTTTGGCTAACTATTTGCATATTTTCCGGGAAGGCATGTAATTTTGCGTTTATCAGGCTCGGTTAAAATGCGGCAATTTCCCTCTTTCGCATGCACTTTTAAATTAATGTTCATGCTTTCCTTAAACGCTTGTTATCAGATCCTGTTCTCCAGTATATTACTTGTAAATGCTATGTTTGTAAATGAGTTGAAAACAAATATTCCTTAAACCAATATGTCGCATTTGCCACGTCTAATATCATTCAATTGTTTAATGTGTAGTGGGCGACCAAAACGTATTTCATCAGTAATGTTTTTGTTTCTGAGAACCCCGCTGTTTCATATTTATTGTATTCATAACACAATATTATTAAAGTTATTATTGTAGCTTCAATTGTTTTCCCGTCCATGGTTAAAAACTCATTTTATTGAAGCAAAACATGTTTTAACTCTGTTATAGACTAATAACAATCACAGATGCGCAAAAACTTGAGACTTAATCTTGTTTCATCTAAAAACAATTCTTAGACTGAAAGCATACAATATCCGAAATGAGTGTAAATGTCAAAGAATAAAAAGTGCAGATAAAGATTAAGATAGCAATAACTGAAACTCTAAATCACTCTAAATATGAATAATACAAGTACTTTAAACAAATTAAATGAGCCGCTACACGAGAAAACCAACAATGTGGTTGTGCGCACAGCGCAGACTTAGATCAGCCTGGGCATCCGTCCAGTCAGATCAGACTCTTTGCTAAGCTTTTAAAGGGTAGTTAAGGGTCTAAGCTACCTCCATGCGGCCAGCGGAGACTCTGATCAGACTGGGCGGATGCCCAGGCTGATCTGAGTCTGCGCTGGGCGCACAACCACTTTGTTGGTTTTCTCGTATCGCGGCTCAAATTCTAGTCTAAGTTTTGGTGGTTTAAAATTACAAATTGAAATGCATTTATTCCTGGTATGGTGGCTAGCAAATGTCATCAATGATAGTAGAAATGATTCCACTTTGTGAGCCATGACCTTAGTGCCTGAACGTGCAGTGAAGAGTATCTGTACCGTCAAAATCTATTGGATTTGCTTTGACGTCTTTGAACCATAAGAAATTGTTTTATGATGAATATTTCATAGATATCCGAGGATATATTTGTAGTGTTGGCCAATAGTTTTGCATGAACCTCCAGGGCTTACAAGTCTGGTCAGTGTCATCCTGTCAGTACAAGTGATACAATACAATACAATACAATACAATACAATACAATCTTTAGAACTCTCCGGCTTATAAAAACATACACCAAGAGACTGGTATTACATAAACTAGAATAACTGATGTTGAAATACGAACAACATTATATAATATAAATGCGAATGCATATTATCATTAATGTTGTCGTAAGTAAAGTGAGGATATTTGTTTTAACAAATAAAATATTTACTCAAGAACTATCTCCCGGGAGAGCCTTGAGCACCGCAACAAGACTGATTTGCAGCACAAAGCCCCAGCTGCTTACACTGAACCTACAGCTGCGAACCACGCGGTTCAAATTCCATGGTGTATACGCCCTGAGAAACTGGCCCAGCAAGCCAGTTTTCACGTAGTCACCATGCACCCGAACTATGAACTGTAATTTTTTATTATTATTGTTATACATGATCTCTTTAGTGGGAGGTCGGCTATGAAATCTTATTTTTGTATGGCTATAACAATTTAGCAAACAAGTTTAATATTCAGAAACAGCCTGAATGACAGATATATGGAACTGATGTATGTTACTTGTAATAAGTTACCAGTATAGAGCTGAAAGAAAGGATGCATGGCTTCGAAAGCATCATCTCCTTTCGCTTCTAGCCGCCTTGGTTTTTAGTACCTTATTTGAACGATCACGTACATTTAGATATTAATTTTAAAAAATACCGTACAATAATGGGAAAAATGATTTTTTTCTAATTTACTGCTTTCATAATAATGTCAACGAACATACATACTTTTTCAAGTTTCATAGGGTCTCTGATGCTAACTTATTCTCCAAATTTGATAGTCTTTGGATTTGATAATAATGATGTTTAAAGACTACTTGCTCTGCTCTTGATGTTTTTACAAATATACGCGTTGTGAAATTTGTCGCCTATATCATTACTGCGAAATAAACATACTTTTTCGGAATGCTTTAAAATTTGTGGCTCCCAGTTTCAACGGGTAACGGATTGTTTCTATTTCTAAAAGCTACGTCGACAGTATAGACTTTTTTAAAATTCTATAACAGTAACTTGTAGTTGATATACAGATTTTGCCTAGCCAGTCATGGATAAATATTTCTTATAGTTTTGATTGCACGCCTTCACAAACAATTCAAAATCTGATCCGCGTCATCCTCTCGAATATTGAGTCGTCGGCACGAAATATCTGAAAAGGTCAGATAAGCCAAAGCATCCACCCGTCCGGCTATCTGATATATTGATTCATAAACATAAAATAACTGGTAAATCTTGTGGCAGGCGCCAACGGCTAAAACAGACAAATTTAATTTGAGCCAGACACGAGAAAACCAACAAAGTGGTCGTTCGCAATGTGCACACTCAGATCAGTCTGAGCACCCACCTAGTTTAATCTGAGTCTTTGCTGTCCGCGTGGAGGTAGCTCAGAGCCTTAGCTACCCTTTAAGCGCAAAGCAAAGACTCTGATCAGACTGTGCGGATGCCCAGGCTGATCTGCGTCTGCGCACAACCACTTTGTTGGTTTTCTCGTGTTGCGGCTCAATTTTTTTTAATGTTAACCGCAACATTAATGGTTACATTGTTCTTTCTAGGAGGCAATTGGTGATGGATTTTGTGACGCCGACAATAATCGAGAGGCCTGTGATTGGGACGGGGGCGACTGTTGCCCTTCAACTGTAGAGGACGGTAATGTTATAACATTTCCGGAGCATTGTCCAATAGACTGCAAGTGCAGGGATCCAGCCGCTGTAGAGAACAAGCGTCGACGCCGACGTCACAAAGTGAAGTACATGGCGTTGTTGCAGAGCACCGGACTACCAGAAAAGACCAAACCTTGACGCACTGAATAGATTCACCATAATAATTAAAAAAAAAAAATTGGAACAATTATAATAACTACCGAAACGGTCTTCAATTTAAACGGTTTGGTTGTTCAGTGCAGTATATGTCTAAAAGATGCAATTGGAATCGCAAACAGTGTAAACAAGGGTCAGACAGCTCCTTCGGGAGCAGTCTGACCCGTGTTTATATTCTTTGTTCAGAGCTACCTGTCCCAGTAATCACATGTAGAATATTACGGTACTGCATAATAGGCGCTTCGAGGTGTAGCAGTAGCACTGTCAATGCAATTTTTTACTGATCTCAATTGTATTGTATAAAATATTGTCGGACCATCTCAGAAACTATTTTTGGTGCCGGTCAAACTGTGTGTACGCTTTTGTCAGAT
The DNA here is from genome assembly GCA_963989385.1 of Ctena decussata. NCBI lineage: Eukaryota > Metazoa > Mollusca > Bivalvia > Lucinida > Lucinidae > Ctena > Ctena decussata. The sequence continues at coordinate 13,264,949 of OZ022498.1, forward strand.
GGTGTTCATGCACATGCCGGACTGTGTATGCACAGTCTTGAAATGTTTGGCTGGTATACTGCGGCTGATGGGATTGACGGCAGAAACAGGAACAATTATACGTGTAAGTGGCATCACACCATACTGGATTTAGATGGAATATGGTCATTTATGGATCCACCGGGAATGAATTGAAACCTTTAGTGCCCAAATGGTATTAAAATGGAAAAAGTATCCATGGGCCAATATTCATATATTACCATCACTTTCACAGACCAAGAACACTTTTGAAGAATATATCTTTACAGTTCAACTGAATGCGACCCAACCTGATTTCCGTGAAAAATTCGCAATATAGGGAAGAAAAATGAATTTTCAAGAGAGGTCGTAACAAATGAAATAGTTTTATCTTGTATATGCACTTTATACCACCCTTGACAGGAAACGCAGGCCCGGATCCAGACCATCACGTACTGGTGGGGCTCTGGATAACTGGTGGGGCTGGGAGGTGCCGAAATGTATGTGTCTGGGGGAGGGGGCTTGAAAATATGACATATTTATGGTTCAATTTTAAGAGAATTTTTTATATATTTTTTTTCCTTGAAATATATGTTGTGACATCGCATTAGAATCGCCTCCCCGAGGCGATTCTAATGAGATATCGCAACATATATTTTGATCTAACCACAGTGGATAAATTTTTCTCAAACTGTCATCAGATACTTCTTTTTATCAGGAGGCCTACATATTATACATAACACAGAGGCCAAATGGCGGGGCTGCAGCCCCAAAGCCCACCCCCTGGATCCGGGGCTGAAACGCATTCTTATAGCCAAACATGTTAAAGACAAAATACACTTAAATGTTGACGAATGCATCCGAAAAAGATCTAGTTTACTCAGTAACTTCAGAAACACAAACGCATTTTCAGGACAGTGTAAACAGGAAGTACATATTAAAAACTTACGATACGGTATTTCATATTTACCAATATCAATTTTAAAATTCAGGAATTTAGGATCCCCTCAGCGCTGGCTTTATCTGAATAATCTGCATGGTATCACACCTTGCAGTTATTCAGAGACAGCCAGCGCAGCATTGTTTATCTGAAACTTCAGCTAATTCAGTTTATGAGCTGTTCTGTGAACCGGGAATTAGATTTTATGCGGCCTAAGTTTCCTATTATATTACATTCCTAGCAAAGGAATACAAGGATTGTTTGTCATTTCTCTGGAAAAGGGAAATAAATCTCTGTAGATTGGTTACCTTCTACGTAATATTCGTAGACGGATGAATGACTTGCGATTTACGTCCTTTTTAACATTATTTTACTTATATCAGGACGATGGAACGGTGATAATGAAATACTGTGTGCAATGGAACCCCGTTTACGATAGGAAAGGGTCTCGCCTCAAGCGGGGCTCGAACCCGGCCCGCTAGATCACTGTGCCAGCGCTTAACCTACGAAGCTACCGAGGCTCCTCGTAATGTTCGGAGAGTGGTTATTAATGATGGACTGGATACCGGCTTTTAGAACTACTTTTCTGGGCTCTATCTTTTCACAGCAGTTGTATCTATAAAACACCTTTTATAATCTTGAGAAACTGACAGACGGTGAATTACAAAATGTCAAATCACTATCAAACTTTAGAGTGTATTTTTGGCGTGTGACCACGAATGATTTTCCAAATGTGTCCATTTTATGTACAATTGCATTACCTTTTATCACACAAACTCCGCAATGTGCAATAAGAAACGTTTCATTCGGCTAAAAGATGATTCTTTGATCTTTGGATCGTCGGGACCGGTAGCCGTACGGACAATAATTGTAAGGCATGATGCAGGTTCTATTGGCCTATAAATTCTACTTTTTATAACAAACCTTTGCCCTTTCAAAATTTAATTCGCGTTTGCATTATTCTCTTGTTCATTGCCGGGTGGCAAAGCATATTGTTACGTCATCGGTTTTCCGCAACACATATCCGTGGCATTTTCTCAAGGCCTGTAAACGTATGCTTTATGTTTAGCAAGGTCGATGTAAATTAAATGACCTTATATCAGGTCTAGGAAAGTTTTAATTTTTAATACTGGCTGCATTTTTTAAGGCTGTCTTTAAATATACATATTTTAGTCTGAAATTTACAAACTAAAATATATTCAAATTCGACTACAGTCTAAAAACGTACAGATTGTCTAAAGATTTAATACTTCCCTGATACGTATGTCCACTGATGATCTCAGTGGCTATATGCCTGTACTCTTTGTTTTCGTGCATTTTAATGAACATATATTTTGTGTATATATGTTAGTAGTAAATATGTTATCAGCTGCTCTGTTCATGTATGTTTAAGAGACGGTTCCGTGGCAGACTAACTTTGAAGCTGTGCGTAACTACCCTATTTAAGTTGAATAGGTACATCACAGGGGAAGTAATTAAGCCATTTCTTTATCAGGTCTTCCGAGCCAGGGGCTACGGGGGAGCTTACAGCATGGTTACCTCGTCGTCCGTCGACCGTTCGGCGTAGATCAACATTTTCAAAGGACTTCTCCTCTGAAACTACTAGCCTGGGTCAATTTCCTTTGAATTAAATATGCAGAGCACAGGCAAAGGCGAAACGAAAGTTTATATAATTGGTCGAGGTCACACGACCATCATGGCCGCCATGCCCATATATGGTAAACACCTTGAAAAAACTTCTTCTCGAGAACCACATAGCCGATTGCCTTGAAACATGGTATGTCGCATTTGACGTATTAGTTTTACAAAGTTTATAGTCAAATTTGGTCCCTTAGGCTTTTTAATGGGAAAAGCTGTATAAAAGTGCATTCTTCTGTAGAAATGGCTCTGATATATGGAAATGCAGTCTGCATCAAATCATATAAATGCTAGAGGGATAGGTCATTTTGTGACCTTGACGAAGGTCATTCATCCGTCGTCTGTCAATATTTTCAAAAGACTTTTCATCTGAAACTACTAGGCTAAATTCAGTCATATTCTATATACAGCATTCCGGCAAAGGCGAAAAGAAAGTTTATATAATTGGTCGAGGTCACACGACCATGATGGCCGCCATGCCCATATATGGTAAACACCTTGAAAAAACTTCTCCTCGAGAACCACATAGCCGATTGCCTTGAAACATGGTATGTCGCATTTGACGTATTAGTTTTACAAAGTTTATAGTCAAATTTGGTCCCTTAGGCTTTTTAATGGGAAAAGCTGTATAAAAGTGCATTCTTCTGTAGAAATGGCTCTGAGATATGGAAATGCAGTCTGCATCAAATCATATGGATGCTAGAAGGATAGGTCATTTTGTGACCTTGGCGAAGGTCATTCATCCGTCGTCTGTCAATATTTACAAAAGACTTTCCATCTGAAACTTCTAGGCTAAATTAAGTCATATTCTATATACAGCATTCCGGCAAAGTGGAAATGAAAGTTATATTTGGTTCAGATCACATGACGTTGGTGGCTGCCATGCCCATATATAATAAAAACCTTAAAAATCTTCTTCTCCAGAACCATTTAGCCGATTGACTAGAATATTGCATTTGGGACTCCAGTACTTTAAAATTCGTATAAAAGATGACGCTGTGTTAAGCTAAATTTATTTTATTGCAAGGTCAAATTTGGTGCCTCGGCTTTTGAATAGGAAAAGCTGAAAAAGTGCAGTTTCTGTTGCTATTGTGTTCTGTAATATGAACATGCAGTCGACTTTAACCACTATGAGTTCTAGAGGTCAAGGTCATTTGATGACCTCGGCCAAAGGTCACACATCCGTCGCCTGTCAATATTTTCAACAGACTTCTCGTCTGAAATTACTAGGTCTATTTCAATTAAATTTTATATGCCCACTTCAGGCAAAGGGGGACAAAAGTTCATGTATTTGGTCTATATCACACCACCAATATGACCCATTCTATTCTATTCTATCCCATATCCTGACAATGTCGTTGAGGCACCACAGATGACTTCGAAATGATCCTTTCCACCTTGTTCTGTTTTCAGCAGCCCTAGTTGAGCTGGCAAAGGCCAACCCTGTCCACTCTTAAATAGTGTCTTCCCACCTCTACTTTTTCTTTTTATGCCCCCAACTTCGGAGAAGTTGAGGGGGCATATTGGTTTGGGCCTGTCCATCCGTCTGTCCGTCTGTCCGTCTGTCCGTATGTCCGTCCGTCCGTAACGCTTTATGGCAGATAGGAAACTCAAGAAACGCTTATGCTAGGATCTTGAAATTTCATATGTGGTATGTACATGAAAAATAAGCGGACCCGTATTTTTTTTTTTTTTCCGCCGGTCACGTATTTCCAGAGTTATGCCCCTTTTTCGACTTAGCCTATGGAACCTTGTGAACAAAATATCTTGAGAACCCCTGCTGCTAGGATCATGATTTTTTGCAGGATAACATTGCCCAAGGTGTAGAAGACCTGATTAACTTTTGAAAATTTTTTATAAATTTTTGACCGAGTTATGCCCCTTTTTCAGCTTAGTGCATTGTAAGCCTATGGAACCTTGTGAACAAAATATCTGAAGAACCCCTTAAGCTAGGATCCTGATATTTGGCATACAGTTACAGACTAAGGGCTAAATGAACTGATTAACTTTTGAGCCTATTTCAATAATTCTCAGTTGAGTTATTCCCCTTTTTTGGACATAGGCATTTGTATAGGAACAACCTTGTGAACAAAATATCTAAAGAACCGCATAAGCTAGGGTCCTTAAATTTAGCATGCTGGTTTGGACTAAGGTGTAGATGAACTGATTAACTTTTGAGCATATATCGTAATTTTTTGGTTGAGTTATTCCCCTTTTCAGGCCTTAGGCATTTTATATAGGAATTACCTTGTGAACAAAATATCTGAAGAACCGCTTAAGCTAGCACATTTATATTTGGCATACAGTTACAGACCAAGATGTAGATGAACTGATTTACTTTTGAGCATATTTCTTAAATTCTTGTTGATCGAGTTATGACCCTTTTTCGACTTAGTGCATTGTAAGCCTATGGAACCTTGTGAACAAAATATCTCAAGAACCCCTGATGCTAGGATCATGATATTTTGCAGGAAGATACTCCCTAAGGTGTAGATGACCTGATTAACTTTTGAAAAAAATCGTATATTTTTTATCGAGTTATGCCCCTTTTTCGACTTAATGCATTGAAGCCTATGGTACAAAGGTACCTTTACACCCAGTCAAGAACCGTAAGAGCTAGGAACTTGAAACTTTAAACACATGATCAGTATGAAAAATAAGCGAACACGTATTTTTTCTTTTTTACGTGGGTCACATATTTTCAGAGTTATGCCCCTTTTTCGAGTTAGCCTGTGATACCTTGTGAACAAAATATCTCAAGAACCCCTGATGCTAGGATCATGAGGTTTTGCAGGATGACAATGCCCAAGGTGTAGATGACCCGATTAACTTTTGAAACAAATTTGTGAATTTTTGACCGAGTTATGCCCCCTTTTCGACTTGTAAGCCTATGGAACCTTGTGAACAAAATATCTCAAGAACCCCTGATGCTAGGAGCATGATTTTTTTTGCAGGAAGATACTGCCTATGGTGTAGATGACCTGATTAGCATTTGAAAAAAAATTGTGAATTTTTGAACGAGTTATGCCCCTTTTTCAACTTAGTGCATTATTTGCCTATGGAACCTTGTGAACAAAATATCTGTAGAACCCCTGATGCTAGGATCATGATTTTTGCAGGTTGATATTGCCCAAGGTGTAGCTGACCTGATTGACTTTCGAAAACAATTCGTAAATTTTTGACTGAGTTAAGCCCCTTTTTCGACTTAGTACATTGAAGCCTATGGTACAAAGGTACAAACATTATTGGATGAACCTTCCTTAGAGGCAAGCATATGGTTGGGGGCATAGTGTTTCATAAACACATTTTCTAGTTACCTCTTCTTTTCCCTTTCACTGTGCTCCTGTCTGAGACAACTGTTCTAAGATAGATGAAGCTTGTTACGGTACCGAGCTTCTGCCCTTTTAGCTTGATTTGATTTAAACATATTTTATTCCATTCAAATAAACACATCAGTACAGGTTACAACAAGAAGTAAAAGAATTGAACGAAAGCTATTGAAAGCTTATATAGTTCATACCTTGATTTTCCTTTGGATGCCATTGGCGCCGTTTGTTACCAGTTTGGTTTTCTCAGCACTTATCTCCGTTTTATACCTTCAACTTTCAACTAGGGCTTCTAGTTGTTGCTGTTTCTCAGGTAAAGCGTCTATGTCATCGGCAAATCGCAGATTGGAAACATTTTGCCGCCTATGCTAACCTTTCCTTCATGTTCTCCCAGAGTATCAGGCATGGTCTGTTTCAGACAAATGTTGAAGAGGGTGGGTGACAGAACACATCTTTACCTTACTCCAACTGTTATTGTGAACCATTCGCCCGCGCTGCCATTTATCAGGACGGCACTTGCAGTCTTGTCGTAGATATGTACAAAGATGCGAACTAGATTTGCACTGAAATTGTACTTTCGCATGGTGGCCTGGCCCATAAGGCTGTATGCCACACCCTGTCAAAGGCATTTTTGAAATCCATTAAGACATGGTTCAGTCTTTGCTGATGTTGTACATACTTTTCACACAAGATTCTAAGGTTGAAGATCTGTTCTGTGGTGCTTCTTCCGGCTTTTAACCCAGCCCGTTCTTTAGCTATTATCTCTTCGGCTTGAGGTTTAAGCCTATTCTAGATGACTTTCAGCCTGACAGTATTTGAATGACTGATGAGGCTGATTGTTCTGTAGTTCTGGCAGCGCTGTCGGTTGCGCTGCAGACGCCGGGCAATGGATGGAAGACGGAAGCCAGAGGCCACAATCATATAAGCTCCCTAAAACGAGCGGTCCATTAAGTCCTGAACGCTCCCCCAAGCACTGAAACAAGTTTGAGATATGAACGTTTTGGACATTTGTTTTCGGTAATCATGGTAATAACTATCGCTTTTTTATACACATAAAGTTAGTTACAGTGACGAAATCTGGTTAGAAACGACACAAGGCCGAGTAGCTTCAGAGAGAAAGGACATTTAAGTATTAAACACAAGTCACTTTTTCACTTTATGATCTCGACCTCTAAAATTCATAGGGATTGAAGTCGACTGCATTTCCATATCACATAATATAATAGCAACAACAAAATTTCCGATTAAAAAGCCTAAAGGACCAAACTTGACCTTGCTTTAAAACGGTCACGGTCACCCAAGGGTCATCATTTATATAATCGTTGTAGTACTAGAGTCACACATTCTACATATTTAGTTTCAAAGCAATCAGCCTACTGTTCTGGAGCTGGAAATTTTTAAGTTCCTTATTTAAAGACCATCATGATCATGTGACCCTGACTATTTGACTATGAACAAAATATTCTTTTCTCAAATCCTTTACATACTTCAATTAAAATATAATTTCAATAGACAATTAGTTTCTGAGAGAAAGGGCTTTAAATTATTAAATACGAATTACCTTAGGCAAGGTCACTTAATAGCCTTTACCTTTTGAATTCATAGGGGTTGAATTCAACTTCATTTCCATGTCATAGAGTCTAACAGCAGCAGAAAAATGCACCTTTTCATATTCAAAAGCCTATGTATCCAGATTTGACATTACTTGAGTCTCGAATGCTACATATCAAGTTTCAAGGCAATCACTCAGTGATTCGGAAGAAGGTTTTTCAAAGGTTTCTATCATATATGGGCAAGGTGGACATCTTACGCTAGGTCACGGGGTATGCCTACCACTGATTGTCACACCCCCTAAACAAACTTTTATGTATTTTAAGGTCACATGACCAAGATGGTCGCCATTTCCATATATTGTACTGACCTTAAAAGGTCTTCTTCTCCAGAACGACTGAGCCGATTGCCTTGAAACTTGAAGTATGGCCTATGTTTCTTCTTGTGAATGTGATCTCTGCTCTTGAATGAACTCTTTAAGACTACTATTTAATACGTAGGACTTGGTTCTCTGGTACTACAGAGCTCATATAAAAGATGACCCAGAGTTGGCAAGGCCAAATTTTGTCCCTTAGCCTTTAAAATGGGAATAGGTGAAAAGGGCGTTTTTGTTGCTATTGTGCTCTATGAAAATAAAGTCAACCTAAATCAATATATTTTGTAGAGGTCATGGTCATTTAGTGACGTTGGCCAAAAGTCAGTTGGCGTATCTAAAGGACTTCTTCTCTGAAACAACTAATCCAATTTCAATTAAAATTCATTTGTAGCTTTCAGGCAAAGAAGGAAAGAAAGTATAAATATTTGGTAAAGGTCACATGACCAAACTAGCCGCCATGCCCATATATGGTTAAAACCTTAAAAAACTAGCCGCCATGCCCATATATGGTTAAAACCTTTTTCTTTAGAGCGACTGTGCCTATTGTCTTGAAACTTAGAACTAAGCATCTGAACTCTAGTATTACTAAGTTTAAAATAATGATGATCCTTTGTAGACCTCGACCTTTTTTTGTGGCAAAGTCAAATTTTTTCCCTAAAGCTTTAGAATAGAAAATTCTGAAAAAGCATATTACAGTTGCATTTGTGCATTGTGATATGGAAATGCAATCGACTTAAACCCCTCTAACTAGAGGTGAAGGTCAAACATGATAAAACATTTAAAAATATTCTTCTCCAGTATCACTGGACTGAACGCCTTGAAACTTAGTATGTGGCATCTGGAACTCTAGCTCTACAAAGGTTATATAAATGGTGTCCATGGGTGGACTCTGGCCTGTTTTATGGCAAGGTCCTATTTTATGGCATGGTCAAATAGCCCCTTACGCTTTAAAATGGGAAAAGCTGAAAACATGCATTTTTCTGTTGCTTTTGTGCTCGGTGATATGGAGATGCAGCCGACTTTAATCTCTATGAATTCTAGAGGTTAAAGTCATTTTGTGACCTTGGCTTGAGGTCACTTGTCCATCTTTGACATCGTTTTCAAAGGACTTTTCCTCTGAAACCACTTGCCACATGACCAAGACGGCCGCCATGCTTATATATTGTATGTCGCATCTGGAGACTCTAGTACTATAAAGTATATATAAATGATGACCTTAGGTAGATAATTTGTCACCTAAGTGCTTTCACCTTCAGTCTGGACTAACCGAAGATTTCAGATGTCACCTGTCGCCAAGCACTTCCACCTAAAGGATCCGATGACTGAATGCACACAACCTCATGGTATGAACAAGGGTGACAAGGACTGAAAATTATTGTGTCATTGCATGGGGGCAATTGACTTCGAGTCGTCGTCGTATCGTCCTTGAAGTGTAGGTAGGGAACAGCTAGGACACCGTGAAGCTGTTTCACAACAGTTGGTAATGCCGCACAAAGGCCTTCCGTGTAGTCGTAGTTCCGGTATGAGGTTATTTGGATTAACTCTCCCAGTCTGTCCTGACATTCTCTCTATGAAATGGTCTGTTGGCTGAATCTCTGCTTCATAGGATCGTTCAACTCCTGTATACCTTCCATGGGATACTTGACTGGATGCATATGCTGTGTCCTTTCTATACTGACGGGGATGTCGGGTAGTGCGATGGTGTTGTGTATTACTCCATACGAACCGAACTACCAACTAATTGTGTGCACCGCGGCGAGGGTGAGGGTGAAGGTTTAGGCTCAGTAAAACCGGTTTAACGCCCCCCCCCCCCAGTAGTTATTACTGACCGTCCCAAGGCGGTACTTTCGTTGCGGTTGCATTTGTTTTATGTTCGATGCTGTTTGGTTTATTGTGTTATCACTTTAACCCTTCTGTGATAAAAATTGAAAATAGGTAAAAATATTTGTTAAATGTTTTTCGTATAATTTGCTTAGTCTGTTGTAACCCTTCTGTTGGTCTAAATTATTTAGTTTGGTAAAGATAGCTAAGTTGCCACCTATTTGGGGAAGAGCTGCTGACTCGGCTTATCACTTGTAATTTATTGTTTGTTGGGATGTCTTTGTCAATCTTTCCCTTTGATGTTGGGGATAGGGTTGGGGATCTGATTCAGTCAGTTCCTGAAGTGCAGTTACTCTTTAAATTTCCAGAGCCGGGACGTCCTACTGATTCGGAACACTGGAGGGCAAGGGCCTACTGTGATTGCAGTAGGTGCAGATGGGGTTGTTTGGGCATTATTCTCTCGTCCCTCATTTCTCTTCTTTCTCCCTCTCTCTGGGCGACGGCCCGATATACACTGAAATACTGTCTCAAAGGGTTGTTAACCCCAAATCAATCAATCAATCAATCCTATATTGACTATAGACTGACAAGTGCCTTGCGTGCTTGCAGTAGGTGAAGGACGTCTCTTTATTCCATTTTTTTGTCTTTTTTTCTTTGAACGCAGGTGCCGTGAACATTGCTCAACCGATAGTCAATGGCCTGCTGCGGTTGCAGCAGGTGCTGTATTCCTTTTTGTTCATTTTCTCATATAATCTTAAAATACATTACCCTGGTAGGGACGAATGTGCCGTCTCTGGGGACCATTGACTTCAATCAAACCAACAACCCACCAAACATAACTTCAGTTGTAATGCAGTTTCATGGTTTCACAAGCTGCAACACAGCGAGATCTGCCTTTTGTACACAGAGTTAACGTGTTTTATACTTTGATTGTTGTAGCGTTGGGTTTATTTCTGTATGTGCAAGACATTGCATGCAATTTAGGTGTAGTCAGCCATGTTAGCTTTATAATTTGATCTATATGGTCCCCGCTGAGGGGATTCTTTTGTTCATATCTGTTTTTTGAAGCATCTCGTTTTTATGTTCCGTTTATTTGGTCGAAATGTAAATATTTGTGCTTATGGTCGTTTGTTATTTTTCTTAATTTAAATGATTCTAGCTGTTAAAAATTGAATACTTGTTGTTTCTATTGGCAGACATGATGTTAATGTAGGATGGAAGTTTCTTATTTGAGCTGAAAGCCTTTCACGAATATTAAAGTGGCAGGAAAAAATTATCTGGACGCACTGTATGCTCAAAGACATATTCACAGTATTTCCCCTCGGCCCGGTGTGTTAGGGTTTTCCAGACTGCCCACTTATTAGTATATGCTATATAGTTCTTCAGGATCCATGTAAAGAAGATGTGGGTAAAATACCGACATCATAAGTTCGAACTCGTAAACCTTATCCGAATTATCTAGATACACAGAAATGCTCCAGTACAAAGTACAGTCATGGACCAAAAGTAATCCCACATAAATATTTTCCCATTCACATATTGTATTTACATGTACATGTTTACAAGAAAATCAATTTTGGCATTTCTTTTAGACCAATCATCAAATAATTACCGTGATTGAAAAGTTAAATAAACAATGCAATTAACATTGTTTACAGAACTAAATTCTGCCTCCCTCAGTTTTAAGATACAGCTAGTTCAACTTCGAATAAATTTTGAAAACAACAAGTTTCCATTGACGTTAATGGTGACGTCGCGAAAAAGTGGCCAAAACTCGAATGTAATACTTAAAGTCATGCTATTTAAGTATAAGATGAAGAAATAAAATAAAAACTATTATTATATGACCAAGATGTAACACGCAATTTCATTGGCTGTTTTGACGTCATGTGCCGGTCAATATTTTGTGATATTCACCGGCCTGTCAGTGAATATTACTTTTACGCTGACGTCATTGTATTTTCGTGACGTAACGTCTGATTTACGTTAATGTTAATGGCATTACGTCGCGAGCCTAATACCATGTAGTACCATCATAAATATCTAACGAAACTGAATTTAGAATTATCATATAATAAAACAATTGTTGACCTTTATTTCGGTGAATATGCAGTTTTATTGACCTGCAAACATAACATATTGACCTCCGCTTCGCGTCGGTCAATATGATATTTGCAGGTCAATAAAACTGCATATTCACCTCTACAAAGGTCAATAATTGTATAATATTGGTTGAATTATTCCTCTAACTCTTTCTACCAGTACCAAAATTAATATAAGTTTTGGAGGAGTGCCTAACAATATTTTCCAGTAAACATAAAAATACACTAGAGTCTATGGGAAAATTGATTTTGTGGAAATACTTCTGCCCTTCAAGTATAGTACATGTAAGTGTCACTTGCCTGTTTATAATCCACCCACCATGCCTATGTGTATGTGAGAGACTACTAAGTGACTAACAGAATACAGCCCCGGATCCAGGGGGTGGGCTTTGGGACTTCAGCCTCGCCATTTGGGCCTAGTTACATTAAAATATATATGTTGTGACATCACATCAGAATCGCCTCGGCGAGGCGATTCCAATGAGATATCACAATATATATTTTAAGGCAAAACGGACATTAGCAAAACTTCTCATCAAAATTGATCCCTTGACTAACTCATATATTTTCAAGCCCTACTTCCCCCACCCACCCACTCACCCACACACTTATACATCTCGGCACATTCAAGCTCCACCAGTTATCCAGAGCCCCACCAGTATGTGATGGTCTGGATCCAGGCCTGGAATATATGATGAGATTTAGGCTGAGAGAGAGAAATTTCAGGCTAGTTTTCAGATTATTTAGTTTCATGCGAGACTTGCCGACCACAACACTTAAATAATCTGAAAACGAGCGTTAGATTTGCTTGTTGAGGTCTCCATACCACCAGTGATTATTTTTCTCATCCACCATATTTAATAAAACAGATGCCAAATTTTTGTTCAGGCCATTACTGTATATATTCAGCATATTTTCTGTTAATAGTTCTGTCTGTTAAAATTAATCTTCTGCATTCATTTTACATGTCTGGCAGCTTATCCGAAATCTGAAATGACATTTAAACTACGTCAGCGGCTATCGGTTTCATATTCTGCATGCATTTTACATGAAAGGTAACACGTGATTTGTTGTAGTGGTTGACAGATTAAGACAGCTTTCAGCGTCAACGCTGAGACACCAGGCCGACGTATGAAAGTCTTAGACAGCTCTAGAAAGGGGTATTCTTGTCTGATCGGCGATAAAATAAAAGTCCGATAATGTGTTTTCAAAGCAACAGATGAAGGCATTCCATGGTCTTACTTGGTTGCGGAAACCGGATGGGCGACTATCATACTGTCACGTGTCGACGTCAGGAACAGACCCTGAATCACAGCGAGAACCAGAGACATAGAGACATACCCCTACGCTATCCAAACCTCTCCCCACATCCCTCCCGTGGCAAAATGGATTAGATGCCGCTGAGGCTGAAAATATCTAGAAGCTAGAAATGAATCTTGACCTTGGGTGGATACTTACCCACAACCCGCTTGAGAATGCGTCCAGAGTTACGCCGTAAACATCGAAATTTGAGATACCTTAAACAGTCTAAAACTTGAGACACCTACAACAATTACCATACCATGTCCTTAAATAGAACAGTTATCCTTTACAATGTAGGGATATACCCCAAAAAATGATAAGTTCTGAATAACAAGATCCTTTGGAAGCAAGGAATTCATCAAAGAACAGAAAATAGCAGACTCGGTTTAATTGAGTCTGTTCATGACCAGTAATGAAATGTGCGACACCAGCCACGTCCCTAGCATCGGCTTAAGCGGAACTCTTTTTTCAAAATAACTCGAATGACCTCAAGGATCCCAAAGGACCGGAAAATATAATCTCCACTAAAGGTCTTCTACGAATTTTAAAAACTGTTTACACTTTCTAGTTCAGTGGTGGAAAGGTTTATTCACTGAATAAGGGATGTCACACATGTATGATTTAGCATATTATGCATGTGCAATCAGTGCACTGTTCAAAATCTCTTACCTGACAAGTTATGCGTAAATACATGCTTGGAAGCTATCCCATGACTCTTTAAAATGAAACCATGGAAAAGGCCCAATTCTGAACTTCGTGATTCGAATGCTTACACTCAGCTGTTGAAATATTTGAACTGGTTTCTTAACTAAAACTAGATATTTGTGGAAACTTGACCTAAAAACAGCTATTCAGAAGACCTTGAATAAAGGGCATATAAGCAATACTGAAGGCTTTGAGAAACACTTTTCAAACTATAAGAAATTGTTGACTGGCTTTCACCATGGCAGTTTAGGCTTTCCAGAAGTGATGCTTGTTAATATATCTCTTTGCATAGACATAATTGGATACTATCTTTCCCTCTTCATCTTATTCATTTTAATGTTACCATGTATATGCATATACTTGCATTTTTACTCAAAGTGATATAATAAACACAGATACGAACGTAGTCTTACAAGCAAATAAATGCTCCAAAATGATTTGTAAATTTTGCACCACCTCACTAAATATTGGGACAGGAATGGCTGGGCAAACAGTGTTGACCAAGCCCAGACTGTTCAGGTAATGCAGTAGCATTTCCCATTCTGCCAGCACCTTTGTGCCAAATTGATGACAGTCAAATCAGTGAAGGTAAAATCAACTTAATTAGGTTTCAATGGCAATTGCTGCAGAGATTGCTTCTGTCAATATTAAAGCTGCTATCATAAGGTATTTTATTATATACCTATCAATGATACACCCTTTGAACTGCCTGTTTTCTTGCCATCTGATACAGAACGCCGTATCAAACTGACGTTTTCTGAATCCGTATCACTATCCCTTAAAACGAGGCTATTTCTGAGTTCCAGCTTCAGGCGCGTCAATTTTAAAGTGCATCCTAGAAACGAGAACCAGAGAAACGGGACTAGTGACGTAACGTCCACACACAGTGAAGAAACTGCGTACTTGTATTTCTACAGGTGTGAACCAATTTGGAATATACGGGTAATATGGGGAAATTTCATTATCACTTAATAACTTTTATTATTCTTAATATATTTTTAAATCACAAACGGTATCAGAAAGTAAAATTATTCATCTTTAATATCGTGTTTTAATTTTGATTCTAGCACTAGTACAAAATGGTCTTTTTTTGGTGATTATCTAGAGGTATATAATTTAATTAAACAAATAACAAAATCTCCGCAAAACAACTAGGGCACACGAATTCGACCTCTTATTTAGAATCAAATTGATACAAATGTTATGCATCACAAATGGATCAGATAAGACGAAAGAATATATTTTTATCTGATGTAATTTTCATTAGTCTAGCTAAATGATAAAATGGTATTTTTTCATTATTTGTTCAAATTTTAATTAATGATTTTCGTATGCCGGTCGTTTCCGTCAAATCTTCGGCGATAGTCGACGCGGCTTTAGGTAATAGCCTTGGGCGAAGATTATATGTATGAAGAGTATGATATACAATTTATGATTGGATATTGTAGTAATGAATTTTCAAGTAGCTAAATTATGCAAATGTAGGTTCATCCAGCCTGCTTGAAACTAAAAGGTGAAAGAATATTTTTTTTCTGGTCCAGAGCTGCCCTATAATGTAGACCAAAGTTTTCTGATGTAAGAATGAAATTGAAGCCGTGCGTCTGAAAAATAATTGATGCAAACATATTCAAATTTTAGTCTTTGATCCGGTCTAATTAGCTTTACATGAAGACGAAAAGTCGATCGGCAAACTGCTTTTAACTTGTGAAATAAATCATATTACTGGTGCCGAATTGAAAGACAATAGTCTTATGATTGTATAATGCCAATTTGTAAATTTATTTCGGTGTGTTTCGAAATTTAGCTTTAGCTCAGTAGTTGCTCATTTACGATTGCTTTTTCGAGGCAAAGAGCCATACTTAGTACCTCTCTCTCTCTCTCTCTCTCCATGTATCTGTAATCATTTGTCTGAATTCGCCTTAAAATCAGTAGTATCTTAGCAAAACAGTTTTACTACTTCTGTTTATTATGAACTTTATGAAACTGTTTAATCTAGTTGTCTTTACATTAACAAGCTAATAATTTATTTATTGCCATTTTTTTTTCTTTTTTATTTTTGTAATGTTATTTTTCAGTATCTTTTTTGTTTAATTTATTTTTATTTCTCAATTTCTTTGCAAGGGATGCCTGCTTTGGTACATAAGAAGAACTTTATTTTTGCTTATTTGTTGTAAACGTTTGAAAATAAAAATTCGGCGGACTTTAGATGTAGTATAGTTTTCTTCGTAAGAACCAGAAAACTGTATACTTTTGTAGCGTTGGCTTTGTTTTACAGGCGGTCTTCATGTTAACACGTTTTTGTTTGCTCATATGCACGTTTGTCGCCTAACATTGCGCAGACCTATTAGAATCAAATATTTTATCCCTTTGAAGATGTTAATTGTCACACTAATAATTATGTCAACAACTTTACATCGCCTCGAGCTTAACATCCGTCGTTAATCTGCCATGTGCAAGTCACGTGCCGTGGCAAGGAAATGTTATTGGCTAGGTTAATCCTTTTTAGAATTTCGATCTACAATTTATCATACAGCTGAATATAAACTTCTTTCATCTAAACACCAAGAAACGAGTTTTATACTTCAACAAGGCTCAAATTCGATTATTAGTCTATGTCCATTTATGTAACTGGGGTATTCATCGTTAAATAAACAATACAAATGACACGGTACGCGTCCACAGTACCGTGTCGCTATAAATGAGCCATGGATTACATGACTAAACAAACAAAGTGACACGTGCGACCAGCGAAGACTCAGATCCAACTGGACCTTCGCCCATTCTGATTGGAGTCTCCACTGTGCGCTTAAAAGGTAGCTGAGGGTCTAAGCTACCTACATACCGACAGCGAAGACTCATCATACTTGGCGGATGCCCAGACTGATCTGAGTCTTCGCTTAGCGCACATGCCACTTTGTATATTGTGTTTTGTCGCGGTCAAATATATATTGTCTAAAGAAGACGAAGGCAATATGGGAAAAGACCTTTTCACATTGTTTCCGCCCATGCGCCTAACGCTCAAATAACGCGTCTTATCTCGATAAATGGCGAGATTTTACAAACATGGGGTAAATGAAACGAATAATTTTATTATTACATTGAATTTAAAAGTGTGAATGGCTTGAGATTAATATATAATACTCAAAACTATATATCAGAGCGCGTAGAAAAAAAATCATGGAATAACTGATGATGGATGGATGATTTGTGATTTTACGTCCTGTTCAACAGTATTTCAGTCATATCAAGACGACGGCAGAGTGATTATGAAAGGCTGTGTGCAGTGGAACCCCTTTTACGGTAGAAAGATTCTCGCATCAAGCGGGGCTCGAACCTGGGTCAGCTTGATCAGTAAGCCTTCGCCTAACCCACTGAGCAACCGGATCTACTCTTAAATAACTGTTTTAAGTTGAAATGAAGGTTGGTTGGTTGGTTGGTTGATTTGATGCTTAACGTCCACGGTAAACAACTAAGGTCATGTCGGGACGGTCAGTTAACCTAACCACACTGTTCCTGGGTAGGCTGAAAAACAGAATTTTTATCTATTTACTTTGAAATTAAAACATCAAATATAGACAGAGGCTTAAAACTACTAATTCATAAGCCTCTGATATAGAACATTTGTTTATTTCATTGATTAACCCATTTTTGCCCAGTGGAATGTTCTATCCCTATCAAATGAATGGGTACATATGTCAGTTAAGGGGTGTGTGGTTTAGTTTATTCATATCATTTTTATAGGAGAAATACCCATTTGTGTAATGCAAACAGTGTAGAGCCTGTTAAGACGCCGTGTTTTCCTGCGTCTGATCTTGGTCTGCACTGTTTGCCTGTGCTATATATATTGGACGCCAGGCATTAATGGGTTAATTTATTTATCTCCTGGTTACTTTCATATATTCTTCGATTAATTTATTTATTTTTTCACCGAAGTACAAACTTAAAGAAATCATATTGCTTGTTTTTGTTAGGTCGGTTTGAAAACGTCAAAAATAGCGCGCCTCGATAGCTTAGTCGGTAGCCTTTGTCTCACGACTAGCTACATTTTTCTACCGCGCAGGTTCGAATCCGGGTCTATGCAATAGGGCTGGCGAGTATGAATGGTTGGCTGTTCTCTAAGGTATATAATAAACAAATAATTATAATAGTATCTTGATCAGGCGTACTGTATCACGTCTCGTAGATGAGCTCATACCATCGGAACACCCTCGACGCAAGCGTCTCGGGTGATCCGATGGTATGAGCTCATCAACTCGACGTGATACAGTACGCCAGATCAAGTTACTGTTATGATAATGTGTATATATCAGTATGGAGTCAGCTGTAGCAGAATAGGTTTAAATTGTGCTAAAATGGGCAGTCAACCTTAGCAAACAGTGGACTTGTCGGTAACGCATCAGACCTGTTCTTAAATTTGTACATGGGGTGGTCGGGTGGTGCGATGGTGCTGTGTGTAACTTCCAGTGCCGGGGCGTCCTACTGGATTGCCAAAAATTGTAGGGCAAGGACCTACTGTGCTTGCAGTAGGTGCGGGTGGGGTTGTTTGGACATTTCTTATCTTGTCTATCATTTCTCCTCTTTCTCCCTCTCTGGGAGACGGCCCGATATAGACTGAAATACTGTCTCAAACGGTCGTTAAACCCAAAAGCAATCAATCAATCAATTAAAGGACCTCTGACGGTTGTAATGCTAATTTGCCTATAAAAATAGTCAAAATACCCAAGAATTTCTCTTGAAATTTGTTGTTCTCAATTTCCTCTAAATGGCCATGAATTCAATTTCTGATTATTTTGCACACAGACTTCAATTATTGGTGGAAAAGCCTAATTATGTAATTAAACGTAATGGAAACAGGAAAAGTTTTTTAAAGATACTTTCCCCCCGTGCCTCAGCTAGCCACTTTGAATGTATGTGTGTACTATCATAATACACATTATATGTGAGTGGGTTGCTGAGGCACGGGGGGAAAGATAGTCTACAGCTGAAAAACTGAAAAAGTGGGTGGGGTACTTACACCCTTTATATCTAAAAATAGGCTAAAGTCCTTAGTACTGAAAAAATATTGCATAATATCAGTAACAGTAGTGTATACGTCAGTTTTAGCGTAGTTATCAATTATGATTTCGATGTCTTAGAAAACCAAATAAATGGACTTATTTTCAGAGACTGAAAAATTCAACTACGTGCTTAATTAACAGAAGATATGACAGCCGCTTACTCCCACGCCACATTATTTTACCGGCTATTATCAATTAAGTCTTTGTTACAAGCCCATCCATCAGCCTTTTGGGCTATTTTTAGAAGGCAAAAGAAAACAGGAGACATTGCAGGTCCTGGTCACACAACTCCTGAAGCCTTATCTGGTTTTTTCGGTTTGTACGCAACAAGAGCAAGTCAACTGTCAAGTAATGGATAAGAAATTTTAGTCTGTATGTATGTACAATGTACATGTATATACACTACTCAAGGTATTTATAAGAGCACCTAATGTTTTTCCATAGACGACACTGAAGCCCAATCCCCTTCAAGAAATATTTAAAGAAATTGATTCATGTTTTAATAGAAGACCTTCTGGTGATATGTGCACGTACAAATTAGGACTCGATTTTCTAAAATCGGCCTTACACTGTGTCTCAAATGTCTATAGTACATGGGATTATTGTGATACGGTGTGTGTGTGTGTGAGTGTGTGTGTGTGTTTACACTGTTGTATCATTTTAATGACTTACATGTAGGCATATTTTCTTTGCGGAAATCATTGTATGGAAATCATGATACTTTATTTAAGCAAATTTATATTAATCAATTAAAGGATTTTTGTGGTAAACTTTACTTTGAATGCAATTTTTCAGAGGAAGACATACTGAAAACTTTTAAAGAAAATAGCTTCTTCAGAGATGTTTTGATTGCGTGGTGTAAGCTTAATAAAAAAGACGTAATTTTGAGCTATTGTAATGAAATAATATGGAACAATTCACAAATAAGAGCTGGTGGATGTACACTTCTGTTTAAAAAATGGTATCAGCTTGGAATAAAATTTTTAAAAGATATATACGATCGTGAGAAGAAAACATTTTACTCATTCCAGAATTTGAAGGAAAAATATAAACTACCTGAAAATGACTTTTTAAAATATATTACGTTAATTAGTAGCATACCAATCGATTGGAAGGCAAATATGAAATTTGAAAATATGAACATTCCACATACACCAACAATCTTTGACCAAATGTTAACAGTCAAACAAACAAACAAATGCATCTATAATAGGCCATGAGCCAGAAATGGTTTACCTACCCCCCCCCCCCCCCCCCCCAGGGGGAATTTTGTAGACCATACTTTTCTTAAAGCCCAGCATCTTAGAAGTATTTTGCAGCATGTTAGCCCTCTGGCGAGTGGGGCGTTAAGCTGTAACAGCCTGTTACAAACGTTACACATTAAAAAAATAAACATAAAATAAAAATAATAAAAAAATATAAAAAAATAGAAATCACTTTCCTATGTTTAAAGTTATAGTGCAGTCTAATAGAACAACCCAGTAGCTAAAAGTTATGGTGTTTGACAGGTCACTTTAGCTCACATGGTGTCATATACGTGACATTTGTCTTTACACTCCATTAAAATTGCTATTTCTATCCAAACTACTTGCTTTTTGTGAGTTACTCCTTTATTATTAGACCATATCTTTGTTACTGTATTAAAGACAATTTATTGATCTTTTCAGATCTGCAAAAATTATTATCCTATCTTGAATACTTTGGGAGAAATAAGATGTCTAACACAGTACCCCCTTATAAATGTTCCATATTACAATTATCACTTTCTGTATAATTCAAGTGCTTAAAATACACTGTATGAATTAAAAAACTACAGGAAAAGGTAATATTGAATATGCCAGCCTATCTAAACAGCAAGGAACAGTTCCACAATATTTTGAACGCATTTTAGTCGGCCATAATGGTCGATTATATACGTTACCGAGGGCTATTTTGTTAAACTCACATAATTTGATGATAGAATCATTTTATTTTCGTTGGTAGCAGTTTCTTCATGAAAGAATCTTTAAATATAAAAGAAAAAATGCATTCTGGTTTATTTTCTATGATAAGTCATTACTAGAAGTAACGTAAATAACATTAACATTTAAAATATTTCATTATAATACATTTAGTCAGGTTTTTTTCCACTGTCACATAAAAAACAATAACATATATAAGTCTGGGTGTTCTTATGATATACTGTGTACTTGGACCTAGCAACACTTCTCTCAGTTATTTCTCTTAGGGATTCATGAGGTGTGTTTTATACGTGATTAAAACCAGTATACTACAAATTGTAATGCTAAGGGCATAGATATATTCTGCACACGTAAAACGGGTTTTTTTCGCTGGCAACTTTGTTATTATATCAAAGATAAAAGTATTTCATAATGGCGTTGCCCAGTTTGTTTCTTTTACAATTTGTACATTTGAGTTCTAAAGACAGTAACAAACGTTAAATTTTGTTATATACAACTTAAAAAATAAACAAAACACCACACCAGAAAAGATAAAAAAGATAAAGCCGCAGCTAAGCCAGCTTAGATTTTGGATATAGGGCTCGAGTTAAATGATATACAATCAGTATGATAACATTAAAAGCTAAGCG
The DNA here is from genome assembly GCA_963989385.1 of Ctena decussata. NCBI lineage: Eukaryota > Metazoa > Mollusca > Bivalvia > Lucinida > Lucinidae > Ctena > Ctena decussata. Next base: position 13,286,354 of record OZ022498.1, read on the forward strand.
CTTTTGACGTGTTTAGTATAAAATTATAAAATAATCAGTAATTAACAATGCAAATGTAGTACCACCTTGTTAACTGACAGGATTTGGTATAGTTTTTACGTGCACACGGAAAAAACAATAAAGCAGAACAGTAAACCTGAAGTTTGAAGACTTAAGCCAAATACAGTTCTGCATCAAAGCTAATGTAGATATTTGCTGGCAGCGTATTCTTACTGTTGTAAGACTATCTTATATTTTACGTTACCAAGGGAAACAGCATTGCTGAGTTACAGTTAAGAAACAAACTTTTGAAAATAATTAATGGTAGTGACAATACATTGCTTTATTTAGCTTATTTATGTATTTAACAATAATGTGTCAACCAAGAGTTTGGGAGAATAGTATCAGAAACATTTAATACAGAAAAGAGACACTGGCAGTTTACTAGCATACTTTAGCAATCTATTAATGCTATGTTTAAGATGATCTATATTTCTATGCTTTTGTTTCTTTCTTTTTAAAGTCTAAATACTTTGGATAATCTCTTAAAGAATCTAACTCCATTCAACCATCTATCAAAGCATCTATTCACCAAAGAACATAAAGATACGTTTAGTTGGACAAAAATGTTTCAGGGACAGTGTTCCAGTAATCTGCACACATAATGAAATGGCAAATGAAAATGACAGAATATATTAATGTTAGTCCTCGCTGTTCAGATATCTTTGAGCAAATCTTAGTTGTTCTCCTTCAGAATGTATTCGCCTACACTGTAGTTATGCTTTGCAGCATAATATTGAGAAAAAAAAAGAAAGGTGGAACAAGTAACGTATACAACGTATTCATTGCGAGTTTATGGATTCTTCATTTCCGATATCCTAAACTAGCAAAACAGTATTTCTAAAGAGCAAATAATCAAACAATAGAAATAGTGCATACCTATACAAGCCTAGGAAGGGTTAACCTAAATAACTAACTGCATTAATCTCTGTGATCTTGTATTACCATATTGTTTACTTTTTAGCAATAAATATGGTTGAAAACTGCTTCTTTATGACATCTTACTGCTTATCTTATCATCTTTGTCCAAATTTATTAAATACTGTTAAGGAATACAGCATTTTGGCAATATCCAAACAACAATTTTAGTTGCTTACATATTGAAAAATTGTCTGACTGAAATTTGTATTTCGTAACACCTTTAGTCCGCGATAGTAACAAGTGGGAATAAAACCATGGGGTTTGCAAAATTACCTGACCAGTTAAATATTTGTAACAACATAATGAAAAATAGAACTCCTGAACAAGCTGACAACAGAATGATGTATGCATTGTAAAGTATGTCACTTTCTATCAGCCTTAAATTTTCACATTGTTAATAGTTTGTATAGTCCGTTTGCTCCCAAATGCAAACGGCATCCCCAATATTTTCTCAAAATTGGTGAGAGGTAAAAGATTTTCGAATGGCTCTTTCTTAATTTTCATCCTATACATAACAAAATTATAATTTTGCAGAATTGTGAGGTTTTGCATAAAATAGTTTCTATACAAAAACAGGACCTAAAATATGTCATTTTCACCTCTTAATTACAAGGGAGTAAAAGTTGGCTGTTGGAATTCCCGTTTAGTTTTACGTGTTAGAGCATGTGACCAATGTATGCTATCCCTGGAACAAAATTTGCATAATTAGTTGAAATTTTATTCTAAATCCATTTTTTCTACTTTTTGTTTCACCCTTACATTATCAAATTTTAAAACATACAATTTTTACTCGCAAAATAATATAATAGTTCCATTTCTATTTACAACATAGTATCAACTGACCAGTGATACCATGTGTTACGCGTGCGGACAGGTGAATACATTTTACTATTTCATTCATATACGCCAACGCCTGTAGTAAACAACGAGTTTACGCTTTGCCTATCAACAATATTTTGGCTGTTCTAACAAGCATACGACGCCCTTTAGTGAAACAGCTCAGTTTTTGCATTAAGGTCAATGGAAAATATTTTACAAAAGCATCCAAAAAATGTGGACTTTCCGTTTTCTGTTATGTATAGTTATAGGAATCATTAGGAAATTGGAACATTTGATGGAACTTTCATCGTTCTCGAGAAAATAGGCAAAACCCCGTTTGCACTTGGGAGCAAACGGACTATAATGTATTTGATGGCCAGGAGCTGCATAAACAGATCATGTAGATCACAAATTAATATGTAAGTTATGATCACGGGAGCCACACATATTTGCTAATCTATGTAAAGCAGTTACTGTGCAAAGAGGCTCGTGGCTGACGATTCGACTGACAGCATAGAAAAATGGTGTTTACCCCTATTGGGAGAGTTGGTACTGCTTTTGATTGCCTCGGCTGGCAGTCACAGTTGCATATTTGTATGTAGGGTAATTGAATGGCTCAGCCAACAGCACAGGTCGCGAAATTGGTTTTATCCCCATCATGACGAGAACCTAAATATATATCAGTTGCAGCATATATCAACTCTTACTTATTTCTTTCTATGCCAAAATTTAAAAAAAAATCATCTTTATGAAGTCACTTTTAAGTGAAACTGAATTGAAGGCAAGGTCGAAATGCTTCAGCTATAACAATCTATGTGGGTCTTGCTGAGTTTTTGTGTACATGTATTTCAAAGAGCTAAATTGCCATCTGACTACCAGTGGTAAGCTAATACTACAGCAATGAATAATTCATATTGCCCGGGAACTAAATTTTTGATAACAGATGACTCACAAATCTTATCCCCCGACATATTACAATTATGTAACGTAACATTACTGTTAGATTGATTTTAAATATACACTATCCAATGATTTTTTTTATAGTTTGAGGACATATAAAAACGGGCGTTTCTCCGTGTTTACATATACAACAATGTCTACTTAAGACATAATATAAATAATATTAAAAACGAAATGCAGCTGATTTTCTTAGCTTTTCTCGTCATTTTGTAGGTTAAATTCTTCAAAAATAAGTTTCTGTCCACATTTAATATATCCACTGCTAACTGCTGCCTAACTTATCTAAGCTGTGCATGAATCAAAGAAGATTGATGGAGCACGTATAAACTTCACCAATTCAGAGATTTAGTCTGGTTGTTTTTTTCCGAATTTTTGTAGTGGTTATATACGTTACATATTTATCGTGACTGCTGTTGGGTTTTGTAAGACTTTAGTTTGTTTATTTCTTATACCAGACTATTGAAACAGTCATATATATAACAATTACTTTTCTCTTCACTTCATTCTTACAATTTTCTCCTTATATTACATGTATTTAGACACTGAAGGGGAAAAAACGTCAAATACAACGTAAACTACGTTATACGGGTTAGTCAACTTGTCGTTGACAATGTCAATTACCTTGAAACTGCGATTTATGTACTAGCAGACAAAACCCAACATTATTTAGGGCGAATACTAACATTTGTATACCAATGTGTATTTTCAATTATAACGTGAATATGTAAATTTGGGTAGTGTAAGTAACGTTGACGTTACACGTTAATGTCCCAACGTACAGAGGGCTAACATGTGTCATTTTGTTTCTAAGATAATGTTGTTTCAGAAAATCATGGTGTCCAAAATTCCCCCTGGGGGGAGGGGGGTCTATGGTCAGCTCAAGGTCTATAATATGTTCCTCCACAAGATAAACATAGAAGACAAGAAATCTGAAACAAAGTGGAATAATTATTTTTTCAAGTGGTAATTTAAACTGGAAAATTATTTACGTTACGCCAATAAAATCACTTATGGACATAAAAATTCGAAACTTCCAATATAAATTTCTACACAAAATTATACCGACAAACCAGTTTTTAGCTAAATGTAACGTAGTAGGTTCATCGCTCTGCGATTTTTGCACTTTGGAAATAGAAACGACAGATCATCTTTTTTGGGAGTGCATACATGTACAAAGCTTTTGATGCAGTTATCTTCTCTCTTACAGGACAATAATGTAAATATTGAACTAAACTTGAAAAAGATAGCTTTCGGTGAATGCCGGTTAATAACTAAACTAGATACACAAGTTAAGAATTTCATTATATTTGTAGCAAAATATTTTATTTTCGCAAATAAGTATTCAAAAACGATACCGTCTTTGCAAGCTTTTAAATCATTTTTTACCAGATAATCCAAATAGAGAAGGAAATAGCCTTTAAACACGACAAAATTGCCCACTTCGAAAATAAATGGAAAAACACTCAGCGTATATTTATTTAATACTACACCAATCTTACAATCTTATCAATTGGAAGGCGGCAGACAACTCACGATTGTTCTTAAAAGGCAAACTCTCTCATTCCTTTTTTCTCTCTCTCTCTTTTTCTCTCTCTCTGGTACCTGGACTCACTTTTCTGCTTCTTTGCCTCTTCTTCTCTCTCTCTCTTATTATACCCCCGACATACGAAGTATGTCGAGGGGTATATAGTTTTCGTCTTTCCGTCCGTTCGTCCGTCTGTCCGTTCGTCCGTGTGTGCGTGCGTCCGTCCGTCCGTTAACATTTGCGTCAAAGTTTTGCGTTAAGCTTTTAATGTTTGCTTATATTTCCAATATCCTTTGATGAATGCTGTTGGTATGTGCCTAGATTTACTTACAGGCTCAAGCAGAATACTTATCATCATCTGGATGCTGCTGCTGACCTTAGTTCAAGGTCACAGACTTAAACATTTGCGTTAAAGTTTTGCGTTGAGTTTATAGTCTTCTTTTATATTTCTTATATCCTTTGATGGAACCTTTCAATATTTGACTAGGGTTACTTTTAGGTTCATACAGAGGAGTTTACATCATCTGGATGCTGCTGCTTACCAAAGGTCAAGGTCACAGACTTGTGTGTTACTGGCGAAAGTATGTGCACATAGTACTGGTTAACCGCTTAGGAGGTCTAAGCCTGCCCAGGAATAGTGTGGTTAGGTTAACTGACCGTCCCGACATGACCTTAGTTGTTTACCGTGGACGTTAAGCATCAAATCAACCAACCAACCACAGACTTGTGTATTTGTGTTAAAGTTTTGTATTATTTTTTTCTTTGTTTATATTTCTAACATCCTTTGATGAATCCTTTTTGATAAATGACTAAGCTTACTTCTATGTTCATACAGATTAGTTGACATCATCTGGATGCTGCTGCTGACCAAGGTCATCGGCACAGACTTATATGTTTACATTCAAGTTTTGTGTTAAGTTGGTACTCTTTGCTGATATTTGTAATATACTTTGATGGAATCATTTAATATGTGACTAAGTTTACTTCTAGGTTCAAACCATGTATAAGATTGGTTTCATTAGGCAGTAGTTTTTAAGGTGGTGGTTTCATTAGGCAGTGGCGCTGGTCGGGGGTATACGTGAGCCCCTGCTCACTTGGTCTAGTATATTTAGTGTTATAGCCCTTTTCATATTTACGCAAAATCTGACTGTCTGAAATGTTTCTCTTTTTAAACTGAATTAGACAGGATAACGGTTTTCTCCGCTACTAAAGTGCAGGTGTACAACGGTAGTTTAGCTTCAAAGCAAACCGTCTTGTCACAAACTTAACGGTACCTGTCAGCGGTTTTATTAACGCATAAATCACCAAGCACGTGGCAATGCTCTTCAACTGTGAAGTTACAAAATACGGTGAAATCAATCGAATAATAATAGTAAAAAAGGATAAGCAGTCAAGCCCGACTGCGTAAATAATGCGCTATAAAATGAGATAAGGCATTGTTATTATTATTATTTGATAGAAAAGTGCAGAGTTCCTGGTGGTTTAAAACGGCGGTGATAGTTTAGCACTAAGGGGTAAAGATGAGACAATCTGCAAGTATACGACACTCAGGCAATAAAGATAACATAATTCGCCGCCCGTGTACATACTGGTAATACTGGTCAATACCCCTACCTGAGCTGTCATTTTAATTGAGTCGCGACGTGAGAAAGAAGTACGTTTAGACATAGGCAAATAGCGAATATTTAGAACAGCCTGCAAGTCTGATCTGAGCAGAGTGTTCGCTATTTGCTGTAGACTTCATTTATTGTTGATCAGGAACGAGGTGATTTTGCTAACATTGCATATGCACAGGCTGATCCGAGTTTGATCGAATAATCATTATATACGTGCAAAAGTGGCTGTCGTTCGAGACAGTCTATAAAAGGATCTACTCAGTCGACAGGGGAAGACGACTCGGCTTTTGGGACGCTATTATAAAAAAGATCCGCATGTTATGTGTATCTGCGCAGTTTACTGTACAGTCTGGTCAGAGCATACACCGTATGATTCACCTATCCTGCAACATGTGCCTATCATGCTGTTTTTACATATAGGCTTGTTTGGGCAACGACGCGGCTTGAATCCAAATGATGTCATTTTCATAGGGTCAACACTTTTAATAAGAAAAGGATTTGCTCCATTCAGAAAGGGATGTAAAAATGAAAATGGCAGTGTTGCTTCCCCGAAAAGTGTGCCCATTCACCTTAAGACAGATCTTTCCCGATATCAACCAATACGGGACATACCATGTATCCTTTTCACTTCTAAAGTTTGATCAAATACATTATAAGATCAACTCTTAACCATAACAAACTGGCCAATCTGATCTGAGTCTGCGCTTGGCGCACAACCACATTGCTGGTTTTCTCGTGTCGTGGCTCATATGCAGGTGTACCCACACACATTAAAAGTTTGTTATAGTAAAGGCGACCATTTTACACATAGGGTATTTAGGTAAAATTTTCAATCACAGAAATCATTTCTCCGATTCTGAAAGGACGCCATCAGACTCAGTGCCGGGCTCAGATAGAAGATACACATCAATGATTCTTCCTTGGCTTCCTGGGAAACAGCTTTGAAAAGAAAAAATAAGATATTCGAACACGCAGCAAAACGAGGGAAAACTGTTACATGTATGAGCTGTAGGCCTAATGTTTAATAGTCCGAAAACTTTGAGAATTTATCCGCGCGGCAGAGTCAGTTTCGTTTTCATGTAAATACAAGTACTGTGATTTTGCCATGCGGAGTTCTGATTTATAAAACAAACTTCTCACCTCTTATTTTTCCTTCATTTCGATGCATCTTTTAAAGTCCGAACATTTGATTATTGATCCGTGCGGCAAAATCATGTTTTCTATATTTCATGAATGAACTAATTAATAAGCTGTGACGTATAATTTTTAGCTATCAAACCAACAGTTTTACGGATTTGCATATCTCAGTGAATGTCAATCACCTTTGAGACTGCCCTGTTGCAGCGTTCGCTAATCAAGACACGCCACTTATTATTGAGTGATACAATTGAAGGTAAAACTTGACAGTTCTTACATCAGAAAGTCTATTCTTACTTGTCCGGGGGCTTATCAAAATACGAAGTTTTACATTTGCAAAGGCATTTGAGCCGCGACACGACAAAACCAACAATGTGGTTGTGCGCCCAGCGCAGACTCAGATCAGCCTGGGCATCCGCCCAGTCTGATCAGAGCCTTCGCTGACCGCATGGAGGTAGCTTAGGCCCTAAGCTACCCCTTGAGCACATAAAGAAGAGACTGAGTAAACTGGGCGGATGCCCAGTCTGATCTGAGTCTACCCTGGGCGCACAACCACATTGTTGGTTTTCTCGTGTCGCGGCTCATTTGTTTTTGTTAAAATCGCTAAAGGGAAAATCGGCACGCACAAATTAACACTTACATGGACCAAAAAAGTTAAAAAATAATCGCACAAATAGAAAATAATTTGTTCTGTTCATAGCTCCAGTGACCTGGTGGGAAAGAGCGCTGGCTCTTATACGTCATCTCTGTGACTGCTGTGGGTTCGAGCCTCGCTCAGCGCACAGGCCGACAACAGTTCTGCTTGCGAAACGTCAGGAGTTTTTCCCATGAGCTCCGGTTTTGGCTATTAAAAGGGCCTGTTAAACACTGGTTTTCTTTTTTCTCTTTTTAAGCTTGCCAATGACTATATCATTAACATCATGTCAAATAAAAAGGTCGCATTTTGTACATATTGCAGTTTAGTTCAATTGCGCTCGCTACGCATTTGAAGATCGGGTGAAAGGGAGGCAGGTAATATAGATCAATAATAATTATGAGACTACCAATAAGACTGATGTAATCGAAGTTTTATATTAACTGGCCGCACTCGAAAATAGCTTTGTATTGTTGAAGGGCTATCTGACCAAAACGACACCTGCTCTATTCTGTCCCACTCTGTTTGATGATTCCTGCATTTTTTTACGGCCGCCCGTAAAAATAAAGGTAAAATGACTGGCAGCTGGTTGCCAGTTATTTTACCGTAAAATCTACGGATTTTTTTTACAGTGCATAACATCACCTGAAACTGAACCTTAAAACGAATGGGGGAATATGGAAGGTAAAGATCAGCCTGCGCTTCCGCGCAGTCTGATTGCTTAGATAATCTGATACTGGGGAATAAAAGTGAGGATTCAGTTTGATCACTTTACACAGCGTGATGGCATAGCTTGCATTTTTTGGCGAAGCATATCGTATCGCGAGTGTGTTGTCCATAGTCGAAGTCATCAGCTCAGCTGCATGCAGTCATGCATCAAGAGGTTAATCTTTTACTGCTGGGTTGACAAAATGTTCAGTCGTTGACCGGACCGGGTTTGGAAGCCGCGACTTTCTGTGCAATAGCTATGCGCTCTAACAAATGGACTACGGCGCGACACACAAATCACTAGAAAACTGTGCAGTCCAAAAGTCTGTAACTCTGGTAACACACTTTGGTTGGTTGTTTTGAGTTTAACGGCCCTTTGAGACAGTATTTCAGTCTATATCGGGCCGTCTCCCAAAGAGAGGGAGAAAGAAGAGAGGTGTGATAGCTCGAGAAAAATGTCCAAACAGCCCCACCTGCATCTACTGCAATCAAGGACGCCACGGAATTGGAAGTTATACCCAGCACCATCGCACCACCAAACCACCCCGATAACACACGTGAGAGTCGTCAGGCTAAAAGTAATGCTTTAGCTGTTGTGCACAAAACACAGGTTGGTGTGAGTCATCAAAGCCTACATATGCCCTAACGCCCTTTTACGCGTCGGTAAAAGGGACGATGGGAAATTAGCGAGCTGCCCAGTCTGCATTCGTACATAAATTCCGGGCTCGAGACGCATTGGAAGCGGGTATCTTTTCAGTCATAAACAGCCTTTCATTATCACCAACCCATCGTCCTGATATGGCTGAAATTATGTTAAAAAGGGCGTAAAATCGTGATTCATTCACCATCGACAAACATTTATAGGTTTGATTTTCAACAAATTAATCTAATAAAGGTAGCAGATCCGAATTTGTTAGCTAGTCAAAGCAGCTAAACATCTTTTCAAGCGCAGAAATTGATTGACATTTCCGGCTACTGATTACATCGCTCTACCGTTATATTGTCATGTGTACTCAATACAAGAGTCGCAGGTCTTTGAGACGTTACAGTTATGTCTGTCACTGACCCGTTAAATCGTCTAGAGAAAGTAAACGTTGTAGACGCTAAGATTCCACGAAAATTTGAAAACTGCCGTACTGTATCACACTGAATAGCAAAATGCCTTGATAGCACATACCATACTTGTAAAACTTAGAAAAGATTAGTATTGTACATATACTGAATTCTGATGTTGCTTGCTTGTTCAACATAAATTTATGTATATTCTTGTGCGTATATATATACACATATATACATATATATATGTACTGTGTATTTGTTGTGCTATGTTATTCAGTAATAAAATTATATAACAAAAAATCTTTTCTTTGCCCTGAAATCGCGATCCAGATCAGCCTGTTTCTCACGGAAAAAAATGCCCAATAGTAAGAACAAGGGCAGGACACAATAAGAAAATTATTTTCCAGGACAAACACGAATAAACCGGTCAGGGGCTATGAACTGGGACAAACACAATTAAGCCGATCAGAAACTAAGAAGGGGAATCTTCGAAACCAAGAAGCCGAAGCGGGCGGAGCTGGCCTCGTCATAGCCTCTAACCTGCATTTTGTTGTGATACATGCAATTTCTAAAACATGTTTTGTGGTCCTGCAGAGTTTTTGAAAATGGTCCCATTTTTACCAGTCATTTGTAACTATAAAGCATTTATAGCCGAAACTTCGAAGTATGGCCCACGTTCCTTCTATCGAATATGTTCTCTGCTCTTGAAGGAACTCTTTTCGATTTTAATTTTACTTCACTGCAGCTGGTGTTGTGCCGTGTGTCTCCCCGTACATCATCCATAGTGCAGATTATATTTCATTTTTGTCCTTTGAGATCGGAGGACATATTCTGAGAAATCAGAAATTTTGATTGGTTTTCACTTGTGTTCTAGATCATCGTTTTTTTTTCATTATTTGGACCCTTTAGTTATTAATCAGTCTTTGAATCGACTGCCTTATTGAAATTAAGAAATTAAAGTACTTTTCTCTGGTTTTTGTCACCACTTCATGCCAGGGTCACTGATGAGGCTTCAATAGCCGAAACTTCGAAGTATGGTCCACGTTCCTTCTATCGAATGTGTTCTCTGCTCTTGAAGGAACTCTTCTAGATTTTAATTATTCTTACAAGAGACTTGAGACATATTGCTGCTCAGATAAGAAAAAGAATATCAACAAATACAGAGGTCATATGTGATATACAACTGTTCTTGCTATTTAATCAAATATCTGGATATTAAAGCATTCATCAACTACAGACTAATTAAACGCAACATGCAGGTGCGACCATGATTAGTTGTTGCTAAAAACAGAGATAATGTGGGAGGTAGACTCGAGGCCTGTAGCGAACAATCTTTTTGTGTTTCTCTGCCTAGTAGTAAATTATTAAACTTTGCCATTTTCAGGGAAGAAGCTCTGGTGGCAGCCAGAGCATATCAGGAAGAGCAGATCATCATGTCTAGACAAAACAATATAGAAACATAATACAATATGGCAAACAAACAAAATTAGGCCACACCTTAGACAGAGTTACAGATTTAAAAATCTTTCTAAGGTAAAGAAATAGTCTGCGGTGCCAGTAACAGTATACAGTCAATAACACCAAACTTTGTTCCGACAATCAGAGATAAAAGTGCAACCTCTGACTACTACACGTGTCCCCTCGATCCCTCCCCAATCCCCCGACCCCCTCGACGTAACTCCTTTGTTAAGTTCCTGTTCCGGCATGCTTTTTAGGCGTGTATCTTATCTGTCGAAAAAAAAGAAATAGGTAAAAGGAGAGAAAGCAACTCATTTTCATTTTGCATCCCTTTTTAAATAGAGTCAACTCTAAAAGTATATTAATTGCTCACAGAGGAGCAATAAATCATTAATTTATGATGATCCTTTCAATCAGGTACATATACACAAGACTAGTGGCTCACCTGCAGATCTTTCCACCGCAGTAAGGAGCATAGACTGAGGAGATACTGTACTAGGCTATCTTCTTTAACTAATTTGGTTTTCTTTCTTTTCAAATTGGTCTTTCTTTCTTCGAAATTTAAAACTTATTAGAAATTTGTGTCAGGAAAAGTATTAAGGGAAATAACCAACATGGATGATAAATTCCAAAATATTCTCGCTTTGTGCCCGATTCCAACTTTGCACAGAGACAATTCCGGAATTGTCTTGCGCAAGTAAGAATTCCCACTTTGCGCAACAAAGTGAGTATTCCTCTTTGAGCAGTACAATTCTGGAATTGTACCGATTTCTACCGTTTGCGCAGGACATATATACTCAAAAGCAAAAATAACGCATATTTTTCTTTTTGGTGTTTTTATGTTAAAACAAAAATCTGCTGAAATTGACAAAACAGGGAAGATATAATCAATGCATGGAGTACACTTCGTCGCAAACTTATTGAAAGTTTTTTTGTTTATTCATGCGTAACGAAAGCGTTAACAATCAAGGGGTCAATCTCAAAATTCACAAATACTGATCAGTTAACTAAGTGTCTTGAATTGAGTTGTACCTGGCTTCAAAATTGATTCCGTCTCTATCTGGGACGCTACAATGCCTGAGAAACATCATCAATAATTTTCAGCATTGGTTATTTGTTATATACAAAGTTATGTGTCTTTATGCAAATTCCGTAAAGTAAGCAATTTTTGCGATACCAAAACAAAATTTTGTGGAATTTTCAGCAAACCGAATCGGAAATAGATTCCAATTCAGGTTAAATAAATGGGTAAGTGATGACAATCAAATGGAGTATGCTACCAAAGGCTAGTAACTCTGTTCTCCTTCCCAACTGGAGCTTATGTCTTCAATTCACGCTAAGTAGTGAAATCGGTTACCTGTTACCTGGAGCGAGTATTAGTGTGAATGCAGTTATTTCCCTTAGACCCGGGGAGCAATAGGCATTAATCGATATTAGGAATGTGATATCGATGTCCATATCCTAGGATCTTTACAGGTGTTGAACTTCTCTGAAGCCGGTTTTGTCATCACTGTGTTTAATATTTATCAGCATAATAACAATACAAAGGAGCTGGATGGAAAGATTTTTTTTTTTTAACAATGTGGATTTTCTTTTTCTCAGATCCAATCAATTTACTTTTTCAGTTGCTCCTTTTCGTTGTAATAAGTCTTTTTCTCCCTCTCTCAGATATTTAGGTCACATTTCGTAAGAATTGGCGAGAAAATAAATCTGATTATTGGACAGTTTTGACAGCGGTTTGTTTTAGTTTCTGACAACAAAAACACAAAACAATAATACTTATAAAAATAAAATTATCATATTTCGATCCCTTTGACGGCCTCATCTTTATGGAAAGATTAAGCCTGATACAGGTACCCATCCACCCACAAAGTTTTTCTCGTTTTTTTTTTTGTTTTTTTTGCCCCTCCCATCGGGGCTTGCGAAATAGGTTGGCTGCTAGACTGGCTCCAGTCTGAAACATTGATTTGTCTAAATTCATATATTTTTTTAAAGCTAAATTTTAGATACTATGTCTCTAAAATTCCATTTTTCTCTTGGTCTGATGTTGAAACATCAGCTAAGAGAAAAGAAGGATTACAGAGGATGAAATGAATAACAGTGAGTCTACGAAAAAAAAAGAATTTAGGCAAATCAATGTTTCAGACTGGCTGCCTGTTGCTTCTGTGGCAGAGCTGCTAGACCTGGGTGTCATTTATCGCAGGCCGACCAATACTTGTAGTCCTACAAATTTAGAGGCAACATCTCGACATGACTAAAATATTGTTTACTATGATGTTAAACCAATTCTCAAAGCAACGAAAACCTTTTTCTCTTGATCATTTTCTGTTTTTACAAAACTGTTTAAAAGTTTTATGTAAATTGTGTCTTTCGGCTTGTAACTAAGCTGCGCTATTTAAAACATTAAAGATAAAAGATTTAAGATTAGAATTTTCTGCGGACAAAAATAAATAAACAAATGAGCCATACCACGACAGAAACAAACAAGTTGGCATGTGCGGCCTGCGAACACTCAGAATAGCGTGTGCATTCGCTCATCTGATCTTGGTCTTCGCTGTCGGCATAGAGGTAGCTTAGATAATTGCCTGTCCTGTAAGCGCACAGCGAAGATTCTGATTAGTCTGGGCGGCTGCCAAGGCTGATCTGAGTCTTGGCAGGGCGCTATGGCACTGCGTTGATTTTGTTGCGACGCGGCTCAAATTACTGTTTTATACAAAAATAATCATAAGAATGACATTCGGATTAAATATCCATTTCTGACCTTCATTGCCGTTAGCAGGTGTTAATTTTGAAATTGCATTGTTTTGACAAGACGTGCGACCCAATGTATTTTTCACACCTCTCGGCCGGCAGCGCCTACTCAGTTGATGACCTTAGCAAACAATTAAATGAGCCGCGACAAAGGTGCACGTTCGCCCAACAAAGTCTCTGATCAGCCTGGGCATCCGCCTGATCTGTTCAGAGGCTTCGCTATCGGCATGGAGGTAGCTTAGAGTCTTAGCTACCCTTTAAACGCATAACACAGATTCTGCTCAGATCGGATGGCTGTCCAGGCTGATCTGCATCTTCGCTGGGCGCACAATCCACTTTTTTTTCGTTTTATCGTATCGCGGCTCATACGAGGAAATTATGAAAATTGACCAGAAAAGAAAGTGACCTGGCCTTGGCCGGACCGCTGACAACTGCTTTGTAGCTTTCAATTGTTCTTTTCGCATTTCTTACTGTTTTTAATTACATCATTCTTAATTTAATTACCACATGAGAATAGCTTGTCAGTTTTAAATGGTTTGCGCACAGTCACAGCCTGAATTGATAACACATGTTCAAAATATTTTAATCAGAAATTCGGATCAATTTGATTTGTGCAGAAACACGGGTTAGATTATGTACAAACTCAAAGTAAACTAAAATTGACAAATTATTAACTGATTATAAACTCAGACCAGTGTTTCGCAAGTGGATAGGCTGGTCTGAGTCAGTTTGCATAGTATAACTAATTCCATAAATTGAATATTGCAGCTTTATATTTTTGCATTTATTTTTGATCAAATCAGGATGACTTTATAACAAACTTTTGACAATTACGAAAACAGTTAAGAGGTAATATCGGATTTTATGATCGATAATCGATTAATCCTCGAGTAATAAGCATGTTAATTGTACTGTATATTGTCATCAAATTCCGCTGAGCGTGCGAAAACTGATCAGGCACTGTTCAGTCTTATCAGTTTGCACATATCAGAGGCTCATAAGTGCGCGCAGATGCACAGGTTTATTATCGTAAGTACTCATATTAGCAGAAATACAGAAATAGAGCACAAAAATATCTTTCAATATTCCGTTCTAGCATCACTTAAAACAGTCATAAATTAAAATGACAAACTTCATTATGAACAGAAATATTACAAATAAAGTTAAGGATAAAAACATTTTTTATAGCCTTGCAAGAAAAATGTTTCATAGCAATTTCTTCCCATAGCGATTAATCCTTACACTACCATGGCTACGGGAAAATCTTCGCCAGATTTAGTTTCTTACAATAAACATTTTTTTCGACAGTAATATCTTTAGGGTGCAATACGGTGTATGTATCTTCGTGTCTCCTGATTATGAATAAGCAAATCTTTCAGTCAATAATACAATTCTGTGGATTCTAAGATTCTACCCTGGGATACACAAAACGTATTTCGGTTTCTTTGATAAATACGCCCCACCACACTCAAATAAATTTCAATCAAAAATGTTAGCACAAACATTAGCAATTAGGATAATAATTAATAGATTGATCGAACATTACCAAAAAATATGTAATTATTGGTTTACAAAGTTTTTTTTAGCTTATAAAGGGATTGTTTAAAACTACAAGTAGTCGATTAACTGTCTGTTCATTTTTTGATGGTCACGTGTAAGAGTTACGTGGTTTGTTTCTCGTTTTTCCTTTCTTGTGTGTATTCGTTTATTCTTTCTTTCCTTCTTTCTTTCTTAATAAGACAATATAAATATTCTTCCTTTCTTATAGTTAGATCATAAAAGCACATATATATTAAATACATAAACAAAATACGAATAACAAGACATGAAGTGGTGTAAGCCTTTGAGCAATATAGGCGGATTTGGACTTAAACTATTTGAAACTACATGTATTATAAGCGAGGTTGTTTTAAAACGCGACTTTCTGTATGTTTAGAGATCGATGGAAGAAACTTTTAATATACTTATTTTATAATGAATTACATCAACGTAAACCTTGTAAAAATCTCTCAGTGGTGATAACTTATAAAAGTTTTATAGAAAATCCGATCACTTTCAAATTTTAGGTTGAACATAGCTTCTTAGGCATTTTCGACATTATTCTTATATAATTCGATGTGATTGAAGCTTCAAACTTCAAACGCCGATGGAAGAATCAAAACATGAAGTTAATTTGTATATTTTTATACCATATTAACGGGCAAAGACTGAAGTTTATGATCATAACTTATAAAAAATTGTCGTAATATCATATATGTATTTGATTTAACATTTTACATTATATTCCTATGTAATTGCATATAACACTCGACATTATTTGAACAGGTAAGCTCTCGGATAAACCCGTAAGTCGCTATCGGTAGTTTCCGCCATATTGAAGCATTAAGTTCCCTATGCAGTAATGCAACCGCAGATTGAAATTTTGGGCGCTGGGTCCTTGAAAGCACAGGACAAAACTGAATGAAAATTATACTGCGTCTTAACAATAAATAGCAGTCTACGGTTAGCGAATCGGGGGACAAGATTCTTCCCAGGAAAACATTTTTATCGGCCTTTAAATTTCGTAACTCAAACCGGAAGTGAGCAAAATACGTGCTCATTTCAAACCAAAAATTGTTTTAAACGGGTCCTTTGCCCATAGTCTAACTCATTTTGAATCCCAAATTACCAGATTTTTCTAAAGATTTGATGATTCAAACGATTTTCAAAAAGTTTGAAAAACTTTGGAAAATGCAGATTTTTACATGTGCGATTTAACTGTATAAGAATTAATTTTTAAAAAGTTTTATACCGTTTTCCAGTTGGTTACATCATTCTGAACTCACGTGCAGCAAAATCGTATTGATAATCTATTTTTTGCCACTGTGAGCCAGAATTTTGTGATATTTGCCTTTTGGACAAAAATCTTCATATTTTTTTCAAAGAATTGCACTGTGACAAGAAAATGCTGCAAAACTTATGGCCACGTAAAGGTAAATTCCAGTACTAAGTTAAAAGTAAAATATCATTACATTAAATGAGGCAAAGCAAGACACTATAAAGTATGCGTTTCATTTGCTGTTGAGTAAACATATATTCATGTCTTCAGCAAGACAATACTCCAGGGAACAGTTAATAAACCAAGTCTATGTAGAAGAGTGATACAGATGCCATTATTTAGGCATGCCTTATGCACTATACATGGCCCAAGGAGCGTTAGGCGCCGTAGCCAAAGTGGTTAGAGGCGCTCGGATATGGTGCAGAATGCATCAGGTTCGAATTCCCAAAGGGCAGCCAGCGGCTGAAAAAAAAAAACAACAATATAAAAACTCTTATTCAATACAGCAGTAAGTGGTTACGTTTCATGAAACAGGGAAGGTTACAGAGGGATGGGCTCCGTCATTTAAACTATGCGCCCAAGATACGGCGGTCCTCTAAATATCCTTGCCCCACTGCGACAAGGCTACGAGAAACCCTTACCTGTTTATGTAGTAAACTGTGGTAGAGAACAGAGGAAGCAATCATGATATATAAGAACATGTACCTGCAACCAACATTAATCGGAAAGAAAAAAAGAAAAATACATCTTAGCTCGTCTATGATTATCATTTGTTGTTTAAATGTATTATTTCCTAGGCATGTGAATATATATTCTGAAAAATGCTAATCAACTGGAGCTTATATCTTCAATTCGGGCTGAGTAGTGTAATCGGTTACCTGTTACCTGGAGAGAGTATTAATGTGAATGCAGTTATTTCCCTTAGACCCGGGGAGCGATAGGCATTAATCGGTATTTGGAATGTCATATTGATGTCCATATCCCAGGACAGGTGTTGAACTTCTCCGAAGCCGGTTTTGTCATCACTGTGTTAACAATACGAATGCGCTGGATGGAAACATTTTTAATTTTTAACAATGTGGATTTTCATTTTTTTTTCTCAGATCAAATCAATTTACTTTTTCAGTTGCTCCTTCTCGTTTTAATAAGTCTCGTTTTTCCCCTCTCTCTGATATTTAGGTCAAATTTCGTAAGAATTGGCGAGAAAATAAATCTGATTATGGTCAGTTTTTGACAGCGGTTTGTTTTAGTTTCTGACAACAAAAACATAAAATTAGTTATAATAATGAAATTATGATATTAATATCCCTTTTACGGTCTCATCTTTATGGAAAGATTAAGCTTGATACAGATACCCATCCACCCACATAGTTTTTCTCATTTCTTTTTTTTTTTTCCTTTTACCCCGCCCATCGGGGATCGCGAAATAGACTGGCTGCCTGGTGCTTCTGCGACAGAGCTGCTAGTCCTGGGTGTCATTTATCGCAGGCCGAGCAATACTTGCAGTCCCACAAATTCAGAGGCAACATCTCGACGACTAAATTTTTTTACTGGGACGTTAAAACACTACTCAACAGGAACGATAATGTTTTCTCTTGATTTTCTGTTTTGACAAAACTGTTTAAAAGTTTTATGTAAACTGTGTCTTTCGGCATGTAACTAAGCTGCGCTATTTAAAACAATAAGATAGAAATTTAAGATTAGTCTGACTGTCTCTGTTTTTCTGCGAACAAAAGTAAATAAACTAATGAGCCATACCACGACAAAAATAAATTGGCATGTGTGCCCTGCGAACACTCAGAATAGCGTGTGCGTTCGCCCATCTGATCTGGGCCTTCGCTGTCCGCATAGAGGTAGCTTAGACCATTGCCTGTCCTGTAAGCGCACAGCGAAGATTCTGATTAGTCTGGGCGGCTGCCAAGGCTGATCTGATTCTTGGCAGGGCGCTATGGCACTGCGTTGATTTTGTTGCGACGCGACTGAAATTACTGTTTCATACAAAAATAATCACAAGAATGACGTTCGGATTAAGTATCCATTTCTGACCTTCATTGCCGTTAGCAGGTGTTAATTTTGAAATTGCATTGTTTTGACAAGACGTGTGACCAGCTGTATTTTCACACCTTCCGACCGACAGCGACTACTCAGTTGATGTCTTTAGCAAACAATTAAATGAGCCGCGACAAAGGTGCACGTACGCCCAGCGAAGTCTTAGATCAGCCTGGGCATCCGCCTGATCCGATCACAGGCTTCGCTATCGGCATGGAGGTAGCTTAGAGTCTTAGCTACCCTTTAAACGCAAGTTCAGACTCTGCTCAGACCGGGTGGCTGTCCAGGCTGATCTGCGTCTTCACTGGGCGCACATTTCAATTTGTTCGTCTTATCGTATTGCGGCTCATATGAGGAAACTTTTGAACATTGAGCAGAAAAAAAAGTGACCTGTCCATGGGCGGAACGCTGACCAGTGCCTTGCAGCTTTCAACTGTTCTTTCCGTATTTCTTACTGCATTTACTTCTATCTCAATTTAATTTCCACATGATAATTTTAAATGGTTTTCGCACAGTCACAGGCAGATTTGATAACAAATGTTTAAAATATTTTGAACAGAAATTCGGATCAGTTTGGTTTGTGCATAAACACGGGTAAGGTTATGTACAAACTCATATTCAACTAATATTGACAAATTATTAACTGATCATAAACTCAGACCAGTGTTTTGCAAGTGCATAAGTTGGTCTGAGTCAGTTTGCATACATAATTAATTCCATAAATTGACTATTGCAGCTTTATATTTTTTGCATTTATTTTTGTTCAAGTCATGATGACTTTAACAAACTTTAACGGTTTGACAATTACGAAAACAGTTTAGAGGTAATATCGGATTTTATGATCGATAATCGATTAATCCTCGTGTAATTATAAGCATGTTAATTGTACTGTATATTGTCAACAAATTCCGATCAGCTTGCGCAAACTGATCAGACATTGTTCAGTCTTATCAGTTTGCACATATCAGAGGCTGGTGCACAGGTTTATTATCGTAAGTACTCATATTATAGCAAAAATACAAAAAAAAAAAAAAAAAAAAATACAAAAATGTCTTTCAATATTCCTTGCTAGCCTCACTAAAACAGTCATAAAATTAAAGTGACAAACTTGCATTATGAACAGAAATATTACTAATAAAGTTAATTTATAGCCTTGCAAGAAAAATGTTTCATAGCAATTTTTTCCCATAGCGATTAATCCTTACACTACCACCATGACCACGGTTACGCGAAAATCTTCACCATGATTTAGTTTCTTACATTATTTTTTTTCGACAGTAATATCTTAAGAGAGCAATACAGTGTATGTATCTTCGTGTCTCCTGATTATGAATGAGCAAATCTGCCAGTCAAAAATATAATTCTATGGATTCTAAGATTCTTCCCTGGGATACACAAAACATATTTCGGTTTCTTTGATAAAAACGCCCCACCACACTCAAATAAATTTCAATCAAAAATGTTAGAACAAACATTAGCAATTATGATGATAATTAATAGACTGAATCAGACATTACCAAAAAATATGTAATTGGTTTGCAAAGTTGTTTTTTTTAGCTTATAAAGGGATTTTTAAAACTACAAGTAGTCGATTAACTGTCTGTTCATTTTTGATGGTCACGTGTAGAAGTTACGTGGCTTCTTTCTCTTTTTTCCTTTCTTGTGTTCATTCGTTTATTCTTTCTTTCTTAATAAGACAATATGAATATTCTTCTTTTCTTAGTTAGATCATAAAAGCACATATATAAATACATAAACAAAACACGATTACCAAGAAATGAAGTGTTAAGCCTTTGAGCAATATATGCGGATTTGGACTTAAACTATTTGAAACTATTATGAGCGAGGTTGTTTCGAAACGCGATTTTCTGTATGTTTAGAGATCGATGGAAGAAACTTATAGTATACTTATTTTATAATGAATTACATCAATGTAAACCTTATAAAAATCTCTCAGTGGTGATAACTTATAAAAGTTTTATAGAAAATCCGATCATTTTCAAATTTTAGGCTGAACATAGCTTCTTAGGCATTTTCGACATTATTCTTATATAATTTCATGTGACTGAAGCTTCAAACTTCAAAAGCCGATGGAAGTACCAAAACATGAAGTTAATTTGTATATTTTTATACCATATTAACGGACAAAGACTGAAGTTTATGATCATAACTTATAAAAAATTGTCGTAGTATCATATATGTATTTAATTTCACATTTTATATTATATTTCTATGTAATTGCATATAACACTCGACATTATTTGAACAGGTAAGCTCTCGGATAAACCCGTAAGTCGCTATCGGTAGTTTCCGCCATATTGAAGCATTAAGTTCCCTATGTCATCGACACAATACTTTCGTATTGCATGAATTATGTCCCCCCACCAAAGGTGAGGGGGACATATTGTTTTCAGTGCGGTTCTCGGTGCGTCGGCGTCGGCGTCCCACTCTTGTATGCGCGATATCTCTTGAACCAATTGATGGAATTTCACCAAACTTGAATGGATATATCATTGGGACACGGTTAAGAGCTGATTAGATATTAGTGACCTTGACCTTATTTTCAAGGTCACAGAAGGACTTAAATGGCGTGAAAATTTCTGGTATGCACAATATCTCCTGAACCAATGGGTGGAATTTCACCAAACTTGCATGGATACATCATTTAGACAGGTTTAAGAGCTGAGCAGATTTTGGTGACCTTGAACTTATTTTCAAGGTCACTGAAGGACTTAGCTGACAATTTCTTGTATCCACTATATTTCCTGAAACAATGGATGGAATTTCAACAAATTTGCATAGATACATCATTGGGACAAGGTTAAGAGCTGATTCGATTTTGGTGACCTTGACCTTATTTTTAAGGTCACTGGAGGACTTAGATGACACTTTCTTGTACCCATAATATCTCTTGAACCAATGGATAGAATTTCACCAAACTTGCATGGATACATCATTGGGACAGGTTTAAGAACCTATTATATTTTGGTGACCTTGACCTCATTTGCAAGGTCACTGGAGGGCTTAGATGACAGTTTCTTGTACCCACTATATCTCTTGAACCAATGGATGGTATGTCACCAAACTTGCATGGATACATCATTGGGACAAGTTTAAGAGCTGATTAAATTTTGGTGACTTGACCTCATTTTCAAGGTCACTGAAGGACTTAGATGACAATTTCTTGTACTCACTATATCTACTGAACCAGTGGATGGAATTTCACCAAACTTGTATGGATACATCATCGGGTAAACTTTAAGAGCTGATTAGATTTTGGTGATCTTGACCTTATTTGCAAAGACATAGTCATCTATGTAGGATATCTTTAGAACCAGTGGATGGATTTTCTCCAAACTTGCCTAGTATTTTAATTGCACAGGTTTTTTATTCATAAGGGGGGGGGGGCTGGATTGGAAATGGGCTGGTGGGGGGACATCAGGTTTTCTCTGAAAAACATTTCTAGTTTACCAAATGGTAACGGTATCTACGAACGGCGAAGACTCTATAGGTTGTGAGCCCATTCTTGTAGTCAGGGCCTTTATTTTGCGTGTGTACATTAAATGTATACAGACTACATGCATGATGTGTATGCACAGCAAAGACTCTAATCAGACTCTGCAGATACACAGGCTGGCCAGTACCTTTGCTGTCTGCATATGCATTAAGTCCCATATTTTTATTCCCCGCCACACTTTAGTCGCGGGGAATTATGATATACCTTCCGGTGTCCGTCCGTCTGTCCGTCCGTCCTCACAATTTCCGATCGATAACGAGTATTTATTCACGGGATTTCTGCAAATTTTGCATACTTTTGTTATCGGGAATGAGTGGTATGGGATTGTTAATGGGCAACATCTGTCCATTTTACAGAGTTACTTCCCTTGTTCGTATAAGATGGGTTCTGGCCTGTTTTTCCTTTACTATTTATGATATCTGAATGAAATTTCACAAATATGTTTAACATCAAATGTTACATATTGTGACTCAGGGTCGCCACTCTTACCTTTCCAGTCTGTGAGTTATCCGTCCTTGATCGATCTGAATAAAAAAAGGTTTGTGATCTGTAGTTCCTTTACGATATGGATCATCTGAATGAAACTTCACAGATATTTTATGTTGCACGTCAAAAGTTACATATTGTGACTAAGGACTGTCACTCTTACCTTTCCAGTTTGTGAGTTATTCGCCCTTTATTAATCTGAAAAAGGGTTTATGGCCTGCAGCTCCCTTTCTTTATGCAATATCTGAATGGAACTTCGCAGATATGTTGAACATCAAAGGTTACATATTGTATCCAAGGACCATCACACTGACCTTTCCAGTTCATGAGATATTTACCCTTGATAGTTCTGAAAAATGTTTTATGGCCTGTTGTTCCTTTCTATATGGAATACCTGAATGAACTTCACAGATATATTTAACATCAATGGTTTCATATTGTGACTAAGGACCATCACTCTTACCTTTCCAGGTTATGAGTTATCCGCCTTTGATAGATTTGAAAAAAAGGTTTTTGACCTGTAGTTCCTATACTATATGAAATAACTGAATGAAACTTCACAGATATGTAAAACAGCATAGAATGAGAAACGGAGTCTCTCAGCTCAAAGAAATGCTTTATAGCCCGATCGAAATCTACACTGGCCAAAATGCCCCACATAATTAGAAGTCTCACAAGTCTGCTCATGAATGAGTGATTTTTATCAATATCTGTTTACAGTGAGGACATCATCCCAGTTCTGTGGCAATTAAGCTATTATATATCTCAAAAAATAAGTTACATTGGCAAGCAGTTGCGGGGTATCATGCAGTGCCTATTCGCGTCTTACAGGTCAACTCATCGTCTCTGTATGAAGGTGTTTTAACGCCTGGTAAGTGTGCTACTTTTCACTTTTTCTTTGCCAGGTTCATTCAGACATTCTCATAAGAACAATGCAGAGCATTACGCGCTGGACTACCAATCCAGGGGTCGCAGATTCGATTCCCCTTTTTCCGGTCTTTCGGTTAAGACTCCGATCTCCGTATAGCTATGTGTTGGTGGGACGTTAAATCCAAATTCACTCACTCATAGTGATACCAAATCTGTCTTCGTAATCTTACTTACCTATGTACTACAAGGCCTAGTGCAAGAGACCTGTGCATAAATTCTATTATATGATGATTTAGCATAAATGTATGCCAAAAACTCGCTGTCAGATACAAAACGTTCAAGTAAAGCAGAATCTTACGAATGTTCAATACAGTACACGTATACTATAGTTTGCATATAAAGGTAAATTAATTTTCCTACCAATTCGGCAAAATGTCATGATGGAAATGGCATGTTCCTTCAGGGGCTTGCAATCACATGCTCTCACCATGTTCGATTACTCTTTTGTGTAAGATGACAAATCAGGCATATGCCTAACCTTCATCAGTACATAAGAGAGGCCCAAAGCATTTTCACACAGGGAGGCATGGTAATTAGTTTATAGTGCAAAAGCGTCTTGTTACATGTATGTTACAAACGATAGATGCTAAACTTTGAAGATACTGAAGGTCTTTTTCCAAAAGATGTTCTCACGAATGAGTCTGTTATAAAATACATGTAGTGTGAAACAAGAAACAATTGTTGACTGGAAAACTACCTACTACAAAATTACAGTATTTCTGGATCTTGAAATTTCCTAGAGCTTCGGCGAATCTATAATAAGAAAGCTTCCCTTTCTCGACCATCTTCGTCTGCGGAATTAGTATCTATGAGCCGCGACACTAGAAAACCAACAAAGTGGTTGTGCGCCCAGCGCAGACTCAGATCAGCCTTGGCATCTTCCCAGTCTTTCCACTTAAAGGGTAGTTGAGGGTCTAAGCTAGCTTCACGCGGATAGCGAAAACTCTGATCAGACCGGGCGAATGCAAAGGCTGATCTGAGTCGTCGCTGGTCGCACATGCCACTTTGTTGGTTTTGTCGTGTCGCGGCTCATATGCATATGATGCATCCTACAGGAAGAGATAATGGACCGTGAGTTTGGCCAATAGATAAGCTAAGCTGCAGGAGGATGTCAGTGTTGGACGGACACTCGGCGCCAAGTGCGTGCAACTATGGTTACGTACCGCTGAGCCACTTGGGGAACGTCGTTAGGAGAATTGAACGGAACTGAACTGAAACGATGCCAATGTCTCGATCACGATAAATGTAAAATATGTCGACAGAGATGTATACAGATTTTATTAAACTTTTTATAAGAAGAAACTTAGTTTTAATCAATTTTCCATAAAAATAGAATGCTCAGTTAAAATTAAATCCGTTTGTGTGCAGTGATATTATACTGTTACACTTCCCACGTCTCTTAACACAATCTAGCGTCCACTTCAGCGGAACCTTGACTCGGTATGAACCCAATGACAAAAAAATAGACTATATGAGCCGCGACATGACAAAACCAACAAAGTGGTTGTGCGCCCAGCATAGACTCAGATCAGCCTGGGCATCCGCCCAGTCTGATCAGAGTCTTCGCTGTCCGCATTGAGGTAGCATAGACCCTGAGCTACCCTTTAAGCTTAAGCGCTTATCGAAGAGTCTGATTGGACTTGGCAGATGCCCAGGCTGATCTGAGTCTGCTCTGGTCGTACAGCCACTTTGTTGGGTTTCGTCGCGGGCCCTATTTTGAGGTAAAGGGAGAACTTTAACCGCCGCCTCATGACATTTAACGCCAGCTGCAGTAAAGATAAACGTGATAAAATACCGATGGCAGACCCCGCCTCTGAAAGAATGGAAATTCAACTCATTTAACTGGAACACTAGGATAGGCTAAATAGCCTCTGCAGGTAGTCTCTGGGTTTTGTTCATGTGATACCATGAATTGAATCTGTATGGGTGTTTTTTCCAGTGAAGGTATAATCTTGATTAAACAGTTTAGGGAGGGGGTGCCATTACTACACTTTTACGCAAGGCATTCCAGAAATCAATAACTCGTACGAGGAAGCTATTTGACTTAGTCTTTAGCCGGTGCCGTTTATTTTTTTATTTTTTTTTTCAAGTTTAAGTGGGTGTCGTCGTCTTGGTGTGTATGAAGAGACAGTAAACTACTTATCCTTTTCCTGTCATCTATTTTGTTTATGACATTAAAACTTCAATAACGTCGACTCTTTCTCTCCTGTATTCAAGCGATGGAAGTCCAAGAATTTTTATCTATTTCTTTTTTGATATGTCAGATGACTAATTGTTTTAAGTAATTTTGTGGCTCTCCTTTGGACGATTTCTATTGCTAACATATCTTTCTCTACAGAGGAGTGCATAATGTTACAGCATGTTCCATGTGGGGTCTTCCTATCAATTTATACAAGTTTAAAAAAACATTTCTTTGTCCATGAATGTAAAAGTTCGCAAAATTATACCCAAGTTTCTGCTTGCTTTGTTCACTTTACAGCTGATGTGTTCGTTGAAGTTAAGTGTCTGATCTATAGTAACTCCCAAATCTTTTGCACTTATGACTTCTTCAATACTGATGTTTTCTTGCCCACAATGCATTTTGTATGTGGCTGAATCCTGACAGTTGTCAATGTGTAGATGAAATTAAAAACCAACAAAAATTAAAAAAAACAACAACAACATTTCTCCCAAATGCCAGCTCATGCCACTGACTTGTGTACATTCAATTGTACTTGTTCTACGTACTGAATGGTGGAAATAGGTTTTTTCATCATTAGAAAATCATTTCATTATGGCTGAGATCAGGTCCGGAAGGTCGTTTATATAAATCAGAAAAAGAATGGGACCAATAACACTGCCCTGGGGCACCCCACTGGTAACCATTACAAGTTCTGACGAATTTCTTCTAATTCTGACAAAATGTTTCTTGTCTGACAAAATGTCCAGAATTCAAGCATAAATATTTCCTCTAATTCCATATCCCTACAGCTTCTTTTGTAATCTTTTGTGTTGCACTTTGTCGAATGGCTTATAGAAATCTAGGTAAATGACATCCACAGCTTCACATTTATCCATTGCTGTGGTGACATCCTTGAGAAATTCTAGCAGCTGAGTTGTCCACGACCTGTTAGCAAGGAATCCATGTTGCGACTTGGAGAAAAATATCAGAGTCAATTTCAGAGTGATCTCCGCAGGATATGAATGAATCCGACCATTTATTTAAAAATAAATTTTCGAAAAAAAACAACATTCATTCATAGATAAATGGATGCTTTGTAGATTCACGGCCCTATCTACAGATTCTACACTATTTCAGTCATATCGGACCGTTGAAAAATGGTGTTAATGAAAGGATATGTGTAATGGAACCCTGTTTACAATTGGAAAGCATTCCATTTCCAGCAGGTTCGAATGTAGAATGGTTTCTTCAGCAGGCCAGCACTTAACATATTAAACTACAGGAGCTTCTAGACAAGCACTAATTGTGACACCAAAGTGTTACTAATTGTGTTGTACTTTTATCTTCTAAAAATACATGCAGAATTAAAAGTACATCATAATGTCTTATTTTTGATCACGAGTCGATGTTCAAGTCATGATTTATGGCACATCGTTGTCACTTTTATATGTTTTCTTGCAGAAAATAATTCTAATCTCAAGGTCATAATCTGAGATTTAAGTCACTGGGCCAAATTTATGTTGACTTCCTCAGAATCGAGCAATTTTACTGTAAAACGAATATACTGTATTCGAATAAGCTCTATAGTGCATTCTGTTGGTCTGTTCAGTCTCCAGGTTTTACGTGAATATGTAAGCCGCGACACGCCAAAATCAACAAAGCGGCATGGGCGCCCAGCGAAGACTCAGATCAGCCTGGGCATCCGCCCAGTCTGATCAGAGTCTTTGCTATGCGCTTAAAGGGTAGCTAAGGGTCTAAGCTACCTCCATGCCGACAGCGAAGACTTTGATAAGACTTGGCGGATTCATTGAACAACTTAACCATTGTCTGTTTTGCCTTCCTTCCCAATAGGAGTCGACTCTTGAGATAAGAATTTCCTCCTCTGGGGAAAAATCATTCTTTTAAATTCGTTGTTGGAAGAGATAAGTCCAGTGGTGAGAGGAGGAAGACGCAATAGTTGGCAATATTATACTAAAAAAAAGGTGACACCATGGCCATGTGCCCATATCCCTTATTGAGCCGCGACACGAGAAAACCAACAAAGTAGTTGTGCGGCCAGCGCAGACTCAAATCAGCCTGGGCATCCGCCCAGTCTGATCAGAGTCTTCACTGTCCGCATTGAGGTAGCTTAGGCCCTTAGCTACACCTTAAGCACTTACCAAAGAGTCTAAGTAGAATGGGCGGATCCCCAGGCTGATCTGAGTCTGCCCTGGGTGCATAACCACATTGTTGGTTTTCTCGTGTCGTGGCAAATATGTATTGTTTTCCTGCATTGAGGGGTACCAGTATCATTTAATTGAAGAAACAAATGAAGAAAATTAGAATATAATTATGCCCTTCTTTATATTTTCAAAGCAAGTAATGAAACGAATTTCAGATGTATGTACCTTCAGCAGGGGTCAATCTGACATGGATTTAATTGCCTTCCTTCCGCTTCTTAAATTAAAACAAGTATGCCCTCTAGCAGACTAGATTCGAATATACCACTTTTTATGACTGGGTGGAGCCTAAATTCGTACATACACAAGGCGCATTCATTCTTTCAGTAGGTGGGAATTCGAGGTGTTCACTTGACAAAAAACATACTTGACCACTGTTTTAGTTTGTGTATGTAAATAATTGTGGCAGATTTGAGCTGACATTGTTAAATCTCTACTAAATTCACCAGCCTACTGAACAGTTTGTTATGTACTTGAGATTCATATACTTGACTGTTAAAGCTGTCTCTGTCTCCTCTAGTACATATTCACGTATGAATGATTGTTTACATATTCTCCGATAGTTGGAACCAACACATACAACAAAGACACAAATGCAACGTGCCACATATGCTATTAAAAGCGAAGTCTTGCTTTTTGTCACCCGACGTAGGCGGAGGGGGACTATAGAAATGACCCTCGTCCGTCCGTGTGTGCGTCCGTCCTTCCGTCCGTCCGTCCGTCCGAAATCTTGTCCCCGCAACTCCTCCAACGTCTTTCATCGGATTGATTTGAAATTTTACAGATTATATTCTTACGATATGAAGATGTGCATTTGGTTTTTTATTTTTGTTTAGGCCATTTTTGATGGAGTTACAGCCCTTGCTGACTCAGACCTTCCGAATTTTTGTCCCCGCAACTCCTCCTACATCTTTCATCTGATTGATTTGAAATTTTACACATTGTATTCTTACGATATGAAGATGTGCATGTGGTTTTTTGTCACCCGACGTAGGCGGAAGGGGACTATAGAAATGACCCTCGTCCGTCCGTGTGTGCGTCCGTCCGTCCTTCCGTCCGTCCGTCCGTCCGATATCTTGTCCCCGCAACTCCTCCTACGTCTTTGATCGGATTGATTTGAAATTTTACAGATTGTATTCTTATGATATGAAGATGTGCATGTGGTTTTGGATTTTTGTTTCGGCCATTTTTGATGGAGTTACAGCCCTTGCTGACTCAGACCTTCCAAAATTTTGTCCCCCGCAACTCCTCCTACATCTTTCATCGGATTGATTTGAAATTTTACAGATTGTATTCTTACGATATGAAGGTGTGCATGTGGTTTTTTATTTTTGTTTCGGCCATTTTTAATAGAGTTACGTCCCTTGCTGACTTAGACCTTGTCCCCGCAACTCCTGCAACATCTTGTATCAGATTGACTTGAAATTGAGCAGAATGTTTCATCATGATCTGAAGATGTGCATGTGATTTTGAATTTCATTTGTCCTATTTTTTATCACCCGACGTAGGCGGAGGGGGACTATAGAAATGACCCTCGTCCGTCCGTGTGTGTGTGCGTCCGTCCTTCCGTCCGTCCGCCCGTCCGAAATCTTGTCCCCGCAACTCCTCCTACGTCTTTCATCGGATTGATTTGAAATTTTACAGATTGTATTCTTATGATATGAAGATGTGCATGTGGTTTTCGATTTTTGTTTCGGCCATTTTTGATGGAGTTACAGCCCTTGCTGACTCAGACCTTCCGAAATCTTGTCCCCGCAACTCCTCCTACATCTTTCATCGGATTGATTTGAAATTTTACAGATTGTAATCTTATGATATGAAGATGTGCATGTGGTAGTTTATTTTTGTTTCGGCCATTTTTAATGGAGTTACGGCCCTTGCTGACTTAGACCTTGTCCCCGCAACTCCTGCAACATCTTGTATCAGATTGACTTGATATTGTGCAGAATGTTTCATCATGATCTGAAGATTTGCATGTGATTTTGGAATTTCAATTGTCGTATTTTTTACAAAGTTATGGCCCTTTGTCATTTTTTGGCATTTTTCCAACTTTTGAACCGTTTGACCGAGAGAGCTGAAATTTGGTATGCTATTAGCATTTGGTAAATTGATGATTCTGATTATTGTTAGGATGTGCTGAATCATAAGTGACAGAATTAATCCCCTTTTATAGATAATAGACATTCACTTAAAGGTAAAAGGGATAAGTCCAGAACTATTCATATTAATGGGCTGAATTTTCATAAATGCATTGTTCATTTTTCACCAGATTCATATAAGCAGGATTATGGCTCTTGTTATTTTGTACTGGGTATACAGTCTTCATGTTTTGATCATTTTGTAAGGGCCAATAGTTTCAGTAACCTGATTTTATACATATATGCCCCGTTCTGAACTTAAGTATTTTATAAAGAGGCTCAGTAATTGGGTATATGTCTTTGCTTATGTTCAGTTATCATTTGCATACCAGGTTCTGTAATATATATATTTTCTGTATTTAGCCATACATCTACTCTGAAACAGAATAAAGGGCTGAAGTTTGTGACACATTTCAAACGTCGGGTGACACTTGGCCGATGGCCTTTTATTATTTTTGTTTCGGCCATTTTTAATGGAGTTACGGCCCTTGCTGACTTAGACCTTGTCCCCGCAACTCCTGCCACATCTTGTTGTCACCCGACGTAGGCGGAGGGGGACTATAGAAATGACCCTCGTCCGTCCGTGTGTGCGTCCGTCCTTCCGTCCATCCTTCCGTCCGTCCGTCCGTCCGTCCGAAATCTTGTCCTCGCAACTCCTCCAACGTCTTTCATCGGATTGATTTGAAATTTTACAGATTATATTCTTACGATATGAAGATGTGCATGTGGTTTGTAATTTTTGTTTAGGCCATTTTTGATGGAGTTACAGCCCTTGCTGACTCAGACCTTCCGAATTTTTGTCCCCGCAACTCCTCCTACATCTTTCATCGGATTGTATTCTTACGATATGAAGATGTGCATGTGGTATTTAGCTCGCATGAACGAAAGTTCAGGAAGAGCTATTGTTGTCACCACGGCGTCGGCGTCCGCGTCCGCGTCAGCGTCGGCGTCCGGATTGGATGTTTTGGTTAAAGTTTTTTAAACACCTATATCTCCCTAACCCATGGATGGATTATTTTGATACTTGCACTGTAGTTAGATATTGGTCCAGAGTTTAACATGGTACGTACCTCCCCCACCCCATTCCTTGACCTTGATGTCAAGGTCATGGACTTAGAAAATTGGGAGTTTTTTGGGACTGGATGTTTTGGTTAAAGTTTTCTAAAGCCCAGTATCTCCTTAACCCATGGATGGATTCCTTTGATACTTGCACTGTAGTTAGATATTGGTCCGAAGTTTTCCAAGGTACCACCCCCACCCCCCTCAGTGACCTTGATGTCAAGGTCATGGACTTAGAAAATTGTCTTTTTATTAATTGGATGTTTTGTTTAAAGTTTTTTAATGACACATATCTCCTGAACCCATAGATGAATTCTTTTTATATATGCACTGTAGTTAGATATTAGTCAAAAGTTTTACAGAGTACTACCCCAGCCCTGCTCGGTGACCTTGATGTCAAGGTCAGGGACTTAGGAAATTTGGTCTTTATTAAAGTTTTCTAATTGCGTACTGATTCATTATGCTTGGCAGAGATTTAGTTTACACTTGAACTGATGTTAGACACTTTTTTGAGTTTTTACAAAACACTATATACTTACCCTACTGGATGACCTTGATGTCAAGGTCATGGACTTTGAGTTTTGTCTTAAAGATTTTGATTAGTTTTATATTAATGAAGACACAATTTCACAGTGCCACAATGGACTCAGTTGATACTTATACTTAGACTGATGTTAGATAACGGTTAAAGGCTTTGATACATCCTAGCCCTGCCCTCCTCCCCCCTACCCCTTAGTTCTTTGACCTCAAGCTCATGGACTTTGAAATTTCATGTGGATTTTTTTTTTATTTTAAGACATTTCTGAGATAGCTTTTGTTTATAAATGTGTTGTCATTATGGACATGCTTGCCTGAAGTTTTATACATAGCAGTCCACACCACCATAGCGACTGTGTGATGGGCAAGCACCTATTCAGGCGAGCTATGCTGTCAGACGACAGCTCTTGTTTATTTTTGTTTCGGCCATTTTTAATGGAGTTACGGCCCTTGCTGACTTAGACCTTGTCCCCGCAACTCCTGCCACATCTTGTATCAGATTGACTTGAAATTGTGCAGAATGTTTCATCATGATCTGAAGATTTGCATGTGATTTTGGAATTTCAATTGGCCTATTTTTTACAAAGTTATGGCCCTTTGTCATTTTTTGGCATTTTTCCAACTTTTGAACCGTTTGACCGAGAGAGCTGAAATTTGGTATGCTATTAGCATTTGGTAAATTGATTATTCTGATTATTGTTAGGATGTGCTAAATTATAAGTGACAGAGTTATTCCCCTTTCATAGATAATAGATATTCATTTAAAGGTAAAGGGATAATTCCAGAACTATTCATATTAATGGGCTGAATTTTCATAAATGCATTGTTCATTTTTCATCTGATTCATATAAGCAGGATTATGGCCCTTGTTATTTTGTTACTGGGTATACAGTCTTGATGTTTTGGTCATTTTGTAAGGGCCTAAAGTTTCAGTAACCTGATTTTACACATATATGCCCCGTTCTGAACTTAAGTATTTTATAAAGAGGCCCAGTAATTGGGTATATGTCTTTGCTTATGTTCAGTTATCATTTGCTTACCAGGTTCTGTAATATATATATATTTTCTGTTTTTGGCCATACATTTACTCTGAAACAGAATAAGTGACACATTTCAAACGTCGGGTGACACTTGGCCGATGGCCTTTTATTTTCTATGTGTTCAATCAAACATGGGTAAAAACTCGACAAGAAAATACCAATTTAATTAGCAGTAGTTACAAAATGTATAACACCACTTGTAAATCGCTTAATATGCAGGTACTCTCCCAAAGATATATAAAGCCGCAGGTTAAGCTTATCGTTGCTTAAATTCGTTATTGGAACAAATTGACTTGTCTAAGAGCGAAATAAGAAGAAACAGATGGAAGGGCTTATCAGTCCAGGAGGATGCGTAGGTTGGGCTGAGTCTTTCCCTGAACAAGCATGCAGTTAAGTCTATTTTTTCTAGGTTTA
The DNA here is from genome assembly GCA_963989385.1 of Ctena decussata. Taxonomy (NCBI): domain Eukaryota; kingdom Metazoa; phylum Mollusca; class Bivalvia; order Lucinida; family Lucinidae; genus Ctena; species Ctena decussata. Next base: position 13,319,349 of record OZ022498.1, read on the forward strand.
GACATATCTGATACAGAAATAATATATTGTTCATTTTGTGCCAGCTGGCATTTCCAGAAATAGTACGACAGTCTAACAACCAAGGCCATGACCGAACCCGCTATGTCGATGTCTTATTATATACTTCTTATATTAATTTAATGGAATGATGACCAGGAAGAAGCTACAAGCACGTGTTCGTAGGCTAAATATATGAATAATGATTCAGAACCTGAACTTGTAGCCACAATTGTCTTACCTTGACATTTTGTAGAGGTTTGTATTGCAATTCAAAAGGTACCTGTCTGATTTTCGAAACCGTTTTGGGCAGTGTTTAAGGATAGAGTTTTAGGACAACATAAATGCTGACTTCGTTGTAGTGTAACTATTTCCTTTTCAAGGACAGAGCCACATTTCAGCCAGTACCGTAGTTCAATGGCTGGTTGTATTCTGTAACTGAAATATCTACTTTACATTCAATGGTTCGAATTCCGCTGGAGGCGAGATTCTGTTCAAACCTAAATGGCGTTTCGCCGCACAAAAGCCCTTCGAAATAGCCAAGCCATTTTCCTTATGTTACTGATATACGGTTGAAAATAACGTATCATCACCAAGTCATCCATCAAATTAATGCGCGTTTGGACAGGAATGTTCCCTTGTTACAACAATGAGATATGAAGGCAACACATCCATCCATTTGCTGAGTTGCCTTCACAGCTCATTGTTGTAGCAAGGGAACGTGAATGGCTGAGTTGCCTTCATAGTTCATTGTTGTAACAAGGGAACGAAAACGATTAACGTTAAAGCCTCCCTTTTCAATTTGTAATCAACAATTAAAGGAAAGACCTTGTTTCCTTGATAGAAAATATTTTCTTTTAAGACCAGACCATTTCAACTGTTTTTTAGACTGAGAAAAAAGGTAAGAATTATTTCCTAGGGCGGACTACCGGTAGACACCACATCATTCAGGTTGCAATTCGAGAGCGGTGTTTTTCTGGGTTACTCTACCAGACGTGTATTTAGGCATATGAAGATTAGTTTCAGGGGTTAAAATGTTTTTTTTTACTTTCATTTCGAACATATTTTCATGTACTAGGTTTCGTATATTTCCTACATGTATTTTCTGTAAGACACTCTGAAACATAAAACAAGCTCATGATTCTTTAATGTAATAAACTTGCATTATTAGCATTTTGCACCTACTCTTGAGATAGGTTTTCGATATTCTTTTGCATTTTGCTATTCATTATTGAACACTTCAAAAGTATCATTATATGCTTTATATCATCTAACCACATACCAATTTATTTCAGTTCAGTCATTTTTTATATTACGGAACAATTTATGACGGCTTGTTTCTTTCTTTCTTTCAGAATTAATTTGATACAAAATGCCGTTTGCAACAAGCCCCGACCCGAGTCAGTTTGCGTATCGACGCATACTGATCAGAATTCTTGTTTTCCTCTCTTTAGATATTTTCTTATGGAAAGGATTGACTCTTATCAAAACGCAAAAGCAAGACTGAATCATTATTCCATTGTGTGACTTATATACTGAACATCAAAAGAGACGCATACAATGTTTACGCCCAATTTATTTGAAGGTATAGGTACATGCTCTTATTTAGACATTTTAAGTTACTTTGTTTATGATATTCCGACAGAATGAGCACCTTAACGCATCGGTATTCCATAAACTTTAGGGACCAGAACGCTTTTTTTTGTAATGGGGTTAAACTTAAAGTCACCATACTTTCAGAAGCTGAATTTTAATTCCATAAAATGCTCAGCCAATTATTTTCTTCAGACATAATGTCCGCAGCAAGGATAAGAAACAGCGAAAAAATCTAAGCAATCAAGCCTTGCGTTTTTGAGAAACAATCAGTTGAAATTGTGCAGTAGAAACAGTAACACTAGCTTACCATTGGGTTTCCATAGACCTTTTAACACCCCGTATTTCTTGAAGAGAATAGAAATCATTTATACGAAGAGATTAAATGAATTAACAGGAGTTAAATAAATAGATTTGCAAAGAAATTTTTCGTAGTACTGCAGAACTTTTTATGTTATTGGATTTCCCAATTTGCTATTTGTTTACTTGCAAGGGAGATAATTTGACAAGTGTTCAACTTCAAACTGCTGTCATGTTCTTAAGAAGAATACCATGGTAATAAAACTGACGTTTTGTTTTAAATAACCACACTTTAGAGTCGCGTTTTGGAAACAATTTGTTATACTGCCAAAGGAAAGACAACTCTTACAACAACTTTGAATGTCTTACGATAAATTGAGATGACTCTTTAATCAAGGTTTAAGTTTGCAAGAAGCTAAGTTTATATTGTTGGCAGACATCAGTATCAGTGATTTAAAACCATAAATCAGCTGACAGAAGAAAACTGAGCTAAAACTTGTATGCGTTTCTTTTGCTGTTCAGTGTATATCTTCATCGTTCCAATGAGGCTGCAAAACATATATCTAATATAAATGATTTAAGTTATATTGAAAGATAAAACATAACCCAAAAGAACGTACAGCCCAGTTTTCAATTTGGAATACTCCAAAAATCGACTGTCATATTTGATTATTTATTGTGTCAATTTAAAGGGCTTCAAATTGCAATTTGCAACATGTCAAAGAAAAACATAATATAATGTAATATTGCATTACAATTTTACAGTGACACCAACTTTAAATGAGGCGCGACTCGACAAAACCAAAAGGTGGCATGTGCCCCTCCGCCCAGTCTGATCACAGTCTTCGCAGTCCGCATGGAGCTAAACCAGACACTAAAACCAGAATTGCAGTTAAATAAAGCAAATACTTCTGATACCGAGGCCCCATTTTTGGATTTACATTTATCTATTTTAGATGGATTTGTTTCATCTAGAATTTATGACAAACGCGATGATTTTGATTTCGACATTGTTAATTTTCCGTTTTTGGATGGTGATGTTCCCCGCACCACTTCTTATGGTGTTTACATTTCTCAGCTTATTCGCTTCGCTAGGGTGTCTAGTCATCTGGCTGACTTCAATGCTCGTAATAAAAGTTTGACTGCCAAGCTTTTACAGCAGGAGTATCGGTATCATAAACTTCGGAAAGCTTTTTCTAAATTTTATCGTAGACACTTTGAATTGGTTTCTAAATATAATATAGGGTTAAGGTCACTTTTGCAACAAGGCCTATCTGAACCTGAATTTTATGGAGACTTAGTATATAAATTACGCAAAATCGTAGGTAAAACAGAATTTCCCGATCAATTTAAGAAAATTATAATACGATTTAAACGCATTGGCTATAACATAGATGTAATGCGACAGTCTGCATGCTTAGTGGTTAACCCAATCACGGTTGACAACTTTGCTGTCCTCTTTAATTGCACGCCGGTGGGTCGGGGTTCAGACTTTATGATAGCCCCTACATAAAGCTATATATTAGTTGGTTGGGGCCGGATGTTTGTCTGTTTCTTGGCCCACCGGGGTTCAACTGGTGGTCTTCTTTTGCTCCAGTACTCCAGTGGTGTTGCTGACGCCCCAGGGATCTCCGGGTGTTTCAACACGTTTTGGTTGTCAAGTCCTCATCCTTGCTTCATCACGGTCTTTTGTTGATCTTAATTGTTGACCGTGATGACTCTCTGATTAGTTAGGGGACCTCCATACGAACCGAACTACCAACTAATTGTGTGCACCGCAGCGGAGGGTGAGGGTGAAGGTTTGGGCCCAGTAAAACCGGTTTAACCCCCCCCCCCCCCCCCAGTAGTTATTACTGACCGTCCCAAGGCGATACTTTTGTTGCGGTTGCGTTTGTTTTATGTTCGGTGCTGTTTAATTTATTGTGTTCTCAGTTTAATCCTTCTATCATAAAAATAGAAAATAGGTAAAAATAATTGTTAAATGTTTTTCATATAATTTGCTTAGTCCGTTGTAACCCGTCTGTTGGTCTAGATTATTTAGTTAAATAAAGATAGCTGAGTTGCCATCTATTTGGGAAAGAGCTGCTGACTCGGCTTATCACTTGTAATTTATTGTTTGTTGGGATGTCTTTGTCAATCTTTCCTTTTGATGTTGGGGATAGGGTTTGGGATCTGATTCAGTCAGTTCCTGAAGTGTAGTTACTCTTTAAATTAGGTATCCTTTAAAGGCAAAACAAAGACTTTGATCAGACTGGGCGGATGCCCAGGCACATCTGAGTCTGCGCTGGGCAAACATGCCACTTTGTTGGTTTTGTCGTGTCGCGGTTCAAATTAGAAAAAGATATGGCAAACAGGATGGACGTGTGAGACGTGCGTGCGCGCGTTCTCGTGCTCTCGCGCGCCTCTGTAACAATATTCACCTGTTGCATTTAATTCAGTTTCTAAGTAATAACAAGGGGCTAGAGTCTTCAAACTTGCTTCATAGATACGTCTGGGAAAGATCAAATGAAAACAGCGATGCATATCGGGGCACAATCTATATTTCACGGCTGATTGAACATAGAAGTAGTCATGCACCTGTCGCGTTTAGCACAGTTTCTGAGTAACTGCAAGGGCTGGGGTCTTCAAACTTGCTCCATGGATACGTCTAGGAAAGAACTACTGAAAAGAGTGATACACATAAGGCCATGAACTATATTGCACAGTTGATTGAACATAGAAAAATATATTCACCTTTTGCGTTTAGCTCATTTTCTTCGAAACCGCAAGGGCAAAAGTCTTCAAACTTGCAACATAGATGCATCTGGGGAAGATCTACTGAAAGCAGCGATGCATATCGGGACATTACTTATATTTCACGGTTGACTGAACAAAGAAAGAAAATATTCACCTGTTGCGTTTAGCTTTGATTCTAAGTAACTGCAAGTGCAAAAGTCTTCAAACTTGTTCCATAGCTACATCTGGGAAAGATCTACTGGAAGCAGCGATTTATTTCGGGCCGCAAGCGATATTTCACGTTGATTGAACATAGAAAAGTTATTTACCTTATCGAGTTCTACAATTTCAGAATTTATATTTCAGTGAGTGTTTTTCTATAAGTATGAAAACTTTCGTTGTTTTAACGTAACTGTGTACGTGTAACGGTTTTACATGTAACTTGACAAACCACACGATTTGTGCCAGAAGACTTACTTCTGGATAAGAGCACTTTACAATTAATCCTTAAGCGTGTGGGGTCTAGGGTATAAGCAATCACGTTTCTTCCTCGTATTGACATTTCATTCTTTCCATGTACCGTCATCTTTTCTTGAATAAGAAAACTGAGACCTGTTACCTTCGAATAATATCTTTTTCGAGGTATTTCTGATTTCATATCATTAATACTAGATCAGCAAAAAGAACAGAAATATGTCATACTGTACAAACAAGTCTTGTATACAGCCAGAATAATAATCAGTAGAATTCAAGGTGTCCATTCATGGAATATATTCAGTATCTTCGTGTTGTCATAGTATTCATTGTCTGTATTACATACCTGATATTATACAAATACAAATATACATTATTCATGAACAGTGAAAAAAAAGTTCTTACAGTGTAAAACTTTTTTTTTCTGTTATTTCTTTTTTTATCTCAATATGCTGCAATGCTGTTAATATTTTTGCATTGATGCAACATATCGGCACATTTGATTTAGCCTACTAGTCTCAATCTATATAACCACAAGATGCACAGAAAATATTATTAACTGATATATCCTGACCCAACTGACTTATTGTGCACATGGCATACATAATATTTAAGTTGGAAAGTTAAATCAAAGGTTTTAAAATGTCAAAGTGTGAACCCTACGAGAGTTTTTTTTAAACCATAAGCCTATGACAGCGTTTTTCAGCTATAGATTAAAAGTTCAATGTAACTTTTGTAATCTAGTCGTGGCGTCGTATAGATGTCAGTAGAACATCATTAAGACGACATTATAACGTCAGAATGACATCAGTATGACGTCCTTACGAAGTACTGCTCCTAATGGGTATGATAAAACTGATTTTGACCACATTGTTTGCACAAACAAGGATATTTAGGACGTTTGGTAGTCGAACAAATTCTACCAAGCTGTAAAACGTTGAGTTGTCATTTCAGCCTTTACGTACCTCCTATGAAATGTAAAGTTACTATTATATAAAAGTACAGTCAGGCTTCAAAGGGTGATTCTGATGTACTAACAATAATCATTGGACATCGGCGACCAATATAAACTCTGTACAGCCTCTGCGTCCTCGCAGAACATAAATGCAGTGAAGCAGATTTTTTTTCAGATCAGCAAGGTTAAATGTCTCTATTGGTTTCCCAAATAGTTGGTTTTGATTGTTTATATAAAAGACCACAATAATAGTAATACAAATAATAGTAGTTATAATTATGATAATAATTTTAAGAATAATATTATCAGAATAATATACTGGACCAAAAAAATTAAGGATCAAATATTTGACTGAAATTTTTATATCGAAAGAAATAAATTCAAAAAAATCATTTTCTTTTGTTGAAAGCATCTGTCATGGCTGCACAATGCTGCACAAGCCATATTGGAATCTGTTCACGTGACACACCAACCGAAATGAATAAACAGGCATACCCCTAAAATCAAAGTAAACACTGGCATTACCATAAAACTGACTGTCCATTATTTTTGGTTTTTATTCATGCAAAATCATTTTCAGTTCTCAGTGTGACCTGCGAGGGCCTGAATAACTGCTTAATAGCTACTCGGCATGCTTCTGCTAAATCCCCTGAGGCCCATTATTGGACTTGTTTGCCATTTTTCATCAAATGCCTGAATATGCTCTCCACGAGTTTCAATATAGCTTTAATTGTTTAGAATTGACAGTGTAACATGTCTAAAGCATGTTCAGTCGAATTTAACACTTGTGATCGTATTTACATATCAGAGAGGACGATTGCTTCTGTCGCGAGGTACTGGTCCACCACATTTGCCCTGTGTTTCAATGATGCCATCGCCAAAAACTGAACATAACGGTCTCGTAATTGAATAAAACAAGTCATTCCGAACTCGAATACCAATCCGAGAGCCTCTGTCTGGCATGCACAAGTCCACGCAGCTGCCAATCCAGATGCTAGCCCATACCCTCACCAATCCGCCTCGAGACATGGCGTATTCCACATGACGATTTGATTTATAGTCGACATGACGTGAACCTGGCAGGCATCACACTCTTTTCGTATCATCATGGATATCTACGCACGATCAGGACGTATCTGTGAAAAGAACATGGGTCCAATGACCCAGTTTCCAATTTGCGTCACCTGTTGCCCACTGTCGCCTCGCATTTCTATGGAATCGTGCCGAATCTGGCCTCATTACCAGCATGCAGCCGCGCAAATTACTTATCTAAAATCTATTTCTAACCGTTTTCGTTTAAAATGGCCGATTAAATCATTTTAATGGACAAACAATGCACATCCACACCGTGTTTTTGTGATGAACCAAGACCTTGGAACAGAGACAATCCTCCGTATGGAGAAGTCCAGTTGATCGGAAGTATTAAATCCGAGTGAGCATGATTGACAGATGTTACAGCACACCAATTCTAATCATCAGATGCTTCAGTAAACTCCTGGGGATCTTATTCGGACATTTCATCAAAAATGGCAAACGAGTCCCCAAAGGAGCCTCTAACGCTTTACTAAAAGCTTACTGAGTAGCTGTCATGCAGTTATTCATCCCCCCAGAGATATCGATGAGCACTAGAAATGACTTTGCATGGATAAAGCCAATAATCATGGACATTCGATTTTGTGGTGATGCCAATTTTCATTACAATTCTAGGGGTATATCTGTTTATTCGTTTTTTCCTGGTGTGTCACGTGATCCGATTCCAGTACTTTTCATGCAGTCTTGCGCAGCTTTAACAAGTGTATTAAACAGAAGAAAGTTATTTTTGGATAATTTATTTTTCATGATTTAAGCTTCAGTCAAATGTTTGATCCCTAACTTTTTTTGTCCAGTATATTAATAATAGCAGCAATAAAAATAATACAATATCCCTATGACTGTAATTGGATGTGCATAATATTAGACTATGAACTAAAACTCCAAGTTCTCTAAAACAGAGGACCGATGAGGACCGATACAGAATAACTTGCCATAGGCCCTTGGCTGTATGATCATATCATATAGCTCAATAATAAGAAAATATGTTGTTTTGATGTATTGTCTGCATAGACCTCTCCTTATAACATTCCACCAACACCGCACCCAAACCCTACCCTAGAAAAACAAGCTTGTATGATGAATCAAAGGTAGAGACACTCTGACAGTCAACCATAAAACATGGCTTTAAAATATGCCTGTTGATAGTGTGGCGCAACGATATCTATGCAATAATGCGAAATATAATTGCATATCCCTTAAACACGAATAGCTTCCGTGAATGGTGAGGCTTTCAACAGAGAAATAAATCATTCGAAGATGAATTAAAGGTTTGATAAAATCAAACCTTTCCATTGTAAGAATTTGAGGAAGTTCTAACTCATAATTTGAGAGAAGCATGGCATACACTGTATGCCACGCTCCTCTCGTATTGTAAGTGAAACTTTAGATTATTGTTCTTTTTTAAAAGTCATTTAATTCCAATGCTTTTCATGCTTTTAGTCGGAGCAGCGTTGCTCCGTGCGAACAACTTAAATTTCAGCGTTGTAAGAGTGGCATAAAGAACATGCTGAAACATAAAAAAGTTTGTTAATTCTTTAATGTCACACACTTGCATTATAGGCTGTTTTTGCATCTACTGATATAGTTTCTAATATGTTGTTTGCTTTTTGCTATTTATTATTGAACACTTAAAAAACAACATGTAATGTTTTATTCATCTAACCGCAATCCCATTTATTTTAGTTCAGTCTCATTTCTGACATCACGGAACAAATGCTTTACGGCTTGCTTGCTTTTTTCTTTCAAAATTTATTTGATGTAAGATGCCGTTTGCAACGAACCACGACCCGAATCAGTTTGCGCATCTACGCATATTGATAAGAATTCTCGTATTCCTCTCTTTACATTAATCCTTACTCATATTTTCTGATGGAAAGTATAGAATCTTATGAAAACGCAAATGCAAGTCTGAACCATTATCATATCGTGTGACTCATAAATGGCAATTCTTCCAATGAGGCTGCAAAACATGTATTTGATATTAATGATTTGAGCCGCGATAAGAGAAATCCCACAAAGTGGCTGTGCGCCCAGCACAGACTCAGATCAGCCTGGACATCCGCCCAGTCTGACCAGAGTCTTCACTTTCCGCATGAAGGTAGCTTTGACTCTTAGCTACCTTTAAAGCGCTTAGGTTGTTGTTAGTGTAAACAATATTTTATTCAAAATACTGAACAAATACAAACAATACAATCTCACAAGAATATAACTCAATACAGTAGCTTGAAAGGGATTCAGAAGAAAGTCTTACGACTTATATGATCTGTATCCCACAATTACTGTATATTTATATATAACAAATGATTTGAAGCATACATGTACTACTGTCGATTGATATTTCAGCATAATAGTCTAAACAAATTTAGGAAAATTGAAAAACTTATACCGAATGAAAGCATTTTCAAACGTAAATAGTCATACTAGTAAGTTTACATCATATTCTTAACATATTCTCAGTAAAATGTCGAATTTATGTTTCTGATCTCTTGAAGCTCCACGGGGAATGGAAAATGAATTACAATCGTATATTCTACTTTGTCTGTAAAGATGATAAAATACGTAGTCGCCAAGAAAGTGTTGTTGTTGTTGTTGTTGTTGTATTATTGTTTAACGTCCACGATAAACAGATATGGTCATGTCGGGGCGGTCAGTAAACCCAACCACACTATTCCTGGGCAGGCTTAGACCTCCTAAGCGGTTAACCAGTATTAAGTGTACTTACTTTCAGCAGTAACTGACAACTGCCCTTCTTGAATCAGCGGAAGAAGAAATGAAAATAAGTAGCCGGACCGGGTATCGAACCCAGGACCTCTGGCTTATAAGTCAGGCTCCCTACTGATTGCGCTACGCGGCCCGGAAAGCGCTTAAAGAAGAGTAGGATCAGACTTGGCCGTTGCCCACGCTGAGCAGAATCTGCGCTGTGCGCACAACCACTCTGTTTGTTTTCTCGTGTCGCGGCTCAATTATATTTCATATAAATGATTTAAGTTCTATTGAAAGATAAAACATAACACAAAAGAACCTACCGCCCAGTTTTCAATTTGGAATACTTTAAATGTCGACTGTCGTATTTGATGATTTATTTTTTTAATTTAAATGGCTTCAAATTGCAATTTACAACATGTCAAGAAAAAAAGCATAATATTATGCAATATTGCAAAGCAATTTTACAGTTACACTGACTTCAAACAAGAAAAGATATGACAAACAACCGCCATAACAAAAAGACTCTACTTCTGGATTCGTTTCCTGGAACCTCCTGGCCAAATTGAAGACCAAACAACCACAGCTGATTGATACGCATGCATTATGTTACATCAGTTGTCAACATAGAGGTAACAAGCTTTCTGAAAAATAAGAAATTCTCTAAAAACTACTATATTTTCTGGTTCCCCGTTCAGCAATGAAATATACTCAACAGCAAAAGAAACGCATATTTTTAGTGTCTTGTTTTGCGTCATTAAATGTAATGATATTTTACTTTTAACTTAATAGTGGGGTTAGTCTAAACGTAGCCATAAGTTCTGCAGCGTTTTCTTGTCACAGTGCAATTCTTCGAAAAAAATGAAGATTTTTGTCAAGAAGGAAAAAAATCAGAAATTCTGGCTCACAGTGGCAAAAGTTAAAGCATCAATACGATTTTGCTGCACGTGAGTTCAGCATGATGTAACCAACTGGAAAACGGTATAAAACTTTTAAAATATTGATTCTTATGCAGTTAAATTGCACCTGCACAAATCTGCATTTTTCTGAAGTTTTTCGAAGTTTTTGAAAATAGTCTAAATCATCAAATTATTAGAAAAATCTGGTAATTTGGGATTCAAAATGAGTAAGGCTATGGGTAAAGAACACGTTTTAAAGAAATTTTGGTTTGAAATGAGCACGTATTTTGCTCACTTCCGGTTTGAGTTATGAAATTTAAAAGCCGATAAAAATGTTTCCTTGAAAAAATCTTATCTTTCGATTCGCTTATCGTATACGGCCCTTTATGATAAAGATGCTATATGATTTTCATTTAATTGTGCCCAGTGGTTTCAAGGATCCAGCGCCCAAAAGTTCAATCTGTGGTTGCACTATTGGGAGGACGTACAGAGTTACTTTCCTTTGTTACATACTCTATTTGATTGTGACCACTTACCCTTTTATTTAACCCGAATTGGAAATGGATTCCAATTCGGCTTGCTGAAAAATCCACAAAATTTTCTTTTCCTATCGCAAAACTTGCCTACTTTATGGGTTTTGCAGAAAGGGGCATAACTTTGGTTGTTACAAGTAACCAATGCTGAAAATTCTTGATGATGTTTCTGAGACATTGTTACAGTAGCATTCTAGATACAGAGGGCATCAGTTTGGGAGCCAGGCACAACTCAGTTCAGAACACTGATTTAACTGATCAGTATTTGTGAAATTTGAGATTGACCCCTTGATTGTTGACGCTTTTATTACGCATGAATAAACAAATGAAATTTCAATAAGTTTGCAACGAAGTGTACTCCATGCATTGATAATGTCTTCCATGTTATTCAAATTTCAGCAGATTTTTATTTTGACATAAAAATACCAAAAAGAAAAATATGCGTTATTTTTGCTTTTGAGTATATAATCACAATACAGACATCACCTTAAATCTATCGTCCTTTACGTATTTTTCCCAAATAGCAAACCCCAAAGTAGGTAATTACGGTTACTACATAAAATTCTATACAATGCTAGTTTTTTTTTGTGTTTTTTTTATATATATATACCTTAGAATTAGCCGATCAAGGCAGGGAAGTGATACTATAGTAAATGGCTTGCAGCGATACCTCGTGATGACCAAGTCATAAATATTTACCAATAGGAAAGCAATATGGACTCGCCTCGAAACATCTCTGAAGACAGTTGTGTAACTGTTTATGCTAATTGATACTTGATTTTACAGAGAGAGAGAGAGAGAGAGAGAGAGAGAGAGAGAGAGAGAGAGAGAGAGAGATAAGTTTCTAAGTTTTCTAAATTTTTGGATTAAACCTAATGTTCACATCTAAATTTTGTTGTGACGTGAATTTGTTGGGCGTCCGTTGTGAATATACAAACCCACGGATATGCTGCTACGAACACTGTGATATGTTCATGTGAAAATCGTCGGACTAAGTTCAAATAGATTCAACACTGTTTCTCTGAAACTAGATTCGACACCAGCTGATACAATCTCTTGCTGCCGTTGCTCTCCGTAAACGGCTATTCAGTCATCGTTCGTTTCTTCAGGGCCGCCTGAACACTCATGTTAGCTGCACTGTATTATTGCTTTCTGCTTCGTGCCGCCTCTTTTTCCAATTCTTCTCCTCATCACAGAATTCAAGAACATCTCTGGTGATCCGGAGCTTTCTTTCTGTTACATTTCTTCCAAAGTATCTCACTGGCTGTGCCCGTTACTGCTACATTTTCTAGCCGCCTACATGCCAATCAACATACATTGACAGAAAAACGTTGATCTGAAATAGTATAAAATGACACAATATCTTTCCTCGTTTGACATTATTTTGACAAAAAATGGTGCTTTATGCTTAAGTTTTCGATAAGTAATGAGAAGCTGAGGTTGTTGACCATGAGAATGTAGACCCAGTTTTCACCATCCTTGAAATATTATGGCACAATATTTTCTTCACATGAGCCGCGACGCGAGAAAACCAACAATGTGGTCGTGCGTCCAGCGCAGACTCAGATCAGCCTGGGCTTCCGCCCAGTCTGATCAGAGTCTTCGCTGTCCGCATGGAGATAGCTTAAACCCTTAGCTACCCATTAAGCGGTTAGCGAAGAGTCTGATCAGACGGGGTGGATGCCCAGGTTGATCTGAGTCTGCGCTGGGCGCACAACCACATTGTTTTCTCACGTCGCGTCTCACATTATGTCGACTTCGAAGGATACTCTATAGTGCCAAAGTACCCTTCTGGTCCTGTTTTAAATAGTTGCAGGAAAAATAAGTTCACGCTTTGCTATGTTTAATAGTGCTGTCCATCTTTGATGGTCCCATAGCATAATTTAAGCCGCGACACGACAAAACCAACAAAGTGGCATATAAGCCCAGCGAAGACTCAAATCAACCATGGCGGATTCTGATCATAGTCTTCGCTGTGCGCACAGAGCTAGCTTAGACACTACCTGCTCTTTCAGCGCATAGCAAAGACTATGTTTTGTCTTGTCGTAGCTCATTTTGAACCTGCTCGCTTCAGGCATTGTTCTAACGGTTCTTGACATACTGCTTTTTTCGAGTGTTGCTATTTGCAGTGCTCAATACAAGAAAGGTTTGACCCAGTTTGGTATTAATCCGCACAACAGGTCTTGAGATAAGTCATGTTCATGCTTTGCTATTTTAGCAACGGCACCCATCTTGCTTGTACGTTTTGCATAATATTGAGACAGCTCTGTGCCAGAATGGTTCTAGCCAAGTTAAAACTAAACCCGTTCAACGGACCTGTGAGATAATTGGCCCAGGCTGATCTGAGTCTGCGTTGGGCGCACAACCACTTTGTTGGTTTTCTCATGTTGCGGCTCATTTCTTTATTATTGCATTTAAATCATCGTTTACACAAATGAAATTATTCTCTTTGTCGCCCGCCTGCAATTTTGACAAGACGTATATAAAACATTAAACGGCATCCGCTGAGCCTCCTGGGGAAGATTGAGAATGGGAACAGCAACAACAACCGACATAAGCCTTACAGAACGCACACATAACATCGATAAATACACCAAAGGAGAGATTGAATTCATCCTATAGTACAGGCCGAGCTGATCTACATATGCATCAATTATCTCTGACACAATTCACAGGGTGTAGGGTTTATGGAACCCTTTAAGAGTTTCTTTGTGAAGGCTGGACAAACAGCAGGCTCATCACTTGTTCGGCGTTTGGAAAAGCGTAGCATATTAACATTTATTCGCTAGTTTGACGGGGATTTTCAATTCCTGAACGAATCCAAGATCTGGATCCGTCTAATAAAACGGGTAGATCCGTGTAATAAGACGATCTAGATCCTTGGGAGTTTTAGGAAAACAAGGACTACTTTTATAGCAGAATAATACCAAGCATACATTGTGTTACATCAGTTGCAAAAAAAGAGGTAATTGTGAAGATAAACTTCCGTCTTATAGCCGAACAAATACGGCAGCAGCAACTGAAAGATGCTTGTAGGGAATGGTATGGATATTTAAATGCACGTGATTGAGCCGCGACACGAGAAAACCAACAAAGTGGTTGTGCGCCCAGCGCAGACTCCGATCAGCTTAGGCATCCGTTCAGTCTGAGCAGACTATTCGAGACTCTTCACAAAGCGTTCACGCTACCTCCATGCGTACAGCGAAGACTCTGATCAGGCTGTGCGGATTCCCAGGATGATCTGAGTCTGCGCTGGGCGCACACCACTTTGTTTGTATTGTCGTGTAGCGGCTTAATTATATTCCTTACCTCTATTCTACTCTTTTCTATCCCATAGCCTTACAAGGTCGTTGGGACACCACAGATGATTTCGAAGTAATCCATTTCCACCTTGTCCTATTCTCATCTGCCTTAGCTGAGCTAGCAAGGTCCATCCCTGTCCACTCTTTAATATTTTCTTCCCACCTCTTCTTCTTGTAGAATCGTCTTTGCTGAGCCAGAAGACCTTGGGACGTGGCAAAACGTCATTAGTTTCCGTTTTTTGGTCAGGGCCAGGAGTTCATCATATTCGCAAATCGCTGCTTGGATCTTTCTGCGAACCTCGTAATCGGTTATATGGTTAATGTACAAAATGTTCAGTAACCTTCGATAGCATCTCACCTCGAAGGGCTATGTTCTTTTCTCTAACTCGGCTGTGAAGGTCCACGATTCACAGGCATTCAGAAATAGGGGTATGACAAGGAAGCGCATCAGTTTTACCTTTGATGAAAGTGATATGTTTTTATCTCTCCAAATTAGCTGAAGCATTTTAAGAGCTTGAGTGGCTTGCGCAATCCTTTGCTTGAGTTACTGCTGAAGCTGATGGTTCGTTAGTTCTGCCAGCTGTATGTTGCCATTTTAGGGAGTGTAATTATCAGCGACTGAGCCCTTGGGGTATGCCGTTCTGATGTTCTCCAGATCCTCTTACAGATCTCTGTTAAACTATCAATCATGGTCTCAACGCCGCCTTGAACAAGTTCTGCTGGTATAATATCAACTCATGCAGACTTCCCCTTCACAAAAATTGGTTGTACTTATTCGTACTTATTGGACTATATGACGAGATTTCCTCTCTCCTCTTTAATATTACCATAAATGTCTACATAAGTCTTATAAAATTCTGTTGTAAGATGTATTTTTTCTCTTCCAAAGCAATTCCCAAAATCTTTATACAATTACTGTGATAAGGCGGATCTAGATTTTTGGAATTCTTTTGGGAAGGAATGTCTATGACTTGCACTGTAAAAATCGCGCTTAGCTATAAAACACAAGTGGTTATATGTTTAGGTGTAAACATGTTTAGGAATATGTCATATAGCTAAACATGTACGCCTTTTCTATTATTTACCCAGACACAGTCTGCTAAACACGTTCGGTTCTGTCACGCGTTTCGGATGAATCCATTCTCTCTTTTCCCCGTTGAAGAACGAAACAAAGAGACGAAAATGTTGACAGAGGAAATTTTCAAAATAAAAGGTAAGTATAACCAGTTTTGTACATGTTTAATTTCTGAACATAAACTTAAACATGTTGCAAATTAAACACGTACGATTTAAACACACAAAAATTCGGACTGCATTTTTTGTTAAGAATCTAAACACGTTTTTTACAGTGTATAAGGGAATAATAGGTACTTTGAAAGAATTATATGGACACAGTTGCAACCGGTTTGATATTACTTACCTTGCTCTCTAGAATGTCGACTTGCACTTTTACTAGCCTTGACTTGGTCAGGGCTAATCTGGTCAAGGTATAGGTTACATGAAAATAGTCTGAAATTTGGGCCAGTGACCATTAAACTGACGTTTCATTTATCTCATCCGCATATTGTATTAAAGCTAGCCTGATAAATTATTATGGTGGATAATGCCCGTCACAAACATCTGATTCAAATGTTGAAATCCCTTAACGCTTCATCAGTGGTATTTTTTTTTTTTTTTTTTTTTTTAATATCGAGGTATTTTGCAAGATTCCTACTGCATTTTCGCCATTGTAAAAATTCTTGAGTTAAATAGAAACTGAAGGTGTTGAGAAATAATCTGGATTATTTTAGTTGGCAACTATAATGACCTTTTTCCGATATTTAAAACGTCAATAAAATGGTAGTACTACGATGTAGGGGCATCTGGTAGGCCCCATTCATTGTCTCGGATTTGCTTATATTGCATCGCTCGGCGCCATTCTGATTTTGTGGATTTTTTTTCTTCAAAAACATATTATTTCTAATATTTGGTTCTGTTTTGGTTCTGTTTGGATGTTTTATGTGTTGTTAGTTGCTATGTATGTTATTGATATATTGTTTGTGATGTTCAGGACCTACATGGGAAATGGCTGTTCACACGGCTGCCGCTAGTGTTGTCTTTGGTGGTGTCTAATTTTGTGTTGGCTCTTTCTCACATGGTGTCTTGGGTTGGATCTGGGATTGAATTGTGTCAGTCTTTGAGAATTTTCCTTTAAAGTATGAAAACTTTCGTCGATTTACGTAGCTGGGTAACGGTTTAACATGTAACTTTACAAGCCACATGATTTATGTCAGAAAACTTATTTCTGGATACGAGCACTTTACAATTCATCCTTAAGCATCTGGGGCCGTATTTATAAAACGACTTAAGTCGTTGCTATGCTGTTGCTAAGGCTACATTTCTATGCAGGAGATTCCCTACGGCTATGAAATTTGCTCTGTTCCTCCAGAGCAAATTTCGTAGTTGTAGGGAATCTCCTTCATAGAAATTAAGCCCTAGCAACAGCATAGCAACCCTTTAAGTCGTTTTACAAATACGGCCCCTGGGGTCTGGGATGTAAGGAATTTTCTTCCTCGTAATTTGACATTTCATTCTTTCCATGTACCGTCATCTATTCTTTAATAAGAAAACTGAGACCTGTTACCTTCGAATAATACCTTTCACGAGGCATTTCTGATTTCATATCATTAATACTAGATCAGCAAAGATAATAGTTGATTGCCATACTGTACAAAGCATGTCTCATATATGGTCAGGATAATAATCAGTAGAATTCACGCTGTCCATTCATGTGGTATATTTAGAAACATCGTGTTGTCATACTATTCACTGTCCGTCTTAGATACCTGATATTATACAATTACAGGTATACATCAGTCATGAATAGTGAAAAAAAAGAAGAAGAAAAAAAAAAAAAAGATTCTTAAAGTGCAAAAGCTTTATTTTCTGTTGTCTCCGCTTCTCTATTTAGCCCAATATTCCGCAATGCCGTTAATCACAGGGTATAATCGATTCCGCCAATTTTCGCTTCCTGCAGAGACTGTACATCATATCTGGCTTCCGCCGAGACTGTCCACGATCTCTTGCTTCCTGCCGAGACTTCTGTACATGATAAATGGCTTCCTGCCGAGACTGTCCGCGTGATTCACGCGGACAGTCTCGGCAGGAAGCCATTCCTCGAGGACAGTAGTCTCTGCAGGAAGCAAGAGTTCGCGGACAGTCTCGGCGGAAGCCAAATATGACGGGCAGTCTCTGCAGGAAGCGAAAATTGGCGGAATCGATTATACCCTGTGTTAATCACTGAGGCAACATGTCAGCACATTTGATTTACTTGCCGCAATTTTGGTGATCTCAAGGTACATAGAAATCAGCTTCAACTACTACATGTAAATCCTGACCAATTTGACTTATTGTGCACATTGCATACATAATTTTAAAGTTTGAAAGTTAAAGCACGGGCTTTAAAATGTCAAATGCTGAACCTTATAATAGTGTTTATGAAACTACATACCTATGATAGTTGTTTTCAGATATAGACTAAAAGTTCAAACATAGGTTTGTAATCTAGTCATGACGTCGTATAGATGTCAGTGAAGCGTCATTAAGGCGACATTATAACGTCAGATAGGTATCAATATGACGTCCTTACGACGGCCTGTGCCTAATGGTTATGAACTGACTGATTTTGGAATACAATGTATGCTCAATCAAGGATATTTATGATGAACAAGGTGGCCTTTAGTAATCGAACAAATTTTATGAATCTATGAATCTGTAAAACGATAAGTTGTCATTTCAGACCGCCTATGGAAAGTAAAGTTACAATTATATAAAAGTACAGCCAGGTCTCAAGTGTGATTATTTTGGATCTGCTGTACTATCAATAATCTTTTGACATCGGCGACCAGTGTGGACTCGATACGACCTTTGCGTCCTCGCAGCATATTAACTTTTGACTTTGCTAACTTCTGCAGAATAGCAGGAATACTTTTTCACATGAGCAGGATAAAATGTGCCGCGACTCGACAGCAACCAACAATGTGGTTGTGCGCCCATCGCAGACTCAGATCAGCCTGGGCATCCGCCCAATCTGATCAGAGTCTGCGCTGTCCGCATAGAGGTAGCTTAGACCCTTAGCTATTCTTGAAGCGCTTAGGAAAGAGGCTGATCAGACTGGGCAGATGCCGTTGCTGATCTGAGTCCGCGCTTTGCTCACGACCACGTTTTTTTTTTTCTCATGTCGCGGCTCAAATGTTTTATTGGTTTCCCAAGTAACGGTACTTGGTTTAATTGTTGTATTTTAAAAACCATCACTGCCACAACAACAACAATACTACTAAAACAACTTATAAAAATAATAATGATAATAATGTCAGAAGAATGATAATAATAAATACAATAAATAAGACAATCTCCCAATGCCTGTAAATGGATGTGCACAATATGAAACTGTCGACTAAACTTCCGACTTCTCTGAAACAGAAGACCGATAAAGGATAACTTGGGTTCTTGGTTTTATGACCGAATCATATGGCTCGATGCTGTTTGGTGTATTATCCGCATAACATTCCACCAACACCTCACTCTCAATCCACCCCAAGAAAAAAAGGTAGAAACGTAGGATGAAATACATGTACAGGTGGATGAAACTCTGAAAGTCAACCACTTGTTGGAGTCGCATGGTTTGTTCACAATCAATTTCTGTGCACATTTTTACTATGAAAAACAAAAAGCCATGCCAAACAATTCCATGCAAAGCGGCCGCATCTGTATAATGCCAAAGCTAAATAAACAATACAATATCAGAAAAACAACAATTTGGTAGTGCGCCCAGCGCAGACTTATTCTTCGCTGTGCGCTTGTGGTAGCTATGACCCTTAGCTAGTTTGAACATATTTTATTGCTCAAATAGTAGCAATGGGGTCGGGCTACAAGTTCTCACAACATTAGTTACAGCCCTCCTCCTGATGACCCTTAGCTACCCATTAAGTGTTAGCGAAGAGTCTGATCAGACTGGGTGGATGCCCAGGCTGAACTGAGTCTGCGCAGGGCGCACAACCCCTTTATTGGTTTTGTCGTCTCGCGGCTGAATTATGACAGAACTCGACCGTATCATTGCCAGCACAACCGTGTAAGCTGAGCCGAGTCACTAACAATCAAATGGATCGACATATATACAAGCTATCATGATGATAGCGATTTTTATCGAGAAACAGCCCCTTTTTGTTACCCCTGAATATTTGCCCTGTCGAGGGCCCTGAGGGCCCCTCCCTTGCCACGTGTGATCCCAGCTTCCTGATTGGAGGTCGGTTTGCCTCTTTGATGCTGCACAGGGCAACGCGTGGTCTTTCTTTCCAACCTCGTGGCTGAGCAGTCAAGACGCCATTTTCAGTTCCTGTGCTCAAACGTTTTTCAGCTCCTTTTCTCAAACATTTAGTCGAAAATCTGGATTTTGTTGGAGGGATCTTGTCACATAAACCGCGTGAGTAATGGCGTTTTCTTTGCCTAAAGTGCTTTTGATGGGCCATAGTTTTATTGGTCGGTTGCAGCAGGCGTTGTTCTCAGAGAAGCATCCATATTGCATTCCGAATTTTGGTTTGCAGCAATGCAGTGTAAATTTTTTTACGGTCCCGGGATGGACGATCGGGGACAAAGCGGATAAATTTGAGCCTTTGCAGCAAAGAGTGCGACCGGTGTTTCAAAGGGAGCATTTTGATGCGGTAGTGATGCAACTGGGGGACAACGACTGTTGCAATAGTGGGTCGTTTAGTGCATTAGGGTTGGCATCATTGTTGGAAGACTTTGGGCAGTGGTTGGTGAAAGAATGTGGGGTAAAGGTGGTCTATATCTGCCAATTATTTACACGACCACGGCCTAGAAATGTGTCGCCTGCAGTGTATGAGGAGCGGCGACTGAAAGTAAACGAGTATTTGGAGGTCCTGCTGGAAGCCTCGGCCTCCCTAAAATTATGGAAACACCATAGAATTTTTGAAAGTCCGTTCTACATATTTGTGAACGATGGATGCCATCTAAATGAGGTTGGAATGAAGAAATTTTATAAATCCATCAGGCAGGCCATAATTCTGGCGGTTGAAAATGCAAAATGAGTTTTGTGATCCCTGTTGCATTGCAGGCTTAAATTATATTTACCTTTATGAGCTCCTCCCAGGGGGTCTCTACCAAAAAAAAAAAAAAAAAAAGTTGAGACATTTAATATTGGTTCCTTATAAAGGACATATTCCCTTGTTTTTCCGGAACCCTGGGTAGAGTTCAGTTTGCTCAGCTGCTTGCGTTTGCTGGCGGCTTTCAAACAAGCTCCTTTTAGCTGAAAGGTAAAGTTGAATTTAAACAAATCCCCCGTTTTCTCTGAACTTTGGGAGGGGGTCATTTTGCTTGAAGCTGCTTGCGTTTGCTGGCAGCACGCAAGACCAGTTGCAGTTGGTCTCCTGGTTTTAGCGGGGTGTTGTGGTGGGCTCTGGTGATATAGCACCTCAAGCTTCAGTAGTGAGGCAGCAAAAAAAAAAAAAATAAAAAAAAAAAAAAAAAAAATAAAAAAAAATAATAATAATAATAATAAATAAATAAAAAAAATAAATAAATAATAATAATAAAAAATAATGATAATAGATAAATAAAAAATAATGATAATAGATAAATAAAATAAAATACTTGTATTGAATAGATCTAGGCTCTAGGCTAGTCTAGAAACATCTTTCTTGCATGCATTTATTAATTTGGAAAGTCTTGAGCAAGACAGTGTGCGAATTGTTAATTTTTTTGAGTCATTACAACACTTATCCCGGCCTTTTGGGTGTACAGTGGCAATATTATCCCTAGTTTGTAGCTAGAGCTACCGTATTTATTTACTAAGTGCCTCCATGACAGAATCATATTATTGTTATATTTATTTATTTTTCTGTTAGGGAGTGGTCTCTCTCTCTCTCTCTGCTGTTGTTTTACTCTGTCAAATGCTACGCATTTGGGAAAGGAGAAACCCCAAACTGGGACACGATTTTAAAGGCTTTTCATCTTAGGGAATAGGTACGGTATAATGCCACTGTACTTATCCCAGTTCATGTATTTGGATATTTAAAGTGATTGATCCTGGATTTCAGGTTATGTCTATCCTGATTGTTAAATTTTGGTGGGCCTCTTTCTTTGTAATGAGCTCTTAAGAGGCTAAATGGTAGATTTCTGATAGTGCTGCATGCACATTCCATCACAGCTAATATTGCATTGAAGTTTTGTTATAATTAAAATTATGAAATCATGTGAGTACTAACAAGTCTATAGAAAGTGACAGTTTCGCTTCAAGCTATGAAATTTTGAAATGAAGGGAGGTAACTTTAACTGGCATAGATGGTTAGATTTCTGGGATCTGTCTTGTGTTAAAATAGCACGGGAACGCTGGTGCAGGATTGACTCCTACAGCTTTCACAATAAGCAGGGCTCGAATTTAACTCCTATGCATATTTCTATAGTTTTGCAGGTGCCCAGACTTGTTTCTCGCAGATAAAATTTTTGAATAGACCAAGCAAATTAAAGGCAAAAACAACCTTCAACATAGAAAATGGGATGTTGAAATTTAGCCTTCAGGGTGCCATCATGACAGGCATTCAGAAACTATTTTCAATTGTTTAGACAATTTGTGTTTATGTCTGGTCAAAATATGTTGAGGTTTAGTGCATCCCTTCATATCTGCATGGAGATGAACGAAATATTAGGGCACTTTTGCTCCTGGAAAAATCGCAAATGCCATGCAAAATCATAAATTTCACATTATTATTTATTTATTTTGATTTCAATATTTTTGCGAGTTAGCAAGGGGTAAATTTCGTGCCCTGGAAATGTGTATGCATGATTGAGTCATGCATGTTTCAAAACAGTTGCGAACAGGTTCTAACAGAGTCGATTAGAAAATTCAAAGTTGATTATGTTTTGCAGGATGGAGCGGGGTCGCACTAAGGCTAGGACAAACCGGATGGCAGTTAGATCTCTGGCGGCTGCAGTTTCCCAAGCAAGGGCTGGAGGGCGCAGAAGCCGTAATTCAGTGATAAGGTGCCGTAGCAATCAAACTGTTCAGTCGGAGGGACAGAACAGGGCTGTGACTGATTCCACTACTAACAGTACGAGTCCTCCTACAGTGGATGTGACGGCATTAGCTTCAGCTCTGGGCCAAGCGTTGGCCCCCATGATCACAGCTTCATTGAGTCAAATGGGCTTCAGTTGTGCTAGTGGTGAAATGCTCAATGACAAACACAGTTCTGACAGGGGTCAAGGTCACAGCGAGCATAGTAATAGGGGAGTGAATGATGTGCAACAGAGTGGCGAACATTCAGGCCAACTTGGCCATGAACATTCAAAACAGGGGTCCAGCATCGAGCCAATGGACTTGCATAGTGAACATGATGACCAAGCGCTTCAGCAGTCGAGAGATGTACAAATCGTTTCAGTTCAGGGACATGACAGTCAAACACAGACACAACATAACATACTTCCTAACAATATAGATGACCTACATTTATCTCATTTAGTGGCTGGGTGCCAAGCACAGTCAGGTGCGCAAGCTGTAGGGCTCACCTCATCCTCCAGTTGGGTTGACGGGCCCACATTCGTCCCATCCAAACTGCCGTTGTACGCAATGGTTCCTATGAAGAAAAGAGAGCAGATTTGGCGGGGCGAATTTGTCGAGTTGTCAACCCTGCAGGAGGAGGAGCCAGATGATGTGTTGTTTAATATGAAAACCGGCAAAATCACACCTGCACCATCCAAGAAAAAGTTCCTTACAATAGAGCAGTGGACGGATGCTTTTTCAATTTATGCATCCGTTTACCGCATTAAGTATCCACAGGAGGCTGAAGCTTTGGCTTCCTATATGAGTTTGATACGACGTATTGCGAGCGAGCGTGGAGCATGGTTCAATTATGATAGGCAATTCCGTAAACTAAAGGCAAACTCGGCATCTTTAAAGTATAGATGGGATCAAAGAGAGGATGAACTTTTTTTCTTAGCCTTGAATAAGCGTCAGCTTTTTCGTCCCGAAAGGGGAAATTTCCAAGAAAGGAAATACAAAATTGTGTCATGCTTCAAATACAATAAGGGAAGCAACTGTCCTGGGTGCTCCTACCCCCATAAGTGCGGAGAATGTGGTGGACCACACCCTTTTTTCAGGTGTTGGAATAAAAACAGGAGATTTCAATCAAACAAGTCCCGGGGGGAGGGGAATAATGCCCCAAGTGCCGGTGGCGGACAAAGAGGTCAGGGGGGCCAAACTCAGTCCAACGTGGGAGCGGCTAGACCAAGGCCAAGCAATTAGGAAAAAATTACCTACTCCTGTTATCGTAGAACGCCTAGCAGAGCTTTTAGTTGGCTATCCTAGGGATCAATATGATTATGTCATCGATGTTTTTACAAATGGTTTTCGCATTGGGTTTAATGGTATTCGCTCTCCTCAGTCATGTCGCAATTTGAGGTCAGCTAATCAGCATCCAGACATTGTAACTTCCAAGCTTGAGAAAAAGGTAGCAGAAGGTCGTATTGAGGGTCCATTTAAAGAGGTTCCCTTTGACAACTTAAAAGTATCACCTTTGGGTCTGGTTGAAAAGAAAACTCCGGGGGAATACAGGTTAATTCACCACTTATCATACCCTCGGGGGGCGGGTACATCTGTAAATGCCAATATCCCCAGTGAGTGTGCAACAGTATCCTATGCGGGTATTGATGATGCCATATCTTTAGTAAAAAAGTTAGGGCGTGGCTGTTTTATGGCAAAAACCGACCTGAGAAATGCATTCAGACTGGTTCCCGTACATCCTCTTGACTATGAACTTCTTGGGATTACATGGCAGGGAAAATTTTATTTTGATCGATGCCTAAGTATGGGCGGCAGTTCCAGTTGTAGGATTTTTGAGGCAGTCAGTTCGGCCCTACACTGGATAGCAGAACACAAATTTGGTTGTTTGATGGTGCATATTTTAGATGATTTCTTTTTCGCTGGTTCAAATTACGAAACATGTCTCGAAGCCCTGTTACAATTTTTGAAGCTCTGTGGGTACTTGGGTTTTCCTATAGCGCAGGACAAAACCTTTTTTCCTAAAACATCAATGGACTTCGTGGGTATTACGTTAGATTCTTGTATTATGGAAGCCAGATTACCTGTGGAGAAAGTCCAAAAGTGCTTGCAGGTCCTTACTGACTTCATCAATAAGAAATCATGTAAACTACGTGACCTGCAGGCGCTTTTGGGCTATCTGAATTTTTGCAGCCTGGTTGTTGTGAGTGGTAGAGCTTTTTTGAGACGCTTATATAATTTGACCATAGGCGTAGACCAGCCATACTACTATGTTCGGCTGGATAATGAGGCTCGAAAGGACCTACAAACATGGTACAAGTTTGTGCAACAATTTAATGGCAAATCTATGTTTATTTCGGACAGAATGGTTTCCAGCGTGGCACTCCATTTATATACAGATGCTGCAAAGTCCTTAGGCTACGGTGCTTTATATGGATCCTCCTGGTTATATGGACTTTTCCCCTGCGAATGGCAGAGTTTTTGCATAACTTTTTTGGAGCTTTACCCAATTGTCCTCGCGGTTCACATATGGGGACACCTTTGGAAGAACCACTGCATAATATTCCATACAGATAATCAGGGATTGGTTTACATTCTCAATTCAAAAACTTCTCGAGATACGAGCATTATGTATTTGGTTAGGGCATTAGTTTTGGTATGCATGAAATATAATATTCTGTTTCAGGCCATGTTTGTAAAAGGATCTGATAATATTTTGGCTGACTGTCTTTCTCGCCAACAGGTAGAGAAGTTCAAGGCATTGAGTCCCAACAGCAACCCACATCCAACGCCAGTGCCACCAAGCTTGGAGCCAGTGGAATTTTGGCGAGCTTTAACATCTTGCTGAGTTCGTCGTTAGCGCCTTCTACTAATAAGATATATGCAAACGCAATCGCTGCTTTCGAAAAATTTATTTCCGATATAATGCAGAGAAGGTGCGTTTTGCCTTGTTCGGTGATAGACGTTGCATTATTTGTAGCAAATTTGCATCATGAGGGTATGGCCCCCAAAACAATTTCCACATATTTATCTGCAATATCTTACGTACATAAAATCAGAGGATTAGATGATCCTACTCAGTCCTTTTTAGTGCGCAAATTAACTACTGGGGCATACAGACTGCGTCCGACATATGATTTAAGATTACCCATTACCATTCCAATTCTCAATAGACTGATATTTTCTTTACAGCATACCACAGCTAGTAGATATGACTGTTTTGTTCCGCGCAATGTTCTTATTTGCATTTGAAACATTTGCTCGCATAGGTGAGATCACATCAAATAATTCTCTCGCCTCTGTGGTAAAGTTCTCTGATGTGCGCATGGTTGCGGAACAGGGTAGGCAGCAAGTAGAGGTAACTTTTCATCAGTTCAAGCATAATTTAACAAAAACACCACATAGGATAAGTTTTGGAAGGGGCTCGGCCTGTTGTTCTGCTGCAGGCTCTGTATTTGAATATCTCCAGTTGAGGGGTTCAGCAGAGGGACCATTTTTCTGTACCGTTTCAGGGAAACCTATACCTAGGTACTTTTTTGATCAGCAACTGCACCGATCTCTTAATTTCTGTCGGTTGGATAATGCTAGATACAAGGGTCACAGTTTTCGCATAGGGGCAGCTTCTCATAAGGCCGAGCTGGGCTATTCTGATGCTCTAATAAGGTCGCTTGGACGTTGGAACAGCAATGCATTCAAGAAGTACCTGAGGATGCATTCGGCATAACGTATGATTGTTACTCGAGTAATCGTGGCCTGAAACTTGGAAACACTGGGGGCTTGCGTTTGCTGGCACCCCTTATTTAATTGCTAGATATATGTCCACGCAGGTATGTGCAGGGATACTTGTAATGGGGGTAATAAACATGCAAGGTTTGAGTCTGCCTGCGTTTGCCGACAGCCTCAGAAGTCCAAGCATCTTACATTTTCTGTCATGTATAAAATTTGGTGGATACTGCAGATGAGCTGATTATGGATTAATTAAGGCTGTTTGCGTTTGCTGACAGCCTCTAAAACATTTATGGCCTTCTGTATTAAATTTTTGTAAAGTTGAGGAACCATACTAACGAACACCTTTACCCTGGTTTTGCTGTATTTACATGATGCAAGCACTGGGTGATGATGTGGATGGAGATTTTCATAGTTAAGCAGCTTGCGTTGGCTGGCTGTTATCTGAGGTTCATGCATGTAAATGTGTTATAATATACCATATTATGGTAGTTATCATATACTTTGAATTTCCTCACAAGACGAGTTATGATTGTGTCAAGAATTTGAATATTTACCACTGAGATCAGTATCAGTCTGCTGCTGTTTTTCTTTCTTTCTTGATGGGGCAAACCATGTCGCCCTTTTGCCGAAAATTGAAAGTGAATGTGGAAAGTGCGATGTTTGGCAAAAGGGCGACCTGGTTGTATGGCAGTAGTGTTGCCCCATCTGCTTTCTAGATGAGGTCATAAGATTATTTTATCTTTTGGGAAGTTTATCTTCATTACATGCTATATGAAAATTTACAAGATTCAGAACTATTAATTAGGTTTGTGAAATTTTTCCAATAAATAAAACCCATGGATACAACGCAGTTGTATCCACAGCAGCAGCACTGTGTTGGTTATTTTATGTTCATCTAAAAATTAGAGTGTTGCATTTGCATGCAGGGGGTCTGTCATGCGAGGGGGCTTCCCCCTTTTATACTGTAAGTCCTTGCAGATAGTCTATTTTGACTATACGTGTTATACCTTTCACACCCCGGTTTCTAGCAATTTTTCCTGGGAGAGTTTGATTCACACCCCTGGATGCAAATGCTACACTTTTAGAAATGTGACAGTGCGGATCTCACAAGCAGAGGGGATGCTATGCCCCTCTGTAGTGTTTTCTGCTCTTATTATGGTGGCGGAGGTGAGATAAATACAAGCTATCATGATGATAGCGATTTTTATCGAGAAACAGCCCCTTTTTGTTACCCCTGAATATTTGCCCTGTCGAGGGCCCTGAGGGCCCCTCCCTTGCCACGTGTGATCCCAGCTTCCTGATTGGAGGTCGGTTTGCCTCTTTGATGCTGCACAGGGCAACGCGTGGTCTTTCTTTCCAACTTCGTGGCTGAGCAGTCAAGACGCCATTTTCAGTTCCTGTGCTCAAACGTTTCCTCCTCCTCCCTCCTCCTCCTCAATGGTGTGGTAGTGTTGTGGGGCAGGGCAGTAGTGTTGCCCCATCTGCTTTCTAGATGAGGTCATAAGATTATTTTATCTTTTGGGAAGTTTATCTTCATTACATGCTATATGAAAATTTACAAGATTCAGAACTATTAATTAGGTTTGTGAAATTTTTCCAATAAATAAAACCCATGGATACAACACAGTTGTATCCACAGCAGCAGCACTGTGTTGGTTATTTTATGTTCATCTAAAAATTAGAGTGTTGCATTTGCATGCAGGGGGTCTGTCATGCGAGGGGGCTTCCCCCTTTTATACTGTAAGTCCTTGCAGATAGTCTATTTTGACTATACGTGTTATACCTTTCACACCCCGGTTTCTAGCAATTTTTCCTGGGAGAGTTTGATTCACACCCCTGGATGCAAATGCTACACTTTTAGAAATGTGACAGTGCGGATCTCACAAGCAGAGGGGATGCTATGCCCCTCTGTAGTGTTTTCTGCTCTTATTATGGTGGCGGAGGTGAGATAAATGTATCTATGCGACAGAGCGCAAAAACTTTGATCACTCTGCACAATATATCTGATTGATTTTAAATGATATATGGCCGCATTGTTGTATGGTAAACCACACCAGGAAAATACTAGTAATGATTTTGGCAACTTTTGCAGTTCGACTATGGAGAAGAAAACTTTGTGTGTGTGTGTGGTTTCTTTTTTCCGTTTTTGTTACTTTTTGTTCTAATATTACTGATATCGACATGTTTTAGAGGCCATGAAAACTGTCTATATTGGCCCTATTGCTAGCTCGTAAAATATATGATCTTGAGGTATGGCTGAAAGATTCTCACTAAAGTTTCGTCATTGTAATTACCGTGATAGACCAAGTTCAAACAAACTAGAAACTGTGTTTATGAAACACTATGTCCCCAACCATATGCTTGCCTCTATAGAAGGTTCATCCCATCATGCTTGTACCTTTGTGTCACAGGCTTCAATGCACTAAGTCGAAAAAGGGTCTTAACTCAGTCAAAAATTTAACATTTGTTTCTGAAAGTTAATCAGGTCATCTACACCTTGGGCAATAACTTCCTGCAATAAAATGACAAAGGTGAAAAAGGCGCATTACTCCTGAATGACGAGACTGGCAGAGGAAAAAATCGGGTTTGCTTATTTTTCATGTTCATGCAGCATATAAAATTTCAAGTTCCAATCTCTTAAGGTTCTTAATCGTATGTAAGGGTACCTTTGTACCATAGGCTTCAATGCACTAAGTCGAAAAAGGGGCATGACTCAGGCAAAAATTCACCAATGTGTTTCAAAACTCGATAAGGTAATCTACACTTTGGACAATGTCTTCCTGCAAAAACATCATGATCCTAGCAGCAGGGATTCTTGAGATATTTTGTTCACAAGGTTCCATAGGCTTACAATGCACTAAGTCGAAAAAAGGGCATAACTCGGTCAAAATTTCACGATATTTTTTTTCAAAAGTTAATCAGGTCATCTACACCTTGTGCAACGTCTTCCTGCAAAAAAAAACACGATTCTCGCATCAGGGGTTCTTAAGATATTTGTTCACAAGGTTCCATAGGCTAACAATGCACTAAGTCGAAAAAGGAGCATAACTCGGTCAAAAATTCATTATTTTTTATCCAAAGTTAATCAGGTCAGTTACACTTTGGGCAATGCCATTCTGCAAAAAATCATGATCCTAGCAGCAGGGGCCCTTGAGCTATTTTGTTTACAAGGTTCCATAGACTAAGTCCAAAAAGGGGTATCACTCTGGAAATACGTGACCGGTAAAAAAAAAATAAAAAAAAATACGGATCCGCTTATTTTCATGTACATGTACATGCCACATAAAATTTCAATATCCTAGCGTATGTGGTTCTTGAGTTTCCCAGCTGCCGAAAAGCGTTACGGACAGACGGACGGGCAGATCCACCAATATGCCCCCTCACTTTCTCCGAAGTTGGGGGCATAATAAAACATCCTTTCGTTTCTCATAACAAGGTTTTGAAAAACATTTTAGTTGGCAAATGAAATAACTTACTTTCGATATCATAAACTTGAATAAAATGATAAAAATACAATGTACAAACGCGTGACCCCATTCATTATCCCGCTTTTGTTCATATTCAGTCGCTTGACAGGTAACAAAGAAAGGAATCATGTTATGAAGCAGTTTGTCAGTTTCTAAGCACAATATTTTCCTACTCTTTTCCTGTTATACTTCTTAATATTTTGCATATTAACCCACATTTTTTCACCAATCATCAGAGCAGATCCGCCTTTGAGAACTGTTTGTATAAAGACGTTTTTATCACCGATGGAACGAAGGAGAATTTGAACTTTAGTTATCAGTATTCATTGCCAGGAAGCAAATATATTTGTATTTGTGAATCCCCTTTAGCATTTACTGACGTCATTTCGTGCATTCTCACACTTGTAGTTATTTATAGAACTATATAACAGATGGATGCCATTATCAGATAGTAAACAGGAAGTCTTATGAATTCGCACTTCCGGAATGACCATTATGGTCATTTGAAACATGAGTCAACAGCAATAGCTACATTTTACGTGTATTGCTTGTATCTTTAAACCAATGCTTTGTAAATGATCACATCCCCGGATCCAGGGGGTGGACTTTGTGGCTTCATCCCCGCCATCTTGGCTTCTGTGTTATGTATGATAAGTAGGCATCCAGCAGATAATAAGGAGTATCTGATGACAGTTTGAGGTTATTTATCCATGTGGTTAGATCAAAATATATGTTGTGACATTTCAGTAGAATTGCCTGGGCGAGGCGATTTTAATGAGATGTCACAGCATAATAAAAGAAACAAATGACATTATAAAAGAATCTCATTAAATTGATTTCAAATTATGTCATATTTTCAAGCTCCCTCCCCCTCCCCAACCACACACACATATGCACATATACATATCGGCACCTCCTAGCCCCACCAGCTATCCAGAGCCCCACCAGTACGTGGCGGTCTGGATCCACGCGCATGTCTCTTTGTGTGTTATGACTTTCGAGGTGCTAAATGAAACCAGCTAAACAAAAATTGCTCCACATGTTCCTGACTCTTTAGTGTAAACAATATTTTATTCAATATAATCTTATTGTAAAATGCTAACATACAGTATGAAAAGGATACAGGAGTAAGTCATTGACTTATTGACTATGCAAACGGACGTCAGAGTTACCATTTGAAAGGATAATATTGCCTTTGCAAATGGACGTCAGGGTTAACATTTAAAATGATATCCTTTTGGGATTTTCAAACATATTAAATATCTGTCATTTTTAATAGAACCAAATACGGATGTGTGACTTATGTGTCGATTATTTCTAAATATGAGCCGCGACACGACAAAACCAACAATGTGGTTGTGCGCCCAGCGCAGACTCAGATCAGTCTGGGCATCCGCCCAGTCCGCTCAGACGCTTCGCTAAGCGCTTAAAATGTAGCTATGAGTCAAAGCTACCTGCATGCGGACAGCGAAGACTCTGATCAGACTGGGCGGATGCCCAGGCTGATCTGAGTCTGCGCTGGGCGCACAACCACATTGTTGGTTTTGTCGTGTCGCGGCTCATATGTATCAGTTTTGCCCAAAGTGCTAACTGCCAATCGGTGCTTCAACTGCATGCCTGTGTTCTAAATTATAATTTTGGTATTAGACTGTTCCATGAACAAACACATTGGCATAAATATATGGGAAAATAACCTGTATACCAACCCATTGCGATTATATAAACTCCTTACCTTTCTCGCTTGGCTGAAACAGCAATCCATGAATTAATGAAAGTCTATAGCATTACATATGGAAACATATGAGGTCATAGAGAATTTAAAGGGCGCGAGGCAAAGCCGAGTCTTCTAAGAATTAAACCTGATTAGCTATATGTATACTTCCGTCACGGACCAGTTACTGACCAGCTACATGTACGTATTGCATTGCACCGGGAAAATCATTTATTTTTCTCCCACCTTTGCATATATAAGATAGGCGCTCAGCTCATATAAGAAAACTCTTATCTTACACCTGGCAACATCTTTCTTATATTAGCAACCAGACTTTTTCAATTTTCGACTAATATCTTAATTTTAAATGAACAAAACGGACACGCAAGCATCCCGGACGACGTTTGATAAGGGATTATATGTTTGTGACGTCACTAAATTTTAATGACGTCACTTAAACCGGTTATGAAACGTCGCTAGCAACATTGACGCACGTGACGTAAGAGGCTAAGTTGCATTTTGTTTTGCCCTCTGGAAGATAAAATAGTCAACATATCATGTTTTCCGTCTATTTTTAAGGTGCAAACTGTCTGTACACCCTTTTTAGGACCCAATAAATACACTGGGCTGCTCAATATTTACTTCAGATCAATGGTTAAAAAGTTAAAATTTTCTTGTTTTGAATCCTTATCCGACTTGAGGCTTAAAACCCTCTAAAAGTGGGAGAAAAATAATCCATCATGAGCCAGTCCATGTAGGATAGGGAAATCTCACCCTCGGGGTCGGAATTTCAACCAGGGACTCGGCAAGCCTCGTCGCTGGTTGAAATTCCGACCCCTCGGTTGAGATTTCCCTATCCTCGTCCCCGGTTGAAATTCCGACCCCTCGGGTGAGATTTCCCTATCCTACATGGACACTCATGACGGATTGTTATAATCCCATCCAGGCTGGGTTCACCAGAGTGGTCTTACGGAAAATTAAGTCTCCATAATCCTATCAATGATAAAAATATGGAGAGCTATCTATTGATTTGTTTTTGTTTCTGTATCGTTGCTAAAACGTCCGCGGTAAACAGCAGCTGTCATGTCGGGACGGTCAGTTAGCCTAACAACACTACTCCTAGGCAGGTTTAAACCTCGTAAGCGGCTAACCAGTTCTTGAATCAGCGGAAGGGGAAGAATTAGTCTCCATGGAAGTAAATGCTGGACCGTGTATCGAAATCGGGACCTGGCTCTTTAGTTAGACGCGCTACCGACTGCGCTAAGCAGCATGACGATTGCTATAAAACTTTTTTGAGCTGGTTCCCGTCTAGCGATTCAGCTTAAACAAACACGGGATAATGCCGACGAGACTGCAGTCTTTATGAGTTTGTGCAGTTTACGCTGTATGTACACAACGACATAATTGAGCCGCGACACGAGAAAACCAACGAAGGGGTTGTCCGCCCAGTTCAGACTCAGATCAGCCTGGACATCTACCCAGCCTGACCAGACCCTTCGCTAAGCGCTTAAAGGATAAGGGTCTAAGCTACATGTACCTCCATGCGGACAGCGAAGACTCTGATCAGACTGGGCGGATGCCCAGGCTGATCTGAGTCTGCGCTGGGCGCGCAACCACATTGTTGGTTTTCTCACGTCGTGTCTCAATTTATGTTGCACGAAACATGTCTCATGCAACACATGTGGCCGTGTCAACACTCTAAAACAAAAACTTTATGACATAAAACTTGCTTGCAACACGTTAACTCTGCGAACATAACCTAAATGACTGCATGACAGATGGCTGCATGACATGTGCTATGCAACATATGTCGCCGTGTTAACCAACCTGTAAACACACCCTAAGGAGAATTCGTACACGATCCTGTTGTTTTTACCTGCTATTTTTTGCCGGAAACAACTTTTTATAATTCTACTGTGCTTTCCTGGGCGAAGAAAATCCTTCCAAAACCTTAGCTAGGCTCCAAGTATCAATTTTCTTCTTCTTTCCAGCAGGCACATGACGTCAATATGATGTCGTACTGACGTCTATGCGACATGATGACGTTGCATCGACGTCAGTACGACATCGTTTCGACCTCATGTGTCCCCTTTGCTTAACTTCTGCTGAAAAGTAAGGCAAAATAGAAATTGAACATTTGTCTCCTCTGAAAGTATACATAAAATTGAGCCTGGGCATCCGCAAAGTCCGATCAGACTCTTTGGTACAATGTAAGCGCTTAAAAAGTAGTTCAGTGTCTAAGCTACCTCCATGCGGAAAGCGAAGACTCTCATTAGACTGGGCGGAAGCTCAGGCTGATCTGAGTCTGCGCTAGGCGCACAACCACTTTATTGGTTTTCTTCGTGTCGCGGCTCAATTATTTATTTGAAGACATGTTTTCTCATTGCTGTGTCTTTATCATCCTTGACATGATCATGAGTATCAGGGGTTAATGGGTATGTTTAAACAGAGATGACCAAAGGACAGGCCACTGACAGCCACCATGATTCATGATAAATCAAAACATGAAGTCACATAACTAGTGATTTTGTTATCTCGCAGCTTTAGTAAGGTCTTGGGGTGTTAGCTAAGACCAGGTGCTTGCAATCAGATTCACACCAAATAACCAATGAGTTGTGATGTGAGAAGCTGGGTTTCAGGCATATAATGATAAAGGTTAGGGTTTCCATAGCCTAGTAGACGTAGGGGCAGTGGAGGATAGAGGCCCTCAGTGTCTTAGGCACAGCATATAAAAGACGGAGCCCACCCCTCTCCTGTCGCTGCCTTATCCTTCCCCGATTGGAAAAAGTACCCATTTCACTGCTAGGTTGCCAAGAGTTTTCCAGGTTCAAGTTGACCCATTCAGGATTCGAACTAACGACCTTCTGCACCACAACCGAGCATCTCTAGCAAATCGACCACGGCGCCTCAATGTACACAAAAGAGCATTTGCCAGTAATTCTGACCTTTATCTAGCAAAAAAAAAACAAAACAAAACACTTTAGTCATTTAAAACACCGCTTAATGTGTTATCTGTACCAAGTATAGAATGTCTAGCGGCTGTTAAGTGAACCCTGGTGGACCAAATTCTGCTTGTACAGCTTATTTAACTTCAATCATTTCTGTAAAATCTCATCAAGATATTTCAAAGAGCAAAGGAATTACAAAACAATATCACTTTTACGACATTGATAAGGGCTATTTTTCTTGTCAGAAGATATCGAAATTTGCCCAGTAACAGTCCCAAGCGAGATATATGTATTACCTAAAGTCAAACCCCCATTCCAAGTTTGTACTAAACCCATCAATACCTGAACTGAACGGAAATAAAAGGCTCACAGGCAGATGAACGAATGAACAGACACACGGACAGCCATGTGGAAACCATAAGATCTCGCCACTGCTGTGAGTCGGTGTATAAGATCAGACCTCTGTTTTAACTGGTGCCGTGTGTTTGACAACGTATTGAAGAACCCAGACCGGAGTATACAACTTCTCCTGGACTGAAGTCACCCACGTACATGCAAACATTTGGATATGAGATAGCAGTCAGGTTTAGTAATATTTTTTCCAGTTACCCGAAAGAGTTTCCGCAGGAGGTCCATAACATATCTCCTGGTACCGACCCCGTCCGTGTCCTCTCCAGTTTGAAGAGGAAAGTCAGCAAAGCGTTTGTATAGTTTAATTACTCGGTCGAAAATTGATAAACCAACAGCTGAAGGTGGGTGAGTGGAAGCAACTCGGCCTTTTTTGTTTAAGCCCCAATCCTCCTCAGTAGGGATCAATTCTTAAATAAAAGAATTTGCTCCGCTAGAAGCAGATACGTCCTTCTAAAGGTAGCCCTTAATTTTCAAGGGCCACTATGCCCAGTGAAATAAATAAAAAGTCACAAAAAGATCTACCCGTTTGACAAACTAGCGGAAAACATGGAGGTGTACCCGTACTCCCTAAGTGATACCATTTTAGGTCTTCTAAGGGTGGCTCAGCCATGGTGGGAACATTAAGAAGAAAAGAAGGAAAGTTGGCAGCAGATAAATATATATATATATTTGTTTTGTTCGAGTGTCACTGATGTAAAGCGAGCATGACTGCAGGAGAATATGATGTTTCTGTCGGTGTCAAAGGATGTCTGACGAAATCTACCAATATGTCAGTATCTGAACCCTACTTCCTGGATGTTTTCTTTTTTTGTGATTTCATCTGCAAGGGAGTGTATGTATTGTTTAAAAAATACTGAAATATTACATTTGTACTGGTCAACGTCAGGCTAGTTTATCAAAAGTCAAACATTCCAATCATACTTCAACAAAAATACCATTTTGTGATACGATTGCCGGACGCTGACCGGTATTACTTAAACACGTGGTTGAGACAGTGGTCAATGTTATCTGTTTTTATCGGAAGGTAAACATTGAATCGATTAGGACCAAGCTGTCAACTCATTCCACTACAAGAGGTGACAGGGTTCGCAAACTATCTTGTGCGCATGTCTTATGGTATTCTGTAGATCCTACAGCTTTGAAGATGGGTGAATGACATGCAATTTTACGGCCTTTCTAACAGTATTTCAGTGAATTGAACCAACGGAAAGGTGATAGTGAAAAGTTTTCTGTCATGAAACGCAGTTAACTGTTGAAGAGAATTTCGCTGCTAGTGGGATTCGAACCCTGACCGCTAGCTTAGTAGGTCAGCTTTTATCCATAAGGCTACATGGTGCTCCTCAAAACCTTAATATGAAATAAGCTGGGTCGTAAAGATTTTCAGATGGACAGAGTAAGGACAGCGGTGAACACTTTCATGAGATTCGTTTCGAATAAAATTGCCGGGCCGCGTAGCGCAATCGGTAGGGCACCTGACTCGTAAGTCAGAGGTCCTGGGTTCGAAACCCGGTCTGGCCACATACTTTCATTTCTCCTTCCGCTGATTCAAAAAGGGCAGTTGTCAGTTACTGGCGAAAGTATGTGCACTTAGTACTGGTTAACCGCTTAGGAGGTCTAAGCCTGCCCAGGAATAGTGTGGTTAGGTTAACTGACCGTCCCGACATGACCTTAGTTGTTTACCGTGGACGTTAAGCATCAAATCAACCAACCAAATCGAATAAAATTTATGGAATAATATAGATTAACAGATATCTCATCGATGTTCGTTCGCCATTTTCACAAAAGAGACCAACTACTATGACATTCTGTTTACTTCCCAGGGCGACGTATCTTTTCCAAGTTGGGTCTATTCTTAAAGGAAAAATGCCTATAGAGAAGCAATTCGAGTCTTTAAGAATTGGACCTTGATGAGAAGAGCGGCAATTGTGAAAATAGCTTCCTCTAAAAGTGTAAACCTACACATTAATATTTACATTCTTAGTGTATTTTCTGAAAAGCTTATAGAAAACCATTGGAACGTAATGTAGTATAAAATCAATAATTGTATTGAGTCACGTGACGTCATATGACTTTAAATGACGTCAAAATAAACCATGGCTCTCTACAACCTGATTTGACGTCGGCGACGTCATTGGACGTCGGCGACGTCATGCCGTTTTTGGCAATGTTAGCGAAAAAAAACTGCGAGTAAATGTTTTACTGCTTAAATTTTAGCCTTGTATACGATTTTTCATCATGGTTGTGTTTGAAACGAATGGAAATATAAGCAATGAATTTATTTTTCTGATGTTTATCGAAGCGTAAACTACATTTGGGTCACTAGCAAAGTCTACATAAATCCCTTCGGGGTTCATTTACTTTGCACGCGACCCAATGTAGTTTAAAGTTCGATAAACCTCAAAAAACTGAAATTCATTCTTTTAAGTAACCTCAAAACTCATCCGACTGCGCATCTTTCGCCCATACTGCCACAACTGGAAATGCTCAGTACATATATACATATGCTTAGCATTATGTCCAAAATGGAATCTTTTTACCATTTGAGCTTTTGCACGGATTTCATATAGTTGACATCACATGAACTCAGCTGTCACTCTTCAAGAAGAACTTATAATAATTTATCTCATGTACATGTATGCATGATAGTAAAGTGCGGAAGTCAGTTGCATCTAGTCAAGTGATTCCAAGGTCCAATCTGACTTATCAAACAGTATGTGTACACGAAAAACACAACATAAATCGAGGTAATGATGTGTCCGTTACGGTTTCGTACCCAGGAACGGTGGCCTTGCTAAACACGCAAAGTGAACCGTGCAAAACAGTGTTTATCCAAATGTGTTTTTCAGCTTCAGATCGGTTGTTCAAAACAAACAATGCTTTTAGTTAAGAAGACGTTAAACTATCATACGTATTTGTACGGAAAAAACACTGCCATTTTTGGCCGAAAAAAAATACAAGCATACTTGATTGTATGTGTACTAGAAGATTTAACGAAACACTAACTAACGACTTCGTTACCCGCTAAAGATGCTTTGAAAAACTGGGCCCTGGTACAAACAGATTGTTGAATGAGGAAACAACTGTTGTCTGGTATGTGACGCGTCATTGATATTGCAATACAACACAGCTCGATACAAGAAGGGATAAAAGTGATAATATAATAACTTATGTTTTGATGGTGAAATATTAAAAGTTATCTATTAGTTCTCCATCAAAACATAAGTTATTACACCTCTCAAGAACCGTCTGGGTAAGACGGTTTTGTTGAGGGGTATCAGCATACGTTTCTGTTGAGAAATAAGACAAGTTATCTTAAATATATCCCTGTTACCCCTTTTTTACTTTAAGGATCTTAATACATGTAACAACCACTCCATGTTTGATGTGACTACGACCGTTGAAAATGTCTTCACACAGCAGATACATTTGACCGCGGTCATAGGGGCACCAGAATAGAAAGGGCCAAAAAACTTACAAGACATGGTATTTTTCTGTTTTTTTATTTTATTTTTCTGTTTCAACACAGGCATTCCATGTATTGTGGCAATAATCAGGTAACAATGAAATATTTATCTCTGGCACAAGCTTTAAGGCTATAAAATTGTTGAACACTAAGTGCGTAGCTACCGTAATTTTCGGTTATAAGACGGGACTTTCTTTTTCCAAAAGTACCCGAAATATATAAATCTGTATTACGTATTTACACTAATAGATAAATATATCTGTTTCAAAACAATCACATAAATCTAGATACGTCTTTGAAGACGGATCTAGATTTTTGGGATTGTTTTGGAAGGACAACCTACGTCTTATAACAAAATACGGTATTCGATTCTGTTTTTCAAGAAACTACAATGAGATTCATTAGTGAGATCATGATTAAAACAGAATATGAATATACCAAACACACATGGTGATTCATAGAAACAAATAAATAGAACACAATATACATTTAACTGATTCGCATCTTTATCGCCGAATAAACAGACACTTGCTTTGGCACCCCGCAAACTGTTTAACGACGAAATTTGTGCTTGTAATAATAATTTCATGTATAACTTAAATAATTATAATGATAATCATATTAAACCTGCATCGTCATGATAACAGTAAATTCAAGACGCAATTTAAAAAAGAAAATAATAATGAAATAAAACTATTGCGTCGCTAAAACGAAATTGCATTGTATCATTTCTTGTAAAGAAAAGCATTTACCCTGGTAGTTGTATATCTATATGCTTTGTCGGTCATTGCTATGTGAACTGGGGTATTTGAAGATTGGTATGTCCAGGGTGACAAAACTACGTCATAGCATGAATTGGTTGCAAACACTGATACAACCAACAATCTAGTCGATGTGGTAGCGGTAAATGTTTCAGATTCCTTATTTCCAAATTAAATAAAACAGTTGTGCTTAATCTTCTTACACTTCATTTCATCGTTATTTATCGGGGATATTCAATAAATATTTACAAAGATGCCCACATCAAAACTTGTAGTGAGATGTTGGATAATTTCTCACCTTTTGAAGAGATTTAAGCAAAATACCTGGATCATGTGTGCTTATAGGCACTGCATCGAATCCTTTGTTAGGAAACAGTCCCATCTCTTATAATTTATCTACAGAAAACTTTGTTTGGTTTCTTCAAAATGGCCGTCGGATGAACAGGTCCGAAATCATGTTACGACGTAGGTTGCTACCCTGTATGTGTTGGTACCAGTTATTCATTACTGTTTTATAGCAAGACAAACGCACTAATTCTCCAAACTTAATTTTTTTCAGATTCTTAACTCTAGGTTACAACTTTCCGAATCTGTTGCAGAATTATTTCAAATACATACAGTTTTCATTACTTTAACGGGTGGCATAATTGTTTGCGTTTAGAACAGAAGTATTAATAGACTAAGTTTCTTGTTCCGTTCGCTGGAACAGTTCCAAAGCTAGGACACAGTATCATCAATTCAGAACCAAGAAGTCTGAAACAGAAATCATAAATACGACAAAAAATATAGGATACAGTATTTTAAAAAAGAAATCGGGGAAAGAAAACATGGGGAATCAGCAACTAAGAAACAGTAACATAAATGGAAGCGAGAGCTATGAAGCAGACACCAGGAAGTGGTGGAATGGAAACCAGAAGTTGGAATCAAAACCGGAAGTAGGAATCAGGAACCAAATGGTTGGAATCAAATCCAGAAAGTAGGAATCAAGAATCATGAAGTAAGAAACTGGAAAAAGAATGTAGATATCAAAACCAGGAAGCAGAATAAAAAACCAAGAAGTAGAAATCAGGAAACAAGGAAGAAGGAAACAAACCAGCTTTAGCAGGCATGAAAACTGTTTTATAACTTCGGCACCAGGGCCGACCAGTAGGGGGTGGCATTAAAGAATACTAAAATCGTATTTGAACTGATTTTAATGAAAGAAATCAGGTTGTCAGAAATGTCATGTTTTTCTTACTCTTACGTAAATGGTGAACGTTCGGCCAAATCTGAAGAAGATCCAGTACGAGATTTCATGTCAGAAAATGATACCGTTGCCGTCATATAGAAGCAGACAAAAAGACAACACCTAAACACTAATACAAGTAGTGTAATTCAGGTACCCTATGCCAAAATTCGGACTGGGCTCATCTGTTCAGGTAAGTAATGAGGTCTGATTTTTAGATACAAGCAAATGCCTCGAGCATGAACTCTAATAGTGGTAAAGGAGCCGAGGTATTCAAGCCAACATATCCTGTAGAGAATATGTTAATAATTTGGTCACAGTAAGTTAAGTCCCAATTCAAAGTTTTCGTAGGCGCAACGTTTGTGTGTCAAAATTAAATTATTACCAACCAAAAAAAAAAAAAAAAAAACAAAGAAAAACAGACATTCAAAACTCAACTGACATTTTGCAGCAGCATCTTGGGTGTACTTTCACTAAATTTTAGTTCAAAGCCTCCTGGGGTTGTATTTATAAAAGCACTTAAGTTGTTGCTATGCTGTTGCTAAGGTGAATTTCTATGAAGGAGATTGCCTACAACTATGAAATTCGCCCTGGAGGAACAGTCTTTTTCAGACTGTTCTTCCAGAGCAAATTTCATATTTGTAGGGGATCTCCTTCAAAGAAATTCAGCCTTAGCAACAGCATAGCAACCACTTAAGTCGTTTTATAAATACGGCCCCAGGGTCTTTCAACAAGTACTGAAATTCCCAGAACCACGGGTTTTATTCCAGTTATACTATAGGAATGAAAAGGAAGGAAACAGGATGTTTACTCAAATGTGTGGACCTCAGCAGGAATTAATCAAGAAACGTGGAACCTACATGTAGCCAATCCGTAGTACATATATATTGTTTCATCTTCCCTGAACATTTTGTGCGACAATTTGAATATGATTTTTAGTAATAAGTTTATGAGACAAATACAGGTTGAGTTTAATGTGTGTATTTAATTATCGTAACGACGTTACCCCTGCACCCCAGCGGAACGCATCCATAGGCGCAGTAACGGGGCGCCGTTCGTCCGTCCACTGGTGGAGTAACTTCTTGCGGTCAATATATATACTGCCTGAGACCCGACAAGAAACTTGAAAAAAAGAACAAACAAAAACGAAACAAAAAAGAAGACAAATAAAAAAACAAAAACACAAAAACTGTTACTTATAGGAAGCAGCAAGAAGCAGTTATGTATAGTTTAACACTAAATCAATTATAGTTGTGAGAGTTTTTAAGGTAGTTTAATGTATTAAATTTAGCTGATATTAAACTATGCGAAAAATAAAAAAACGAGCAATTTATTTATAAAATAGATAAAAACGATTGGACACTTGGCAAATGAATTGCTTTGATATTCAGTATACTGGAGCCGACATTTGGAACAGGGATTAGAATTATTTTTCATATGGTGACTCGCTGAAGATAGATCAGTATAAATCAGGCAGTAGTTATACTTGACAGTTAAAGAGAGAGAGAGAGAGAGAGAGAGAGAGAGAACAATTAAGAAACAAATATTGATTGCACTTGACCAAACCACTCCCATTATTATGGCGTTTTAAACCCTAACAACCCTTTGTGTCAGTAAAAACGTCACAAACAGCGAAAATCGAAAATCCAGGAGAAACCAGCTCATGGTGAGCAGGCTCATATGGACATGCAATGCTTGCAAATGTTTCATCTGACATCTGGCGGGTTGAAAAGGTTATTGGAATAAATGCCTATATCACAGAAAACTTTCAACTTCTGCACATGAACGGAAGCTTCCAAATGACTGACTTCCGAGCTGATCGCTGATTAGGTCGTAACCAGTAGTAACAAGGATCGGTACAGTGAGAACCACATCTGGACTTGCAGCATTTTTGCACACCAGGGCAGTCAAGGTCAATGTCACAGTTTTCGGTACACTGGGTCGTCATGGAGGCGATATGTCTTGGGCAAGTTCCTGGTTTGTCTGCGATGTCTGAAAACAGAACAATATACGGTATTATAAACACTCTAAAGGTGGTTCGTCGACCCCCGGGGTATTTTGCACCGTTTCAGGGAATATTTGAAATGAAAATTATTTATTGGCGATTTGGAGTGAAAAAAAATCTGATTAATAGTATTATAGCTCCCACGGATGTTAAAATGTAAAATGGGATATTTACTAGGCTTAATTAATTAGTGTATCAAACATAATGTTACAAGTGCGAGGCTACCGTCTCCTCAAATAGTCTTATTAAACAAACTTAAACGACGTTGTATTCTACACTGTAAAAAAATACTGTAGATTTTACGGTAGAATAACTGGAAACCGGCTGCCAGTCCTTTTCCCGTTATTTTTACGGGTTTTTGCCTGTAAGACATTGTTGGAAATCACGAAATGGAAGTTTTATGTTAACTTGGCGCATTCGAAAATAACTTTGTATTGTAGAGGGGCTATCTAACCAAAACGACATCTGCTCTTTTCTGTCCCACTCTGGTTGATGATTCCTGCAATTTTTACGGGCGCCCGTAAAAGTAACGGTAAAAGGACTGGCAACTGGTTGCCAGTTATTTTACCGTAAAACCTACCGTTTATTTTTGCAGTGTATGGACTAGCTTTGCAAAAGGGTATAACTCAGGACGATGACTTAGTACACGTTTATCCGAAACTGACAAAACTGCATCTTTTTATCTGCATTTGACGCGGATAACCTGTTTAAAACTTCAGCCGTATTTTACACAGAACAGACTAGTATTCTGGTTCAAGACAGCCAATGTTTGCACTAATTTTGCTTTTAATATTCGGGTCTCGGATTTGTATACTGTGTTTGGATCAGCGTCTGCCTGCAGAGTATTTATGAAGTGGTAAACGGTGCTTCTGAACTATTGACAGTTAAATAACTTTCTGAATTTTAGAATTGGAAGTTCCGATCAATAAAAGATCTGAAAAAAAAAAACTTATAGAACATCAGCACTAGAAAGGTAAGATGAAGAGAAATCTCTCCGGAGAGCAACTTTGTGTTCTATTAACACTCTCAGCAATTGGACTCAACTGTGAAAATAAACATTTGCTTCATTTAGTGCAAATTCTTGGCTTCATAGGTTGACCCCTTTAGGAAGTGTTTTGATGCCTAGTGATGCAAACAGGAAGTCAGAAAAGTTGTCTCAAGTTCTGAGAGTGGCAGAAAACAATGGAAGCCTCCCAATTTATCTTACGTCGCAAGCACGTCGATGTTACATGTAATCAGTACAGTTTATTAATGATCTGCGAGACGTCAAAATCAACAAAGTGGCAAGTGCATCAGCCTGAGCATCTGCCCAGTCAAATCAGATCTTCACAGCTCGCATGGAGGTAGCTTAGAAGCTAATATACATTTTAAGAGCACAGCGAAGAGTCTGATCAGATTGGGTGGATGCCCAGGATGATCTGCCCAGGCTGTTCTGAGTCTTCACTGGGCGCACACGTCACCCTATTGGTTTTTCTCGTGTCACGGCTCACTTTTGTTTTGTCCTGCTTTATAGGACCCACTAATTACCTTCCATCACAGTTCGGCACGTATG
Source organism: Ctena decussata (assembly GCA_963989385.1). Taxonomy (NCBI): domain Eukaryota; kingdom Metazoa; phylum Mollusca; class Bivalvia; order Lucinida; family Lucinidae; genus Ctena; species Ctena decussata. The sequence goes on from OZ022498.1 coordinate 13,363,234, forward strand.
TCCACAACCATTATAACAGCACTTTCTATCGGACGGACAGTCTCTATCTGAACGGCAAGTCTCAAGGCAGGGGCCGGTCACTGTGACCGCGGGACACTGACCAGGGTGTATCACATCTTCAGCTGACACATGTTCCGAAGAATCAGCTGAAAATTTCAATAAAATTTAAATGAGGACTGCCTTAAGGCAAATGACTGATGACTTTTAAGCATTTTAAAAAAGAAAAAGAAAAAAAAAGAAAAATTAAATAATTCAATTCCAGATCCAACACAAGACACCATGTGAAAAAGATACAACACAAAATTAAATACTAAATTTTCTCCTCCGATTCAATCTGATTTCTTAGGTCGCAAGATGTACATTATCTTTCCTTTCTAAATCTAAAAAAAATATATAGCGTTACTCACTTTTGATAAATATATATTTCCGTTTCACTTCATTTGCAAAATACATCATGGTCAAATGGAGAAACAGAGGACCGTTTCCAACATGATTAGATGAACAAGTTTGCTACTTCTAAATTTCTCTAATTACACCGAACTTCCATGCATGTGAGTTCAGTGAAATTAGAGAAATTTAGAATGTACAATTTTTTGAGTACCATCACGTGCATTAGGCCATATTGTATTTCTATCATACAGCAAACGTGCCAACTGCTTTTCCTTTAGAGCAAATAATCAAATTTCCCGTTGCTCAAAGGATTGAGAATAACTATATTGTTTTATACAATTGCTAATGGTAAATGCATACCATTCAAAAAATGATGTCGTACTGGGCAGTGCAATTAAAGGATATACAGTCAGACAAATTTACAAGCTACATGTAAACAGGACATTTGTACATTAACATGCAAATCACTTTCGAAAATACACAACAATGAGACAAGCAAAATGACCTCTCTGGTATACCTATGATATTGTACTATGACACAGTCATGTAAATAACACGTAACATAGATTAAATATTTTCCAATATTTGAGGCTATATACTCAAGTTTTGATGATGATGATCGGTAACAAATATTTAGGAAACACACATACATGTACCACCGGTCATGGTATACTTTTGTTAAAACGCTGCTTAGTCACAATAAAACAATATGAAGGTGAAATTGCGATTAGCCTTACTGGTCAAACAAATGAGCCGCGACACGTGAAAACCAACAATGTGGTTGTGCGCCCAGCGCAGACATGGATCAGCCTGGGCATCCGCTTAGTTGCATCAGACTCTTTGATAAGTGCTCAAAGGGTAGCTAAGGGTCTAAGCTACCTCCATGCGGACAGCGGAGACTCTGATCAGACTGGGCGGATGCCAGGCTGATCTGAGTCTGCGCTGGGCGCACAACCACATTGTTGGTTTTCTCGTGTCGCGGCTCAAATATAGACGTACGTCTTTGTCACTTTTCAAATACATTGTCTGACGTAAACAATGTCATATTAATAATTTTAAATGCGTAACATTTGCTTTGCTATGGTATACACCATTTCAGAAATAGTTATTTCGATCATGAATGGAAGTTAAACTTAAGAAAGGTACAACGTTTATCCATGATGACTGAGTGGTATTTTCAGTGTATATTAATGACAACTATAATTCGACCAACATCTAAACACACCTTAGCTTTAAATATGCATTCATTATTCTGTTAATACATATGCATTCTACACACATTTGATACGTTCCAATACCACAATATCCGAACGCACTGTACCATCTCTTCCGGTTTTCATAGTGTTGAATCGAGAGTACAAAATTCGCTTATAACCAGTAGCCGGAAATCATTATGCTTTGAGTTTTTATCTGGAATCTGCTGCGTCATTTATAGTTATTCAGCTTCGAAAATGTAAAGAGGTAAGTTTAATATAATTTTCTCTTCGGTCTTTTACTTTATTGCCCTGTACAATGAAAAACTCCTTGCCGTCGCAGATTTTTTTTCCGAACAGCTTAATTTAACACGAGATTGTGTCGTGCAAAATCTAGCTATCATTCTTTTATCAAAACTAACAAACTGTAGATTGATAACGCCTTCCGTTTATTCTAAAGATTTTTTATAAAACATGTAAAAAAATGCTCAAAAATGGTTTAAGAATCATGCCAAGGGCGATTTGAATACTGTACCAATTACTACCCACCCATACACGACATTGTACAGTGTAATAAAGTAAAAGACCGAAGAACAAATTATATTAAACTTACCTCCTTACATTTTCAAAGCTGAATAGCTATAAATGACGCAGCAGATTCCAGATAAAATCTCAAAACATAATGATTTCCGACTACTGGTTATAAGCGAACGTTTGTACTCTCGATTCAACGCTATGAAAACCAGAAGAGATTGTACATGTAGTTCGGATACTGTGAATACTGCCATGGATAGATCAACAGTTTGTGACTAGACTGACTCTTTCGAGTACATCTAAATCGTCTGGCTTGAGAGATATTCAAACGGGGCAAGCTCCAAACAGCCAGATCAGAGTGTGTGTAGTTTACACAGATATCGACATAAATCACTTCTTAATTATCCGTCACATAATTTATAATCAGAAAATGGCTTACACAATATCGACTCAATGAGAGATGGATGCCGTCTTGTATTGGAGAACCGATGGTGGTCTTTGTGTTTCCTATGATGGTGCTTGCGTGCTATAAAAGCAAATCGTTGCATTCACAATAAGCATTTATATTAAGAAGCACAATGAGCATTCAAGATAAAAAGTTGAAGCAAAAAGGGGAAGCAACTCCGCCATTTTCATTTTGCCGCCCTGCCAAATGAGGATTAATTTTGAAAAAAATGCCCCTATCGGGCATAATTTAATTCCTTAAAAGATCCCTTTTCTAGGTGTTCCCTCGTTTGTTTCCTTCACATTTGAGGGCCTTTTCGCATGGGATTCATGTTTAAGGAAAGGCTCTGTCTAGTTTAGTATTTCAGGGAATGCAATTATTGCTGTTTTAGTTTACTGTCACACTTCAGTTTTGCTAAGGATTCTTATTAGAGTAAACCCCAATTTGTGGGAAGGTTCTTCGTCCAGGGAAGCAAAAAGAAAATCACAAAAGTTATCCGTCTTGTAAAAATGGCGGAAAGGCATGGTGTGTACCCGAACATTATATACACATAGAATCGGCTCTCGATATCTCGAAGTCGAAGTTCATCTCAAACCACTGATATCTGAAAGTAAATTTTCTGGTTCCAGAAACCAGTAGTTTGAGAAAATAGGAGTTGGAATATAAAGAAAGATAGGACATATGTCCAAACTATATTCTTTGATTTCAGAGGGTACTTCTAGATATCAGTGTTTGAGATATAGATAGTCAACTGTATCTCTGTTTTGGAAGCGTTTCAATGCACTTTTCACTAAATAACAATGCATGAATCTGACAAAAGCATATGAATGACCCTCCTAGGTAAAATGTTAGCAGACAGCCATTTCTTAGCATTAATTGCAGTTTTCACCCGTAAAAATAATACGTAATTCGAACCTAGTGCAAAAATTGATATAGTATTTGAGAATAAGCATCAAAACAATTTATCACATGACGTCGCATCTGAAATTGTAATAAAGCCATGCATTAAAAACGATAATCCACCAGTGGATTAAATATGCAAATTGCGTCGTAATGTTATACGTTGACGTCCGTAAACGTCGCGTTTTCTAATGGCGAAAATCGTGACGTTTTAGTGCAAAATTTGCTAATAAACAACCAACTAAATGTTTTGTACCACTTCAGAAACTGAGGGTGAGGTTGGGCCTGTAAAATCGATTTAAGCCCCCCAGTAATTCATTACTGACCGTTCCAAGGCGGTAGTTCTGTTGCGGTTCTCTGTTGCCTATTTTTGGTGTCAGAGTTTCTGTGATGTTTTACCTTATGTATGTTCTTATTATTTTTGGTTCGGTTTGGGTTGCTGAGTGGCCACCTTTTGGAAACAAGCTGCTCACTCGGTTGGCCATATGTTCTCTGTATCTTGATTATTTGTAATCTTAGTTGTTTCCAACTATGGTTTGAGGGCTGGATTTGGATTTTGATTGTTTCAGTTCCTGGTCTTTGCATACTTTTTACTTTTAGTGTCATACGATAAATAGAATCTTGCATTCGTGCTTCTGTATTATTGAAATTTATTTAACTCGTTGGAGAAAACCGATAAGATGCTCGGCATAGCCTCGCATCTTATCTTATTCCCCAAACTCGTTTAATAAATTCAATAATACATGAGCACTCATGTAAGATCCTCACTATAGTGAGTTGAACAACTCTCTTGACTACAACTCCTGTAAAATGTTGCTTTTATTTCATTAGGCGGACAGAACTATATTAATTTGATTGTTTACTACAAGTCAAGTATCTACTGCAACCAACGTCCTTCTAAAGGCGATGGTAATCTGTTACGGTCAACTGTCAGATAAAATATTCCGCCGAAAAACTGATTTCTTTTGATCCAATTATAACGGTATTAAAACCGCTCAGCTGAAGTCGCGGTAACTAGATTTGTGACGTCAGAGTCTCGCTGTACTCTGTCAACCTCGCGCTAACAATGTGACCGCCGCGGAAGTCGTTGATAATGTAGCTGACAGGTACCGTTAAGATAAATTTTGTGACTAGGATCAACTGAGCCGACGTCTATGAAGAAACGACTTTGATTGTCTGTCTTTTTAATATTTTGAGATAACGGAACGTTTCTGAACCCGTTCCAACAACGACATGTTGCAGTAGTGGATTGACGCGTTGTATGAATTTAGAAATTCTGTGCATAAAATTGAATTAAGTCAGATTTGGAAGACAGACTAACACATTTGTTAAAAGTAATTTTTACTTACACCGGTGGTAGCAAAATTCAGTAAAACTGAAGGATATAATTCAAAACTTTGGGAAGCATACATTTTACTGGCATTAAGCTAAACAGCTTACCTCCCATGTTTGAAGATATGTACATGTATGATTGCATCAACTTCAATTTATCTAGGAGGGCATACATATGCATGATACAAATTTGAAACAAAAGCAAACCACTTAAAGCGAAGTCCATAAAAAGACATTATTTATATTGTAACCTAACAGTGACTGTAAAACCAATAAAACGACAACGCCATATTAGCGGAATAATATGCACATAATATAATACATGAGTAAAGTGGATTAAAGTGAATTTACTTTTTTTAGTTTCACTGATTAAAACTTATTACAAAGGAATATATATGAACATTGCAAGGCTAACCCTTCAACCCTGATTATATGCAAGTATTTTTTTTTAAAGTTCAATATTTGCAGACAGACAGCTATAAAACTAAGACGAACAAAAGGGCATCTAATGCGAATCAGCATGAGCTGCTTGGTTATTTATTGCATTCTCAGGCAGTTTGAAAAAGGCTAAAATTCTTATACAAGTATTATTATTTATTCTTTTAAATAAAATGTGAAGCTATACAATATGAATCACAAACGACAAATTTGTAAGCAAAAACTATAATAATAGAACACGTTATACATATGTAACTACAACAAACAGAAAGCACAGATAGATATGCAATGGAAAAATAATAATAAAATAAAAGGAGAAGTTCAACTAGAAAAAATAATAATAAAAATAATAGAATAATTAAATACATAAAACTGTTTCCTTTGGCAATATCAGATTATACCGTTTAGCATAACTGACTGAAATACTGATAACGATCGCCTTACTTAACTCTTTCAAAACGAAACCCTTCGTGCAGCCAATCGTATCTTTTAGAGAGAGAGAGAGAGAGAGAGAGAGAGAGAGAGAGAGAGGACAAAAATACATCAGAGGTAGAGTGTGGGTATTTTTTGGTCACTTGAAAGGTAGGTAAGACTGATGTTTTGTAGATTGAGAGTTAAAAAGAATTTTCACAATGTATCAATCACAAAAAGGTTCATCAGACCGATTGCATATGCAGGACGGTGTCAACATTGAGTTTGAACATACAAATACACCAACAAAAAGTTGTCGGCAAACAAAGGCAAATATATATATTAACTGCCTAAAAGATATATACTTACGAACACATGTAGGAAAATATGGACAAGGGGGATAATCACATGTGCTTCGTCTCATCTCACACCTATCACCTGGGGCACAATTTAAATCCTGCAAAGGTAAAAGGGTTATTCAAGAGCTTATCTCATTTAAATTCGCCAAAATACCCAATACTTACTCTTCCTCACTGAACTACAGTTGTGTTTTCACAAAAGCAAAATTTAGTTTAAACCAAATGAACTAACATAGACATGTATCAATAAATGGTTATATAAAATACGCTAAACGTTATTTGAACCAAAAACAACATAAATACACAATTTTAATGTGATTTTTTTCGTCTTCATACTATGATAAAAAGTACAAAGAAAAAAGAATCAGAAGAAAGGTAAAGCTCCAAGAAGAATGGTTTGCTGATTCCGCCTTAAGATGGATGGCTGAACTGCGATTTTCCGTCTTTTGTAACGGTATTTCAATCATATCAGGACGATGGGTGAATGATAATGAAAGGCTGTGTGCAATGAAACCCTGTTTACGATTGAAAAGATTCCCGCCAACAGCGGGTCTCGAACCCGGGACCGCAAGATAAACAGACCTACTACCTACTGAGCTACCGGGGCCTTTTTTACGTCTGAGGTAATAACCTTGTGCGACAAAAGGAAGCGAGACAAATTCAAAGGCAAAGCTCTTCTTTTTTTTATTTGTTACAAACCGATCACCGATTTGCTTCAACATGAAAACAAAGCAGTCATATTTTGTCGAATTACTGCTCTCTTTACCCACGATATAAAAAGTGAGTCCCTGATACACGAAACGTTTCTGTTAATGCTGAACGCCCAAGAAGTAGAACAACATCAACCAAGAGATGTAACATAATGGTTTCTTTTTCGAGGGTTAATAAATATGCCATGCTGATGGACCATTAATGAGTTTCTTAGATACAAAACTTTGTAAAAGCTTTGTTTTCTATTTTCAAAATTATTGACTCGTATAAAACATGTCTGCGTATATGGAAACTAAGAGTTTTGTCAATCGCAACTTTATCATCATTCGGTTTAACACGTAGCAACAGAATCAACAGCAGAAAATGCATTGCATGGTATAGGACAGCCAAGTTTCACACGATATCATCAAAACAGAAGTTATCATCGACTTTTTATGCATAAAGATTCTTAGGATTGAATTTTCCCTACCCTAGTGCTGTGATTACTTTTTCATAATTCTATGTTAAATCTAAATTGGGGGATTTTTATGTTGTAAATATGACCCCTCAAATGGCATACTTATAAGGTAATTTGCACTGAAATTGCAGGGGACAACTCTATTTCGCAAGATTTTATTTAAATACAAAAGTACATGTTTTATGCAAACGGATTCGACATCTGCAATAATGTGTCTTTCTTTTGATATGTATTTTAATGGAAAATAAGTCTGAACAAATTGGGGGAATTTAAATATATTTATAAAATTATTCAGTGGTTTCTGCGCGACAAAACCCCAATTTGACTGTGTATATTCACTTCTTTTAAAATAGACTGGATTTGTTGCTCTTGACTGCACTGTTGCATAAAAACACTGTGTTTCATTAGAACTGTAACAACACTTTGCTAATGAAACTACTCTCTCTTTCACTCTCTCAGTCTCTGTCTCTCTCACTCACACACTTTAAGTTTGATCTGTCTTCAGCCCAGTATTGAAATATTAATTACTAGCTTGTAGATTTTCCTGCACATATCCTAAAACTGTTCAAAGTAAAAAGGAGTCTAATAATGATTTTTAGAGACTCAAGCATTACATTCAACGTCGAGTCTTTACTGAAATAGTGTTTATAGAATATAAATGACCGTTCCATCGTGCGCATGTTATAAATATATACCTGTTGGCAAACGACAATTCTGATAACCATAACCAGGGAATAACAGACTCTATGATGGGTTTAAGTAAGTAAGTAAGTTTGAGGCCTCGACACAGAAATCTTCAGTTTGAGATTAATTAGGGTTATGCCAGGCTTGCCGAGCATAAGACTTAGCCTGAAAACGACCCTGAGATTTCCTTGCCGAGGCCTCAACCCCACCATTGATTATTTTCTCACACATTGTATCATAAGCTTAGAAAGGCTTTTTCTAAATTCTATCGCAGACACCATGAATTGGTTTCAAAATTTGATGTTGGATTAAAATTTCTTTTACACCAAGGCCTATCGGAACCAGAATTTTATGGTGACTTAGTATACAAATTCAAAAAGATTAAGGGTAGGACTGATTTTTCTGATCAATTCCGAAAAATAATAATACGTCACAAACGTATTGGCTATAATTTAAATGTTATGCGACAGTCTGCATGCTTAGTGATTAACCCAATCACGGTTGATAACTTTGCTGCACTCTTTAATTGCACACCGGGGGATCGGTCGTCAGACTCTATGATGGCCCCGACCTAAAGCTATATATTGTAGTTGGTTGGGACCGGAGCCTTTTTGTCTGTTGCTTGGTCCACCGGGGCTCAACTGGTGACCTTCTTTGGCTTCAGATTTCCAGTGGGGTTGTTTGGCAGGACAGGGATCTCCACCTGTCAGACGGCCCGTTGTATCTGTTGAGTCCTCGTCTGTGCTTCTTCATGGTGTTGAAATTTGATTTATGTGTTTACCGTGATGATTCATTGACGAGTTAGAGGGTTATCATGCGAACCGAACAACCAACTAAATGTTTTGTACCACTTCAGAAACTGAGGGTGAGGTTGGGCCTGTAAAATCGATTTAAGCCCCCCAGTAATTCATTACTGACCGTTCCAAGGCGGTAGTTCTGTTGTGGTTCTCTGTGCCTGTTTTTGGTGTCAGAGTTTCTGTGATGTTTTACCTTATGTATGTTCTTATTATTTTTGGTTCGGTTTGGGTTGCTGAGTGGCCACCTTTTGGGAACAAGCTGCTCACTCGGTTGGCCATATGTTCTCTGTATCTTGATTATTTGTAATCTTAGTTGTTTCCAACTATGGTTTGAGGGCCGGAATTGGATTTTGATTGTTTCAGTTCCTGGTCTTTGCATACTTTTTAATTGTATTCTATAAAACAGAATAGTCACTGAATGCCTTTTCTTCTTGTTGAGGCCATTCCTATAAAACTGGGAGCTTATTTTCTATTAATAGTTCGGACAGGTGTGTTATTTGCACTCATGGCTGGCAGCTAATCAGAAATCTACAGTGATACTTCATTCTGCATGAAATTTATACGACGGGTAGCAGCACGTGGATAAGTGTAAATCTAAGTAGGTAATCAATCGGGCTGCAGCAACGATTGACATTTTGAGACAGCTTTCTGAACGTAGGCTGAGATAGCAGACCTAGATAGAAAAATCTCTGCTCTAGAAAGGAAAATTCTTGTCCAATGGGTGAGAATAAGACAGCATCTGAGTACTTACACATGACTGTATTGTTTCCAAAAAGGCAACAATGCTGACGCAAACCTGGAAGAAAACAAATAAGAATTTTAGCATCTACTCATCATTCAGTCAAACTGTTAGTAAGCAATTCATACATTAAAACACAAAAGCTTATATGTCCATTTACAATTACATGTAAGTCCTATTTAAGGAATCACTCTATTTTCGGGTCACATATCCTTTATAGCCACCTTTTTCGGATCCCGTGAACCAAATAAAGCACAACTGAACATGAATGAAGGTGCCGTCTGTCTTTCGCAGACATTCTGGTGTGTCCCCTTGGGCGAGCCTTTGCAAGACAGGGTTGACTGGGTATATGGAGTACGCTTTCAAAACAGACTGCAGATTAAAAACTCAGTGCTGAAAAAAACTCTAATGACATGTTGCGGCACTTGAAATCAGCTAGCAAACTAATACCCAAGTACCCAATAATTGGTCCAAACTCGTAAATCATAAACATTGAACAAACTTAATACCATGTAATGTTAACATTTTATCCCACTTTTATTACTTTAAATACAAGACGTCGTTTGTGTCTTTTGATATATCGTCAGCAGATGAAAAACGCGACGGCGTTACTGTTGACCTTTGTCGTAGACTCTTACACAACATCGCATGAAATCATGTTTTCTTGTTATAATGCATGCATTTGGGGTCCGTTCGTACATCTTTGCAATCGAAGGGAAAGTTTGGATGCAAAGTTGTTCTTTGACATCAAAGCGTCCGTAAATTATTTGTTTATTCGCCACCAAAGGCGGAGGGATTTAGTTTTGTCCATGTCCGTCCGTCTCTCCGTCACGTCTGTCCGATGTCATAACTTCAGTAACCAATCAACAGAATTTAATCAAATTGAAACTAAATACATGTATATGTAACCATTATGCGCCGATGCACCCCAAGCTGTGTCAGAATGACATCAGTAATGCAAGAGGAATAATTTTTGTCCATGAATTGATTGAACATCAACAAATTTAGCCATAACTAAGTAACTAATGAACACAATTTCATGAAACTCATAATGAATTTGTTTAAAGGCCCCATTGCTCTATCAGCATGAAAAAAAAATACCATGAGGTATCGCTGCAAGCTTCTCACTATAGTTTCGTAATTGTAAATGACCGTGATTAGCCAGCTTAAAAAAATAAAAACATCCTTGAGATTCACATAAAAAGGGTTTAAAAACTTATTTGGGTCATTTTAGTTGGCAACCAAAATGACCTACTTTCGATTTCATAAAATGGTACAAATACAACGTACAGGCGTGGATTTCCAATCACTATTCCGCCTACATTTAAATAGCATTGCTAGACGGGAAACCAGACCAGGAAATTGTATTTTGTGGAGCGATTTGTTATTTTTAAAAAAACTTGTTTTCTCTCCTTTTTACCAGTTATATGACTCAATATATGCACACCAACCCATATTTTGTTACCAAACGTGAAGGTGGAACCGCTTTTTACAATGATTTGCGTTCAGGGGGTCATGGAAGTATGATCACAATGGGTCATGTGCAAAGTAGGTGACGCCTGAAGGGTGTTCACGTTAATTTTGCACATAACACTTTGTTTTCATACTTCTATGAACATCGGAAAAATGAAATTAGCTCTTATAATTGCATTTAATTTTAAAATTATTTTGAGCATCATTTTCAATTTTTAAGAACATCACATCTAAAATATACGCCGAAATGCTGTCACTAGCCAACAGGGACGCCGCTTACTTTAAACGACCGTCACCATGACGTGACGTCAACTAGAACGTCACAACGGCCAGTGGCGTTGTTTGTTTACATGTGACGCTGCGTACCAAATTCGTTGCGTGACCGACTGTTGTTCATGGAAGTATGAACACTGTTTTGCCAAAATAGGTTAATCTGAGGAAAATCAAAGTGAATGTAATCAATATATGACTATTTTTCAGACTTGCTTATAAAGTTTTGCTGAAATGGCTCAAAAATGCACGAATAATGCCCTTAAATCGGTGTTAAATTAACAAATTAAGCCATAGCTAGGTAACCAAATTACAGAGTTTTATAAGGCTTAAAATCAATATGTCAGTACCATTACATATAAAGTTTTGTCAGTTTGGCTTTAGTGGCACTTGAGCTATTGCCCTTGAATCAGTGTACAATCAACAAATATAGGAGATAACGGGAATCCCCGGAGTGACGTCATCGGATGATCACGTGGGTAGATTGGTTGGCAAAAAGATAACGACAGACAGTGGTCTTCTATGGGATTTTGCCGAAAATTAACCTCTGAAATGCGTAAAATATAGTTTAGAAGCTGCGAATAAATAGAAACCGATAAAACCAGTGCAAATATTGTTTTAATCGCTTGTCGCGCGAAAAAAAGAGTTATTTAATATTATTTAAAGTTATTTAATTACTCGACATACACTGACTCGCTTTGGAACAGGACTTTTTCTCTTAATAACTTTAACTTAAAAAGAAAAATGAATAAATGAAATAAAAATACAATAAATCGGAGGCACTAAAGATCAGTATTTTAACATTTAAACCTTTTCGACAATCAATGTGATTAGTAAATATAACACGGTTGATAGAAAATGAAAGACAATAAAATATAGAAATTTGTATCCAACGAGAAGTAATGCAAAATTAATAAAACATATTGATCTGATTTAGGGATAAGAGAATGTAAAAAATAAAAAAGTAAATGAATTTATATTCATGACTGCGATTCAAAAGAAAATGTTATAAAACCGTAAAGGATAATATACTCGTATAAGCAGAGAACCTTCTGTTTTGAGATTACTATCAGTAACAACCACATTATTTAGTCCGAGCTCATGACATCTGAACAACAAATTCACTCTGTCTGTTTCTCTCTCTGTCTCCCTCTCTCTCTAATGGTTTGATAAAACGGTAAAGGATAATATATAAACAGAGAACCATAGTATTTAGTTCGAGCTCATGACATCTAAACAATAAACTCTCTCTCTCTTTCTCTCTCTCTCTCTCTCTCTCTCTCTCTCTCTCTCTCTCATTGTTTGCTCATTACATTTTATTAGCGGACAAGCTTATTAAATTTAAAATATCATAGATTATAATAATCGAGTTTTATTTGATTTTTAAATTAGCCACACCGCCAAAAACAGTTTGTTATATCATGGAAGTATAAGACACACTCCCTGGTTATATTATACAAGTGAATATGACTTTGCCACTGTAGGAAACCCGCGGGCGTTCTTTGAAATATGACAATTAAAGACATTCCTTATCAAAAGACCCGCTGAATACCGGATAAATTCATTATAAACAATAAACAACCGGTTTAATTTCAAAATGTACACCAGATACAGACACATTTTTTAGAGTATCCATGCTAAAACGTACATCTAAAAGCACTTCATTTGGAACCAAATTAGGAAATATTTCACACTAAAATACCTACATTTCTCAGCGTTATCATTTATATAAAAATATGCATCATAATGCGCAAAATACACGGCATAATTAATTACATAGTTTAATATCACCCATAGCGTGATTGATTATCGACTTTTTGCCAACCAGTGTGGGGAATACCTTGGAAATCCTTATCGATGACGTCACCGCGTTTTCTCCTATAGTAGTAACGAAGTAAACAACCGACAGAATTTCACGGGACTTCAATCAATGTGTATCATCACAAGATGGTAGTGCACATCAAGTTTTATCAGAATGGCATCAATGTATGAGTTATAGCCCTTGAATTGATTTAAAATTTTCCAATTAGCTGTGACTAAGGATCAGTGAACCAACTGTCATGAAAGTGAATGTGAATATGTATTACCATGTTGTGTTGATCCACATGCAGGTTTATAAGAATAGGCATACTAATACATGAGTTATGACCCTTGGATTAATTTAAAATCCGCAAGTTTAGCTGTAACTAGATAATCAGAGAACGAAGTTTTATGAAACTTAAAATACACTGCAAACAAATCAATTACTTCGGCGGGGGATATTAATTAAAAAAAAACATGCTTGTTTATAGACTTTTTAGCGCGTACATAAATACATGTAATACCCTATCTTCCATCAGTCCATGATGCGCTGTGAATGGGTACACTTTCAGGGGAAGCAATTCTGCCAATTTTTGTAATTTTTAGCCTCTCTTTTCAATGGGGTACACTGTTAAGGAAAGTATTTTCTTGCACACTGGAAAGAAAACGTCATTCTCGGCAAGCCTCGTGATGCCAATCAGTGACCCTCGTGACAGATTTTTTCTATCGACACCATACACCCGTGAAAGATACTTATATGCTGACATGAGCAAATGCTGGAAAAGAAACCCTTAAAGCAAAACTACATGCACACAACTACTGTGTAGTTACAGTAATTAAAATATTTGGTGTCATTCTAAAAGCAGACAAACTTGTTTCATGGCCGAAATTGTTAAAAAATTAAGGCTGGTCACAATTTGGCTAGCCCGGTAAGGTACCTTTGCATCTGACTTGATATATAATTTTAAAAAGGCGCGGTTTCGAAATATATTATGAAAGTGAAGATTTTAGACAATCATTTGGGATATTTACATAAACCTATTAACCTGCGGTTTAAAAATCTGTTTGCTTTATAATTATAGGTAACACAAACATACAAAACCCCAGCCCTGTAAATATTTAAAATGAATATTTAATACACCTTTCATAGAAAACTTTCATGCTATTGTAGCTCAGCTAAGTTACCCAATGATTTGCTTTATGGAGTGGTCAGTTTCGGAAATCAGTGAATTCTTTCAATTCAAAGATAAATAGAAACCAGCCAAATGACGTCATTGCTCACACTTTCAAAGGTCAAGCCAAATGAGCCGCGACACGAGAAAACCAACAATGTGGTTGTGCGCCCAGCGCAGACTCAGATCAGCCTGGGCATCCGCCCAGTCTGATCAGAGTCTTCGCTGTCCGCATGGATGTAGCTTAGACCCTTATCTACCCTTTAAGCGCTTAGCGAAGATTCTGATCAGACTGGGCGGATGTCCAGGTTGTTCTGAGTCTGCGCTGGGCGCACAACCACATTGTTGGTTTTGTCGTGTCGCGGCTCAAATGGTAAACGGTATGAGCAAATTCTAGTACACCTTCCCTTCTTTAATAACAATAGAGTATCGTGAAACATACTGTGAAAATTAAAAAAAAATGACTCCTTAAATGATACCGTAATTGTCCAAAGATTAGAACACTTTGGATTTACAATGCGTAATTCTTTATTAAAGTTAGCAGTAATGCATGCAAAACGCAGAAGCAGTACGACAATACCCGTTTCAAATTTGACATCTGTCTCATGGTATGAAATATATGTTCAAATCCCAATTATTATTATTATTCATTTACGCCAGTCTGTAAGACAACTGTAACAGTTTGATGTAGTGCCTTAGAATAGATGGACGTTTGTAACAGGCGTTTAAGTTCAAAATTGAGGATAACCTTATAGATGACCTTCGTGATAGTCGATCGATTATGGTACGATTACCTAACGTGATCAAAACATTAGATTGGAAAGGGCTTCCTTCTCAATGGCGTTTACCTCAGTGAAATCATAAAGGCAAGTACAGTCAATTCTCGATATTTCAAAGTCAAAGTTCATCTCAAATTACTGATATCTCAAAGTAAATTTACTGGAGTGTACCTACTTCTACGTTGTACGTATTTGTTAAAAAATATATAAGCAATTCTCGCAGTTGCAGCCGATCTCCGGAGTCGCTTTACCTAAGAAAGGCGTAAGACGGAATGGTGCCCTCTAATGTTTCCAGTAGGGGAGAGTCGGGTAACTTCGGACAGCGGGTAAATTCGGACAGTGACATTGGTATCTTTATATGTCAGTTGTCTGGAACTAAAACAAAAAATACTGGCCAAACAGTAAAAATCCTGATGAGACGGCTTATGAAGAGCCCTCTCAGCTGGATTTTCACGATTTGATCTGCCATGATATGTCGGAATTTACCCGCCTGTCCGAAGTTACCCGACTCTTTCCTGATGCCTCGTTTCTGGTTTAAACATATTTATTTCACCTTTTTACAACATACATAGATAATACAACATATAAGTATATAGGATTAGAACGAAAGCATGTTGCTTATTTAGTTCTTCTCCTGATTTAATCTTCTCCTGATGCCTCGTTTTTAAATCTAGTCTTATAAATGAATTAAAAAAATGGGTGGCCTTGCACATTCTGGAATTCGAGCCCAGTGTCTTAAAACTGGATCACTTATCCGCTTTATATTTTCATATTCCTTGATTGGTCAATACCTACTAATACGTTGTACGTATTGTTAAACATATATTATTTTTACACTATAGACAAGATTGCCCAAAGTATATCGTGACTTTTTCTTTTATGTCGGCACACAGTTAGTTTAATCTGCGAAATAATTCTTCTCCAGGTGACACAGAGCGACATCGTCACACTACCAGGTGACATCGTTTGCGGACAGGAGAAAGTGTACTATGTCAACTTTTAATATCACCGTAAGGTCAGTTGTTGGTCAGGTAGGTGACAATTACTGAAGGCTCAGTGTAATGTTTGCATTTATACATTTATACAACTTATGTCACCCAAATTATACCGATCCTTGAAGAAATCACATTACTATAGCATTAATGAGCTGCGGCAGCATGTGTATGGTGACTGTATGTTTGTTTGCGATATGTACTATAACATTAGACTCGTGAGGCCGAACAGTGACCCTCGTGACGGATTTTCCTATCCACATCACACACCCATGGAAGATACTTAAATAATAGTTAAGCCGCGACACGACAAAACCAACAAAGTGGCATGTCCGCCCAGCGAAGACTTATATCAGTCTGGGCATTTGCCCAGTAAGAGCTGTCCTCATGGAGCGAGCTAAGACCCTTAGCTACCCGTTTAGAGCATACAAAAGAGTTTGATCAGCCTGGGCGGATGCCACGACTGAACAGTCTTCTCTGGGCGCACATGCCACTTTGCTGGTTTTGTCGTGTTGCGACCCCAACCCTCCGAATAGAGATCAAACAGGTGTTCCACTGCAAAGAGGTCTCCTAACGCAACAGTGAGGCATCATTGTAAAACATATAAAGCGTCAGAAAATTAACACTTTAAACGCCAGAGACGAAAATAGCTGAAATTTGCAAACAGCGTAGATTTTGATGAGGTGGCTCATAATGAGCCGCCTCATCTAGATCTACCCTGTTTGCCCTCTAGTCTTTGAATTCTCAATAAGATACAGCTTGGACGAACTGTATTTTTTTAAAAAAAATTTGTAGACGTGAATTTTGTTGCCTGCTTTTTGGCGCATTAAGGGTTAAACTGAAGCAGAGTAGAAGACTCTTTGCGATTCGGGCGGCGTATAGCAGTCGGTAGCGCGCCTGATTCAAGAGCCAGAGGTCCCGGTTTCGATACCCGGCCCGGCCACATACTTCAGTTTCTCCTTTCCGCTGATCCAAGAGGGGCAGTTGTCAGTTACTGGCAACAGTATGTGCTCTTAGTACTGGTTACCCACTTAGGCAGTCTACGCCTGCCCAGGAATAGTGAGGTTATTGTAACTGACAGTCCCGATATGACCGTAGCTGTTTACCGTGGACGTAAAGCAACAAAACAACAACGAAAATAGCAATCCGAAGCCATAGCAAACCAATTATTAGAGCACGAGGGCCAGATCAAGACACTACTGGTCAGACGCCAACCTTCTGTACCATGGTTTACTTGTTCTAGCGCATGTCCATTTCTTTAAACTACTTCTGGTTTGAAAACGGCATCATTTTGATACATGTAAGTTCAAAACCCTGATCCCAGATAAACTGAACCCAGGCACTGACAAATCGTCCGCCCTCTCAACGATCATATGAAGCATTGACCGAAATAGATCCAACAGTAGATGGGTTTAAATAAGCCGCGATACAAGAAAACCAACAAAGTGGTTGAGCGCCCAGCGCAGACTCAGATCAGCCTGGGCATCCGCCCAGTCTGACCAGACTCATCGCTGAGCGCTTAAGATGTACATGTAGCGAAGGGCCTAAGCTACCTCCATGCGGATAGCGAAGACTCTGATCAGACTGGGCGGATGTCCAGGTTGATCTGAGTCTGCGCTGAGCGCACAACCACTTTGTTGGATTTCTCGTGTCGCGGTTTAAATGCCTTTTTGTCACATTCACTCTAGCCTTAAATTTTCATTCAGTAACACAATAAATGTCGAGTTCCAAAGAAAATTTCGAACTTCCATTCAAAATAACAGTTACAGGCTTGGAATAAAGTCTTAACATTTCGAATGTTACCTTAAAGTGCTTCGCGATTCTATTTTATGGTTTTCTTCTTTCATTTTCCAAAATTTACCCTGTAGAAAGAGGTCAATCCTCTAAGCCCTTTAGGAGCAACATGACATTCTATTTATCATCGGGCGATCGTTATCGGAATGCGTGTTTGTTTCTAAACCTAACAGTACACTTGGGACGACACTCCTAAATGATATGCCTAACAACCATACATGTACATGACAATCAATGCAGCGGCTTATTGGTAAAACATGGTTTAAAGCATCTTTATCAGTCTGGGGACTTACGGTTTTCCATCACGCACACTTGTGATGGTCAGCCATAACTCTTACATTTTTCAATCCAGCTCACTAAAATGGCAATTAAGCCCACTGGCAGTGTTCAATATGACCTGTCAACACTTAGAATTATTAATTGGTACAGCCGTTGACTATTCTCAGTATAAACAGTCTGTATTTTAGTTATTTCTGCAGAATGATGGTCAAAATTAGGCAAATACTGCTGTGCATTTGACTTGTTTTATTTCCAAGAAAAATACAAGTTAACTTTCCTTTTTTTTATAAAATTGTATTACCAGAATTGTCTACAATGCTTGCTTTTTTGTAACGGATGCTAACTGAATGTGTTACTCAAGGTTTTGCACCAGTTACTCGACAATTTCTGCCTTCGTTATGGTCAGCCATAACACCAGAAGAAACCAACGTTATGGCTTTCCATCACGTTTCATCCTTCGAACATGTAGTGACATCTTGAGGTACATATTTCAGTAATTATGTTATGGTAAGCCATCATGTCAGTTCAGGTAAAGTGCATGTCTAACCATCACATATATGCGTGATGGAAATCCGTATGACCCCAGACTGTTTATCAGCTGGGTCATTCCATCATCCTGTATTCATATACATGTAACTTAGAAAGATTTCCTATTTTTTATGAGATGCAGATTCCTTTATATGCTATGTGTGTGTGTGTGTGTGTGTGTGTGTGTGTGTGTGTGTGAGAGAGAGAAAGAGAGAGAGAGACGCTGTATTTTAATTTGGACGGTTTTAGAAGTCGTTTCACAGAATATCTTGCATAGTATATGGCAGTAGGGGGTTACTTTTAGTAATCTAGGATCGTTTCCAAACAAAAAAAGAATTTTAATTTTTAAAATTATGCGAATGGCCTCAGATGAGTACTTAAAAACGGATATTCGTTCAGCTATAGCAAGTCCACAATAACGGTCTATCTAGCACAACTCAGAAAATATCCATTAAAAAGCATTTCGTAACTCCGATAACATACACTTAAAATAAATGTTGGACGCGCTATTTTCACAAATGAAAGCGGTGATAATTATTTCTAAGACACACCTGGTTAACCATATTTTCAGGGATGTTACGAAACAAAAAAGAGCTGTTAAGAAACGAAAAAGAGTCGTTGTTACCAAACGACCTGGTCAACAGGTCGTTTGTAACTTTGACTCTTTTTCGTTTCGTACCAGCTCTTTTTCGGCGTTTGGTAACTTTGACTCTTTTTTCGTTTCGTAACAACTGTTTTTCGTTTCGTAACAACCCTTGTATATACATAGTTTACCAGGGGCTTAAGAAGTACCTACAAAACATTATTTCTAACACAACTCGCCCCTAAAGCCAATGGAAATCTGCAGTCTTGCTTATCTTTTTAAGTTTCGAATTGAAATCACCATGCGAGGGGTCCGTTGTCGTCAGTGCACTAAAATGTCATTTGTATTTTAGTGACTTTCAACGGTGTAACATAATCTTTCGGCTTCAGAAAGTGAAAAAGAAATATACATCTTTTCGCAACAAGGTATGAACTCTAGAAAAGTGTGATATAATAGTAAGTTAGAACCGAGAACATTAGATGTCTTCGACAGTAAGTGTTGCATTTTATGATTCAGTCGTTAAATCTGCCCAATTCATCGGGCTATCGCATTCGGAATTTATTGTATAAAGAGCTGGGTCCGGTTGTTCAAAAACTCGTTAGCTTAATGTAGCCGTAAGTCGAGATGTCTTTAAGTCCTGAAGTACTCACAAAATCAGTTGCGGTAATATTTTTAGCCGACATTTGTGAAGAGCTTTTGCTAGCGCAAAAGTTCTTCACATTTTTCGGCAAAATATGGCAGTGCGTTTATGTATAGTACGCTTTAAATTTAACGTCTTGTTAAACAAATGTAACTACGTCGTTAGTTTCGAATAACTGGGCCCTGACTTACAACGTAATTTTGCTGTGGTAATGAAAACGGGGTTTAAACAGAAATAATAAACTGAGAAACTTACCGCCGAAAAACTTGTTAGATCTATATGCATGATCCTGAACACAAAACGTGGAATAAATAAATGCAATAAATTAGACAAATAAAACAAGAAGAGTCAAAATGGTGTTAATTTTGTATCATCAAAACTATAAGTGCAGAACCACGTTAAATTTCTAATAGGGTTCTGACTGGCGTTTAAAAGATTTTTTTATATGTATTTTATACACTTTTCTTCTAATAATTAATTTTGCCTGTTGATGAAACTATTGCCTGAGCTTTTTATACGAATTCGCCGGCTTGAATAAATGTCAGTTTCTGAAAGTTCTAAAATAATTTAGCGTGCACTTTTATTCCAATAATTATCCGTTGTGCGACAATTTTGTCGTTGATAAGCCAGTGATACAATGCTGTGGCCAGCTTTTATAGGGAAGAAATCATACGTAATGAGATATCCTAAAGAAAATTTACAGCTACGGGTATACAGAGTTGTCATAACTAAATATTAATAAGAAGCCTCGCTGGGGGAATAGTACCTCACGGCATATGCAAAACAGCAATAACCCGGTCAGCCTGCGCAGTTCCGTCTTGGTTGTTTATCGGACTTAATCTATAGTTCCACATACTGTAAATGTAAACAAGAAAACCGCGGAATGGATGCGCAAGCTGATCCGAGTTCTCGCTGTTCGCATATATCGGAGGAAAATTGTTCAACGATTCAGAGAAGTGCAGTTTAAGGCTGTTTTAAATAATAATGGTTTCTTTAATATAATACCCTATGAAAGAATGGCTTGATTGCAAATAATGATTACATGTGTGTGTGTGTGTGTGTGTGTGTGTGTGTGTGTGTGTGTGTGTGTCAATAAATAAATAAATAAATAAATAGATAAATAAAATAAAATAATTCCATAATATTTAGCGTAGTGAAATATTATATATAACAACCGAACTATTTACGGACTTTAAGGGAAATTTTGTTATTGTTTAAAGATGGCCATGGCATTGAATTATCTTGGTAGTTTGTATGTAGTAAAGCAATATATCTAATGACGTCGCTGTTATTCGGTGGATACCGTCGTGTAATAAAAATAGTATGACCACACGTGTAATAACACTTTGGCGCGTGCTTGTAACGTCACTGACAACGTCCATGTCAACAATGCGTTTTCTTATTGAAATAATGTTGAGTTTGAAGGCGTAAAAATCCCATGTTAAAACAGAATCAGAAACAGGCTCGTTTTATAAATTTTATATGAAATGACCACGAATGTAAGAGACTCTTTGACTAGAGGCAGTTTGAGGTTAGGTTCGATAGTCTGCCTTTTAGACTGTCTTGAGAAATAAAAACAAAGTATGACTAGATAAAACAAAACAATAGAGAACCAAAGAATTGATGGACTGATGGCTATCATATTTTCATTAATAAACTTATTTCATTCATTAACAAGACTGTGCTGTTCTTCGTCATAAAATTAGCTAAAAGAAAAATTATTTTAAGTACAGTTGACTTGCGTTATCTCAAAAACTGCTATCTCAAAGTACACCCTGGTAACAAAGGATATAGTCTACACATATGTCCTGTTTGTCTATATATTTCAACTCCGGTTATCTCAACTACTGGTATCTTAAAGAAAATTTTCTGGGACCAAAACACTTTGAGATTTCACTAGTTTGAGATGAATTTTGACTTTGAGATAACAAGAGCTTGAGATAGAATTCGACTTTTGAGATATCGAGAGTTGACTGTAGTAGTAGAGACAATATTGACCACAGGCAAAAAAGGACAGCTGAAACGTATGGAAGTCGTGCAGGTACTTCTATCTTCATGACTTCCTCTTTCCAACTTCTTTACTTCGTGCTTCAAACTTCGAGTGGCGGCCGTAAAAAGTCTTCACGTACATCATCAGTGTAAATTATATTTTCTGGTCCATTGGGTTCATTTAGAATCAGCTTAAGAATACAGTTCTGCTTAAGCTGGTGCTAGGGGACATGGCCGGCGTTGCACATTGTATTGCTGGTCATGAACAAAAACAGCCAAACCGAGTCTGCTATTTTCATTTCTTGAGTGTATTCCTTGCTGCCAAAGAATCTAACTATTCAGAACTTTTCATTCATTAACAAGACTGTCAATTTCTTACTTCCGACTTCAAACTTCTTGCTCCTGTCCTTAAACGTTTACTTCTGACTTGTGACGTCTTATTTTCAACTTCTTACTTTCTACTACCCACTTGTTACTTCTGAATTCCGACATCCAGCTTCCAGCTTCTTGAGCTTAATTCTCAACTTCTTTTTAAAGTTAGAAATCAGAAGTACGAGGTCGCGGGGGAGGGAGGGGGTGGGGGATGAAAAAGGGAAGTTATGAAATTAGAAGTAGGAAAATAAAAAATATAAGGTAGGTTGTTATGAAGTTAGAAGTCCCTTAAGGGCTGCCACAAAAACAGAAATTTTTATACGTAGTGTCGTTAAAGTGACGTTCAAACTGAACTTTATCATATGAAGTTGTATCTGAGAAAGTAACAAAGCCATGCATTAAAAACGATAATCCACTAGTGGATTAAATAGGCAAATTACATCGTAACGTTATGCATTGGCGTCCATAAAACGACGCGTTTTCTAATGGCGAAATCGTGACGTTTTCGTTCAAAATTTGCTAATAAAACGTGATTTTAGTGTCATATGATAAACAGAATCTTGCATTCGTGCTCCTGTATTACTGAATTTATTAAACTCGTTGGTGAAAACGATAAGATGCTCGGCATAGCCTCGCATCTTATCTTTTTCTCCAACTCGTTTAATAAATTCAATAATACATGAGCACTCATGTAAGATCCTTTATTTATTTGTCCAGATCAGAATC
This sequence comes from Ctena decussata, assembly GCA_963989385.1. Taxonomy (NCBI): domain Eukaryota; kingdom Metazoa; phylum Mollusca; class Bivalvia; order Lucinida; family Lucinidae; genus Ctena; species Ctena decussata. The sequence goes on from OZ022498.1 coordinate 13,386,021, forward strand.
CTTATTTTTGGCTCTGTTCTTTGTATGCACCGGTCGATCAATTTTTAATTGTATTTTTACGTGCAGTGATTAGCTCATTATAACTGTCAAAAAATAACAAATAAACAAAAAATAAGGAAAGAAAAGTTGAATACTAAGCTTTACGAAATTCAAGTTCATAAATATACATATGAGCCGCGACACGAGAAAACCAACAATGTGGTTGTGCGCCCAGCGCAGACTCAGATCAGCCTGGGCATCCGCCCAGTCTGATTAGATTCTTCGCTAAGCGCTTAAAGGGTAGCTAAGGGTCTTAGCTACCTCCATGCGGACAGTGAAGACTCTGATCAGACTGGGCGGATGCCCAGGCTGATCTGAGTCTGCACTGGGCGCACAACCACATTGTTGGTTTTCTCGCTGATGCTTGCAATTTACACACACATCCACCTACAATTACATGTGGCGTAGGAACAAACAATATTGTTTTTATTTGCGGGTTACAAAGTGAACTGCAGTAGATGTAAAGAAAATTGATTGACTTGTGAACAGCTGAGATTCAAACCAGCCTGCTCATTGGTTTGTATTCAGATTGATCAGACACAATGTTTTTCATGGCGATAATTTATGCATTATGATGAGTAGCAAAAAGAGCAAGACTCTGATGTGGCTGCACAGTTGAAGTGAACTGTTATCGCTGTTTGTACATGGCGCGAGGTACGTTGGCTCAAGAGACGGATCAATTAACTAGAAGTCAAAGGATGAAGATTCAACTTTTACCCTTCATGATGACAAATCGGGCTTATTTTCCTGACCAGAATGTTTTCCGTCTTAACACGACATCTTGTTATTCTAGGAGCTCAAACTGATAATTTGATAAAGATAATCTTTGCTAATTTACCCTGAAAACAAACCCACAGGAGGGACGACTAAAGTTCAGATTCATTAAGGAAACAATTATTTCTCGCATTCATGCATCTTCGTAACAGTTTCCACTTGATTTAAACAGGTATAGAAAGAGAAAAAGAGGAGGTAATGGATGGGGCGGGCGGGAGTGGGGCAGGGGTTGTGGCGTAGAGCAAACGTGTCGTCTTATTTTCGACACTGGGGTGCGTGAACCAGTGCTTAGTCAATGAGTGTCTGTCGTCCGTCGGCTTGCACACATTCAAACGACATTTTTGGAAATGCTGGACCGATTGGAACCATATTACATTTGTACATGCAGCCACCAGCCGCTAAGAGGGCAAATTTTGTTCAAGTGATTGTGCTGCGACAACGAAGAAGGCTGCGCGGGACGATAACTATGTATAAGCATAATTTCTTCTTCTCCAGAACCAATATAAAGCGATTTAGCATATGTTACGGACACACCAAACTAAAATTTGCCCAGACCGTACCCTATGGATCATAAATGCCTCTCACTCCCCCCAACCCCTTAACCCCCGACCCCTCCCTCTAGCACTGGGAATGCACTTTCCAAAAAAAAAAAAAAAAAAATAAAATAAGATAAAATAAAAAAATACTGGCTTCAATAATGTAAGCTGCATTTCTAAGATTATCTTCATAATACTTAATATTGTTGATCGCCACAGGATCTCAGACGATCTTGAAATTCAAGCAAGATCGTGGCCTTAAAATTTAAGGCCGGAAATTTCCCTTTAAGAAAATCTATTGAAAATTACAATTTTGGCATGATTGTACCAACATTGTTCACTGAGTTGTAATGAGTTATAAGCAACATCAAATATATTTTTGTACATACGAGGGTCGTTCATTTAATTTTGTCACTAATGGCCCGCTGTAAGGCGCACGTGAAAACTGCGGTTTTTTCATGCTGGAGCGATTTTCTATAATAGGATGGAATTTCAGTCTAATCCGTTCAGTCTTTCAAAAGTTATTGAAAGTTCAAGTTGGTTCTGTCAAATACACTCAAACCTTACTGTATGCAAAACATGAAAAAAACAAAACAAACTTTGAAATTCAGGGCTACATTAAAGGTCGCGTTGGCTGAATGTTTCAGTTTCATAGATAAATCGTGAACTGTGTAAGATACATGGAACATCTGTTGTCTCAAAAAGATCAGTTTCAAGGTGGCATAAAAAATTTAAAGGTTGCAAAACTGACCTGAAAGATGAGTCCCATCCTGGCCAGCCAAGAAAATCTGCTGCCAAAAGAATCAAAAGCGCGGCAAAAATTTTGTGTGCGGTGTTTTTTTTTTTCAATTGCGATGGACCCATTGTTCAAATTCCCGTACCAAATGGCAAGACAATCACAGGTAAATTTTATAGGAATGGTGTGTTGTCAAAAGTAAAGGCACACTATGAAACACGTAGACCTGCAACCAGTTTAAGAGGTCTGTGTCTTACATGACAACGCACCTGCTCACAAGTGTGTTCTTGTCCAAGACTTCTTGAAAGAGGAAAAGGTAGTTCAGCTCTCTCATCCACCTTATTCGCCAGACTTTAGTCACTGCGACTTTTTCCTGTTTCCTTTACTAAAGAAAACTCTTTCTGGTCGTCGTTATGATTCCCGAAGTGCACTTGGTAGTGCAATTTACAAGTGTCTTAAGGGTATACCTAAAGAGGCCTACTTCTCTGCCTTTACAGAATGGATTTCGAGACTTGAAAATTGTGTTTCCGACAAGGGAGAACGCTTCGAAGGGATGAAGTAAACGAAATGTGAATGGGATTAAAAACGCACCCTGTAGAACCCCAATGACAACATTAAATGAACGCCCCTCGTATAAGCTTTATTGTACACATGAAATTTTCCACGGATTAACTTTTTAAGTTCATCTCTAAGTTTAGGGTCGATTGAGAACCTAGGCTCAGACGATGATCTATAGAGTTAAGCCACTTTTAAGTTTCCGTTGACTTGCACTGGGACAAAAATTGTTCCTGGGATGAAAGCTACTACTACCAAGACATCGTATCGAAAAGCTGTAAAGATATTACAACTAATTAGACATTGGAGAAGCACCAATTTTAGCTCTATCAGATAGTTTGCTACAGAACTATAGCCCTTTGCATATATTGCGAATTGCTTGTCTGTATGATAGAAGCGTCAGTTTTTAACGCATTTTGTTGAAATAGAGATAAAAGCTCATCAGAAATTAAGTCTGAATTTTAACAAAATCGGCCGGTTATAACAACCGACGGAAAGTATTCCACTGGACGCAAAAAGTTAAATCAACATTGAATCGACCTTGATTCAACGTCACATGATGACGTTGAATCAAGGTTGATTCAATGCTAATTAAGTGTTGTGTACCTGATGGATAACTTGTACAGTTTGACAGCTTGTAGAAACTTTGAAAAAATATTAAGTAATAAAGCGTTTTTAATCAGTATGAAGTTTACCACCGCCAGGGTGTTACCTTCAGAGTAATGTACATTTATATACATTGTAGAAAGCTTGACTATATGATGGCAGCAGCATTTTTCAAAAGATGGTCTTGGAACTACATGTAATATAAACTACTGTTAATTTGAATTAGAGCAAGATTGGTCTATTCAGTACTGTATCGGCCCTAAATTTTTCTGCTGACCAAAAGATGTCTGAAAATCTTGAATTTAAGATAATGCTAACGGATGGATGGATGGATGGATGGATGATTTGCGATTGTGCGTCCTTTTTAACAATATTTCGGTCATATCAGGACGATGGTTGCGTGATAATAAAAGGCTGTGCGCAATGGAGCAACGTTAACGATTGAAAAGATCCTCGCCTACAGCAGGGCTCGAACCCGGGGCCGCTAGATCAGCGGGTCATCGCTTAACCTACTGAGCTACCGGGGCTCCTTGAGATATACTTAGCCATTAATTATACAGCTAAGGTACTTTGAAATATCCATTGAATTTTCCCTACGATAGAAGCCACACTTTTCCAAGCATTGAACTGACACTAGTTTGACAGTCAGCTGTATCAGACTCTTTGTGGTAGAGATATGGCCATTTACTTATCTTTGCTTATATTACAAAATGATGTCCTGCATGATATAAGCGACACTTTTCAACGGATCGTTCTGAAAACTTATACATATGTGTCAAATATTGGTCAGCATCAGAGTTTAGACGAGATTGAATTTGAGCAAAATCGGGCTATGGACTATTCGGTATAGTTTGATGGCCCCTATAGAAGTTTGTGTTGACATACAAAGAGAAGAAGCTTGTACCTAGACTGGAAGCTGCAGTTATCAAGGTATCCTATTGAAAATGTTCTATAAAAGGGTTATCCTTTGGAAGCAAGGATCACACCAAAGAAATGAAAACTGTCGAGTGTACAAGTTTTCTGGGCCAGACTAGCTAGTTTCGGCCAATTAGGCCTCATCAGTGACCCTCAAATATTTTCAAAGTTCTACAATGGAATCAATGTAGTACTGTTTCAACTAATGAGGCATTAGACGAGTGCGAAATTTAGCTCTATCAGAGTTGTGACCTTTTGTTTATATTCCATAAAAGCTTGACCGCTGTATTTTCTAACAGATCTTCCTCGAACTAAAACATAATTTGTGTACCTGAAAATAGATACATATTTGAATTTGAGCAAGATCGGGCTATTTAACAACAGAAGCTACATTTTTCAAGGCATCTTCTGGACACTTATTTAAATATTGGTATGCTTTAGTCCTTGGACAACACGCCTGGTAAACTATCACAGGTACCTCCGCGGAGGTACCGACAAAATGTTGTGACAGGCATCCGGAGCTACCTGTGACGGACCAAAAATAAACAAAAAATGGTAGGTATTCGTCTTTTTTGATAAAATACATTATAACCAGGGCGTTTTTGTGAATGGTGATGACTGCCTGTTAGTCATTCCAAATCGTTAGAAATTGTCGAGGTCACACGTCATGCTAGCTACTCGAAACGTTTGCAAAAACGTTTCAGAAGACGACTTTTATGTAGTAAAAGTGCTCTTTTGTTACCAAATTTGATGCAGTGGCTATTCGGAGACTTTGAATTACACGTTATTTACAGTAAGATTTCGATCACTTCAATAATATTGAGAACATGTGACGTCACCTGCCGATGATGTAATATGTAACCCTTATGGATATATTTGGAGTCTAGCGCCAACAATTCAAAACTACCCAGACTGAATCACTTGTAGCACCTATCACTCCAGCCAAGTTACCACAAAGTTACCACATACAGCGAGCGTCATACGACACATGCGAGCGACACATATGAGGTACCAAAAGGATCAACACTATAGATACCTGTACGTGTATGCCTGTTGACGGGTATCGGCAATTTTGACAATTTGACACACCATACGTGTAGCGGGCATGACGTGTGACCTCGACAATTTCTGACAAGTTGGAATGACTTACAGCCAGCACCTCCCGATCACAGTCATCACCAGTCACAAAATTTTGACTCTTATTTAAGAGCACATTTCATAACGATTCTAACACTGAATTAGGCAGTTAATTTTCAGCAACTATGTGAAATCCGTCAATGTTTGACTAACAGAGGCTGAAACAAATTGGACAATAACTCTTTGAGATGGTGTTTTAGAAATTTTAACATGGAATTTCATGATATACGCATTATGAATGATTCTTTCCAGGCAGTGGTTTAGAGAAGATGTCAATATTTCCAGCTGCAATAAATATTCAGATTTTCACTATATTTGCTTATATCACAGGCACCTCCACACCATTGCAGGCACCTCCAGCTGTTGTTTTGAAAAATCAAGCCTTATTTGTAGTCAATCGACATTTATATTTGAGCAAGGAGGTTACCTTAACACCAGTGTGCCGAGAAAAAGAGGTTCGTATGCAAGATCACTGCATTTAAGACCCAAAATGGCCGAATTCTTTATGTTTTGAGTACTGTGGGCTGACATCAAAGCCACTTCAAAAGTCGTATCTTTGGTTAATATGGAATGTTCAGGGGGATATAATGTGTGACAAAACTTTATGTATATAAGGGTCGAATAGCACTTTTTGATTTTTAATAAACTTCCTGGTTATTTTATATTTTGTCAAAAAAGAGGAATACATGTACCTACCGTTTGTTGTCATTTTTTGGACAGTCACAGGCAGCTCCAGGTGCCTGTCACAACTTTTTATCGGTACCTCCGCCGGAGGTACCTGTGATAGTTTACCAGGCGTGGACAAGATGCACACATGCAAAGTCGAAATCCCGTAATGACGTTGAATAAACGTAATTTCAAATTCGGTTCAACGTTGTTTGCCCATTTGGCTATCTTTTCATCTTATTTAAACAATATTTAAAGAGGGCAACACATTTAGCAATAACAGATATAGCTGGTCTGCCATGTGTCCCTCTAAAACATGATACACATATGTACAACGAATTAACTATATTACAATATTTACATTATCAGTTAGAGCTCTCTGTTAACCCAATTAAGTGATGCGGGCGTCAATGTTGTTTAAAAGTCAATAATTACATTGTATCACGCGCTTCAGAGTGACAGCTTATCTCACTAACTAGCACGTGAAATCTACAACATTCCATGTACTTGAATGGCTAGTAAACATTGAGTAACAGCTCGCTACGCCTACTTGCACGCTAAATCTACAGCAGGAGGTGGAATTTACTGGTAGGCAGTGACAATGCGGCTGTTCCAAACTATTGCTAAATTCGGCCGGTAATGTTTTTAAACAATCTTTATATATGTATTACTTAATTATGTGTATCTTTTTATTGATCAAAATATAAATATAAGGAATGAATGTTATTTTTTAAAAGTTTACTGAAGTATAAACTACATCGGGTCACGAGCAAAGTTTACGTAAACCCAAAGCTGAAGTATAAACTACATCGGGTCACGAGCAAAGTTTACGTAAACCCCTTTGGGTTTACGTAAACTTTGCTCGTGACCCGATGTAGTTTATGAAGTATAAACTACATCGGGTCACGAGCAAAGTTTACGTAAACCCCTTTGGGTTTACGTAAACTTTGCTCGTGACCCGATGTAGTTTATACTTCAGTAAACGAAAGGGGTTTACGTAAACTTTGCTCGTGACCCGATGTAGTTTATACTTCAGTAAACGTTAAAAAACTAACATTCATTCCTTAATTAAACAAAAATAATGAGCATCTAGCCATCATTAATCCACAATTGCATAATGCTCAGCATTGTGACAAAACGACACTTTCTTGACTCACATTCATGAAAGAAATGCGTACATGTACTGAGTTCCGCCAACACTCAACCACTCTATGCTTTCGGCAGCTTCGCAGATTTTTCTTTATAGATATTTGAGCCGCAACACGAGAAAACCAACAATGTGGTTGTGCGCCCAGCGCAGACTCAGGTCAGCCTGGGCATCCGCCCAGTCTGACCAGAGTCTTCGCTGTCCGCATGAAGGTAGCTTAGACCCTTAGCTACCCTTTAAGCGCTTAGCGAAGAGTCTGATCAGACTGGGCGAGTGCCCAGGCTGATCTGAGTCTGCGCTGGGCGCACAACCACATTGTTGGTTTTCTCGTGTCGCGGCTCATTTTACCTTTTCTGCTGAGATGTCACTTTGAACATTAAACAATGTAGTCAGTCGCAGGACTCTGGTGGGTGGTGCGCGCATTCCCCCTGAAGACTATGGGGTCATTTCCTCATCAAAATTTTCGACAGATTTTCTGCGAGGAACAAAACTTGCAATTAAACTGCAGGCCCACGCCATTATAAGGACATTGGAACTATATGACCTACTTTGTTTTTAGCACTTTACGTTATGATTCATAACTAACCAGTATGTCGGTGAATCATGTTGTAAAGTGATAAAAACAAACAAAAAATCGTCGAGATCCTGTATTGTTATTTAAGTTGCTACATAAATCACAAAAATAGAATCATATTGCAACTAAACCTGCCAGCTACTTTGATCAAAACTTCTCGTAAACATTTTGAATTTTGAAACGTGCATGTTTTTATATGTCATAAATCCGTCGTGTTTCGTGACTGTGGCCTATCCTGAGTAACTTGATATGTAAGAGCGCTTTGACAATTTATACACGAACTCAGCTTTTAGGCGAAATCTTATGCAACATTCATTTCCATCAGCAGGAAATATTTTATTGTGAAGTATCGATGCATGCTTCTCACTACAGTTTCGTCACTGTATATGATCGTGATTGGACGACTTTAAAATATCAAAACGTCTTTGAGTTTCTCATAAAAACGATTTAAAGAATATCTAGGTCATTTTAGTTGCCAACTAAAATGACCTACTTTCGATTTCACAAACCTTATTTACATGGTAAAATACAAGGTACAGACGATAAAAATACAAGGTACAGGTATTTAATAAATGTTTTAAATACAATGTACGGCAAGGATCCCATTCATTGTCTCGCTGTCGCGCTATTTCATTGCTCAACGGGGAACCAGAAACAAAGACCGTATTTTTTTTATAAAGAGACGTGTCATTTTTTTTCAAAAACCTCTGTTTCTCCTTTTTTGCTAGTTATATGACATGAAAACGCACTTCAACTGACATTTTATCATCAATTCGGAAGGCTGTACCAGTTTTATAATGATTTGCGCTTCGGTGATTTTTATCACTTATAGAACTATAGAGACTTTAAGAGTCATACAAAAAGGTAGGTTTTAAAACAAAACAATGCTCTTTGGTTATGCAACTGGGTAGTAGCGACGACTGCGTCTAATCGTTGAGAATATGTAGACATTTCAGCACTAGCGACTGTGTATAAGTTGCCTCATTATCATTCAATAAGTCTCCTATGATTTCACATAATTGACCCGGACACGAGAAAACCAACAAAGTGATTGTGCACCAGTGCAAACTCAGATCAGCTTGGTCAACCGCCCAGTCCGATCAGACTCTTCGCTAAGCACTTAAAGGGTAGTTAAGGGTCTAGCTACCTACATGCGGACAGCGAAGACTCTGATCAGACTGGGCGGATGCCCAGGCTGATCTGAGTATGCGCTGGGCGCACAACCACTTTGTTGGTTTTCTCGTGTCGCGGCTCATATGTATTTCAGGGGAGTACAAAAACGTGGCCAGAAAGAAACCCGCACCCAGGGTCTCTCGCTATCAGTGAGACAACTGAGCTTTAAGCCATATGACCTACCTTTGATATTTTCCCCTTCTCAATTAGATTCGTCCTCGAATCTGCTCGATACAAGAAACGAGACATGCACTTTCTGATGCCCGTTTCCCTAGCCGTGGACCTACACAGACAAGCAAATGTCACCGGGGAAGAAATGTGAAAGGCCAGCCATATGGCTCATCTGCTGTTCAGTTGTCTCACGGAGAGCCAGAGACCATGTGTTCGAATCCGGGTTAGGCAAAGATTTTTTCCTCTCCTGTTACATTTGGAGGTCATTGTGGGTCCATGGCTAAGGCCTCGGGCACCAATATGGGAATGTTCCGTTGGTTCCACGGGTAGATTTGGGAACAAACCATTATCAACAGCGGGTGGTTTACTGCGGGAAATTTCTACAGCTGACCATGTGGCTCGGCAGCTCAGGTGGCTGAAAGCTCGCAGGGTAAGCGAAAGGCCCTTGGTTCCATTCTCGATCAGGCCACAACAATTTCCTCTCCTGTGATATTTGGAAGCCAGTGTGGGTACAAGGCTAGGGTCGCCACATCAGATTATGCATACCTCGTCGGTTCTTCCGTAATTCCGCGCAGATTCGGGAACGAATCTAATTAAAGGGTCCATGAAATATGATAAATAATTTAGGCCATTTCAATTGGCAGCTAAAATGACTTACTTTGATATTATAACCTTAGACTGATGGTAAAAATACACAAAAAAATACAATGTACTTGTAAGCGTGGGTCCCATTCAGAGATTCTCTCTTGTTAAATTCCTTTGCTCGACGGGAAATCAGAAAATTTTAAGAAAAATTGTATTTTGTGAAGCGGTTTGTCGTTTTTCGGAAAAAAATAGAAGAAAAGAAAATAGAAGAAAAGAACATGTTTCACCTACTCTCTGCCAGTTTTATGACGCAATTTATGCTTTCCTACCCACATTCTATGATGAAACGTGTAGGTTGAAGCGCATTTCATAAGACTGGTGTTTAGACATTTTTACCACTCGTATGCCTATGAGGACTCGACCTTGTGGCTCGGTAACTCAGTTGGCAGAGTGCTCGCAAGGTAAGCGAGAGACCATGGACTCGAATCTCGGTCATCGACAGATGCACAATGAATTACCATTTTATTAATCAAATTATTGCAGTTCTGAATCAGTGAAACTATTTACAACTGCAAAATAAATAAATAAATAAATAAAATAAAATAAAATAAATAGAAATAAATAAATAAATGCATACAATTTTATTTATATTTTCAAGCTTACAATATGTTGTGAGTGGGGATGTTCGTGGTCGGGCGATGGTGCTGGGTAATTTCAGTACCGGGGCGTCCGACAAATTTGGATAATAGTAGGGCAAGCGCCTACTTTGCTTGAAGTAGGTGCGGATGGGGGTAGCTGGGACATTTTGTCTCTCCTCTATCATATCTTTTCTTTTTCCCTCTCTCTGGGAGATGGCCCGATATAGATTGAAATACTGTTTTAAAGAGCCGTTAATCCCAAAACAACCAACCAACAAACCAACCAACTACATGTATGTTATGACCTCTATTTAAAATTCATTTACAGGCTTTAAAATCATCTATAACTTTATAGACTAGTGCATTGTGGTAACAATCGAATAACAATTATGACTCATGTATGAAAAAAAAATCCTCTGTTTTTTAAAAGTAAGTCGACATAGCTTATTAACGAAAGGAAAGGCTTGATGCGGTTTTCAGCGATTTGAATACCTTCGTCTTCTCTGTCATTGCAAAAAAAAAAACATAACTTTTAAAGATTCTTCTTGATTGGGCTTTAGAGACACAATCCATTCAGAAATATGGCTCTGGTTCATTATCATTATAGGAATCAAACATGGTTTTTCATGCATTAACGTTTGCAATGTCCCGATGGAGATGTTGAAAACCGAGACAGAAGGCTGATTATTACAAGCATTATGCATGTCTATGAAAATCCTCGTTTCAGACCATGGTCAGCCACCGTAAAGTTTTGTGCAGCCTTTAGCAGCATTTCACAAGTCATACTCACGTTCATCAAAGTCTCCACTCAATGTAAACTGTAATTACTTCTTTACAAATTCCGAATTTGTATAACTCTTCCGTAAAAGTGTTTAATCTATATTTTCAACTGCAGTCTTGCCTGTCGTTTGTGTTCCTTCAACTTGCATACGAAACGTCGCTAAGGTGGTCATTTATTGGCGCGTGACAACCCATGTTAACACATAGTATTGTGTTCGTTAAAACATGCCTATTAATAGCGTGTGACACCGAAACTTATGCAATAATGTTATTTATTACTTTTTTTAATTAATTTCTTTAAAGGTTGGTTGGTTTGGTGAATTGAAAGAAGAAACGGAAGAGCTTCAGCCTGCCCCTATTGCTATACAGATTTTTTCCATTCCCTAAGATAGTATACAAATATATATTATAGCATGCATTCGCTATAAGTTGAGTAAACAGCTGACGTTTTATGTATCAGTTTAGCAAGTGAAGTAGTCACTTTCGTCGAGTGTTCAGACGTCGGTTCCCTTAACACTGCCTCAAGCTCTCTTTTTGCGGCTCCACTGGATTTCGGCCAGTACGAGAAAGGATACATGGCCGTAGCGGCCATGCTTTTACGAGCTGAAGCGTTCTGCAGCTGTAAGTCTTAAAATTAAAGGGACCTGGTATGATAAGGCCCATATTTGGCCCCAAGAAAACTCATTTTTTTAAAAGTTCTATTTCGATAAGTAAAATGCATTCATAGGAAGGGTCTAACCTTAAATGTAACAGCAAATACAAAATCAACCAGTTTTTTGCATAAAATAATTGTGTTTTACATTTTGAACTTACCCATACCCCCAGCGGATTCTGACGAAAATGACGAATTGGGTAGCCTTTGTGGCTTTCATAATATAACAGCCCGGCCTCTAGTACATTTTGTATTTTATATGCAGATATAATTTTGATATATTTACATGCCATGAAAATATTAAATGTGCTGGAGACCGGGCTCTATGTTTATTTTTAACTTTTTATTAGCAAACTGGCAGCGTTTGGAACATTTTCCCTGTTTTCTAAACACAAAAAACGCCCATATCTCCGCTCATAGACAAAATAAACATATGTTGTGGGTTCATTTTCTTAGTTAGAACACAAGGAATAATTTGGTACACATTTCATTATGGTCTGTTGGAATTTTTTGGTTACCGTCTCTGGACTTGCAAACTTGAGTGGGTGGGGTACCTTGACAGGCCTTATGCAGTGCAAGGTAATTAGCCGTGGTACCCAACGTATAAGCATTTCATCAAAAGATTATTATCAAGAGCTTTCAAAAGGTATTGTAAATGACATTTCTGGAAAAATGATCAAATTAAGTTTTTCATGCAATTTTCCTTCATATTATTGAACCGATTAAAGCATGTCAGAAATCATGTTATTCTGAGAATTAACAAATGTGAAATATATTATTTCTGTTTGTTCCCATACGCACAAATGATAAGCAATAGAAACAATGCAATTTTAAGAGAATTTGAATGGGGGCCAAAATGGCCCTTATCATACCAGGTCCTTTGCTGTTGCTCTAGTCGTAGCGATGACACTAAAGACATATTGTTTCTTCCATCCGCTTGCTGCAAGGCATAAGCGCCGCGACACGACAAAACCAACAAAGTGGCATGTGCGTTCAACGAAGACTAAGATCAGCCTGAGCAGCCGCCTAGTTTAATCAGGGTCTTCGCTGTGCGCTTAAAGAGACGCGAAGGGTCTAAGCTAGCTCTATCCGGACAATGAAGACTCCGAACAGACTGGGCGGATACCGATTCTGATCTGAGTCTTCTCTGGGCGCTCGTGCCACCCTGTTTCGTTTTGTTGTGTTCCGGATCAGTTAACAAGCACAACGTTTTTGTCGTTTTGTTTCACTGCCACTATTATTCACGACGAGGTCTTCGCAGTCTGAGATTTTTCTTTTGGTTGAGGGGAGGGGTGGGGTGCCAATTGGGTCTATATCACAAGGCCGCGATTTCCTTATCAAGTAAACGTTGTTTAAGTTTGGCCTATACCAGTGGATGTCGCTTATTTTGTAATAACTGTTTTTTTTCGGGAACGGATGTTATTGCATAGAACATGCAGAAACCAATTTCATATGCGTGGCTAGTGTACACAGGGTATAATCGATTCCGCTAATTTTCGCTTCCTGCAGAGACTGTACATCATATTTGGCTTCTGCCGAGACTGTCCGCGAACTCTTGCTTCCTGCCGAGACTTCTGTACATGATGAATGGCTTCCTGCAGAGACTGTCCGTGTGATTCTGCTTCCTGCCGAGGCTCTCGGCAGGAAGCAGAATCACGCGGACAGTCTCGGCAGGAAGCCATTTCTCGAGGACAGTAGTCTCTGCAGGAAGTAAGAGTTCGCGGACAGTCTCGGCGGAAGCCAAATATGACGGACAGTCTCTGCAGGAAGCGAAAATTGGCGGAATCGATTATACCCTGTGGTGTAGTAAATGCCAACAATACACGAATGCATCTGTCCCTTGTCTGTCCATAACATTTGAAGGTCGTACTCGAGTCAGGGGCAACAACATGTGCAAAACAATGGTTTTTCAAAGAATCAAGCGTCATTTACTTGATTCAAATAAATAACCACCTACTACATTTTAGCTGGCACTAACGTCGAAATGACGTCGTTTGTCACGCTAAGATCATTTAATTAATAACGCGCAAGGCAGAAGCGTGGGACAGTTCTATTTCATAACACTATTATACCTGCATTGCAGTATAGTAGTTTGATTTATAAATACGTCGACATATACAGCTATAAACGGTACAGGTTTAAGGTCAATAACGTAATGTGCTAACGTGTGTAGATTATAGCCAAAACCACAAGGGGAAATAAAAGGTCATCGGCCAAGTGTCACCCGACATTTGAAATGCGACACGAGCTGCATCCCTTTATTTCGTTTCAGAGTAACTGTGTGACCAAACACATAAACATATGTGTATTACAGAGTCTGGTAAGAAAATAATAACTGAAAGATAAGGAAAGGCATATACCAAATTATTTAAGATCTATGACGTTAAAATATACTTACATGAAAGTATAGACAAGGGCATATATGTGTAAAATCAGGCTAAAATGCCCAAAACATCAAGACTGTGTACTCAATGACAAGGACCATAATTCTGCTAAGATAAATCTGATGAAAAATGAACAATGCATTAATGAAAATTTAGCTCATTAATATGAATAGTTCTGAAGTTATCCTTTTACTTTTTATTTAAAGATATATCCCCTCAATATTTCTATAAACTTTCAAATTTCTCACGAAAAATTATATCCTTGGCATGATAATGATCACCAGTAAAAGTACTTTTATCTAGCGAATTTATGATTTGTGATAGTCACTGGAAATAGGAGAATTTAAGAAAATAGATACATTGGCGGGAATATCGGACCACCACTTCCGCAAAAAATGAAGACTGGGTACGCCCAGCAATCATAGTAAATCAGGGTAATGTTATATCATGAATAATTTTAAGACCTTTCTTCAATCGCCTTCTGACAGTTATTAGCCGAAATGAACTCACGTGCACGGATTCGCGGCTAATGCTATTGTTTAGTTATTTACTCCACCAATCATAAAATTCAAAACACACTAGCAGAAACGCCTTTTATTGCCATGTGGGAGTCAATCAATTTGTGACAACAAAATATTCATGAATATTCAAGAAGGGTGTGTACTGATATATCGTCTCTGCCTCCGCAACAAAGATGATTTCGCTGAAGATTGGTTGTACAAGTCTTAATTGTGTTGCATACAACCGACCAGTTTCAGAATTTTGTGAGTATTTCGTGATGAAATACGAGGGAGTATACTTTTAAGTGAATGGTTATTATCTATGAAAGGGGAATAAATCTGTCACGAATCAATTTAGTACTTCCTAAGGGCGCGTTTACACGAGCAAAGTTTCTATGTCACAGACACTTTAACAAAGAAAGTATGACAAACATTTTGCGTTTACACGGAGCAAATTATTTGTTAAATAAAATGTGCAATAGAATCTTTGTCACATAAACTTTGGCAATGAAATATTTGCTGCAGTGTTCACACGACCAAATATTATTCGTATATATATATATATTCTGTATTCACTCTTTCCATACAAAATATGGCAACAGAGGTTTAAATATAAATATTGATAAATAAGCATGCGTGGAGAACAATAATACAGCAAAACATTTTCATATACATGCAAAACAGAGAAAGAATTTAAGTTAGACAGTAGCCAAATTGATATCAGAGATGTGCTTTTCTTCCCACATTTTTTTTTCATTTTCCCTATCTTGTATACGGTAGTTAACCAGGAGGACTGACAACTAAAGTCTCCCATAATGAATCCATTATATGCAGCAAAAATCCGTGCATACCTACGAGAAAACCTGTAGGCAGCTGATAGAGTGCACGAAAAAAGCTTGTCATTGACCGAATTCTTTTACAAGTTTTCGCAAAGTTACCTGCAGCGATGAAACAAAATCTTTGTCACATTTTCCACGCTTGTAGCAATGTTCTTTGTTACATAATCTTTAGCAAAGTTCTCCGTTTACACGGACAAATTTAATTTATCAAAGTAACTTTAACATATTTATTTGTCAAAGAAACATTGTCATATTTTGGCATTTACACGAGCAATGTTTTCTGTGACAAACCTACTTTGTTATAGAAACTTTGGTCGTGTAAACGCGCCCTAACAATATAATCAGAATAATCAATTTACCAAATACTTATAGCATACCAAATTTCAGCTCTCTCACTCAAATAGCTTAAAAATTGGAAAAAATGCCAAACACGACAAAGGGCCATAACTTTGTAAAAATAGGATAATTAAAATTCCAAAATCACATGCACATCGTCAGATCATGAGGAATCATTGTGCACAATTTCAAGTCAATCTGATACAAGACTTAGCAGGAGTTGCGAGAACGAAGTCTGAATCATCAAGGGCCATACCCCATCAAAAATGGCCGAAACAAAAATAAAAGAAACGCATGCACATTTTCATATGAGAAGAATATACTTTGTAAAATTGCAAATCAATAATTACAGGCATCTTAATATTTAGCTTTAAAATTGCATTTTTCCTGTGATTTTGCATCTTCTTAGATCCAGTTATTGTTAAATGTACGTAACACTGTTTAATCAGTAAGTTTTTACACCAAAGTCATTGCCATTTTTGACGTCGTTGCCACTGACGTCATGTGACGTTGATGTCATTATGTTTCATTGTTTACAAATATGTCCATTGAGAAAGGTTGTAATAACCGAAACTAGTCGGGAATAAAATAAACAGAACTACTTGAAGTTTGATCTCTTTTACAAAACTATTAAATCAATTTGATGAAAGACGTACATGTAGGATGCGTTTCAGGGACAAAATTTTGACGGACGGATGGACGGACGGACGGAAGGTCGGAATGACGGATGAATACACGGATGGACGAGGTTCATTTCTATAGTCCCTCTCTGCCTACGTCGGGAGGCAAAAATGATGGCATTGTACAAATCGTTTGACAATTCTATTCTAAATCACGAAACAAAACAGAAACTAATTGAACTGCTATACAGGTGAACATGTTACCTAAACGCCGTTGTCAAGCGGACTTTAGAATACATAACATTGAGGAACCACGTCAGAAGTGTCGCCTTGGAATTATCAGTAATAAATTATTGGTGGTCGGGATTGAGAGGAGGGCTTAAACTAGTCTTACTGCATCTAAACCCTCGCATTTGGCTTCTGCAGTGGTTCAAAGCTTTTAGGTACTGTTTGGTGTTTGGTCCGCGCGAAGGAATCCTAACCCATCAAAAATAATCACAGGTAACAGAAAATTTGATTTTTATTTCATAAGTGTTATTGCGTTTTGTCTTTATGTTACTCTTGTTCTTATTTTCGTGTATTAGTTCAGCTTCTATTATTTTGGTATCCTAAGTGGGCCTTTATGTTTACATTCCTTATTTTCATGTCTTGTGTGGGCTTTTGTGTTTGCGTTTAATATTTCGGTGACTTTTGTGAGCCGCATGTCTGCTTTTCTCATTACGGTGTCTTGTGTAAGCTTTGTATCTGCATTTCGTATTTCGGTGTCTTTTGTGAGCTTTGTGTCTGCATTTCTTATTTCGGTGTCTTTTGTGAGCTTTGTGTCTGCATTTCTTATTTCGGTGTCTTTTGTGAGCTTTGTGTCTGCATTTCTTATTTCGGTGTCTTTTGTGAGCTTTGTGGTGGCCACTCAGCAACCCAAACCGAACCGAAAATAATAAGAACATACATAAGGTAAAACATCACAGAAACTCTGACACCAAAAACAGGCAACAGAGAACCACAACAGAACTACCGCCTTGGAACGGTCAGTAATGAATTACTGGGGGGCTTAAATCGATTTTACAGGCCCAACCTCACCCTCAGTTTCTGAAGTGGTACAAAACATTTAGTTGGTAGTTCGGTTCGCATGATAACCCTCTAACTCGTCAATGAATCATCACGGTAAACACATAAATCAAATTTCAACACCATGAAGAAGCAAAGACGAGGACTCAACAGATACAACGGGCCGTCTGACAGGTGGAGATCCCTGTCCTGCCAAACGACCCCACTGGAAATCTGAAGCAAAAGAAGGTCACCAGTTGAGCCCCGGTGGACCAAGCAACAGACAAAAAGGCTACGGTCCCAACCAACTAAAATATATAGCTTTAGGTCGGGGCCATCATAGAGTCTGACGACCGATCCCCCGGTGTGCAATTAAAGAGTGCAGCAAAGTTATCAACCGTGATTGGGTTAATCACTAAGCATGCAGACTGTCGCATAACATTTAAATTATAGCCAATACGTTTGTGACGTATTATTAAGTTTGCATATCATATTTTGCTGTCTTGGGTGGGTTTTGTTTTTCCGATTCTTTTTTCGGTGTCTTCGGTTGTTTTCTGTGTTTGCATTACTAACGTTGGTACCTTGGGTTTGACTGATCTGTGTGATTCAATTGTTTCCTTATTTGTTAATCTGGGTCTCGGCAAAAGGCAAGTGGCGTCACCTAAAATAATAACAAGGCATGAGTTGCGTCATAATAAAATATGCTTAACTGAGTACGAAAATTCTGCGTGCACATATCAGCCTACTCATGTGAGCAGTTCTGCCGTTGCATCCGCAGCTCAAGCAAACAACAAATGGGTCGAAGTGTTCACAATTTAACTGCATAACTGCTACCCTAATTAGAAAAGAGCTTGTTGGCATGGTGGAATACGCATAAAAAATACGCTTTCGGTACGGTTGTATTGGCCAAACTATTAATGACATTGGTCTGCTTATAATCGAGAGGTCCGAGGTTCGAGTCTAGGTCAAGTCATAATTATTCTGGGATTTTGTCAGGCCATGGCATGATGGTGCGAGGAAGCCGCAAAACTTTCGGCACTGGAGCTACCTATAGAGCTTTCCGAGCAACATTCATAATGTCATTTGAAAGACACCTGGCCAATGTAGCGACAACTTAGCTCGTGTACATTGTATTAGTCCAGCAAAGTCCCACGTATTTAATCTCCCACAATAAATCCGCGACTTACTTTGCAGTTAATGAAGAGATGCATTCCAGTTTCAAGGAAACTTTGCTTCGGAAAGGTTTATATATATTGACCTCAGTTGTGGCAAGGGCCTACTCCGATTGCAGGAGTTCTCTCTTCCAGCCTCTGTGAGTGACGGCTCGATGAAGACCGAAATTCTGTCTATTTATGTTTGTGCACCCATTTACGAGGATATTTTAATACATAATACATGACACACGTATTATTAATCACGGAAATAATTCACATATAATTCACCTTTCCCAAACCCCGCCTACTGTTAGCAGGAATGTATCCCTCCAATAAGTGTAAGGTAAAATCACGGACTTATTGTGTTATGTTCAACACGTGAGAATTTGTCAGTGAGACTGTCACGTGCTAAGTTGTCCTTGCATTGGTCACTTATATATCATCAGGTGACTTTTGAGTGGCAATCTAGGTGTTACCCGACCGATATTAAACGCATATAAGAGAAGCGACACTGTCATTTTCACTTTGTCTCCCTTCTCTGTCCAGGCCCCGAGGTTATAAAACTTTTTTCGTGCTCAACTCAGCTGAGCATGGAATTTCCTCTGCTGATAAATATGAAAATGCCAACTAATGTTGGTATTTTCATATTCATAAGCAGAGAAAATATCATACTGAGCTCAACTGAGCAAGGAAATAACTGTACTTAACAATAATTTGCTAATTATTAGCAGGTAAAATTTCATGCTCAGCTGAGTTGAGCATGAAAAAAGTTTTATAACCTCGGGCCCAGGTGAACTATTAAAGAATTTCTCCTGTAAGAGTTGACTTCTTTTTGGAAGGGCTCAATGGTCCAGGGAGGCAAACCTTAAGTTGCAAATTAAATGGATAATTCAGTATACGCCAAATATAAGTGTTTTATAGTACACATTGTGTACTATAAAACACTTATATTTGGCGTATACTGAATTATGGCGATATTGGCATTTAAGGTAAGGATTGCTAAAATATGAGGTATGCCAATATTTGATTTTTAATACATTTACAAACGGGCTCAGATACATAGGAGTATCTGATGTTTATTTGAGATTTAGTTTCCATATTGTTCCAATAGGCATTTGTCAGACTCACCTTAGAGAGGCGATTATTAAAACACCCACGGTGTATAGTTTGAGTGAAAGGTAACAAAACATTACAAAACAATATCTTTTTATATGCAGCTATGGTGTATCATGAACGCCAAGATTAATCTATGCCAATATTTCACTATTATTCAACCGCGACATTTTGGTAATTGTTTTATAGTAACCAAGCATTTTAGTTAAACTTTAGACACCGACTATGTGCTGAAGTGAGCTTAAAAGTACATGTGCACATAATAGTACATAAGGGAAGCCTTAAAATACAAAGCGTTCTAATCTAAACGTTGTCCCATGGTTTTTATGTCTTCTTGTACTTTTAACAACCTGAATGAAAAATAATTCAGTCGGCATGAATTTTCTATAACTTTCAAATTGTCTTTTGTGACATAACCGTTTAGCATAATTTACTGGGATTGTTCCGCATATTTCTTTATTTTCAGTTTTATTTGATTTTCGCCATTTTTACGATACAACTAATTATTAGACAAAGTGTTGTAAGACAAAGGCCTGTGCAATACTCACGAAGATAAATGGTTACGCCTTCATAGGAAACAACTCTACCATTTTCTGTCTTTTTTTCTTTCTTCTTTTCTTTTGCCGTCTATTTCAATAGGGCCAACCCTTATAATAATTGCCTTGTCTGTCTCTGTCATTATGAGCCATCTCATCTGGATTTTTACGGTTTGCAACGGTATGTCCGAATTTACCCACTGTCCGAAGTTATCAGACTCGACCCTACCGAAAATGGCAGAAAACATTGTGTATTCGTACGGCCATACATATGTGTAAAATTGCCAAAACAAACAGAAAAGCCCATATCCGAACGACGCCTTTGGCAGCTTTTGTAGATGGTCTCTGACAAGGGTATAGCTTTTTTCTACTATTTTACCAGCTTTGTTTTGCAACATCAGCTTTTGTAAATAATTCTGAAACGTTAGATCAACAAAGAACGGAAATGTCCAATACGGAGTCCTCTCAACTCCTAAGGTCCGCAAAAAATGACAGCCACGAACAACCGAAATGCGATGACTGACACACACCTGACTACAATAAGTCGGATTTATCTTAAAGTGTAGAAGCTCAGCTCCACTAATATTTACTTATCGGCTGATGAGATGATCGTATTTTTAAAATATTTTGATACATTTAGATAAAGGTTTATACACCAAGATCTAGATCTTGTCCGTAAGGCCAAACACCTAATAAGGACACTCTGGTTGTACAAAGGGATTGGAATCCTAAAGTAGTACGGGATGCGCGTATGTGGACCCTACTGCAATGCCGAGTCAAATAAGAGCGGTCTCAAACCCCTAGAATTTGCGGCCTTTCACAACCTTGTACTGACGAATACCCTGGTCCCCATAAACCACACAGAAGACAGACATGTTACAACCGAGCCATGAAGCATTGCGACTAGATTGTCTATAACTTGGTCAGGAAGCGGTTTCGATCAATAATCAACATTCATATGACAATGACCTTTCCTGGAGCAGACACAGGAAGTGACTATGGCCTGGTGATGATTACCTTCTCGATTGGTCTGAAGATAGCCAGAAACCCCCAACACCGCGAAGACTGAGGTTTTGACCTTAAATAGTTGAGAAACACAGATGTTACAGGCACATTTGAGGCTACAGCAGGCGGGAAATTTGCACTACTTATCAATCTGAGAGATGGTGACAATCTGATGCCATGGGCATAGCTAGCAAGATAACCACTTACCGTATACGCGAAAAATTTAGCGGGTTCAAGTTTTCGCGGTTTTGTTGCAAAAACTTAAGTATTAATTTTCACGATTTTTAATTTTGGCGGATGTCAACATGCACCGCAAAAAGCAAAATTGCTTCATTTTCGTTTGAGATAATTCTTTCATTAACCTGCGGCCGCAGATTAACGCAAGAACTGGCTCAAATGAAAAGTACCAGACTTTGCCGAAGCAAACAGAAACAAAATATATGGACGCTGTGTCTACTGATGATATTTTGTAGAAAAATGAAATTATTTCGCGATTTTAATATTCGCGGTTTCTAAGTGACCGCGAAATACCGCGAAAAATGAAACACCGCGAAAATTATCGCGTATACGGTATAAAACAAGCATGCCTGCCACAGGAAGTGAGACACCTGGGATTGAAATGTGCCTGCCACAGCTGGGTTTCTTAATTTCTCGAAATCAAACCTCAGCCTTGGCTGAGTTGGCTTTCAAGCCTTCTTCAGACGAACTCGAAAGGTTAACCTCACAAGATCATGGTCACTTCTTATGTGTGCTCCAGCTAAGTTCCCTGTCTTATGGATTTGAACTCCCGATCGGAACCGTTTCCTCACCAAAATGCGGTCAATCTGGTTGTGATGCTATCTGTCAGCGCTGTGCCATTTCCATCTCCTGGATGGTTTGGCGCGGTTCAGGATATTTGCCAGTACAAGAGTGTTACAGGCTTAAGATTCTAGGAGTCCGAGTCCGAGACCTCTTTCATTCGTTTCCACATTAAGTGGGAAAATTCTCAGGAGCTGACGCAATCACAATTCAATCCCAGATCCCTCCCAAGACACCATGTGAGAAAAAGACCACAAAATTAGTCACCATGAAAGACATCATCTGCGGCAGCCATGTGAACAGCCATTTCCCATGTAGATGGTTACCGGGCTAGCCTTAATAGCACAAATAATATATCAATAATAGACAAAGTCTGTCCGTGCATCCCTTTTAACTTTAGGATTCAAATCCCCTTGTACAACCAAATGTCCTTCGTAGGTGTTTTATATATGGCATCTTAGGATGGCTGGAAGAAGTGCCGGCCTTGTCGTCGTCATGTCCAGATAAACCTGTATGATGGTGATATTGAAAGAAGCTGCTCTGAAACGGATTGAAATTAGGCTTCTGGAAATTAGTCGGCAAGCCAGGACAGCACTCACCATGTCTTTATGCACTAGAAACGAAGCCTATAGTCATTTCTGTCCTCTTCTCCATCGAAGTATACCTTGAGAATCCTCACATTCCACGTTCCTACCAAGTTAATCTCGCTCCCTCTTATTTTCTTGACCTTTGTCACACCAGTCGCAAACTGATCACAAGTCCCTGCGCCCAACGATAGGCGCGGTCATTGTTAACCCGGGCTGCAACCGACCCGGTATTAAGATATCATTGGGGCCGTTTATCGTGGTGCATCTCAGGCAAAATTCAGCCTAACGGAGCCCATCTCTCTAAAGGCTATATATGTTGACCACAACCGAATTCCATGATAACTTCATGGCTCGGCTTGGTCATTACCGTTGATGCTCTAGCCGTTGACTTCATCTACGAAAAGACCCGCTGTGAAATGTTGTGTTCTTACCACCCTTAACTGACAAAAGAGTTGGAAGACTCACGGACATCGGAGCGTTGTTTCTCCACCTAGCAAGTCACTGTCTTTCCCTTGCCTATAATATAAACAACCAGACTCAAAGGGCCTTTTCCTCCCGACACTGACCCTTCAAATCTAAATGTTGTACGAAGCTAAGCACAGCTCGCTCGGGTCCTGCCGGTGACACATGACTATTAAACTCAGGTCAGGGATCCATACCGACCGTAGATTTCTTCTAGGAAGACTTTTTCCCGGTGATGATGCATTCGCAGGTCTTGTTAAGCAAGCTTTGTTTAGAATTGTCCTACTTACTTTTATAGAGTTCTAGAGACCTAGCAGTGAACTAGGTAGACTGCCAAACAAGGCTTAGGGTAGTACCTACCCTTTGATGGATTACCCTCCGAGGCTGATATTCCGCATCTGCCCAAATGCAACAGGTAGTTACTAGTAAGTACTGACTTCATCGGACCAGTAGCATGTTTGACTGACCTTACCTTGATTAGCTAAATTAGTGCGGCTGAAAACAAGACCAGTTTGAAAGAGATTGTTCAAAGTTCATCTGTCGTGGCCCAACATCCATGTAGGGTATTGAGCTAAAATAGAATGGACAATCGACATAAACTTGATTATAAATTTTATGTGGACCTATATTAAGAGGAAATACATTGAAGTGGTTTGTTCTAACTATATGTTGCCGACGAAATTCTTGAACAGATGCTCTGATAAGTATATAGTACATGTATTTTCAATCTTAGTGTCTAGTTTGAGGGGAAATAGCTGAAGTAAACATAAAGAGACCAATAAATAAAATCTTCCAAACAAACAAACAAACAACCAAAAAAAAAAAAATAAATAAATAAAAAAAAAATAAAAAAACACTCGTGTTGCCTTTGATTTGGTCCAGTTGTGGTTGAGCTGGGAAAGGTCTATCGGTACATGTATCACGCTGGGCTACCGATACAGGGTTTCATGTCCGATTTCTCGCTCCATTGTTTCATCGGATGAGACGGTTCCCGTCCTCCATATAACATGTGTTTTAGAATTTACTTGCTCGCCTTTATCCGTAAGGGTACATTTATTTGATTCCAGTTGTCAGGTATGTTTTATTTCTTCCCTTACATCACATATTGTTATATAATTTATATAAGAAAATCATTTCATTAAAACAGGCTGATTACGTGGTACATACAATACTTCGTCACATGGTTTGTGACGAAACGTTTTACTGTTGCATAGTTTGTGAAGAAATGTCAACCGAAATTTGACGTCTGGTCTTCGAAAATGTTTTGTTTTTGCCTATTTACTTATATTGGGCAATAAATTTTCCCATTAGGAACAAATTCCTTCTTTGATAGTAGACCCCTTTAGATAGGTTAGGTCCTTCAGGGAAGCAAATAAAAGGTCATTAAAGTTGTTCCCTATGTCAAAATAGCGACACATCATGGGCGTGTACCTAATACCTTAGTTTTCAATATTTAGCGAATATCAACTCACCCCCGGATCATATATGCATATGTTTAAGACTTGGCTAGGCACTTGCAGTCCATGTATGCTTTCAGAGAGTATAGTGCACCACGTATTTACACCGTCATTTTCGCAGAATTCACTGTTGATGTGAGGTAACTCGACAATAATAGTAAGGTTCAATACTACAAGAGTTCTTCCCTTTTAATTACTGTACTGCCAAGCAATGCCACTCCAAAATTGTCCCGGTACCTATAACAAGTTTTTAGTGGCAACTAGCCGAGATGGGATCAGTGGACTGATATTGTACTTACCCTGTTTAAATTTTGACTATGCAGTTTCAAATTATTTTGGTCTTATGGAAAAATAGCATGAACTTTGTGTTATAATGATCATCGAATACTTTTATCTGTATTCCCAACACACAACTGATTCTCGATATCTCAAACACTGATATCTCAAAGTAACATCATATCAAAGACTAAAGTTTGGACACCTGTTCTATTGTCCGTTAAATTTCAACCCTTGTTCTCTCAAACTACTGGTACCTCAAAGTATATTTTCTAGGACCAGAAAATGTACTGTAAGGTATCAGTAGTTTAAGATAAACTTCGACTTTGAGATATCTAGAGTTGACTGTATTATAATTAGGTAAACCATATACAGTTTGTACGGGTGAACCTCAATGAAGATTGTCACAGTCTCATATTTTTTATACTGTAGGTTGCAGCATAGTCGCGCAGATGAGCAGTACATGTAACTCGCCGACAAACAAGGAGCCATTTTCTCATTCGATTTCTTCCCTTATATCATGTTATTATTGCTCAAAAACTGCACTGTATATATAGTCACAGAATATCTCTCGCCCCGTCACAGTCACTACATAGATCATTCCCCACTCGGCAATCAAAATATCTGCAGAATAGTAACATTACACTATTGATACTGCCTCAGTTTTCTTCGTAAATCAGCGTATGCCCCAAAAAAGAGTTATAGCATAGATTTTAGCTCTATGGTCAAATCTAGTCTGACCTATGCTGCACGCATCCAGGCCCTGATGTTATAAAACTTGAGTACAATCTCAAACTCAAAATAAAGCACACTGATTGGCTGCTTCCGAGCATGTGCTTTATTTTGAGTTTGAGATTATTACATGCTCGGAAGCAGCCAATCAGTGTGCTTTATTTTGAGTTTGAGATTATTCTCAAGTTTTATAACCTCGAGCCCAGGTCTGAAAACCATATTCGGCTTGTTTTTGTCTTTTCCAATGCACCACTGGTGTTAATGATGACGTCCTTTACAAGTCGACGAGACGGTAATGATCAGGAACCGACGGAATAAATATTCAGATGCTGCCTTAAGGAAAACAATGACGACGGCACTGAAATTAAAACAAGACAAGCGAGCAGCCTGGAGGCCAACTAAACTGTTTCCCAGCAGAAGGCCACGAAATAAAAGTCAAAGATTTATTGAAAGCCGGCAAACAATATCAATCATAACCAACCACAACAGAACCACCGCCTTGGAACCGTCAGTATGAAATTACTGAATGTTTTCAATGACTTGATTGGAATGCTTTATTTCCGGTTTCATGTCTTATGCATGAAAAATTCTCAAAGTGGTAAATTTTTAAGGCATGAATACTATCCACAACTTAGTTTTTATCATTTTTCCTCAATGCTGTCAGGAATCTCACAATTCAGTTTGCAGCCAAAGGTAGGTGAATGTGTCGGTAAACCATACCACTAAAAGGTTAAGCATTATTCAGAACACTGTGTCCAGGAGACACAGATGAATACGAGTACCTCCGTTTTGAAATTAAACAAGAATTTACATTGAGTGGTGGGGTAAGTTTTAACATTTTGACCCAAAGCGACCACTGTCATGCAGGACGAGACTTCATTTCTGCATAAATCCGTTTCTTCAGTCATTTGCTTTAACAATGAAGCAGTTTTGCTCACGTAAATTGGATATTTCAAAAAGTGATTTTCCACAAATTTAGACGAACTGCTGAATTTTGTGAATTTGGAAAATGGGGGCACTCGGTGCATCCTGAGGCTATGTTTAGAAATTTGTCAAGCCTTTTGATGGCTAAGTCGACTAACACACCTGCTTATTTGTGTTGTAAATAGAACTGTATTATTTGTTGGAGGTTTGAAGAAAGCCCATAAAATGTATGATGACCGGTTAGACCATTTGGCTAATATATACGCATGCATTCCATTGGCATTATGCTATTGTATCAATGACCAAACGATATGAAATGACATATTTGCGACTTTTTCTTTATATAGTCAGCAATGCGTTTGGTTCTTTGGGGCAAATACAATAATTGAGCCGCGACG
Organism: Ctena decussata; assembly: GCA_963989385.1. Classification (NCBI taxonomy): domain Eukaryota; kingdom Metazoa; phylum Mollusca; class Bivalvia; order Lucinida; family Lucinidae; genus Ctena; species Ctena decussata. The sequence continues at coordinate 13,412,870 of OZ022498.1, forward strand.
CGGCAAAACCAACAATGTGGTTGTGCGCCCAGCGCAGACTCAGATCAGCCTGGGCATCAACCCAGTCTGATCAAAGTCTTCGCTGTCCGCATAGTGAAAGCTTAGGCTCTTAGCTACCCTTTAATCGCTTAGCAAAGAGTCTGATCAGACTGGGCGGATGCCCAGGCTAATCCAAGTCTGTGCTGGCCCGCACAGCCACATTGTTGATTTTCTCGTGTCGCGGCTCAATTATAGTCAGTAATGTGTTTGATTCTTTGGAGCAAATGCAATTACATTTGTCGCCTGTTTCTGATTAATGAATTAACGGTCATCTAACCTTACTGAGATAGAAACAATGGTATTAACCCTCATTGCGCCAAAAAGCAGACGACAAAATTTACGTCTGCAGAATTTAAAAAAATGTTTCATCCAAGCGATATCATATTGAGAATTCTAACACTAGAGGGCAAACAGTGTAGATGCAGATGAGGTTGCTCATTATGAGCCACCTCATCTGGATCTGCACTGTTTTCAAATTCTGCCATTTTCATCACTGTCGCTTTAGGTGTTTAACTGATGTTAATTGAGTGCAGAAAAAATTATGTTATTATAGATGGACTAGCCAAGCTGAGCGATATATATTGAGTCTGATCAACAACAGAGAACAAAACAAATGTAGTTTTACCCAATTTATTTCAATGTTGGCTTTATATTGGCCATGACGGTTATAATGCTTTATTGTAAAAATTGTAGTTTAAATTTTGCTGACAACTTCAGCTGATTTCAACTGTTCTCAACACAATGTTTCAACCACAACTTATCAACTCAATGAATCAACCACCATATGTCAACTGTCAACTAGTCACAATCCATATTGCTGTTATTATTGTAACAACTTACATCAAAACAACTGCATGATTCGTTGGGGTACACAACCAGATCATGAATTTGGCAACAGACGATCAAAACTGCTAAGCAGCAGTTGACACGCAATGAAATATACTGTAATGAGTCTGTCTGAGCTGATTATTAATATAAGCAAACTGAGCTTTTTACCAACTGAATTTTCAACTTTCGCCACGCGAGTCCGAAGTGTCTTTCACTGAGCCAGAGAGGGGTTACCATCTCCGTCAGCTCAGTTACCTGACTGTTTCTTTTCACTTGAACTTGAAAACCGTCATGACAGGTGAAGGAGTTTATACTGAGTTTGAAGATGGAACACCTGCAATAAAAGGAAAAACACAGCAGCCAGCAGCTCTGACACATTTACCCCCATAACATAATAGGTATAATACTTTTTTCCTTAGATTAATTACTTTAAGGGAGGGCAGAACAGGGTGGGTTTACTTGAAAAACGTGACCGAACTCTTGGAAAGGATATTTCGGAAAGGCAGCTAGTGATACGTTACGCATGCGCGTTACCTTCTTTTCTGTCAAAATACAAAGAATTGTGTTCTACAGTATATGGGAGGCAACTCTTCTTAAAATCTTCAATTTTCCAAAATAAGGTTTTACGAATAATGTCCCACCCTGCTCTCAAAACAAATTTATTATAACCCCTATAATAACTTAATTTAATTCTGTAGGTGGAATTAAATTCTATTATTATAGATGGACTAGCCAAGCTGAGCGATATATATTGAGTCTGATCAACAACAGAGAACAAAACAAATGTAGTTTTACCCAATTTATTTCAATGTTGGCTTTATATTGGCCATGACGGTTATAATGCTTTATTGTAAAAATTGTAGTTTAAATTTTGCTGACAACTTCAGCTGATTTCAACTGTTCTCAACACAATGTTTCAACCACAACTTATCAACTCAATGAATCAACCACCATATGTCAACTGTCAACTAGTCACAATCCATATTGCTGTTATTATTGTAACAACTTACATCAAAACAACTGCATGATTCGGTGGGGTACACAACCAGATCATGAATTTGGCAACAGACGATCAAAACTGCTAAGCAGCAGTTGACACGCAATGAAATATACTGTAATGAGTCTGTCTGAGCTGATTATTAATATAAGCAAACTGAGCTTTTTACCAACTGAATTTTCAACTTTCGCCACTGGTCGTGCAGATTCATAGGTTAAGCTGCAAGACCACCGCCATTCAAGTTGAAAAAAAAAACTTTAACCGCCATGGCCATCTACGTTAGTTCATTGCCATTCAAAACAACCTTGCACAACAGAGAAACAACATAACCTAGCTATCCACAGGATAGACCCTAACTTCTGGGCAGCTGATAAAGGTGCTCAAGGCTCCTTGAAATGTGTTCATGAAAATATCATTGCCAATAAAGGACAGGTGGCAAGAATCTCCAAATAGACCAGGATATTTATCATTAAAATCTGGGTGCTTAATTGCTTTGCCACCATTTTGCACTATATGTTTAATTATAGCTCTGTTAGTCCGGGTGCGTATGCTTTCCATAGCTTCCGTGTTCTCGGAGTATCGCCACCGAAGTCTGGGTAAAATATTGGACCACACTATAACTGAGAATGGAAACAAAGCTATAAGGTTGGTCATAGTCTGTTTAATGAAGGTCCTTAAATCGCGAGCCCTAATGCTGCCTATGTCATTCCCGCCTGCATGAATAATGATGTAAGCAGGAGATCTGTTCATGCTACAGTTCTTTAACGCTAGGCAAATACCATAAACTTGCGTGAAACTTAGGCCAGAATGACCCACCCATATGACGTTGTATCCATTACTGTCTAATCCGAGGTTATCTCCCAGTGGTCTAGTTTTCACATGAGTGTAGGCTTTCTTAACAAGAGAGGAACCAACTATCCAGATCATTGCAGCATCTGCAAATCTTTGTGACAATTAATATACTGGCATTTACTACGTTAAAATGAAATGCATAGTTGTACAACTCTGGTAAATGCAAACAATTTACGTTTTAAGTTTGTCTAAACGTATGTATCGGCTGTATGAAGCACTCTGCTCTGACCATCTGCCCATTTGTTTGATGTCTGAATCTGATACATTTTGAGAGCTTGCAAGCGTGGCAGCTCCAATTCGAAAGGAATGGCCTTTAATACGTGATGACAATTTTGACCCTGTGAACTGAACCACTTTATTTAATATGGTTGAAAACTGATAACGTGTGACAGGTTGACCATCAAAATGACAAAAAAGTGGGCCTTGAGCCTTTGGCCTAACTTTGAGAAACTTTTTTATTAATGACACAGGGCAAATTTGCTTTTGTTGACTTGGATAGAACAAGAGCGTTGCGGATTCGCCATTTTGATCAGTTTTAGAAAAGCGCAATGTGATTTTAACATTCTCGTCATATACGCCAACATCTGAAACCTGTATAATTCGTGAATTGTCGCCAGATTTCCCGCTTGCTATCATTTCCCCTATTCGAAGAAACCCAAAGAAGGCAACTGAAAAGGCCGTTGAAAATAGAAGTGCTTCGTAAGTGGAAGATGTAACATTTTTCAAGGCCATGGGAAAGGCTTGAAGCATTTGCAGTGTAACCGGTGCCCTGCTGTCCTTCGTAGGATTTATCCTTTGAAAGCCTTTAAGCAACTTTTTCACTACAAAAGCTTCCGACAGATCTGACCAACCATTTAAATTGATATAAAATGATATGCCTGAGATGTACGATTTAGCTGTTGAGAAGGAATAGCCCTCAGACGATAGAAAGGCAATAAAATTAACCATATCATTAATGCTAGGTGGCCACGACACTTGAAAATTGTACTGTGTGCGAAAGGCGTCGAATTTGGAAACGGCCTGATTATATAACTTTACCGTATTGTCTGCAAGTGATGCACTGAGTAAACGGTCTACTTCACTGGCAAAAGGTTCCAGAACTCTGGAGGAACAGCTAATGGTTGTTGATCGGCTGCTGGGGCCAGGCGCTTGAATCTTTGCCACTGTTTGCGAGAAATTGAATCGGCTATACAATTTTCAGCCGAAGACAGGTGCAAGGCATTGATGTGAAAGTTGTGCAGCAATGAACACTTGACACTTGCTCTTACAAGAATCATAACTCTTTCTGCCTTAGCTGTCTTAGAATTCAAAATGTGCACAACTGCCATGTTATCACAAGCAAACTGAATGCGCTTTGCCTTAAACTTTTCTTTCCACAAACAGACTGCCAATGCAATTGGGATCAGCTCCAGAAATGTTATGTCTCTTAATATATCAGATCCAGACCACTGGTCTGGCCAAGACAAATGACACCACTGTCCGTCTAAATACAATCCGCAGCCAAGTTCTGCACCCCCCGCACTGTCCGTCTGCAAATTCAATGTATTGGCGGACACCCATTCTGTGTCTAACATGTAAGAAATGCCGTTGAACTTAGACAAAAATTGCTGCCACATTATCAGATCCTCTTTTATGCCCTTAGACAACCTAATATGATGGTAAGGCTTAGCAACTCCTGACATTGATGCATACATGCGCCTAATGAAGGCCCTAGCAGATGGCATTGCTTTGGCACAGAAAGCAAGAGAACCTGTCAACGATTGCATTTCCTTTAGCTTTATTCGTTTGCGTCCCAAAGTGTCTTCAATGATGCGTAAGAGGTTTTGTACCTTCTCTTCTGGCATTTTGATTTCATAAGTGACCGAATCCAACTGGTAACCCAAATATGTCAAACATGTACATGGCCAGACTGTTTTTTCCACGGCAATAGGTACATTCAATTCCTGACAGAGGGCCAAAAATTGCTTCATGAGAGATAAACAGGCGTCGGAGTGGCAAGGTCCAGCAAAAATATAGTCATCCAAGTAGTGATCGCAATCTGCATTTTTACATTCTTTGTTTAAAGCTGACCTCTCCTTAATGCACCAGTTTAGAAATTTTGCAAAAGCCTCCCAAGCTGCACATGAGATTTTTAGACCCATTGGTGCCATTTTATCAATGTAGTAGAGTTCTCCCAATTTTATCCCTAATAAAGAAAAGTCACCCGGGTAAATTCTCAGTAATCTAAACGCGCTTTTTACATCAAGCTTGCCTAGGAGGGCACCTTTACCTAGCTTTTTAATTATGGCCACTGCATGGTCAAAGTTGGAATATTTAACTGAAGCTAATGCATCATCTATCCCATCATTGACACTAGAACCTGCTGGGTAAGACAAATGAGTTATGAGCCTAAAGCCGCCTGTTTTCTTAGGAACCAAGCCTATGGGAGAACACCGTAAGTTTGAGATTGGTCTGAAGGAAAAAGGGCCTGCAATACGGCCTAAAGCTATTTCCTGTTCAAGTTTTTCTTTTGCCAAATCTTCGTTTTGCAAAACTGATTTTAAATTTTTACTTTCTACTGAATAACGTGGACCTTCGTAGTGTAGTTTAAAGCCAAATTCAAAACCTTCCGCTAAAAAGGCTGCATCAGATCTGTTTGGGTAGTCTTTTAAAAGCTGTTTTAGTCTTTGAACATTAATAGGGGTTTGCCCGAGGGCCCATATATCTTGACTGGGGCCGAAATCTAGCAGGTCGGAACTGGCGACCCTGCTGCTGTCTTGCCTGAAAAGTGTATGGTTGCCTTTGGTTCTGCTGAAAGGGCGGCTGCACCGGGGAAGCCACGGGTGCAGCAAACTGGAAATTCTGACGGGCATTTGCTTGAGGCACTGAAAGACCTGTCGCCAGGGACCTATTGACATTCATGGAGTTACTTGTCAAACTTGTATTTCTATTCGCAGACTGAAATTTAGTTTCTTTGAACAGGTTGCAGTTGCAAGCTGGATGCTGCACTTTGCATTTAATGCAAGTGTGGGAATAGCTGCAATTGAGTCTAGCGCAGAACCCCTTAAAATTGTATTCATAACAAGGGCTGGATGTTAAAGAAGTGGCGGACAGATCGCCCGACAACCCACAGGAGAGCCATAAGTGACCATCAATGGCGGCCCATGATCGGCTTGGGTCTTTCGACATGCGTAGCCTAAACTGAATGTCATAAGTTGACCACCGTTGAATTGGGTTGTTAACTGCCGCACCCCTAATAACGGTCATATATTTTAACAATTCTCCAACTTTTTCTTGGTGCTTAGTGCTAAAAACCATGGTAAAGTTAATGAAAAACTTGAAAAACGTGACCGAACTCTTGGAAAGGATATTTCGGAAAGGCAGCTAGTGATACGTTACGCATGCGCGTTACCTTCTTTTCTGTCAAAATACAAAGAATTGTGTTCTACAGTATATGGGAGGCAACTCTTCTTAAAATCTTCAATTTTCCAAAATAAGGTTTTACGAATAATGTCCCACCCTGCTCTCAAAACAAATTTATTATAACCCCTATAATAACTTAATTTAATTCTGTAGGTGGAATTAAATTCTATTATTTCAAGTGCTACCGGAGGGTGTTTCAGCGGTCATGCAATCTGTTGGGAGTATGTCTGTAAATGGCTTTTGCCACCATAGACACACACATTAAATTGACTATAAGGTAGAGTGCCGATGCGAAATGTAAGACTCAGATCAGCCGCAATCCGTGTTTTTTTATTCGCACCAGCATTTTCTGATTCTGTGGAATCTGTAGTTTTTAGCGACAGAGGCTTACAACTACTCACGTGAGTAATTCATAAGCATCTGATCAGTCAGGTACATAACCTTTAAAAGTTAAAAAATATATAACTTGAAGCAGTTATAATTTTTTGTGACTATAGCAAAAGTAACCTGTTTAAGTTAAAGTGTCTTTTTTCGCCTTCATATTCTGGAGTTACAGCAATTTTTATGGACAGTTGGGTAATTTCCCCTGAAAGATCTCTTACATAACTTTATGATTAAGCAATAAAATTCTGTACGCATCGTCTAGAAATTGGTACGCAAGGCCCTTGAAGATCAGGAAATTAGCTACTTTTTAACTTACAACAGTTATTTATTTGGAGATTGCAAATCTGACCTTGGCCTAAATAATTTCAGACATAACCTAAATAAGTTATTTTCTACAGCCTCACTTTGAAATTAGTGGTAAATAGGATAATTTTTAACTGCTTCAAGTTATATTTTTATTAACTTTTAAAGGTTATGTACCTGACTGCTGATAGCGGACACTGAAAGAATGCGCAGTGTTGGTCTCTTCTTCTCACATGAGCTCGATGGCACTTTATTTTTTGTTTCAATATCAATGTTTAATAATAAATATACATGTAAGCCTCGATGTTTTTCGCCATTTGCTCCGTTGGCTCGAAGCCTGTCCAACTTAAAAGAAAAAAATTATGTTTAGGGGAGAACGGTCTTCTAAGTGTTGGTTCCTATTGTAAATTGAGGGGAAAAAAGAGAAGAAAAAAAATAAAAGGGAAAATGATCGAGCTGCTTCCGCTCAAGGTGTTCTCATTCACCTTAAACACAATAATTTATGAGCCACGACACGAGAAATCCAACAAAGTGGTTGTGCGCCCAGCGCAGACTTAGATCAGCCTGGTCATCCTCCAAGTCTGATCAGACTCTTCGTTAAGCGTTTAAATGGTAGCTAAGGATCTTATCTAGCTCCATGTAGTCAGTGAAGACTCTGATCAGACTGGGCGAATGCCCAGGCTGATCTGAGTCTGCGCTGGGCGCACAATCCACTTTGTTGGTTTTGTCATGTCCCGGCTCATATTTGCTTTTATGTTAATGACCGGCCACAGTAATTTTACTTTGACAAGAACAGACAATTTGATCATACTCACAATCTGTGTAATATAAAGCTACGTGTACACATACCAAATTTAGTGCGAAACATCCGATCTTTCAGGAGTTTCGTTTTATCTTCTGCAACAAAAAAATTCAAACATACGATAAATGAGCCGCGACACGACAAGACCAACAATGTGACATGTGCGCCCAGTCAAGACTGAGATCACCCTGGACAACCGCCCGGTTTGGTTAGAGTCTTTGCTATCGGCATGGAGCTAGCTTAGACCCTTTGGCACCTTAAGCGGACAGCGAAGACTCTGATCAGACTGGGCAGATGTCAAGCCTGATCTGAGCTTTTGCTGGGCGCGCATGTCACTTTATTGGCCACTTGTACAACAACAGCTTGTCTGACTCGGACTTATGCAATTATCTTCGGATCATATTAGTACGAGTTAACTCGTGCTCAAGCGCGGATCAGCTCACATTTGATCGGCTTTATCACGTGAAGATCAAGTCACATTCATCTGAGTAACGATCAAGTTGTACTTGAACAATAAAAATAACTGAGTTTGAACAGTACCTAGTATAAGACCCTCGGTAATAGAAAGATCCATTCGTTGGTACATGTAAACAGAGGACATCATGTCCAGCCTGCGCACCATTACAGCCATATTATTCATATAAGCCATCATTGCTGGCTGACATCCTACACGTACCATAGCCGGGTCGATAGCGAGAAATCTGGAACTCACGGCGTGAATTTGCAGGCTCATCTTGGCAGTGACATGTCCATTCGAAATTACAGGGCGTGCTTCCGGTATCTGCGACGGCAGGGGCGTATGCGTTCACATTCAGTAAAGTTTGTTCATATAGATAGGGAAGTAAATGAAACATCATATAAAGCGACCTTCAGCATCATTTGTTTAGATTCTGAGGCTGTATCTCGACCTAGTCGTTTAGCAGGATAAGACAACAGCGAGTGTTGTCAATCTTAAAAAAACTATTATGTTTTGCAAAAAAGAAAAAAAGGAAGGTGCAACAGAAAACTTAAAAAGATATTGAGACCTCGGAGCATGAGCGAAGTTGTAAATACAAAATAATTATAAAACAAAGCTGTAATAATTTATGGAATCCATTCAAGCGTTGGATAAGTTCGTAACTACTTAATTCAATATTTAACAAAACATTTATTAAAGCAAAACGTTACCGCTTATCCAAAGTCCTTTTTGCTTCTGAACTTAATGTAATGATAATATTTTTTCTTGTCCGTGTGTTGGTATATGTAAGCGTACGCACGCAGAATCAGAATCGGAATTGTTTACTTAGCGCATTTTTTATTGAAGTAGTAACCATTGTTAAAAATTATCTGGATACATGTAACAAAGAAATCCAAAAAATTGGAATCTGTAGCACCCATCATGCACAGAATTTCACATATTTCCATATATTCCTGCTGAAACTTAGGGCTTACTTTTCTGCGTATATACAGGCTGCTGACCACAATCCACCGATGTAAAGACTGATCCGGTTCTACACATAGGAAAGCAGTCGTGCCGTGACGCAGACAGATACTTAAAAGGACTAGTTTTTGTCAAATAGTATGTTCAAATGTAAAATCAAAAACTGTGACGGCATCAAGCCTGTTCAGGACTTTTTTTTGGCCTAATCTAAAACCCTTACTAAAACATCAACTGTATCTTAATATATTCCATTTCTTTTAATATCCATTACAAAATGATAATGTACTTACCTATATCTAACTTTATTTAAGATTTAAAACTGACCGAAATGAGAAAAATATCAGGGACAAGTTACCCAAACCTGCTATGAAGCAGTTTTGTGTGATCCATACTTTCTGAGCGTCACTCACCGATTCATTATCGATACAAAAGCCAAATGAGCGAGAGGCAACCCTGATCGGAGTCGTGATCCTAAGTTCAGTTTGTAAATCCGATCAGTTGAGATTCTCACCTGAGCACCACTCAACTCCTACTTATCCCGTTGTACAAGCGGCCAATATATGTTTTTTGTAATTTTCAGCTCATACACATGTATTTGGATGATGGCCTTGCCTCTGCAAGCAACGCAAACCCCCTAAACAAGAGGTAGATAGATTTGATGTTTAACGTCCACGGTAAACAGCTAAGGTCATGTCGGGACGGTCAGTTAACCTAACCACACTATTCCTGGGCAGGCTTAGACCTCCTAAGCGGTTAACCAGTACTAAGTGCACATACCTTCGCCAGTAACTGACAACTGCCCTTCTTGAATCAGCGGAAGGAGAAACGAAAGTATGTGGCCAGACCGGGTTTCGAACCCAGGACCTCTGACTTATGAGTCAGGTGCCCTACCGATTGCGCTACGCGGCCCGGCCTTTAAACAAGAGGTCTTAATCTTTCAGTGCTTGTGCGGTGGAAGTCGTCACAATTTCAAGTCTTCAAGTCTGTCTTAACATGACGACTCAAACTGAACGGTTTGATTTGATGCTGGTCGCATAATGCTCTTCGTTGTTTTATACTGCTGCCGGATAGTATCCATTTCTGTTAAAACTATTGATCACTGTGGCCCTTTTTTGTCCTTGCTGTACTGATAGACCCGCCATGTTTCAACTAGTGTTACCCATTACTCTGGCAACAAAGTGCTATGACTGAGCCCTGACACTTGTTAAAATCAATTTTATGAGTCTTACTGCATGATGAGATACGAGTCTTCGAAACAAACAGAATGTTGTTTTAGCTGTCATCGGGATATAGGAATAAGTGGAATCAATCAACAAAATTGAGCCGCGACACGACAAAACCAACAAAGTGGCATTGCGCTAAGCAAAGACGCAGCTCAGCCTCGGCATCCGCTCTGTCTGATTAGAGTCTTGGTTGTCTGCATGAGACAAGCTTAGGCACTTAAGCGCAAAAGCGAAGACTCTAATCAGACTGGGCGGATGCGGCTCAAATGATTTTCCATGCGCTGCTGACTGTTCCCAGGCAATAGGCTTCCGTTGCAAACCCCTTTTATAGGCTATACTAGGTGTACTTACTTGTCTGTTATAACAGTCAGGGTAGATGCTCACGTGCTTTCTTGTGTCCTTCTCATACGTCATTTTTAACGAGGTAATCCCGGGACAGTCTTCTAGACTGTTATTTAATAATGTCGTTGTCCATGATGTAGAAGCGGTCAAGTACATAAATCATGCATAAGCCCGAATTCATAAACCATAGTACCTTGACAAATTCGAAATATTTAGGTACGCAGACATGAAATAAAGTGCTGTGTGCGCAATCATAAATGAGCCGCGACACGAGAAAACCAACAATGTGGTCGTGCGGTCAGCGCAGACTCAGACCAGCTTGGGCATTTGCCCAGTCTGATCAGAGTCTTTACTAAGCGCTTAAAGGGTAGCCTAGGGACTAAGCTACCTTCATGCGGACAGGGAAGACTCTGATCAGACTGGGCGGATGCCCAGGCTGATCTGAGTCTGCGCTGGACGAACGACCACATTGTTGGTTTTCTCATGTCGCGGCTCAAATACTTTAAGTCGAAATTTTTAGTTTTAGTGTGAGCTTCAAGGATTTTGTGCTTAATTCTCTGCCGATATCCGATACTGAAAGTAAGCCGTCGTGTTCCCGATCGCCCTGTTGCTTCAAAAATGGAGGCGGATTAAACCTGAACACTGCTAAACATTTTTGCTTAAACAACCATAACTTCTTAAAGAAATCATGAGTTCGCCTCCTCTGCGCTTTATTCTGTCGACATGCATTCAGATAATCAACGTAGTCTTGTAAGAAATCTTACCACGATTCAGATCGTTTCACTGGTATTGCCTGCATTTCGTGTGATGTGAAAATCACAGATCATGCGCCCTGAAAGTGCTTATCCGTTTTGTCGTCCTCTCTTGGTGTCTCGGGTGGTCTTTACTGTGTGATTGCGGCCGTTCTAGGGTATCTTTATCTACATGCCAGGTAAACTAGGGTCGAGTCGGGTAACCTCGGACAGCAGGTAAATTCGGACATACCATTGCAAACAGTGAAAATCCAGATGAGCCGTCTCATCAGGATTTTTACTGTTAGCCCAGCTACTTTTGTTTTAATTCCAAACAACTGACATATAAAGGAAACAATGTCAGAGTCCGAATTTACCTGCTGCCAGAATTCATCCGACTTAGCCCTACTTGTAAACTGGAGGAAAAAGAGCAGAAGAAGAAGAATAATAAGAAGAAAACAAATTCAGTAATGAGCTGCCTCATGCGACTTCCAACACTGTGGCAATTTGTCATCATTCTTCTCATTTATACAGGGTGATCAGGGCCATCACGGTTGGCTCTATGGCTTGAGTGCTTGAGTCACTTCCGTAGATGGCTGATGTGACAAGCGAAGGCTCTGATCAGACTGCACTTATATAAATGCAGTCTGATCAGAGCCTGTGCTTGTCACCAACGCCACATTGTTGGGAGTCACATGACCAGGCTTATATATCAGAAGCCGAGAGTTTGACATTTGCCACATTCAAGTGTCGCGTTTCCTATAGAACAAAAATTCTAGTCACGACTTGAAAAAATATATGCTTAAAAGTTGTACTTGTGCAAATATGGATGGGCTGTTTGCTGTTTGAAATGCCATCCCCGAACGCTGAGCTATATGCACGCTATGAATAGAAGTTAAAGCTAGATTCCACAGACGCACACACAAATCTGAGACATGCTACTCTAATTTGTGCTAGGAACTCCTTTCTCGGGTCGCAACTAAAACTTGTCTGACCTGAACGTTCCCTCTGGATAAAAGACTTTAGTGAAAAATCTCATAAGAGCTTTAATTGTGACACTACTTCGATGGCAATTATTCTGCTTCCTTTGTGTCCCCTGGGTATGGATTATTACCTTAACAGCACCAATGTCTATTTTGGTGTTGATAAGATTTAAAAGGACTCTGCGGAAAAAATAGGACGTTGCACAAGATAATATACTTGGCTTTATGCAAAAAAGCGAAGACTTTGGTCCGCGCAGTCAGGTCAAAGTCTTCCCTTTTTGCATCAACGGTCTATAGAAACCGTGGAATGTTTGGCGCCCAGACTGCTACTAGTTTTCCTTAGCGCATTGGCATGCAGTTTTTTTACTAATGATATGACCCCAATAAGGTTATGCGTCTCCGATCTGGTAATCCTTGATGTCCAAGATTGAGATCAATCACTTACATGTATACATCTACTACTGCAACTTCGGGTAATGTGTTAGTAAGAGGATAAAACATTCTTTTTCTTGTTTTAACGTTTGTCAACCCCGAGTGTATTAACGTGTTGTAGCCCGAACCGCGCAGCGGTGAGGGCTGCAACTTGTTAATACATGAGGGCATGGGGCAAACGTTAAAACACAGAAAAGAATGTTTTATCGTCATTGTTATATACCTTCTTTGACTAAGAAAGCGTTTGAGAAAAAATAAAAACAATTTTGAACGTTACCGCAACGGTGAGGGCTGCAACATGTTAATACACGAGGGCTTCGGCAAACGTTAAAACAGAGGAAAAGAATGTTTTATCATGATTGTTATATACCTTTTTACTGGCGCCATCTTGATTCCAGAGCTCTGCAGACGACACGAATGCGGGCTTTAATGGTGTTTAAGCCCTGGCGCACCTGTGTTTTAACAGTTTTGGAGCCCTGTGTCAGATTCTGTCGCCTTGCGACAATAACAAAATAGAAGGAAATCAACGTAAAATGCTGTCGATAGCAACACGGCTGGTTTCTATAGTAAAGTCTCATTCGCTATATAACAATAAGAGGATAAAACATTCTTTTCCGTGTGTTAACGTTTGCCAAGTCCGAGTGTATAAACTTGTTGCAGCCCGAACCGCGCAGCGGTGAGGGCTGCAACAAGTTAATATACGAGGGCTTGGGCAAGCGTTAAAACACAGGAAAAGAATGTATTATCGTCATTGTTATATATCTTCTTATGGACGCAATCTTGATTCCATAGCTCTGCAGACGACACGAAAGCGGGCTTTAATAAGAGGATAAAACATTCTTTTCCGTGTTTTAACGTTTGCCAAGCCCGAGTGTATTAACGGGTTGCAACCTGAACCGCGCAGCGGTGAGGGCTGCAACATGTTAGGCTAATACACGAGGGCTTGGGCAAACGTTAAAACACAGGAAAAGAATGTCTTATCGCCATTATTATATACCTTCTTACGGACGCCATCTTGATTCAAAAGTCTGCAGACGACACGAAAGCGGTCTTTAATGGTGTTTAAGCCCTGGCGTACCCGTGTTTTAACAGAGTTGAAGCCCTGTGACAGCAATTCTGTCGCATTGCGACAATTAAAAATAGAAGGAAACCAACGTAAAATGCTGTCGATTACAACACGGCTGTTTTCTATAGGAAGGTCTCATTAGGTATATGGTTGGAGGTTGTAAAATCGAAGGAGTTGTAAATTCGTGGGTGTTAGTACATGTAATTTGCATAATATTCATGCGCAAAAGGAATTTCACTAAGTTTTTATTCTTCCGGCATTTAACCATGCATTAAGGTTTTATTTCATTACAAAAGCAAATGCCTAGAGCCTAAATAGGGAATAAAACTTTAAAGAAAGTTTGACCAATTGCTTGTATGCCTTCTTTTGCTATTTCTTTTTTGCATACCTGAAAAGCGGCCACTTTCTAATCTCGGATATCAGCGAGAGAAAAAATTGCAATGATTACTGATTTTATATCTTCCGGCGAACAGTTGTTCTTGGTATGGGTTCAAATTTTTATTGCAGAATTGCTCTCTTGTTTGATTATTATACTGGGGGTTCTTACCTGCTTTTTCTTGATATTGTATATACCCATACAATGCTACAGTGAATTTCAACTCATTCTGTTCAAGGGCTATGACGCTACAGTTATAAATGTCTTAGTTGTAGAAAAGTCAATGTAGAGCTTTATGAATCCTGTTGAATGGATGGGTATCTTCTTTTAATCATTAATATTTGATACAGACTTGATTGTCTATAATCCGTTTCAGACAAAAAAAAAATCCCAAAAGCATCTGTGCAACAGAAAATAATAAACAAGTGACCTGACATGGGTACGTCAATTTTTTATCACGCAGTGAAACACATCCACGAATTTACAACCCAGTGACATTTGCTAAAATAGATCACCCAATCACATGCGGAAGAATTTTCTAACATGGAAAAGATATTGCTTTGCATCGAAACTGTATCAGGTAATTCATCTGGTGTTATGGTCTAATTTCGTCATAAGGAAATTTCAAGAAATTATTTGACATGTGACTGTCACGTGATTTAGTTCTTATATCCACGCTTTTACCACATTCAAGGCTATAACAAGGTGACTTATTACCTTATTCTCTGCCTCAAACTATTAACAGTCGTGTTTTAACAAGCACAAATCCATGTATTAACATGGCGATTCACATGCTAAAAGCCTTTGCGGCTTTTCGTATGCACTTTTCATGGCAATTCCCCGTCAATACAGAAGCAAGCGGGTAGTTTCTATTTGCAGTAATCGATAAAAGACTTGTACACGTATGCGAGAGTTACATGTACATGTATATGGATTTGAATATTGTCAGAATCGAAACGCAGGCGACTTCGGAGTAAAAAAAAATAGTGAACATGATTTAGACTTGCGACAGTTGCGACAGGTTTGACAAAGGTTTGACAAAAAATCACAATAGCTGACAATTGCCTGAAACGAAGACTTTATGCGTGTAGGTAATAACGATGAGGCCGAAAAGTAGCGCCGAAACACTTACTTACCTTTTAAGCAGATCTCTTAAATCTTCGCAAATAAAGTGATTAAGCAGGCATATTTAAATTAATGCATTAACATTTGCCAGGTCCCTCGGGACTTTTCGAAAACCTCGGCACTCGGCCTCGCTTTTCAACAGATCCATCGGGACCTGGCAAAGGCTAATGCATAAAAAACATGTTTGATATCTATAGAGGTACTCTTTCAAGGGAAGTAATTCCTCATTTGTCAGTTTAGGTGAACACTTAAAGGAAGAATTTGCTCCCCTCAGACGGACCCAATTCTTTCCTTTCAGAGTACTACGCATTCTGCAAAGGCTTCACTATCAAGGAAAAGAGACAGAAAGAACAAAATCTGTTTGCCTTTGCAACAACAATTTTTCAAAACTTTGAGGTGCGCCATTCGCTTTAATAGCGGCAAGTAAAAATGATTTACAGTACAGATGATGTCATGTTGAGTCAGTGTCTGCTTAAGCTTGCAGTCTCTCAGACACGGTGGAAGCATGTCTCCTAAGAATAGCAACACTCTCTTTACCTAATTGCGCCTCTCCTACATATTCGTCACATTTATCCTTCTGAAGTATCAGTAAGAATGCATCTTCTATGATATTCCATTTTAGACTTTTCCTGTTATATGCTTATTAACCCTTTTTAGACTGGAAAGTCATTTTTTCGGAAGCTTGTGCAAACAATTCAGATCCAGTTCAGACGCAGCAGAATCGTCTGATCAGGGTCTACACTGTTTGCATACAGGAATTTCTATGCAAAAACAACTGTATTACAATAAAAATTAGGACATTGACTATTCACAAAAAAAAATCTCTTAAACTAGAAATGGATTCATCTAAATGATAACGATGGACAAGTGTGAGTATTTACTGTCCATAATACCTAAATCAAGCAGAAGACAGCAGTGTCGCAGAATGGATGGATGACTTTGTGATTTTACGTCCTTTTAGTGGTATTTTAGTCATATCAGGACGACTGGAGGGTGATAAAAGATTGTGCGCAATACAACCCCATTTACGTTTGAAAAGAGTCGCACCTCAAGCCGGGCTCGAACCCGGGACCGCTAGATCAGCAAGCCAGCGCTTAACCTACTGAGCTTCCAGAGCTCTTGGGTCGCACAAAATATCACACAGTAAGCAACGCACCGTACATGTACATAATTGACAGAATACAGGAGACAGTAACCTGTACAGAGTAGACAGAAACTGTCAGAACTAATCCGGCACACAACGTTGGATCAACGTTGAATCAAACTTGAATCAATTTTTGCATTATAATTGTGTATAATATTTTACACAATTTGAACTCAAAAGATTAGTATTATAAGATATCATCCCTTTTCTATGGAAATATTCAGTACATTTAGTGCTAAGGCTTCTACATTTGTACCTGTTTGTCCCAATACATGCTGGAAATTATAGCCATTAAATCTACCTAAATGTCATAAATCTTTACTTCAAAATAATATCTCAGGGCACCCATTGCTGATAAAAAAATTCATATATTATACAATTGCAGGGTGACGGCCATAACACATTTACTTTGCTGTTGCGAAATATTTAACGAGCCGATTACTTATATATAGCTTAGATTAATCTCAAAGTTAGCCATACATTTGATACGGACTACTCACTCGGTTATCTCAAACCAAGTCTGAGCCATCTTCACAAATTTTCAACTCTAATTTGAGTAACATAAGTTCCTCTAGCTTGGGTAACATAACTTACTCAAGTTAAAGTTACTCTCTGGAGAGAGAGAGAGAGAGATGTGTGTGTGTGTGTGTGTGTGTGTGTGTGTGTGTGTGCATTACATGAGACTAAACGATATATCGTTTGTTTATGCATGCTGAAGGTACTGTAGTAGAAGTTAATTTTAATATACGTTAATCGCAAGATATTACAATCATAGTATCCGAACGCACTGTACCATCTCTTCCGGTTTTCATAGCGTTGAATCGAGAGTACAAAACTTTGCTTATAACCAGTAGTCGGAAATTATTATGTTTTGAGATTTTATCTGGAATCTGCTGTGTCATTTATAGTTATTCAGCTTCAATTACCTCTTTACATTTTCGAAGCTGGATAACTATAAATGACGGGGCAGATTCCGGATAAAATCTCAAAACATAATGATTTCCGACTACTGGTTACAAGCGAATTTTGTACTCTCGATTTAACGCTATGAAACCCGGAAGAGAAGGTACAGTGCGTTCGGATACTGTGACAATGTTAATTACAACAGTCCGACAATCCTTTCTGTAGTTTAAAGCTTGTTTTACAGTATAGTGCGTTTGCTCCCAAGTGCAAACGGAGTTTTTGTTTACTCGAAAACGATGAAAGGTCCATTAAATGTTCTACTGTCCAATGGTTTTTATAACAATATATAACAGAATGCGAAACATCCAAATTTTTGGATGCTGTAATGAAACGTTATTCATTAACAGTAGTGCAGAATATTTGATTGGTTTAGACTCTTTATCATCACTGTTTATCTTTTGGACCCCGTTTTGGTATACATCAGTCTCTTATCGACTGCCTTATTGAAATCAATAAATTGCAGTACGTTTATTCTGGTTTTCGTCACCAGATCACGCCAGGGTCACTGATGAGGCTTCAGTAGCCGAAACTTCGAAGTATGGCCCACGTTCCTTCTTCTGAATGTGTTCTCTCTCATAAAGAAACTCTTCTGATTTTAATTTGACATGACTGCAGCTGGTGTTGTGCGGCTGGTGTTGCGTGGCGGCCTTAAAACGTCTCACTGTACATCAACCATTGTGCAGATTATATTTTAATTGTCCTTTGATATCGGAGGATATATTCTGAGAAATCATATAACATTTGATTGGTTTAGACTAATAGTCTATATCATCGCTGTTTATCCTTTGGACCCGTTTTGGTACATGAAAACTGTACTCACCAGTCCACACGCGTAACGCATGATGTCGCTGGTCAGATGATACTACATTGTAAATAAACATTGACCTTTTATTCATTTGCGAATAAAAAGTTTATGTTTCAGAATTTGAAAAGATATGGGTGAAACAAAAATAGAGGAAAATGGATTCCGAATAAAATTTCAATTAATCAGCAGAATCTCGGGGTACTGCCATTTTTACGACATTCAGGCAGATGCACACGTCGAGGGTCTTTTATATATACTTTTTCTTCTCGCATTCCATAGTGCAGTGGAATACTCTCCCCGAGTCTATTGCATGCTTGTAGAGCCTTGATGCATTCAAGGCCGCAGTCTGTGAGCTGCAACATTCAAGGCCTTAGATCCTTGAAAGCTTGTTTTTAACCTGTTTTTGTTAGCTAATCTTAACTATTTTAATCTACACTGTATCACCTATTTTTATCCTTCACTATCACACTTTTTATGCCTTCCTATTGCTTCCGTGTTCAGTGTAATATAAACAGACCTTGCGCAACCCTGCCTGTAATGTCCGCGAGGGTGTATAACAGTATGAAGAGATACATTGTATGATATGACCGAGATGGATAAAGAATACGGCAAATTGTGTTCTAAGGATAGCATACATAGTTAGCATGCCATAAAACTAAACGGGAATCCCAACAGCAGTCTTACTCCATTGCAATTAATTTTTTTACAAAACACAGCTAAGGTCAGATTAATTCAGGAATGCCAGGACGCGGCTCTTCTTAAATAGAAACAACGTCTGCAGACCCGGATTAAAGACGAGTCAGATGTTACAAACCTTCAATTAAACCGCATGGTCCTTATTTTTTATCTTTAAGTAACAAGGCAAATTTCAGTGTTCACTATATAAAAGAATCTTAAGTCATTATTTGACAAAGTTTGACATTTACTCTCTAACTCGGCATTCGCCTTGAAGCGTCATATTAACCAGCAGTCTAAATTAGTCTGTCTTGTATGTTCCTTGGGGGAAACCACTTGGTTGATAACCTCATAAAACTCTAATAGTGCCACTATTTCTCTGTCAATTAGTCTGATTCCTGGATGTCTCTAGGGCACACATTACAAACCAAACACCAAATAGGTTTGTTGCGGTACTGCAAAAATTACAGCGGCAAGAAGGAAGTAAGAGGTTAAGCTTTATAAGTTAAAAGGCTGCGTATTTTATGGAAGCAAACTGGAAGTCAAAAATGAGCCGTGACACACTGTTTCAGATCAGCCTAGGCGTCCACCCAGTCTGATCAGACCAATCGCTAAGCGCTTAAAGGGTAGCTTAGGGTCTAAGCTACCTCCATGCGGACAGCGAAGACTCTGATCAGACTGGGCGGATGCCCTGGCTGATTCGAGTCTACGCTGGGCGCACAACCACTTTGTTGGTCTTCTCGTGTCGCGGCTCAAATGCTGTTTCCCTTTGTAAAATTGGCGGGAACAGTTCTAGTAAATATTTTATTTCTTACACCTGCGCAAATATATTTGTCCCAACAACTTCTCTTTATGATTGTTTGAGATTATTCTCAAGTTTTATAACCTCGAACCGTTACGGGCCAACTCTCCTACCTTCCAATATCTACAATAGTAGATTTGCGCATAGCTTCGTATATATTCAATCTCTGACAACTGCGACAGGGAGTTAACTCTTTGGCTCAGTGGTTAGAGCATTGGACTATCACCCGGGAGTTCCGGGTTCGAATCCCAGCAAAGGTCGGGAATTCTTTCAGCTATGCTTCGGTCCGTTTGTTGCGGCAGCAATGTCGTAAGATGGGGGCTCGTCCGAGATAGGACATCATAAGCCAAAATGGCTTTCAGTCATCATAAATGATGACTTCCTTGAAGTGGGGGAGTGTTACGGGCCAATTCTCCTACCTTCCAATATCTACAATAGTAGATTTGCGCATAGCTTCGTATATATTCAATCTCTGACAACTGCGTCAGGGAATTAACTCTTTGGCTCAGTGGTTAGAGCATTGGACTATCACCCGGAAGTTCCGGGTTCGAATCCCAGCAAAGGTCGGGAATTCTTTCAGCTATGCTTCGGTCCGTTTGTTGCGGCAGCAATGTCGTAAGAGAACCAGGAGCTGTCGTTATTATACTAAGCTATGTCTTAGTGGGGCGTCCATCTTGAATTACCCATCCACCATGGATATTAACGGAGCCATCACCTGACTATATTTGGTTTTATCATAACAACAAATTCTTGTCCTAGATGCAATAAATTGGTGTTATGGGTCAAAGGCCTAACGACACGGAAACTCACAACCTAGCTTCAACAAAGGCCCTTTCTTCAAATAACTGCAGAAACTTTATCGAATGACATTTTCACAGCCAGACAAAACAAAAACCAGGAACCTTGCCCAAGGACTGTTCATCAACAATAATAGCAAGTATGAAGGACAAAATAGATTAAAAACCAAAGAAGTCAGCTGTTGAATATATAGGATGGAAAATATTTACAACCATTAAATATGCAAGTTGATGCCTAAACAGTATTGCTAAAATGACCAGAATTTTAACCGGACTTATAAAAACATGTATTCTATTCTGTGACAAACATGCCAACCAAAGTTCTCTGATACATAGTGTGAAAGCATACATGTACTAACAGACATTTGAATATGAACAGGCCCAGAGGTTATACAACTTGAATACATTCTCAAACCCAAAATAAAGCACACTGATTGGCTGCTTCCGAGCACATGCTCGGAAGCAGGCAATCAGTGTGCTTTATTTTGAATTTGAGATTATTATCAAGTTTTATAACCTCGAACCCAGAACTGTCGTTACTGTTCTAAGCTATTTCAATTTGTTAAGTAACAAAGTACATACGTCAGTTGGTTTAAACAATATTTTATTCAATTAAGTTGCTATACAATTGTACATAATATTATATGGTACAGGATCTGATAGAAAGCTGAAGCTTATTTAAATCATCTCCTGAAACAGTATGAATACAGCAACATACGTGAATGGTGGAAAGAAAACAAGTAAATCAGGTGAAAGGAATGAAAACAAAAAATGATTAAGACAGAGAATACTACATAGCTAAACACATATCCGTAGCCAGCAAATACTCTTCGCAGGCTTTTATGCCCCGAAGCTCCACGGGGATACGTCAGTTAGTAAGTAGGTAAGTACGTGAGTTAGTTTGAACGTAGGCGACGAAGTAAGTAATTAATTTTTAAAGAGTAACTACACTTCAGGAACTGACTGAATCAGATCCCTAACCCTATCCCCAACATCAAGCTTATTTCTTATTTCGGACCAGTGCCTATGGAAAGACATCTGATACATTCAGTTCATTGTTTCAGTCACAAAGATGCGACACAGGGTCAATTTATAATCAATGTAGATTTTACTTGAGTTTGAAGGACTTTCTTCATATGTCAAGCCTGTATATACATGTAAATGTCATCAAAACCTAAACTTTACCCTTTCAATGTAGTTGCACGATTTGGTTGGTTGATTTGATGCTTAACGTCCACGGTAAACAAGTAAGGTCATGTCGGGACGGTCAGTTAACCTAACCACACTATTCCTGGGCAGGCTTAGACCTTCTAAGCGGTTAACCAGTACTAAGTGCACATACTTTCGCCAGTAACTGACAACTGCCCTTCTTGAATCAGCGGAAGGAGAAACGAAAGTATGTTGCCAGACCGGGATTCGAACCCAGGACCTCTGACTTACGAGTCAGGTGCCCTACCGATTGCGCTACCCGGCCCGGCGTATTTGCACGAAATATAACTTTCCGAAATAGCACGCATCAGAATGGCAGCATGTCCAACACTTATGAATATTGGTATCGATTGTTAACGATAAATCTCTTACGCGATTATTTTCGCGGTATTCCATTTTTCGCGGTATTTCGCGGTCACTTAGAAACCGCGAATATTAAAATCGCGAAATTATTTCATGTTTCTTACAAAGTATCTTCGGTAGACACAGTGCCCAGATATTTTGTTTCTGTTTGTTTCGGTAAGGTCTGGTATATTTCACTTGAGCCAGTTCTGTCATTTACCTGCAGCCCACTGGCTCAAGTGAAAAAGTAGCAATTTATTTTTCGCGCATGTTGCATACCGCAATAATTAAAAATCGCAAACATTAATGTTTATGTTTTTGACCCTTAACTGCAAAAATTTGATTCCACGAAAATTACCGCGTATACGGTACCAAAAAATCAAGCTTCATGTACATATGAGCCGCGACACGAGAAAAATCAACAAAGAGGCATGTGCGCCCAGTAAAGACTCAGATCAGCCTGGGCATCCGTCCGGCTCATTTTTCATTATATGGTTTATGTCAGAAAATTATCACATAAGTGTGGTGTACAGCCTCAATTCCTATTGAATATCTTCAATTGGAACGTTGGCATTCAATATTTGAGATTGCCATTGATAGATTCTAATCCTAGAGAATAGACCACGCAACAGCAAACCTCTTCAAAGAAAGAAACAAGTGGCAAAAATCCATTACGTTCATTAACTTCTGTAGACAGAGCTTTCGACGTGATTTTATTCATCGAAATGATAAAGTTTTCCCATTTATCTTTTCAAGGTCAACCCTTTGTCTGTTTAATCAAATATAGAGACGCAACAAGGCATATAAGGTCATTAATGAGCCGCGACACAAGAAAACCAACAAAGTGGTTGTACGCCCAGCGCAGACTCAGATCAGCCTTAGCATCCGTCCAGTCTGATTAGAGTCTTCACTGTCCGTCATGGAGGTAGTCTGATCAGACTGGGCGGATGCCCAGGCTGATCTGAGTCTGCGCTGGGCGCACAACCATTATGTTGGTTTCTCGTGTCGCGACTCATGTCATAAAGTTGATGATGAATATAACTTTGTTGACTGTCTGATGTAGAGTATGAGGTTGTTTGACAGCTTATTTGTTTCTACATGTATATAATTCACGACAGTGGGATGACTCTCACACTTCACATTGCCATTTTCATTATAACCTCCCTTTTCATAGGGGATTAACTCTTTAAAGTAAGAATTTGTTCCATCAGGAGCAAAGATTTCCTTACGAGCTGATCCCATTTTGCAAGGGATTTGTCCTCCAGGGTAGTAAACAGGAGGTCACAATGTTTGTACTATTTTGCAAAAAGACGTCAGAGAAACAAGAAGGTTCATCCAGCCACCTTAATACCAGTCTTCTAATAATGTCCCTCTTCCGGAACGTCCCTCCTGTCGAACTGGTTTCATAATGACTGTTCAGAAACACTATGTCGTTTTTGTCGTACTGGTTTCTTAATGTCTCCCTTCGGGAACACTGTGTCCCTCCTGTCCTATTGGTTTCCAAATGTCGCTGTTAGGGAACACTGTGTTCATCCGTCCTGGAATATTAAGTTTCAAAACGTCTTAGTTCAGGAACACTATGTCCCTCCTGTAGAATAAGTAATATTCATTATGTCTCTGTTCGGGAATGCTGTATCCCTCTCGTTATACTGATTTCTTAATGTCTCTGTTCGGGAGCATTGTGTCCCTCCCGTCATGTTGGTTTCTTAATGTCTCTTGTCGGGAACACTGTGTCCCTCCTGTCATACTGGTTTCCATTCACTGTAAAATGAAAATGTCATTTTATATTGCGTCGATTACATAATATTGAGCCGCGACACGATACAACCAACAATGTGGTTGTGCGCCCAGCGCACAACTTCATTGTTGGTTTTGTCTTGTCGCGGCTCATATGTAGAAACATCAATAGAAAAATTTAAAGATTAACTACACTTCAGGAACTGACTGAATCAGATCCCAAACCCTATCCCCAACATCAAAGGGAAAGATTGACAAAGACATCCCAACAAACAATAAATTACAAGTGATAAGCCGAGTCAGCAGCTCTTTCCCAAATAGGTGGCAACTCAGCTATCTCATATTAGCGTTTCGAGGACAAGTATTTTAGACTGCAGCAGTCTAGAAACCGCAGAACCCGAAGGAAACCCTCGAACTTGGAAGGCAGATCAATGACCTGCCAATGTCGGAGCCGGTAGTCAGACCCGGACCTTATCGATTATGTCGCGAGGAGGTAGATTAAACTAATCAAAGCTGGACTAAGTGTACCTTAGGCTAGCTTGTTACTTACATATCTCCAGCACAGACACGGGCTTCCGAGTCCTAGTGTATAAGAGCGATCACTTTTAAACTTTCGGTCTCTCATCGCTGTGGGTTCAACTTTTGCTCGGCGCAAAAGTTAGAAAGCCACGATCTATTTGCGGAAGGCCCGGTGTTTTTCCACGGTAACTTGAATTTTCACCCACCTCTCCCTACGATCAGCTCAATATAGGTGAAATATTATTGAAAGGATTTTAATGCACATAACAAAATACCTATATCCAGCACAAAGGAGAAAAGTCTAAACAGCACATTCAACAAAAAGGGTCGCCGACCCTTATTTCGGATTCAGCATAGTCTACTGACCCGTTAAGGTTCTTAACCTCATGTTTAATTGGAAATTTGGCAACATGATTACGTATAGAGTCTTATTGTTGTTTATATTATATTTCGTGTCCTTCGAGACATTTCCGCGACAGCTTTATTGTCAGAGACTAAGTGCTACATTTAGAATCAAAAGAGACTTAGCCTTAGCTGATTTCCAGAAGGAATAAGGACAGTTTGATGTTTTATCTTTGGTTAGCCAGTATATATCTCATCAGAGCCCAGAGGCGTGAATGTATTTTCTCCGACTGAAATAGGATCTGCAATACATTGTAAATTCTTTTAGCTTTCTGTTTGTATTCTCTACAATTCGTTCGTGGCTTGTTTCTGAGAAGTGTAATGTGACATACTTATACCAGTAGACTAAAACTTATTTTTATTTCCTTAGTACATTCCTTATTTCCAAAGGCTCTAGCTGTTTTTAAAAATTTGACAACATATTAGCAATTGTGACTACAGGTTTCATTAAGGATTTCAAACAAAAGACCTCTGACGTTATCGACGCAAAATTTTCCCAATTTTTGACAAATTATTTTAGCTTCCTCTGGTAGTGAGCCCGAACGGTCGCCTAGTGTTAACATGCATGCCCGTAGCTAGAGATGTCAATCCATGCGTTAGCTTCCTTAGGCTAGTGAGCCTCTGAGTCAAACTTTTTGGCTCTCAAGACTGTTCTTAGACGATTAGCAAATTTAGCAAATTTATCAAATGCATTTATTGTGTTACTGACGTTTAAGGGGTATGGCGAACTTCTCATAGTTAACTATTCAACTCCTTCAAATGAGTACTAACAACACTAAAGAGATAAGTAAGGATGTTTGTTAATTTGTACTGTGGGGGCAATGACATTTTGAGCGGCACTGTACTACAATGTATAACCACTTAAGCGTGACTCTAATTAGACATTTCCTAAATGGGTAAATACCCAGTACTTTTAAATGTATGCATGTTAAAATTTGTAAATATTTTTTTCATAGTAAAAAGGTATAATAAAATTTTAATTATTGAACTAAGTATATTAAGGCAATTATCGATTTCTAAACAAATGAAGACTGATGGCGTTTTATTCTTGTGTCACGTTAGCAACCTGGCGTATGAACTCGAGGACCATGTAGATCAATGCAGTTCTAATGATATTTTCAGACTCACTGAAGTTAATACAGAAATTGCCCTTATACTGTACAGAAGATACAGTAGCAAGTGTCTGTTCGCAGATTCTCCGTCTCATATGGCCTCCCCGGGAAAGAGACGTGACTCTACAGCATCCGACTATAGCTTGTAGGGTCAAGTCAGGTAAATTCCGACAGCATGTAAATTCGGACAGTGACATTGTTTCTTTTATATGTCAGTTGTTTGGAATTAAAACAAAATTAACTGTTCAAACTGTGAAATTCCTGATGAGACGGCTCATTATCAGTCGTCTCATTTGGATTTTCAATGTTTGCAATGGTATGTCAGAATTTAAACACTGTCCGAAGTTACCAGACTCGACCCTACAGTAAAATTAACTGTGTCTCTGTAATTTCTTTGCCAGCTTCAGTGAGTCTGAACAAAAGCATTAGTACTGCATTGATCAACACGGTCTCAATTAGTCCAAGTCTTCTATCTTCTGCAGAAGAAGCCGAGCAAATAAACTAAGCGAGGTGCAGAAAAACAGTTTTGAGACATTCAAACAGAGCGCGTTAACATTTCAACAGTTAGAGGTCTTTTCCAGCTTTTTTTTGCAAGTCAGTTCAATGTTGACTTCTTCATCCCTTTTTTCTATTTCAATCATCTAGTGGACAAGTATTTATAGAAAACTAGCTTCGCTCGTTATACTAAAATGTTGTCTGTCGACCTTCACGTCTGCTCAAAGATATAATTGCCTCCTACTGAGGTGGTATTACTTCAGAACACTGCCAGTCATAATAATTTTCTGATATTATGTTAAATGCTAGCAAAAATGATCTTATCATTTTTGGTCAGTTTAAGTGACATACAATTATTGTCTGTCACGAATAGAGAGTACTTATATCACAGTCTTATTACAGCCTTTTGATATAAGTGGGCACATGAGGTGTATTTCTGTTCAGGGCCGCACAGTGTATGCATGTACCTGATGACATTTACCGCGGCAAACTATCTAGAGTGCATAGAATCATATAGATGGGAATCACAGGGCATAATCGATTCCGCTAATTTTCGCTTCCTGCAGAGACTTTCTATCATATTTGGCTTCCGCCGAGACTGTCCACGATATCTTGCTTCCTGTCGAGACTTCTGTACATGATAAATGGCTTCTTGCAGAGACTGTCCGTGTGATTCTGTTTCCTGCCGAGAGCCTCGGCAGGAAGCAGTCATGCGGACAGTCTCGGCAGGAAGCCATTTCTCGAGGACAGCAGTCCCTGCAGGAAGCAAGAGTTCGCGGACAATCTCGGCGGAACCCAAATATGACGGACAGTCTCTGCAGGAAGCGAAAATTGGCGGAATCGATTATACCCTGTGAGAATACTCTTTACTCTTGGGCACCTGACTAATTTATGGAAAAACCCATAAATGCAATTACGAATCAATGAAATCTCTTCTCTACATATTTACATATAAACTGTTTAAAGGCTATGTATCGAAGTTTTATCATGGATCATCGGACCATTTTACAAATCGTGGGTCGCAAAACCACTCCTCTGTAGCACAGGTAGAGTGTATTTCGCCATCAGGAGGTAGGTTGCGACAGTTTCTTAGGTAATTAGATCTACCCGATTCGCTCTGTATTCTGCGAACCTTCTAGTATTTCGAGGACAAAACGTATTTACCATTTTTTTTTTTTTTGATACTTATGCTACTCATAAAATATAATATATGCATGCTCGTTTTGTTAAGAATTCTACATCTGTGGTCTAAGGAAGCCTACCAGGTAGCTTTTGTCTTACTGCGTTAATATCAAATATTACTTAATATGATGTCTCCCGTATATTATATATATATACATATATTAATTATCTATTACGTCACACGTATAGTGTTTTCGGTATTATTATATTTTCGATTTGATAGCCATAGCCAACGCACAGTAAGGCTTCAAGATAACGCACTTTCCATTTTAATGACCTATTCCATTGATACATAAATATGGTGGTGGATTATAAAAGCCACGTGGTGCTTACTACTCGCGAGTTCCTGGTCACACCTCGGTTTTGCTGTCCATGTCGGTTTAACGAAATATTTCGGAATTGTCAAAGTTTTTTTATAATTTACAAGTTCGGATTTATGATTTGTATACCTTAACCATTTGTACGTCTCACAGAACGCAGGCCTTTGAGATGAGATGCTACCGAAGGTTACTGAACATTTCGTACAAGGACCATATAACCAATGAGGAGGTTCGCAGGAAGATCCAATCAGCCATTGGAGAATATGATGAACTCCTGACGCTGGTCAAGAAACGGAAACTAAGGTGGTTTGGCCACGTCTCAAGGTCTTCAGTTTTAGCAAAGACAATTCTTCAGGGCACAGTGAAAGGAAAAAGAAGAAGAGGTAGACAGAAGAAGAGGTGGGAAGACAATATCAAGGATAGGACAGGAATGGGTATTGCCAGCTCAACTAGAGCAGCTGAAGACAGGACAAGGTGGAGAGGGGTTGTTTTGAAGTCATCTGTGGTGCCCCAACGACCTAGTAAGGTTATGGGATGCCTTAATTCATTCACAGTGTGCCTGTATACGTGAGTGCGCGCGTGTGCGCGCGCTTTTTCAGTGTCGATTTCTTGTCCGACCCAAACACAATACAGAGAAAGAGGTTGCGATCAATCACCGGTTTAATCAAAATCTTAAAAAAAAGCAGAGAATACATTTAGAAGAAGGAGCATGGGCCAGACTACGAAAGAGGTTGCGATCAATCACCGGTTCAATCAAAATCTTAAAAAAAGCAGAGAATACATTCAGAAGAAGGAACATGGGCCAGACTACGTAGTTTCGGCTGATAAAGCCTAATCAGTGATCCTAACAATATCTGGTGACAAAACCAGAGAAAAGCATACTGTAAGTTCTTTAATTCAATCGGGCAGTCGATTTAAAGACCTATTCACATGAAAAAAGGGTCCAAATAATATATAAGAGTCTGACGATGATCTAGAATAAGAGTCTAAACCAATCTCAAATTTCAGATTTCTCAGACTTTATCCTCTGATCTCAAAGGACGAAAATGAAATAGAATCTGCACTATGGATGATGTACAGGGAGACGTTTTACGACCGCCACACGACACAAAGAATCTGCAGCGAAGTAAAATTAAAATCCTAAAAAGTTCCTGCAAGAGCAGAGAATACATTCAGAAGAAGAAACATGGGCCAAACTACATTGTAGCAGTTGGGTTACCCGTGGATTTCTAACAACTTGCACAAATCACTGCAGCCCTAACAAGTATGAAGCCCGTATGGAGAGATATTCACTTATATTACGGATAAACGATAAAACTAATGTTCTCCCTAGTCATATCAGTTTTCCCGTGAAAGTTGTATATTGAGAACAAAGTTTGAGAAGAAAAAAATTTGAGCGGCGACACAAGAAACCCAACAATGTGGTTGTGCGCCCAGCGCTGACTCAGCCTTGGCATCCGCCCAGCCTGAGCAGAGTCTTCGTTGTCGGCATGGAGGTACCTTAGACCCTAAGCTACCCTTTATGCGCTTAGCGAAGAATCGGATTAGACTGGGAGAATGCCCAGGCTGAAATGAGTCTGCGCTGGGCGCACAACAACTCTGTTGGTTTTCTCGTGTCGCGGCTCAAATAATGATAGGATACCGATTATTACTTTTGTATCTTGTTCAACGGTTAACATACATAATGAGGATTTTCTCAGAATGATCCAAGAATCCTTAGGAGGAAATGACAAATTGGTGACCATGTGCACGAAAGAAGACTAAAGTGGATTAGCCATATGTCAAGGTATTCTTTAGTAGCAAACACGATCATACAGAGTACAATTAAAGGGGAAGATAGAGATGAGAGATACTAATAAAATGGGCAAGAATGAATGTTGCCACCACAACTAGGGATTTCGAGGCTGAAAACAGGAACAAACAAAAAACTGAAATACATGTACATGTATGTCCGTTCGTTTCTGAATGTATTGTTTTGTTAACACAATTAAACAAAAACAAAACAAAACAAACAAAAAATAATAATAATAGACTTACAGAGATAAACAAATAATTATCTGAAAGCTTATACAATGCTATGTCCAACATGAAATTAAGTTATAATTACGAGGAGCGATCGAAAAATTCTAAGCCCCACCATGTTTTGAAACCTTTTGAGCGATTTTAAACAGCCATTCTCCAGACCAACAACACCAACTTTTGGGAATTCATCTTACATATCAATTGGATAAGACTTCATACAGTTACCCCGATGACTGCACTGTATAACTCTTTGACCATAACTTTAGCAGAGTCAAGCTTTTGCAATTGTTTGTTGTTGTTGTTTTTTGCAAATACAAATTATGTCCTACAGCATTCCGGTAATTGATAATATATGCAAACATAAATATATTCTATTTCAGAATATAAAGCAAAATTTTAATTTTCAGAAAGTGTCTATTTTGAGAGTTTCTGCAGACAGTGCACAATTGGAATCGCATGCTCTGCGTGCACAGAAGAGAATATCTTTCAACTCGTGTTGACAAAAATCATGTCAGATGTCAAGGTTTATATTTGTGTGAACATCGTTTGATTTTGCTCACCATGTTCCTAAAAAAACGGAAAAAAGCATATGGGTCTCTAAATTTCAGGGTTGCAATATTCAAGGGTTTACGGTAAAGCCACCAGATGCCAAAGTATTTTGCTTTTCCATCAAACTATTGAAAAGGCATCATATTTTTATCTACTATAACAAGAACCGTTTAAATCTTGTAGATTGTAAAGAATGCTTTTTTCAAATTAAAGTAAGATAAATAGATTTTAAATGTTATTTTAAAAATATGCCACCCCTCTTGTGTTTGAGGTTCTGTAAAAAAGGAAATTTTCGCCAAATATTTTTGAAACTTCAATCGAACGCTAGTAAATGACAACTACAAATGTAATTACATTCGTGTTACATGTAAGCATGCAGGCGCAGATTTACTAGAAGAATCTTAGGCTCAGAACTTTTCGATCGCTCCTTGTATAAAACGTATTTACTGGTTCTGTCCCTGAGCCTAACAACAGGATGTAAACATACCAAATTGCATAGCTGGAATGTCTGTATTATCAGAGTCTTAAATCTGTAGGCAATCAGTCGCGAAGAAAGGTAACGACATGCAGAAACGTGATTTTACAAATACAAATACCTTAAAAACACATAGCAAACAACCAATGAGTAACTAGACCAGCATAACCAGCAAACATATACTCAAAAGCAAATCTAACGCATATTTTTCTTTTTGATGTTTTTATGTCAAAACAAACATCTGCTGAAATTGGCACAATACGGAAGATATGATCAATGCATGGAGTACACAAACTTATTGAAATCTTGTTTGTTTATTCATGCGTAACGAAAGCGTAAACAATTAAAGGGTCAATCTCAAAATTCACAAATACTGATCAGTTAACTCAGTGCTTTGGACTGAGTTGTAACTGGTTCCAAAACTGATGCCCTCTTTATCTAGGTCGCTACAATATCTCAGAAACAGCACCAAGAACATTCAGCATTGGTTACTCGTGACAAACAAAGTTATGCCCCTTTATGCAAATCCCCTAAAGTAAGCAAGTTTTGCGATATCAAAAGAAAATTTTGTGGATTTTGCAGCAAACCGAAGTGGAATGGATTCCAGTTCAGGTTAAATGAAATATTAAGTGGTTAGAATCAAACGAAGTATGCTAACAAAGGGTAGTGACTCTGTACGTTCTTCCAATTATGCAACCACAGAATGAACTTTTGAGCGCTGAATCATTAAAATTACTGGGCAAAATTGAATGAAAATTATAGGGCATGTCTATCATAAAGGGCAGTCTACGGTAAGCGAATCGGGAGGCTAGAATTTTTCCAGGTTTTTCCGGAATTGATCAAACTACATTCTCATGTCAACCCTAGATTTGTTTTGCAAGGATCCTTTGCCCACAGCTGCACCGATTTCGAATTCCAAATTACCAGATTTTTCTAATCATTTGATGATTAAGACGATTTTCAAAGAATTTGAAAAAAAAAACTTTTAAAAAGTTGCAGATTTTTACATATGCGATTTAACTCTATATGAGTATTTTTTCAAAGTTTTATACCGTTTTCCAGTTGGTCTCATCATGCTGAACTCGCGCAGCAAAATCGTTTTAATGGTTTGCCACTGTGAGACAATATTTTGTGAGTTTTGCTTTTTTTGACAAAAATCTTCATATTTTTTTCTCGCAGAATTGCAGTCTGAGATGAAGCTGCTGCTTAACTTATGGCTACGTATAGGCAAATCCCAGTACTAAGTTAAAAGTAAAATATCTTTACGTTTAATGAGGCAAAACGAGACAGTAAAAATACGCGTTTCCTTTGCTGTTGATTATATATAAGCAGACAAAAAAGAAAAACGGTAACATATATGCAAAATTCGAAATCTCAAAGATTAACACCAGCAATAAAAAAAATTCAGCTACTTAACAAATACTATTGTGTCCAAATCACAATGCAAACTACATATACATAGTTCATCGTACTTTTAAAATCGT
Organism: Ctena decussata; assembly: GCA_963989385.1. Classification (NCBI taxonomy): domain Eukaryota; kingdom Metazoa; phylum Mollusca; class Bivalvia; order Lucinida; family Lucinidae; genus Ctena; species Ctena decussata. Next base: position 13,445,209 of record OZ022498.1, read on the forward strand.
CACATTTGGTAATGCGATTTGTATACAGTTTACTTTCATCATCTCAAACACCGACATATCAAATAACCCTCTAAAAATGTAAAAAAAAAAGTAAAGGGTACCAAGATTCCGGAGGCTGTAAGAGCATTAGGGATAAGAGGCCCACTGTATCTTGGGCACAGCAAGTGAAAGACGGAGCCCATCGGCGAAGCCCGGGTTTGAGCTCACGACCTTCCGGTGACCTTCTGCACCATAACCGAGTAGCTCTGACCACTCAAACATGGCACCTCTCTATATCAAAGACCATTGTTTGGACAAACCTTTTATTCTTTATATGTCAACTTCTAATATTCTAAAAAACTGATTTCTTAAAGAAAATATTCTGAGACCAGAAAATTAATTTGCGGTATCAGTAGTTTGAGATGAACTTTAACTTTAAGATATGGACAGTTGATTGCATAGGCTTTTGCAAATTTAAGTGGTCGTTTTTGCTGCCCCGCTGGCCTCACGCAAAAAAGTCATATACGTTCAGGACATTCAAATAGCACACAAAAGACGTTACTAAAAATATGAAATAAGAAATAAAATGAATAAAGAAAGAAATATAAAAAATAAATTGCAGAAAGAGTTTCGATGAATACAGACGCGATAAAAAAGGCACCTTGTATGATATGATATGATATGATATTATTATGATATGATATAATATGATATGATAATGATACGATACGATACGATACGATACGCTACGATACGTTACGTTACGATGCAATATGATATGAACTCAGCTGAGCATGAAAATTCAAACTCTACAGAACTCCTATGGAGTTTGCAGGGATGTTTTTTTTTTTTTGTTTCCAATGCTTGCCTTTCACAAACTGCCTCCTTGTGAACCACCTAAAACAAATGTTATTCAAAATGAAATCTTGAGCACAATCTCAGCTGAGCATAAACAAATGGTTTATAAACTCGGGGTCAGGTGTCTCCTTAATCAACCAGTGCAAGTGTGTCAGTATATGCTGTCAACCTTGTGATTGTTTCCTTTGTAAACCAATACTTGTCTGACATCCTGAACAAGGAAATAACTCGGTTCTAGTTATTTGTCAGTTAGCATTAATTTGTCTCGGAATATACTTTATTGGTAGAAACCATGCAACTCGCAGACCTACTAACCTAACGACATTTAACTGTTGCAAGAGTTCTGAAAAGGTATGTTTATGATCGTCTAATCTCTGACAGAGACGTTAAGGCGGTTTTTAACGAAGGGAAGATAATGTTTTTTGTTCAGCAAGCATTATTTCTTTATGAGGTGCATATTATAGTGCCTATTATCTATTTTGTCTGAGCAGTATCATGCATTCAAAGATTAGAGAGTTCAAACAGTATAAAAACATCAAAAGGATCTACCTAGAATAGACAAAGAGTAGTCATGTGCAGTAACTTTGGCATTTTCAGAGTTTTTTTAAATGTTTTGTATTGTACCCGTATAATTGGTCAAAGAGGATTATTGTGTGAAAACAATGTGCACACTGGTTTCCAAAGAAAAAACTGGAAGATAGAAATTACAACATTACCATTTTTAAAACAGGTCCACGATTTTTAAAGGCAACATGAATTTCAGTCGTTTTTTGAGAGGGATTTGCCTTACAGTTTAGTATAAAGGATAATTGAGCCGCGACACGAGAAAATCAACAAAGTGGTTGTGCGCCCAGCGCAAATTCAGATCAGCCTGGGCATCCGCCCAGTCTGATCAGAGTCTTCGCCGTCCGCATGGAGATAGCTGAGACCCTAAGCTACCCTCTAAGCGCTTAGCGAAGAGACTGATTAGATGCCCAGACTGATCTGAGTTCGCGCTGGGTGCACAACTATTTAGTTGGTTTTCTCGTGTCGCGGCTCAGTTATACATTACAAAGCTGTCTGGTCTCAATCTAATAAGATACATCACCGCGTATGCTGTATCAGCTTCTCTAATTCCTCTTATAGCCTAAGCACAGTCTGTATGCAGAAGTGAAATAAAATTAATTAAAAATAAATCTTTCACTGACAACAGTTATATGTAATAGAGAATGCTTCCAGGACATATCAGAAATCAAATAAAGCCTAGTTCGCATTATTATTATGTACGTTTTCGTTTCCGGCAGATTGCAGAAACTAAATAAAACAAGGAAAAAGCCCTTGGACACGGAACTCTTTGTGGCCTCTACCACTTCTATTCACAGGTCAAGCAGGAATAGAATATTAACGCCGTAGAACATCGCTTTAGTCAGACTGTCAAACAAGTCGATCATGTACTTTCCCTTGAGATTTCACGTTCTAAGAGGTTCCTTTTACTTTAATTATGGCACTGCTATTCTGTCAATTAATCTTATACTTGGCTATTTCCTGATATATACCCTGTCCGAATAGCCCTCTTCAGACGCAATGACGCAAAACTATTAGGCTGGTCTCCATCCAAAAAACATCAAATTGAGCCGTAAGACGCTGAAAATGAGTTTTCTGTACATGCCAAATCGGCAAAGTGCTTTCAAAAGTTGGATTATCGCCAAACCATAACCTTAATTGTCCATATATGAACCGATGGCAGTATCCGTTGTAAAACGTAGTGAATATATACGTATATAGATGAAGTTAAATATGTGGCCTAGTTACGTTTGATTTGGAATGTTTCAATTACATTGTATTTTGATACGTAGCTTAAAACGTAGTCACACGTACAAAAACGTGATCAAAACGTACTAAAACGTAGGTGAAACGCATCTATTACGCATATAACCGTAACAAGAATAACCTAGAGGTCCACTTAGCGTCAGTCCCACCGTCTCGTATTGAAAACTAGGTTTTTCTACGTATTTAAAGCGTACATAAGCGGCAATATGCGTATAAAAACGCACTACTAGTTAATACGTATTACATATACATTACATATATATACAGATACATATTTGGCATAGCTACGTTTGAGTTGAAATTTCAACTTTAGCGTTTCATTTCGAAAAACACTGTATGCATAGTCAAACGTACTGAAACGTAGTTTAAACGTACTAGAACGTAGGTGAAATGTTTTAGATACGTAGCCATACGTGAAAGGCTTATATAAAATTGTACGCATTAAATACGTTTTCCTACGTCTTAGTACGTCTTGCGATGTTATATTTGACCTTTCAGTACGCTTTGGTATGTTTTGTGATACCTACTTAAACATCAGTTAGATTAGATAGTTATCCCACACACTACCTATTAGTCCCTAGTAAAACGTACCGACTCGTAGTTGGTAACTAAATTGTTCTCATTCCTTCTGAAAGCGTGGCACTAAGCCGTTTCTAAACCGGGTAAATACGAAGTAACTCATAGTGAAATATAGTTAAACGCAGTGGAAACCTTCACTTCATGTAGTTGTTTGCAAGTTCTGTTAACTTTATCAGTTATGGCAAAGACAAGCTCAGCTACATGTATTGGCTTCTCCAGAACTCAAGTCAGGTAACTCTACTCTGGGAGCCAAAATCGCCTATCTTGCCAAAATAAGGGTCGGAGGTGGCACCCTCTGCTATACTTAGTTTGGATGTATTTTTGAATAGTCTGAACCTTAAGAAACTAGGTTTGATTGTTCTGCTCTTCAAATTTTATTGTCAAAATAGTCAAATTAAGCGATGGCTGTGACTACCTATAGTGGAGCAAATATGATTCCATAAGTGGACTAGAAAAGACAGATAGTAGTCTATCGGGTGTAATATTTGTTTTTATATATAAAAATGATTGTCTTGATCTGTAGTGATCAGATTCAGCTTTTGCCACCTTTACAAACTTGCATAACTCTGTAATGGGCAGTTATTTACGTTACCCTATTAGATTTTAATTATATAAAACAAGAATCGATGAGAAATATGCCGTAATGATTTATCGGTATAAAATCTCAATATTTTCTTAAAGAATAGATAATATGCTAAAAATTAAGCTACGCAGAAAAAGTTAAGAATATCGGGGATGTAGTTTTGTTATAACAATTCGTGTACCCCTTTTAAAACGTAAAACGCAATTCTTTGACAAAACATAGCTAATAAGCTACTTAAAGCAGAAAAAAATTGACCTGTTTAATTGTGATCATGCTAAACATGATACAACACAACAGTTTAAATAAGTTTTGAACATACAATACATTTCTTATGCAAAGTAACGTACTTAACAGATAAATATGTTTGCATAAAAAGACTGTCAATCCTCCAGGAATACACTCATTTGGAACTTACCTGTTAAACAAATTAACAAAGTCAGGCTAATTATATTCATAATTCATCAAAACAAGTTTTGTTTTTTATTTGCATGGTTTAGTTGCCTACTCAGACAGCAAACAATGTTCTTTATATGACAAGAAAAACTGAAAATGTTCCAAAAATTAAAAAAAAAAAAAAAAAAAAAATGCTGTGAATTAATCTGTACACAGAAATTACTAAATCTGTTTTTATTCATTAATATCTTAATGATTTTTAAGGATCACACACAATACAAACTAATTTTTGATAAATTAGTGTTTTGTACTCAGAAAGGTAACGTTTGTAACCTTTATTTAAAAATATTCCTTGAGATTAGATGTTGCAAATGCAAAACATACCAAGGCCGTATTAGTTTGAGTTACTTTACTTGAACGTGAAATTGTTTAAACCTACCGTATGTAATTTATCAGCGATATTTCCAAGGCGGTTTATCCATTGTGGTTTATTGATATTAAAGTTTGTTCTGTCCACTGTTCTGTTGTCTCCGAAACATTGGTTTATTTTGTCTGTAATTTGCCATTATCCTGTTGAAAAAAGACATTGTGTGTGCCTTGTTATGTTGGTGAAAGGCTAGCTTTGAGGTCATCTGCATGGAATGGACTGCATGTTTATTTTGCTATTTGCTAGTGTTATTTGAGTACTTGTCTTTTCACTTTATGTTACTACTTCTAGTTTTGGTATCATGGGAGGGTTGTGGCACCGATTGAATCCATTCCTGATCGCTGCCAGTTTACACTACTTTATCTGTTTTGAGCTTTTCTATTGAAAGAAATATTAAAACCATGGTTAAAAATATTTTAGGCGTTTAGCATATATGTAAACCAAAGTAACGTATACAACAACTTAAAAAGTACTATTTTTACTCCACTGCAAGCGTAAAGTGCCATATGGCTGCGGCAAAATGCTTCCCTGTACATCATTTAATGGGAAAATATGTGTTCCTTTGTCGTTAGGCATCATTTGGGCTCATTCGGAGTTAATTTGAACCAAAAAAAAGAAGAAAAAGGAAAAGAAATCAGCCGAAGCTGCTGCTAGGGACATTGACAGTGTTATAATATTGTATTCCCAGACATCGAGGTTGATGTCTTTGTTTTCTGTGATGCACCTTTTACTCCCAGAGAGTCTTCAATCACAATTTAATTAAGCTCCTATCATTTCAAGAATTTTAGGTGAATGGATACAATTTTACGTGAAATAACTGCCAAGTTCACCTTTCCTTCCCTCCTTAATGGGACAGAAAAGACAGAGTTTGCCTTTGTTGGAGAAAAGTGTTTCTGTTTAAATAAATCTTTAAAGGTTAAACCAGTCACAGATTCTGAAGCAAATAGGAGGTCGAAAATCTTGTTTTCGTTCTAACAAATTGCAGTAAAACATTGAGGTGTGTCCATTAACATTAATACAGTTTTATTTCCATGACAGGTTTGAAGATCATTTGGAAGTAAGGACATAGCAGATTACTGGCAAGTGTAGACGATACTGTCTAGGCACGAATGGTATGATTATGACATTATCAAAATGACATTAATTAATCGAAGCAATGATAATTCATTTGCTTTATCACATTTGTTTGATAGTAAAAATGGTAACGCATACAACATTTAAATGTAAACAAGTTGTGAGATGAAATATTGTGGTTTTTAATGATATCGTTAAATAATGTTTGAAATTCAATAAGATGAAGCATTGACGGTTCCTCAGTTCTCTGAACGAACCCTTTCATTGTTAAGAAGTTGGCTTGTTTACGGTCATCCAGCAATATTGTCACCTGAATAGCTGCCCATTTCGCTTTCTGTTTTGTTTTGTAATATAAAATAGGTACAAATATATGTTCTGGCTGTTTTCAGTTGGGGTTGCTGAATGACCACTTGTTTGGGAAAGAACTGTTAATTCAGTATACCGTGCATGTCTTTCGAGAACTTTTGTCAATTAGTGTGTGTGAGTCTTTCCCTTTTGCTTCAAGGGCGGAATGTGGGATCTGATTGTATTAATTACTGACCATTACCTATCATTTACTTTCAATATTAATGCTCGGGTTACTAGGTGCAGAAAATAACCGTTTTCAAGCAAAACCCTTAAACAGGCATAATACCAATGCAAATTTGGCACTATATAGATATTATATGTGTATTTATGCTACTATTACACGTTTTGTTTGTAACAATGGCAATTTGAAGCAATGAAATGGGTACATCAAATATTTAAATCTCTTCAGACATTTATGGCTACACTGCTGTTAAATAAACATTCGGAAGCCCAATGTTTTGCTTTCAACATTTGAAGATGATTTTAGGACGGGCTACTTTCTGCTAAAGGTTACTCAAGCATAAATATAACTACTTCTTAACAGTAAAAAGGTAGTCTAAAAACTCTAATATTGATGAATGTTGTATACGTTACTTTTTTGACTTCCAAACTAGGAGTTTAAGGAAGTGATTCTTTTCATTGATTTGATTAAAAGTCATGTTGATAATGAACTGAAGATAATGACAATATGCTATAACCATATTAGCCATGGCTAGAAATATCATCTGCACGTTCAAGAACAGAATCAATGAAACCAAATCTGCTTTCTTTTTTCTCGAAGGTGGTTTTTGCTTTTAGATTATCTTCAAGCATGTCATGGGAACAATACTGTGTAAATGTAAATGGGCACATCTCTATCTTTTATTGCCCTTTGTTTGATGGGAAACAAAGTTTGTGACATCATGTTTGCTTCTCTAGATATAAAACCCTTCCAAAAATGGTCACCTCTTAATCCCCCTCACCGCATTAAGGAGGGAGGCTAAGATGAAAAAAATGACAGAGTTATATTGCGCCACAATATACCCGTTCTCTTTTAAGTCTGGTGGAATGATAAAAGCTTAATTTAATTCCAAAGAAAAGTTCTCTGGAAACAAGTTACGCATCAGAGAAACACTACATTAATCTCGGTTTAACTGAGCGTGTGTTCAGTAATGTAATGTTACTACACTGCCAATGCCCCCAAGCTATAGCTTGAGCTAAGGTTCTTTTTCAAACTGATTCAGAATGAACCCAAATGATCATAAACGTGATTTTCATTATGATGAAGTAACAGAGAGCTTTTCACTCTAGCCACGCCTCACTTTTCTCTTGTGACAGTAAAGTAAAATAACTCTTACCTTTTAACGTGTTATATACGTTACTTTGGTGAAAATACATGCAATAAGGCAAACATTTTTAAATCTATGATTTATTTTAAAGTTTTTATAGGTAAAGGTCTAAACAGATAAAAAAGTGTAAAATGCAAAATTTAGGAACTGATATGATTGAGTCTCTGTGTAACAACCAAAACACCATATCAAACTGGAAATAACACCATAAAGGTAAAGCAATAAGACAAGTAGTGGGACGATACCATGGGGTAGTAAAATAGACTTGCGGTCTGTTTTTATTTATTATACTGAATACCTGCAGACCACATTAAGTATCATTAGGACGAAGATTAGCCGTTTGACCTAAAATGGTGTTTGTTTACATGTTTCATTATTTCTTTGGACATTTTTTTACTGCATGGGTAGTACGAATCATTGTATATATACAAAATACCATGCCAATCAGATTTGAGTCCGGAACATATTTTGTTTGTTTTTTGGACACTTAAATCTACCTAACCACTATGCTATTTAATGGACACGATTATTGAGGGTTATCTCATTGAACAACTTAGCCTACCTGTTTCTCAAGTGGGTGGGGTAAATTCATATATAAAAATGATCAAAAAAAAAAAAAAAAAAAAAAAAAGAAAGCAGAAAATCGTCTTGATGCATTATGACTCTAATAAGTAACACCTGTATTGAAACGATATCCCTAGAATGGCAAAAGAATGACATTGCTTCAAACCATAACTTCCAATGAAGTGTAACAATGCAACAAAGCATGCCTTAATGGTGTTGTTTTCTGTCGTATGGTACCAAAGAACAAATATGAATTTACGCATCACGACAATGAAATTTTGAGAGCAGAACAATCAAACCTCCTTTCAGAAGGTTATAGCTAGAAGAAACCGTAGTCAAACCAAGGATAGCAGAGGGTGCCACCTCTTTCAATTTTTAGGTGACTTGACTCCTAGAGTACTCTAAGATGAATTGCCCAATGTGGCTGATTTTAAAGTTATCTAAAATCTTATATGTCAGTCCTATTAATTTTCAAGTTTCATGAAAATCCATATAACAGTCAATGTTCTACACCTGGGACAAGGTCAGATATTGACTTTCACACTGCTTTAGGCGAGCGACTCTGAATAATTCTTTCTCACTAGTTTGCAAATTAGTACTAGTCTAGTGGATGTTCTAGTTTTCTACAAGTTTCATAATAGTTCAGTTAAACTATATGTGAGTTAAACATGTGAAGCTTTCAAATACCAGCCTACAGGGGCCGTATTCATAAAGCCACTTAAGTCGTTGCTATGCTGTTGCTAGGCTAAATATCTATAAAGGAGATTCCCTACAACTATGAAATTTGCCCTGGAGGAACAGTCTTTGTAAGACTGTTCCTCCAGAGCAAATTTCATAGTTGTAGGGAATCTCCTTCAAAGAAATTTAGCCTAGCAACGACTTAAGTCGTTTTATGAATACGGCCCCAGGCACTTAAGAGTGAGTAAGGCAACGATGCCTAGAGGCGCCGTGGCCAAGTGGTTAGAGAGCTCGGTTATAGTATAGTTAGTCGCCGGAAGGTTGTGAGTTCGCGGCTAACCGTCGCCATACGACGACTAAAATACTCTCTCTGTCAACCCAGCAGTAAATGGGTACCTTTTTCGAATCAGGGAAGGATACGGCAGCGAAAGGAGAGGGATGGGCTCCGCCTTTTATCTGCTGTGCCCAATATACAGTGGGTCTCTAACCCCCACTGCCCCCACGGCTACTAGGCCATGGGAAACCTTTACCTTATAAAAATAGTATTTTACTTTTTAGGGTTGCGATGCTTTTATCCAGTCTGAGCCCTATTAATAACAACTCATGAAAGTGGTATGGCCTAAAGGTTGTGATATGTTATTTTTGATTATCTATTTCCATTTGAATAGATATATAAATCTCATTTATTGTCTCGATATAGATGCTTGTCATCAGCAGGATTGAATCAGAACTGGAACTTGAATCCCCATATATTCAGTCTTAACAAGAATTAATAGACAATAAGGCAAAATGCAAATTTAGCTCGGCTCTAGGATCTCGTAACCACCCGTTTTAAAGGACACTGTAAAACGTGGAATCAAAATTAAGCCAAAACTTCAAATTTCGCACTTGTGTGTGAATACGTGTGTGTGTATGTTTCCAATGTTGGGAGTGGTCGGGTCGGGCAATGGTGCTGTGTAGCTGTCAGTGCCAGGGCGTCCTAATTAGTTGAATAAAAGTATGGCAAGGGCCTACTGTGCTTGCAGTAGGTGCGGGTGGGGTTGTTTGGGCATTTTTCTCTCGTCTATCATTTCTGTCCTCTTCTTTTACCTTTTATGAGAGACGTCCGATATAGACTGAAATACTTTCTCAAAGGGCCGCTCAACCCAAAACAACCAACCAACCAATGTTACCAATGGCTACCATTCCCACAATGACTTTTATGGGTGAGAACTGTCCGCTAGCGCAGCCTAGATAAATCATTATTGCTTAAAAAAAAAACAATATGGCAATATGGTAATTTCACTAGCGCCGTCAGTGTTTGCTCTTTTGTGCATGCGTTCGATTCAATGGCCCTTTAAGAAAGACTTTCTGTCATAAAAAACCCATTCTGTCTGTTTTTTTTGTTTGTTTTTATTTATTTATTTATTTATTTATTTATTTATTTTTTTTTTTGTGGGGGGGGGGGGAGGGGGTTAGCGACTGTTTGAGATCGTAAGTCAGTCTATATCGAGTCGTCTCCCAGAGAGAAGGAGGAAGAAAAGATGTAAGACGACAGAGAAAATGTCAAAACAATCCCAACCAGCACCTACTGTCATCACAGTAGAACCTTGCCCTACTACTATCCAAATTAATAGAACGCCCCGGCACTGAAAGTTACCCAGCACCATCGCCACCACAACATGTCCCGCATCATTCTGAACAAACAAGAGCTCCGCTGAGCGGGGCAATATTCGCCCGTTGTGGCTTAAAGTTGGAAAGGAAACTAGAGATGAGAGAACTTTGTCAGTAGCTAAATCTTCAATGATGAGGCTGATATAAAATCACAAAACAAACATAGCAAATTTGAAATTTCTAGACAAAAAAATAACTGCATATCCTCTGATATTTGTGAATACGTTCATGAAGAAATCTTAAACGGTTTACGAGATATGGAGCAGAAATGTTTCCCTCTGGACTTCTACCTCTAAGTGTGTTCTTGATCTTTGTCGGACATTGTTGAAATATGAATTATGCACATTGTCTTGATAAGGCAAATATGATCAAAGTTTCAATACAATCTTTCAAGGGGTTAAGGAGTATGGACCAGACATGAAGTTAAAACAAAATTACTATACGAAAAATAAACAAGACCTGTCACAGGGCCAGGATAGCTCGCCTGACAGCGCCTTGTCCATCACATAAAAAACTTTAACGAAAACTTATCATTTGCTAACGCCGACGCCAACGCCGACGCCAACGCTGACGCCGGAAATAGTGCAATAGCTCTTCTTGAACTTCGTTCAGGCGAGCTCAAAAGGGCATAATTCTGTCAAATCTGAATGTAGGGCTATGATTTTTATCTGTACATTGACTGATGGTGTTTAATATTTGTACACATTTTCATGAAGAAATCTTAAATGGTTTTTGAAAAATGGAGCGGACACAAAGCTTATATGAAATTACTATATAAAAAATACAAAGGGGTATTATTCCGTCAAAAATAAAAGTAGGGTTTTGGGTGCTTTTCCCTGCACATTGTCTGATGGTGCTTTATATTTGTATAAACTTTTAGGAAGAAATCCTTAACGGGTTTATGATATGTAGCGGAAACACATGTTACCTTTTGAACTTTCACCTTTAAGTCTGACCTTGACCTCTGACGGATAATTTTGAAATATAGGTTTTGTACATTGTCTCAATAAGCCAATCATTTGACCAAAGTTTCAAAGACCTTTCAAAGACTTAAGTAGATATAGAGCGGACACGAAGTTAATGCAAAATTACAATACAGAAAATATAAAGGGGCAAATTCGTCAAAAGAGAAAAAAAAGGTTATAGTTCTTTTTCTCTGCACATGGTATGATGGCGCTTTAAATTTGTACAAACTTTCATGAAGACACCTTACACGGTTATTGACATATGGAGCGGACACGACGCTAAAATGAAATTATTGTACGAAAAATGCAAAGGGGCATAATTCTGTCAAAGGTGGAAGTAGGGTTATGATTCTTTTTCTTTGCACATCGCCTGATGGTGCTTTATTTTTGTACACTTTTTAGCTCACCTGAGCCAGCGGCTCCGGGGGAGCTTATAGGATGGTAAGGCTCCGTCGTCCGTCGTCGTCCGTCGTCCGTCGTCGTCCGTCGTCCGTCCGTCCGTCCACAATTTCAAACGACTTCTCCTCTGACACCGCTGGGCCAATTGTAACCAAATTTCATATATGGCCTCCAAGAGGAAGGGGGAACGAAAAGTTGTTCAAACCGTCCTGGTCACACGACCAACATGGCCGCCACGCCCATATATGATAAAAACCTAACAAATCTTCTTCTCCAGAACCAATAGGCCGATGGCCTTGAAACTTGGTATGTAGCATTGGGTACATGAGTACTACCAAGATCGTTCAAATTATTACCTTGGGTTGACCTTGACCTTTTTACGGCACGGTCAAATTTGCTTCCTTGTGCTTTGATATGGGAAAATGCTAGAACATAAGATATCTTGAAAACTGTTGAAGATTTTGGGCTAAAAATCAATATCTACAGTCATCTAAATGAGTACATGAAGATTTATGAGTACAAGAGGTCAAGGTCATTCTTTGACCTTTGACCCAGAACTCTCATATTTTGACAATTTCAAACAATCGTCTCAACAGCCACAGGGCCAACTGAAACCAAATTTCATATAGAGCCTCCAGGGGATGAGGGAATGAAAATTTGTTCAAACGGTTCAGGTCACATGACCAACATGGCCGCCAATGCCCATATATGGTAAAAACCTAGAAAAATCTTCTTCTCCAGAACCAATTGACCGATGGCCTTGAAACTCGGTATGTAGCATTGGGTACTCGAGTACTATCAAGATTGTTCAAATTATGACCTTGGGTTGACCTTGACCTTTTTACGGCAAGGTCAAATATGGGAAAATGCTAGAACTTAAGATATCAGGGAAAGTTTTGAAGATTAAGGTCTAAAAGTTGGTATATGCAGTCATCTTTAATGAGTACAATGAAGATTTGTGAGTACAAGAGGTCAAAGTCATTCTTTGACCTTTGACCCTGAGCTCTCATATTTTGACAATTTCAAACAATCTTCTCAAAAACCACTCGGCTTATTGTAACCAAATTTCATATAGAGCCTCCAGGGGATGAGGGAATGAAAATTTGTTCAAACGGTTCAGGTCACATGACCAACATGGCCCCCATGCCCATATATGGTAAAAACCTAAAAAAATCTTCTTCTCCAGAACCAATTGACCGATGGCCTTGAAACTTGGTATGTCGCATTGGGTACTCCAGTACTATCAAGAGTGTTCAAAATGATGACCTTGGGGTGACCTTGGCCATTTTACAGCAAGGTCAAATATGGGAAAATACTAGAACATAAGATTTCATGGAAAGTTTTTAAGATTTAGGCCTAAAATTGGTAAATACAGTCATCTTAATGTGTATATCAAGATTCATGACTACAAGAGGTCAAGGTCGTTCTTTGACCTTTGACCCGGAATTCTCAGAATAGTTTGACAATTTCAAACTTCTCCTTAAAAGCCAATGCGGCAATTGTAACCAAATATTATATAGAACCTTCAGGGGTCGAGGAAATGAAAATTTCTTCAAATGGTCTGGGTTACATGACCAACATGGCCACCATGACCATATATGGTAAAAACCTTTCAAAATATTTTTCTCCAGAACCAATTGATCAGTGGCCTTGAAACTTGGTATTGGGTACTCGAGTACTATCAAGATTGTTCAAATTATGAGCTTGGTTGACCTTGACCTTTTTAACAGCAAGATCAAATATGGGAAAATGCTAGAACATATGATTTCATGGGAAGTTTTTGGCCTAAAAATTGGTATAAACAGTCGTCTAAATGAGGTCATGAAGAATTATGAGTACAAGAGGTCAAGGTCATTCTTTGACCTTTGACCCAGATCTCTCATATTTTGACATTTTCTCAAATGGCAAAGGGCCAATTGTACCGGTAATCACATTTCATATAGAGCCTCCAGGGGTTGATTGAACGAAAATTTGTTCAAACGGTCCAGGTCACATGACCAACATGGCCACCATACCCATTTATGGTATAAACCTTAAATATTTTTTCTTCTCCAGAACCAATACACCAATGGCCTTGAAACTTGGTAAGTAGCATGGAGTACTAGAGTACTACCAAGACTGTTCAAATGATGACCTCGGGTTTTCCTTAACTTTTTTTTGCGGCATGGTCAAATATGGGAAAATGCTAGAACATAAGATTTCATGGAAAGTTTTGCCTAAAAAACGGTATATATGGATGCCTTAATGAGTACATGAAGATTTATGAGTACAAAAGGTCATGGTCATTCTTTGACTTTTGACCCAAGACTCATATTTTGACAATTTCAAAACATAAGAAAAAGCCACTTTGCCAATTGCTCAGGTGAGCGATTCAGGGCCTCATGGCCCTCTTGTTTATGAAGAAATCTTAAACGGCTTTTGAGATATGGAGCGGACACGAAATGTTACCTTTTGAGCTTCAAACTCTAAGTGTGACCTTGACTTTTGTCAAACATTGCTAAAATATATGTTTTGCACATTGTCTTGATAAGGCAAACATTTGACCAAAGATTCATAAAAATCTTTCAAGCGGTTAAGAAGATATGGAGCGGACTCGAAAAGATAACGGACGGACGTACAGACGGCTGGACAGACGGACGGACGGAGGCCACATAATACGACCCGTCTTCGACGAGGGCGTATAGAAATGAAAAAGAGGACCAACTGGTCTTGAAACACTCACCTTGGCCATTGTGAAAACCTACTCAATTATTCCGGACACATAAGGAAAACAGAAGACAAACTGGTCCTGAATAGTCATTTTGTTAACCTACTCAGGCTGTAAAGGAGCACTAAGCAATGCTACATACCAAAGTTCAAGCAACTGAGCCATCGGTTCTGAAGCAAACGATAGGTAAATGATCACTAGGCAATACTACATACCACATTATGTATCTGAGCCGGTTCTGAAGAAGACGATTGTTGAATCTTTGTTCCTATGTATTTCTATGGTTCAAACCTATGCTACATGGTCATTTTTGACGCTGTGACCAGTTGGTAAAGGACCACTAGGCATCCACATGTCATATAACAAGCATTTTAGGCTAAAATCTCAATCCTCCTGCTGCAGGGAATTCTGAACCCTGGGGCTTCCATTTAAACATACCCGGTATAGATCTTCTTGGTAGGGCTTCATACATGTACCTAATTTGAGTATCTGAGCCAAGTGTTTTTGAGGAAGAAGATATCGAATAGTTTCTTATGTATCTCTTTATTTCAAACCCAGGACCCCTGATAAATAGAAATATCGGGTTTGTGTGCCTAAGTGCTCTTCAATTATTGAAAAGGCTTCAGGAAATGACTTGTCCGCAGAAACGTAAAAAAGTCCTTATCATTTGATGACTAAAGCAAACCAGTGAATGCGAGGAGAGCGAGGACTATACGTTACAATTTGATAAACTTGCGATTTTTTTTTTATTTTTGGGTTAATCCTCCATGATGAACACAAACGCAATGATATTCCCAATTAAAATATAATGGAATTTTGCAGCATGACAGAAAGAGACATCATTCCAATTATATCATGAGTTTAAATGCTTATCTTGAAAAAGTCAATACGTTATTCTCGAAAATTTAAGTGTTGCGTTCTTTGTACGTTTACTCTGTATAATCTCTTATAACTATTTTAGAGTGGTTTTGTACGGCGATATGATGCCTCTTTTGTTCATGTTTTATGTGATACAATGTAGAAAAAAGAGACTTTGATAAACCAATTTCTAGCATGATGTCGCTGTTATTCAGAGAATAATGTCATTTCATACAAAAACATGATCACATAATGTAAATACACGTTGGGCGTACATGTAATGCTATTGCCTGCCAACGACCGTGTCGCCAATGCGTTTTCTTGTCGATATAATGTTCATTTTAAAGGCGATAAAATACCATTTTAAAGGGTCTTTCGGTTAGCCATGCTCATTTCACGTGTAAATTATAAATCTCGCCAAAGGTGAGTTTCATATATATTATATGAAAAGACCACGACTGTAACACACTCTATGTATCTATCTGAATCTACTGAATTTTAGCTGGAAAAGGATTATTACATTATAAAGACAAAGCCAATTTACCAGTGTGTGTCACATGCCATTTGTAGATAGAAAAAATCTGATGTCATGCTGAGCGCTGATAATGTCTTTGAAGAGCTAGACTAAGAAGAGAATAGTAGAGTATAAAAGTGCATAAACAATACATCTTTTTAAGATACGGCGATGTTATTTTGATCGTATTGTCAATCAAATATATCCTTAATAATTTAAGTTAAAAATGGCGATCAAATAAATCATTACGAACTCCAGTTTAATGAGGCCCATGTTTTGGCATCGAAGTCTCACTTTTTGGATTTAAATTTGACAAATCTACCTTTATCAAGCGGTTAATTTATTTAAAAGCTATAAAAATGCGACAAAATTTATTCTGATATTTTTCTAATTTGGAATTACGCATTCTGCATATTAAAGTCGTTTATTTTCTATTTTTAATTTTCTTAACTTTTATCATCTTTATTTTTTTAATTTAATTTGTTCAATGTGTTCCTTGTGCCAAATTGGTCAAATTGTCAAGTCGCATTTTTAGTTTAACCCTCCCCTTAAAAGTTTGGCTGTCGGAACCAGAATTGGGGCACCACAGATGACTTAGTAACAATCCCTTTCCACCTTGTCCTGTTTTCAGCTGCCCTAGTTGAGCTGGCAAAGTCCATCCCTGTCCACTCTTTAATATTGTCTTCCCACCTCTTCATCTGTCGACCTCTTCTTCCTTTTCCTTTCACTGTGCCCTGTAGAATCGTGTTTGCTAAACCAGACGACCTTGAGACGTGGCCAAAGCACCTTAGTTTCCATTTCTTGACAAGCGTCAGGAGTTCATCATGCTCTCCAATGGACGCTTGGATCTTTCTGCGAACCTCCTCATTGGTTATATGGTCCATGTACGAAATGTTCAGTAATCTTCGGTAGCATCTCATGCCAAAACCTTCGTTCTTTTCTCTAACTCTGCTGTCAATGTCCACGATTCACAGGCATACAGAAATATGGAAATGACAAGAGAGCGCATAAGTTTCACATTTGATCCAAGAGATATGTTATCTCTCCAAATTGGTTTCAGCTTGGTAAGAGCTGAAGTGGCTTGTGAAATCCTTGAGAGAACCTCCTGTTTTGAGCCATCATCTGAGACAATTTCTCCAAGGTATTTGAAGCTTGTTACGGTACCCAGCTTCTGCCCTCTTAACTTGATCTCCCTCCGGATGCCAACTGCACTGTGCGTCATCAGTCTGGTCTTCTAGGCACCGATCTCCATCTTAAACCTTGTGCAGGTTTGGTCGAGACTTTCAACTAGAGCTTCTAAGTCATAACTACCAAATCATAAATCTTATAATATAAACGTATTCATACCTAATTTAGTGCGACAGACGCGCGTTTCTGTATTTAACTTCTTCAGTGTCGCTAATCCCCAAAAGTTTGATAGAAAAGATATGATGGCAGGTCTCGGCGGGCAAACAGCATCCCTCTCCGAGCCACACTTACTGTCGCATTCCGCGTGACACATTAGCTGCAGACATCAGGTAAGAGACGCCTACGTATTAATCCGCGGGCGCAAGGTTTGAAAGCGGGAAGTGGGATTTCATTGTATTAATGATTCCTGATCATTTACGATCTTTTTACCTTGACTTTTTTCAATTTCAGATATAGAAGGTATTAAAACTTAATCTATGGATTTGCTATAAAATATTAGTCAACACTTACCCATTAATATTTCCTTAAGTGAACCCGCCAAACGGATATATATTGCCCCCTCAATCAGCGCTCTTATTACTTCTTGTTATTATGTCCTGTCTTGGGTCATCGATGTCATATAGATTTTATTATCAATTCATGATCATGGCCCGCTGATACTTTAGTGCTTCAGGCAAGGACTTGTTTAATTTTAACTATGGGATTCTTATCTTACTAAGTTTGTTTTCAGAGATGACTTGTTTCAAAAAGCAATATAAAACCTAGTCTAATATATTTCTTGAGAATGAGCGACATTTCTCAGTCTAAGATTCCCTTACCAGAACTAAAAATTATCAGACAATGTACCGCAAGGCGAAAGTGTACTTAATTGCTTTTACATGACGGTGTCATTTTAGTAGCGTAGTCTTTATTTTGTATTTGAATCTAATACCGTTAAAATTGCGTGGAAACGAGTGTTTTATGCTCTACATATGTTGTTTGAGTTTCATTTCCGTCTTTTATGAAATTTAGTGGTATTTTACATAAATGTGTATTTAACCATCACGCTTTAAAGACAGTCGATTCTGAATTGAAACCTAAGTTTAGGAAGAACTCCCAGACTTAGGTTACAGCTTGATACAATCAACAAAATGTCAGGCTGATTTATAATGAATTGTTGCGGTTTGCTGAGTCGAAAATGAACACATTTTCGTAGGAGTATACATCTACTGTAACAGTTTCATGTACTTGCATTTAACTTATTTCCGCGTCTGGTGCGCCAACTCTTTCATAAACTAACAAATAATGATGAAAAGTAGTATAAACATGCAGGTAGCAATCAACATCCAGGCCCACCCACAACTTAAAATAGGAATTAGGAAGGTAAAGTAACAATAGAATTAGTTAACCAGTACATTGTCAAGCAGGCAGATAGCAAAATGAACAACCCTTTCCTTAGAGTCTTCTGTTCGCGGTGATCCAGATAACAGATTTCGGTCTATATTTTATTATATTTCATTCTATTATATAACTTGTATTTGAACATATTTACGTTAATCTATTTCATAACATTCTATTATATAACTTGCGTTTGACCTTATCTGGGTTGTTCAGTTATATTGCATTGTATTATCTAACTTCTTTTTTACCTTATCTGCGTAATTCTTTTACATTTCATTCTATTATCTAACTTCTTTGGACCATATCTTAGTACGATAGCTGAGATGCACTGAACCAACCTTGCAAGTTACTGTGCTACAAAACTTTTAGTTTTATAAGTTGTTCGATTTTGCATCCCAAAACCCATTAGAGCTAGCCGATATCATACCCTGCAAAAAATAAACTTGGCGGTTTTCATATTCACACTATCCGAACTACATGTACAATCTCTTTCGGTTTTCATAGCGTTGAATCGAGAGTACAAACGTTCGCTTATAACCAGTAGTCGGAAATCATTATGTTTTGAGATTTTATCCGGAATCTGCTACGTCATTTATAGCTAATCAGTTTCGAAAATGTAAAGAGGTAATTTTAATATAATTTGCTCTTCGGTCCTCAATTTTATTACCCTGTACAATGTCGTGTATGGGTGGGTAGTAATTGGTACAGTTTTCAAATCGCCCTTGGCATGATTCTTAAACCATTTTGAGCATTTTCTTACATGTTTTATAAAAAATCTTTAGAATAAACGGAAGGCGTTATCAATCTGCAGTTTATTAGTTTTGATAAAAGAATGATAGCTAAGTTTTGCACGACACAATCTCGTGTTAAATTAAGCTGTTCTGAAAAAAAATCTGCGACGACAAGGGGTTTTTCATTGTAGAGGGCAATAAAGTAAAAGACCGAAGAGAAAATTATATTAAACTTACCCCTTTACATTTTCGAAGCTGAATAACTATAAATGACGCAGTAGATAAAAACTCAAAATATAATGATTTCCGGCTACTGCTTATAAGCGAATTCTGTACTCTCGATTCAACGCTATGAAAACCGGAAGAGATGGTACAGTGCGTTCGGATACTGTGATATTCTACAATTTCCTGAGTTTTGAGGAATCTGATATGTGTCAATATATTGCTGTTAAATATTCCTGCATCCTGAACACTTATTTCAGCTGGACTAAGCCAAATCCAATTCATGGTACAGTGTAGTATTACATTAGACACTGTTATATAGAAACTCTACATTTAAAGCAAATTTAAAGTAAATCCCTGCATAAACTTTCAATTTCTGCAATTTTGTCATAACGATATACTGTCTGAAAATTAGAGGAATATACAGGTGCGTTGCATTAATTTTATACCTATGCAAATATTTCATAAGTCTTAGCATACCCCAAAGTGTATTCTAGCTTCGGCTGAAAGTCTCTGTTGTCAAAAAATCTTACACTTACCATGGGAATAAACAAAGGAACACTCTTTAGGATTCCAGAAAAGTTCGCTTTCAAGAATATTGCGGAGAAGAGATTTTGCAAAGTATCGAAGTTATCTTAGTTATATTGACAAGTGCTGAAACGCTTCCACGTAATTTATGTCGTTTTAGAGGTGTACAGGAATATGGTAATGGAAAACTTGATATCGACATGACAATAACAGATATTCAAACATAGTATATTTAAAGGATACCTGCATAAGTTTCTTTTCTGCAAGAAAAGAGTCAACCTTAAAAAGAGCAAGACGGGAACGTTTTTGAGAAAATTAGCCTAAGTCCAAAGCTAGAATCAGTAAAGCTTGCTGTAGACATTTAATAAATAGAAAACCTCTGTTACCCCATCTGCGACATATTTTGCAAAACATACTCCTAATGCCTTTTCGCTTCCAATTAGGGACTGATAAGTGATAATTTAAACTGACAAAAGAAACGGTAGGGTAATTTACTTTGCTTAAGAAAGTTCAATTTCGATTTATTTATTTCTTCTTTTTTTCATCTCCTGTCTTCCATTTTACGACAATGAACATGTGATTTCATTCATCCTTGTTTGTAACTGCGAAAAGATGTGAATAAATGCTTTCTAGTATGTACACTGCTTGGATTAAAGATAGGAAAAACTAGAAACTTCATATATTTCTATGCAAGGTTGCTACATTTCTAAAAACTCATTCCCGTGCTTTGCTGAAATATTAACAGGAAGAACAAAGATAAATTTAAGAAAAAAAAATAAAAGCCAGCTCATCAGTTTCAAAGCCCGTAATCCAACAAAGAGGGATGAAATAGATGTATGGAACGCTTGCATTGGTATACTGTGCCCGCCCCTCACTTCTGTCCTGTCATTGAGTTGTCAGTGCCAAAATGCCGTAAAAAGTATTCTTTCAATAAATCAAAAAAAGGTTAATACAAGCATTCTATTAATCCAATATCAAAAGCGAGGCTAGCGTTTTTTTTACACCAGGACCTCTACTAACTGACTCCGAAGAAGGACTCGTTTGGCTCTTTTTAAGAGTGAGTATTTTCATGCAAGAATGAATTTTTCCGGGGTTTCATTAAATATAACATATTTTGATATTTGTTATTGGAATGTCGATCTGGGTTTTTCATTACCGTATTCCTGTACACCGCGAAAACGACTTAAACTACTTGGAAGCGTTTCAGCACTTGTCAGTATAACTAAGATAATTTTGATAGGCTGCAAAATTGCTTCTCAGCAATATTCTATACAAAGGACTTTTCTGGAATCCTAATCAGTGTACCAATATTTATTCGCATAGTAAGTGTAAGATTTTTGGACAACAGAGACTTTCAGCCGAAGCTAGAATGCACTTTGTGGTATGCTACGAATTATGAAAAAATTGCATAAATATAAAATTAATGCTACGCACTTGTAAAATTGCGTTTCTAAGCACTAGCGTTAACGTCTTCAAATGCGTTGAACGTTGGATTGTAGTCGCTAAATTACCTTTTTATCTCAGAAACCGTTTTCTTACAGAAAACTATTGAATTATCGCAGGAAAACAGGCAAACGCAGAAAAGCATACCCGTGACCTGCAGTACGTTTTGTAACGCTACATCAGAAGCAGACCTCAGCGTCACAACTTAAATAATTATTATGGTAACAATAGCATTTGAGCCGCGACACGAGAAAACAAACAATGTGGTTGTACGTCCAGCGCAGACTCAGATCAGCCTGGGCATCCGCTCAGTCTGATCAGACTCTTCGCTAAGCGCTTAAAGAATAGCTAAGGGTCTAAAATACCTTCATGTGGACAGCGCAGACTCTGATCAGACTGGGCGGAAGCCCAGGCTGATCTGAGTCTGCGCTGGGCGCACAACCACTTTGTTGGTTTTCTCGTGTCGCGGCTCATTTATTGTTCTGCTTCAATGATAAAATTGGTACATTTTCCTTTCAAATGTAATTTTTTTTATGTTTTCAGGTTCGCCTTTCTATGTAAATTGACAAGTTTTAGCATTTTCAATTATTCAAGCGCCCTAATGGGTTATCAGAGCTGAAAGGAAAACATTTTGATTCCCTTCAAATAAATAACTAGAATGGTTGTCTAGGGACAACTTGTCGAGCCCCCTGTTTGCTTTAATGACCTATAAGTATGACAAAACGGACTGTTTCAATCTAGAAAGAAGCCAAACCACATCATGCATCATGCTTATACAGCATGTTTCTTTTCTTATTTTCTCATTGTGGAACACAAGCAGAAGTAATGCCAAGACAAGCTCGGTTTATGACAACTTTATCATTTGATCTCCAAGTGTGACCTTGATCATGGACCAACCTGAAAAATAGACATATGACACTTTTACTTATCAAGACCATCAATTGTGCCAAATTTTTTTGTAATCCATGCATAAATATAGACGTAATGGCCCGGACAAGCTCTATAAATGACAGTTTTATCATTTGACCTTCGATTGTGACCTTCACCTTTAACTAACCTGAACAATGCTTCAAACGGCACTTCTCTTCATAAAGGAGAACAATTGTGTCAAAATATTTTGAAAACCATACATACTTGTAGAGGTAATGGCTCACACAAGTTATACCTTGACCTTGGACCTCCCTGAACGACTGTTTCAAATGGCACTTCCACTCATCAAGGAGAACAATTGCGCCAAATTATTTTTAAATCCATCCATAAATATAGAAGTTAAGGCCCGGATGAATTTGGACACTCGCTCGCACACAGGCACGCACGCACGTACATACATAGAACTTGATTTGTGCCAACTATGTCTCGCTCACCGCAAGCAAACTCGGCAAAAATGGCGTGAATCTGATGTTTCCAAAAAATAAAAAATACTTCAGAAACCCTGTTTTTCATCACCTAGCTGAAAAACACTGATCCTTGTATCAATGACATAACATTCACAACCTGCTTGAAGGGTACCCTCACCCTACTGGCAAATTAGCAGATGCAACTCCGGCAATGTCCAATTAAGGGATGCTTATTATCGCTGCCTTGTACCTACGATATCTCAGGTACTAATTATACAGCAAAAACATCTCCAAGTCATTCTGTCCATTCTAAAGAGTTTACAGCATTTCTTAATCTCAACATCATGCAAACACCGACTAGGTCATGTTCTAAGTACTCAAGCTTCACAAAAATATAATATTTCAAATTCTGAAGCCTATATTTGCTGTAGTAGTGCATGGCAATGTGATCTCAATCAGAATTTCTATAAAAAGTTCCCTGAATGAAGGCACATGGGGTCTTTCAAAACACATGACTGTGTATTTCAACATATTTCTGTGACACCATAGATATCCATCATTTGCATCGCATATAGTAAACAGTAGTCGTTGATTTTTATGTAGTATCCCACAGAATGCAACAGACAATAACCCTGGAAATTTCAGAGTCCTGCGATATGTAGTTGACGAGATATTCAGCACCAATCACAAGCCAGCAGAAAAACAAAAATCATTAATATATTAGGCCAGTGTCAAATACTAGGTTTGTATCTGAGCTTATAACTCAAGCAAATGGCATTCTACCATGTACCTGATATCAGTATAAAGTTAAAAGATTGTTCGTTTGATTGTTGCAAGCCTTGGTAAGCTATCACGTTTGTGGGCAAAGGCATGAGTCCAGTGACAGAACTTTTCGAACGATCCTCGTATTAAACATTGTGATTGTTTTTCACGTCCGTCATTTCATTGGTTACATGTAAAACACTTGTTTGTGCAAAGCAATAGAGCTTTGTTTCAGATATTTTTTTAGAGACAACGTGATGAAATCCTCCTTAATTACTGCTACAGAGCACATAGTGTTAAATGAAACTAACTTTGAACGGGAATTCGTCACTTCTCGTAACATTAACATTACCCGGTAGCGGAAAGCCTTGTTGCCCATACTGGAAAGCCCATATGCATAGAATATTGCTTTGTGATGCCCGTATTTTATTTCTGTTTATGTATCATTAACTTAAAAGCGAAACAATTTCAAGAAAACTAAATTCCTCGGTTGATTATGATGGAACCGGAATTGAGAAGAACAACTTAACTAGAAACTATCAGACATCTAAATTACTATTTAATGATAGAGTCTGTTGCGCAGCTCTTCTGTATAGATTTAATTCAAATGGATTTGTCTCTATTAACAACTCAATTTATGAAGAGAGAATAGATTCGGCTGCATAAGCTATTTTAGACGTTGATAATAAGTAGAAATAGAATCGTTGCGTATCTTGTACCGCTTAGAAGTAAGCATTTAACAAATCATGAAGTTCAACACAATCTGAAAATTTACATTTTCACGTACATATACCGTTTCTAAATATCTAAACGAAAATCCCTTAAGTTACTATTGGAACACCAGGTCATGATTTTGTGAATTTGAGTCGAAAGTTTCGTTTTGTATATAAAAAACCCACCGATATCTTAACTGGTACTGCACATTTAAGATAATGATTTTTTGTTTCACTCACGATGGTAGAAGAAAATGTTCACCATCCTTAAAAGGAATAGGCTGGTATTAAAAAAGCTGCAAGTTTATTTCGATAAAGAACAGCTTCACTTAAATGTTCCAACTATGGTTTGAGGGCTGGATTTGGATTTTGATTGTTTCAGTTCCTGGTCTTTGCATACTTTTTACTTTTTTTTAGAAGAAACATCATAATTATTTATACCGTTTTGTAAACGTTTCTGCGCCCGAATGTTTTACTTACGTCTTCACAATTTCCCAAAGAACCTTCGATTATTGTGGACAACCTTTCTCTACAAGTTCCATACTAAAAATAATTGAAAGAGTCTTAACAGATAGTGTCACAAATATCATGTGCCGTTTAACGATACTCTCGTACGCCTCCTACGTCGGACGCACTCAAAAGTGCACCTATTGCGCATCACTATTACATGTAGTTAAATAAAAACAACAAGGTACAAGTATCAGCTTTTGACTTTCAAAAAAAAAAAATGCTTTGTCAACTGACAAATGGAACCAAATAAAATAAGTTTTTTTATACAACGTGGCGGAGTATTATGTTTTCATGTTGGCCGTCCGTGTGTCTGTCCGTCCGTCCGTCCGTCCGTCCGCAGTACGTCCGTCCGTCCGTCTGTCCGTCCGTACTTCGTTTCCGTTCGATGACTTAAGTATGTATTAATGGATTTCCTTCAAATTTTGCATATGCATTTGTTCTGAGAATGCCTCGCTTGGGATTGTTAACGGGCAAATTTCGTTAATTTCTGACAGAGTTGTGGCACTTGTCAACGTACAAAAAATGGTTTCTGGCCTCTAGTTCCTTTAATACTTTGAGTATCATGATGAAACTTCACAAACATGATTGAAGTAACAAAAGCTTTTATATGAGCACCAAAATTTTATCATCGGGGGTTATCTGTCCCTACCCTGGGACTATAACATGTAAAATCATGAAAAATTCCATATAAAATCAGATTTGAAGCAATTTTTCTGAAACTTTCAGCAAATGATCAGAATGATGAAAGCCTCCAGTGATGCTCTGATTTACCCCATGGGAGTTATCTCCCCTGCCCCCGGCTATATACATGTATAAATCTGTAAAAATCGGTGTGTGAAAAAGGTTTGCAGTGGCGGCGTATCACGCAGTCGTTTGCGATGCTTTTATTTTGTTTTGGTGGCGATAGTGGTGGTGGTGGGGGAGGGGTGGGGGATGGCATGAGGGGGAGGCTTCATTCATACCCGATTTATTTAAAACAAAATAATAATAAAACTCTTTGAAAACGACAAAGAATTATAAATAAACACCTAATGCTGATGTGTTTTGCAATGTTGAAGAATTTGGAAGGGAGGGAGAGGGGGAGTGCGGGGGCAATTTTGCAATTTTCTACGATATCAATTTTGAATGCAAACCGTTGGTTGGAACTTTTTAGCCATTTTTGTAATATTCAGTTGTGGTAGCTTATATGTAAAAGTTTCATGAAGCAGGTAACATCAATGCATTCATTCCAGTTGGCGTCATTTTAACATGGTCTTCTGCGACGTCCAACATAATACAACAGTTATAAACTTCGCCATCCTGAAATTCTATCTTAATGTTGATTTCAATTTTACGAAATGGGGTGGCATCCGTCCGCGGAGGCACAGATGCTGTTCCAAACAGCGTTTCTAGCCACATAGAAATTTGCTACTGCGAGATATTGCAAGCATTTTGGATGCATTTACCGGATGATAATGACGATGAATCAAGGCCTAGCGGGCTCATGACGTCAAAAAGACGTCGTTCTGACGACGGTACGACATCATTACGTCGCATCTACGTCAAAACGACATCATTACGACGTCACGTGCCTACTAGAAAGGCTATTTGTAATACTCATTTTGTTCAGAGTCTAAAAATGAAGTTGACTGTTCGTGTTGGCCGAGATATGAACGCCTTGGACTCATAATCTAGATGTCGCAATTTTGGTTCTAGCCTGACTATCTGCTATCGCCTCTCGATTGCGGGTGAAGTGCCAAGGCATTCCGATAGTCGGTAGCAAAGCATGTCTCTAGACTGACTACATATTGCTACTGCGCAAGTTGTTTACATGTACCAGGCGCTTGCTAATATAAAAGTCTTGCTGTTCCATTCGTGGTTTCGGTGGATTCACAGAGTATCCCAAGCCCCTTTATAGCTTAGAACTACTCCTGGCTTTCTTCCACCAAAGAACAGTCCTCTGGTATAATGATCCGATGTGATCGAACAAGAGTATGAAGGAAGCAAAAAACAAAAACAAAAAAAACAAAAAAAAAAAAGAGAGAGAGATCCGACAAAATCGGGGATCACTTTCTCATACAGGCCGTCAGATCAACCGCACTAACATCACGTTCAAAGTGACTTAACATCACGTGAGTACACTAAAAGCAAAAAGAAGTCTGCACATTTGCTCAGTCTAACCAGAACCTTTGCTTTGTTTGTTTTAGATTTCCCAGAATTGTTATTGCAAACTGAAGACACGAAAAGACTTCATGCTGACTGTAGTCTTCCCCTACTCACACGTGTCAGAGGTACGTTTCACGCAACACCAATCATATATACAAATGTCTTAGTTCGTGACCTTGACCTAGAGTCATGAGCAGGAGTGAGGATGGTGCTGATTAGAATTTTAAACCAATATCTACCATCATATCAAATATAATTTAAATCTATCAAAGTTTTGAAGACTATGAGAACTTAAAACCTTTTACGTTTATCTTTAATATTAAATTTCCAAGTCCGTGACCTTAACCTATAGTTATGAACAAGGGAGGGGATGGGGATGAATAAATGTTCGGATATCACACCATATTCATTCACACCATATTCAATAGATAGATAGATAAATCGATCGATAGATAGATAGATAGATAGATAGATAGATAGATAGATAGATAGATAGATAGATAGATAATTTTAATTCTGGTGTTTTGCGATTATTGTTGGTAGTGAGAGAAATGTGCCGCATTAGAAAAGGTACATTGCTCATTACATCCTAAGACTTTGAGTTCAGTGTTAATTAATTTTGATTCATTTCATCTACTGAAATGAACGTCGTAAAAGCAACCATGGCGAATGTTCGCGCTTATCCAATCTATAAAAGTTCATACCATTTCAAATGATGCCAAATAATCTTTTGTCTTGAATCAACTCACGTTCGTCACTTTAATATCTTTCAACTGAGACTGAAGTCACGGAATGGCGTAAGTTGTCATTTTTGCCTCTGGTTTAAGAGCGATGAACGGATAATGCCCAGACACCCTGCAGAAAGCATGCCTATGTCAGCCGATTACGTGTTTCCATACAAAGCTTAGAATGTACCAAGCACGATATATAGAGAATACCATGTTACTGTCTTTGATATTAAGTTTATAAGGTGAAACCAGAAACAGCTTAGGAATGGCGAGGCTTGCCGAGTCAGTCCGATGTGTTTCTTGTCGAGCCTGATTAATCTGATGTCTAAAGACGCTTACATGGTTTTCTATTTATCATGCATCATTAGAAAATTATAAGGCACAAGGAGCTAAAAAGAAAACGAATTCAGTTTTGATGGAATTTGTTGACGAGGGCGTTATGGTATTAGCCGTTGACGTCATTTAAGTAATTAAACGCCGTTTCAGTATGTAGCCAATCGTCTTCAGAGATCGCTTCTAAAGGTACTTCCTGATATCATATGCGCAAGCGCAGTTCTAAACTGACATGATATGTTATGTTATCATACCCCTGTTCCCAGGTGGAATTTTCAGCAGAGACATGCCAAATATTACCAGACACATTCATATTCCGGGATTAAGGTGGTGATTTATGGTAAATGCAAAAATCTGCATAAAACCATAAAAAAGTATCTCCCTGAAAGTTAGCAGACATCTCATTTTTGTTGTTCTCTACGGTTTAGAATACAAAATAGAAGTCCATGCTGCTTAAAAACCGTTTCTGCAAGGAAAAATCAAAGGGTAATTTCTGCGCAGAAATCTAAAAATACTAACTTCATTATTGAAAATTTACATAGCGCAGAATATACGTTATTGTATTATGAAGAGCGTCCTAGCAATTATTTGTCCAAACTCTTTCTCAAATTGTAAGATAGACCAGATGAAAACAGTAGTTTTTTTTTCTCAAATGTTCAACCATGTACAAGGGTCATATACACTGGATGCATTCATTAAATATAGGGTAGACTAGCATACTTATATCACAGTATCCGAACGTACTGTACCATCTCGCCCGGTTTTCATAGCGTTGAATCGAGAGTACATACATTCGCTTATAACCAGTAGTCGGAAATCATTATGTTTTGAGATTTTATCCAGAATTTGCTGCGTCATTTATAGTTATTCAGCTTCGAAAATGTACAGTAGACTAGTACAAGGGTCATATACACTGGATGCATTCATTAAATATAGGGTAGACTAGCATACTTATATCACAGTATCCGAACGTACTGTACCATCTCGCCCGGTTTTCATAGCGTTGAATCGAGAGTACATACATTCGCTTATAACCAGTAGTCGGAAATCATTATGTTTTGAGATTTTATCCAGAATTTGCTGCGTCATTTATAGTTATTCAGCTTCGAAAATGTACAGTAGACTATTCTGAAAAATTCTAAAGGAGAATCCTATGGAAGCAAGAAACATCAGAACTCAAAAGCAAAAAAAAAAAAAAAAAAAAAAAAAAAAAGAAATATAGATTAAATACTTGTTACAAATATCCCAGGGGTCAAACTATTGTGAAGGACTTTTAAGGCCGCCAGACAACAATCAACAGGTTTATGTTGAAGACAAATGCAGACGGACTGCAAAATCTTTAGGATAATAAAGAAGGAAAAACATTGGGTAGTAGGTTCAAATGTGTCACACTGATTTTACACAAGACAAGGCGCGTTTAGTGTTTCTTTGATAACTTACTTCGTGTTCTTATACTTATATGTATCTATGAAAGTAATAGTCTGCTGTACGTAAAATAGTAGGTTGTCGTAATTTGAAATTTTATATGCCACACATTGTATCCCATCATATAAAATGTTTTCATTTTATTTTGAAATTGTGAACAATTTGTATAGGAAACAAAAAACTAAATTCAGTACGTCTTTTTTTTATAATAAGGCTTCAGCAGAAATGAATATTTTTTCCTAAATAGCACATATTTTTCAGACAGAAAAATTCCAAGCAGTGCAATTGTGCACGTATCTTCCAAAATATAATACGTTCAAAGAAGCTTGTAACAGTGGTATCGAAATAATTTTGTTCCTGTTACATCGATTACAAATTTTACAGCGTCATGTTCATCTGGGTCACGGTTTTTACACAGAACGTATGACAATTGGCCAAAGAGGGTTTGAGACGTTCTAGTAAGGCAACATGATTTAAAAAAATATTTTAACGAAGATACCCAAGAAAGGCTCAATCACAAAGCGCAACCAAATTGTCTCACATACAATTCTTGCAGTAC
Source organism: Ctena decussata (assembly GCA_963989385.1). Taxonomy (NCBI): domain Eukaryota; kingdom Metazoa; phylum Mollusca; class Bivalvia; order Lucinida; family Lucinidae; genus Ctena; species Ctena decussata. Next base: position 13,474,929 of record OZ022498.1, read on the forward strand.
AAATATTACTTTACGTCTGACAGAATAACTTCGGAGATTTGCGACATATTGTGACAGTCGCAAACTCAACATCACTAAGAAACGTCGCTTTTGATTGGGTGACGCCAGGTTTTAAGTTTCCAAACGTATCTGCTCTTGAGGCAAAGTACAATGCAGTATGCTTTGAAAGGTGAAAACGAGAATAAGAACATTAGAATGGGCGTTATTGTAATGAAAAATATATCATTTAGGGACTTGAATTGTCGGTTTTATGGTCTCCAAACGTATCTGCTCTTGTGGCAAAGTACAATGTAGTATGCTTTGAAAGGTGAAAACGAGAAAAAGTACATTAGAATGGGCATTATTGTATTTAAAAATGTATCATTTTGGGATTTGAATTGTCGTATTTATGGTCGCGTCGCCGATAATCAAATATCCGACCATAAGACTAATGGCTTTATTCTCCTTAAGACAATTCTGATTACAATTATCCCCTACATGACAAAATGGAACAGTGTATTTTCATTTACAGATTTACATTTACAGTGTATTACATCAGCAAGATAGATAGAAAGCATGTTTTTCTTCAGCTGCAGTTTTTATTGAAAGCATACAGAACGCTTTTCTTCTGGCTTTCGATGCCAGATATTATCAGGGTCATAGATGAGGCTTAAGTAGCCGAAATACCAAAGTATATTCCATGTTCCTTCGTTTGAATGTTATTGCTGCTCTTGAAGGAACTTCTTAAGATTTGGCTTGTTTATCCTGATACTCCCTTTGATGAAGCCTAAGCTGTTGTGAGATCATCCAAGTATTGAGCCTGTAGAAAACTCATCGAAAATACATTAAGAAAGATTTTTCAAAGTGGCCAATGACATCTCCATTGGTCATTAAATCAGCAATTGTAATTACCATTACAATTACAATGGTTTATTGTTTCATCTGAATTTCCAAATAAGACATTAACGATTTCAACGATGACATAGCAGGTTGTTGATAACTAGTGACAAACAGTCAAACAGACAGAAAGATACAAAGTAAAAAGTATGCAAAGACCAGGAACTGAAACAATCAAAATCCAAATCCAGCCCTCAAACCATAGTTGGAAACAACTAAGATTACAAATAATCAAGATACAGAGAACATATGGCCAACCGAGTGAGCAGCTTGTTCCCAAAAGGTGGCCACTCAGCAACCCAAACCGAACCAAAAATAATAATAGCATACATAAGGTAAAACATCACAGAAACTCTGACACCAAAAACAGGCAACAAAGAACCACAACAGAACTACCGCCTTGGAACGGTCAGTAATGAATTACTGGGGGGCTTAAATCGATTTTACAGGCCCAACCTCACCCTCAGTTTCTGAAGTGGTACAAAACATTTAGTTGGTTGTTCGGTTCGCATGATAACCCTCTAACTCGTCAATGAATCATCACGGTAAACACATAAATCAAATTTCAACACCATGAAGAAGCAAAGACGAGGACTCAACAGATACAACGGGCCGTCTGACAGGTGGAGATCCCTGTCCTGCCAAACAACCCCACTGGAAATCTGCAGCAAAAGAAGGTCACCAGTTGAGCCCCGGTGGACCAAGCAACAGAAACAAAGACCGACAGAAACAAACAAACATAGCAGAAAGACGTAAATGCTCTAACTGACTTTGACACACGAATGTATCAAATATGCAAGATAGAAAAATCTTGCCAGCACCTTTACAATTGGGACATCGGAATTTAACAGATAATTAAATTTATGACTGTCTGGGAAATCTCTAAAGTTTGGATGCAAGTCAGTTATGCTATTACATGTATATAATTCATTTTTACGGGATGCATGAAGATGAAAGTGAACTAAGACATGCATTTCATCTTCTGTTGATAACTTTTTTTTTTTTTTTTTTTTACAAAAAGAACAAAACCGGTCTCCACCGCGAATCTGGTTACTTGTTCTTGTTTTCGTACACCAAACCCTGTGAATTCTATTTGATACCCAATTTAGTATCAAGGTACCCTTCCATACAGAATTAACTCTTAAAAGACATGTAAAATTAAAATCTTAAAGAGTTCCTTCAAGAGCACAGAACACATTCAGAAGCATGAACAGGGGCCAGACTACGTAGTTTTGACTAATAAAGCCTCATTAGTATCAAATTTACTGAAAATATTAACCGTATTAAACCAGTACATTCTAAATTTTTCAACAAGGAAAAATTGTAATATAAACACAGCCGACGGATCATCAGACCCGATGCCAACAAGTCTACAAATATTGTCTTAGAAAAAAAAGGTAGAAACACCATTTTTGTGAAGATTTTTACTAATCGAGAACACTTCTTGAAGCAAAAGATTTGGCAATTCCATAAGCTAATGCTTATATTTGGAAGCGTGTATTACACAAGAAAAGGTTACTGATAAACGACCCAGGTCTCACTTAACCGCAACATCGTTGTCATTTCAAACATCAGTTGGTAACGTCTTTGAAATTGCGGCATCCTCGACAGTGTTGTGTAAAACATTGACTATTTCGGATTTTTTTCCGGCAAAGAAACAGATAAAAATGGAATCATAGGCCACAGAAACAGATAAGATAACGATAGAATTAAAAACAAGAGGGCCATGAGGCCCTGAATTGCTCACCTGAACAATTGGCAAGGTGGCTTTTACTTATCATGTATGAAATTGTCAAAATATGAGTTTTGGGTCAAAAGTCAAAGAATGACCATAACCACTTGTACTCATAAATCTTCATGTACTCATTAAGACAACCATATATACCATTTTTAGGCCAAAATCTTCAAAACTTTCCATGAATCTTATGTTCTAGCATTTTCCCAAAAAACCCAAGGTCACCATTTGAACAGTCTTGGTGGTACTCTAGTACTCCATGCTATTTACCAAGTTTCAAGGCCATAAGTGTATTGGTTCTGGAGAAGAAAAATATTAAAGATTTATACCTTAAGTGGTTATGGCAGCCTAGTTGGTCATGTGACCTGGACCGTTTGAACAAATTTTCATTCAATCAACCCCTGGAGGCTCTATATGAAATATGTTCACAATTGGCCCTTTGGCTTTTGAGGAAATGGTTGAAAATGTCAAAATATGAGCGATTTGGATCAAAGGTAAAAAAATGACTTTGACCTCTTGTACTCATAATTCTTCATGAACTCATTAAGACAACTGTATATACCAATTTTTTAGGCCAAAATCTTCAAAACTTTCCATGAAATCTTATGTTCTACCATTTTCCCTTATTTGACCTTGCTGTAAAAAGGTCAAGGTCAACACAAGGTCATAATTTGAACAATCTTGATAGTACTCAAGTACCCAATGCTACATACAAAGTCTCAAGGCCATCGGTCAATTGGTTCTGGAGAAGAAGATTTTTAAAGGTATTTACCATATATGGGCGTGGCGGCCATGTTGGTCATGTGTCCAGGACCATTAGAATAATTTTTCATTCCCTCAACCCCTTGAGGCTCTATGTGAAATTTGGTTTCAATTGGCCCAGTGGTTTTAGAGCAGATTGTTTGAAATTGTCAAAATTTGAGATTTCTGGGTCAAAGGTCAAAGAATGACCTTGACCTCTTGTACTCATAAATCTTCATGTACTCATTAAGATGATTGTTATATACCAATTTTTAGGCCAAAATCTTCAAAACTTACCATGAAATCTCATGTTCTAGCATTTTCCGATATTTGACCTTGCCGTACAAAAGGTCAAGGTCAACCCAGGGTCATAATTTGAACAATCTTGATAGTACTTGAGTACCCAATGCTACATACCAAGTTTCAAGGCCATCGGTCTACTGGTTCTGGAGAAGAAGATTTTTAAAGGTTTTTACCATATATGGGCGTGGCGGCCATGTTGGTCGTGTGACCTGGACCGTATGAATAAGTTTTTGTTCCCTCAACTCCTGGAGGCTCTATATAAAATTTGGTTTCAATTGGCCCAGGGGCTTTTGAGGAAATTGTTTGGAATTGTCAAAATATGAGAGTTCTAGGTCAAAGGTCAAAGAATGACCTTGACCTCTTGTACTCATAAATCTTCATGTACACATTAAGATGACTGTAGATACCAATTTTAGCCCAAAATCTTCAACAGTTTTCAAGATATCTTATGTTCTAGCATTTTGCCATATAAAAGCACAAGGAAGCATATTTGACCTTACCGTAAAAAAGGTCAAGGTCAACCCAAGGTCATCATTTGAACAATCTTGGTAGTACTCCCGTACCCGATGCTACATACCAAGTTTCAAGGCCATCGGCCTACTGGTTCTGGAGAAGAAGATTTTTTTAGGTTTTTACCATATATGGGCATGGCGGCCATGTTGGTCATGTGACCAGGACCGTTTGAACAACTTTTTGTTCCTATGGTCCCAGGAGGCTCTATATGAAATTTGGTTACAATCGGCCCAGCAGTTTCAGAGGAGAAATCGTTTGAAATTGTTGACGGACGGACGGACGGACGGACGGACGACGGACGACGAAGGACGACGGAGCCTTACCATCCTATAAGCTCCCCCGGAGCCTCTGGCTCAGGTGAGCTAAAAAATGGATTACTTTTCATGGGATTTGTTTGATGTATAAACGCCGGCAAATACCTTACAATAAAATCCTCCTATTTTTATTCAGTTTGAGTACTCATCGCTTGAATCTCTCCACCCATTCCCACCTCAACAAAATTCACTCCTATAAAAGAAATAATTTATAAAGTAAAGCCAAGCCAGGCATGGCGGATTTCAATGAGCGCGTAGTGATACACAGATTTCAAACTCGTGTAAGCAGATTTCAAACTCGTGTACACGTAAGCTGTCCCAGCCCATAGGCAAGACAGGATTTTCCAGCACTGCACAAAGTGGTCAATGGAACGTCCCGCAAAAATTCACGAAAATATCAACGGATTTCGCCACATTACTACCTGTTTGATATGGAGAAATACATTCTACGTTTGCTGGTATGGCTAGTTTGACCGATGGATACGATACATAGTCATGAAATCGATAAAACGAAGCATCAACCTAGCGTGTGTAAAACCGGTCCGCTCTTTTTGGTGGGCTGTTCCGTTTCCTAAAAAGGTTGTTCCGGATCTCGATCCATACAGTGATAATAGTGAGCTTCGTGGTCTCAGCTGAACGATATCTTGTTTAAAGGTAGGTTCCTGCGATAGCGATGTCAATTATGTCCACAAAATAATTTCGTCTTTTTCTGAGCAATATTGAATTCTCTTATTTTTCTGAATTTGTTGCAACTGAGAATCTTGTCAGATGTTGAAGAAAATAGTCGTTTTCCCTTTTGGTTTATTTTCTTTCGTTGGAATTCCAGTTCTAAAAATAACTATGTTTATTATGTCTATAAGTGCGCAATTTCTGATGCCAATCTCCAAAGGTCAATTTTCCCTTGACGTGAGCTCTCCTAGAGGTCCTGGCATGGCGGATGGGTTAAAATTATCCCAAAATGCAATGCAGCATGACATCAGCTGCGTTATCTATTTTTGGCGCGAACTAAAAATAGCGCTAACTGGTGTGCGAAGCAGAGTTAGGAAATCCCTTGCAAAACAACTTTTCTATATTTTTTTGATTTGCACTTTTTAGTGAAACTTATTAATTCCCTTTTATAAGTGCTTTCCAACAACTTGGATGAAAGTTCATCAAAATTATGATGCATTCCAAAGTACAGGAACCTACCTTTAAATTCTCTATGAACTTCTTACTAATAGTCGAGATAAAATAATACAAAAATAATGCAATAATACAGCACTAGAACAATGCTTGGAAAGAACCTAGAAACCTGTGCAATCTAGATAGGCTTCTAACATTTTCATAAATTGATGTTCACCGATCTTCGGTAGTCATTTTCATAAAAAGATGCTCGATCACACAATTCAGACGTGTCTAACCACTCTGACAGACGTTAAGCTCTCTTCGGGCTACAATGTGGATGAATATGACGAGGGGCGTATTTGGTTGTGCCACGTTTTATACGTAACCACCAATGGTGGCTCTATGCAAACATGACAGTTCCTATGATACTAGCCCGTGTTTGTTACGAAATAGACAGGTATTTAGAAAGTGAAACAATGTCTGCTAACAAATATGTTTATTAAATAAAACTGTAATTTAACGGAATAGGCATGTTTTTCTTTGCTTCCGGTCATCAATACGATGCTTCTTATGCCGTTTGAATTTTGTTCGATTTGTATGCTATATTGTGTCTAGCATAATGTCCATTTCACAAGGGAGAGAGAAAGACGAGCGCCGGACTGGCCGTCTACTTGTGTATCAACGCATGTTGCCTATTTCCTTTGGTGCAAGAAGAACACATTCTTTGATTGTAGAACTCTCGCCTGTTATTCAATGTCTTGCATTAAGGGCACATTTAGGTAAATGGCTCAGTTCATTTACTTGTTCACTTGTATGGTCTTTTAAATACGCACCATGTTTGATTCATGTATGGTAAGTACAAACTGAGCGTGTCCATTACCACTACGGCGTCACGTAAACTAGATTATATAAAAGATACTTATCCTGATTATGTAACTAACAATAATGTGAAGCCATTTAAAACAAATAGAACGTCTCAGCAGGGATATATAATTCATCGTAACAGGAAATGTTTATACAAGCATTGGACGTCTACGCAAGTAAATGCGTGCAGATTCATTATTTTTCCTTTGAATTCACTTTTTGCATTATTTGAGCCGCGACGCGAGAAAACCAACAATGTACATGTAGTAGTGCGCCCAGCAAAGACTCAGATCAGCCTGGGCATCCGCCCAGTCTGATCAGAGCCTTTGCTATCCGCATATTGGTAGCTTAGACCCTTAGCTACCCTTTGAGCACTTAACGAAGAGTCAGGTCAAACTAGACGGATGCCCAGGCTGATTCGAGTCTGCGCTGGGCGCACAACCACATTGTTGGTTTTGTCGCGTCGCGGCTCATTTGTAGAATTACTACGGTATTTAGTCACAGCACTATTTGTATCTGTCAGTAGTGTAAAGGTGAATGCGTACTTTTCAGTATTTAAAACTCTGTCACTTCCATTTCTACACTGTACTTTTATTTTCAATGGAGTTAAACTCTTAAATGTCAATGTCTACACCATTAAGATAATTCTTCCCTGTATGAATAGGTAAATAAAACACAGATCGGACATGTGGTTCATCGTGAATGCAGACTACCATAGCGGCACGTACTATTAAACGCACTTGTGCGCCGGTCCTCTTAATTGGAGCAGTTAATGCAAATAATTCAACTTAATGGATATCTTTCCTAAGGTTTTATTCTGGAACATAAATTACACTGATCTGTGAAAGGAGTTGAGTTCAAAGTGTAGGCGGATACATTCAGTGCAAAGAGGAGAATAAAAGATGTATCATTGTTATTTCTTTATAATATACTATATATAAGCCGCGACACGACAAAACCAACAAAGTGGCTCAGCGCCCAGCGACGACTCAGATCAGCCTGGGCACCCGCTCTGATTACATTCCATTTTATCCTATCCCACAACCTCGACAGCTGACTGCAACAATCCTCTTCTACCATCTAGTCCTAGTTTAAGCTGCCCTAGTTCCGCTGATAGAGCCAATTTCTGTCCACCATTCTACGGTAGCATTGCCCCGTGTTCCCGCTTTGAAATAATCCTTTAACGTTATCTAAACAACTATAAAAATAAAAATATAACACAAGATAGTTGAATTACAGAAAAATGCGTGGAAGTGACAGTTGAATAAATAACATTTGTGCCGTGGCACGAGAAAACCAAAAAAGTGGTTGTGCGCCCAGCGCAGACTCAGATCAGCCAGGGCATCCGCCCATTCTGATCGGAGTCTTCTCTGTCCGCATGAAGTAGCGACCCTTTAAGCGCTTCGCGCAGAGTCTGATCAGCTGGGCGCACAGCCACTTTGTTGGGTTTTTTCGTGTCGCGGCTCAATTTTCAATGATGTACTTCTTTCGAATGCAGAAATTAAAGTTTCCTGCTAGGATCTAAACGTAAACGTTCCTACTGACATAATATCAACATAATCTAACCGTGACACGCGAAAACCAACAAAGTGGCATGTGCGCCCAGCGATAACTCAGATCAGCGTGGGCATCCGCCCAGTCTGATTAGTCTTCAATTTGCCTATTAAAGGAAGCTAAGGGTCTAAACTAGCTCCATGCAGACAGGGAAGACTCTGATCAGACTGGTCTGATGTCCAGACTGAGCTGCGACGTCGCTGTGCGCAAATGCCACTTTGTTCGTTTTGCCGTTGTCGCGGGTTATATGTTGAAAGACGCGTCCGTTGTAAACAATAAACACCTTATCCTTATCCCCCAACCTTCCCCCTTCCAACAGAGAGAGAGAGAGAGAGTTATAGTTATCAAGCTACGGAATCATTATTTTCAATTAAGTGAGCAGATGAGTTCCATGATTGTTGTTTCAATTTATATTCAAATGATGGAAAAGGTAAGGCTTTTTGGTGGTAGGCAAGTGACAGACTCATAATCTGACTCCAAAACAAATATGCTGTTCTGTTTTTTTTTTATGTGGCAAATGGCCCTGTACTGTCCGAAAAGTGTTTAAAGACCCCGATGTTACTGTTTGTAGTGTCTACTTATTGAAGTGTCCGAAACATTATCCTCGTGTTTACGTCTATAAAAACTTTTGGTAAATCAGAAGTTTAGTACCTCATACATTTTTTTTGATTGTGGGTAGCTTTGGTACTTGCGAAAGAATTGCTCATTTGGCTATTCGCTCGTATTGCCTCACTACTTGAGTTCCGTAACTTCATGCTAAGAGGAGCCCCGGTAGCTCACTTGATTAAGCGCTACCCAGCTGATCTAGCGGTCTCGGGTTCAAAACCCGTTAGAGGGGGAAATCTTTTCAACCGTAAACGGGATTCTATTGCACATAGCTTTTCATTATCACACACAAGTTTTCCTGATATGACTGAAATACTGTTTTGAAAGACGTAAAATTGCAAGTCATCCATCCATCCATTTAATGCTAATACAGTGAATTTGTATTAACCGTGGAATCTGTGTCACACCATCGATCGTTAAGACAGCTTGTCACCCTATAAATCTTCTCTGACACTATCGTTGATAATGTACCAATAAGAAAGGGAGCAGAATCATTATTTATAGACTGGCTATAGAATGGATGAAAACTTACTATTTTCGCTTTGGGATAAAATTCATTATCAGACTAGTAGCTAGTCTAAACAGCAGCATCCCGCGCTTTGACGAAGATTTATCAATTACTTTATAGATTTTTTCCAGGATCAACATACCTGACCATCCATGCAGGCCGATCTGAGTCTTCCTCATTCGCATGATTAAAGTTCAACAAAGTTCATGCGAATGAGGAAGACTCAGATCGGCCTTCCTCATTCGCATAAAAATGCATTTTGTTCATGCGAATGAGGAAGACTTAGATCTGCCTGCGCGGATGGTCAGGCGTTTAGGGTCTGTGTGCATCAGTTTTTCTTTGTACATCGGTTGAAAGAGGCTTAGTTGTAAAATGATACCGTCTACATGTCAAAATGCACATTTCCCTTCGCAGGTGTACTGACCAATCTTGATTTGAGCCGCGACACGAGAAAACCAACAATGTGGTCGTGCGTCCAGCGCAGACTCAGATCAGCCTGGGCTTTTGCCCAGTCCAATCAGACTCTTTGCTAAGTGCTTAAAGGGTAGCCAAGGGACTAAGCTACCTTCATGCGGACAGCAAAGGCTCTGATCAGACTGGGCGGATGCCCAGGCTGATCTGAGTCTGCGCTGGACGCACGACCAGATTGTTGGTTTTCTCGTGTCGCGGCTCATTTATTTATTTAATTATAGACTTTTACGATATGGCGAAGGGAACGAAGATTACATCAGACCATGTACTACGTCATCGACCTTCTTACCGCCACCCTACTTCGTGAAGCGGAGTACTAATATGCCAAGCCGTGTCAAGATAATTTGTAGGCGGTGCTATAAACTAAATGAAATCATCAGTGATCCAACGATAGTATGACAGAGATTTGTTACTCAGTCCGTAAGCACTTTATGCTAACCCGGAAAACTGCTATAAAATGACGTAAACTCGTAAGTCACCAATCCATTTTCACAGTATCCAAACACACTGTACCATCTCTTCCAGTTTTCATAGTGTTGAATCGAGAGTACAAACATTCGCTTGTAACCAGTAGTCGGAAATCATTATGTTTTGAGATTTTATCCGGAATCTGCTGCGTCATTTATAGTTATTCAGCTTCGAAAATGTAAAAAGGTAAGTTTAATATAATTTGCTCTTCGGTCTTTTACTTTATTGTCCTGTGCAATGTCGTGTATGGGTGGGTAGTAATTGGTACAGTATTCAAATCGCCCTTGGCATGATTCGAAAACCATTTTGAGCCTTTTCTAACATGTTTTATAAAAAATCTTTAAAATATACGGAAGGCGTTATCAATCTACAGTTTGTTAAGTTTGATAGTAGGATGATAGCTAGGTTTTGCACGACACAAACTCGTGTTAAATTAGCTGTTCGGAATAAAATTTCTGTGACGGCCATGAGGTTTTCATTGTACAGGGTAATAAAATAAAAGACCGAAGAGCAAATTATATTAAACCTACATCCTTACATTTTCGAAGCTGAATATGACGCAGCAGATTCCGGATAAAATCTCAAAACTTAATGCTTTCCTACTATTGGTTATAAGCGAATTTTGTACTCTCGATTCAACGCTATGAAAACCGGAAGAGATGGTACAGTGCGTTCGGTTACTGTGATTTTATGCTAAGACACTTATCAGACTGAGTGGATGCCCTCTCTGATCTGAGTCTCGCTGGGTGCACATTCAACTTTGTTGGTTTTAGCGTGTCGCAGCTCATATAAAGGATGAGATTGTTTGCAAACAACATTATATATTAACGAAGAAAAAATAACAGACTTAGTTTGATTGTGTCTGCTAATGACCAGTAGTGATATATGAAACACTGGATGTGCTCTCTAGCACCGGATTAAGGAAGACTCTATCAAAAATTCCTCTAAATGAATCCAATGATCCCAAACGACCAGAAAATCAACATCGGCACTATGATAAGTACAGAGAGGATGTTACATGTATGGCTGGCACTCGGACAGAACACCAGCTGCAGTGTAGGTCTGTATAATTCTTTGGAAGCAAGACTACACCAATAAAGTGAAAACAGAAAGCCTTGAGTCGAGAGACAGAAAGAAGTTATATATGCTGGGCAAGAGAAAACTAAACAATCCCTATTTCGCTGTAAAAGAGAATACTGCAGACCCTTGTCCTACATAACCCTAATGTCGAAAGTTTCCAGGCATCATAGCCTTATCGGCCATAAGATTGTGCTGTCACAATAGGATACAACAGCGATCACAAGTTAGCCTGATGTTTGCGTCAACAATGACTCGATCATTACGTCAATATCGGGCACGGAGAGGGAAGTCCGTTGCTTTCCGAGTCCTGCAGATCATGTTTTTGTTTCGAATGTTTAGCTCATCCGATCTGAAGGCTCTGAGGAGCTTTTAGGATTGCCAGACTCCGTCATACGTCGTCGTTTTTCAACATTTTTAACGACTTTTTAAAATCCACCAGGCTGAATGTAACCGAATTTCAAATAGAACGTCCAGGGCTTTCGGGAATTTAATATAGAGTGTCCAGGGTTTTGGGAAACGAAGGTTTGTTCAAATGGTCTGGGTCACATGTCCAACATGGCTACCAAGTCCATATAAGGAAAAGCATTAAACTCTGTTTCTTTTTGCAACGGGACCAATAGACTGAGGGCTTTAAAAACTGGTTTATAGCATCGGATACTCGAATGCTACAAAGGAATTGACATTGATTTTTTTCTACGGCAAGGTCAATTTTGCTTTCTTGTACTTGCATATTGGAATATTCTATAACAAAAAAAACAACAAAAAAACTATTCTTCAATAAGCTATCCATTCTAATAATCCGAAATTCAGGTTTCTCTATCGGATGAATTTACATGTTTTAGCTAAGTTAGTTTGGATATATTTGATTCATTAGATCATGAAGAAAATTACAGGACATCTAGATATCTTAAAGTGTATTTTTTTCAGTAATTTGAGCATGTTTACCATAAAAAAATTAACAGCATACTGTCTCTGTTATAGCAAAAAGTAAACATACATATATACAAGTGCTTTTTGACAAAAAATAAATAAAACGAAAATGAAGAGAGAGAGAGAGAGAGAGAGAAAGAGAGAGAGAGGGGAAAAAAGGAAAACAACAACAACAACAAAAAAAAAAAAAAAAAAAAAAGTTCACCCTTACTTGCGCGTATACAGCAGTGTCATTTCCATAGATTTTGCTTAGTAAACATGCCCAACTACGGAACAATTTCACCAAAGTTTTCCTGTGATCCTAAAATAAAATAAAGTAAAATAAAGGCTGATCAGGGACAGAGTCTTCGATGTGTTTTCTTTAAAGGCCCCATTGCTGTATCAGTATGAAAAATTTTGCCGTGAGGTATCGCTGTCAGCCTCTCACCATAGGTCGTCTTTGTAAATGACCACGATTAGTCAATTTTAAACAAATCAAACATCATTGAGTTTCACATAAATCGGTTTGAAAAGTTATCTGGAATTTCATTTGGCAACTTAAATGACCTACTTTCGATATCATTAATTTGAATAAAATGGTTAAAATACAATGAACTAGATAAGGAAAAATGTATTTTGTGGAGCTACCTGTCGTTTTCAAAAACACGTTTCCAGTTTTATGCATCAGTATTTGCACATCAACCCACATTTTATAACCGAACGTGAAGATTGAAGCGTTTTTCGTATTGATTTGTGTTGAGCGGTTTTACCACTGACTGGCCTATGGAGCCTTTAAGGGTAGGTAAGGGTCCAAGCTAGCTCCATGTAGACACCAGATATCTGATCAGACTAGACCTATGCCCAGGCTAATCTGAGTCAACGCTTGGCGCAGACTTTGTTGAATTTGTCGTGTCGTATGTTATTATGTGCTGTAGTATAATTTCTGGTTATTATGATGAAAATGTCTTTCGTCTTGTAAGTTCAAAGCTGTCAATTTTCTGATTATGTAACAGGTATTAAAAAATTAATACATGCAGTAAATGACAATTTTGAGCACCTATATAATGACACCTTAGCTGAATCAAATGATAAACCAGTCTTTTAGAACTGCGTAACGTAAACGTTGGCCGTTGTCCAATGTTTACTATTAATAATCGGAGATGCGCGGGAATGCCATAGACATAAATTGGAAGTAAGAAAAGTATTGCCTGTTTAAATCCAGGAGAATCTACACAGTAAATAGTAATGCTTGTTATATGAAATGGTTAACTGAATGACGATCCTTATTAGACTACTCTTAGCGAGAGGTTTGCTTATATTAGATTCACACGGTTTGTTAAAATATAATAATCGGCTACTATCAAGTAGTACAACGCACCGAAACACCAAAGAAAAAAGTGAGAGAAAGGATATCCAGAAAAAAGAAGTGTAGATATACGAAAACAAACACGAACAGTCCTACATAAATTTAAGACGGTCTGAGGTCTCCTACGACCTTGAAAAATTGGGTCAAACTCTCTAAAACCTAATCAACTGATTGTATAGCCTGTCCCAATGATGTACGAAAACAAAACGGGTATAATTCAACCGACTGAATCAACAGATACGGAGGATACAGACTGTCACGCCGACATACCGCACAAAAAAAACCCAAACAATATGTTCCCGCTGCCTAATGGTCAATCCAATCACGGCTGACAGATGTACTGAACTTGTGGACTTCCAATGTGTCTGTGTCAGTCTTGCTGTTGAGGGTGTATCCTGTATCATATCAGAACTTCATCCTGATTTATATGTTTGCTGTTCTGAACCATTGGTGAGTTAGAAGGCGTTCAGAATTTCCAGTATGGTACTGAAGCAGGACGTAATTCAGGATGAGGGTAACGCGCGTGAAATCCCGGTTAGTTATCTCTCTATCTCTAGTAATTTTGTCCCCCCCCCCACCTTCCATCCGTCCCTCACCAGAGGGGCAGCAGTATTTTGCTTTAAATTCATATCGGTATTAAACTCATTAAACCATTTTAGTCCATCAGATAAGTTATTCAGAAAAGCAGCTTAAGTTAAACAATGTCACGGGTTTGGAAGTTACTTCTGTCGAATCTGGCCCAAAGGATGTAAAACTTTTTTCGTGCTCAACTTCGCTGAGCATGGCTATTTACCTGCTTATAAAACGCAAATTATTGATAAGTAGTTTTTCTTGCTCAGTTTACCTGAGTATGAAATTTTCTGTGCTAATAAATATGAAAATGCCTACATTAGTTGGAATTTTCATATTTATCAGTAGAGAAAATTTCATGCTCAGCTAAACTGAGCATGAAAAAAGTTTTATAACCTCGGGGCCTGGGCAGGTTCCAGATCTACAGCCTCTTTGCTTTGGTGAAAATCTAACCATGTAAGTGTTGTCCAGATAGTTCATTCGATGTCTGTAAAATGTGACATCGGAATTAATTTCAACTTAATACGCCTTCACAACAGTAGTTTGTTGCTTTAATTTAAATGGCAAAACTTTATAAATTCATCTCGAAGCTAACATACATAACGAAAGTATATTTTCACAGACATTACGTAAATGTCACTAGGTCAAGATAAGATTATATAATCTTCATTAAATTCCTTGTGATATCATCTTTTAACTGGTCCAATCTGCAAAACCAGTTCTTTTTCAAGATAATATATACAAGGTTTTCGAGAAAACCTGTGATGATTTTAACGATCCGAATACATTTTGAACTGTTTAACTTCTGAAGAGAGGTTAAAGATCTTCTTATCATTATGACGTCGCGCACGGTTTTGGGGAACAAAACGTAACGTCAAACTGTCAAGCGGCTACTTTTTCCGCCTTATGAGAATGATAACCGCGGGGGTTGACTGTCTTATACCGAATGAAGTGAAGCCACGGAAACAAAAGACAACCAGTCCGATCCTTTAAACATGCTGTAAGGACTACATCAGTGAGAATTTATTTACAGTTTTGCTTATTCATTTGCTTTTTCAGTATAGGACGGATCTATTTGCATTTATAAACACGATATGAATTGAGTTTGTTGTACAAATTCTATCGGAAGCTGCTAATATAAACCACACTATATCCCTGTACGGTAGCTTTTAGCCGTTTCACGATAATTTATTTCGTTATACCATACTATCCTCTGTTTCCGTGTCGAACGAATTATATCTCTTGCGTCACCTTTCCCGTTTCTTTTCTTTCTGCTAGTCATCTTGCCAGGAGAAAGATTTTTTTTATGCTGGTGAAATATCATATACATGTATTTATATATTTATTGGCTTCAAACTTTGAAAAAAAATTCCGATTGCAAGAGAAAACATTGGTGTAAAGTCAAGCCTGCCTTATTAAACAAGTACCCAAGGGAGGTGCAAAAACCGCTTGCTTGAGACAGGTGGTTGCTTAATACAGGTCAATTTGTAAAGAAAATGGTAATTTTGGAAATGAAATTTTTGCCTTTTAATACAGTTATTTGCTTCACAGAGCTGACCTTTAAGACGTGTTAGACTATAATGACGCAGACCTGAAAATTGCTAGATAGCAATTTATAACTATAAGGTCTCATATGCATGTAACGTTTGAATTTCTTTATTTGACGCCGCGTTACAAAATTTAAGACCGATGTAAATGCGCATAACAATTTTATTGTTCAAGAGTATTTAATCCGAATTTAGCAGATAATACAAAAAGACAATGTACATTTTGGAAATTTGCTTTTTGCACAGATTGCTGTAAGTATTTTGTCCAAATCAGCTTAATAACATAGATAGGTGTAATTTGAAGAGTTTGGTGTCAAATTTGAAATTTGTTACAAAAATTAAGACCGCGGATTTTTAAATTTCTTTCCGTGTCCGTAGAGAAAAAGTATTTATTCTTATATAACTTATAAGTGATGCATAAGTACATTTGAATCATATACAAATATTTTCAAAAATTTGTTTATTCCGATACAATAAATACTCTCCGAAGTAAATAGCCCTGCAATTTTGACGTTAATTTGAGCGCGAGTTACACTTTTTTACTTTTAACAATAAATACCTAAGATGACGATTGTTGAAGAATAAATAATAAAATGAATATGGAGTTAATCGAGAAAATTTCCTCTTTTTCGTAAGCAAATTGCCACAAAAATTCACTTCGACATTTCTGTGTAGCATTCCTTCGAGTATGCCCACCATGCCGACTTTGTTACGAAGTTACACGCGTTTTAGCGCATAAATCAACCGTTTTGCGCCCGCGTTAGGATTTACATCGTCTCAAAACCAACTATTATTGACCCGAAAATAAATTAAATACCAATTGACGATTTCAAAAGAGTTTATGGCATAAAATCCGAAAAAGCAATGCTTCCGTAGGGCCCATTTCATATCTGTCCGTGAATGTGCCCCAATACTGTGCGCGACGTCTATGTCTTAAATACGGATTCTAAGTCTTATCTTCTAAATTTAGAGTTTATAATTATGCAAACGCGATAGAGGCCTGACTAGGGTGTAAGTAAACCCTCACTATAACGAGCTGACCATTAAGCCCTGTATTGCTCGACAGATATCATAGACATTTGATAAGAACGAAAAAAAAAATGATTTGAACTATCAATTTGCGATGCTATTCACTAACTGCCAAAATAGTCAAAACTGCCAAAACTGCAGGTGTTGAGACCAATATTCAATTTATCTATTGAAACACAACAGATACAGCGAACCTGTAGTAAGCAAGCACCTAAGGTATATTCAAAATATGCTTGCTTTAGATAGGTGCTTGCTTCATACAGGTACATTTTAATGTAATTGCCTGTTATGAGAACTGAAAACATACTTGCTTAATACAGGTAGATTGCTTAATTGAGTTGGCCACTAGGACCGGTTTCAACAACCGAACAGCTGACACATTTAGTCCAACAAAATAGTACTTTGTCAGAGGCTTACGCTAACGACACATGTTTTCAGCTTTTTCCACCAAAATAATTGCAATGGACTTGATTTTTCATAACGTTTCAGCTATTATGACAATTACACCATTCGAAATGCTACCAAACCCATTTGGTTGAGTTTCAAGTTTTAATAGCATTCAAAGTTCTGACTCGACTAGCACAAGAAAAAGCAACAGTAGTTTCGTAGAGGCATTTGCATATAGTGCCTGCTGTTCAACCTTTTGGCAACTAAAGACAAACAGGTTACTTCGGAATATTTTGACATTTTCATCATTTGGTTGCACTGGCCAACTGGCAAACAGACGCAAATTTCCACGAAACGATTTGTATCGAAATGGGAGTCAAAATTAGTCTATCCACTAGCTTCTGGCTTTTCAGTTATATGACATGTACAATACACACAACTTAATTGAACATTTGCCATAAAATATCATGCAGTAACTAATGTCTAAAACAAATTAAACTGATGATTTTATGTGGAAACCTAAAACAACAGGCCCTTCAAATGATACTACTGTGAAAAAAACGTGGTAAGGAAATAATAAATAAAATATAGAAACGCGCGTCCGTCGCACTAAATTTGGTTTGGATACGTTTTAGTTAGTACCTCTGGACCGATATTATTGCTGGTGGACAATTTGTCCCCGAGAATATCATCAACCCAGTTAGTCAGTGTTTCAGTGTTGATTCTGGTTCTCTGGCATTAGGGTCACTACTTAAATACTGATTTAAAGTAACCTTATTCCTTTTGATGTTCATCTGGTTAAATTTCTATTTTTTTCTAAACCTAAGGCTAGCTTGTCATAGCGATATAAATCTAAGCGGAGTTTGGCTTCCATTATTTTGAGTTGTTATGGCCTTTTGCGGGTTCTTGCTGCAGCGGTCACCTTTTCCAGACGCTCTTGTCTGTCTCGCTGCCTGTCGAGACCTGCGCATCATCTCATTTCTTTCAAAGATTTGGGGTTTAGCGATACTGAAGAAGTTATATACAGAAACGTGCGTATGTCGCACTAAATTTGGTATTAACGTAGTAAGTGATATTCAGACTCGTAAAACTTCTGCTGCGGTTTTTCATGTAATTATTAGGCCTCTCGACCTATAAGCCGAGTATAACCTCATCGTTGATTGGCTTCCTATTATTGTTATCATCATTATCTTTATTATTATTATTAGTTGTACTATATTAGTTCTCAGTACCTTTATCTGTCTTTCCTAGCTATTTTTCCCCTGTTTCTCTGGCTCAACTTTTTCTCTTTTTCTTTTCTTTTTTTTTTTTTTTGTTTTTTCTTTTCTTAAGTTTCTTTATTTTTTTTCACATTTGCTCTGTTAGGATCACTATCTATATTGTAACACGACTTACTTGCTAGGTTCAGCGGGCTTGCGGCGTCGAAAGACGTCGCATCAGCATAGAGGCGACATTATGACGTCACATCATGAAGTCGCATCGACGGTGATGTGTTGTCATCATGACGCTGCATGCCTGCGGGAACACACACTGGATTTTTTTACTTCTCTATGTTGAAGTTATTTGTATGCATACCTGGCCTATTATTTAATCTGCCATTCACATATATTTCTTCATTAGATGTTCATCAGGAGATGATTTATATAAGCTTCCTATCAGATCCTGTATCATATAATCATGTATATACGTGTAAATGTATATGTTGTATATGAAGATTTATCAATAAATATTGTTTAAAGAAAATTTGGTATGGATATGTTTATACCTGGAGGCAGTGTTGCAAAACATGGCCAATTGCCTCAAAGATTAATTTAAAGTGGTTGGTGTGTGTGTGTTTGTGTGTGTGTGTGTTGGTGGGTGCGGGCTGGGGCTTTTAGGGGCGTATCTAATGTAAGCAAGAATGAGTGAGATGGCTGGATGAAATAAGGTGCGATTCAATATTTCAAACACTTTTTTTTGTCTAATAAGGTAGCAGTTTGATCCACTCATTGGCAACACTGTAGATGTATCAATATTTAAACTTTATACAGTTGACTTTGAACATACAAATAGTATTCTATGCTGACTGAACACATCAAGCGTTTATAGACTGTAGACTCTTACTTTACGTGGTTTTCATATTTCTCCTTCAATCGGTTACGGGGTCCGTGTTACCTTTCTCATTGGTTACATGAACATCTCCATGTCCTTCTACCATGTAAGCTTATGGGAACAGCATTTGTGACTTCCCGTTGCTTCACTGGACAACCAGACTCTTTAAAAACAGGTCTGTCCATAACGGGTTCTGAGAAAACTCTTCATTTCATAGCTGACCTTTATCGATAAGGTATAAAAATGAAAAAAAGGCGGCCTTGTTTCCCCCAAAAGAGACCCCTTAATCTTAACCATGACCTTTAGTATCATGTATACGGAAGTTCTGGAATGTTATTTTGGTTTTATTTTTTCAAGGATATTAGAGCCCATGTTCGTAAATTGAATATCGAATACTGCTAATAAACGGGCGCTAGGGCCCCGTTGGGGAGTGGTGAGTGGGTGGTGTATGTTACCTAACAAATGTCATTGCTGTTTCACGGAGAGTATTTATAAACCCGATACTCTTTATTTCCTTCTCTTTTTAGTGGCTATCGTTATAGATTTGTATTAGGTTAAATTGTAAAGACACAAACTAATTGCAATGTATATATTTTTTTCCATCATTTACTCTTTCATGCTACATAAAACTGCGTAGTAGCCAAATGGTTTTTCCGGTATAATCAGTTAATTGGTAATTATGTGAGCCGCGACACGAGAAAACCAACAATGTGGTTGTGCGTCCAGCGCAGACTCAGATCAGCCTGGGCATCCGCCCAGTCTGATCAGAGTCTTCGCTGTCCGCATGGAGGTAGCTTAGACATTTAGCTACACTTTAAGCGCTTTGCGAAGAGTCTGATTAAACAGGGCGGATGCCCAGGCTGATCTGAGTCTGCGCTGGGCGCACAACCACTTTGTTTGTTTTCTCGCGTCGCGGCTCATGTCTGGATTTAGTAACATGCAACAGAAACAACTGAACCATTTATTAATGACTACTGAACATTGTTAAATCTTTTTCAGATAATGCTTTGTCATTTTATCAGGTTGATCTTGTTAGAATATAGCTTCAGTATCTTTCAAGGCTAATTAGAGTATCGTTCCTCTGATCAATGTCTACAAAGTCGAGTTAAAGTCGAGTTGAAGGTCATATTTGAGAAACTTTTCCTATTTCTGGTACACGTTTATATTATTGTCTGTTTTAGGATAAGAAGCTTGCTACAGTTGTTTATTGACGTATGAAGGACTGCAGTCATGGAAACCTAGGCTAGAAGAAACAGTGCGTCATGACACACGGAACAATGTGAACTTGTATCAAAGTAAGCATCACCGTGGCCTGATCGGAGTTTTGTGAATGCCCTATTCTGATTTTGTCAAAACATTAATACGTTTATGGGCAGTATTATCTGAGTAAGACTCTTTTCTCGTGACACGGTTAAAAGCGAGCACTCGCTTGCAGGCGTACTGCTCCGTAGGAGCTTTGAAACTCTATGGTAGAGGATTGGTATCAGAGGATTGGTAAGGCATATTTTAACCTACAAAATACATTTACTTTCCATGAAATTTCTTTCCTTACGACACCAACTTCCGCTTCCGTATTATCCATATTAGACTGGTTTGAATAGAAATCCACAAAATAATTAAAAATTAGAGGTCGGACAGTCTCCCTGTCGCTACGTTACGTAATGACGTCAAACGTTCCATTTGATAAAAAACACGATGACGTCAACTTTAACCGCGTCTACGGCGGTAGATTACTTCATGGTCAGCACACAAAATACAAGGAGCATGAGCATCGGTTGAAATGAAAAGGAATTAGAAAACGACGTAGAGAAGAAATGAAAAGAATTACAGAACGTTTTCCGTGGGGAAACGCTTATAAGGGGAAACGCTTTTCTCATCAGTTTGTCAGACAGAATTCGCTGCTGTTGAGTTGCAATAATTTTAGTGCAAATATCATACGACAAAAACACAGCCTGTAGGGATAGCAACGCTGTACAAGAATTTATGTATAAATTTTGCGCAATGAAGAAATAATGCAATCTTATTACTCTACTCTGTAACTCTGGAAATCATTGTATAGAGCGATGTGCTCGCCTATAAGCAGGGCGTATTTCATATTATTATTATTCAATAACGAGACACTCCTTCCGTAGTATCGTCGATGAAATGGGAAAATATAACATTACGTAGACTTTGTCTATAATTTTTCTACTTATAGATGTAGTTTTTCAAAGTTTGACAAAGTTGACACTCTGCCTGTCATTAGTTTTTTTTTGTTTGCAGTAAGATGTTATAGGAATATTCGACCTTTGTGTTTCTGTCGTTAAAACAAACCAGTCATTGCGCAGGCGGGGCAGGTCAATCACATATAATAATTGTATGTCTTCATCAAATATGGCGCGATGTCGTACGAGAATTGAATTTCGTCATAACATTGTGCACGGAAAGTTTCGACGTCATAACCATAACTGTTGACGTTTCAGATACTAAACACATTAATGGTTCTGGACAGCGCCACTGAAATTATGAAGTCAACGGATTTCTCTGAGCAACGTGTTAATATAAGGTCAGTGTTAACCCTGCAAATGCAAGCGTGAACTATTGGCAGCTGCTAGGATCAAGCCTCAGGCACGACGCTTTGTTTTTAGGTGGCACAAACGCGCATCAAATTCGAACACATTCAGGTACAGTAAACGGTATCTGCGCCAGAAGGATAAATCCTCAAAAAGAGCCGGAAAGTGGTTCAACAAAGGAAAAAGAAAGTCAATGATCAGGAATTAAACGTTAGCTATATATACACAGGAAAAGACACACACACAAAGCACAATACACCATATCCACCGCAAGAGGAAGAGAGACGGAACAGAACATCATAGATACTCACCACAGTTGCCATGGTTGCCAGCTATTCCACAAAAGAGGATACTATTTATAAATGTCCCTCACAAACTGGTGCAAAAATGCACTATTGACATCTAGCCTTATTCTGACCTTACATATACATGTATATGGTATTTGTTAGGGTTTCAACAACCGGCAAATGGTTTACTATTTAGAGACTTCAATGAGCATAGTTGCCAATATTCCACGAAAGTGACCACAAATCCAAAGTTTCCCTCATAAACTATCCAAATATTAGACAACAAACGCGCGTTCCAGTTGCAATAAGCTCGATTTACCTGTCATTTAGCTGCGTACATACTGGAAGCCAGGTTCGACATGAAATTTGAGAGCCTACGAAAACAATCAGAGCGGCAGAATGACGATTTAGCTGCATCTAAGTGGTGTATCTGATTTATCTGAAATGTAAGCTGCTTAGTAACATTCTGGTTAATTTTAGCAAAAATCAAATTACAATTTTTTTTTTTTTTTTTTTGGGGGGGGGGGGGGGGGAGGGGGAGCATTTTTTCTGCCGTCTGTCATTTCCATCTCCTTTCTCCCTCTTTCTGGGAGACGGCCCGATATAGACAGAAATAACGTCTTAAAGGGTCGTTAAACCCGAAACATCCAACCAACAATTATGTTTGGAACCGACTTCTCTAAAGACAGTTTTTTTTTAAAAAAATCAAATATCAGCATCTGTAAAATTCATCTCATTTAAACAGGAAGCTCGGTGAAGAGGTTTTCACACCAAGAAGAATATGCCAGCTGCCGTCATGAGACATAATAATGGAAAGAAATGCTGTGCAATTTATGTGATAATACTTTTAAATCCCAAAGCAAACTTGTTGTATGTTCGAAAGAAAAATTGGAGTCTTTATATTTTGTTTTAACATAATTTTAGTCGGTTTACTATTTTACATCTAATAGAACTTACCTGTCCTTGACATAATTGCACAGTAATAAACATCAACGCCAATAGCTCTAATGGAAGCATCAAAGAATCCGTTCAGGGAGATTAACTTTCTTGAGGAAGCTGTTCAATTAATACGTTATTGCTGCATCATGCTGATAGCCTCCAGGAAAAAATAAACATATTTAAAACATGAATAAACTTTTCGAATGTCTTTGCATATCAAATGGCCTGGGAATATCTATCTATCTATCTATCTATCTATCTATCTATCTATCTATCTATTTATCTATCTATCTATCCATCCATCCAGCTAGCAAAGCCGGCCAGCCAGCCAATTATCTGACTAATACCTGCTTAGGTATGTGGAGCACAGTCTAGGTATGTGGTGCACAGTCTTTCTACGCCCTCATAGGCGAACAGAATTTAGAAAAGTAATTGTAAGTATCAACCTACATGTAACTGTTTACCCTCCAAAACCGTTTTAACCAGTAAATGGTCTAGTTTAACCAGTAAATGGTCTAGGTCTTTCCTTTAATCGGTCCTAGATTCGAAACTTTGTCTGTCTGTCTCTTTGTCTCTGTCTCTTACTGTCCCACACGCATATCGTGCATTTTAAATGGACATCAAAAGGGTAAACCATGATTCTATTGAAACTACGCATGCGGTCTGTCATAAGACGAATTTATTATATTCACTTGTGAACTCTGCATGCATGTGAGACGTATCCAGAATATCATGCAAACGGTTATATACACAATTTAGTTAATTAAGCTGCTTCCGTTTATGGGAGATGTGCTAATGCGTTGCAATAGTTTTGAGGATTTTCATGAGACGTTTTTAATTGGAAGACCATTCTGGTGCGAAATGCAACAGTCGTTGTGTTTTTCGAAAATATGTATCATGTGACCTTAATATCGGTAGACTTAACTTCGGAACTTTTCAGGTATATCCATTTGTTTTCATGAACTGACACAATTTCATCCCAAGATACGAAGTGGGGAAAGACAGCACAAAATTAGTCACCATCACAGACATCACAAGCGGCAGCCTTGCAAACAGCCATTTTACATGTAGGTATTCACCGGGATAGCCTTAACATCACTAACAATATTAGTGTAGCAGGATATGAAGAAAATATTTCACTTAGTGATACAATCACCAAATTTGGCATGTAGGGCCCTAAGGATGTATGTTT
Source organism: Ctena decussata (assembly GCA_963989385.1). Classification (NCBI taxonomy): domain Eukaryota; kingdom Metazoa; phylum Mollusca; class Bivalvia; order Lucinida; family Lucinidae; genus Ctena; species Ctena decussata. The sequence goes on from OZ022498.1 coordinate 13,498,935, forward strand.
AACAAAAGAAAACGCTGGCTATCAAAAGCATTTTTTTTTTATCAAGATGGCCGACTCAAACGGTATTTTTCCGGTTGGAATTGAATATCGTAATTGCTGTCTCCGCGATTTCTCAAACACTACAAAAGCAAAAGTAATAAAACTTCACATAAAGGTCCACAATATACAGATTTGTGTCCAACAAAGATTTAGGTTCCCACACCCAAGGTCAAAGTCACTATGAGGGGTCAAATATTAATTCTTACAGGCCTAAGGGTGGGGGATCCTTTTCACACATTATAACAATTTATGGTGTGTTTTTAGGCGTGTTTCAATCGCAATGAACAAAAAAAAACCTGCCTATTAACAGACTTTAATCATGTGCTTGATACGAGGGGCGTTCGAAAAGTTTTGCAAATGGCCTCATGACTTTGTTTAGGGGCACGCTGGGTACAACTGCTATGCCTGTACTGCAAGCACTGCATTTTGTCTTTACAATCATACCAAACACTATTCAAAGACACTTTTCCTTATTGAGTTGCATCAGATTTTAATAGGTCCCAGTCATACCACTGGGTTAATTTTATATGTAAAGTCTTTTCAGTGTTAGGCATTTATGTCAAATGTCGTTGTAATTACAAAATCGATCTTTGACATTTGCTTGTCAATCGTTGCCTACAGTATCCATATAAAAGTTAGAAGGGTGGCAACTGTTATCGATTTATTCCTTGCAAAGCAATGCGCAGTTCATATGTCGATGTTGAAATATACGTTAACGTCATTTTAGAAAGCTTGTAGAAGTAAAAAGTATGCACAGACCAGGAACTGAAACAATCAAAATCCAAATCCAGCCCTCAAACCATAGTTGGAAACAACTAAGATTACAAATAATCAAGATACAGAGAACATATGGCCAACCGAGTGAGCAGCTTGTTCCCAAAAGGTGGCCACTCAGCAACCCAAACCGAACCAGAAATAATAAGAACATACATAAGGTAAAACATCACAGAAACTCTGACACCAAAAACAGGCAACAGAGAACCACAACAGAACTACCGCCTTGGAACGGTCAGTAATGAATTACTGGGGGCCTTAAATCGATTTTACAGGCCCAACCTCACCCTCAGTTTCTGAAGTGGTACAAAACATTTAGTTGGTAGTTCGGTTCGCATGATAACCCTCTAACTCGTCAATGAATCATCACGGTAAACACATAAATCAAATTTCAACACCATGAAGAAGCAAAGACGAGGACTCAACAGATACAACGGGCCGTCTGACAGGTGGAGATCCCTGTCCTGCCAAACGACCCCACTGGATATCTGAAGCAAAAGAAGGTCACCAGTTGAGCCCCGGTGGACCAAGCAACAGACAAAAGGCTCCGGTCCCCACCAACTAAAATATATAGCTTTAGGTCGGGGCCATCATAGAGTCTGACGACCGATCCCCCGGTGTGCAATTAAAGAGTGCAGCAAAGTTATCAACCGTGATTGGGTGAATCACTAAGCATGCAGACTGTCGCATAACATTTAAATTATAGCCAATACGTTTGTGACGTATTATTATTTTTCGGAATTGATCAGAAAAATCAGTCCTACCCTTAATCTTTTTGAATTTGTATACTAAGTCACCATAAAATTCTGGTTCCGATAGGCCTTGGTGTAAAAGAAATTTTAATCCGACATCAAATTTTGAAACCAATTCATGGTGTCTGCGATAGAATTTAGAAAAAAGCCTTTCTAAGCTTATGATACCGATAGCCCTGTTGAAGAAGTTTAGCAGTTAAAGATTTATTACGAGCATTAAAGTCATCTACATGACTGTTACGAAATGGATCTAATCGTCCACTATGTCGTCGAGATTATTTTAATCCTTTCAATCAGTAAGGCTACAGTTTTTAGGGTAACTGTGGTAATAAAACGTTTACGGAAATTGTGACTACGTTATGCATGGGTTGTTTGTGAATACCTCTCGTGGACAGCATATTGCATGATTTTAATGTGAGTACCTGCACGCTTATATTCGATTCCCATGATTTAAAAGTGAGACGCTTAGTATTTATACTGCTATTCTTTAATGAAAAAATTAGACGTGGCTGAATTCTAATACGGAGTATGTTATATTGTTGTGTGCCCAGATTCTGTGTTAAGACCTAGAAGGGTAAGATTTTATTATATTTATTTTAGAACTGTTTGGCTAAGAATGAAAAATGTGACTTCTGATTGATATGGTATGACTATATGTGTCGACTGATTTGATTTTGTTGGCAGTGATCAGGCTGCGCATATGTCGACCAATTTTGTTTATACTTACCATGCTGCGCATGGTATTTGTATATTAGGAAGTTTTGTAAATTTCGGAAATAGTTTATATCACTGAAGTTGGTTGCAATGGTGTGCGTCTATTTGACGTCCAGTGACGTCAGTTGCATTCATGTTATTCATGTGACGTCAGTTGCATTCATGTTATTGCGACGTCAACACTTTTTATATTAGTTTCACGTATACGTGGCCTATAGAAGTAGATTGATTTGTAATGGAACTAATTTATATACTCGTGACGTCAATTGACGCCATAGCATGCACCGCATTAAGGGTTTTTTCCATAAGTTATAATGGTAGCATTTGGTCATCATGCGTTTGATTTGCCTTCATTAGACGGCGTCATATGATATAACATCATTGATGTCATGATGTCAGATCAAACGTTATGATCCCAAATGTGCAAGAAACGCTTATTCAGCTATTATATTCTATGGCAAATGGTATTACGCTTAGTTTAAAGAAATGAATTAAAACATATGCGAGTTAGATTTTGGTCAATCAATTTAATGTAAATAGGACATTGTTTAGATTATTCATGTTTTATGTTTAGATTATTCATGTTTTATGTGGGGTATGTCATGGTAATGCCTGTTGACGTCAGTATACTTCTTGACAATGTTTGACGTCAGATCCTTTGACGCACATGCGTGGTAGGATCTACGTTTCTTCATTGGCGGAAGTGGTAAGCACAATTTTAGCTTTACATCGTGAGCGCGAGTCGTGTCTAGTGACACGGCTGGCGTGTGCACGTTATGCTCGGCATTCGCCGAGGGCGTTGTATGGTATTTCCAAGACAGGCCCAAGTCTTACGTATTGTTATTATGTAGTTACAAAGTATTAAGTGTAAGTTCGTTATTTTTAGGCACATCAAGTCCGGCAGTCAGCTGTTAGGGCTTAGAGCCACGTCTCACCTGGAGATTCGATATACGTCTCCAGGTTAATACCAACCCGGGTGGAGGCAGTTACAACGCCGTTCGTGCATATTTCCTAGCAGAGGCGGGAAGCACAAAATATAGGCGAATTGGAAGTTATTACTGCGGAGGTGAAAGTGGGACAGTGTTCGTCCACTAAAGTGTCTTGTTATATATAGACTGGTCTCTGGTACGATCCAGGGAGCGACCAGTATATAATCGTGCACGTATTAATAAGAGTTGGTGTTCCTCATGATATATGAACTGGCCCATGACATGATCCAGGGAACGACGAATTGAAGTCTACCAACATAAGGCCTTGTTTTTTTGTATGAGCTCAAACTAACGTTGTTTTTGTTCTTTGTGTTTTCCTTTAGTTCATGGCGCTGAGCCGAGTACGGTGTTGACGTCAGACGGTAATCTATTTGCGTATCGTACGCAAATCGATTACAGATTTGAAACAAACACCTTACTTGGGCCAGCGACATGAACTGATATGTGTTGTATATTATTGTAATTGTGACAGTTGTAAATTGTATTGTTGTATATAAAATTTACATTATATATAAACTTAAAAAAATTCTAACGTTGTTAGAGTTTCCTTGTTAGTGTATTACACTAGTAGATAACCCTTTAACCGGAAGTCACCCTCCGCCGTCCTGGCGACGCATAAGGCTCTACACCCGTGTCGACCGAGTGTAAAACCTTCTGCGTAACATGGTGTCAGAAGTGGGATTTGAGTTCCGGTTTAATATCTGCCAGTGTAACACATTGACAATATATACAGAATCTAGGCACAATTTTGTCAGACATTTTTTTTATTGACTTTCTGATTGTTCTTTTCTAAGGTGACGTATGGCTGTGAATTTTAGGGGAACAATTTTGCCACTAAATTCTTTGTAAATGTAACCTACACTCAATTAAGGTCAACTATCCTTATTCCCTGCGTGATGAAGTGCGATAGCCCATGCATTAATTTGTGATAGAATGTAACAGGTTGCATATCTGAGTGGGGAAACTGAGGTATATAGACCTGAATTGTCTTGGCACGGATGATACGTATTTAGTTTTAAGGTCCGTTTGAGTACCTTGGCACTGCTGTTGCATGACAATCTGTTAGTTCATTAATTCAAACGTTTGTACGTAGTGTCGTAACCGTTACTGAGGTCCATTTTATGTCCTGATTTAGTAACGTAGGTCACTCGTAACGTTATATAATATCGTTACAATAAATTAAACCTAATAGCGGAATCTTAAGTTTGATTTACCGTTGGTATCTTATAAGGTTTTGTAATGTAGGACGTACAGTTGTCGTGTCAGTGTTAATACGTTACGTTACATACGTTACGTTTGTATATCCGATACGCTAGATCAAGTTGGGCGTAATTGTAATGTGGGTTATTTACGTCATCTAATTACGTCATCTAATAGTGAAAAGTAATTCTCGGCAAAGTCAACGTCAGTTTATGACGTCATTTCCGGTCTATTACGAACGTAACTTTAATAGCTACGTCTAGATCGCGACTATACTAATTAATCAACGTTTTAGTTGGATTAGTTTGTTATTATTATTGTTAACGTTTTAGTTAACGTGTGTGACGATAAGTGAACGTCGGCTTCAGTTAGGTTAACGTGAGCTTTACGTTAAGCGGCATGGATCAGTTAGTTAAGACGGGAAAGGAGTTAGGTTATGAGGGGCAGGCTTTGCAGGAATTTGTTAAGCAACAGCAAGAGACTGAGAGGGCAGAAAGGCACGCGGTAAGGGAACTTGATAAAGAGAAGATCGCGGCGGAGAAAGAAAAAATTGCGCAGGCCGATAAAGACCGGGAAATTGAGTTAGCTAGGATCGCGGCGGAGAAAGAGAGGATTATGCAAGCCGAGAAAGATAGGGAAGTAGAACTAGCTAAGATTGCGGCGGATAGGGCGACGGAAGAAGCTAAGATTGCGGCGGATAGGGAAATCGAGATGGCGCGAATTGAAAGCATAGAGCGGCAAGCCGAGAAAGATAGGGAAGCTAAGTTGTCTCAAGTCGAAAGCGATAAGGAAGCGAAGTTGTCGAGCGAAGTTGAGTTAGAAAAGTTGAAGTATAGTTTTGAATTGCAGCAACGCGAGTTGAAGAATCAGATAGATTTGCAGAAGGTAACGTTTAGAGTTGAATTAGAAAAACAGAAGGCTGAAAAGTTAGCGCATGCGCGAGATCCCAAATTACCGTATTTTGATGAAAGTAAGGACAAAATGGATAGTTACTTATCACGGTTTGAGAAATACGCGACGGCGAATAAATGGGATAAAAACGTTTGGGCTGCATATTTAAGCGCATTACTTAAAGGTCGCGCGCTTGATGTTTATGATAGATTGTCTGTAGATGATGCAGCAGATTATGACAAGTTGAAAGATGCGTTGTTAAAGAATTTTGATATGACTGAACGCGGATTTAGGAAGAAATTTCGCTATGATAGGCCTGAAAAGTCCGAAACGTTTATTCAGTTTAGTAGTAGACTTAGGTCGTATCTTAATAAATGGTTGAAAATGGCGAAGGTAGACCAATCTTATGAATCTGTTTGCGATTTTTTCGCTAGAGATCAGTTTTTAGAATCTTGTAGTAAAGAACTGTATGTTCATTTGAAACCGAAAACATTCACGAATCTAGGTGAGATGGCTAGGGAAGCAGATTTATTTGCAGAAGCACGTGGCGGTGTCTACGCTTGTGTTAATAAGGGGCAGCGTGATAGTAAGGGCGTAACTCAGAGTAGATCTGATAATAAGCCGAGTGCGAAGCCAGAGATAAAATGTAGTATTTGTGGTAAGGGACATCTAACATACAAATGTTTTAAGAATCCCGACAGGAAGCAAGCATATAGTGCGGAGGTAGGTGCAAGTGCAAGCGGGTATAGCGGAAGTAAGGGGAGTAGTTATGCACCGAAAGATGAGACACAAAGATCACAGAGTAAGAGCGATACTGTACAGACGAAGGGTAGTAATTCAGATCGTGGCCGTGGTCGGGGTTATTCCCGCGGACGTGGTCGGGGTGGCGGACATCAAATGAGTTTTTGTAAAACTACAATGAATAGGTCTCATGAAATTGAAGGTCTCTATAAGAGTAAGGAAGCAAGTCCACTAATCAATGATAACGTGGATAGGGAAGGTGTCTGTTACTTTTTAAGGTCGCGATTACCAACAGCGCAGGGTACGGTTAATGGTAAGACTGTTGTAGTTTTAAGGGACACAGGTTGTACTGGGTGTGTTGTTCGTAGAAACTTGGTTTCTAATGATCAGTTACTTGGTAGAGAATCTGATGTAACTTTGATTGATGAATCTACCCAAAGGTATCCCTTAGCAATGGTTGACATAGATTGTCCATTTTTCACAGGAAAAACTGAGGCATTGTGCATGGAAGATACATTGTATGACCTGGTTATTGGAAATATTGACGGGTCAAAACTTCCCGATATGTCCCATTTTGCAATGGCGGCAGTGACTAGGTCACAAGCTAAGCAAGGTGAAGAGGTCTATAGGAAACTTAAAGTTCCTGATCAAATTATTGCTAGTGATAAGGAGGCATTGAAGCAGGCCCAAGTTGTTGACCCTAAATTGAATGGCATAAGGCAAAGAGTGGAATCTGGGAATGTGACTATTAGTCGTGGATTGAACCGGGGTGAAACTAAGTTTATCCGAAAGAAAGATTTATTGTATAGGCAGTTTACTAAGGGAAACAAGGTCACTTTGCAACTTATTATCCCTGAAGGTTTTCGTGAAAAGGTGTTAAGATTGGCGCACGAAACCTTGATGTCAGGTCATTTGGGCATAAAGAAAACTATGGATAGAGTGTTAACTGAGTTCTTTTGGCCTGGAATTTGTGGTGATGTGGCAAGGTTTTGTAAATCTTGTGACATATGTCAAAGGACTATTCAAAAAGGTCGTGTCACTAAGGTTCCTTTAGGAAAGTTGCCACAGATTGACACACCATTTAAACGAGTCGCGGTTGATATAGTCGGACCGATAGAACCTCGTTCTGACAGGAAATCCCGCTATATTTTAACAATGATAGACTATGCGACGAGATATCCCGAGGCGGTAGCGTTACCCGGCATTGAGACGGAACGCGTTGCCGAAGCGTTAGTTGAGATGTTTAGTAGAGTTGGCATACCTGATGAAATGTTAACAGATTGCGGAAGTCAGTTTACTGCTGAAGTTATGAAAGAAGTAAGCAGGCTGTTATCACTCCAGCAGTTAACCACGACGCCGTATCATCCTATCTGCAACGGTCTCGTAGAGCGTTTTCACGCGACGTTGAAGCAAATGCTACGTAGGATGTGCGCAGAACGTCCAAAAGACTGGGATAAATATCTCCCAGCACTACTGTTTGCAATAAGGGAGGTTCCGCAGGAGTCATTAGGGTTTTCTCCGTTCGAACTGTTATACGGACGTAACGTTAAGGGCCCTATGGCAATATTACGTGAATTATGGTCTGAAGAGGTACAGGATGAGCAGGTTCTGTCTACGTACCAGTACGTAATTGAGTTGAGAGAACGGTTAGAGCAGACGTGTAAATTAGCACATGATAATTTACGGAAAGTACAGGTAAAGCAAAAGGCTTATTATGACAAACGCGCTAGGTCGCGTAAATTTAACGTGGGAGATAAAGTACTGTTATTACTGCCAACTGACAGTAATAAACTGTTATTGCAGTGGAAGGGTCCATTTGAAGTAGTAGAGGTGGTGAATAGAATGGACTATAAAATCGACGTCAATGGTGTCGTGAGTACATATCATGCTAATATGCTGAAACAGTATGTCGAACGTCGTACTGTGCCGTCACATTGTTTATTGTCGACTGAGACTACAGAGTCGGTTGATGACGATGGTAGTGATGAATTTTCTCTTGATGATTGTGCTTTTCCGACAGCTAAAGAGCCGGAAACTTATAACGACGTCAGTATTTCAGATACGTTAACGTCAGAACAACGTATGGAGGTTGAAGCGTTGATTAAACAGTACCCGGATGTACTATCAAGTTTACCCGGTCGAACTGATCAAATACAGCACGATATCAAACTACTCACGTCAGAACCCATACGGACGAAGGGTTATTCTATCCCGTATAAGACGCGTAACGTCATGGAGACGGAGATACAGGATATGTTGGATTTAGGGGTAATCGAGCCGTCGATTTCACCGTATTCATCTCCTGTTGTCCTAGTTCCGAAGAAAGACGGATCAGTTAGATTCTGTATCGACTTCCGGAAGCTTAACAAAGTGACGGAATTCGATGCAGAACCTATGCCAAATATGGAGGAGGTTATCAATAAAATGTCGGGACATAAATTCTTTACAAAGATGGACCTGAGTAAGGGTTATTGGCAAGTCAGTCTTACTGAAAGATCTAAACCTTTGACGGCTTTTGAAACGCCTAAGGGTTTATTCCAGTTTAAAACTATGCCCTTCGGTTTGGTCAATTCGGGAGCCTCATTTTGTAGGTTAATGAGAATCATATTGTCCAATCTCCCAAATGTTGACAGCTTTGTTGATGACATGTGGATATTCACTGAAACATGGAAGGATCATGTGACGTCATTACGTCAAGTGTTAGATCGGCTCAGGTCGGCCAAATTGACGGCAAAACCATCTAAATGCATGATCGGATATGGCAGTATCGAGTGCCTTGGTCACAATATCGTCGGACAGACGGTACGACCGCAAGAGGACAAGATACAGGCTATCAGAGATGCTCCTCGTCCATGTACGAAAAGACAAATTAAATCTTTTCTGGGATTAGCTGGGTTTTACCGTCGTTTCATCCCAAATTTCTCATCCATAGCTTCTCCTCTGACTGATTTAACTAAACGGGATAGACCTAATTCTATCAAAGATTGGCAAGATCAGCATGAAAGGGCATTTCAAACCCTGAAGAGTAGGCTCACGTCTAGTCCTATTCTTCGCTTACCTGTTTTTCAAGAAGGTAACCCGTTTGTACTTCGAACAGACGCTTCAGACGTTGGTCTTGGAGCTATTTTGCTTCAGGAGTTCGAAGGTGAAGGTCGTTTGCCGATTGCTTATGCTAGCAAGAAATTGTTACCTCGGGAAAGGAATTACTCTGTAATTGAAAAGGAATGTTTGGGTATAATCTGGGGTGTTGAGAAATTTCGTAAGTACCTGTATGGGGCGGAGTTCCTCCTTGAAACTGACCACAAACCTTTGTCCTATATGCAGACAGCTAAGGTGCTCAATCCCCGAATCATGCGTTGGGCCATGAAATTACAGCCGTACAGATTCAGGATCGTTGCTATCCGCGGCCAAGATAATTTGGGGGCGGACTACCTTAGTAGATAGTTTGGCCACGTTATGCATCGCACCGTTGTTGTGTATATAGCTAGTTTTCCAGTTTTGACATAGCCTACGATTCGATTGCATTTCGTACTATTTCAGAAAAGAAACATTGTTATCTTTTTTTCTCCCTAAGGGGAAACCTATGTTACGAAATGGATCTAATCGTCCACTATGTCGTCGAGATTATTTTAATCCTTTCAATCAGTAAGGCTACAGTTTTTAGGGTAACTGTGGTAATAAAACGTTTACGGAAATTGTGACTACGTTATGCATGGGTTGTTTGTGAATACCTCTCGTGGACAGCATATTGCATGATTTTAATGTGAGTACCTGCACGCTTATATTCGATTCCCATGATTTAAAAGTGAGACGCTTAGTATTTATACTGCTATTCTTTAATGAAAAAATTAGACGTGGCTGAATTCTAATACGGAGTATGTTATATTGTTGTGTGCCCAGATTCTGTGTTAAGACCTAGAAGGGTAAGATTTTATTATATTTATTTTAGAACTGTTTGGCTAAGAATGAAAAATGTGACTTCTGATTGATATGGTATGACTATATGTGTCGACTGATTTGATTTTGTTGGCAGTGATCAGGCTGCGCATATGTCGACCAATTTTGTTTATACTTACCATGCTGCGCATGGTATTTGTATATTAGGAAGTTTTGTAAATTTCGGAAATAGTTTATATCACTGAAGTTGGTTGCAATGGTGTGCGTCTATTTGACGTCCAGTGACGTCAGTTGCATTCATGTTATTCATGTGACGTCAGTTGCATTCATGTTATTGCGACGTCAACACTTTTTATATTAGTTTCACGTATACGTGGCCTATAGAAGTAGATTGATTTGTAATGGAACTAATTTATATACTCGTGACGTCAATTGACGCCATAGCATGCACCGCATTAAGGGTTTTTTCCATAAGTTATAATGGTAGCATTTGGTCATCATGCGTTTGATTTGCCTTCATTAGACGGCGTCATATGATATAACATCATTGATGTCATGATGTCAGATCAAACGTTATGATCCCAAATGTGCAAGAAACGCTTATTCAGCTATTATATTCTATGGCAAATGGTATTACGCTTAGTTTAAAGAAATGAATTAAAACATATGCGAGTTAGATTTTGGTCAATCAATTTAATGTAAATAGGACATTGTTTAGATTATTCATGTTTTATGTTTAGATTATTCATGTTTTATGTGGGGTATGTCATGGTAATGCCTGTTGACGTCAGTATACTTCTTGACAATGTTTGACGTCAGATCCTTTGACGCACATGCGTGGTAGGATCTACGTTTCTTCATTGGCGGAAGTGGTAAGCACAATTTTAGCTTTACATCGTGAGCGCGAGTCGTGTCTAGTGACACGGCTGGCGTGTGCACGTTATGCTCGGCATTCGCCGAGGGCGTTGTATGGTATTTCCAAGACAGGCCCAAGTCTTACGTATTGTTATTATGTAGTTACAAAGTATTAAGTGTAAGTTCGTTATTTTTAGGCACATCAAGTCCGGCAGTCAGCTGTTAGGGCTTAGAGCCACGTCTCACCTGGAGATTCGATATACGTCTCCAGGTTAATACCAACCCGGGTGGAGGCAGTTACAACGCCGTTCGTGCATATTTCCTAGCAGAGGCGGGAAGCACAAAATATAGGCGAATTGGAAGTTATTACTGCGGAGGTGAAAGTGGGACAGTGTTCGTCCACTAAAGTGTCTTGTTATATATAGACTGGTCTCTGGTACGATCCAGGGAGCGACCAGTATATAATCGTGCACGTATTAATAAGAGTTGGTGTTCCTCATGATATATGAACTGGCCCATGACATGATCCAGGGAACGACGAATTGAAGTCTACCAACATAAGGCCTTGTTTTTTTGTATGAGCTCAAACTAACGTTGTTTTTGTTCTTTGTGTTTTCCTTTAGTTCATGGCGCTGAGCCGAGTACGGTGTTGACGTCAGACGGTAATCTATTTGCGTATCGTACGCAAATCGATTACAGATTTGAAACAAACACCTTACTTGGGCCTGCGACATGAACTGATATGTGTTGTATATTATTGTAATTGTGACAGTTGTAAATTGTATTGTTGTATATAAAATTTACATTATATATAAACTTAAAAAAATTCTAACGTTGTTAGAGTTTCCTTGTTAGTGTATTACACTAGTAGATAACCCTTTAACCGGAAGTCACCCTCCGCCGTCCTGGCGACGCATAAGGCTCTACACCCGTGTCGACCGAGTGTAAAACCTTCTGCGTAACAATGACTACACACTCTAGCAAATCTTATAAGTTGAGAAATATACACTCCATAAGAGGGACGACGTGGAACGTCACATCCAAAAATGGAAAATTAACTATATCAAAGTCAAAGTCATCACGTTCATCATAAATTTTAGAAGATACAAACCGTTAGAAATAGATAGATGTAAATCCAAAAAGGGGGCCTCGGTATCTGAAGTATTAGCTTTATTCAATTTAAGTTCAGGTGGGTAAATTTGGTTAACCATGCTTTCAAAATAAGGATTATCAATATTCAGAAGATCGTCTAAATATCTAGAGGTAGAGTTAAATGCCTCAATGATATCAGCTTGATTATCAACCGAAAGAGAAGTCATGAAATCTCTTTCATAACAAAATAAAAACAAATCGGCCACAAGAGGAGCACAATTTGTACCCATCGGAATACCAACAATTTGTCTGTATAACTTATTACCAAATCTGATGTAAATATTATCTAAGAAATATGATAAGGCGTCACATACATTCTGACATGACCAAAGACTATATCCTCTATATATTTTACGGTCAGTAGAAGTGAAAAACGCTTCATTTTTGGCAATAATTTGAATTTATTGGCAGGGTTTCGTTGACCCATATAAATGCTTATGCTTACAAGATTTTGAATGCTAATACACTTGTTTCCATCTCAAAAATCATTAAATTTTAGTAGAAATGGAGAATTTGATACTACTTAAAGTACGGATAATACATTTGCCCGGGCCAGTATGGAACCTAGATTAAAAATGATTTCCGCGATATTTACAGGACAACATTGTCAGGGCATTGTCTTCAATTAACAAAGATAAAACATATCAAAGACTGCTGATATATAAATTGCGGCCTACTAAAGTAAAATTCTTCTGCAGTGTCTTTAGGGTATACCTCTTTCAAAGAAGTTAAAAATGCGTCCTTTTGAAAAAAAATGCACCGTGTTTTCAGACTTCTCTACGCATATCATAGCTTTATGTGTTTTTGCAATCCGAAGTTCTGTCTTTATGGTGGTTCCCGAGACATTACGTCATTTGCAAAACTTTCCGAACGCCCCTCGTACATTTTAGTCATCTGTTGGACAATTACAGCTGCACAGTGCAGTGGATGACAAACCAGAACGGTAGCATTTACAATTTCCCGAGCAAGATGTTCGTTTGCAGTCACATTTTAATAGCTACTGACACCATGCAGCAATGGGTGACAAAGATGTCCAGTATGGAGTCCAAACCTTGTTCTGTTTTATCCAACCCCAATCTGTCGGAGATGGCAGCTGTTGCATGCAGGCCATGGCCTGACCCCAAACATGGCCTACTTGGAAAGTTACTCTTTTGACATGTTCAAGTAAAGCTGCTTTAGTAGTAGGAATGGCATTGTATGGTCGTTAGTTTTGAGCAAACAAATCAAGACGGGCTTCGGTAACCTTGCATGTCGAACTGGAACGGTCATACATAATGAAAACAAATTCCTCAATAACATCAAGGCCAGCTTCCGTAATTCTGTCTTGAGAAGAACTAAGATGCCAGAATACTTCGTTGGCTTTTTCAAACACAATCCAGGCTTTCCATGCTGAAATTTTACCTTTACCCACAAATGCTGAAACTGTATCGCATCCGGTTAAAGCATGGGAAAATGATAATGCTGTTGAACGTGGACCAAGTGAATGTGTTATGCCATGAATAGGGATCCAACGGAAGTCCTTACCTTTACCAAAAGCAAGCCATAATTTATCAATGTCTAGATCTCAAAACACCAAAACAGCAACGTCAGTATCAGAGTTAACAATAGTTATGTTACGTTTTCCGCTCATTTCCGTATGTTTCGGACTGTTAACATTCACTCCTGTACACATCAAATACTATGTCTTTCCGTGAACATTTTCTTGCAAAGGATTTAATTCAAGTACTATTACTTCGCTGGCATAATCATCGAATGTTTTGCTGTTCCTGGTGGTTTTTGCATTAATCAGTGCAGCACCATCGATGTTAAAGGCATCTGCTACTGGCTCTCTTCCGACATGTTCGTCAGCTTCAAGGATATTCATCAATTGAGTCTCAACCCCAAAAATAAGCAATCCATATTGTGACAAAGCTGGGGGACTATTTTGATTTTCATGCTTAAAAATTCGTCTAAACGGCATTGCCTACTTTGACACGATATGAATAACCGACAGAACAGCTGACAGTCATATTTCAGACTCTCCAGGTTTATCCTATCTGAACTGGGTTCAGTTTTTTTCCTTTCGCCCAAAGATAGTCAGCCAGTTTGTCTTCAACAGGTCATAAAATTAGAGCTTGCAATATTCTGTATGAAGTTACTATACTGTATTTCTCCCATTTCTGATAGTTTTGTAATCATCTTAGCGATTTGAGAAACAACAAAATCATTCAATGGTTTACAGTGACTCTTCTTCAAACGGATTTTCTAGTTCTAAAATGGTTACCTTTAGCCTAGACACATTTTCAAAGAAACGTTTTTGTAAAGCAAGTGCATCTTCATGATGTCTCGGATTGCGTTTAGTTTGAACATTACTGGAAACAACTGCAAACTCATCGACAATTCAACTTATTTCTGGTCCTGCTACCATCCATCTCCTTCGGGCAGAGGGATCTTCTTTGAATCCTACAGCTCTACCATCGCCCTTCACAATAACATTATGAGCATGATCTATAGCCATCTTTGTAAAAGGATTTTTGTTTTTACGAATGGTTAATTCTCCCCTTGCCAACTCATGATAAAGATTTGGTTGTGCAGTTTCAATTGCAAGCATATCACGAAGGTAAATAGTCAACCAACGTGCATATTTCATGTGGTCAAGTACAAAGACGTAAGGTATGAGTTCTGATAAAGATTCTCTATAAAGTTGAAAGGCAGCTTCTCGAAGTGATCTTACGAATGATAAAGCTAGTAGGTCTAAAAGTAAAAAGTATGCAAAGACCAGGAACTGAAACAATCAAAATCCAAATCCAGCCCTCAAACCATAGTTGGAAACAACTAAGATTACAAATAATCAAGATACAGAGAACATATGGCCAACCGAGTGAGCAGCTTGTTCCCAAAAGGTGGCCACTCAAAACTGACCACAAAAACCCAAACTGAAGAAAATCTTTCTCACGCATAGAGCACCATTCTATGAAAGTTTCAAATGATGTCTCCTCAGTGTCGTTATCTTCATATCGATATCTTCACTATCGTAAATGCTGTAAGCACTACTAATCAATTGATACAGACTGCATGCAGTAATCTGATGGCCTTGTTTTGTTTTGGCAATATTTAAAGCTGACAGAAATGATTCATCTCTCCCGGATGTAGCTATTTCTGCTTCCAGCAAGGCATTTTTCCAACCACTACCTTTCAGTAAATCTCCGAGAAGTTTACAAACTTGCATTTCAATATGTAAACCGGCAAACAAGACGATAAATTTATCTTCTCCCTGAAAGCTGGCCTCTGCCATTGAATTTGTTTGGCTAACACAAATAAAGGCTGGTCAGCAGCCATGATTGGTATCTGGCCTGGATTAAGAAAATTCGTGGTTTCTTTAATCTTATCCATAGCATGCCACATTGTAGCTATGGAATGCGCTTGTTCTTGGAACAGAGGCATTAAAGAAGTTAAACTGACCTCAAAATTTGGTCCTCGATTTTGTTTTGCATGATACACTGACCATGGCACGGTTTCAGAGGTCACAATTTCGACCGTCAAACTCACATGTTATAGCCATGTATACTCTGTAAGAAGGCTTCTGTATAGGAATGCTTGATTTGAAACTGGGCGGTACTGAATTCGTCTTTAGGAAAGCAGGCTTAATATTGGTGTAGGACTCAGGAAGGGTTGAAATCGTTTTGGATTTAGGTTTATTCTCCAGTAATACCTTATAGCGATATTCGCCTTCTGTGTCGGCAGAAGGATATTGAAATATTGATATATCGGTCCCATAAAAAGATGGCATAGCAGTTGTTGCAAAAGGGTTATGGTCAGTGTTATCTACTGCTGATGTGGTAAATAAACTCTTGCTTAATACTGGTGGACAAACAACTCCTTCATCTAAACATTGTTGAACCTCAGCTTCTCCCAGCTGGGTTGAAATTTCAAGGACTTTGTCGTAGGAAATGCATATTCCTTACTAAAAGAGAGTATCAATAAGTTGACGCTTTCTTGCTTTTGCGAACAAAAGCAGCCCTACATAAACAGCAAACGGTGGCTCACGCTCAGCTGAATGTCTCTGCGATTGTTTGATTGGTTTTGCCGCTTTCGAATAACAGTTGTATTGCAGAAGTATTGCTATGGCTTGGTCTGACCTCGATACACCATGTTCAAGCTGTGACTCTATATGTAGGCCATGCACCATCATTGAAACTAGTTCCAACAAACATTTTGAACTGCATTGGCAATATCATTATCCAAAATTTGACCCTGAAACTTTACATTGTGATGCAACATCTGACTTCGAGCAAGTTCAGCAGTGATGGCTAGCATCAGTGCTTTGGTATCCTCGCATGCTGATGCTATAGCAGGCCCAACATCTTTCTCGAAAAGAAATAACTTCTTTGCTATATCCCTGTTATTCGGGTATTTTGAAAAGCAGTCTTTCCTTTATTCTTGTCTTATTAACTGAAGTTCTCGACGAGCAAAACTGTTAGAGTCTGCTGTCGTACAGGTGGCAAAGGTTAACCAGTTTAAATACTGTACCCCCAGAACTGTTACTTTGTGTTTCAACTTTATGCGTAACTAATTCTGCAAATACCAGATTATCGAAGTCATCAACAACAGTAGACGCCTGTCTGTCAATTGTTTGTTGTTTGTTTAATACAGTTCTTACCTAATTATACAATGACGTGAGACATTTAGAATGGTATTTAAACTCTTGCGCAAAGACATCGCCAGCACTGAGTTTTGTCAAAAGTTTTATATCTTGAAGTTTTTTGCACATTTATTGATTCTGACATTTACTTGCAAAGCCATTGCTTCTCTAACTTCTGCATGAGAAACTTTCTCTTCTCAAATTAAACACTTAGTTTGATTTTTTACATCCACATTCAGTCGGCTCGCTTGAGCTTCTAGTCAATTTTGACCCTGCAGTTTGATAAGATGTGTCAACGGGTTCTTGAGAATCTCGTCGCTTTATGGCACGCTTGAGTTTTGTGTTATTGAACATCAGCCTACATGATTTGAGCCGCGACATGAGAAAACCAACAATGTGATCGTGCGCCTAGCGCAGACTCAGATCAGCCTGGGCATCCACACAGTCTGATCAGACTCTTTGCTAAGCGCTTAAAGGGTAGCTAAGGGTCTAAGTTACCTTCATGCGGACAACGAAGACTGATCAGACTGGGCGAATGCCCAGGCTGATCTGAGTCTGCGCTGGGCGCACATCCACATTGTTGGTTTTCTCGTGTCGAGGCTCATTTATGATACTTTGCTTGATGTTTACACAAAGTATTTTCTATACCAACTCAATAGCAATACGCATTTCATTAAGTTTATAAAACTCAGGAAGGTTCAATGATAACGTTTTATAACTACTAACTGGGGGTCATAACTTTTTGTTGGGGACCACTAACTGGGGGTCATAACTTTTTGTTGGGGACTTAAGTGATTCATCTTAAGTTTGTCTTCCTGACACAAGAAACATTCATCCCAATCAGTTTCCACTTTTCTGTGGTGAAATTGACAGTCAAATTCTTTTCAACAGTGTTAAATATTTAACACAACTCAGGGATATTAACAGTATAACAATGATTAAAAATATGATGTACAAGTAATTGGTAAATGTGTACATACACATAAATTTGTTTGAGTCGATTGGTCGATGGACTATCCCTTTACCACCGATAACTGAAATACGAAATACACTTTTCTACTGGGATACAACTGGGTTCGATTATGTGGTATCTACGCCCAGTCCGAGCGTTCAACCAGTACCATTTGACTCCCGTGCGATCTGTACACCATCCGGAGGACAACAGCTCCGTCCTTTTTGTTTCGGCTATCCCGCGTTGGCACACTCCGTCAATTCGGATACGACGCAAAGATCTTTTTGGGGCTGATATTGACGTATTTGGGAGACTTCCACAAAGGAAGCTGACACTGAACCCCATGTCAAGTTGCACGACAGTGAATCACACCAGTTTGCCCTGGCAGGGCAGTGTATGTGATTCACTTTATCTTTTTAATTCAATGCATAAGATGTCAGCTTTCAGCTGATGGCACACGAATGCATCTCGCTCATCGGGGTAGTAAATATGAGAAAGATGCGGCTTTGAGACGGCTTATTGATATTGGCCAGATATAACAAGGTCTGCTGTGCTTGCAGCAGGTGCAGGTTGATGCAGTTGGTGCGTAATGGTGCAGTAGGTGCGGGATGGGCTTCTAAATACTTTTTATTAGCTCACCTGAGCCAGCGGCTCCGGGGGAGCTTATAGGATGGTAAGGCTCCGTCGTCCGTCCGTCGTCCGTCCGTCCGTCGTCCGTCCACACTTTCAAGCGACTTCTCCTCTAAAGCCGCTGGGCCGATTGTAACCAAATTTCATATAGAGACTCCTGGGACCTTAGGAACGAAAAGTTGTTCAAACGGTCCTGGTCACATGACCAACATGGCCGCCATGCCCATATATGGTAAAAACCTGAAAAAATCTTCTTCTCCAGAACCAATAAGTCAATGGCCTTGAAACTTGGTATGTAGCATTGGGTAGACAAGTACTACCAAGATTGTTCAAATTATGACCTTGGGTTGACCTTGACCTTTTTTACGGTAAGGTCAAATTTGCTTCCTTATGCTTTTATATGGCAAAATGCTGCAACATAAGATATCTTGGAAACTGTTGAAGATTTTGGCCTAAAAATTGGTAACAGTCATCTTAATGACTACATGAAGATTTATAAGTACAAGAGGTAAAGGGCATTCTTTGACCTTTGACCCAGAACTCTCATATTTTGACAATATCAAACAATCTCCTCAAATACAACTAAGCCAATTGTAACCAAATTTCATATAGATCCTCCAGGGGTTGAGGGAATGAAAATTTGTTCATACGGTCCAGGTCACATGACCAACATGGCCACCACGCCCATATATGGTAAAAACCTTTAAAAATCTTCTTCTCCAGAACCAGTAAACAGATTGCCTTGAATCTCGGTATGTAGCATTGGGTACTCAAGTACTATCAAGCTTGTTCAAATTATGACCCTGGGTTGACCTTGACCTTTTTTACGGCAAGGTCAAATATCTGAAAATGCTAGAACATGAGATTTCATGGTAAGTTTTTGAAGATTTTGGCTTAAAAATTGGTATATACAATCATCTTAATGAGTACATGAAGATTTGTGAGCACAAGAGGTCAAGGTCATTTTTTGACCTTTGACCCAGAAATCTCAAATTTTGACAATTTCAAACAATCTGCTCTTAAACCACTGGGCCGATTGAAACCAAATTTCATATAGAGCCTCGAGGGGTTGAGGGAATGAAAACTTTTTTCTAACAGTCCTGGTCACATGACCAACATGGCCGCCACGCCCATATATGGTAAATACCTTTAAAAATCTTCTTCTCCAGAACCAATTGACCGATGGCCTTGAGACTTTGTATGTAGCATTGGGTACTGCAGTACTATCAAGATTGTTCAATTATGACCTTGTGTTGACCTTTACCTTTTACAGCAAGGTCAAATATGGGAAAATGGTAGAACATAAGATTTCATGGAAAGTTTTGAAGATTCTGGCCTAAAAATTGGTATATACAGTTGTCTTAATTAGTTCATGAAGAATTATGAGTACAAGAGGTCAAAGTCAGTTTTTTACCTTTGATCCAGATCGCTCATATTTTGACATTTTCAACCATTTCCTCAAAAGCCAAAGGGCCAATTGTGAACACATTTCATATAGAGCCTCCAGGGGTTTATTGAATGAAATTTTTTTCAAACGGTCCAGGTCACATGACCAACTTGGTCGCCATTACCACTTATGGTATAAATCTTTAGTATTTTTCTTCTCCAAAACCAATACACCTATGACCTTGAAACTTGGTAAATAGCATGAGTACTAGAATACCACCAAGACTGTTTAAATGGTGACCTTGGGTTTACCTTGACCTTTTTTGCGGCATGGTCAAATATGGGAAAATGCTAGAACATAAGATTTCATGGAAAGTTTTGAAGATTTTGGCCTAAAATTGGTATATATGGTTGTCTTAATGAGTACATGAAGATTTATGAGTACAAGTGGTCATGGTCATTCTTTGACTTTTGACCCAAAACTCATATTTTGACAATTTCAGACATGATAAGTGAAAGCCACCTTGCCAATTGTCCAAGTGAGCGATTCAGGGCCTCCTCTTGGTTATTTATTTATGTCCTTTATCTCAGAGAGATGGCTCGATGAAGACTAAAATACTATCTCAAAGGGCATTCCATCAAAATGTATCAGACTGCAATATAAGTCCGAACTTTCTGTGAGTGTGAAGTCTAAGCCAACGGGAGTAGTCTATCTAAGACTCGATTTCAACCATACCTCTGGCAATAAAGGATATAACCAAATTTATACTCATAATTATAAATACAACTGCTCACTAAATGGTATCTATCACATATGAGCCGCGACACGACAATACCAACAAAGTGGTTGTGCGCCCAGCGCAGACTCAGATCAGCCTGGGAATCCGCCCAGTCTGATCAAATTCTTCGCTGTCCGCGAAGTGGTAGCTTAGACTCTTAGCTACTTTTTAAGAGCTTAGCGAAGAGTCTAATCAGACTTGGCGGATGCCCAGGCGGATCTGCGTCTGCATTGGGCGCACAGCATCATTGTTGGTTTTCTCGTGTCGCGGATCATATGCATTATCCACAGGGCCGTCTATGCCTATGAGCATAAAACATCATAACCAGTCATGCCTAAAGTAGTCCAAGGCACAAACATGATAGTTTGGAAACATAAATGGGGTTATAATTACATCAAAATGTTCTGTTCACCATAGAAAAGACGACATCCTATTGTTAAGGAAATTTTGGGAACAATTGAACCGCCATTTTTATAAGACGACGGCCATCTTCAAATGTCGGAATTTCAGGTGGCCAATTTTTTTCTAGGTTTCCAAAACCCAGATGAATGTTTGTGGAAAGTTTATTGCTCGTATCATGAACTGAACTATTTTGCCATTTTTTTAGCTCTAACCCGCTACACTATTTATCAATAACTGAAATACCAACAAAAACACATAGAACAGCCAAGAAGAACAGAAAAAAACAACAACATAAAACAACTATTTGTACCTACCTTTTTTATATTTGTGGCTTAAAATAAAACAAAAATAACATTATGCTGTTTCAGAACATGTACAGAAAAATGCTTTAAATTCTAAAATGTCCAGTCATTGACAAATACTTGCACCAAAGGAAGGGCAACTATATTGTTTGATGGAGAAATTGAGAAACGCTGTTGTTCTCCGCAAAGTTGGTAGGCGCAAAATACACAAACATCTAAATATTGCAAATAAAGTGATACAATTTAGCACAGTTATGTAGTGGCCACAGAAACCTTATACAATCTTAAAATGTGTCTAAAATATAATGCTTTTTCAATGTATGTCACAACTTACGTAAATCTGTAATTGAAAGATTGTAAAGTAAAAGGATATAGGCAAATCACCAATTGGTTATATTAGGGTCGTGTGGTATAGAATTACCCCACCCACATTTAAGACATAATGTACACAAAACCAAAGCTCCGTTTGAATAAACTTTTTTATGGATGAACGACCCCATACATATGACTTATTGTTCACAAAATATTATTCAATTATGCCTGTACTAGGAAAATCCCCTAGCGGCAACTGGTCCTTTTAATAGAATTTTGGTAATCCCCTCGGGGATAACCATATTAAGATAGGAATTCGTACTCGATTTGTACGCCATTTCCTTTTGCTAAAATACAGGTCCCATAATTTCCCGGTACTTCTACATTTGGCACACCCTGCTCTAGGGTTCTCGCCAGCATCGCTAATGCATGATCTTTATAGGTTATGTCTTAAAACACTTTATCTCACCCTATACAAACAGTTACCTGAAATTCAGTTAAGATCAATAACAAGTTCTGCTTGATTGACGCTAAATACAGGTTCCACTATTTACCGGTTTTTGCTGCCATAGTTTGGCGCATCCAGCTGCAGGGTCCCTTCCAGCATTGCTAAGACATGAGCTGTAAAAACACTTCATCTCGCCTAATACGAGAATCTCACCTAATACAAGCACGTGCACTTGCCAGAGAGTACAGTCCACTTACGAAGAGCCATACTAAACAGTACAGGTCATCTAACAAAAGTTGATAGCACTGAAGCTCACCTGGTACAAGCAATCACTAGACAAAAAGAAAAAAAAAGCTCTCAAACTCGCCACTTACCTACAGCTTAACAAATCTAAGAATACAATAAAATTAACTTGTATTGCTGCCAATTTTCTGCTATACCACTTGCATCCTATAGATTCATTTGCTAACCTCTCAAGCTTTTTCAAAAGCTTAACTTGTGTTTCCTATAGGAGTAGTCCCCTCCCCTGTGGTGAAGGCATTTGCTTACCAATAAAGCAACTACTATTCTGTTAAAGATATTCTATTTATACAATGGCTTCAAAACTCTTGGGATTTATTTCTGCGTATTGATTTAATCTGCTTTCTTGTCACTTGCACGCACATCCTGGTGTTACTCATTTATTTCATTTATACTCAGCGCTTCCTGCCGCACATCAATGCTTGCAATAATTTGTAACAAAGTATTTTTAGAGTACATATTTGCAACATGATGTTTTCCTTGAAAGTGTCGAACAAGTATCATGTTCTTCTTCGAAAGTAAATATTGGAATTCTCCGGAAATGATGCAATCAACTTCAGAATCCCGCTCTCGATACAAAAGGGGTTAAATAGGATGTCTGTATGAACATGCAAAATATAACGTCAAAATAAAGTAAATATATACTCCGCAGTAAATGATTGTTCGGTCTAATGTACAAATACCACCAAATAGGAGCCTTTGTTGACATGTCTCTGTTGACAATTGAAATGTGCTTATATTTTACATCTTGGTAGCCGATTAAGTGGTCTCTATAGACAGGTTGTCTCTATTCACAGGTGGTCTTTAGTACAGGTTTGCCTGTACAAAATCCAGACCCTAGACACAGCATAAGCTCGGATAAATGTATAAAAAACAGCAAGCAACAGCACTGCAGTCAATCGGGCGCTTGATAGTAAGAAAGATGCGTATTGGCCTCTGTGTCTTTTATTTTATTGTGCAGTGTGTGTCCGTGTGTGTGTGTTTCTCTTACTCACATTTAAAGAAAAATGGTATTTCCTTTCCCAAGTACCACTGACTTGGCCACTAATGTTATACCTAAAATTTTGTGTCAGGTATTTAGTGTGTCATCCAGTGGTTCTCATTTAAATTTGCTGTTGCTATCATTTTTCGAGTATACAGTTTTTATCATGGGCTATCAATATTGTTTTAATTTGATTGATTTAGTTGTGGAATGTCGTAGCAAAACAAACAGCTTCATGTATTCTGATTTATATCGGAATTAATTGCGCTAGTAGTTTGTTTTTTCACTACAGTTTCAAGGCTGTGGTATAGATATTGTTCATTTTCTGCATAACGTATCGCCCTCGTCGCGTTGTGTTCGGGTTTATCAGTCTTTGAATCGACTGCCCAATTAAAATTAATTAATTACAGTATGCTTTTTTCTGGTTTCGTCACCAGATATTGTCAGGGTCACTGACGAGGCTTTATTAGCCGAAACTACGTAGTCAACCCATGTTCCTACTTCTGTATGTATTCTCTGGTCTTGAAGGAACTTTTTTAGATTTTAATTATAGATTGTTGTTACATTTGATGTACTACATACGTAGCGCATTGATAACCTGATGGTGCTGGAAATAAGCATGAACAGCTGATTTATTTGTTTCCGTTTCTTGATTGCATATGTACTCCATAGGTTTACATTTGTTCTTAGTACTGTATATAGGCTGCAATTTAGATTTATATGAAATGCACTCAGTACACATTTCAGGAAATTACTTTATTTTCTTATAAAAAGCGTTTCAAGCAGGCATCCAAGAATGTCATAAGCATTTTGTCTTGTATTGACATTTAAAATGAATCTCTATCAGCCTAATTAACGCAAGATTTGTTTTTATATTTAATTATGAAGCAGTCGTTAAATGTCACGATACTGCAAAACTAATTAAAGACTAAACACGCTTAGGAAGAGGTTATATCTTGCGTCCTTACCCTTAAGAACAACAACAGTTCCAGCAATTTTACCAGGCCCGGAGGTTATAAAACTCGAGTACATTCTCAAACTCAAAATAAAGCACATGCTCGGAAGCAGCCGAGTAGTGTGCTTTATTTTGAGTTTGAAATTATTCTCAAGTTTTATAATCTGGAACCCTGGTATAATGTTTCTTGGCGCGTGCCTCCTTTTCCGGACCCTGTCTGACTTGACGCCGCGGCAGGTAAACATCTATGCATAAATTCTGGTTGGACAGGACTGACCGACTGAGTATTTATAGACTGAAAGACATTGGACGAACACACGGCGCCAAGTGCGTGCAACTACGGTTATGTACCGCTGAGCCACTTGGGGAACGTCGTTAGGAGAATTGAACTGAACTGAACTGAACTAATGTTTGGGGAACGTCGTTAGGAGAATCGAACTGAACTCAACTGAACTAATGTTTCTTGATGTAGTCTACTTAACAAAAAGTAAGTGACTGGTTAGAGCAATGCGTTTTAAAAACGATTAACTATTGCTGACATCCTGATCGCTTTTGCAAACAAATTATAAGAATAATTACATGGCTTTAAATAACAGAGTGGCGTTGATTATTGACTGGACCATTGTCAAGCTAGTTTTGTCCACCGAAGCCTTATCAGCTTCTTATATTCACCAATAGCAAGAAAGAATTATATGCGATCATCAATTCAACTAGTCAAACTAGTTATTTTAAGGACTGCATTACATTTAAAGTGGCTGCTCAATGCTTGGGATTATAACAAGGTATATACCGAAGAAACCTATTTTATATTGTATGATTAAACATAGTCTATAGTTTTTGGCCCACTCTATCAAAGCAAACAACTTATTTGACTTTCTTTTGTCCCCCTGGGTGATGCATACCTTTACTTTTCTACTAAATAGCAAGACTATGGCGTGTTGAAATGGCTTAAGAAACCTCTAACGACTTCATGTGCTATGGAAGCTCAAAACATGGGAGATTTCTGGCCAGGTAGTGCTTGATACCACTGCAAATAAGTTCTGAATGATTATCCACCCTGAAAGGAAACTGATTGGAAAGCGATTATAAACTAAGATAATTGCCAAGTGTCGCTGAGAGCAAAGTCCTCTCTATCTAATTCGGTCAATCGTATTAAACAATAATATCGATCTACATGACATATTTATGAAACTGCTGGAAAAAAATAACATTTAAGTAAATATTAATCTCACGGGCTATATATTTACATCTTTCTTCGTCTCGTATCATTAAAGAATTTAAAATTGCACGGCAAACAATATAGTCATCAATTAGACATCTGTTGTGTTTACCTTCATGTCTGAGCTGATTGTTACATACGGAATGACGTAAATACCGGTACTCTATTTATTTTAAGAAGTATAATGAACCTTGTCGTGAACAAGTTTTATGAGTTATGTCTTTTTAGTATTCCGAGAACTGTTATTCCACTATTCTGCTTAAGCAAAACCATAAGTGGTTGATTCCTTTTTTATGTGTCTATTGGTTATGAAGTATAATCTCAAAATGATATATGTTGCTGCTGTCCCTTAAGAGATTTCTTATAGGCTACTGTACTGTTTTTCAATATGCACTGAAATCACTGGAAATACTTAGTATTGTTTTAACAAATATAATGTCGAAAACTGCAAGGAGAAATTCCATAGGGTTAAAAAGTTATAAGAAATTTAAATTTTAATTAGCTGAAAATATGCAAGGACTCTTATGACTTCATTTGTTAGAATTTGAAAAGATTCTATATTTATTTTTTTAAATATACTTTTTTCTTCTTAAATAGATTAAGTGTGACAAGTTACTTCATCTCATAAAAAATATCAAATATTTTGAATCAAAGTTTGATGATAATGACTGGAATCGAAATTACATTATCAGTCAGGTACATAACCTTTAAAAGTTTAAAAAAATATAACTTGAAGCAGTTATAATTTTTGGCTACTATAGCAAAAGTAACCCGTTTAAGTTGAAGTGACTTTTTTCATCTTAATATTCTGGAGTTATAGCAATTTTTATGGACATGTGGGTAATTTTCCCTGAAACATCTCTTACATAACTTTATGACTAAGCAATAAAATTCTGTACGCATCGTCTAGAAATTGGTATGCAAGGCCCTTGAAGATCAGGAAATTAACTACTTTATAACTTAAAACAGTTATTTTTTTGGAGATTGCAAATCTGACCTTGGCCTAAATAATTTCAGACATAACCTAAATAAGTTATTTTCTACAGCCTCACTTTGACATTAGTGGTAAATAGGATAATTTTTAACTGCTTCAATTTAGATCTTTTTTAACTTTTAAAGGTTATGTACCTGACTGATTATGCAAGAAAAACTATAGAAAAGAAAAAGTGGTAGGGGCTTAAAATCTAATTTGCATAAACTTTAATTGTCAATAACTACAGTATGGGTTGGAAGTTTTCAATGTTTTTTTTTCAGGAATCTGCTTCTCCCATAAACACTGATTAATAAGTAATTTGTTTGAAAAGTGAAGAAAAGCGTGCAGTAGCACTTTAAAAATATATGTCTTAGGTTGTGTCTTGGAAGCATAGTGTGTGTGGCGTTCAAAATCAAATATCAATATAATGTAAAAATGATTTTCAAAGTTGAAGCACTAAAGTCTATCCAAACGAAAATCCTAATACTAATACATACAAAATAAACACAAATCCTAGCAAAGTTAAATACCGAGGAGGCGTCAAATTCAAATACCATAACCTTCAATGGCATCATGAAGAAGAGAAAACCGAATAAGGAATATAAAATATGCATTAACCACAATAAAGGTAGGTTAACAAGGCGCCACATGCTACATGGCACATGTGTAATGCAATATGTGTCATGTTGTAAACAACCAAAAACATATGAGCTGCGACACGAGAAAATCAACTAAGTGGCATGTGCGTCCAGCGAAGACTCAGATCAGTCTGGGCGGAAGCTGTCCGCTTGGAGGTAGCTTAGACTCTTAGCTAAATTTTAATTCAAAAGCAAAGCGAAGACTCTGGTCAGACTTGGTTGATGCCCAGGCTAATCTGAGTCTTCGTTTGGCGCACATGCCACATTGTTGGTTTTGTCGTGTCGCGGTTCATATATGTTTCATGACAAAGAATGGATGCATGCAACATGTCCAATCGTCTAAACACAGGGTTTTGGTGCCAAAATGCTGCATTTCCGTGTACCGTTGTGTAAACCATCCTCAACAGAAAACATTTCCCCAACTAGTTGTTCATAATGCCAACTTGTACTTAACGAACATAAGCACAAAGCAAGAGATAACGCGAAAATCTCTTTAGTATTATAATACCTTCTCATTAAAGGATCATTTTAAAATAAATAAATAAATATAATGCAGGTGCGTTCGATGCCTTGGCAGCATTGGGATGTAAAGAGACTGTAAGGTGATTTATGAGCTGCGACAAAGTAGCAGGCGCCCAGCGAAGAATTAGATCAACATGGGCATCCGCAAAGTCTGTTCAGAGTCTTCGCTGTCGGCATGGGGGTAGCTTTGGCTCTTAGCTACCTTTTAAGCGCACAGCAAAGACTCTGATCAGCCTGGGCTGATGCCAACACTGATATGAGTCTTCACGTGGCACATGTTCCTGTTCGTTGGTTTTATCGGATCGCGGCTCATTAAGCATGTACGCTTAACATATATGCAAAGTTTTATATTGATTTTAAAACTTTAGGAGCTGATTATACAATCCGTTTTAGGGGCCAGATAGACGAAAGACTGACAAGGTACAAAAAAATGATGCCACTTAACTATTGTCTCAAGGGCGAGGGAGGCATAAGGGGAGGCATAAAAAGCAATTTGATCTGAAGTCATGCCAAAGAAAAGTTGTCAATCAAACCCGATACAATTAATATGAAATTACACAGAATCAAATTAGAAATGTGTCCATAGGACACGGATGCCCCCGCCTAGTGCCCTAAGTAAGATGGCGCATTGTTTAAGGTACTGGCACTTGTAGCATAACTAGGTTCACAAAGGCAGACTTCTGTGGTACATGTTTTATTGTTTTCCTTGGGCAGATGTATTGCGCTTCTTGGATCAAGAGAAGTGTGTGTGTGTGGGTTGGTGTGGGTTGGGGGGGGTGTGTCAAGATTGATATGTGATAACTTTCTGTATCTTATCACAGAAATAGATGCCATGCCACTTTCCAAAAGAAATAGTCCGGAAACAAGTAACTTTTCAAAAACTAACAAACGGAAACCATTATTGCATGAAATGAAGTCGAAAAAGGGCCATGACTCGCACAATAATTGACGGATTTTACCAAACGTCGGGCTTGACCTGTATTTTATGATTATATACCTGTGTATAAAATGTAAATTCAATACACCAATGCTTTCAAAAGATATCGAACGGAAACCATTTTTGCATACAAAATGAAGTCAAGAAAGGGCCATAACTCCAACAATAATCAATGGATTTTGCCTAAAATATGAATTTAATACACCAAATCTTTCAAAAGATATCGAACAGAAACCATTTTTTCATACAAAATAAAGTCGAAAAAGGGCCATAACTCCCACAATAATCGACGGATTCTGCCCCAAATCGAACTTGACCTGTATTTTATAATTGTTTACCCGTGTATAAAATATGAATTTAATACACCAATGCTTTCAAAAGATATCGAACGTAAACCATTTTTCATACAAAATGAAGTCGTAAAATGGCCATAACTCCCACAATAATCGACGGATTTTACCAAACATCGAACTTGACCTGTATTTTATGCTTATATAGGTGTGTATGGAATATGAATCCAATACACCAATGCTTTCAAAAGATATTGAACAGAAACCAGTTACGCTACGTACGTACATACGGACATTGGTGATCTATATGCCCCCCGCCCCATTTTTAATGGCGGGGGCATAACAAATGGTGATTTAGTAGTATTACATAATGGACTTGCATAACATATGTGACGTTTGACTGGCGAGCCTGTTGTGCGATTGGTACAACGGGTAAAGCATAAAATTGTAGTGATCAAATTGGTTGCAATGCAATGCCCGACATCCTCATGTTGATAACGACAGCAATGGAGGCGCGTTCGTTCTCAGTTAAACCAAAGAAAGTTTCAGCCAAAATCAACGACAAATTAAAATAAATCATACCATTTTCAAACCAAAACAAATTCAGTGTTTGAAAGCTGCGATTGAGAAAGATAATATAGGTTATATAAACTTGCCTTTTAGTTTTGTTATGTTTCGAAAGTTCAAAATAAAATAGATAAAAAATAAATTTTTATGCTGTTTTTTGTTTAGGGTAGCTGAATGACCACCTGTTTGGGAAAGAGCTGCTCAATTGTTTTACCGTGCGTGTCTTTCGTGTACTTGTGTCAATTTTTACTTTGCCCTATCAGACTGTATCGCTTTAAACACAACTGCACGTCGTGAATTTAAAGAGTAACTACACTTCAGGAACTGACTGAATCAGATCCCAAACCCTATCCCCAACATCAAAGGGAAAGATTAACAAAGACATCCCAACAAACAATAAGTTACAAGTGATAAGCCGAGTCAGCAGCTCTTTCCCAAATAGATGGCAACTCAGCTATCTTTATTGAACTAAATAATTTAGACCAACAGACGGGTTACAACGGACTAAGCAAATTATATAAAAAACATTAACAATTGTTTTTACCTATTTTCTATTTTTATGCTAGAAGGATTAAAGTAAGAAAACAATAAATTAAACAGCACCGAACATAAAACAAATGCAACCGCAACAAAAGTACCGCCTTGGGACGGTCAGTAATAACTACTGAGGGGTTTAAACCGGTTTTACTGGGCCCAAACCTTCACCCTCACCCTCCGCTGCGGTGCACACAATTAGTTGGTAGTTCGGTTCGTATGGAGGTCCCCTAACTCATCAGGGAGTCATCACGGTCAAAAATTAAGATCAAGAAAAGACCGTGATGAAGCAAGGATGAGGACTCGACAGCCAAAACGTGTTGAGACACCCGGAGATCCCTGGGGCGTCAGCAACACCACTGGAGTACTGGAGCAAAAGAAGACCACCAGTTGAACCCCGTCGGGCCAAGAAACAGACAAACATCCGGCCCCATCCAACTAATATATAGCTTTATGTAGGGGCTCTCATAGAGTCTGAACCCCGACCCACCGGCGTGCAATTAAAGAGGACAGCAAAGTTGTCAACCGTGATTGGGTTAACCACTAAGAATGCAGACTGTCGCATTACATCTATGTTATAGCCAATGCGTTTGAATCGTATGATAATTTTCTTAAATTGATCGGGAAATTCTGTTTTCCCTACGATTTTGCGTAATTTATATACTAAGTCACCATACAATTCAGGTTCCGATAGGCCTTGTTGCAAAAGTGACCTTAACCCTATGTTATATTTAGAAACCAATTCAAAGTGTCTACGATAAAATTTAGAAAAAGCTTTCCGAAGTTTATGATACCGATACCCCTGCTGTAAAAGCTTGGCAGTCAAACTTTTATTACGAGCATTGAAGTCAGCCAGATGACTAGACACCCTAGCGAAGCGAATAAGCTGAGAAATGTAATCACCATAAGAACTGGTGCGGGGAACATCACCATCCAAAAACGGAAAATTAACAGTGTCGAAATCAAAATCATCGCGTTTGTCATAAAGTTTAGATGAAACAAATCCATCTAAAATAGATAAATGTAAATCCAAAAATGGGGCCTCGGTATCAGAAGTATTTGCTTTATTTAACTGCAATTCAGCAGGATAGATTTGACTAACCATTTCTTCAAAATAAGGGTTGTCAATATTTAAAAGGTCGTCCTAGTATCTAGACGTTGAGTTGAATGCTTCAATGACATGAGCTTGAGTATCATCAGAGAGAGACATCATAAAGTCTCTTTCATAGCAAAATAGAAACAAATCTGCTACAAGAGGAGCGCAATTAGTACCCATCGGAATTCCTATAATTTGTTCATGTAACTTAGTACCGAATCTGATGAAAATGTTATCTAGAAGATATACTAAAGCATCACAAACATTTTGGCAAGACCACATTTTAAACCTTTTTTGGTCATCGGAAGTCAAAAAAAGCATGTTTATAATTGCAAGCAAGATAAAGAGCACCCTCTCTCTGATAAGTAGTCTCAATTAAATTTATTAGTTTCTTGTTTATGAAATTATGGGGCAAAGTTGTATAGAGTGTAGAAAAATCGTATGTAGACAAACTAGACGCGCGATATCCTCTAGACTTCAGTTTATCAAGAACCTAGGTAGAATTTTTAATTGACCAAAACAATTTTTTTCCTGACCGTTCGTAAACTTTTTCACAGTACCTAATTACATGAATTTTGATAGCGGTAAGGCAAGCAGTTAATAATTTAGAAAGTTCAGTAGTGGTACAAGCACTACAATTAGCAATAACCCTGGCTTTATATGGTCGTTTATGAAGTTTAGGTAACCAGTACATCGTAGGAAGCTTTTCCTGCCGTTCGTTTAGGCTGGTTCGTTTACTCGTTCTTGAATTGTTTGAACGGCTATCCTCTTTTGATAAGCTCTTAAAGAATACTATACATGTATTAGCACTTTTTTCATTTGTGTGCTGGCCATTAACAAATTCTAGAGGTAAGATCTATGCTGTACGTTGCTGCAGTTTACAAATCCCGAGATGCCATTTTGGTAAAGAGTTTTGTCACAAGAGCTACACCACTTACCATTAGGATTCCCTCGGACCGGGCAGTCCTGTGTCTGGTAAAATTATACCTTACCGGCCTGTAAATTCGAAATAGAATGAGGTGATTCGAATGAAGTCAGTTTCCAGATAAATGTGATATCTGAACTAGTTAAAAGACACGTGAAATGCATTTGAGTTTGAATTACATCATACTAGAGGACACACATCAGCTTGTGAGAAAACAAACGCATGAGGTTAATGTATACCTTTTTTTAGGAGCAGCAACTCTGCCACATTGAGTTCACTTCCCTCTTAATGTGAGTCAAATCTTACGAAATGAATTTGAACTCTGGCGCACACCTGACCTCGAAAGGGCGACGCCTTCTAAGAACGCCAACAGGCCCAAAGGATACAAATCCTTTCATGCTCAACTCAGCTAAGCACGAAATTTTACCTTTTAATAAATAGCAAATGTCTGATAAGTACAGTTGTTTTCTTGCTCAGTTTAGCTGAGTATGAAATTTTGTCTGCTTATGAGTATGAAAATGCCAATATTAGTTGGCATTTTCATATTTATCAGCAGATAAAATTGCATGCTCAGCTGAGTTGAGCACATAAAAAGATTTATAACCTTGTGGCCACGGTAGCAGAAATAAGGATTTGTATCCGTACACTTTAATGACAAATATGAGCTGCGAATGCTGCAACCAGAATGTGAGCAGAAGTAGCCTTGACTGAGCAGTAGAGGACCTTGTCAAGTTTGCATGAAACCTTTTTCATCAGGAAAGAAATGTATATTTTTTTTTTCTTCTGAGAGAAGATGTGTTTGCAAGCAGTCCTCAAAATAGCGTACTATGGAATATTTTCATATCTAGCAGCTCATGTGACAAACTGTGCGTTTTGTCCTAGAAAATAATGGTAATAAAAAATATTCTTGTAAATAAGACGTCATTTCCACTCACTTTCTTTCATTATTTAAGCATTTTCATTTACAAAACCCATTATGAAATTTCTATTTATACTACTACTGTTTCACAAACGATAATTAAATTTTAAAAGTACACAGTCATACAAAATAGCAGTTTCCGGACTTTTTTTTCATCTTCATTGTGAGTCCGAATACAGCACGCACATGTTTCATAACCGGATAAAGCTAGTTTGGATTTACCTGATAGGCATAGGCATGCCACAGTTGTGGCATACTTATGAAGAGGAACCTTATTTATAACCGCCTGATCGTACCTCTGAAAGCCATATCCGTGTCGAATGATTCATATTAATTGTTTTATGATTTTGGTAACTTATCCTCGGATTGTTTTTACAAACGTCAATGAGTATTCCCAATGAAATTGGGGCAGCTAAACTGTAATGTTCTAGCAACATGTTTAAACGGCATCATACACAGAGAGCGACAGAGTTTGCATTACATAACTGCGTGCGTATGTACACCAAAATATATTGCACAATGTTTGGTTTTCTCAGAATGACGTCCTGCAAGAAAAAAAAACCTTAGAATATGCTTAAAACTGTGCACAGGTCATTGCTGCGGCATTATTAATTTAGGTTTTGTTGGTATCATACTTTTCATTTTCCCGAAGGGTGTCAACGTTTGTGAATTTATGTCCGTTGACATTGCTATACCTAGTGAGTCGCGTGCGAAATGTTTGTCAAAAGTGAAGGTGGTGATTTAAGGCAAATGCAAAAATCTGGATAAAACCAACGAAAATAACGTATCTCCTGAGAGTAAGCACATGTCTTAGTTTTGTAGATCTCCACTGTTTAAAGTACAAACAGAGGTACATGCTGCTTAACAAAGTGTTTTATAAGGGAAAAAATCAAAGGGTATTTTATGCGCAGAAATCTAATAAGAGGGCCAAGAGTACCCAAATTCCCTCACCTGAGTGTCAGTCGTCAATCATCATCAGTTACTTTAACCAGTTAACAATTGAATGCAACATACTCATACTAAAAAGCATGGCGAGAACTATACTATCATCTTCCTCGACATTGGGCTTTAGGTTACAAGTCTTCAAAATGACTGTTATTGGATGGCAGCCTGGAGGTTTAAGTAGCTCAATTTTACAGGCATTGTGAGGGGGTGCTGGCTCTTGGCAAAGATAATGGCATGATGGCCTGTAAAGCTTCATAGTCCTTGGGGGATTTGAGAAGAGGGGGAGGAGGGGTAAGTTGGAAAGGGAAAGGGGACTGGTCCTTGACAGCGGCATGGTGGCTTGTAGAGTTGCCTTTGCCTGGGGTGTAGGGGGGGGGGAGGGGGCTGGGGGAGCAGGAATTGATGCTTGAAAATGGCATGGCATAGTGGCTTGCTGTTGTATAGGCCTTCGGCTTCAACAGGGATTGGGGGCGGACAGGCCTATATAGCCTAACATATTTGGAAGATCTGACCCTAATAGTTGCTGACAAGAAGGTTTTTAAATGTTAAGCCCCATATCAGTCTGTGTAAAACATGTGACCCCCGGGGCTATGCCTTTTTGGACCCCAGGAGCATAATTTGAACAATCTTGGTAAAGGTCTACCAGATGAAGATAAATACCAAATTAGACAGAACTGGCCCTTGTAGTTTCTGACAAGAAGATTTCTAAGTTTCTGATCTTGTAGTTTCTGACGAGAATATTTTTTAAGATTTAACCTATATGAGCCTATGTAAAACATGTGACCCCGGGGCGGAGCCATTTTTGACCCCAGGGGCATAATTTGAACAATCTTGGGACAAGGTCTTCTTGATAAAGCTACATACAAAATTAGACTGACCTGGCCCTTATAGTTTCTGCCAAGAAGATTGTTTAAAGATTTACCCTATATGAGCCTATGTAAAACATGTGACCACCCAAGGCGGGGCCATTTGTGACCCCAGGGGTATAATTTGAACAGTCTTGGTAGAGGTCCACTAGATAAAGCTACATGCCAAACTAGACAGACCTGGCCTTTGTAGTTTCTGACAATAATTTTTTTCAAGATTCACCCTATGAGCCTATGTAAAACATGTGACCCCCCCCCGGGTGGGGCCATTTTGGACCCCAGGGACATAATTTGAACATATTTGGTAGAGGTTTACTAGATAAAGCTACATACCAAATTAGACAGGCCTGGCCCTTGTAGTTTCTGCCAAGAAGATTTTTAAAGACTTTCTTAAAAAAAACTGACCTATTTGTTGCCATGGAAACCAGAGTTCTACTTGGATTTCAAATCTTTGAACAACTTTCAGTCAGAGCCCCCTAAGGATTATGCCAAATCGGCCAAGTGTTTAGGAGGAGATGTCAAATGTAAACAGACGACGAACAGACGGACGGACGGACGCCGGATGCTTGCCGATAGGAATAGCTCACTCGAGCACTACGTGCTCTGGTGAGCTAAAAAGGAACATAGTTATTTAAAATTTACGTAGCACTGAAGATACGTGATTGCATTATGAACAGCGTCCTAGCAACTATTTGTTTTAACTCTTTCACAAATTGTTAGGTAGACCAGATGAAAACGGCAGCTTATTCTCAAATGTTCAAACCTGTATATGGTGCATGTACACTGGATGCATTCATTAAATATAGGGTAGGCAAGCATACCAACATGTATATAACACCTAAACTATAAATAATCCTTTTCTGACACTATTACAGGTTTGTTAATGAAATTGTTCAACCTTGTTAAAATAGACTCACCTGTTTTGTTTTAAAAAACAATATGGACACAGGCTACTTCTTTTTTTTTCTGCTCAGCCTGATAATGTGTGAAAGAGTTTGAAAAAAAAAATGCAAGAACGCTCTTCGTTATGCAATAACATACCCTCAACACTAAGTATATTTTCAATAACGATATTATTTCCTTAGGTTTCTGCGCAGATTTGGGCACAGAAAATTACCCTTTGATCATTTCTTATAAAAACACTTTTTAACATCAACAAATATTGCACATTGGGATTCTAAATTATGCGAAACAACATAAAGAATGCATATGCTAAGGTTTGGGAAGGTATGTTGTAGTTTCAGAGTGTTGTGTAGATTTCCGTTTTTGCCCCAAATCAGTGATTATCACCAGCTTAATCGTTATATGTTAATATCCAATCCATTTTGATAGTAAAGCAACAACAAATTTTCAATCAATCCATGAATAGGTCAATTGATGAGAAATGTATCTAATCTGAGAAATACTCCCTTAAACATCAGCAGTCTTTGGAAATATAATTCGGGAAATGATTTATCGATTGTTATGTGTTTAACGGCCCTTTGAGACAGTATTTCTGTCTACATCGGGCCGTCTCCTAGAGAGAGGGAGAAAGAAGAGAGAAATGATAGACGGGAGAAAAAAATGTCCAAACAACCCCCACCCGCACCTACTGAAAGCACAGTAGGCCCTGCCCTACTATTATCCAAACCCCGGCACTGGAAGTAACACGCAGCACCATCGCACCGCCCGACCACCCCCGATATTCCTGACTTTTTGTTTACATTTGAATACATGTTAGAGGGATGCATAATGTTATAGGCATTGACTCGGTGCAGAGCAGGCAGTGCGGTCTGTGGAAAATTCATGAACTGCGTCCAAAGCCAGAGGGTTGACGTAGTATTCTGCCTATTGAGATTAAAGATCCAGCAAGCTTTAACTAAAATTTTAGCATTAAACAAACTGCATTATTATTTTGCAAAAGGTATTCTTTATTTTTGTGGACCATTATGTATTAAATATTTAACAATAAAAATAACAACTATGGATCCGTTGAAAGCAGAGTTAAGTAAATATAACTTAATACCAAACATCGCATAATTCCAGTATGGACAGAATATTTTTTCCAAAATTCCAGAATGACTCTGAATATGTTTACTCCCACGCTAATGCCAATAAATTCCAGGACAGTTCACTGAGATCTTTAGTACCGGCTCGATCATCAAGCACATCCACCAGTATCAAATTTTGATTTGACTAGCAAATTCACTAGAAACAACCATAGTTACCCTGTATGTCTACTCAGTTTTATTGTGTAATCGTTGAATCCAGTAGGCAAGATGTGGTTACAAAGGCATTTGGTTGGCTTTCTCTAACTTCTAAATTATTATAATGGGTGCCAGTAATCTGTAGAAAAGCAAAATTGGAATTACATCCAGAGTGACTTGAAGCAACAGACAATACATACTAGGTATAACCTGCTGATTACCTTGTTTACACGGATGACTATGATGACTATGTTAAAACCCGTGTAAACTAGGTAATCAGCAGGTTATACCTACTGTGTATAAAAACGTCAACGAGATGCTCCGACTTAAATTATAGATAGACTAGTCAGACTGGCACGCTTTTAACAAAGAAAAAATATTTTTGAGTTCACGGACAGATGTGTTGGGCGTAAACAAACAGCGCAAACTGAGATTAGAAAGACAATAAAATTTAATCAGATCAGTACTGTATGCCTGGTAAACTATGAGATACAAAAACAACCTTGTTCTACAGTCAAGGACCAAAAGTGTTTCTACAAAATCAATTTCCAAAAGACTTTAGTGTATTTTCATGTTCCCCGGAAATTATTTTATGGCATTCTTGATCAACAAATTGCAATGATTTTGGTTATGGTAGAAAACTAATTGAATACTGCAAGCTATATATTTGTTTCATATCGGTTATTCATCTTATATCTAAAAAGCTAGACTTTTAATTTTGTGTTCGATACTTTGGCCACTTCTTGCACGACGTCGCCATTAGCGTCAATGGAAACTTGTTGTTTTCATCTTTATACAGAGTTTGACCAGCTGTATCCTAATACTAAGGGAACAGAAATTAGCTCCGTAAAGAGTATTTATTGCATTATTCATTTAGCTTTTCAACCATAGTAATTATTCAATGCAAGGCTTACAAGAACTATCAAAATTTATTTTCTTATAAACGTGTAAAGAAATTAAAGTCTATGGGAAAATATTTTTGTAGAATTACTTTTGGTCCTTGACTGTACTTAAGTTGTCAGACGGTAAATATTTGAGTTAAAATATTTAAGCTAGCAAACCTTAAGAGTAGTTCACTACTTCAACGAAGGCTAGTATGGTTTTGAATGTTTTTCTTTGCTCTTGAAGGAAATCCTTATGTTTCTAATCTCACTTCGCTGCAGCTGGTGCTGTGCCGTGTGGCGGACGTAGAACGGCTCCCCGTATATCATCCAAAGGACAGACTATATTTTATTCTTGTCCTTTGAGATCAGAGAATATGTTATGAGAAATCAACATTTTTTTATTGGTTTAGGCTCTTATTCTAGGCCATCTTTTTCGCTTTATAATCATTTAGACCCCTCTTTATACTAACCAGTCTTTGAATAGATTGCCTTATTAAAATTAAAAAAAAAAAAAAAAAAAAAACAGTATGCTTTACTCTTGCTTTCATCATCAGATCATGAGAATGTCACTGATGAGGCTTAAGTAGCCGAAACTTCGAAGTATGCCTTTGTTCCTTGTTTTGAATGTGTCCACTGCTCTTGAATAAACTCTCAAATTTTTAAACTATTTTTATCATTGACGCATGTTAGGAGTGGGGGTTATGGCTGATACTTTTGTGTTAGACTTCTTCAAACTTGGATTGTCAATTGGTCTTTGAAACGTATTGCTTGGGATTGTTAATGGACCAAGTTTGTGTTATTGCATTTTATTTCACTGTTTTAAAAAAACATTTCTAAATTATCTTCTAAAATCAAAATTCATTCTGAATCATGATTACCTACATGCACGCATATA
This sequence comes from Ctena decussata, assembly GCA_963989385.1. Taxonomy (NCBI): domain Eukaryota; kingdom Metazoa; phylum Mollusca; class Bivalvia; order Lucinida; family Lucinidae; genus Ctena; species Ctena decussata. The sequence goes on from OZ022498.1 coordinate 13,537,404, forward strand.
TAAATCAGTGGAGTGTAGGATAATATATTTGAATTTTATCCTACAAATAATTTATATAAAATATTTATACAAATATATATATACAAGAATTCCGCAGAAGGCTATGTCGCACCTGCTGTATGCCTTCACATTAAGAACTTAATGAAAATACCAAGTGGTTCTGGAGAAAAAAGTTGATTTTATTGGTTTTGCTATTTTTAGTAATGGCGACCATCTTGGATTCTCGACCATTCTCAACTTTTACCATTCTGAAGCTCTGCAGTCTGATCATGCTGCATGTGAAATTTGAGAACCATGTATGCAGTGGTTTCAGAGAATTAGTCATTTGAATGGACTTAAATGCTAGGGTCGACATAAATTATTCTAGGGTCGACGTAAGATCACTGTGACCTAATTCCACTACAGATTTTATTTCATTTTGATAATTCCGAAAACCAAGGTCCCACATATGCTTCATACAAAATTTCAGCCAAATATACCAAGCGGTTCTGAAGAAAAACTTGATTTTATTGGTTTTGCTATTTTTAGTAACGGCGGCCATCTTGGATTCTTGACCCGCCTGAATTTTATCATTCTGAAGCCCTGCAGTCTGATAATGCTGCATGTGAAATTTGAGAACCATGGATGCAGTGGTTTCAGAGAATAAGTCATTTGAATGGACTTAAATGCTAGGGTCGACATAAATTATTCTAGGGTCGACGTAAGGTCACTGTGACCTAATTCCGATACAGTTTTTTTTTCATTGTGATATTTCTGAATTCCAAGGTCCCACTTATGCTTCATACAAAATTTCAGCCAAATATACCAAGCGGTTCTGAAGAAAAACTTGATTTTATTGGTTTTGCTATTTTTAGTAACGGCGGCCATCTTGGATTCTTGACCCGCCTGAATTTTATCATTCTGAAGCCCTGCAGTCTGATCATATTGCATGTGAAATTTGAGAACCATGGGTGCAGTGGTTTCAGAGAATAAGTCTTTTAAATGGACTAAAATGCTAGGGTCGACGTAAATTGTGAACGGACGGACGGACGGACGGACTGACAGACGGACGGACGGAAAACCGGACGCCTATATCGCACCTTGCTAAAGCAGGTGCGACAAAAATCAACGTTAAAGTAACTTTTCTGAATCTTGCAACATATAATCAAAGAAATATTTCCTTCCTCTCATGATCATATTTCTCCAGGGTTACCTTACGCCGATATTTTGCCACATTTGTGAATAAATTCATAAAACAAATCTATAAAAAATCTAAATAAAATAAGAGTTTTGGTATGGCATGATCGAATTGCAGGGATGTGATAAAATTAAAACAAGCTTTCTGTAATAACCAGTATGTAGTCCAACAGAGATTTCTGCCACTGTTCCGAGAAAACGTGAGAAATCTGCACTGAAAGGTCGTTCAATAAACCGTCTCCAAGGTGGTTAACATTCGAGCCGAATTATTACAAAACCAACAAAGTGCTTTGCTGTGCACTGAAAGTGTAGCTAAGGGTCTAGGCTACCTCCATGTCGACAGCGAGTACTCTGATAAGACTGGACGGGTGCCGAGGCTGATCTGATTCTTCACTGGGCGAATATGTCACTTTGTTGGTTTTGTCGTGTCACGGATCATTCCGTTCCAACCAGGTCATTTTTCTCTGCTCAGGAGCGTTATACATGTCGAAATTCAGATGTAAAGCAGTAAAAGAGAGGAAATGTATTTGCAGTGGTGTTCCTTTACGAAGGTGTTTACGATGGTTCTGTATTATATATGATTGATTTACGTGAAATTAAAGGTTATAACAGAATTTAAATCATTTTTTTTCTTCCAACAGTCGTAATCATTCAATGAATTTAATATGAATTTAATACAAATTGCAATATTTTAATAATACATGACACTCAGGCTTCATTTCGCAAACTATAATTGTCTTTAGGAAGATGTAGTTAGAGGATTATTTTAAGGTCGGATTATTTTTTTCTCAAAATCATAGAACGTCTATGCAATTTTGCTAAACAGTAAAACGTGTCATACTGAACATCGGCTTTATTTGTTTAAAAGTTATAAACGAGCAAGGAAAGAATGTTTCCTGAACCTGCTATCTTGCAGTAAAACTTAATAAACCTGTGAGTTTAAATAAAATAGATACTTAATAGGGTATCAAGTAAAATGCAAACAGCATTGGCTACCATACGGTGTGAAGAATTATGATTAGAAAAGTTGTTTCTATGTAACATATGGCTCAATTGACAGCCTGACATATACGTATGCCCATCTCAGGGGTTAAAGTTTTTATGCGTCTGTCTGGTTGACAAAAAATTATAATGAATAAATAGATAAATGATAGCGAGCCAACAAACAAAGCCGTCCATACTTAAATGCCTCGCATGTGACTCATCACCCTTCTTACTTTAACTGATAAGCTGACTGGCTTATCATTTGCTACTATATATTTATAGATTATTGAATTTAAGTTGTGAAATATTCGGTACTAGTTCTGCTCGTGCATCTCCGCCATATGAACTCGTGTCGAATATTTCAGAATATAAAATTTAATTCAATTCCATTTTTATGATATACCTTTAATATTAAACTGCTAGTTTCATCAGTGCGCTCTACATAATATCGGCATATCAACAAAAACTGTTTTAAACTTGAAAATACATTTTGCTATATGGTTGTTGATTTTGTCGAGTCGCGGCTCAAATGAAAACTACGAGTTGAATCCCGAAGAGCCCGATCAAAGACAGGGCTATAGCATACGACGACCATCAAGCTGCTAAGATTGATTGATTGATTTATTTATTGCTTAACGTCCACGGTAAACATCTATGGTCATGTCGGGACGGCCAGTTAACCTAACCACACTATTCCTGGGCAGGCTTAGACCTCCTAAGCGGTTAACCAGTACTAAGTGCACATACTTTCGCCAGTAACTGACAACTGCTCTTCTTAAACCAGCGGAAGGAGAAACGAAAGTATGTGGCCAGACCGGGTTTCGAACCCAGGAGCTCTGACTTATGAGTCAGGTGCCCTACCGATTGCGCTACGCGGCCCGGCAGCTGCTAAGAAACAAATGTGCCGCGACACGACAAAACCAACAAAGTGGTTGTGCGTGCAGCCCAGACTCAGATCAGCCTGGCATCCGCCAAGTCTGATCAGAGTCTTCGCTGCCCGCATGGAGATAGCTTAGACCCTTAGCTACCGTTTAAGCGCTTAGCGAAGAGGTGATCAGACTGGGTGGATGCCCAGGCTGATTTGAGTCTACGATGGGTGCACAACCACTTTGTTGGTTTTCTCGTGTCGCGGCTCATTTATTATTATAAAGCAAAGTATATCCGACACTAACACCGAAAGACGAAGAACTTTTTATATAAAAAACAATCACTTAGACTTCTTCTTACGAAGGACAAGTAATGTTTTGTTTCATGAACTTTTCATCATAATTAACTGCATTCCATCTCGGTTGCATGTTGCACCAATGATTTAAATATCTAGCTATGTTAAACATTTCATTACATGCTTATATGACCAAATGTTTAATTTCAGAATGTTTTAATTACAAATAGTACCAAATTGCCGCTTTAATGACAGGATGAACGATAACAGGAAGTTAATATCCTTTCTCAGTTTATTTTCGGAAATTCTACGAAGTTCGTCAACGAAAGAGATGCATCTCATATACTTGTACCATTTAGACTATGCGAACAGCAAAATCTCAGTTCAGACTGCGCATCGCACGTCGTTGAATTGAAATCTCTATTTGCAAGAGTTGTGATGGAATTACTGGAAAGAAGATCTAATCTTTCTCAATATGCCCAAACGGCAGCCTACTTACTGAAAGTGCTTTCTGTTCGTGTATGACTTAAGGGCCCTGCTACTGCACGTCACTTAAATATAGAATTAATCAACCGTCGGAATGAGGTTGGTTTGATTGTCAATTATCTTCAAACGAAGCAGACGACATTAAATGCAAGCACATTGCTGACTGTAAATAAACCCAATCAGGAGTTGTATTATAAAGTTGAAACATGCTTGATTCAAATCCAGTTTTATCAGAGTCGGAGTCACTTATTTCTAGTGGGCCTACACCTACGTGTATTTTTAATTGATTGTTCGAGTGGAGCGAAGGAGGGATTTTCTGTCTAGTGCAATTTGATGATTATTGGATAATGACTTTGCAACAAGTGGGGCGATGTGCTTTTTCATTAAAGTTTGATAAAAATACGAATTCCATCTGAAGATTAAACAAGCACTTTCAGGAGAAATTAAAATCTTAAGAGTTCCTTCAAGAGCAGGGAATATATCCAGAAGGAACATGGGCCAGACTACGTAGTTTCGGCTAATAAAGCCTCTTCAGTGACCCTGGCAATATCTGGTGACTAAACCAGAGAAAAGCATACTGTTATTTTTTATCATAATTGGACAGTCGATTCAAAGACTGATTAGTATCAAAAAGGGTCCAAATAATATATAAAACAATGGTTTAGAATATGAGTATAAACCAATCCAAAATTTCAGATTTCTCAGAATATATATATCATCTAATCTCAAAGGACGAAAATAAAATATAATCTGCACTATGGATGATGTACGGGGAGACGATTAACGGCCGCCACACGGCACAACACCAGCTGCAGTGAGGTAAAATTAAAATCTTAAAGAGTTCCTTCAAGAGCAGGGAATATATCCAGAAGGAACATGGGCCAGACTACGTAGTCTCGGCTACAAAAGCCTCTTCAGTGACCCTGGCTATATCTGGTAACGAAACCAGAGAAAAGCATACTGTTATTTTTTTTTATCATAATTGGACCATAAAGCATCTCCTTTTCATGTTTGCCTCCCTTCTCTGCGGGGTCAACTCACTTGGGTCAAATCGGGTAAATTCGTACAGCAGTTAAATTCGGACAGTGACATTTTTCCTTTACATGTCAGCTATTTGGAATTACAACAAAAATAACTGGGTAAACAATGAAAATCCTGATGAAACGGCTCAATATGAGCCGTCTCATCTGCAATTTCACTGTTTGCAATGGTATGTCCGAATTTACTCGCTGTCCGAATTTACCCGACTCGACCCTTATAGAAAAGTCGCTGTCCTTTGAGCAAATTCATCTCTTCGAGGGGATTTCATATTATCGACAGAAGCAGGCAGGAAGTCATATGAAATTCCCGTTAGAAATTACACCTTTAATGACCGTTGAACAAAACCAAATATAAACCATTCGATCGATGCTATTTGTTACAACATTTGAATTTATATTTTGGTGAAGGTAACGGTTTCACATAGCCGTAGGGACCGTGGGGCTAGAAATCCGCTGTATCATGGACACAGCATATGAAAGGCAGAGCCCATCCCTCTCCTCCCGCTGCCTTATCCTTCCCTGATTCATAAAAGGTACCCATTTGCTGCTGGGTTGACGGACAGAGTTTACCAATCGCAAGTTAACCCAAGCCGGAATTCGACCTCATGACCTTCTGCACCATAACGTAGCGTCTCCACCCACTCGACTGCGGCGCCCCTGTGTTTGCTATTCAACAAATTCAAAGAGAGAGAGAGAGTGAGAGAGAGCGAGAGCGAGGGAGAGAGAGAAACTAGCTGCTGATTTGCCAATCAAAACCCCACTTAGTTTTGTTAACTTGAATAAGAGCACAACAGGTGGAGCAAAGAAGCAGATAAGCCAAGTGTTGAGTTATCTATCTTAGCGTTCCAAATATGTTTGACAAACGAGTTAACAGACATCAAATACATTGTTTCAGGTTTTAGACCTCTCACGTCTTGGCATATGTCAAGGCGACGGTTATTCAATGAAAATGACATCAACTTTCTATTTTATATGCAATTAAGCAATTAATATAGTATGGCCTACGGAGACATTGCCAGCACAGTCTATCATAATTCATGTAGTCGAGGAATGCGTGTAGACACGAAATCAAAGCACAACGTAGAGTTTTTTGAAAAATTTGTCTCAGTGTGTATAAAAACAGTACCCTTTACGAATGTCTGCGCATTCATGTGTGCAGAGCAGATTCTTCGCTGTCGGCATGCATGTTGCTTAGACTCTAGCTACGCTTTGATAGCACTGCAAAAACTCTGATCAGACTGAGCGGATATCCAGGCTGATCTGAGTATTCGCTGGGCGCACATGCCACTTCATTGTGTTGTGGCGGCGCAAATAATGTGGAAGACAATTCTCCGAAACCAAAGTACACACCAAAGAAGAAGTGATCAAATTATCAAAATCATAATTCCGAACTACAAACAGAACTGTGGACATTTACACGTCCAATATATTTTGATACGCAGACATGGATGTCTTTACATTTTAGGAATCAACGGGGTCATGATGTCTACCACAAAACTTGTGATTAAAGAGTTGACACAAGCTTTGCTTCGCTCCGCGATTACCAATTGACTATGGTTTGCTAATGATTACCTCCCCAAATCAACATAGTCTTGATAGTTGTAACAGGCTGTGGTACAGGGGACTAACTGCGAGACGTAAATCCATAGGCAAGTACAGTACAGAGACCGTGTTTCTTTGCAATGAATACCCTTGCCACACGGCTGCAAAATACCTGTCAAACCATGCGTTTAATTGTCGTTTGAACACCATTTCTGAATCAACAAATCAAATAAGCGTTTCTTGAAACGAAAAACGCTCAGGAACGTTCTGAAACATCAAAAACGCTTTGAAATATTTGAACCAATCAAATCGTCATTTGGCGGAAACGCTATCATCACAGACAAAGCGTTCGTGATCGTTTGTGGAGATAAGGAAAGCAAATGATTCGAAGGAATATTGCTGCTCAAGAGAGATTGTTGACCTAATAGGCAAATTGAAGTCATTCCTTGTGTCAGAAAGAAAAAAACACAGGCATTGATCAGGAATTAAAACTGTCAGATCTCACATCCCGCCCTAAAAACCAAAAAAGGAACGAAACATACACACAAATTGACAAACGGTAACATGGTAAGCGTGATGCTTACATATAGTCATCATCTTGATAATGAAGTCATCTCTTATACTTGATAGTCATCTTCTGGGTTTTAAAGAAATAATTTAGGTAATGTTAGCTTGCTGTTACAAGCAGAATTTGTCCACCAGGATTATCTGACCACGCCCAGAGAATAATTACAAGTATAAAATCATAAAAAATATTTATATAAAATCAGAGTTGAAAGTAACTTTTCTGAAACTTGACAACATAATCGAATAAATATTTCCTTCCTCTCATGATCATATTTCTCAAGGGTTATCTTACGCCAATATTTTGCCACTTTCGTGAATAAATTCATAAAACAAATCTATAAAAAATCTAAATAAAATGAGAGTTTTGGTATAGCATAATTGAATGTCAGGGATGTGATCAAATTTAAACAAGCTTTCTGTAATAATCAGTATGTAGTCCAACAGATATACTGCCACTGTGTCGAGAAAAACGTGAAAAAAGGTGTTTATAAAATCTGCACTGAAAGGGATTTTTGAAATTAAACAAAATGGTCGATTCAATAAACCGTCTCCAAGATGGTCAACATTCCAGCCGCATAAAGTATAGCTAAGGGCCTAAGCTACCTCCATGTCGACAGCGAGTACTCTGATAAGACTGCACGGGTGCTAAGGCTGATCTGATTCTTCACTGGGCGCATATGTCACTTTGTTGGTTTTGTCGTGTCGCGGATCATATCCGTTCCAACCTGGTAATTTTTCTCTGCTCAGTAGCTTTACACATGTCGAAATTCAGCTGTAAAGCGGTAAAAGAGAGGAAATTTATTTGCAGTGGTGTTCCTTTACGAAGGTGTTTACGATGGTTCTGTATTATATATGATTGATTTACGTGAAATTAAATGTTATAACAGAATTTAAATCATTTTTTTCTTCCAACAGTCGTAATCATTCTATGAATTTAATATGAATTTAATATAAATTGCAATATTTTAATAATACATGGCACTCAGGTTTCATTTCGCAAACTATAATTGTCTTTAGGAAGATATAGTTAGAGGATTATTTTAAGGTCGGATTATTTTTTTCTCAAAATCATAGAACGTCTATGCAATTAATGCTAAACAGTAAAACGTGTCATATTGAACATCGGCTTTATTTGTTTAATAGTTATAAACGAGCAAGAAAAGATGTTTCCTGAACCTGCTGTCTTGCAGTAAAATTTAATAAACCTGTGAGTTTAAATAACGTTGATACTTTATAGGGTATCAAGTAAAATGCAAACAACATTGGCTACCATACGGTGTGAAGAAAAATGAGCAGAAAGTTTGTTTCTATGTAACATATGGCTCAACTTACCGCCTGACATATACGTATGCCTATCCCAGGGGTTAAAGTTTATATGCGTCTGTCTGGTTTACAAAAAATTATAATGAATAAATAGATAAATGATAGCTAGCCAACAAGCAAAGCCATCTATACTTTAATGCCTCGCATGCGACTCGTCACCCTTCTTACTTTAACTGTTACAGCTGACTGGATTATTATTTGCTACTATATATTTATAGATTATTCAATTTATGTTGTGAAATATTCAGCACTAGTTCTGCTCGTGCATCTCCGCCATATAAACTCTTGCCGAATATTTCAAAATATAAATTCAATAACATTTTTATGATATACCTTTAATATTAAACTGCTAGTTTCACCAGTGCCCTCTACATAAGAAATCAAAATATAATATCGGCATATCAACACAAAAGGTTTTAAATTTGAAAATACATTTTGGTATATGGTTGTTTGTATTGTCGAGTCGCGGCTCAAATAACACCTACCAGTTGAATCCCGAAGAGCACGATCAAAGACAGGGCTAAAGCATACGCCGACCACCAAGCTGCTAAAGAACAAATGTGCCGCGACTCGACAAAACCAACAAAGTGGTTGTGCGCCCAGCCCAGATTCAGATCAGCCTGGCATCCGCCCAGTCTGATCAGAGTCTTCGCTGCCCGCAAAGCGATACCTTATACACTTAGCTAACCTTTAAGCGCTTAGCGAAGAGGTTGATCAGACTGGGCGGAGTCTACGATGGGTACACAACCACTTTGTTGGTTTTCTCGTGTCGCGGCTCATTTATTATTATCAAGCAAAGCATATCCGACAGTAACAGCAAAAGACGAAGAATTTTTTATATAAAAAACAATCACTCAGACTTCTTATGAAGGCCAAGTAATGTTTTGTTTCATGAAATATTCATCATAATTAACTGCATTCCATCTCGGTTGCATGCTGCACGAATGATTTAAATATCTAGCTATGTTAAACATTTCATTACATGCTTACATGACCAAATGTTTAATTTCAGAATTTTATTTATAAAAAATAGTACCAAATTGCTGCTCTAATGACGGGATGAACGATAACAGGAAGTTAATTTCCTTTCATAGTCTATTTTCGGAAATTCTACGAAGTTCGTCAACGAAAGAGATGTATCTCATACACTTGTACCATTTAGACTATGCGAACAGCAAAGTCTCAATTCAGACTGCGCATCGCACGTCGTTGAATTGAAATCTCTATTTGCAAGAGTTGTGATGGAATTACTGGAAAGAAGATCTTATCTTTCTCAATATGCCCAAACGGCAGCCTACTTACTGAAAATGCTTTCTGTTCGTATATGACTTAAGGGCCCTGCTACTGCACGTCACTTAAATATAGAATTAATCAACCGTCGGAATGAGGCTGGTTTGATTGTCAATTATCTTCAAACGAAGCAGACGACATTAAATGCAAGCAAATTGCTCACTGTAAATAAACCCAATCAGGAGTTGTATTATAAAGTTGAAACATGCTTGATTCAAATCCAGTTTTATCAGAGTCGGAGTCACTTATTTCTAGTGGGCCTACACCTTCGTGTATTTTTAATTGATTGTTCGAGTGGAGCGAAGGAGGGATTTTCTGTCTAGAGTAATTTGCTGATTATTGGATAATGACTTTGCAACAAGTGGGGCGATGTGCTTTTTCATCAAAGTCAGTTTGATAAAACTACGAATTCCATCTGAAGATAAAACATGCACTTTCAGGAGAAGCTTCTACTTTTCACGTTTGCCTCCCTTCTCTGCGGGGTCAACTCACTTGGGTCAAGTCGGGAAAATTCGGACAGCAGGTAAATTCGGACAGTGACATTATTTCCTTTATATGTCAGTTATTTGGAATTAAAACAAAATTAACTGGGTAAACAGTGAAAATCCTGATGAGACGGCTCAATATGAGCCGTCTTATCTGAATTGTCACTGTTTGCAATGGTATGCCCGAATTTACCCGCTGTCCGAATTTACCCGACTCGACCCTAATACATGTAGAAAAGTCGCTGTCCTTTGGGCAAATTCTTTTCTTCGAGGTGATTTCGTGTTATCGAGAGAAGCAGGCAGGAAGCCATATGAAATTCCCGTTCGAAATACATTTACACCTTTAATGACCATTGAACAAAATCAAGTATTAATCATTCGATTGATGCTATTTTGTTACAACATTCGATTCCATTTTAAGGTGAAGGTAAAGGTTTGACATAGCCGTAGGGACGGTGGGGCTAGAAACCCAATGTAACTTGGGCACAGCATATGAAAGGCAGAGCTCATCCCTCTCCTCTCGCTGCCTTATCCTTCCCTGATTCGTAAAAGGTACCCATTTACTGCTGGGTTGACAGACAGAGTTTACCAATCGCAAGTTAACCCAAGCCGGAATTCGAACTCATGACCTTCTGCACCATAACGTAGCTTCTCTAACCACTCGACTGCGGCGCCCTTGTATTGGCTATTCAACAAATTCAAAGAGAGAGAGAGAGAGAGAAAGCGAGAGAGAGTGAGAGAGAGAGAAACTAGCTGCTGATTTGCCAATCAAAACCCCACTTAGTTTTGCCAACTAGAATAAGAGCACATCAGGTGGAGCAAAGAAGCAGATAAGCCAAGTGTTGAGTTATCTATCTTAGAGTTCCGAGTATGTTTGACAAACGAGTTAACTGATATCAAATACATTGTATGAGGTTTTAGACCTCTCACGTCTTGGCATATGTCGGAGCGACGGCTAATCAATGAAAATGACATTGACTTTCTATTTTATATGCAATTAATATAGTACGGCCTACGGAGACATTGCCAGCACAGTCTATCATAATTCATGAAGCCGAGGCATGCGTGTAGACACGAAATCAAAGCACAACGTAGAGTTTCTTTAAAATCTGTCTCAGTGTGTTTTCAAACTGTGCCCTTTACGAATGACTGCGCGTTCATGTGTGCAGAGCAGATTATTCTCTGTCGGCATGCATGTTGCTTAGACACTAGCTACCCTTTGATAGTACTGCAAAGACTCTGATCAGACTGAGCGGATGTTCAGGCTGATCTGAGTATTCGCTGGGCGCACATGCCACTTTGTTGTCTTGTGGCGGCGCAGATAATGTGAAAGACAATTCTCTGAAACGAAGGAACACACCACAGAAGAAGTGATCAAATTATCAAAATCATAAGTCCGAACTAAAAACAGAACTGTGGACATTTACAAGTCCAATATATGTTGATACGCAGACATGGATGCCTTCACATTATAGGAATCTACGAGGTCATGATGTCTACCACAAAACTTGTGATTAGAGAGTTGACACAAGCTTCGCTTCGCTCTGCGATTACCAGTTGACTATGGTTTGCTAATGATTACCTCCCCTAATCAACATAGTCTTGATAGTTGTAACAGGCTCTGGTACAGGGGACTAACTGCGAGACATAAACCCATAGGTAAGTACAGTACAGACATCGTTTTTCTTTGCAACGAATACCCTTGCCAAACGGCTGCAAAACACCCGTCAAATCATGCGTTTAGTTGTCGTTTGAACACCATTTCTGAATCAACAAATCAAATAAGCGTTTCTTGAAACGAAAACCGCTCAGGAACGTTATGAAACATCAAAAACGCTTTGAAATATTTGAACTAATCAGATCGTCGTTTGGCGGAAACGCTATCATCACAGACAAAGCGTTTGTGATCGTTTGTGAAGATAGTCAATGAAAATGATTCGAAGGAATATTGCTGCTCAAGAGAGATTGTTGACCAAATAGGCAAATTGAAGTCATTACTTGTGTCAGAAAGTAAAAACACAATGATCAGGAATTGAAACAGTCAGATGTCACATCCCGCCCTAAAAACCAAAAATGAAAGAAACACACACAGAAATTGACAAACGTTCATGAAATACTTCCACGGTAAACCGAACAAACATCTCTTTCCCATGCAGTGATCATAACTGGTCATGACCAGCCTCAAATAAACAGAGCTACCCTAATTGTAAACAGCAGCAACATCTAGTTTTATCTATTTTGTATTGAAAATTACACTATTTTTCACAAAACACAAAGCATACTAGGTAGGTATTCAGATGACCATATTGCTAGATGACCAGAGACAAGCCGACATAACATCATGTGACAATAAGGAACCACAAGGGAAGTTTTGCCTCGCATCGATCAGTAATATATTACTGGGGACTTATACTACAGTCACTGGATCCAAACTCTCGCCCTCTGCTTCTGTAGTGTTCAAAATATTAAGTTAGATGTTTGGTCCGCCTAAAGATTTCCTAACTAATCAATGAAGCATCACAAGAAGCAAACAAATGAGCCGCGACGCGTGAAAACCAACAATGTGGTTGTGCGCCCAGCGCAGACTCAGATCAGCCTGGGCATACGCCTAGTCTGAGCAGAGTCTTCCCTAAGCATTTAAAAGGTAGCTAAGAGTCCAAGCTACCTTCATGCAAGCAGCGAAGACTCTGATCAGACTGGGCGGATGCCCAGGCTGATCTGAGTCTGCGCTGGGCGCACAACCACATTGTTGGTTTTCTGGCGTCGCGGCTCAAATTACGGATAAGACCTATGATGAATCAGAGATGAGGACTTGATAGAAACAATGTATTGCGACACCTGGAAGTTCCTGGGGTGTCCAAACAACACCAGTAAAATACCCATGCAAAGAAAACCACTAGTTAAATCTAAATAACCAGACTACGCATGTGCGCCCCGCGAAGACTCAAATGAGCCCAAGCATCCACCCAGTCTGATCAGTGTCATCGCATGGAGCTAGCAAAGACCCTTAGATATCCTTTAAGCGCTCAGCGAAGACTGATCAGACTGGGCGGATGCCCAGGCTGATCTGAGTTTTGCTTGGCGCACATACCAATTTGTTGGTTTTCTCGTGTCGCGGCTCAAATTAGCTAAAAAGAGAGAGTTCCGTTCCTTACTTTTCGCCTACTCATCTAGTTTTATCTGTCATGGGCAGAAGTTAGTAAGCACAATTTTAAGTAGTTAAGCTGCAAATGCATAGATGTATCTATAATTTCATGAAAGCCGCTTTGACTAATTACAGTCTTATCTGTCTTTGTTAGTTTCTCAGTTCGTTGGGGTATAAAGGACGCATATATATGGCCTTGCACAAACAATATTGAAATTTTGAACTTGTAAAATATCGGAAGTGTGTAAAACGAGCAATGCTCCTAATTTTGGAATGACCATTCAGTATGTTGACATATAGAGGGAGAAATAATGAGTTGGAAAATATATTTTGAAACTAAGTATGCTTTTGTTTTGACCTACATGTACTATCACAAAGTAGGCAAAAACAGGTGCGGTGACTGTCTCGAAACAGGTTATTCCTAGTGTCATTTAATAGCAAAGATTGCAAGCTAATAATGTGTCTGAAATAATTTCCAGATATGGATGTCATTAAAGACTTAATTGTCACAGTAATAAACTCTTTACCTAGTTGAACTTGGTAATTTTATTCCTAAAAGTGCAAAGCGACCCGGAAAGAGTCTGATGTTGGATGTTTGATTGATGAAACAAACGGCTTAGACAACCGCGTTTGCTATTTTCGTTTCTTTGGTGTAATTTTGCTTTCAAAGGATCGTACTATTCTGAACCTATTTATCGTTACTGCAGCTGAAGCTGTGCCATATGGCGGATGTAAAACGTCTCCTCGTACATCGCCATAGTGCAGATCATATATTGGGACCATTCTGTCCATATAAGGGCGCCATCGGTGTCGCATGTTTCATTATTGGTCCGATAAACCGAATTTGCTATTTTCGTTTCTTTGGTTATTCCCTTACTTCCAAAGTATCTAACTATTCTGAAGGTATTTACCTTCAATGCAGCTTGTGTTGTGCTGTGTGGCGGCCGTTGATGTCGCCGCGTACATAGTTATATATTCTAACACAGTGCGCCTATAGAAGCAATGCAAAGTTCCCGTGTTTTATTCTGCAACAATTCACTGTTTCGGAGCGCGTGAGTGTAATTGCTGACGTCAGCGGCAATACTGACGTAATTTTGTGACGTTTTGAGACGTTAGACGGTGTAACGTCTCTTTTTCTTTCTAAAATTGACGTAAAAACGTACATTGATCTTAGATACAGTTAAGAATATTAGCGGGAGAATGAACGCGTTTGCAGGAAGTTTGGGAGAATTTGAATGAAAAGAATACTTTTTCAGCGTTTTTAAGTGTTAGAATCGAAATAGTTCAGCTCTAGCATTGAATTGTTAAATAATAATTCACTGTTTGTCGGTCAGTTGTAAGTAGATATATCACTCGCGCTCCGCGCTCGTGACATGATCTACTTTACAGCTGACCTCAAAACAGAGAATTATTACTCAACAATTCACTGTTAGAGCTGATCTATTTCTTAAATGCAGATTATATTTTCTGGTCGTTTGGGATTATCAAGGATCATTGATTTAATTCATAATGAGATAATAGAGTTGAAAATAGAAATCTGTCTTAGCTGGTGCTTGGGGGTGGTGGGTGGCAGGTGTCACCTATTTCATAATTGGTCATTAATAGACTCAGATAAACCAAGTTTGCTATTTTCGTTTCTTTGATGTTGTTCATTGCTTCCAAAGGATCTTACTATTTTGAACTATTCGCAAAGATATCTGAGAGCAAAGGCCAATGACCGTCTATGATGGTCCGCATATTCTTTTTGATTTTGATCTCAAGTTTATAAACACAGCTTAGATAAACAAGTCTGTCCATAATCGAGTGCAGATAAGGTCTTTATTACTATATATTGAGCCGCGACGCGAGAAAACCAACGAAGTGGTTGTGCGCCCAGCGCAGCTTCAGATCAGCCTGGGCATCCGCCCAGTCTGATCAGAGCCTTCGCTGTCCGCAAGAAGATAGCTTAGTCCCTTGGCTACCTTTTAAGCGCTAAGTGAAGAGTCTGATCAGACTGGGTGGATACCCAGGCTGATCTGAGTCTGCGCTGCACGCACAACCACTTTGTTGGTTTTCTCGTGTCGCGGCCCAATTATCGCAGATGGGTAAACTATAAAGGAGGACACCTCTGTCTAAACGTTTACATTTTTGCTTCCGTGTTTATTACAAGCCAGAAATATTTCGAAAATTTTCAGCAGCTCATTCAATCCTAAGGGATATCACTTTTTTATGTTCCTAATATTGTACGCTTTTCTATCAGTCAAGCATCACCAGCCGATCTCAAATTCTTTTCATTTTTTTCAGCTGTATTTTGCACAGAGTAAAATTCACGGTAAAGCTTCCTAGATTTTAGAGTATTCATTTGAAAACGAATGTGTCGAGAGTGATTTTAGTTCTATATTCCCTAATTCCCTCCTGTCATTTAAAGATAGGCCGCGGATTTTAGCCAGGCCGGGTAGCGCAATCGGTAGGGCACCTGACTCGTAAGTCAGAGGTCCTGGGTTCGAATCCCGGTCTGGCCACATACTTTCGTTTCTCCTTCCGCTGATTCAAGAAGGGCAGCTGTCAGTTACTGGCGAAAGTATGTGCACTTAGTACTGGTTAACCGCTTAGGAGGTCTAAGCCTGCCCAGGAATAGTGTGGTTAGGTTAACTGACCGTCCCGACATGACCTTAGTTGTTTACCGTGGACGTTAAGCATCAAATCAACCAACCAACCAACCGCGGATTTTATGAAGGCGCCAACCTAAACCTAACATACATGTAATAGTCAATGGCACCTGACGACCGAACTAGGACGTCCTTGCTCTAGCCCACTATGGTTTAACTGGTAGGTTTTTTCTACTCCGGAAGTTCAGTGTTGCTATTTTGTGAGTCCACATGTTTATTTTATCTTAGTTTTAATTTTGATTTCTATGGTTCTGAGCTATTACACTTATGAGCTAGGAATCTTCCACGTAAACTGAAAAATCAAGTTTCTGATTATATACCGTATCACTGAAAATTTTCGCGTTGTAAAATTTTCGCGGATTTGCCCCAAAACGATAATTAATTTTCGCGGTTTTTAATTTTGGCGGATGTGGATATCCACGAAAATAAAAATTGTGTTTGTCCTGTAAAATATTGCCTTGAGTTTGTTATGAACACATTTGTTTAAAGCAGAAGCAAGGGTAAGGGTTGCTCGCGACCGCGCACCGGTTAAAAGCCCCTCTGTCAGTAATTTCATTGCTGGCCGTCCCAAAGCGGAACTTCTGTCTTGTTCTCCTTGGTTGTTTTATGTGTTGTTTGTTGCTATGTCTGTTATTGATATACGATTTGAATTTGTTGTGACGTTAAGGCTAAGCCGTCGACCACCTACATGGGTGCCCCTGATGATGTCTTTGGTGATGACTAATTTTGTGATATAACAATAATTATAATTATTACTCTGTAGAAATCTCACAAACAGAACTGTGATCAGTTAGAGGACGAATCCGTGTAACATAATCTCGGACTAAACTGTGCTCATTTATTTATATTCATTTGGTCTGAATATACGTATATGTTGGTCTGGTGTTTGCTGTTCAATTGCCTCTGTGGCACTAAAGGTGGTTAAGGTTTATTTATATGGATCCAACCTTTAAATGCGGTAAATACATGTATATCCAGTTGTGCTTTTGGTACGTCTTTAATTATTTCTGTAAAATATTTAAGTCCAGAAAGGAAATAAATAGATAGAAAATGGACGGTTATATGTCCTGCCAACCTGAAATGATTTCTAACCAATGGTTTTTTTTTATCGTAATGAAAATGAAAATTCCTGTTAGTTGTTTACTATGAATAGCTATGCACACAGCTATGATTTTGCTATAATTCTCGCAATGTAAAGATCTCTTCATGAAATGATTCAGTATTATAGGGTGTAAATGCTCTAAACTTTATATTCTCGGATTAAAGGTCTTGCAGCCATGAAAAGGCCCGATGCTGCTTTAAATTACAGCTCTGTTCACAATTGCTTCGCAACAATGTAACAATCTTCGTGTTTATGCTAACTCTTAGGTTCTGCGACATAAAGTTGATAGCTGTACTTGATAGAAGTTCAATACAGAGATGAAAAAATAGCAAAAACGCAAACGGAATTTCATATCCGCTTCTGATAAATTGGTTCGTTCTGTTTGAAAGCACGCTTGCTTTTTACAGTTGTATCGCAGCATGTTAAGACTGCACCAAATTGCATACAAATTGGTTTGCTAGCAAATGAGGAACAAGCAAGATTTCTAACCGACAATTCAATGAAATTATCAGGACGCTTGGTTGTGTGTTATGACGTACCAACATATAATTTTTCATGTTCAAATTATCTGAACTGCGTTGAATATTATATCCATCATTTAAGTCGATGAGTTTGTGAACTGAGTCGTATATTAAGTGGTACTTTTTCTTATGTTTATACAGCACAACACGGTAATGGGGAAAGGTAATGGGGAAATATTTGTTTTCGTGCTGGGTGTCGGTGTGTTCGTCTGTCGTACAACTTATTTCTACACGAAAAAAACAATATCTTGGTGGTGTTTGTGTGTGTGTGTGTTTTTGTGTTTATTTCTTTTAAGGACAAAATAAGTCTATTTCAATGGAATTCATTCTTTTTGTCATTGAAATATAAACCTAACCATACCAATTTAGTAGGACAGATGCACGTTTCTGTATTTATCTTCTTCACAGTCGCTAAAACGCAAAGGTTTAAAAGAAAAAAAACTGGGGATGGGTAGGTCTAGCCAGGCAACGAGCAGTCCTCTCCAAGCCACATTTACTGACGCATCAGCGAGACACAGTAGTTGCAGACATCATGTAAGGGACGCCTGCGTATTAGAGTCTCCAATCAAGCCACATCAACCCTTGTGTCACGAGAAACGAAACAGACAAGGGCATCAGGAAGGAGATAACCGATGAACCTACAAGAAAAAAATCCAACAGAATGGCAGCTGAATTCCGCTAAGTTACATGTTTCTACGAAAGTCAGTCATAGTTGATTTAAGTTAATTAAGCCAAACTCCGCTAAGATTGACGTCTCTATGACAAGCCAGTCTTTATTCTAGTATAGTTAAGAATTATTGCCTGATATAAGTAAATACGGTTACTTTACAATGGTATTTGTAGAGTGACCCTTATGTTGAAGAACCAGAATCAACACTGAAATACTGACTTAACTAGAATGATGATATCCTCGGGGCCAAATTTGTTTACCAGCAGTGATACTGACCCAGTCGTAAGACATTAAAAATGATGTTTCAGTGTTTATTTGTTCATGTATGTTGTGTATAAAATGAAAGAACGGTAGTATAACAACCGTGCATTTCAACATTCAACATTTTGAAGTCATCTGTGGTGCCCCAACGACCTAGTAAGGTTATGGGATAGAATAGAATAGATAGATAGAAGCGAACCTATGTTTTGATACTGTATGTATTCAGACCACCATATAGCAGGGGTATTTTACTTTCCAGCAATGACATTTGCTTGGTAGCGATAAACTAAAGTTTGTTGTACAAGATTTGTACAGTGTGCATGGATAATTGTTAAACTGAAATATATAAGATGCATGTCTAAAATTCATTAGATATATAATGCATTTACAAGTGTGGTTCGGAATAAAATTCCTTTTTAAAAGGAATTTTATTCCGAACTACAGTACAGTAGTTGTAAATGCATTATATTTTCTCTATTCTATTCTATTCTATCCCATAACCTTACTAGGTCGTTGGGGCACCACAGATGACTTCAAAACAATCCCTTTCCACCTTGTCCTGTCTTCAGCTGCCCTAGTTGAGCTGGCAAAATCCATTCCTGCCCACTCCTTGATATTGTCTTCCCACCTCTTCTTCTGCCTCCCTCTTCTTCATTTTCCTTTGACTGAGCTCTGAAGAATTGTCTTTGCTAAACCAGAAGACCTTGAGACGTGGCCAAACCACCTTAGTTTCCGTTTCTTGACCAGCGTCAGGAGTTCATCATATTCTGCAATGGCTGCTTGGATCTTCCTGCGAACCTCCTCATTGGTTATATGGTCCTTGTACGAAATGTTCAGTAACCTTCGGTAGCATCTCATCTCAAAGGCCTGCGTTTTTTTCTCTAACTCTGCTGTCAAGGTCCATGATTCCCAGGCATACAGAAATATGAAAATGACAAGGGAGCGCATAAGTGTCACCCTTGATCCAAGATGTTGTTATCTTTCCATATTGGTTTCAGCTTGGCAAGAGCTGAAGTGGCTTGTGCTCTCCTTGAGAGAACCTCCTGTTTTGAGTCATCATCTTAGACAACTGCTCCAAGGTATTTGAAGCTGCTTACAGTACCCAGCTTCTCCCCCTTTACCTTGATCTCCCTCTTGATGCCATCTACGCTGTTTGTCATCAGTTTGGTCTTCTCAGCACTGATCTCCATCTTATACCTTGTGCTGGTTTGGTCGAGACTTTCAACTAGAGCTTCTAGTTCCAGCAAGAGCGTCTATGTCATCGACAGACCGCAGGTTGGTAATACTGGTCTGAGGGATGATGACATATATATTTTATATTTTCTAGTACTTTTAAAATGAAGATAGATAATACAAAAACGTTGAAACTGTCTGGTTAAAGAGTGCATTTTATCTTGCCAAAATGCCAAAATACTTATCGTTTTAAAATCATGCTTTAATATTCACATTAAGCTGTACTTTAACAGCAACGCTGAATTAGCTAAATGGCTTATCGAATATTTGGTGAAAATTGGAAACTGTCTGAGCATCATATTCATTACAATCAGTGCGAAATGAAATTAACAAATGTGAGAAAGCATTACACGAAAACCATGCTGGTAAACACAGTTATTTGTTACAACACGCAGTAAACCAAGCAGGCATACGACGTTAAATTAACATTGAATGAACGTTGCTTCAGAGTTATAAATCTGACATAACGTTGCATCGATGATAGTTCAACATCGTGCGCCCAGTAGGAGAGGTGCTTTATACTTACGCATACAGACCAAAGGCTCAGATTAGCGTCCGTTTCTATACAAGCCTTGCCGTGGCTGTATTGTTTTGGTCAAAACCATTTATTGCCAATATGATAAGGGAAAGCTCTGAACAGACTGCACTCAAGTGCATTTTGATCAGAGCATGTGCATGCCATCATTGCCATATTGTTTGAAATCATATAGTTAGACTCAAATTAGGTAAGGGTATATTGTTTTTTTTATTTCCATACAATCATTGGACGCATTCTGAGTCGGGTTGGAAAAAGTTTTGCTGAAGTCAGAGCGAGTAGGCGGGGGCAGTATTGCAATATTTAATCACTGTCAAGTGGACAGAGTCTACAATTTCTGTTTCTCTGAAGGGAAAATGTATTTTGAAGAACGCGGAAACCTTTCCGCCTGTGGCTGCCTGAAAAGGTTTCTGCGATCTTCAAAATAGAGTAAATTTAGCTGGTCAGTGTGAATCGTTAGGCTCATGCGCAGTCAGTTTGAAAACAGAGTTTGGCTAAAATCATTGCCAGTTTGTTCGGACGGGAGAGGGAAAACGACAACAGGCCGCGCATGATCTGGCAATGCGCATACTCAACTATATACTATTAATAGCTCGTTTAAATATAGCACATATCGACCGATCTATTTTTAAGTCGCTGCATCCATGTTTAAAAATAGAAAAATTAAAACAGACAGCTTTTATGACTGTGTGTGGATCACGCAAAACTTATCGTTGAAGAATTTGAATACGAAACATGTTCATCTTTTTTCGAAGTTCGATCAACAAAAATATGTTGGCCAGTTTGACGTCTAATAAACAAACAATTGACATTGTTTAATATGTTTCATTGGCCCTTTTACTGAATGCATGAATTAGGGACGAGTCATTTATTATCAGGTTGGGGGCCGGGTACATTCAGGAGGGTATGTGTGTTTGTGTTTGAGGGGGGGGGGGGTTATTGGTGATCTACTGGGAGGGGAGGGGGTGGAGTGTGTGGAGGCATAGGGGGAGCCCTGCATAATTTCTTTTTTTAAATAAAGACAAATGGAAAAAAAATCCATTTGTCTTAATTTAAAAAAAAATGTTCAAGACTCCCCATTACACCTACACTTTCAAATAAATTCTATTCTTTCAAATTTAAGATTTAAAATCGCTTACAAAGAAGAGAATACTAGGGTCGCTCTATTCCCCCTCCCACCACCCCCCACCCCCAACAAAAAAAACATTGATGTATTAGTAGGAAAATATAAAATGAATGGTCTTTAAACACGTCGATCAGAGGATATGTTCTCAAGTAAATTAAACGCCTGCTTTTGTGACGGTTCCTTGTCATCAGTAAAAAAACTGCTCTGGAATCTGGGCACTGGGCCCAACACCCTTAATGTTATTATCAGCTTTATAGAGCATTCAGCATCAGTTTCTTGGTGGACATTTGCAGAAAAAAATAACGAACCATTAATCGGTATATATAATTAACCTGCAACAATGAGAGAAATTTCTTTGTATTTTCTGCCCAAAAGTTTGATTGAGGTCTGTCTATTATAAAGGTTCTTGAGGTCTGTCTTACATAAGGTGAGTGGATGGGTCATAAAGTTTTTTGTCACCTATCTGGAGGATGGGGGGTGAAAACCAAATATAATGAAACTGGTAGGTTGCTCTATGACAAATATGGACCGTGATGCAGCTAATTTTATAATTTCATGATTACAGCTGGAGCATGATCTCCTTTAGCCTGACAACAGCTACAGCTGGGTCTCTGTTAGTGTTAACTACAGCAAAGCTGCAGCACGCTCTCTATTTGTCATATAGGAAACCATAACAACAGCTGGGGCATAGTCTCTGTTAAGTATATAGGAAATCATGCTCCACCTGTTGTCATGAGAGTATAACAATAGCTGGAGCATGGTCTTTGTTAAGTATATAGGAAATCATGCTCCACCTGCTGTCATGCGAATATAACAACAGCTGGAGCATGGTCTTTGTTAACAATATAGGAAATCATGCTCCACCTGCTGTCATTAGAGTATAACAACAGCTGGAGCATGATCTCTGTTAAGTGAATAGAGAATCATGCGCCACCTGTTGTCATGAGAGTATAACAACAGCTGGAGCATGGTCTTTGTTAAGTATATAGGAAATCTTGCTCCACCTGTTGTCATGCGATTATAACAACAGCTGGAGCATGGTCTTTGTTAACAATATAGGAAATCATGCTCCACCTGTTGTCATTAGAGTATAACAACAGCTGGAGCATGGTCTCTGTTAAGTGAATAGAGAATCATGCGCCACCTGTTGTCATGAGAGTATAACAACAGCTGGAGCATGGTCTTTGTTAAGTATATAGAAAATCATGCTCCACCTGTTGTCATGAGAGTATAGCAACAGCTGGAGCATGATCTCTCTTATGTATATAGGAAATCATGCTCCACCTGTTGTCATGATAGCATAACAACAGCTGGAGCATGGTCTCTGTTAAGTGGATAGGAAATCATGCGCCACCTGTTCTCATGAGAGTATAACAACATCTGGAGCATGGTCTATGTTAAGTGAATAGGAATTCATGCGCCACCTGTTATCATGAGAGTATAACAACAGCTGGACAATGGTCTTTGTTAAGTATATAGAAAACCCTGCTCGAACTGTTGTCATGAGAGTATAACAACAGCTGGAGCATGATCTCTGTTAAGTAAATAGAGAATCATGCGCCACCTGTTGTCATGAAAGTATATCAACAGCTGGAGCATGGTCTTTGTTAAGTATATAGGAAATCTTGCTCCACCTGTTGTCATGCGATTACAACAACAGCTGGAGCATGGTCTTTGTAAACAATATAGGAAATCATGCTCCACCTGTTGTCATTAGAGTATAACAACAGCTGGAGCATGGTCTCTGTTAAGTGAATAGAGAATCATGCGCCACCTGTTGTCATGAGAGTATAACAACAGCTGGAGCATGGTCTTTGTTAAGTATATATAAAATCATGCTCCACCTGTTGTCATGAGAGTATAGCAACAGCTGGAGCATGATCTCTCTTATGTATATAGGAAATCATGCTCCACCTGTTGTCATGATAGGATAACAACAGCTGGAGCATGGTCTCTGTTAAGTGGATAGGAAATCATGCGCCACCTGTTCTCATGAGAGTATAACAACATCTGGAGCATGGTCTATGTTAAGTGAATAGGAAATCATGCGCCACCTGTTGTCATGAGAGTATAACAACAGCTGGAGCATGGTCTTTGTTAAGTATATAGAAAACCCTGCTCGAACTGTTGTCATGAGAGTATAACAACAGCTGGAGCATGGCCTCTGTTAAGTGAATTGGAAATCATGCGCCACCTGTTGTCAAGAGATTATAACAACATCTGGAGCATGGTCTCTGTTAAGTATATAGGTAATCATGCTCCACCTGTTGTCATGAGAGTATAGCAACAGCCGGAGCATGGTCTCTCTTATGTATATAGTAAATCCTGCTCCACCTGTTGACATGAGAGTATAACAACAACTAGAAATGGTCGCTGTTAAGTAAATAGGAAATCAAGCACCACCTGTTGTCATGAGAGTAAAACCACATCTGGAGCATGATCTCTCTTAAGTATATAGGTAATCATGCTCCACCTGTTGTTATGGGAGTATAACAACATCTTGAGCATGGTCTGTGTTAAGTATATAGAAAATCCTGCTTCACCTGTTGTCATGTGAGTATAACAAAAGTTGGAGCATGGTCTCTCTTATGTATATAGGAAATCATGCTCCATCTGTTGTCATGAGAGTATAACACAGCTGGAGCATAGTCTCTGTTAAGTGAATAGGAAATCAAGCGCCACCTGTTGTCATGAGAGTATAACAACAGCTGGAGCTTGGTCTCTGTCAAGTATATAGGAAATCAAGCTCCACCTGTTGTAATGGGAGTATAAAACAGCTAGAGTATGGTCTCTGTTAAGTATATAGAAAATCATGCTCCACCTGTTGTCATGAGAGTATAACAACAGCTGGAGCATGGTCTTTGTTAAGTATATAGGAAATCCTGCTCCTCCTGTTATCATGAGTGTATAACAACAGCTGGAACATGGTCTCTGTTAAGTATATAGGTATTCCTGCTCCACCTGTTGTCATGGAGAGAATATAACAACAGCTGGAGCATAGTCTCTGTTAAGTTTATAGGAAATCCTGCTCCACCTGTTGTCATGAGAGTATAACAACAGCTGGAGCATGTTCTCTGTTTAGTATATACGTAAGCATGCTCCTCCTGTTGTCACGAGACTATAACATCAGTTTGAACATGGTCTTTGTTAAGTATATAGGTAATCATGCTCCACCTGTTGTCATGAGAGTATTGCAACAGCTGGAGCATGGTCTCTCTTATGTATACAGGAAATTATGCTCCACCTGATGTCATGAGAGTATAACAACAGCTGGAGCATGTTATCTGTTAAGTGAATAGGAAATCATGCGCCTCCTGTTGTCATGAGAGTATAACAACAGGTGGAGCATGTTCTCTGTTTAGTATATACGAAATCATACTCCTCCTGTTGTCATGAGAGTATAACAACAGCTTGAGCATGGTCTCTGTTAAGTATACAGGAAATCATGCTCCACCTGTTGTCATGAGAGTATAGCAACAGCTGGAGCATGGTCTCTCTTATGTATATTGGAAATTATGCTCCACCTGTTGTCATGAGAGTATAACAACAGCTGGAGCATGGTCTCTGTTAAGTGAATAGGAAATCATGCGCCTCCTGTTGTCATGAGAGTATAACAACATCTGGAGCAAGGTCCCCGGTATGTATATAGGTAATCATGCTCTACCTGTTGTCATGAGAGTATAGCAACAGCTGGGGCATGGTCTCTCTTATGTATATATAGATATTATGCTCCACCTTTGCATAGTCTCTGTTAAGGGAATAGGAAATCATGCATCACCTTTTGTCATGAAAGTATAACAACAGCTGAAGCATGGTCTTTGTTAAGTATATAGAAGATCCTGCTCCACCTGTTGTCATGAGAGTATAGCAACAGCTGGAGCGTGGTCTCTCTTATGTATATAGGAAATCATGCTCCCACCTGTTGTCATGAGAGTATCACAACAGCTGGAACATGGTCTCTATTAAGTGAATAGGAAACCATGCGCCACCTGTTGTCATGAGAGTATATCAAAATCTGGAGCATGGTCTCTGTTAAGTGAATAGGAAATCATGCGCCACCTGTTGTCAAGAGATTATAACAACATCTGGAGCATGGTCTCTGTTAAGTATATAGGTAATCATGCTCCACCTGTTGTCATGAGAGTATAGCAACAGCCGGAGCATGGTCTCTCTTATGTATATAGTAAATCCTGCTCCACCTGTTGACATGAGAGTATAACAACAACTAGAACTGGTCGCTGTTAAGTAAATAGGAAATCAAGCACCACCTGTTGTCATGAGAGTAAAACCACATCTGGAGCATGATCTCTCTTAAGTATATAGGTAATCATGCTCCACCTGTTGTTATGGGAGTATAACAACATCTTGAGCATGGTCTGTGTTAAGTATATAGAAAATCCTGCTTCACCTGTTGTCATGTGAGTATAACAAAAGTTGGAGCATGGTCTCTCTTATGTATATAGGAAATCATGCTCCATCTGTTGTCATGAGAGTATAACACAGCTGGAGCATAGTCTCTGTTAAGTGAATAGGAAATCAAGCGCCACCTGTTGTCATGAGAGTATAACAACTGCTGGAGCTTGGTCTCTGTCAAGTATATAGGAAATCAAGCTCCACCTGTTGTAATGGGAGTATAAAACAGCTAGAGTATGGTCTCTGTTAAGTATATAGAAAATCATGCTCCACCTGTTGTCATGAGAGTATAACAACAGCTGGAGCATGGTCTTTGTTAAGTATATAGGAAATCCTGCTCCTCCTGTTATCATGAGTGTATAACAACAGCTGGAACATGGTCTCTGTTAAGTATATAGGTATTCCTGCTCCACCTGTTGTCATGGAGAGAATATAACAACAGCTGGAGCATAGTCTCTGTTAAGTTTATAGGAAATCCTGCTCCACCTGTTGTCATGAGAGTATAACAACAGCTGGAGCATGTTCTCTGTTTAGTATATACGTAAGCATGATCCTCCTGTTGTCACGAGACTATAACATCAGTTTGAACATGGTCTCTGTTAAGTATATAGGTAATCATGCTCCACCTGTTGTCATAAGAGTATTGCAACAGCTGGAGCATGGTCTCTCTTATGTATACAGGAAATTATGCTCCACCTGATGTCATGAGAGTATAACAACAGCTGGAGCATGTTATCTGTTAAGTGAATAGGAAATCATGCGCCTCCTGTTGTCCTGAGAGTATAACAACAGGTGGAGCATGTTCTCTGTTTAGTATATACGAAATCATACTCCTCCTGTTGTCATGAGAGTATAACAACATCTTGAGCATGGTCTCTGTTAAGTATACAGGAAATCATGCTCCACCTGTTGTCATGAGAGTATAGCAACAGCTGGAGCATGGTCTCTCTTATGTATATTGGAAATTATGCTCCACCTGTTGTCATGAGAGTATAACAACAGCTGGAGCATGGTCTCTGTTAAGTGAATAGGAAATCATGCGCCTCCTGTTGTCATGAGAGTATAACAACATCTGGAGCAAGGTCCCCGGTATGTATATAGGTAATCATGCTCTACCTGTTGTCATGAGAGTATAGCAACAGCTGGGGCATGGTCTCTCTTATGTATATATAGATATTATGCTCCACCTTTGCATAGTCTCTGTTAAGGGAATAGGAAATCATGCATCACCTTTTGTCATGAAAGTATAACAACAGCTGAAGCATGGTCTTTGTTAAGTATATAGAAGATCCTGCTCCACCTGTTGTCATGAGAGTATAGCAACAGCTGGAGCGTGGTCTCTTTTATGTATATAGGAAATCATGCTCCCACCTGTTGTCATGAGAGTATCACAACAGCTGGAACATGGTCTCTATTAAGTGAATAGGAAACCATGCGCCACCTGTTGTCATGAGAGTATATCAACATCTGGAGCATGGTCTCTGTTAAGTGAATAGGAAATCATGCGCCACCTGTTGTCATGAGAGTATAACAACAGCTTGAGCATGGTCTCTGTTAAGTATATAGGAAATCATGCTCCACCTGTTGTCATGAGATTATAGCAACAGCTGGAGGATGGCCTCTCTTATGTATAAAGGAAATTATGCTCCACCTGTTGACATGAGAGTATAACAACAGCTGGAGCATGGTCTTTGTTAAGTGAATAGGAAATCATGCACAACCTGTTGTCATGAGAGTATAACAACATCTGGAGCATGGTCCCTGTTAAGTTTATAGGTAATCATGCTCCAGCTGTTGTTATAGGAGTATAACAACATCTTGAGCATGGTCTCTGTTAAGTATATACAAAATCCTGCTTCACCTGTTGTCATGAGGTTATTACAACAGTTGGAGCATGGTTTGTCTAATGGGTATAGGAAATCATACTCCGTCTGTTGTCATGAGTGTATAACAACTGCTGGAGCTTGGTCTCTGTTAAGTGAATAGGAAATCGTGTGCCACCTGTTGTCATGAGAGTATAACAACATCTGGAGCATGGTCTCTGTTATGTATATAGGTAATCATGCTCCACCTGTTGTTATGGGAGTATAATAACAGCTGGAGCATGGTCTCTGTTAAGTATATAGGAAATCATGATCCACCTGTTGTCACGAGAGTATAACTACAGCTGGAGCATGGTCTTTGTTAAGTATATAGGAACTCATGTTCCTCCTGTTGTCATGAGTGTATAGCAACAGCTGGAGCATGGTCTCTGTTAAGTATATAGGAAATCATGCTCCACCTGTTGTCATGAGAATATAACAACAGGTGGAGCATGGTCTCTGTTAGTATATAGGAAATCCTGCTCCACCTGTTGTCATGAGAGTTTAACAACAGCTGGAGCATGGTCGCTGTTAAGTATATAGGAAATCCTACTCTACCTGTTGTCATGAGAGTATAACAACAGGTGGAGCATGTTCTCTGTTTAGTATATACGAAATCATGCTCCTCCTGTTTTCACGAGAGTATAACAACAGCTTGAGCATGGTCTCTGTAAGTACTTTAAGAAACCAAGCTTTTCCTGTTGTCATCAGATTATTACAACAGTCTGTCAGTATTATAGGAAACCATGCTCTTTCTGTTTTCATCAGATTATAACAATAGCTAGAGCGTGCTCTCTTTTAGTACCATAAAGTTCAGAAATAAGACAAAACACAGGTTTTCACGTTTCGACTTTCGTCTTCTTCAGAAACTAGACCGTATTTGAAAAACAAGTAACGTCACGTCCGTTAGTACCATAGGAAACGATGCTCCTCCTGTTGTCATCATATTAAAACAACAGCTGAAGAAGGTCTCTGTTAGTACTATAGGAAAATAAAAAGATAGGCAATGATCAGGAATTAATACAATCAAATCCCACATTCCACTTTCAAAACCAATAGGGAAAGAAGCACATATACACAGATTGTCACAAGTTTACCAAAGACATGTACAGTTAACCGAAACAGCTCTGATAGTACCAAAGGAAACCATGCTCCTCCTGTTGTCATCAGGTTATAACAGCAGCTGGAGCATGGTCTATGTTAGTACTATAGGAAACCATGCTCCTCCTATTGTCATCAGATTATAACAACAGCTGGAGCATGGTCTTTTATATTACTATAGGAAACCATGATCCTCCTGTTGTCCTCAGATTATAACAACAGCTTGAGCATGGTCTCTGTTAGAACGATAGGTTACTATGCTCCACCTGCTGTCATCAGATTATAACAGCAGATGGAGCATGGTCTCTGTACGTACTATAGGAAACCATGCTCCTCCTGTTTTCATGACATGATACATGATGTAACAACAGCTGAAGCTCTGTCTCCTTTAGTAATATAAGAATCCATGCTCCTCCTGTTGTCATGAGAAAACAACAATAGGTGGGACATAGTCTCTATTTTTAAGTTTCACCGGAACTGTTTCAACTCTTTGGATAACCGCTTGTTACCGAAAATGCTCTTATGTTACATGCAGTCTGCTGTTTACAAAGCTAATTACACAACAGAACAATAAAGAGTGTTTTCTTCATATATTCGAGATCAAATGCAGGCTGTCGACTGATACAATCTATCCCGACAACTGTAACACTTTTTTTGAGGTTAGAAAACGTAACTTTTAATTTTTTTTTTGCTTGAATTTGGGACGAGTAAATTATAATCAGGTGTGGGGGAACCGGGTACATTTAGGGGATCGGAATTGTTTTTGGTGATGTGGTGATGTACTGGGGGGGGGGTCGGAAATCAATAAGCCTCGGAGCAAGGGGGTCATATATTTTAGTAAACATATTGTGGAGGGGGGGTGTCAGAATTCTTACATCGACCTTCATTTTTAAAAATGTCTCGGCTTCTTGGGGGGGGGGGGGGGGGGGGGAGGGGCTTCCAGGCTCCCCATTACTCCTAAAATTTCACTCTTTTTCTTTCAAACTCAAAACTTAAGGGCATATATGGAAATGACAGACAAAACTTTGGCAGCTTCATACAAAAAAGACAGCTCTTTTCATTGATTTGCTAGAAAACAACAGTATGAAAGTGTCTATAAAGTTATGTCAAGTAGATGATTTTGTTCTAAATTAAATTTAATGCCTGCATGTGTGATATCAGCTCTCCAGGCGCCTTTTCATCAGCAGAACTACAGTGGCTTCTGGGGCCGCAGCCCCCAGACCCCCGCGACCCAGACGCCCCAGTATTAGCTTTAACGGTTATAATTATTAAGCTGTTAAGCAGTGGACAACAGATTGCTGGATGGCCATTAGCAGAAGAAAGTTTAAAAATGAAGTCAAGTCTACACAGACCATGAATAATTAACCTGTTAAAATAAGAAAATGTTCTTTGTGTTTCATACATGTTTTGAATGAGGTCAGTCTGACATAAAATAGGTAATATGGTGTAGGTGTGTGAAGGGTAGCTGGGTGTGGGGGATCATAAAATTGTTTGTCATCTATTTGCGTGGGGGGGGGGGGGGGGGGGGGGGGCGTCGGCAAAATAATACTGGTGAGACTAGGGTGGGGGGTCAGAAAAATTTTGGTGAACCATATGAAAATTTCCCCCCCCCCCACCTCCCCCACCTCCACCAGATAATAAATGACCCGTCCCTTAAAAACATTACTAAAATATTCC
Source organism: Ctena decussata (assembly GCA_963989385.1). Taxonomy (NCBI): domain Eukaryota; kingdom Metazoa; phylum Mollusca; class Bivalvia; order Lucinida; family Lucinidae; genus Ctena; species Ctena decussata. The sequence continues at coordinate 13,567,753 of OZ022498.1, forward strand.
TTATTGTTCGAACACAAGATCATACAATACCTTATTCTCTAAGTTAAAACGAGACCCTCCGATCCCTAGGTGATGTCGGCAAATACAACAATTTCAGCTTCTGAGTAAAAATAGCCAGATTGATCTTCTCACGTTCTTTATTTCTTGTCAGGTAATATCATAAGCTCCATTCTGTTATATCTCTAAACAGGATTTTATAATATCTCAGAAGAGTCCGAGATATCACAAACTGAATGATTGTCAGCAAAACTGCAATATAGTGGTGATGATGTTGTGATATCAATAAATCTCTTATTTGTCCTGAATTTTTCTACAAAATACATTAAATATTGTCACAAAGTTGTGTTCATTTACTGACACTACAGGTTGGAATTAATGATACCTCATTATAGTTTTTTGTGATTTAAAAAACTCAGAATTTTTTTTAATAGGAATTGATGTTTTGTCATATTGACCAAACTGTTTGAGTAATACATATGTATCACAAATTCTTGTCGATTTTAGTGCGACTTTGCGAAGCAAAACTAGCGCTTCATATTAAATGTAGGTCAGTGTGACCTATATTTCATGGTCGAGTGAGTTTACTTCATATTTATAATACTATTTCTTGAGTAAATGGTTTGAGCTACTGTGAGAGACCTTATACTAATTGTAGGTCATAGTCCAGTGAATTTGTCTCACATTTTTAACGCTATTATATGGATTTGCATTTCACTAGGGTTAATGGTTTGGGCTGACACTACGACTTACCTCATACTAATTATTGGTCTGTGTGATTACCTGAATTACTCTGACGCTTTGTCTTGTGCTCCTTCCGTTAGCCAGTCAGAAAATGTCCTTTTAAGTAGTCGAGTTAGCCTCAGCCTATCGAAAGTCTTAGGTTTACATCTTCTGCCGCATTTTCTGTTGGTGACGTGGTCATCTTGGTCATGAGAATGTTCGTTTTGGGGGGAAAATGACTGTGGTACATGTGCTATCTGTGCTCATGCGAGCCTTACATTTCTCTTTAGTGCAGCGCCATGAAAGATAAGCACTTTTTAAGGAACTATCTAGTCTGTATCTCAATCACTTTTAAAGGAACTATCTAGTCTGTATCTCAATCAATCACAGATCACGATTTGTATCTACAACAATAATATCCATCGAACTCCTACAAAAAAACAACAACCCTGGCTGCATGGGTAAAATATTCATTTCGATTGAAAATCATACTATAAAACTAAACATTTAAACGGGAAAGGTTTGCATGTGAATACCGTTCACCTGCAAAACTTACGTGTAAATCCAAATCGTTTTCGCTAAACTGTCCATCTTAAATCCGCTCAAATGTCTAAAGTAGGGTTCTGATTTTCAGCTCAAATATCCGTCGCATCATACTTTGATCAATAATTTTGGCTGAAACTGTGAGTTATTCGTAATAATTGTGCGTCGGTGTGACCTATATTTTATGGTTTAGCGATTTAGCCATTTCGCTGTCAAGCCATTTTTCAGTTGTCTGCCAAATTTTCATCACGTCGAGCTCGTTGATAATCATAGGTTACTCTGTCTGATGTTAATAGTACGGTGCAACTTATGTGGTCGAGTGGCCAGAGCGACTCGGTTTTAGTGCAGAAAGTCGCATGAAGATTGTGAGTTCGAACCCGGGCTTGGCCATCCGACAACTCGAAAACTGTCTCGGTCAACCCAGCAGAAAATGGGTTCCTGTTTGGAATCAGGGAAGGATAAGGCAGCGAAAGGAGAGTAGGCCCACTGTCCCTACGGCTACTAGGCTACCGGGGGGGGGGGGGGGGGGGGGGGGCCGAGGGCCGGAGGCGGAGTGAGTATACTATGCCCAGCTCTTAGAAAATAATGCGTATATCTCTCCTAGTTCATTAACTTTTGTGATTAGTCCCCATCCCCTTAACCCCATTAACCGGTTAGAAACCCATTGAGTCTTGGACACAACATATTACAAGTTTCACAGCATTTTAACTTAGGTATTCTTTTACTCATTCCGTAGTCGAAAGTTTTTCAGTTCAATAGCTAGAAGATAAGTGTTTGTGTTTCAACCACACAACCAGGACTCACTAGATCCCTATATATATCGTTATAGCTTCCTGTATCCCCAATGCGTTTTTTTCTTGGTTCGACTTGCCCCGAAGAATACAAATATTTTGAATCTCGCTCAACCTGCTTTGCCGGCACAGGACACGGCGAGAAAATGTTTTGTTTATAAAAATGGCTTTTTTTTCTTTACCTATTTCTATCAGAACTACGATGGCCCAAATCATCGGGCTCACTTTTCATTTCCATACTATTTCCGAGTTCCGAATTCTGAATTCCGAATTCTGAATTCCGAAATTCGTAGAACAAACTGGACTTGATAATTCTTATTTATTTTATATCGCCAAACCTTCAAATGAAACGTTGATGCACAGCATTTAACAAATAAGATTCAGAAAGCAAAATGACTCTTTGGAGCTTAAATTCAATTAAAAGGTCATGAAACTCTAGAAACACAAGAAAGAAAAATTACCCCAAAATGAAGCGGGAGATATTTCAACATAAAACTATTATTCTAAATATAAAAATATCTTGCATCACAGTCCCCAAATACCCCCATTTTAGCAAGAAATACTTTCTTAAGAACAAGACCTACACTGATGCATGTAGTATAAAGAGGACCCGATAGCTCAGAAGGTTAAGCGATGACCTGCTGATCTAGCGGTCCCGGGTTCGAGTCCCGCTGGAGGAGGGAATCTTTTCAATCGTAAACGGGGCGACAAAAATTGCTGTTAGCCATATAAGATTGTAATTGCTATTGTCAGTTGACTATTAACAGCCATTTACATGTAAAATTACATTTACCAGTTAAATGGTAACAGCGTTTTAGACCAAAAGTAGCTATTGCCAGTTAACTGGTAAAACATAAACAACCTTTAGGCTAAACGTTATTGCCAGTTAGGTTTGAGTTGTCACCGAAGGGTAAAATTCTGCTAATGATTTTGTCACCCCATTTTCACGTACAAGCATAGCTCCTTCAACAATTTAATGCGTTTTAAGCCCTTTAGCTTCTGTTACATTCGTTTTAATATAGCTTGCACCTTAATGAATTCCAAGACTGCGAGTTTGCCCTTTTTTGCATTTTATAATTGTTCTGATATCTAGGAATATATAAAAGGAAGGTTGTGTTTGGAACTTTTCGGCCTTTCGATGTCTAGGGTGCACAAGATTTAAAGCTGTAAAAACATGTATATGCGCTGACAAATATTTTATCGGCACACTGCCGCTGTTGGTTTAAACAATTTGAAACTGAGATACATAGAGTAAATACAGATACAAGTACATGTAAATGAAATCAGTACAGATAGAATTCAGAAGAAAGTCATACGACTTATATGAAGCTGTATCCTATGTTTCAATTAATCGTATAACAAGTATATAGTCTTTTGAACTTTGAGGCTTGCTAAAACTGACATGAGATCAGTTCTTAACAAAGATGTCTGGAATAGTAATGTAACATATGATCAGGTTTTTAGAGAGTAAGATACTTTAGAGAGATGGCAGTAAAGTTATACAAAACTATACAACATAGTAGCAGGTAAGTGATAGGTAGGAGGGCTCCACGGGGAGTGGAATTTTAGGCTTGCTATTAATTAGCATTTTTTAGAAATACATGTATAAAGGTACATGTTTCTGTACAGCAGTCGAGGCACAGTGGTTTTAAGCCAAATGTTCGTTCACATAAACAGCTCAATGGAATAAGATTCTACACATTTAACAATTGTATAAGAATACAATTAAAGGAAGAAACTTTATATTCTATTTGTAAGTAATGTGAAACGGAGTTAACCTTGACTGTTTTTCGAAGCGTCTTGCTTTCATTATAAAATTCTGAACAGCTAGGAAAAAAATCTTTTTGTTTGGCATGTCAGCTCAGGGTTACCCCACAAAAGTTTGTTAATAGTTGATGGACATAATGCAGATACTGCTGCTGTTGAGACACATAAACAATAGTAGTAATTTAATAGGGCTGTTTTGGATTAAATCCATTGCATCTCACCAACACCCATATAGGCCCATATGCGAATTCCATTTTATATCTGTGATGCAGTTTTTTGCGATTCAAAACAAAAATATAAAATAAAGCCCGATCGACCCCACCTCCTCTCCTCTCTCTCTCTCCTCTCTGTCTGTCTGTCTCTCTGTCTGTCTCTCTCTCTCTCTTTGGATTCCAAGGAAGTCATCAAGTGTTTATCTGTGTACGATGCAATGGCTTATTACATGTCTGTTCTTGTATCTGCAACGAGCCTGGAATTTTACATAGTTTTCAACAAGCTTTCTTCTACTTAAAACAGCACCATTTGCGTCTGTTGGAGGGAATGATATGCACGCTGATACCAGACTCAGTCCGCATTTTAAAATGGTGCCAGCGCTTCAAGTGGCCAATACAATGGGTTTGTTAATCAAAGAAGCATACGGTTGCAGGTATAGAGTCGGGTCGCCTAAACTCGCATACCTCACACTGAGTTGCCGTTCTCTGCGTTTGAAGAGGTCTTTTTCATCACAAATTACATGTATGAGGAACATCTCTTCTTTTTGATGCTACCGTCAAATCCACTTTTTAATGTTTTACGTCAAAGAAGTCAGCATGTCTGAGCTTTAAAAATGGCGAGAAAACATAAATGTGCCTCCATACGCATTAATGTGACTGTGTAAACTTCCAGGGGAAACAACTCTGCCATTATTTATTTTTGCCCCCCACCCCCTTCCTCATTTGGAGTCAACTTTTCATGCAAAGAATTTGCTTCTTAAGGAACAAGTTATTTCCTTTAAGGTAAACCTTATTAGGAAGGGCTTAGTCACCCAGGTCAGCAAACTGGAAGTCACAAAATTTGTTTCCCTTGTTTTTAAAAAAATGCAGAAAATTATTACGGTGTACCTATGCACTTTAAACTCACCCAGACAAAACGTCGTATCAACATTGCACCGACGTCATATCGACGTTTTACTTCTACGAAAAATCTCAATAGATTTTCTTACTACAGAGCATCTGCCCAACACCAGTATCACTGGTCCAAGGCATATACGAGTATAGGATGTGATATGGGTGGACCTAACAACACTATTTCAGTCATATCGACTCGACGGGAATGTAATGATATGAATGGCTGTGTGCAATGGAATCCCGTTTACGGTTAAAAATAATGCCGCCTCAGTGGGATTCAAACCCCGAGAGCGAGTTTAACAGGCCAGCGCTTAACCCTCTGACCTAGAACTTCAGTTCTACTATGATGTGATATGAAAGTACCCATATAGTATTCTAGTGATTATATCTATTTTCTTCTACACCGTCTTTCATATGAATCCCCATAACTTCCATGGCCATGGCCAAGACACATGTATGTCTTTTCTCAGAAGGATCTGAATCTTAACAGAAATGGGAACACGTTTAGAGGAATCAAATCTGCCACTGTTATTGGGGTAAAACATTGAAGATAAGAAGTTGCTCCAAGATGCATTTTTCGCATGAGTAGATTTTATATTTGACGAGATCTAGGGTACTTGGAGATACCATGTTTCAGCTATTGTTATGCTCTCATACCAACAGGTGAAGCAAGATTTCCTATATACTTAACAGAGACCATGCTCCAGCTGCTGTTATATTCTCATGAAAACAGGTGGAGCATGATATCCTATAAACTCAACAGAGACCGCTCCAGCTGTTGTTTTACTCTCATGACAACAGGTGGCGCATTATTTCCTATATATCCTTAACAGATACCATGCTCCAGCTATTGTTATACTCTCATGAAAACAGGTGGCGCATGATTTCCTATTCACTTAACAGAGACCATGCTCCAGCTGTTGTATACTCTCATGACAACAGGTGGCGCATTATTTCCTATTAACTTAACACAGACCGTGCTCCAGCTGTTGTATACTCTCATGACAACAGGTGGCGTATGATTTCCTATATATCCTTAACAGAGACCATGCTCCAGCTATTGTTATACTCTCATGAAAACAGGTTGCGCATGATTTCCTATTCACTTAACAGAGACCATGCTCCAGCTGTTGTTATGTTCTCATGACAACAGGTGGAGCATGATTTCCTATATTCTTAACAAAGACCATGCTCCAGCTGTTGTTATACTCTCATAACAACAGGTGGCGCATGATTTCCAATATACTTAACAGAGACCATGTTCCAGCTGTTGTTATATTCTCATGACAACAGGTGGAGCAGCATTTCCACACATAATAACAGAGACCATGCTCCAGGTGTTGTTATACTCTCATGACAGCAGATGGAGCATGATTTTCTGAATACTTAACAGAGACCATGCTCCAGTTGTTGCTATACTCTCATGACAACAGGTGGAGCATGGTTTTCCTAAATACTTAACAGAGACCATGCTCCAGCTGTTGTTATATTGTCATGACAACAGGTGGAGCATGATTTCCTATATTCGTAACAAAGACCATGCTCCAGCTGTTGTTATACTCTCATGACAACAGGTGGAGCAGGATTTCTAATATACTTAACAGAGACCATGCTCCAGCTGTTGTTATGCTTTCATGACAACAGGTGGAACAAGATTTCCTATATACTTAACACAGACCATGCTCCAGCTGTTGTTATATTCTCATGACAACATGTGGAGCATGATATCCTATAAACTCAACAGAGACCGTGCTCCAGCTGTTGTTATACTCTCATGACAAAAGGTGGCGCAAGATTTCCTATATATCCTTAACAGAGACCATGCTCCAGTTATTGTTATACTCTCATGAAAACAGGTGGCGCATGAGTTCCTATTCACTTAACAGAGACCATGCTCCAGCTGTTGTGATACTCTCATGACAACAGGTGGAGCATGATTTCCTATATGTTTAACAAAGACCATGCTCCAGATGTTGCTATACTCTCATGACAACAGGTGGAGCATGATTTCATATATACTTAACAGAGACCATGCTCAAGCTGGTATTTTACTCTCATGACAAGAAGAAGAGCATGATTTCGTATATACTAAACAGAGAACATGCTCCAGCTGTTGTTATACTCTCCTGGCAACAGGTAGAGTATGATTTCCTATATACTTAACAATGGCCATGCTCCTGCTGTTGCTATATTATCATGACAACAGATGGAGCAGGATTTCCTATATACTAAACAGAGACCATGCTCCAGCTGTACTTATTTTCCAAATGACAACAGGTGGAGCATGATTTCCTATATACTTAACAGAGACCATGCTCCAGCTGTTGTTATACTCTCATGACAACAGGAGGAGCAGGAATTCCTATATACTTAACAGAGAATATGCTCAAGCTCGTATTTTACACTCATGACAACAGGAGGAGCATGATTTCCTATATACTAAACAGAGAACATGCCCCAGCTGTTGTTATACTCACATGACAACAGGTAGAGTAGGATTTCCTTTATGCTTAACAGAGGCCATGCTCCAGCTGTTGCTATGCTATCATGACAACAAGTGGAGCAGGATTTCCAATATACTTAATAGAGAACATGCTCCAGCAGTTGTTTTGCTTTCATGACAACAGGTGGAACAAGATTTCCTATATACTTAACAGAGACCATGCTCTAGCTGTTGTTATATTCTCATGAGAACAGGTGGAGCACGATTTCCTATATACTTAAAAATGACCATAATCAAGCTGATATTTTACTCTCATGACAACAGGTAGAGTAGGTTTTCGTATATACATAACAGAGGCCATAGCTGTTGCTATGCTATGATGACATACTCTCATGACAACAGGTAGAGTAGGATTTCCTATATACTTAACCGAGGCCATGCTCGAGCTGTTGCTATGCTATTATGACAACAGGTGGAGCAGGATTTCCTATATACTAAACAGATACCATGCTCCAGCTGTTCTTGTTTTCTCGTGACATCAGGTGGAGCATGATTTCCTATATACTTAACAGAGACTATGCTCCAGCTGTTGTTATACTCCCATAACAACAAGTGGAGCATGATTTCCTATATCCTTAACAGAAACCATGCTCCAGCTGTTGTTATACTCCCAATATACTTAACAGAGTACCAATATACTTAACAGAGACCATGCTCCAGATGTTGTTATACTCTCATGACAACAGGTGGAGCAGGATTTCCTATAAACTAAACAGAGACCATGCTCCAACTGTTGCTATACTATCATGACAACAGGTCGATATGATTTCCAATAAACATAATAGAGACCATGCTCGAGATGTTGTTATACTCTCGTGACAACAGGTGGAGCATCATTTCCAGTATACTTAACAGAGACCATGCCCAAGCTGTAATTATACTCTCATGACAACAGGAGGAGCATGATAGCGTATATACTAAACAGAGAACATGCTCCAGCTGTTGTTTTACTCTCATGACAACAGGTAGAGCATGATTTCTAATATACTTAACAGAGACCATGCTCCAGTTGTTGTTATACTCTCATAACAGCAGGTAGAGTAGGATTTCCTATATACTTAACAGAGATCATGCTCCTGCTGTTGCTATACTCTCATGACAACAGGTGGAGCAGGATTTCCTATATACTAAACAGAGACCATGCTCCAGTTGTTGTTATAATCTCATGACAACTGGTGGAGCAGGATTTCCTCTATACTTAACAAAGACCATTCTCCAGCCGTTGTTATACTCTCCTGCTAACAGGTGGAGAATGATATCATATTAACTTAACAGAGACCGTGCTCCAGCTGTTGTATACTCTCGTGACAACAGGTGGCGCAAGACTTCCTATATATACTTAACAGAGACCATGCTCCAGCTATTGTTATACTCTCATGAAAACGTGTGTCGCATGATTTCCTATTCACTTAACAGAGACCATGCTCCAGCTGTTGTTATATTCTCATGACGACAGTTGGAGCATGATTTTCTATATTCTTAACAAGACCATGCTCCAGCTGTTGTTTTACTCTCATGACAACAGGTGAAGCATGATTTCTAATATACTTAACAGAGACCATGCTCCAGCTGTTGTTATACTCTCATGACAACAGGAGGAGCAGGATTCCCTATATTCTTAACACAGACCATGCTCCAGCTGTTGTTATATTCTCATGACAACAGGTGGAACATGTTATCCTATAAACTGAACAGAGACCGTACTCCAGCTGTTGTTATACTCTCATGACAACAGGTGGCGCATGCTTTCCTATATATACTTAACAGAGACCATACTCCGGCAATTGTTATACTCTCATGAAAACAGGTGGCGCATGATTTCCTATTCACTTAACAGAGACCATGCTCCAGCTGTGGTTATACAGTCGAACCTCGGTAGTTCGAATCGACAGGGACCACGATATTTTATTCGAATTATCCGTAGTTCGAATTTACGAATTCGGGGACATCCGTTCATTTCCGTACATTTCCGAAAATCAACATTTCGGCGGCAGAAAGAGAGAGGATATCGGTCCGATTCGATATTGAATTTCTTTATACTTACAGAACCTCGTAAATTAAAAAAATAAATGAAGAAAACAAAATGAGAATGTGAATTATTTTTATTTACACAATCACAAACTGGATTAATAATAAACATACCAAAAACGTTCGAAAATCCATGAACTCCAATGGATGCACAATAATGCAACTCGAGAAATTCACAGGCCGGAGACGGAGTAAGCAGCTGGCGAAGGCCAAAGCCCGTCGGCACGGAAACAGACTTGTGGTGTTCCCCAGCTTGTTTTTGTCTCGGCCTACAACGACATATAAACTGGGAACAGCGAAAACACAAACTAGTCTGCGAAATCTGCATTCGTTTGGTTCCGTGTGCTAGCAACAGAGACTGACCAAAAATGCGCAGGTGCGCATGCTGGTCTGAGCCTTTGTTATTCGCTTTCGTATGTCATAAACAGCCGTTTTTGTTCCGGTTTTTATACAGATCGGAAGGACTTGGAATATTAATCAGACTGATTGTCGGCTAGTCAGTCGGTGCTCGCTCTGAAAATACAAAAACAAGAAGGCAAAAATAAATGGAATTTAAATTTATTTAGATTAAGTCGGTATAGCCTTTAACATCACCCAGTTTGCAAACTTCAAACACGATAATCCCTGTCAAATCAGGTGATTAAAGACACCTTTTACTCATCCGATAATATGACCTAATCACGTAACAGTTAATTGGTAGACCAAACAGACGCGCCAGTTACCTGTACAACCAACCGTAAAATTACCGCAGGGCCCAATTATTAATCCATCGATGACAATAACCGTTATCTGTCGGCGTGAATTTAGGGCAAAAATTTTTAGTTCGAATAATTGAGGTGTATTTATAACGAATTTCCGTCATGGGGACCGAATTTTTCTTTCGAAAAATCCGATTTTTCGAATAATCGAATTTCGAATTTGCGGAAGTTTTTTTGCACAGAACAAAGGGACTGACGAACGGGACCTTGTTTCTAATTCGAAAAATCCGGTATTTTCGAAAAATCGGCGTTCGAATTACCGAGATTCGACTGTATTCCAATGACAACAAATCGGGCACGATTTTCTATATTCTTAACAAAGACCATACTTCAGCTGTTGTTATACTCTCATGACAACAGGTGCAGCATGATTTCCAATATACTTAACAGAGACTATGCTCCAGCTTTTGTTATGCTCTCCTGACAACAGGTGTAGCAAGATTTCCTATATTATACTTAACAGAGACCATGCTACAGCTGTTGTTACATTCTCATAACAACAGGTGGAACATGTTTTCCAATATTCTTAACAAAGTCCATGCTCCAGATGTTGTTATTCTCTCATGACAACAGGTAGAGCATGGTTTCCTATATACTTAACAGAGACCATGCTCCAGTTGTTGGTATACTCTCATGACAACAGGTGGAGCATGATTTCCTATATACTTAACAGAGACCATGCTCTAGCTGTTGTTATATCCTCATGACAACAGGTGGAGCAGGATTTCCTATTCACTTAACAGAGACCATGCTCCAGCTGTTGTTATATTCTCAGGACAACAGGTGGAGCATGATTTCCTATATTCTTAACAAAGACGATGCTCCAGGTGTTGTGATACTCTCATGACAACAGGTGGAGCATGATTTCCAATATACTTAACAGAGACCATGCTCTAGCTGGTGTTATGCTCTCCTGACAACAGGTGGAGCAAGATTTCCTATAATATCTTAACAGAGACCATGCTCCAGCTGTTGTTATATTCTCATGACAACATGTGGAGCAGGATTTCCTATATAATAACAGAGGCCATGCTCCAGATGTTGTAATACGCTCATGACAACAGGTGAAACATGGTTTCCTATATACTTAACAGAGACCCTGCTCCAGTTGTTGATATACTCTCATGACAACAGGTGGAGCATGATTTCCTATATTCTTAACAGAGACCATGCTCTAGCTGGTGTTATGCTCTCCTGACAACAGGTGGAGCAAGATTTCCTATAATATCTTAACAGAGACCATGCTCCAGCTGTTGTTATATTCTCATGACAATAGGTGGAGCAGGATTTCCTATATAATAACAGAGACCATGCTCCAGATGTTGTTATACGCTCATGACAACAGATGGAGCAGGATTTCCTATATACTTAACAGAGACCGTGCTCTAGATGTTGTTATACTCTCATGACAGCAGGTGGAGGATGATTTCCTATATACTTATTAGAGACCATGCTCCAGCTGTTGTTATTCTCTCATGACAACAGGAAGAGCATGATTTCGTATATACTAAACAGGGAGCATGCTCCAGCTGTTGTTATACTCTCATGACAACAGGTGGAGCAGGATTTCCTATATTCTAAACAGAGACCATGCTCCAGCTATTGTTATATTCTCATGACAACAGGTGGAGCATGATTTTCTATATACTCAACAGAGACCATGCTCCAGCTGTTGTTATACTCTCGTGACAACAGGAAGAGCAGGTTTTCCTATATACTTAACAAAGACCATGCTCCAGCTGTTGCTATACTCTCCTGACTATTCACTTAACAGAGACCATGCTGCTGATGTTGTTAAACTCTCATGACAACAGGTGGAGCATGATTCCTATATACTTAACAGAGACCATGCTCCAGCTGTTGTTATGGTTTCCTATATGACAAATAGAGAGCTTGCTGCAGCTGTGCTGTAGTTTACACTAACAGAGACCAAGCTGTAGCTGTTGTCAGGCTAAAGAAGATCGTGCTCCAGCTGATATCATAAAATTATAACAACAGCTGCATCACGGTCCCTATTTGTCATATAGGAAATCATGCTACCTACCAGTTTCATTATATTTTGTTTTCAACTCCCCCCCCCCCCCACTCCAGATAAGTGACAAAAAAAATTATGACCCATCCACCCCCCTCCCGCCCCTTTTTTTTAAATTAAGACAAATGGATTTTTTCCCATTTGTCATTATTTAAAAAAGATATTATGCAAGGCTCCCCCCTATCCCTCCACACACTCCCAGTAGATCACTAATAAAATCCCCCCCACCCCTCACAATCACAAACACATAGCTTTCTGAATGTACCCGGCCCCCGACCTGATAATAAATGACTCGTCCCTAATATTTGCATACAGTAAAAGGGCCAATGAAACATATTAAACAATATCAATTGTTTTAGATCTACATGTAAATATATCAAACTGGCCAACATTTTTGTTGATACGAAGGGTCTCTAAATTCCATCGCCCGTACAGCAAATCCTTACGATAGTAGAACATTATATCGTCGTGCCCAGTGAGTTTTGCTCATTTTTAATCTAATTAGGGGAAAAGAAAGAATTAAATAAATAAATAAATAAATGATAAATAAATAAATCTACTGAAACAGTAATTTGCAGAGAGCTTTAACATGCTAGATAAGCCATTGTTTTAAGTGCAGCGCTATACAATTATTATTGGATTTTCCGAACGCTATTTATAACTAAAAATGGATTTACCAATGTCTATTAAAAGTAACTGACCGACGCATGCGCAATTAAAAATCATGCGCGGCCTGTTGTCGTTTTCCCTCTCCCTGTTCGGACAGTGCTGCCACATTATATAACTGCTGGTGAATAGGCGTAGTCGCAATATGCTATTTTCCTGGCTGATTTCAAGTTCATTGTTAATAGGGTAAATCAGAGATATCCACCCTTCTCAGGCTTCCTGCTTAAGTGCATGTGTATGAAACTTCCTTTTGTCTTTATAGGATAAAATTAAGTGTTTTGAGGTAGGTGTCAAGAACCCGTACATGCGGAAACTGAAGCATCAATAACTCTTGGGCAGGGTAAATTATCCAGTCTTTCAGACAAGCCTTGGGACTGTACATGCTAACCTCTCTCAGCGTCCCGATGGAATAGTTTGTCTTGCGATCACCCAATCAAGGCCGCTAAGGGCCGCGAAGGTCAGGATTTTAAGGCTCATTTTCTTAATTGATCGGCGTCTTCCGTGACGGTTTATTTCATCACGGATTTTCTTTCATCACGGATATTCTTGTGACACAACTTCCGACGTTTTCTTTTGTCATAGGCTTTCGGGTGACAAACTTCATGACGTCTTCTTTCATCATTTATGTTCCAGTGACAACATGGTCTTAGGATTTTCGATTGATTTCCCCATGCCAGAATCTTCTATGACATCAACACGTGTCACTTTTTCATTTAAACATCAGTGGCTTCTTCGCCTGATACAGAGTCAAAATCGTCTGCTCTGGTTGCTTTCTACCATCTTTCTGTTTCTTATCAGTAGTGCTAAACCAGACATATTTAATATTGTTTTCTCCTTGACATCTTTGCGAAGGGATTTTTTACTGCAATAAGGTGGTGACAATTTTTTATAGCACAGAGCCGTTCATTCGGTTTACCGTATATGCCTTTCGTATAATGTTTCACTGTATTTACTTCTTTCTATCCGTTTTGGTTTTGCGGGTGGGATCTTGGATCCGATTATATCAATTCCCGATCATTGCGTATCCTCTTGGTTCAACGTAAGTTCCACTTGTGGTAAATGTTCTTAACTTAGACGACAATTTACTGTTACTTTGACGCCAACGTCATTGCAAATATCAGATGATGTTTCCGGTTATTGTCAATATAAATGACGTCCCGGGTTTGTAAGTCAACAAAGGAAATTAGGTCACTGATGTAAGACCATTCGTGACGGCTGTGAAACAGTCCGTGACAGCCTATTTTAACTGCCGTGACGGCCCGTGACGACTCAGAAGTCTACCCATGACAACAAGTGACAACACCGTCACGAGCATTATGACGGTTACGGGTTTTAGTGGCTCTGTACTTTCCTTTCTCTGGTGGTCTGGTAATCTCTTCGGTTCTGTTTATTTTATCAAGTATTATTATTTTTACTAATTTGTATTTATTTTTCTTGTTTGTGTTGCTACGAGTGAAGTTTCCTTCAGAATGTTTGTGTTGTTCTATTTACATGATGCTGGCTCTATAAGGTACACGTATATTGTTATTATATAATATTTTCATACTGTAGTATGTCCAACAGAATAAAATTGACTCAGCAATTCAACTGCGGAGTTTAATTTCTAGTGGCTAACACGTAAGCTGCTAAAGTACTAAAGACAGAGTTGCACCAATTTCTATTTTTCGGTTAATGACTTTGCGTTTAGCAGATAGTGTCTGCGTTGGAAAACAATATTCCCTGAAGTTGCATTACCGGAACAATCCCATCCTATCACTGGAACGCTTTAATCAAAATCTGCAGTAGTTTCTGATAATTGTATATATGAGCCGCGACACGAGAAAACCAACAATGTGGTTGTGCGGCCAGAGCGGACTCAGATCAGCCTGGGCTTCCACCCAGTCTGATCAGAGTCTTCGCTTTGCGCTTACATGGTAGCTAAGGGTGTAATCTACTTCTATGCGGCCAGCGAAGACTCTGATCAGACTGGGCGGATGCCCAGGCTGATCTGAACCTGCGCTGGGCGCACAACCACATTGTTGGTTTTGTCGTGGCGCAGCTTAATTATATTTATAGTAATTGTTACATCGAACACAATTGCAAACGGTGCATTTTCAGATCAGACTAGACTGATATTGGTTTACACTGTTTTGTTGAGAATCTTGCACGAATTAAGGGTCACTACCATACTGGTAGAGAGAGCAGATTAATACTGTAATAGTTCTATTATTGGGGCAGTAAAGTCTGAACAAACAGTACAGACCAAGATAAGTCTGATAATGGTTTCCACTTTTAGCCATTCCATCTGCACTTTTGGACGCATTTCTGAAATTTTAACCAGACTTCAATTTTTCGGACAAAATTGATAATCAATTTTGTTGGTCCAGGTTTTTGAAGCACTACGGTATATGCCCTTCCTTTTTTTTATGAAATATTATCATTCACAGGCTTGCTCATTATCTCTTTTTTGATAAATGCAAATCGCGCTCCCGGCGTGACAGGAGTTAAATAAACCGGATACAAATCTCCGTCTTCCTTATGAGAGTCCCATTAGGAATTCATTCTGTCTTTATCAATGAAGAGATATTCATTCATAGTGAAATAGACTGTCTAACTGAAATTCATATACTTTTATTTCGTATTCAAATAAAATGCGTGGATTCTTCAGTTTTTCTTCACCGTTGGTAGAAATGGAAATGCGAATGTGCAATACATGAATAAATTAAATTAAAAATGTTACAGTATGTGGCAAAAGCCCCTTAAAACTGGGCTTAGAAACTGATCGTGACCGTTTCAGTGGACGTGGAACCTGCACCTAGTTAATAATTGTTTTATCGTGCTCAACGCAGCTGAGCAAGAACTTTTCTCTGCTAGTAAATGTGAAAATGCCAATTTTCAAATTCATAAGCGGAGAAAATTTCATACTAAGCTAATTTTAAAACTGAGCAAGAAAACAACCCACATACCAGTAATTTGCTATTTATTAGCAGGTAAAATTTCATGCTCAGCTGAGTTGAGCATGGAAAAATGTTTATAAGCTTGGGGCCTGACTCTTGCGCATTCGAATTATACATGAGTTCTCATTTTGCTCCACTTTACTGTAAAATTTAAATGCCATTCAGAAGTTTGTGAGTATGTGGGGAAATAATTCTAACACTGGCCCAACTTAGATTTGTCTTAATACTTGTTGTTCTTGATCATGTAAATGAGTGTTGCAGCCTAATATAAGTATCTATCTTGGGTTTGAGGTTTCGAAAGAAAAGTCTGTCACGAGGGTCACTGTTCGGCATCACGAGGCTTGCCGAGTGATGCCGAACAGTGATCCCGAGTGACGGATTTTTCTATCCGCACCTCAGACCAATGATAGATACTTTTTCTTGCACACCACGTTTAGTTTTAACTTCAGAACTTCTTAAAATGCGTAATTCTAGAGCTTGAGAGGTTTCAGTTTGATTTTGAAAGAAGGCGCCGCTTTCAACGACCGCCATTTGGCTCTTTACGTCAACGTCTGGCGTGCATAAACTGACTTCATTTTTACAGTCTTCGTGATGTCATCTTCTAAAATGCCAACGTCACTTGGCGACGCATGTACGTGAGCTCCTATACAACCAATGCATTGACAACTCGTGATTTTTTCCGGTCCTGGGTCAGAACGCCTGAACAAGATAAGATGTTCTATCCCAGGTGAAAAGTATGGCGTTTTCTATCCGGTTTGCAAGAAAGCCTGTGCTTGACATGCAGTCACACTATATTAAATCATTTTGTGAGGTGTAATTAAATCCGATAAAGTTGTGATGTAGTTATCAAACAAAAATTTTGACCTTTGTCGCCTAATGTTCTACTTGGTTGTGCACTTTGGGCATAGGATCCTAAATCTTTTATCTGAGACTATGTTTATCATGATTTTCCTTTCAAAGCAGCAAGTTTTAAATAACAGACACACAAAGTCCGAAAAGAACAGTCATGGAACGATCAATAGAAACTCTACCTAATGTTTAATATAAATTTAGAAATGCAAAGTCTGTATCTTGATTATTTGTAATCTTAGTTGTTTCCAACTATGGTTTGAGGGCTGGATTTGGATTTTGATTGTTTCAGTTCCTGGTCTTTGCATACTTTTTACTTTCACTATTCGCTTCCGTACAGGTCCATATAGTTACAGCCATTCCCATTTAGTGTTTAGGGCAATACGTGGAAATTGATAGTGTCGATCAATGCAGCCACATCTAAGCCGCGATACGAGAAAACAAACGAAGTGGTTGTGCTCCCAGCGCTGACTCAGGTCAGCCTGGGCATCCGCCCAGTCTCAGTTCAGCCTGGGCGTCCACCCAGTCTGATCAGAGTCTTAGCTGTCCGCATGGAGCTAGCTTTGACCCTTACCTACCCTTTAAGCGCTTAGGAAAGAGTCTGATCAGACTGGGCGGATGCCCAGGCTTATCTGAGACTTCGCATGGCACACATGCCAATTTGTTGGTTTACTGATACCAACGAAACAAAAAAAAACATAAAACTCGGGAAACTGGGTAAAATGAACGACAAACGCTGGCATTGCTTACAAATATAATAAATATAAAAAGCATACAGCGCCTGATTTTAACTATAGTAAGCACAAATTCTGAACGACCACTTACTTGGTCTTTAACACTTTCAAAAGCAGATGGTGTTTAGACATAATTTTCTTACATTCATTACACCCAATTAGTCATGTAAAAGTTTTTAAGGATTTGGGTTCCATGCCATCATTAGCTTTTTCCTGGCAGCAGGGGACGCACATGTACGGTCATTTTCCAACTTCGCAAGGCTTAGAACTATGTTTGTATCCGAATGATGCTTTATGCTGCGTTCTCAAGTTTCAGTAAATCATTTTCAAAGTGGTCGCACAAGAGATAACCACATGCTGATTGAATTCCGAAATGTGCTTCTGCCCGAATCATGACACACGGTTGAAAATTAATGTTGTGATTTTCTGAAACAGGGGTGGCTGTATCTTTCACTTAAATAATATTTCTATTTAAAGCTGCAAATCTGTAACTTTTGATCTTTTATTTTTAGAATTAATGTTTCTAATTTTCAAGAACACAGTAATATCGATAAAATTTGGGTATACATTTCACCAGAATCGTAAACCTTAACAAATTATCACTATCATAACAACAGCATTTATGTTAGAAATCAACAGTCTAGAATTTCTGGAGGGATGTAAATAATTACCAACATGAGAAAAACACCTGTTTTTATTTTCCATGCAGTTTATAGCTGTGGTGAACATATTTATAGTGGAAGCATAACTTAATTCTACTTTAACAAATGATTTAAAAAGAAAAAAAAATCGGAAAATGGTCATAAATGCAGACTTTGTCACTTTAAATGTTACATGATTTACTTTACACCAAGTTTATTAAAGACGGAAACGTATGTTCGATAGTACTTTTTGTTTTGCGAAAAAAAAATGAATATGATTCAGTGGTCGGTTAGAAGTTGGTTTTGGTATATTTCGTCTTTTACATGTAACCACTTAACAGAACAAAAAGCGAAGTGGCATTGCATTTGGTCACAATGGTAGATCCTCAACAAACAGGGCCCGCACCAGAAGTTTCGGCCCGGAGCAGAAAAAAGCATTAACAAATTGGGGCTAAAGGTAAGTTTATGCATACTAATACACACGTACTTCTGGTGCAGTTCCATAATAAGGTGTTCGGTCTGCGTTGCGGTCTCCTAACTCCTACCCAGAAAAGGTAGCAAAACAATTAAGACCATTCAGAAACTATGATGATTCAGTGCAATCCATTTAATCTGATGCTTGAGTCACCTTTTTGCAATTTGAAAGCAGCGGAAGTAATATTGCCATCTGCCATTGGGTTAACTACCGCGAATGCAGTTTATTGCGTACCATCTATTTCGTACCTTTGAATTTGATATCGTTTTTTTTTTTTTTTTTCTTTTAATTTTGCAGTTCGTTGTATGCATTAAGTTAACTTAGAGCTGCATATGTGAGTTTTGGCAATTTTGATGAACTTGTTAAATAAGTTTCCAAAACAATTCAGGTTCCAAGGTAAAAGTTTATTTTTCTACGGTTATGCAAGACTTTAATTTGGATATATGGGCTGACAAAACAAATATGCTGAAGAATATATCCACTGAATGATGTTTCACTTGGAACACTCTCGTCAAAATGAATAAATAATAATACAAGAACGCCAATTTCAGAGTCAAAGTCATCCTTAACACCATTGTTTTAGAAGAAATAAAGCCAATAGCCATTAAATGCAAATAAAAATAAGGCTTCGGTATGAGACCATTTTTAAAGCAAATTTTAAATTACAGTTCTGCTTAAAGGCCCCATTGCTCTATCAGCATGAACTATTTTATCGTGAGGTATCACTGCAAGCTTCTCACTACAGTTTCGTCATTGATTATGATCGTGAGTGGCCGGCTTCAAAAAATCAAAAGATCCTTGAGTTTCTCATAATAAAGATTTAAAATAATAACTAGGTCATATGACCTATTTTCGATTTCACAAGCCTCCTAACATGGTAAAAACACAAGGTACAAGAGATAAAAATACAAGGTACATGCATTTAACAGGTGATAAAACTACAATGTACAAATATGCAAGGCAAGGATCTCATTGATTGTGCCGCTGCTGCATTATTTCATTGCTTAACGGGGAACCAGAGTCGAAAACCGTATTTTTATGGAGAGACTTATCATTTTTTTAAATAACTTGTTCCTTCTTTTTGCCAGTTGTATGATACAAAAAAGCACATCAACCGACATATTATTATCGATTCTGAAGGTTGTACAGGTTGGTATTTCGACGATTTTTACCACTGATAGGACTATGGAGACTTTAAAGGCGATTGAGGGTTGCACTTTACTTTTACTGCTTAAAATGCAGAAGTAGTAAGACCAGATGATTTTTTTTTGATTTCTGTCTTCTTTGCTTCTAAAACAAAAATAGGTATATTCTGGCTTTGACAGCGGAAAGGACACAATTCCCTGTTAAATACACATATTGTCATCAAAATAACAATTGAACAACAGTTTTTGGCATTACATCGTGTTAAATTATTTTATTGTCTGCGCAACGTAATTGAAATGCACATTCTTAAATTGCAAGCCCTCTAGCAAAGCATTTAAACCTTGAAAAATCTATAATTTTATGCAGAATGTTGCCAAAACCATGATACAAGCAGCATTTTGCTAAAAATCAATAAAATAGAAAAAAAAAGGTTCAGTAGAAGACTGCAAACAAACCAAACAAATGAAAAAAAGAAAAAAACAACAAAAGAACAGGAATTCTTAAGATCAATAAGTTCTCAAAAGGGAGATCCTTTGGAAACAGTGGCAACAATAAAGAAGCAAAAATAGAAGACTCTTTTTAATTGAGTCTGTTCACGACCAGTACTGAAATGTGCAACACCGGCGGCGCCCCCTAGCACCGGCTTCAGCAGAACTCTATTTTGAACAGGACTCGTAATACAATGAACGATCCCAAACGACCAGAAAATATAATCTGCACTATGCTGCTGTACGGGGAGACGTTTTATGGCCACCACATGGCGCAACACCAGCTGCAGTGTTAAGCCCCATTTCGGAAGCCAGTACATCAGTAAAATTTTATCCGGAATCCTAGTATTATACAAACATTGGCTAATGCGCAGGATGATTTACATGATATACTGTAAAGTAGTTTATGTGAAACCTGTCTTTGCAATCTTTGGCAATACCCTGATTTTGTATTTGGCTAAAAATCTTTAAAGAGTAGAAACTTCTTAAAGGCAGGAGTGGACTAAAAAAGACAAAATTATCTACCTACTCTCAGTTTTCCAATAGCCATCAAAGGGTAAACATCTACAGTAGCTCCTATAGATTTATCTCTAATTTGATTGGCTGTTAATTTGCTGGGGTATTTACCTGTGAAATGATTGACAGTTCTAATCAGCTCAGTGACTGTGCTGCTTTGTCACATAGGAATTCATGCAAATATGATGAATAATTAGAAAATTGAGACAAAAAAAAAATAAAAAAAATATGATTAGTTTTTTTTTTTTTTCAGAATTTATTTGGATAAATTGTATACTTTTAAAAAAAATGAAAACATATTAGTATACACAATATATATTTGATTTCATTTTTAATCTTGTTGATATAAATCTAAATCACCGAAAAATAGAAATTTCATCTACCAAATTAATTTAGATAAAAGTTAGTGTCACAGTGAAATTAGTAGTGATTATCATTACTTGAATTTCATAAAAGAAAGAAAAAGTTTGAACTCTAGACAAAATGATTTTTATTTTACTAATTTTAGAATATCATTAATTAGTATTTTGACCAAAAAATGTCTCACAAGTAAAACCAAAAATATTCTACTTTTGCATTGATGACATTATTCTCAATAAAGTTACAAAGTCTTCAAATTTCATAGTATTTTTTTCATGTGCATTCAAATCAAAATTATAAAAAATAATCTATTTTATGACAAGGTAACACATTGCCTGAGGGTTATCTCTTATCAGCTGAAACAGGACAGTGGTCTAATCTGCACAGTAGCTAAGCCACGCCCACTTACTGCCTCATACAGGTATCTAATCCTCTACCGGGGTGGTCAGAAATCCTGCCTTGAAAGCTTAATACAAAATTATATTTTGTTTAGCTATATTTGAAGAGGACAAAACATTTAAATTCTTATTCTTCATTTTGCAAACAAACTGTTAAGGAAAAGAACTGAAAGAATTGTCTGCGTGTGTGGTGGAGGCAGGGGGGGGGGGGTGAATCTCAGAATCTCAGGTACATGTATATTGTATAAAATATTTCAACTCTAATACGTACGATTGTTAATAAAGTAGTGAACCTTAGCGGATTTTGGCTTCTTCTCTTCTAGCTGGATCAGACATTTCCTTCCTGATGACCATAGATGTCGTCTTTTAAGAGCTTGTGGTGGATCGGCTGCGTTTGCATTTAGTCTTTATGTATTTCCTGTCGCAGGCGTCTCTTACCGGAAGCTTGCGGCTACTCTACCTCCCATATTTACTTTAATAAGTGTTTGGAAAGAGATGTGCATTGTCTGTATATCATGTTAGCTCTAAAGTATTAGGGTTTAGTGACACTGTCGCACTAAATATGACCTGGATGCAAATATGCTTGCATAGCCCTCTCATGTTTGAAAGCGGGTCGAAAAAGATCTGTGTCTCTCAGCAATGTAGCACTTTTGCAGGGGCAAGGGTAAAAGAAAATGGTTTGATCCCCTTACTTTTTTCTGTTAAGAGTGACTCCCTTGTGGCTTCTTTGTCTGAGAAAACAGTAAGTCACAAACATCTGCTGCCTCAGTATGCACAATTGGCGGAAAGCAGGGTCTCTGTGTTGTACCTACTGACCATAGATGCCAATTGCAGCCATCCCAACAGGCACGTGACGCTAAAATGACGTCGTGTTGACGTCGATGAATCGACGGCAGTACGACGTTATATTGACGTCATGTGCACACTGGGATAGTCGATATTACATACCATGAGTAAATAGACAGCCACTTGTAAAACGGTTCCGGCGCGTACGCTGTTTTGTACAATAATTAGAATTGTCCATTCAACAGATACTCACAGGTATATTATTCTAGATCATCGTCTTCTAGATCATCGTCTTCTATACTATTTGGATCCTTTTGAAATTAATCAGTCTTTGAATAGACTGCCCAATTAAAATTTAGAAATTACAGTATGTTTTTTCTGGTTTCGTCACCAGATATTGTCAGGGTCACTGACGAGGCTTTATTAGCCGAAACTACGTAGTCTGGCCCATGTTCCTACTTCTGTAAGTATTCTCTGCTCTTGAAGAATTTTTTTTAGATTTTAATTGTACCTCACTGCAGCTGGTGTTGTGCCGTGTGGCGGCCGTAAAAAGTCTCCCCGTACATCATCCATATTGCAGATTATATTTTATTTACATCCTTTGAGATCAGAGGATAGATTCTGAGAAATCTCAAATTTGAGATCGATTTAGACTATTATTCTAGATCATCGTCTTCTATACTTTTTGGATCCTTTTGAAATTAATCAGTCTTTGAATAGACTGCCCAATTAAAATTTAGAAATTACAGTATGCTTTTTTCTGGTTTCGTCACCAGATATTGTCAGGGTCACTGACGAGGCTTTATTAGCCGAAACTACGTAGTCTGGCCCATGTTCCTACTTCTGTATGTATTCTCTGCTCTTGAAGGAACTGTTTTAGATTTTAATTGTTGTAAACCTGCCGTCTGTCAATAAATTATATATTACGTTTCTTAGCTTTTATGAAGAAAAAAAAAAAAAAAAAACACTGAGATTCAATTACCCAGGACATACCACGATACAAAATCCCAACCCGGCCAATACACCGACAGGAGCTGGAGGAAGAAATGGACCTTTTGCAAAGCAAGTAGAATGGTTCTGAATGAAAAGATGAACAAGTGTGAAATAAGTCCAATGAATGATCCTATGACTGGTCCCCTGCAAGATTATATGGGAGTAAACAGAGGTTACGCAGCTTAAAGATAGCATCAAATACAAACTAAGTCCAGTTACGTAGAAACTGAGCTACACACAACAGGTAAAGATTTTTATATAGGCGCACGCGCACTTGTACTTGCACTGACACGCGCACGCGCACCAACACGAATGGTATTGCATTAGCCGTCTTTGCTTCGCAAAGTTATGCTTACAAGGAGCACGGATACACTTCGAAGTTATACCGCCAGTTTTACCGGGGATGGGAGGCAACTATGTGACACTCTGTTTACATCCCTGGTGACAAAACCCGACAAAACCTGGGATGCACGATTGATAGGAAGGAATTCACTTTTACATGTAGGGCAAGGATTAGAGCAAAATTATTCTGAAGAGGGAACCTCTGCTGGTGATGCCACCCCGGCTTTGCGTTTTATAGCTATATCGACGCTTAAGCTATTATGAGTGTCCGTGGTTTGTATATTGCTGTTAGACATTTTGTTTTCTCGATGCAAAGCTCTGATGTTTCTGAAGCACTGTCATTATCATTACGTCACTCTTTATTTGTATATGCAAATCTTTTTCCGCTAGAATAAGAGGCATTAGCATAAAACGGTCACATAGTTCCTCTTTCGTAAACTGAACCTTCACCATAGTATTGATATTTTGATCTTGGTGATTTAATCCGTCTGATCGAAGGATATGTCTTCTGCGATATATACTAGACATGATTTAGTTTAAAGGGTAATAAATGTGCAGAATCAATTAGTCGCGATACAAACTTCTGAAAAATGCTAAATAAACCGCTTCAAAGTCATAGATTAACCCAGCCGTCCAGAAAACACTTTTTTTTTTTTTTTTTTTTTTTTTTTTTTTTTTGGTCACAGTTGCTATTATTAGAACAACCTTTTCTTCGCTTCAGCTTTGATATAGTTTCATTCCAATGTTCAATATGACAATAACTTCACACACATGTTTAACATAAAACTATCTTGGACAAGTTAATATTTTTTTTTCAGAAAAGTACCGTCATTGCTCTTGCATCCTTACTGGTTTTAGTAAAGTTTGACACAAATGTTAAGTATAACACTATCTCGCACATGTTTGCATTTAAGCATTTTAGGACCAGAGAAAAGGCTACAGTGGTTATTTTTAGAGGCTGTTTTAAAGATAGATCTGTCATAATATACCGTAAACCTCACATATAGTCTTATTTCAGATTCACTTCCCATGAGTATTGGAAACTACAATAATTGTGTTGACAAAATACCAAAGTAAGCCACATCCGAGAAACAGAAGATGCGAGAATGAGAAACACCCAGTTTATCAAAAGGGATTTACATGTACAATAGACCACCTGAGACTGGAGTTTATTCGGATAACTTATGGTTACCGTAAAATTGGAAAAATTGGGGCACCTAAAATAATAGCAATTTATGTCAGAAGAATTGAACAGTTTGTTTGACAATTGCAGTAATGCGTCCAAAAGATGCAGAACAGCCTAGACCTTGATCAGACGGCTTTGATGTTGGGGATCGGGTTTGGGATCTGATTCAGTCAGTTCCTGAAGTGCAGTTACTCTTTAAATTTCTGTAAAAGCTGCGTCGCATTGCGAGTAGAAAGCGTTAAGGTGTACACATGCACATCAAAAGCCTAATCACACTTTACACAAGATTTGTAAAAATGCAATTGACAAAATACAAACAACCAGAACAGTGAATCATTTATAAATAAACCGTACTATAAGGAACTTAAATTCATCATCGCAAACAATAAAAAAATATTATATAACAAACAGTTAGATATGCACCCTCTGATCTCATCAAACGTATATATGATTTAGCTGAATCCGTACATCGAACAGCTAAACCTCTGATCAGACTTGGCATATCTTCATCAGTCAGGTACATGACCTTTAAAAGTTAAAAAATATATAACTAGAAGCAGTTATAATTTTTGGTGAATATAGCAAAAGTAACCTGTTTAAGTTAAAGTGTCTTTTTTCACCTTCATATTCTGGAGTTACAGCAATTTTTATGGACAGTTGGGTAATTTTCCCTGAAAGATCTCTTACATAACTTTATGATTAAGCAATAAAATTCTGTACGCATCGTCTAGAAATTTGTACGCAAGGCCCTTGAAGATCAGGAAATTAGCTACTTTTTAACTTAAAACAGTTATTTATTTGGAGATTGCAAATCTGACCTTGGCCTAAATAATTTCAGACATAACCTAAATAAGTTATTTTCTACAGCCTCACTTTGAAATTAGTGGTAAATAGGATAATTCTAACTGCTTTAAGTTATATTTTTGTTAACTTTGAAAGGTTATGTACCTGACTGTTCATTGGATAAATCCCCAGCCATTCCTTTTCCTCCTATTTATTATCTTTGTTATTCATGTTCATTATCTTCTTTTGGATAAATGCAAATATTGCTGCTAGCATGACAGCAATTAGGATAAAACGGATACGAATTTCCATGTTGTGAACAGAATCTCATTTGAAACTTTTACAGTCTGTATCATTGGGCAGCTTATCACTTTGGCGACAAAACAAATTGTGTAAACTTGGGTTTATATTTCTATATTTTTTTATTTTTTTTTTTTTTTTTTTTTTTGGGGGGGGATACATTAGTGACATTACGTCTTCCTTTTTCAAGCGCACATGAGAAGATGGGTAGCTGTAAGCTTACAATATCGCCAATGGCAAAGCAAGTAGAATGGTTCTGAAATAAATAATGAAATAAGTGTGAAATCCAGCCAATGAATCATCCTATGACTGGTCGCATGCAAGATTAAAAAAGGTAAAGGTAAAGGTTTCCCATAGCCTAATAGCCGTAGGGGCAGTGGGGGTTAGAGACCCACTGTATCTTGGGCACAGCTGATGAAAGGCGGAGCCCATCCCTCTCCTTTCGCTGCCTTATCCTTCCCTGATTCGAAAAAGGTACCCATTTACTGCTGGGTTGACAGAGAGAGTTTTCCAGTCATCGTATGGCGACAGTGAGCCGCGAACTCACGACCTTACGGTGACTTTCTGCACAATAGCCGAGCTACTCTAACCACTCGACTACGGCGCCTCTCAAGATTACATGGGAGTAAACAGAGGTTACGCAGCTTAAAGATAGCGTCAAATACAAACTAAGCCCAGTTACGTAGAAACTGAGCTACATACAACAGGTAAAGATTTTATATAGGCGCACGCGCATTTGCACGCGCACTGCCTGGCGCACGCGCAACAACACGAAGGATATTGCATTAGTCATCTTTGCTTCGCAAAGTCGTGCTTTATAGGAGCACGCATACACTTCCAAGTTATACTGCCAGTTTTACCAGGGGAGGGGTAACTAATGTGACATTCTGTTTACATCCCTGGTGACAAAACCCGTCAAAAAACTGGGATGCACAATTGCGAATGAGAGGAAGGAATTCACTCCCACATGTAGGACAAGGATTAGAGCAAAGTTATTTTTAAGAGGGAACCTCTGCTAGTGATGCATAAGCCCCGGCTTTGCGTTTTGTAAGTAAATCGACGCTTAAGCTGATATGAGTATCCGTTTTATGTATATGCTGTTAGACATTTGGATCTCTGGATGCAAAGATCTAACGTTTCCGAAGCAATGTCATTATCATTATATCACTCTTTATTTGTATATGCAAATCTTTTTCCGCACGAGTAAGAGGTATTAGCATAAAACGGTCACATAGTTCCTCTTTCGTTAACTGAACCTTTACATCAGTATTGATATTTTGGATCTTGTTGATTTAATCAGTCTCATGAAAAATTAACTCAGCGCCAATGAAACCGCACCAGTCTTATGAAATCATGTTTTTGTCTTAAATTCAACGATCATACATTATCTACATGAAAAAGTTATCATACTGAGCCATCTTAATTACGCCCATGATGTCGTTTTGTCTAAAAGAACGCTGTGAGTGTGTGACCTAGTGTAAGCTCTGAAATCAAGAAAAAACAAAATTCTAGGATCATTTCACATGCCAGAACTTCGTAAATGATAGATTTTGATAAAGAGTAGATAGCCTATCAAATCGCCATGGAAAGGAAATACAGACAGCCGAAGGAAACAAAGTGACCTGTAATCAAACGTCACTACACAGTCACGTTAATAAAAACAGTGAATGGACAAAAGTATCTTTTGGTAAAATTGTACCTTTTGCAACCCAAAATGCTGATATCAGTAGTGGAAACCTAATTTCAGAAGTTTTGTGGTGCAAACATTAACCAATTACCAAGACCGAGCATGACATTGTATATATAACCAGACCATTATTTGCCGAACCGCGTCATAATTCCATGGAGGAAAAGTGGTTTGATGTCAACAGACCTTCCAAAGAACTATTCCTTTGCGATCAAGTGTCTGGCAGAGCACGAAATATGGGTTTAGTGCGATTTAAATGTGTCATTTGATATCGACCGTTTTCAAACGTGTCATTACTAACGTCACGCTTGATAGCGCCGACTGGTGACTGAAATTTATTTTTCAACACCCTATCTCAACTCCAGAAAATCAAGAACTTTTGAATTGTCTCTAACATTAAACGAAACATTACACGAACTTGTGCCATATGCTCCAAATTGGTCCGTTTTCATTGACGCTGAGTATATATGTCTTCTGCGTTATATACTAAACATGCTTTTAGTTTAAAGGGTAAAAACGGAGAACAATTAATTGCGATACAAACTGTTAAAAATGCTATATCTTTTAGAAGTCATAGATTACCCAGCCGTCCGGTGTGATCAATATGCCACTATATAAACTGAAAGCATTGTAAACGACTGCGTAATACCGTGCTACTCCAAACCGTACCCATACTCCAACCTTTTTATATTTTTTCAAGGTCTATACATTTTTTACGCGGGCAGAAATCTCATTGGCATAGAATTTTCACGGATGACGGACGACGGACACCGTCTGATCACAATAGCTTACCCAGAGCCTATGGCTCAGGTAAGCTAAAAAAGGGACACGCAAAAAATAAAATGTCATAAAAATGAACATTTTATATGTTTTTTTTTACAATTGCAGTAACCTGTCCAAAGGAAACAGAACAGTCTAGACGTTGATCAGGCGGCTTCTTTAAAAGTTGTATCGCATGGCAAAAATAGTAGAGGTTTGCACGTGCTCATTAAAAAGCTAAAGGTTTCCCATAGCCTAATAGCAGTAGAGGCAGGGTTGGTTAGATGTGGACTGTACCTTGGGCACAACCGATGAAAGGCAAAGCCCATCCCTGTCCTTTCGCAGCCTTATCCTTCCCTGATTCGAACAAGGTACCCATTAACTGCGGGGTTGACAGAAGGAGTTTTGCAGTCGTCGGCTGACGAAGCCCGGGTTCGACCTCATGACCTCTCATGACCTCATGACCTCTCGGCGACTTTCTGCACCATAATCGATTCACCACCCCACTACTGCGCCTCTCAGGAAAAGAAGTCAGTTAAATTCATCACCGGAAACAGCAAAGCATATACTATAACTAAGCTAAGGGGCTACGCTACCGTCATGTGGACAGCGAAGACTCTGATGCTCAGGCTAATCTAAATCTGCGCTGATTGCACAGTCACAATATTGGTTTTCTCGTGTCGCGGCTCATTTTTTTCAGTGATAATCGAATGGAGTACGGACGTTTAGAAACAATTGTGAATTAACCTTCGAGAAGCATTCTTTACTTTTCTTTTGACATATCCACTATCTTAGTAATGTCCAAATAAACATTTTTATGCTCGGCATTAGATATTTATTATACACAAACAATGAACCCCACACCTTCGAATTCGCTAAGAATAATCCCTTTCATATCACAATTGCACGAGAAACAAGCTTATGGTAGAATACCATGGAGAAAGCATATGTGAAAATATCGGTTAGATGTCAAACAAATTTACCATCGAGAGCAATGGCATGCGAGTGCTACTAAGCAGCTTTTATGGCCCGACACAACTTGGTATTGGTTATTTTAATGTTAAAATATTGGTTATTTTAATGGTCTGTCTTGATTGTTCTTGGCATGTGATTCATTAAGCATCTGGGATACCAGAGAATACATGCTCTGCATTACGACATATTTCTGTTACAATCAGAATGGTGTGACCAAAATTATCTGTCTCTTCCCTAGAGCTATAAATGACATCAAAAATAAGTTGAAAGAAATACATCTGAGACTGTTAAATTAATCTCTTTCCGACAGTGAATATGTAAAGCACGAAATGGTACGACATTGTTTTAACATTTATTCGACATTTAAATACATTGATCTATTCTAAAGAGGCGACATGCAAGTACTTGTACCACATGAAATAAATTGATCATTAGTAGTGTTCATGGCCAAAATAGGTTAACTGATGATTCATTTTCTTTCCCAAAGATACTACAGTACATTTAACACACAGTGATTAGAAGGACGAGTAAGGAGAAGGAGACAATGCCAACGGACCTTTCTTTAAACAGTATAAGTATGCTTATATGTGTATGCTAAATTGCGCTACGATAGCTATTGGGTACACCGATTCCACCAGGCAATATCTCCGAAAGGTTATGGATAAACTTTTCTATTGTTTTGTTACAGATACTGCAATTTCTAAGTTTGATACGATTTGTCTTGTCTGTTGTCCAGTTTTAACTTCTCTTTACTGGTACACTAAGTTATGTCGTATAACGCGTGTTCACAGATATAAGATAATGACATAATCATAGCAAGTCTTATGTCATATTGACTATTACAACCCCTTAAAAGAGCCAGATCTGAAGATCTAAAACCAGTTGTGTCGGTACCCATGACAGTATGAGGACGAAGGTTTTTCCTTTTAGGGCTCGCTAACGAGAAATATAAATATAAAAAGCTGGTTTAAATAAATTGCCTGTACTGCATTCTTCGGGTCATTTTAACGGATGACGGATGTATCCTTGCAAAGGTCTCCTTCCGCTGATTCAAGAGGGCAGTTGTCAGTTACTGGCGAAAGTATGTGCACTTAGTACTGGTTAACCGCTTAGGAGGTCTAAGCCTGCCCAGGAATAGTGTGGTTAGGTTAACTGACCGTCCCGACATGACCTTATTTGTTTACCGTGGACATTAAGCGTCAAATCAACCAACCAAACCCTTGCAAAGGCATCTCAACAAGGCTGTACACAATTATTTAGAACACTGTGGCACGTTCTTTCCTAACTATCTCCTCCAAAAGCATCGGACATCCTGGTCACGATAGCGTAAGAAGAGTAGCCCTTTAAAACCGAGTGGGCTGGATTTTTAATCTTTAATACAATGTAAGAATAGAAAAAATAAGCTCAGAACTAATGTCCTCTGGAAGCAAGCAACACATCAAAAATGATAATAACAGAATCGATTTTATTGTGTCTGTTCATGTGAAATGCGAAACAGACTATCATATCTGTGCAGTAGTGTAAATGTGCAACACTGCCCACGCCCCTCTAGCACCGGCTTTAGCGGATTTTTATTTTCAAACGCTGACTCCGACGCGGACGTCGACACTAGGGTGACAACAATAGCTCTTCCTGAACGTTCGATCGTGAGAGCTAAAAATTAAACAAATAAGCATTCAAAAGTCATTTAAGAGTTAAGATTAGTATTAAGCAGAAAAAATAAGATGTTTATGAATCACTTCCGTTTGTGGGGGTCCATGTCTTGATCGCTGTACTTCTCTGCTTTGAAAACTACGATTTTGTCTGATTGGTATCTCAAGTATAAGTTCTCAAAAGTTATATAAAATAAGTTAAACACCGAGCTGGTAGTGGACAGGGATGTTAATTAGCTGACATAACTCATCAGGTGCAAATTAATTGTTGAAAAAGAAAGTGGATAAGTGATGTGCTTCTCATGAATCAGCCAATGCACGCCATTTATAGATTATAAAAATAATTTTAGAACAATACAACGGACTCTATCGTAAAATTTCTGACCTATCAGTTCTTTCCATGCATAAACTGCAGTTACTAAGATTTAATCGTTTTGTAACTGCCAAGTGCGTTTCTGATAGAACTTTGTAACTGTAATCTATATGCAAATGCTCAAACAACAAACACGGAAAAGGTTAAAATAAGGTTCAGGACTATTACGAATCACATATCATGGTCACAGTTACCATTCAAAGCTTGGCAAGCATAACCGGTTGATCTTATGACAATTACACGTTTATCCTGGATTTAGCCTGTATAAACTTCATGTAAATAGACTTGACTAAGCTCTGTGAGGTGCATGTGTCATAGAAGTGAATTTTGGTGTTTTTAACCCATGACTCCTGCTCCATTCAGTGTTACTACCTCTCTTCTGTACGGTATTTCGCAATACCATAAACTCTATTACTACCCGTGACCTGATTGACCTTTCAACCTTTCAAAATAACCTAAACTTATTTTATCCAATCAGCGATTCCCTTTTATTCAACCCCGTGTAAAATAATCCAAACTTGTAAGTAAGGAGACGAATGATTGGTCAATTAATCTGCATTCTACTATTTTCATGTTCATGCGCACAAATTCGAATCATTCCATCAGCCATCTTTGACAAGAATACGTTCCTTGCTGACTTCGCAGTCAGAAAGAGCTAATTTCAACTGTTCATTATCTCTTATACATTATATCTTTCTCAGATATGTATATGTATTTGCCAGGTATGTCTGCCCGTATTTTTTGGTCATGTATATTGTGTATTCTTTCGGTTTTGCAAATGTTGTGTTAAACAAAGGAATTTGCAAACGAAGTATGTGGTACGTTAAATTATCAAATACTATGCATATTGACCATATTGGGATTAAGTGCACATGCATTCGTCCGTCCGTGTAGACCTCAGTTCTCTTAAGATATTTTTTTATTGCTTTTAGTTAAATTTTTCCGTCGTCACATGTTTTCGTGGCTGTTCACATTGTGTATCATCTGTCAAAGTATTCCAGTCAATTTGTACTCTAAAGTAATATGTTGCATTTCTATTCTGTTCCCGATCGCAGAATAAGTTGTCCGTGTTCTGTGTTGTCCGTTATACGTCGATGTTTAATGTGTGTTTTGTCTTGTTTTAGGCACCCTTCTTGTACAGAATATAGAATCGACATCATCTACATATATATTTATATACATCAACATAAACATTTCTATTGGGTTTATTATGATATTTTGACCCCTGTATCACATGGGGACACGAATTAATTATCCGCTATGTTTACAAAAGTAATACAACTTATGGGATTTCTTGTTTGCTTTTCTGGAGGATATGTCATTTCTAAATGATACCCATTCTAACAAGGAAACTGCTTCCAAGAGGCCGTTGGCTTTCTTTGCAGTACTGTCATACACTAAGAAAGGCGGAAAGTATAAGACTGACTAATGCAGTTAATTTGTTTCATCTGCATCCGTACACATCTAGACGCATTGCAGGAAGCCTGTTTCAAGGCAAATTCAAAATGTGAATGCCCATTCAAGTTCGGTAGATTCAATTACTCAGGGTATACTTGATTCATATTTTAAGATTCAGTCAGTTACCGTCACATCGAAGTCGACGTTTATCTGAAACTACTGATATCTCAAAACAGATTTTTGGTCCCAGAAAATTTACTTCGAGATACCAGTAGTTTGAGATAGCAGGAGAAGAAATGTACAGACAAATAGGAAATGTATCAAAACAACATCTTTTGATTTATGAGGGTACTTTAAGATGTTAGTGTTTGAGATACCGAGATTTATTCGTTTACGGTGTCGATGCAACTCTTGGCGACCAATGTTAGCACTTGAAACTAATTTGCTACTTTATATACCTGTATCTTATTCTATAATACCTTATCTAATGTTTGCGTGGAACCGAAAACATTACAGTTTGAACTCGCTGCTGTATGAAGTAAAAAAGGTAAAGGTTTCCCATAGCCAAATAGCCGTAGGGTCATTGGGGGTTAGAGACCCAGTGTATCTTGGGCACAGCAGATGAAAGGCGGAGCCCATCTCTCTCCTTTCGCTGCCTTATCCTTCCCTCATTCGAAAAAGGTACCCATTTACTGCTGGATTGACAGAGAGAGTTTTCAAGTCGTCGGATGGCGACGCTAAGCCGAGAGCTCACGACCTTCCGGCGACTTTCTGCACAATAACCGAGCCACTCTAACCACTCGGCTACCGCGCAATGAATGAAGTATTTCCCAGTATATATTCGGTTATAAGATGGGATTTCCTTCAAAAAAGTCCCAAATTTCAAAATGGAATTAGATCTTCAGGATTGTTTCGGAACTTGAAAAAAATATAGCTGAGTTACATAAGACTGTTTTACATATCAGCCGCGACACGAGAAAACCAAAAATGTGGTTGTGCGCCCTGCGCAGATTCAGACCAGCCTGGGCATCCGCCTAGTCTGATCAGAGTCTTCTCTGTCCGCATGGCTGTAGCTTAGACCCTTAGTTACCTTTTAAGCGCTGAGCGAAGACTCTGATCAGGCTGGGCAGATGCCCTGGCTGATCTGAGTCTGCGCTGGGTGCACAGCCACATTGTTGGTTTTCTCGTGTCGCGGCTCATATTTGGGAGCATCCTGAAAGGATAAACTCCCGCCTCATAAATACGGTAAATGGAACGTACGAGTTCAGTCAAAGTGGTAGTTGAAATTTCAGGATTATGTAAAAGTTTGATCGCAATATTAAATTAGAATATTGAAGGCGATGCTTCTGCTGTGGTTTATTATTGTCTGCTGTACTTCTAGCATTTTGGTCACCTGATAAGCTGTCGGTTCAGCGTTCTGTTTTACTTAGTTGTTATAAGATTATAACAATAGGTAAATGCACCCCCTTTATGTTTTATGGGATGTTTTGGTTTAACTTGTACGTGTTTGCAGAACCCAGGGCGAGAATTGTGCGCATGTTATAGCAGCCATTGGAGAATATGATGAACTCCTGACGCTTGTCAAGAAACGGCAACTAAGGTGGTTTGGCCACGTCTAAAGGTCTTCTGGTTTAGCAAAGACGATTCTTCAGGGCACAGTGAAAGGAAAAAGAAGAAGAGGTAGACAGAAGAAGAGGTGGGAAGACAATATCAAGGAGTGGACAGGAATGGATTTTGCCAGCTCAACTAGCGCAGCTGAAGACAGGACAAGGTGGAAAAGGATTGTTTCAAAGCCATCAGTGGTGCCTCAACGACCCTGTAAGGTTATGGGATAGAATAGAATAGAATAATAGCAAGTAAGATCTCGAGTAACATATTATTATCAAATCGGTTGAATTTGGACAGCAGGTAAATTCGGACAGTGGCATTGTTTCCTTTATATGTCAGTTGTTTGGAATTAAAACAAAAATACTGGACAAACAGTGAAAATCCTGATGAGACGGCTCATTATGAGCCGTCTCATCTGGATTATCACTGTTTGCAACGGTGTGTCCGAATTTATCGGCTGTCCAAAGTTACCCGACTTGACCCTGGTGACTAATTCAAGGCAATGCTTCTGTAATGGTTTGCTATTATTGCCATTGTTTGTCGGCCTTGCATTACTCTTTGACTTTTTTATACATTATTAAGAGTAGCCTTGTTGACATCTGCTATGAAAGAGCTGGGCCCTTTGCTTTTAGTCTGTCGTTTTTGCTTTATTTTTGTTTTTCCTTCCCCGTTGGGTCTTTAGGAAAAGATGTGGTAAACGATTGTATTTGTACCTGGTTGTTGCCTTCTGAGTTACTTCCCATATCAACATTCTCTCCGTTATATCTGAATCAGTTCCACGCATTAATCCAAGAATACTGAAACAAACTGAAGAACAAACTGAAGAACAAACAAAACAAACCAAAAAAAAAAAAAAAAAAAAAAAAGATTCGAATTGCGCAAATGATGAAGGTCAGGTTGACACAACCGTTTTTCTGTTGCAGTGCCTCTGTGAACGTTGCTTTTCTGTTTTCATGTATCGCTTATTTTCTATTCCCAGTGTTTGAGCAAGATTGATTTTAGTACATCCCCTTTCTAACGTACCGACGATATTCTAATTTTCACCATGATGATTGCAATCAGCAACATGCTTTAATCGCACAGACAGTCAACAAGCGCGTTAAGATGAATTTAAGATTCTTAAGTGTCATATTGTTATGGATTTTGAGCCAATTAGTCTAATTAGACGTTGCGATCAAATTATAACACAGTGATATATTGTGAGCTAATTGGCATTGTTATAACATCATGTGCGTCAATTTGTTCTACCTTTTGGATATGAAGAGAAATATGTGTATCGCATATCCATGTTTGTTTAAAGGCACAACTTCGTGTGCCGTACATATTTTTCATATGCATAACAATTCACACCTGTTCATAAGCGGTAGTTTGTCTGCAATATCGTTTTCGCGTTCAGATGCCATTATGAAAGGTTCACGAAATGAATGAATGCAGATAGCAAGTGTCCTCCTCCTTCAAGGATAACAAACACATTCATAATCGCTTTCTGACGATACTCTAATCTTAATGTTACGAGACAGATAAATCGCTTGTTATTGGTAGAGTGTAATAAGAACAACAGGAGTTGAACTTGTGTCAAATCTGTATTTAAAAGGGTTCCCTAGAATGAGAATATTACAAGATGACAAAAAAATGGGCACATGAAGAATATATGATAACTTTATACACAAACAATTCTGTGAAGAATATGCTAGTTAGATGGCATCAATCAGCATCAGTATCAGTCTGAACTTCTTAAGTATTTGCCATTCGGCTATGCAATATACAATCACATGTGCTGCAATGTAAAATAAACATTACTCAATTAACTACTGAAATACTTTGATCATAATCAGACATTATACATGTCAGAAATAAACAATATGTAGCAACAGTAGTCCCCGCTTGAAAGCCGCCATTTTCATGGAACAACGGACTACCCAGAATTCTCAAATAAATACAAGGGAAGCCAAAGACACATTAAATTTCCAACAATACTACACACAGCAAGGAAATAAACATACCTGGCAAAATCCATAATTAATGACGAACTATAAACTAAACCTTTGACGAAGGAAAATAAACGTCTATCCAAGACTATAAAAATGGCGAAATGCAAAGAGCGCTCGCTGACGTAATGTGCAGGTGACATGCAGTGCAGTATTTTATTGGTTAAAAGATAAAAATGCACACCCCAATTCATACACGTCATTTTATATACATAGACTCAACGATTGGTTTACACAGCTGTGTAGTCTAGAAATAGTTACCGGGATTCCGATATTGTCAACACACTTACGGAGGCAAGTAGGTAAGTAGCTTGGTAATTATTAATACAAATATAATAACCAGTACGACATTAATGTATGAACACTGGTTCCTTGAGAGAGATTATTTCATTTTTTTTTTCAGAGTGACCCATGATGCAAGTATGATGGGACGTATGGAATATTGAATTCTTTTTATCCTTTAGTACATTTAAACTTAGCAAAATATTAACATCTCCAGAGATACGTACTTCTGTTGACTGATGTGTATGCTTTCTCTAACAATGGCAAAGCCTAACTAAATCACGTCGATAAGCACATAAATATCGGCAAAGCATTTAAATATTGCAAAATCTTTTGTGTTTCGTATGATATAACCGTATGATATATGGCAATTTGAAATGTGGTCATTAGCAAATGCAATAAATAAACTACATTTTATTTTAGAGAACATTGTTGTGGCTTCAGCAGTGTCTAAAATACGTCTATTTGTAACGTTTGTAAAGATATTTATGTCATACAGTAGACATCATAGCACCTCAATTAATTTATCAGAATTACCGTTTCTTTCTAGACCAAAGCCAAACCGTTAACGACTAGTCCGTCTTGATAATCATTTATTTAAGGTGAACAGGTACACTTTCAGAGAAAGCAACATGTCGTACTCATTGTTGCCTCCCTTTTCATTTGTATTAATTCTTAAAGGCAATGACGTGTTTTTATAAGAGCAAGGTCTTTCCTTTATCTACACTCCTGTTCGGAAGAGTTCTCTTGGAAGGAAAGCAAACCTGAAGTCACCAAAGCTGCAGCCCTTTGTAAGCAAAAGAACTTTAAATTATACCAATACAGTATAGGGACCAGAAATTGTAACGTTTCCTTAATATTAACAACAATGAGTCACATGGGGAAATAACGTAAACCATGAGACTCAGTTTTACTGAAATTTCTCAGGACCCACTATTGATTATTCCTATCAAATAAAAATAAATAACACTGAAGCTCTTCCTGATATTTATATCATAAGGTATAAACATTCCATACAAGACTAAATTCGAGCCACGAAAAGAAACATATCTTTCTCCGTGCGAATAGTATGATACGGTCGACATCAGTACGTCTTTGCCTTGAACTTAGAAAAAAGTAATGTTTCTTGTTTTGACACTGCATCACCTTCCTGAACAGATGAGTCACTGATGTCTTACAAGGATAAAAACTCTTACAGAATATCTATTTGAAGTTTAGTTGCATGTGTTTCCCTGGCTTACCTTATGCAGACTTCCCCCAAACTGAATTTATTTCTGGATCTCGGTCGCGTTTTACAACGTTTTGTTATTGCACTTTCCAACAGTCAACTAAAGTCCCCATTACATACATTTCCTTTACATTTCTATCATTTCTCGTACATTTAATACAGGTTCATCGTATTAGATTTAGAGAATTTTGTTGGACGATTCAACTTACAACTACGACCATCAGCTCTCATTTTTCTTTTACGCGTCGGCAGAATAATACAGTTGATAGTGAGTTGCATTTTTAGCATAGACAAAGTTTCTTGAGCTTGAATCCTTGGCAGAAATCTTGCCGCAGTCTACAACGTACACTGGTTGCTGATTGATATCGTCGTCGTCGGAATGCTGGTTCAACCAAATTTCTAGCAGAATAAGAAACATTTCGGATCATGATGAGAAGGCATAAATCAGCAATCAATTTCGTGTTAAAAAGTGTATTGAAACCAGTGTAGATCCTGATCACATGACACTAGATTAACTCCATTTTATGTCTACACTGTTTGATAAGAAGATGTGTTCCGATATTGTTTAAGATTATGCACACTGAAATATTGAAATGCCGGACACTGAAAACTTCTGTAAAATAATGTAGGTGTGCATACATCCATTGGTACGTCGATGTTACTGGTTACTTTGTATCGGATTCAGTTTGCTGCAATTTTAAATGTTTGGTGGCTAGTTGAAGTGGCATTGAGTATGAACTCGGTCACGCTGGAGATGCAGATACATGCTGGTAAATTGTGTATCCTTTATGGCTAAAGGTCTTTACATATGTTTTGGAAAATGACCAAGAACAATTAATTACTGATTATATTTTATATCATATTCAAAGGATCTGCTATTATCCCAAAATGCCTTTGCAGGTCGAACAACTTTACGCAGAACAGAGATAAAAGCATACATGACATCAGATAAAGTGAAATCTTAGAATAAAGTGAAGATGTTTTTTTACCTTATTTCTCAATGAAAACATGTGTTCTGATACCTCAGACGGTTCTAATGAGAAGTCACAACATAGGAAAACATGTGTTGTGGCATGTGTTGCAGTCCTTGCAAGACGGTTCTCATAAGGAGTCACAACATATATTTAATGTAGAAATACGGAAAATTTACCTGAAATTTATTATCCCTGTCATCCGTTCTAATCTGGAGCACTGCATTTACATGCACGTATGTTTCTCTATATAGGGCTAAGCGAGTCTCCGATCGCAAATGTACAGTTCTGTTTCATAACTGCGCAATCATTTCTGACATTATGCATATAAAGCGTATTGTTTTAAAGCCTTTGCAGTGCAAAATAACCATTTTTGTACTGATACGCCGTAAAACCCATATCACACACTCACATACCGTTGTGTTATACCATTACATATTCTGTCGGTGCCTCGAATAGGCGTTGCAGTGTTTTTCTGGTCTCTGTGTATAGTTTTACAGTTTTAACATACATTGAACTGGGGGTTGACTGACACATGACACTTGAAAACAATACAGAGATAGCTTGCCAAACGCATCAACAGAAAATAAACAGAACATTCTAACATAGATCAGTTAACAAATCATGTATTTGGCTACATTCCTCCTATATTTAGGTTAATTACTATCAGATTCCCATGTACAAAGTACCATTTATTTATATCCACCTACAACCTAGCATTAAACTGAGCTTAATTTCCATTTCGCTTTTTGGCTTGTACAGGGCGGCTATTAGGCAATTAAATCGCATGGGTTACCAACTTCCGCTTTGCGGTAGTTGCATCTAATTAAACCCGCCATGGTTTGTTGACAGTATCTTGTTAAATAAATTTTAAACATAGTTATGAAGTCAGTCACACGATCTGCGAGAGAAGAAAATAAACACACCGATTGATAGGAGCATCGACTAAACTGTGAACCATTATTGAATGGGAAATGAATTCTGAGCGCATGCCTGCGGCAGTATTCAATAATGTTTAATCACTATATTCTTTCGTTGATAGTACATGTACGAAACACACACTTTGCACTCAATTAACATGGCAATTTGTACACGATTTTGTGTGTAATTTTTAAGCGATATCTTGGTGAATCGTGTTTTAGGCACAATGTGATGGATGTATGGATGACTTCTCATTAAAGTCATTTTCAACAGTAGTTCAGTCATTCGCGGATGATCGGACGGTGATATTGCAAGGAAGTATGTAATTGAATCCCGTTTCGGTTTCCGCCTCCAGCTGAAATCGAACCCGGGACCGCCGGATGAGCAGGCCAACACTTTACCCAATGAGCAATCAGGGCTCCTAAAGGCACAAGAAACCATACTCTTCTCTATGGGAAATTTAAGTTCACACGCCACCCGCTTCAGTGAAGACGAGCGGCGGCGGTTTAATTGTCGCGCGTAACGCAGCCAATCCAGGACTTGCATGATGGATACCCCTCTACCGGTAGGAAAATCAATCATCATATTAGTATTTAGAATGTTGTACTCCTCAAACCATGCATACATTGAGGGGTATGTATACTCGTCCTTTTTTTCCGCCATTTTTACAAAGGAACACAATTTGCTTCTCCGGACAAGGAACCCGTTCAAAAATGGGGTCTGAGCATAAAGGTCAGACGTTTCTTTAAAGGGAGCAACTTCTTCCCGTGAAAAGAGTACGGCAATTGAGAAGATAGGCAAAACTAATACTACACCTGAAAGTGTACTCATTCGCTCCATGGCAATACATCACCGGGGCTACGAAGCTTGAGGAAATTGTTACCGTGAAGTGTCTATGCGGAACAGCCAAGGGTTCTGTTTCCTTGTTAGTTTCAGGAAAATGAAATTAAACTGTGCGAAAATAAAATCTGTGTGCACATGTGAAAATGTCACTTTCCGAGAATTCATAACACATCACCTGAAGGCAAGTTCTTACATTCCTGACACGGAACTACGACCGCCTTATTTGTGTGTCGTATCTTATGAATTTCAGTGCCATTGGTAATGGACAGACGTGTCACATGATCCTTTGGTTATATAGCAGCGTTAATTTGCGTTAGTGCAACAAAATGCATTTCAGCCAACGTCGGTACCTTGACGTCGACTTTGATCATATCAGGTCCTGATTATTCCCGTTAAACACTACTTTAAATGTCTTCTTAATTGGTTCGATCATATTAAGGCACCAAAATACAATGTCAAACAAGTTCTATTTGTTTAGGTTAGATGGATGACTTTCGATTTAACGTTCTTTTCAACAGTATTACATATGAGGACGATAGAAGGATGATAACGAATGGCTGTGTGCAATGAAATCCTTTTACGGTGGAAGGATTTCCGCCTCCACCAGATCACGAACCTGAGACGGCTAGATCAGCAGGCCAGCGCTTAAGCCACTGAGTTAACGGCACTCCCTCATTTATTTCAGACCAGCGAAACAAAGCGTTTTGTTATTCTTGGACTATGCACTTAATTTATGTAGTACACATGCCCATTTATTTTCTTGGAACATATCATATGAAATAAGGCGATACATAAATTGTACCGTAAAATGTAGCGCAAGCGTTATCTACGAGGATGGTCCAGAACACTCGTAGTCACGCACAAATTTCACCTTTTCGTACATGACATTGACATTTATTCTAATATCGCATCAGCTAAAACTAACACGAAATATAATATAAGCCCGGTAATACATTTGGCTCTTACAAAAAGTAGAAATTATTGTTATAGCAACCATTTATTGGGGTAGCTGTATATTCCATTATAAAGCATTCAGCTTGAAATATAAAGCATTCAGTCCTCATCCTATTTTCGTTGCCTGCCGAGACCTGCGCAACATCTCTTGTCTTTCAAACTTTTGGGGTTAGCGACACTGAAGAAGTTAAATACAGAAACGCGCGTATGTCGCACTAAATTTGGTATGGATTCGTTTATGTTTTCCTCTCTGAGTAGGAACACGACGTTCAATTAATGACTGACGTCAAGCAAACATTTTATGCTATGTCCGCAATTTTTTAACTTCATTGCGCCTGTAAAATTTCTGTTTACAGTTACCATCAGTGAGCCTTTGAAACAAATTTTATTGTAAGAGGTTTGGCTGGAGCATCTTTTTTATATAGACATGTGCAAAGAGGACAGAAAACCTTTGCTGAGACCAAAACCTTATTGGAATCATTTACCAGCCACCCAAAAGGAACTACATTCAACTCTCGATATCTCGAAGTCGAACTTCAGCCCAAACTACTGATATCTCAAAGTAAATTTGCTTGAACGAGAAAATTTACTTTAAGATATCAGTAGTTTGTGATAACAGGAGTTAAAATGTAAATAAATAGGAAATCAATTCTTTTAATAAGAATATACTTTGATATATCAGTGTTCGAGATATCGGGAGTTGAGTGTATTATATAAAAAGCAGAAGCAATTTTGCGATTAAAGAGCTTTGACTGAAAACAGAACTAGCTGCAAGACCAAATTGGGTATCTGTTATAAGAGAGTAATTATAGAAAATCAACGTTACAGTCTCAGATACCGCGCGGATTCCCAACTTTCCATAAAGGTCATTGTGGTCAGATCTGTTGGAAACTGCCTCATTTGAGCAGTACCTTCGCCTTCGAACAGCAAGGCCAATTTAAAATGTTATTTCAGTTGTTTTATGCAATTTTGTTTTAAAGAGGATATCTAAGCATGCGCGCAAGTATTCTGAAAAATACTAGATACCCATAAACAAGTTACGCCACAATATTGAAACACGACGTCAACAAACCGCCGCAAAACTCTTCGTTTGTGTGCGGCATGATTTCTGTACGCAAGTCAAAATATTTTTATATGAAAATGTATATTCTGTAAATTCAAAGAATAATCAAACCACCATTACTTTT
Source organism: Ctena decussata (assembly GCA_963989385.1). Taxonomy (NCBI): domain Eukaryota; kingdom Metazoa; phylum Mollusca; class Bivalvia; order Lucinida; family Lucinidae; genus Ctena; species Ctena decussata. Next base: position 13,610,426 of record OZ022498.1, read on the forward strand.
GCATGATGTGTGATTATTTCACCATCTGGCCATTCTTGGTGTCTGCTTCAATTCTGGACAGCCCCCGTAGAAATCTGTACTATTTCAGTATCTCAGATTAGGTTTGACAGGCAATTTTCTGCCATTGATCTGTATGACATTTTAGTGTTGTCACAGAAAATCTAGAAATAGAGACTGCTGGTTCCTTGCATGTTCTTATTTTGCTTTGTACCTACTCTGTGTAACTTATATTGGTTTGTCTTCAGCTTCGTATAATTTAAAGGCTTTGGTATTGTGATTTCGACATTTTTCCAGCGTGTCTTTATTAGCAAATAATAGCATACATCATACAATGACAGCACAAAACATCTCAGAGCGTTTTGACCTGCACGCTTAAGTAGGTCAACTGTCAATAAAAATGACATTTGATCAATGTTACCTAACATCTGAGAGTGTTCCGACCAGTTAACTCATAAAGGTCACATGTAAGTGACACTGCTAGTTAGAAAAATCTCAAGTTAAGCCCGGATGAAGATCCTTGGCAATAGACCGACGAAATCAGCAGATACTTCTTAATTGGGTATGTTTCCTGAAAGAAATGAATGCATTAGAGAACCGAAAATACCAGGCTCGGTTTATTGAAAAGTAAAAAGTATGCAAAGACCAGGAACTGAAACAATCAAAATCCAAATCCAGCCCTCAAACCATAGTTGGAAACAACTAAGATTACAAGTAATCAAGATACAAAGAACATATGGCCTACCGAGTGAGCAGCTTGTTCCCAAAAGGTGGCCGCTCAGCAACCCAAACCGAACCAAAAATAATAAGAACATACATAAGGTAAAACATCACAGAAACTCTGACACCAAAAACAGGCAACAGAGAACCACAACAGAACTACCGCCTGTCAAGTCTGTTCCTGTCAAGTAGTGTAACGCAGCACAACTTTATTACTAACGGACCCAAAATGAGCCGAATTATCTCAAAGATATTATCTGTACTATGATACTGGAGTACCATTAGAGTATTTTTACAACCGAAAACACATTCCAGTTCAAGAAAATGCTGCGAATGGCGGGGTATTTGGTCTGCAGAAGTACAAATGAATAAGAAGAAAGTTGTTGTTTTTTGTTGTTGTTGTTGTTGCTGTTGATTTCATTTTTGTTTCTTATTGTTTTCTTTCTTGCATAGGTACAATTATGCAAAGTGTGTCAAGACATATATCAAACTTGGTTTTATTTGGAATAAATCTTGTTTGCCAAGAAGCCTGTACAATTACAAAGCATGAATACGTGTAGTCTCCAGTTAAATTTACCTTAAGTTTATGAATGTCCACCAATAGGACTGACGGTCCAGGCCGACCTAAACTGTTTATCAAGGGATCGGCGCCTTTATCCCCTCAGCCGGATTAACGGTGATCTGATTTATGAGATTGCATAAAACTTGGGGCCGCTTCGGGTAGTGCGATGGTGCTGCGTGTAACTTACAGTACCGGGGCGTCCTACTGACTTGGATAATAGTAGGGCAAGGGCCTACTGTGCTTGCAGTTGCTGCGCGGGTAGGGGTTGTTTAGATATTTTTTCTCTTGTCTATCATTTCTCTCTTCTTTCTGTCTCTCTGTAGGAGATGGTCCGATATATACTGAAATACAGTGTCAAAGGGCCGTTAAACCCAAATCAACCAACCAACCAACCAAATGCATAAAACTCGTTGAAGCCCCCAGTAGTTTATTTGTATGTACGTTGCAAGAGAGAAACCTTAAGGTAGATCCCGTTTCTTGTGTATGAAGCATTGTGCCATGTGTATAACGGTAAGCTTCCTGTATGTTTGGTTTAGTGGTTGGACAGGCAATTTGTAAATATATAGTGCATTTCTCTGATTTTGTATGGCTTTTGATGTTTGTTGTACTGTTGCATAGTTGCTTTTCTTTCGACCAGTGCTTGATATAGAGGATCTTACACGAGTGGTCATTTCATAGGAAATTTATGAAACAAGCCTTCGGCGAGTTTCATAAATTTCATATGAAGTGACAACGAGTGTAAGACTCTGTTTATCAAATGACCCTTTAAAAAGGAATTCTAATGCACTTACAAATATAACGCGACGTTTGACTGGATAACGTCAAAAATTTTGCGACAGTATATTCTGCGATTTACTGTCGCAAAGCCGACGTTATTATAAAACGTCGCTTCTCATTGGCTGACGTTTGGTTTTACGCTGCCTTAAAGCGCTTGCAATGTGTGCAAAGAGGTACACTTTGAAAGGTGACAATGTGAAAAAGTGCATTAGAATGGGGATAGCTATATCGAAAATTGTCATTTGGGGAGTTAAATCGTCGGTTTTATTGTCGCAAATTCCGTTTTACGGCTCCGCTAACGCGTCGCCGTAAAACGATATTTCCGACCATAAAACCAACGACTTACCTCCCCAAATGACAATTTTGAATACAGTTATCCCCTAATTTTAGTGCTCTGAAACTGAACGTTATTTAAATAAGAAAACGCATTGTTGACATGAACGTTGTCAAAGACGTTACGCGTACGCACCAAAGTGTTATTATACATGTAGCCATACGTTTTTCATGTCAAGATATTATCCACTGCATAACAGCGACGTCATATGTTGAATTGAATTATGTATTGTTACGTTTTGGCATTTGCAATTCTCTCTTCTTCTTACAATCTTTTTAATGTGTTTCGCGTTGTGAGTTTGGTCTTTTCTGGCTACTTTTCGTTATATTATTTTTTAATTCATTCTTGTACGAGGAATGATAGACAAAAATGCTTAGGCGTTTGCTTTAGTATTTTATTGATACTGTTAAGCCAATGAACTTTGGAGTGAATGAAGATTTACTTGTTCTTATTTAAGGAATGAATTTCATTTTTCTGAGGTTTATCGAAGTGTAAACTATATTGGTGAATGAACCCCGAAGGGCTTCATGTAAACTTTGCTAGCGACCCAATGTAGTTTACACTTCGATAAACATCAGAAAAATTAAGTTCATTGCTTATATTGACATTCGTTTTACTCAGGTCTTTCGTGAAAAATCTTGTATAAGCTCTAAAATTGAAGCATTATAACATGCACACGCAGTTTCTTCTGCTAACAGCAGAACGGCATGCATGACGTCATGACATTGCTGACGTCCAATCAGGTTGTAGAGAGCCATTGTTTATTTTTACGTCATTGACGTCACGTGTCTCAATGTAATTATTGGAACGTAAACTACATTACGTTCCGATGGTTTACTATAGGGCTTTTCAGTAAATACACCAAGAATATAAATATTTCTAATTATAACCATTTAGCCGCTGAAAAATCGATGAGTAGTCTATATGCGTTCAGAGTAGTAGCCTTACGATGACAGTGCAAAGCACGAGAACAACTGGCGTATGTTTGTGATCTTTTTATTTATTTTGTTATGCCTACTTTATTCAGTATAATGTTCACATACTGACTTCAGAATTACTTGATAACCAGTATTTGGGCAAGCGGAAAAAAACACCATTCAATCATTTTAAAAGATAAAAACTTCAATGAAACTTCGAGAAGTTAAGCCATTGGTATGTTCGCTTTTGGAGGTAGCGAGAGGACTTAAATGTCATGTATCAACAATCTCGAGGCTCAGCTAAGCCAACAGACAGCACAGATTTCGCAGGCTTCAGTGGGCATGACGTTACTTTCGATTTACTTGGCGACACAGGAGAACAGTCCTTTTCACTGACGAATGTAGAGTTCAGTTGTCAAGTGCAGATCGTCGAAAATGTCTTTTGTGTAGGCGGAATGAACGTTTTGCTGACGCATGTGTGATGAAGTAGTGGGGTGCAAACGTGGTGGATCTGTGCATTTTTTGGGTGGCATATTTCTTTTGAACAAGACAATGTCGGTTGTGTTTTACAAAAATGTTAACGCCAATACTTGCATTAATAATCATCTTCTTCGACCAGTTGTCTTGCCAGTTTGTTTTCACTAGCAGTTCAGAAGCGGAGGTGACATGACGAAGCAAGGCCACAAACAGCTCAGATACCCAGGAACTTTCTGAGACAACACGGCATCAATTTTCTAGAGTGACAGCTTTATCAACAGTCAAGTCTCCAATTTATCTTGTCTGAAATGAGTTTAAACGCCGTGTGTATGCATGCCCGCATCCTTCTTAAACATTAAACGAGCTTCGTCAAGCAGTTGTTCTGGAATGGAACAGCATTCCTCAGCATCTAATGGGCCATATGATTCTGTCTATGCGCAGGACGTTTCAGGCATTGCTAAATGCTCAAGACGTACACACTAAGTATTGAAAGTGTAAATTTGGACTAAAAGGTATCCCTATATGAAGAGATACTCAAAATAAGTAGTTGCAATTTTACTACGGGCCAGTCACGTAACTAGACATCCTAGCAAACCGAATAAGTTGAGAAATTTAAGACCAATAAGAGATAGACCGGAGAATTTCACCATACAATAAAGGAACATTTACTATTTCAAAATCAAATTTATATCGCTTATCTTCAATTATGGATTGAACGAATCCGTTCTAAATAAATAAATGTAAATTCAAAATGGGGCTTCGGTATTGTCATTCTGCTAAGTTAACCTTGAAACAAAATGCTCTACTCCACATCATTGGAGCGCAACCTCGTAATATTTTGTTTTATTTATTTTTTTTGCCCTAACGTTTGCCCTAACGGCTTTTGGGACTGATAGGTCATAAGCATTTTGAGAAAACTTAATTTTCGCCAAACTTCGCGAAGTTTTCCACAAAATTGCCGATTGCCAGATTGTTTCCCTTTTCCTTCTATCTGTAGACCGGTTTGATACACACTGAATACAGCGAACACAAAATTACAAATCGAATTCGCATAACCCGGATTCTACATCTTATGTAGATAAAGAACTTTAGTTTCCATTTGATTTCATGCAAATGTGTTTTCACAAAACGTGCATTTCAAAATGTATCTTTAAATTAAACATGCCATATGAAAACATACCATTGATTAAAACATGGTTTGCATTGTCCCTATCAATACGTTTCAGATCTATGGTATAGAAACTTCACAAAAGAATACTATTGCACACACGCTATAATGGAATGAATCAAGGTTTCATTTATATTTAATCAAACTGTGCTCAAGGAAACAAGTTATGAGTTTGTTTTATTTCTGTGTATTTGTATTATAAAGCGCGTTAAATACTGCTATTTGTATACTAGATGGCACTGGTATGTGTTTGAAGATTCGAATTGATAGAGAGGTATAAATCTGTAAATGGTAATACTTATATAATTGTTTTTTGAGTCCGCTTATCTGTAGTATTCGAAAAATTAGATTATTTTGTCTGTTTGTTCTCTTCAATTCTAATGTACATAAAATGGAAGATAGATCAATTGCTGCTTGTAGTTTTAAACTAAGAAGTAAATTCAAAACGATAACTATAGATAACAGGCATTCTGTTTCCTTCGGTATACTTTTGAAAAGAAGTAACAATGTAACATTTTGGAAAATACTATCTCATATACATGTATATGTAAATACATACATATATATGAGATAGTATTTTCCAAAATACATATATATATTAGATGTATTTTCCAAAATGTTACATTGTTACTTCTTTTCAAAAGTATACCGAAGGAAACATATGAAATAGTATTTTCCAAAATGTTACATGGTTACTTCTTTTCAAAAGTATACCGAAGGAAACAGTATGCCCGTTTTCTACAAGTCTTATAAGATGCTTTGAAAGCTCAACAGGGCTTATGTTCGTGTTTAAATTAACGAATATAAGTGACTGTTAATAATTATTATTTTTATTATAAATTTTATCTTTGTTAGTCGTTTTTTTTTTATTATTAACAAATGGTATTGAGACACAGTTTTTATGCCCAGTGGTTAAAATTGATATTTGCACTTTACTCAATCAACAATACCCTCTAAAGAAGATTCTGGAAAAAACGGATCTTAGAATAGCCTACGAAAAAAATCTTGATCATAACAAAAGCGAGGGCGAGGGTTTGTTTGCATATGTAACCTCCTGAAGCTCCTTTGTAATTTATTATTGACCGTTCCGAGGCGATGCGTCTTTGGTTTTTACCATTGATGGCGTTGTTTTTCCTTTTATTCATTTCTATATTATTTGGGAGGTCTTCGCGGAAAGGGCTGACCTCTTGACTGATCTCTTGTCTTGAGTTGTTACTTCGTACGTCGTCTTTATTGATTTCCTTTTCCCATTCAGTGTTAAGGGCAGAATGTGGGAGTAGATTTTATTTGTTCATCATCATAACTGATCGTTGCCTTCTCATTTGCTTTGAACTGCAGGGTAAACCAGGCAAGGTGACTGGCAACAAACTATACGAGAAAGACATACCTTGGGGTTTCTACCTTAAGACGATCAGGGGCGAAAACACCGAGGGGTTTTAACCGAAATCACAGGTGCATTTCCCGTATGTGCAACCTCTCACTGAATTCTGATGCAAATACTAGCATTCTACTCATTCATCCGACAATCCTATAACAAGTGGGCTCATTTACCAACTGAGATGCATTATTTATTGACTAAGTTTCATTTAAGCATACTTGGTATGGCACTGATTTGAATTTAGATTTTATAACTAATACGATCCACAAGAGTAATTTGAATTACATTAAGGCTTTGCTTTGGTCTCTTTTGGAAACATCAGTGCTAAATAGCATGACGGAAGTCGATTTGCAACAACTGTTATCACTGCGGGACGTCTGATTAAATCTGCTATCGGCTGCTGATATTTTGCTACTCAATTGATGACGCGGGTTCTCAACTTGAACGGGTTCGCTTCGAGCAGAACAACAAAACACAAAGCAAAAAAAAAAAAAAAAAAAAAAAAAAAGCCGGTAGGCTGCAGTTTGTTTCAGCGACTGTTTTGTAACAGAATCATAGAATATCTTAATGCAGGGTCTTTTCTTCTTCAAAAACCTAGTCCTCCTTTTTAATCTGTTCAAACTAGATAATTAGAAATAATTGATAGGAAATAAACATTTAAAAATACACAGACCTAAATGTATTTTCAATAATGATAATCTGTTCAAACTAGATAATAAGAAACAATTGATAGATGATAAACATTTGAATATACACAGACCAAAATGTATTTTCAATTATGGTGGTTACCTTTTAGATTTTTGTGCTGCAAATTACCTTTCGATCATTTATTAATAAACCCCTTTCTTATATTATCACCACCTTAACTTTCCAGTTTTGAGCACGACCAATATATAATGTGAACATTGCCCAATAGGTAAAATAGAGTACATAACCAACCAGTCTCAACTGGCCCAGACTGTAAAAGCTAGAGGCTGTGTGCTTGTATTATAATCATGGAATCGATGGTAGGATCCCCCGTAGGGGTGCTGGCCTGCAGGTGTCGTTACATTTTTATCCTCCTACGTACCTGGTGCCAAGATGATTAGCCTTTGTGCCTAAGGGCAAAGGCATGGCTGCGAAATTACAAAAAGGCCCGGATAAAGTTAATTCGTTTTTCCTGAATATTTGATTCAAAATATTTCTCGGTAGGATAGAGGAATGTGTTATTGCAGTTAATATATGATGTGTGAATAGGTAAATTGATATATCGAAGTGCAAAGCCGTACATGTACGGATCTTTGACCCCAGTGATTATATGATCGCGTTATAATCTTGGGGTTGCGGCTTCAATTTTCCGTCATTTTCTTGTTACAAGTTTCTCTTCTTCTGTTGCACAATATTCCATCCAGCATCTGTATATGAAGTGTATGTGCCTCAGCTAGTCGTTTATGTTACAACTTTTTCACATATCAATACGTACATTTTTTGCAAAGAAGTAAAGAAGTTAAAAATGTATCCTTTGAGAAAAATACACTGCGATGCTGATTTACTTGCCTGTGCGTATTATCGCTTAATGTGTTTCGGGTATCAAAAGTTCTGTCTTTATGGTGATTACCAATAAATTACATCACTTGCACAGCTCTCTGAACGCCTACCGTATACACCCATAAAACGAACGTGTCTCTCTCTGGCTGCTATATGTTTTACTCTTGCAGCAAGCAGGTTAGTAACCTCGCTAAAGTGGACAAGGTGTCAAATCATTTCCTAGTAGGTGGCGGGCACATCGGATTGAATAACGCTAATGTGGAATTCCATGTCCATCGACATTTTTATGTTTGTGTTGCGAGTGCCTCTAAAGCACCTGTTGGCTCTAAAAACACGTGTTGGTTTATTAGAAGTCGTCATCAAACGCGTTTCCGTATGCTTAACCTCAGCTCCAGTGTTGACAAGCCATTCACACTCCCATTCTATTCTACTGACAAATGCAGTATAAACTGATGACATGTTTTGCTGTAAACGTAGGTTTTTACGTATAAAGTGAGCCGCGACTCGAGAAAACCAACAAAGTGGTTGTGCGCCCAGCGCAGACTCAGATCAGTCTGGGCATCCGCCCAGTCTGATCAGAGTCTTCACTGTCCGTATGGAGCTAGCTTAGACCCTTTGCTACCCCTAAAGCGTAAAAGGAAGATTCTGAATAAACCCGGCAGATGCCCTGGCTGATATGAATCTGCCCTGGGCGCACAACCACATTGTTGGTTTTGTTGTGTCGCGGCTGAAGTCATTACGAACACTGGAACGTGTTCCTCAGTTATATATAAGCTATAATGTTTGAATATAATTTTGGTTGTATTACAGTGTTCTGCAATGTCTGTACATACCCAGTTTACTAATTCGGAAGGACTGTTAATAATACCATTAAACTAATTTTAAGTACTGAATAGTAAAAAATAATCAAAGATTTTAAAGAAAACAACAGATATCCGGGGGACGTTAGAATAAAACATCGCATACCTCCTTCAGCACCAAGGAAAGTAGTTGAACGTGGACCCACAAATTGTCGACTTAGAAGCAGAAATAACGAGTACTCGATACGAAACGAAAGGTAACAACATTTACATTATGATATTGGGCGACAGGCTGCATCCTGTGATAGTATATTTTGTACGTGTAACCTAAATATGGTTGGCAACTTTGCTTAACTTTTAATAAGAAGACTACAGGACGGTGAATCGACACGCAGACTAAATGACAGCGTAAACGTAATTTTGTTACAGAAATTTGATTACCAGCCACACATGCTTTTGGTCGGGCCTACGATTAGTGCAGCTTTGCAATTACACTGGCTTTAGACTGTCATTTAAAAGTCGCCTTATTTAAACTCAATATTTATTATTAATTTTATTATTATTATTTTTGTTATTGTTATCGAAGGTTAAAATGTGATTTAAGAGGTCGTATGCACAGTAAACAATACAATGTCATATAGAGTTTTATTATTAGAGTTTTATTAGAATAAGTTGCACGACTGCTTTTTCGTATTTCATTAATTTACAATGTGCCCTCCAATAAAGACACTCTTTGCAGCCGTTTCATTTACCAAGTTTAGTGCAATAAATACGCATTTCTGTATTTAACACCTCAGTGTCTCTAAATACCAAATAAAAAGACGATATGCATGTCTCGGCAAACGACAGGCATCCCTCTCCGAGCCACGCTTACTGACATAATCCGCGTGACACAGCAGCACCAAGCATTAGATCCCGAGGTTATAAAACTGTTTTCATGCTCAACTCAGCTGAGCATGAAATTTTACCGGTTAAGAAATAGCATACTACTGAAAAAAGAGAAATAGCATACTACTGAAAAAAATCTGTTGTTTTTATACGCAGTTTAGATGAGTAGGAAATTTTCTCTCTTATGACTATAAAAATACCAATATTAGTGAGCAATTCTATATTCACCAGCAGATAAAATTTCATGCCTAGCTGAGTTAAGCACGAAAATAGTTTTATAACCTCGGGGCCTGTTCGAGACACCTGCGTATCGACTCACAAGCGCAGGCGCCACTCACAGAGCTACCTCTATACCTGCCCCCTAGTGTGATCGAGAGTGCAATACATGTACATAGCTGTCTTTTACATCGTCAGTATTGCTGATCCCTAAAGCTTAAAACATGAAGGTGGTAGGCAGGGGACAGTCCTTTTCGAGCCACGATTACTGTCGTACTTAGTCCTGTCAAGTCTCACGCGATTTGTGTGTCGCACGCGCGAATCCATGTTTTCACACGCTCACTCGCCAATGGATCGAAATCTCACGCGAATCGATAAGTATATCACCAAAACGGACTGGACACATTTTCTTTACTTGCGTGTTTACCGTATTCACGGTTAATAAAACGCGAAAATTAAGTCTAGACCAGACTTATGTTGATCAGCGCTATTTTTTCCGTAAAAAAAACAACAAACTTTGCAGTGTCGGTTTACCGAAACGTTCAGTTACTCGTCACAGTAACTATGTATATAGTCAGGCCATACTTGTCTTTGATACGGAGGCAGATACGATATACCTTGCACTTCATGGATAATTGGTCATTAATTGATTGACTCACCGCACAGATAGATATGGCGTTTCTACTAGCAGATTTTAAATTCTGTGAATGGAAGAGGGGGGTGGGGGTCATTAGCTTAAAAACCTTAATCTCTACTCCGTACATGTTTTGGCCAAGCTCTGTCCGAGGCCGATAAAAAATGACGTATTATTATTCATGACGAAACTTTTCTCTGACTAGCTATGTGCATTACCTAGATCTTACAGAAAGCATTCATGCTCAGTAATATCACGTCGCTAATTATAAAAAAACATGTCAGATGGAGCCATAATGTTGATTAAGTCAACACATTTATTGTTCCCGGCGATACAGTTCCGATATATATACAGACTCATTTAAAATACAACAGAGAAATTCCTAAAATCAATAAATTAAACGAAATGCTGATATCGATACAGCAGCACATTTAGTACCGATAAAACATTAATTCACGATCTTCGAGGGAGGATTGGGTAGCCAATTCGCATAACTATTATCGCCAGTATGCTGCAAAATACGTCTGGTCATGATATTCCGACTCTTGAGACAGATTTTACATGCCAAAAGGTAAATGGATATTGGGTAATTTTCGGGAAATAATACACTCAGATCCAATTACTGTCTCAGCGTTAAAAGGTAAAGGTTTCCTTGAGCAAAGTGGCCGTAAGGGCAGTGGAGCCGATAGGCCCACTGTATCCTGTGCTCGGCATATGAAAGACGAAGACTATTCTTCACCGTTTGTGTCTTATCCTTCCCTTATTCGAAAACCAATCAGCTAACTAAATCTGGACAACACAGTTAACTGTTCAGAACCAATGCAGAATCTCAGAATCTAAGCGCGAGGGTATAGATCCAGTAAAACTATATTCCCCTACCCCCCCCCCCCCCACACACACACACACGCACTCCCATCAGTAATCTATTACTGACCGTTCCAAGGTGGTACATCTGTCGTATGCGTTTTTATGTTCGCTTGTCTATGGTCTATCGACCCCGTTGAGAAGGCTTTCGAGCAGGTACACAGAGGCGTAAGTCCAACAAAAAGAAAGTATAAAAAGAAAGACGGGAATGATGAAAAAGCTAAAATGTATATTACAGAAGAGCCTAAAATGTTTGAAACAAGTGTTGTGGCTCAGTGCATGCAATGTGCGACTGTTCTTATCGCTGACCTTAATGACTCGAGGTCTTGGAGGACAGGGATTTGATAGGAAGTCGCCTAACAATGACCAATCGGAAGAGTGAATACTTGAAGTCTTCTAGCAATCGCCTGTATAGTGCCCACTATGTTTTCTGTTTGTTTTGCAACTTGAAATAAAACATGAGTAAAAATAGATGTTTTTGTTGTTTTCATTGGGGAAGATGAATGAATGACCACTGGTCTAAGAAAGAGCTTCAAATAAACCGCGCGTGTCTTTCGTAAACTGCTGTCAATTTGTTTATACACTCTCTCCCTTTTGATTTTGATGGCAATATATGCGATCTGATTGTATTATTTCCTGATCATTGCCTATCGTTTGCTTTACTGCTGGGCTGGCAAGGAGAGTTTTCCAACATGCAATCGTCTGCACAATAACCGATCGATTCTAACCACTTCACCACAGGGCCTCTCTGAGCACTTATGCGCAAAAATGAGGTCATATTTTCAGCATTTACGATTTTTATGATTAGGTATGTATCTTCGGTACATCTGGTATTAAGTTCAAAGTGGCATCGTTGTCTTAACCAAGCGTGTTAGACGGGATTTACTCTGCTAGTCCTTCCTCAATTATGTTGCAGTTCAAACGAACAATTGCCAGTCCGGTCTGAGACCTCTTACACTAGATGAAATATTTTCAAACAAAGGTTCATTCCGAAATAAATTCAAAATGTTTAACTAAACTACTTTGAATATGGATTTATAAGTATTATAGATGCTGACACTTTGACGTAAAATATGACGTCATGATGCTTGAATCACGTTTACTGTTTTCTGAATGACATATAGGGTAAATTGGAGCAAGTGGGGATTAAGGAAAGTGGGACACAATTTATTGTTTTAGCGCCAGACCCAGCAAATAGTATGTACTTACCAAGATAATAAATATTGCCAAAGCATTTCCATTTCTTTGTTTAGAAATAATACTTCTGCGAGTCTTAGTTATTTAGAAGTATGACTGCTGGCATTTAAAATTTTAAGGTCCAGAATAGGCGCAGTCATTCATTTGCATTAAAAGAATATGGCAGCATTGGTCAGTGTGAACCCTTCCACCGAGACACTTAAAATTATATCACTTGAGCAAGGGAAAACAAGGGTCAAGAAAATGCTGGGATATAGTTTATCCCTATAGTTTTTCTTTGTTATCTACATCCGATATTATAAAGGAAAAAGCTGTTCTGTTCGGTGGTTCAAATGGCTTTATCTGCAGCCTAAACTCGTGCATTTTTATTTTACAGTGAACATAATGAAAGTTGAAATGCTTAAAATTTATTTGCAATTAGTGTCCCAGTTACCCCATACAACTGGGTAAGTGGGACATTTGACTGTATGGTATTAATGCTGCCCTGTTGTTTAACATATACTGGCACAAGGCATCTTATGTGTAATATGATATCACGTGATGGGGAGTTATAAAGTGCCAACAGATTTGATCTCGTTCTATCTTATTATCCTATGAAAGCAGGTGCTTTTCCAATAGAAGTCCCACTTGCCCCAATTTCACATAGTAAATCAAATTCTAATTCTGGCCGTTTGTATAGACAATGATCTAGTGATATATAACGTTGATTATTTGGGTGGTTGGTTGGTTTGGGTTTAACGGCCCTTTGCGACAGTATTTTAATTTATATCGGGCCGTCTCCCAGACAGGGGAAGAAAGAAAATAGGAATGATAGACGAGAAAAAAAACATCCAAACAACCCCACCTGCACCTCCTGCAAGCACAGTAGGATTTGTTCTACTTTTATCCAAATAAGTAGGATGCCTCGGCACTGAAAGTTGTAACCAGCACCAGCGCACGACCACGACCTACGAAATATAACGTGACAAATCACTGGGAGGACTAGCGTGACGTTTTTCAGCACCATTCGGACGTCATTTGGATTCGATTGCAGACGCCAGTTTTCATTTCCGAGAGGATAGACGGTGTAACGTCGTATACTTGCAAACAAACTTACGAAATACATGTCAACGCCTCTGTTACAGTCAAAGTTTTTGGCGGGATTACTTCATGTAATCATAGAGGGAAACCGGAAAATCTGAAAGAAACACTTGCGTTTTCGTTGTGTCTTGCATGTTACATGTAGAATCGAAACAGATTCTTGTCAACGAGTGATTTGTTGCCCATTATGTCACTGGTTGTCAGTCAGTCGTCGGTGTAATAAGTACTTGACAAACATATTTCCTACGATTAGCGTAGTTTGCAAAATAAAATCAGACTACGGACTTCCTCTGTGACAGCTACATGTATGCCTTTAGATATTTACGATACATTGGCTTCTGCATTTGTTGTAGACATGATCGAATATTTGCTGTCATGATATATCCACTTCACGACTGACCTCCAACAGCGATGTATTGGGCAAAAATAATCGCTGTAAGCAAGAATCTACCTATAAAATCTAAACTGCTTAAGCCCCTATCTCACTGGGATGCGACAGTTTGCGACTGATTGCGAATTGCATTCGCGGATGAGTCTCAAAACTGTCTTGAAACGTTCGCGGGGGTTCGCAATATCCTCGCGTGAGTCGCAAACTGGCGCAAACGGTTCGCATTGTCGCACAAAAAAGTTTTACATGTAAAACTTTTTTATGCGACAAAATTTCTCGCAATATAGTCGCAACATAGTCGCAAAGTCATCGCGGGTGTCGCGAATACGTCGCGGACCCATCGCAATTTAGTTTCCGGCGAGTCGCAATGACCATGAACACGAAAAATTTGCGAAATAAATAAGACTATATTGCGAACAAATTGCGACATAAATAAGACACTTCCGCGACTAAATTGCGAGCAAATAAAACTGAGTAACTTTCGCGCGAACGTCTAGAGACATTCGTACGAATATCTTACGACTATCGTTCGAGTGTCTTAAATTACCCGCAATGTCGCAAAAGTGTCGTGAATGCTTCGTATTTTCGTCCCACGTGACTCGGACAATTATGTTTCTCGCAAACAGTTTGCACTCATTCAGTTCCAACATGGGCACCACGCCAGCAAAGGTCAGAAAAGGGCGAGGGAGGGGCAGGGCTGCCACTGCACCCGGCCAAACAACCACCACAGGAAGCCAGCTCCTGTTCCCTCCGACGACGAGAGCTCAAAAGCTCCCACGGTTTCTCAGACGGGTGAAACAAGGAAAAAAGAGAAACTGGGCATTGAGAGTGAGAAACAGTACCCATGGAAGGATGCCCACCAGAATGTACTGGCTGAGTTCTGGCTGAACCACCCCATATTTTATGATAAAACACAATATCCATCTTTCTGACGTCTGATGATTAAAAATTGCTGGAATGTCAAATGGTTCTCATTTTCTCGAAAAATCATCGTACGACTGTTGCACGACCTTCGCACGACAGTCGTGCGACGTTCTCGAGAGTATCGTGACACAGTCGCACGAGAGAAATAATCGCAATTTTATTGTTCGAACGTCGCACGAGTGTCTCACGAACGTCGTGCGACTGTCGCGCGACGTGTGTGCGAACTCCAGGCGAATTTGGGCAAGATTCGTGAGATAATCGTACGACATTCGTGCGACAATCGCGCGACACTCGCAAATATGTCGTAATCACCATTTCAGTGAGACCCAAATATGAAAAATGTCGCAAAGTCGCGGATTTTATCGCAAATCTTTGTCTCAAACTAGTCGCCAGTTGTCGCATCCCAGTGAGATACTAGCTTTATACCGCTCTGATTTTCGCGAATAAAATTATTTTTATTATTCATATGGTCATTATGTTAACTTAAAGGCGAAAGCAGTACGCATAGCTAATTTCGTTTTATAGCTTCATCTTCTGTAAGGAAACAAAAACAGCTTTTCTGCTGAAATACGAAGTTTTTATTAGTTGTTAATCACTTGAACTACGTATGTTTTACACGTTACAAATATTGATCACAGTCAACCAAATAGCTTTATGTTAAACGACTGCATTCACCAAATTTATTTATAAACGGACTGTATTTCGATAAAACGTGTTGCCCTCAAGTGTTTGAGATATTGTAATTTTTTGACAAAATATATCTCTTGAATGTAGAGCGACATAAAATCAAATATAGTTTGCCAAAGTGTATTTTGGAAGTTTGATTTTATATTGCTACATTCAACAGATTTGGTTCACCATTTTTAAACGTACAATATTTACAGAAAAAGTTCGTACACTTGCTCATACAAAACAGTAAAACTTTGAGACTTTGTAAAGTGCTTATTACATACTCGTAGTATGTTCGACTGACTGTCGGGATTTCAGATCTTAGTCTAAACGGTGGTCTTCAGGAGCGCGTAGTACTTTAAACAATTCAAGACATTGAATAAATGTCGTAACTACAACTGGTAAGTAGAAATAATTTTTCTCTTGTTCATGCACAAAGTATTGTTCCATTTCATAGGATACGCGCATCGATTGCAGTCAAAGCACAGTTTGCCAATATATCCATTAAGAATCTTTAAAAATACCATCGAAAAAAATCACGATTAACAGAATCTATTCGTTGCTCCTGTGAGTCAACGTGTGCGGTCTCTCGCAAGTATTGACGATTTTTAAACTCAGTGGGTTTGCTAATGAATAGTCCAAAACCGTTCTTTTTATATCTGCATTTAGGTTTGTATACTCTACACTAATAAAAAATTAATAATACCATATAGCAGTAGCTTTGTTGCTTAATTTTCTGACCTTTTGTGGCTATAGATCATTCTCTCTACTTTCTTTCTTGTAGCCTATAAATAAAACACTGTTTACAACTACATTGTATTTGAACTTTTCCACAGGATCACATAAGCTCTCTAACGTAACAATAAATCAGTTATGCCGTGACATGAGAAACACCAACAAAGTGGTTGTGCACCCAGCGCAGTCTTAGATCAGCCTTGGCATCCATTAATCTGATCAGACTCTTCACTAGCGCTTTAAGGGCAGCTAAGGGTCTAAGCTACTTTCATGCGGACAGCGAAGACTCCGATCAGACTGGGCGGATGCCCAGGCTGATCTGAGTCTGCGATGGCCGCACAACCACATTGTTGGTTTCGTCGTGTCGCGGCTCAAAGCAATTGTAAAACACTGAAGGCCTTGAGTGATAAATCTTGCTTTGTAGACCTGACATGCTACAATGACTTGACAAATATATTTTCTACGATTAACATAGTTTGCAAAGTAAAATCAGAATACAGAATTCCTCTGTGGCAGCTATGCCTTTAGATATTTACGATACATTGAGTTGTTTCTGCATTTGTTATAGATATAATCGAATATGTTAATAAAAGTCGATTGCTGATTGCTTGGCGTAGGCGAATGTAGGCAGGTGTATTTGGGTGAACATTTGGGTTCTGTCAGTTTAATCCCATCAGTAACTCTAAGTTTTCCCCACTCAATCAGAATACTAGAAGCACATTCGTAAGATTACGAGTAACTCGTTACATTACATCACTTGACGTCAACGCTACACAGTTTCATAATCATTTCTGATAATCGTTTCAGACCCTAATGCGCTTAAGTATTGGGACACCTAAAATAATAAATTTTCCATCTGTCCCAGATGGAAATTTATTATTTTTATGTGTCGCAATATATACGCACATTACGTGTATATCAGGAGATGTATTTGAATAAAATATGAAATCATGGAAATAAACATCAGCAGTACGTTACATACGTTCGACCCTGGCTGAGCTAGGTTTTGTATTCACGAGGCCGTCTCCGTTTCAAACCGTTTGAAAATACCAACTGGAAATCAACTTGAATGATATATCTTGTACGCTGCGTTTTGAATTGTATAAGTTACGCCAACGCCTGTTCCAAAATTGTCTCCACTGTGCCTGAAAACAAAAAATAGAACGAAAATCGGCTCAATGGTTTACGGAATTTTGTCATGTGTCATAATTGTACAGAAAATTCGTGTTTTATGCGGTTGCATTGCCTTATATTGGGCTATTGAAGTCTTCTCTGATATCAATCTCTAAGACAAAATGATAAGAGGTTTGACACACTTCCTGCGACCTAGAAATTTTATTGAATTGCCTTGATGCTCAGATTGCAAGAAATGCCTTTAGGCAATGCATTTAGATGAAAATTCACTGCTAGAGTTTGATAGTGAAATCATATAAAGCAATTCATAAGGTGATTAGGTACACGTTTAGGAAAAACACATCTGGGGTCGTATTTATAAAACCAGTTAAGTCGTTGCTATGCTGTTGCTAAGGATAAATTTATATGTTGGAGATTTCCTACAACTATGAAATTTGCTCTGGGGGAACAGTCTTTTTCAGACTGTTCCTCCAGAGAAAAGTTCATAGTTGCAGGGAATCTCGTTTAAGAAAAATGTAGCCTTAGCAACAACATAGCAACCACTTAAGTCGTTTTATAAATAAGATCCCTGGTATTTACATTTCCCCACCTTCTCAATAGGAGTCAACCGTTGAAGGAAAGTGTTTGTTCTTTACGAGCAAACTTCTTTCATTTACGAGTATATCCCCTCGTCCTCCAAGGAAGCAAACAGGAAATCACGAAAGTTGTTCCCCTTTGCAAAAATGATGGAGATTCATGAAGGTGGCCTTATACAACTGAGTGTGTATGGATATACTGGCAAAAGAGAACACTCTTAGCGTGTTCGTTTGGATTCTGACAACGATAGTCAGTCTGACACGGAACAGAATAGTTACCCGAAGTTGTAAATGCATTGAAAATTACATTACAAAATTACGTAGGCCTAAGCATCAAATATGGTGAGAGACGTTTAAGAAGAACAGAACGATATCCATTTTATCATAAATGGGTACAATAAATGAGTTTAACTCTATCTCGCTGTTTTAGTGTTTAGATATGTCGGCCTCTTCCAAATATCGAGTGGAAGAGGCTGCGAGCTTCTGAAAAAGGCAGAGGCCGGATCGAGCGTTTCGGATGAGTCCTGATTTCGGAAGGTCTTCCTTCTTACCAAAGGAACCATTACCTGACGAATTCTTCATATTACCAAATGAACCCCTATCTGACGTAAAAGCATTCCATCGTTTTGATAGAGCCACAGTGTGAAATGAACAAATTGTTCAAATTCTAGAACGGATTCACAAACCATAAAAGCAAATCACAGTCTCTTCATTGTGTTCCCTTAAAACGCGTCGGTAAAATTATGACGGTATTCAATTTTATAAGCAAGTCTCAGTAGACAGGTCGACATAGCTATGTATCTGTAATATAAACGAACAATCTTTATAGCATATTATTAAGTTGCAGATGTTCACAATAATGAAAAACAATATTTCAGTTTAATATTTGTCTCCATTCACAACAGCATTTAACTCTTAAGGGAAAGAATGTGATTACCCAGGATTAAACTCTTTATTAAAATCTAAGAGATCCTTCGAGAGCAGAGAACACATTTTAAAGAAGGAACCTGGGTCATACCTTCCCACTATCAAAGTTCAAATGGGGAAAAACTTACTGTGAACTGCATCACTAGCATTTTGTTTGTTTGTTATATACATGTATCTTTAATTCACATACCCCGGTTAAGGGGTTTTGAATAAAATTTTGACTTGACTTCCTTTTTAAGAGATGGTCCTTTTTGAAAAGGTCTGTGTCCTGCACAAACTGGATGTGTATCCATACACCATAAGATATTCATTGATTTTTTCGGCCGGTTCGCCTGTGGTAATCTAAGAACTAATCGTGTCCATGACAATGCAATATTAAAAGAAAAACGTGGAGATGGTTGTCTGAACAGAAAGAAGAAATACGAATATCAGGTATCAAAATGTATTATGCTGTATTTAAAGTGAATGGATATAATTCCATACTTTGTCCCCATGTTAGCAGGGCGAATAACTACTGTGACTGCCTGTTTGCTTCTTAAGACGATGTATCCCTTCGAGAAAGGGGTCTAATCTTAAAGAAAAGAATTTTCTCTTCGGGAGCAAATTCTTTACGATTAAATTTGACCCCTATCGAGAGGTTAGGCAAAATGTAAAAGTTCCCTTGGATTTGTAATTATTCACCTTAACGAAAATAATTACACCAAAATTCCAAAGAAAACGTAGTCGATTATTCTAATAAATGTAAGGCAACTAATAGTCATAGAATTTCACATATTACATCTGAGAACTAAGGCACAGACTTGTAAGAAAAGCAAGGACTTACATTACATGTATATGCATATGTAAGCGGTCAGAGAACACTCCTGCATATCCGCCTTTAGTGCGCGAATAAGATGTCTGTGGCTCAGATATAGATGGTTCAGAACAAGGCTTGACGTAAGGCAAGGATGTCCTCTGTCACGCATCCTCTTTAACACTTTTCTCGAAGGATCATGCCTGATGTTCTGGAAGAACGTGACGGAAATGTTAGTGTAGGCGGCAGAAATATAACCAATCTGCAGTTTGCCGAGGACATAGTCGCTCTAGCTGAGAAAGAGCAGGAAGTTGGAGCCCTAGCTGAGTCTCACAAAACCTGCACAAGATATAAGATAGAGGTCAGTGCTGAGAAGACCATGCTGATGATAAACAGCGCCAATGGCATGCAGAGGGAGATCAAGGTAAAAGGGCAGAAGCTGGGTACAAGTTTCAAATACCATGGAGTAGTTGTCTCAAATGATGGCTCAAAGCGGGCGGTTCTCTTAAGGATTACACAAGCCACTTTAGTTCTTTCAAAGCTGGGGCCAGTTTGGAGAGATACAACATATCTCTTGGATTAACGGTGAAACTGATGCGCTTCCTTGTCATTTCCATATTTCTGTATGTCTGTGAATCGTGGACCTTGACAGCAGAGTTAGAGAAAATAGGAAAATATCACAGGCCTTTGAGATGAGATGTTTTCGAAGGCTTCAGAACATTAAAAGGACATAATAATCAGTTAGGGGGTTCACAGAAGGATCCAAGCAGCCTTTGGAGAAATTGATGAACTCCTAACCATGGTCAATAAACAAAAAACTAAGGTGGTTTAATCATTTGTGAAGGTTGTTTCGTTTAGAAAAAACGATTCTGCAGGGAAAACTGCAAGGAAATTTAAGCAGAGGTAGACAGAAGAAATGGTGGGAGAACAATATCAAATAATGGGGAGAATTGCACTTTGCCATCTCAGCTAGGGCAGCTCAAAACACGACAAGATGGAAAGAGATCATTTCGAAGTCATATGTAGTGTTCCAATGATTTTATACGATTATGGGATAGAACTGAATAGACAATGTCTATGTAGCGAACAGAAAAGTAATATGCGCTTTGATAAATGTATCTGTGATTTTTATTGATAAAAAAAAAATAAGCTAAAATAATCTTATTAATAAGCTACTCTAGACATACTCTAAGACATTTAAGATAGTTTAGTGGTGTCGGGATCAGACGCTGCCTGAAGGATTCACTTTCCAAGTCATTGGCAAAGAGACAGAGCATCTGATTATCAGTGTTTTCAGACAGAAACGTCGATTTCCTAATTGTTATACTATTATTTCACACCCAAGATTCTCATAGCGCGTTTCACTATCTAAGAATAATTACAAGCAGTATGTTCGATATAATAATCAAGCTGAAGTCGCCACTGATACTGGCAGCTTTAAAATGTATCGAAGAAACAGAATCGTATGTCATGTGACTTGATTCCTGTAAAATTATTGGATTTTAGTAACAAATGTACAAAGAACTGTTGTAAGTTAATGAGCGAGTGGTTAATAGTAAAGGAGTTCTGGACAAAGGCAATGTGATTACATGTATGTTACTGCGACTGTGCGATGGTAATTTGGTTAAATGAGTACATTTATATTAGCAGTGATGTATTCAGAATTTGTATATTTTGGTGAGTTACCTACGAATATATTTTCTCCTTTTAATGTAAAATGATATCATTTTCTTTTTATGCACTGATTTATTAAGTGTCATTCTAATAAAAAATATACACAAATTAACGAACTTATTTACGCCTTTTCAACAGATATGTCGATATTTTACTAGATTAACTATTCTAAACAGGAATAAATCTATGTTATTATAGTCTTCTTTTTCGATTTCTTGCTTTCATGTTGTTGTTTTTTTTTTTTTTTTTTTTTTTTTTTTAAATTTTTATTCTTCTTCTCCTTCTTTTTCTTCTTCCTCTGTGACTTCGTGTTACATTTAAACGATGGTGTTTTGTTTGATATTTAATGTTAGCTCTTGTGGCGATAAATATTAAATATGTAAAAATACATTTAAGAAATCAGAGGCATTTTCGATGTTCATGGAAGTATGAACACAATGGGTCATGTGCAAAGTAAGCGACGCCCTAACATCGGTCAATGAAATTTATCTTATAATGATATTTAATCTGAAAATTATTTTGAGCATCATTCTCATTTTTAGAGCAACATTTGTAAAATATACGACAAAAAGCTGGCATTGTGTCTTAAGTTAAACGGCCGTAGCTATGATGTGATGGCAATGTAACGTAACAATGGCCAGTGGCATCGTTTGTTTACATGTGACATTGCGTTCCCACGACGTCGCGTGACCGAAATGAGTTCACCTAAGGAAAATCAAATGGAAGGTCATTATACAAATATAAACGGTATAAGTCGAACGATAAAGATTTTATTTAAATTGTGCGATCAATATTTTCTAGAATAAAATAATGCAAAATAAATAAATAAATAAATAAATAATAATTTACGAGTTTTGCGCAGCTTTAAATCGTGTGGTTATAACTAAAAATACGAGTTAAAATATTTAGATCATTATTGTATACATTTGTTCTAAAATGAATTTGACGATTCCGTCAGTTGACCAAGACTCTTTGCTTCTGACTTAATCAAATTTGTGCCGCTTATATCATTGAAAAAGATGATAAGTTCGTTTGACAATTCAGGGCTACCTTGTTTTGTTAATAGCATTGAGTGTTATTTCTCATCGTAAGACGAAATTCAAAGAGTAGAAGTAGCCGTTTTATTTTCTTTACGTAAACATTGTGCATCCTAATCAAACGCTACGATTTACATCAGTGTCTATTATTGATCTGATCTCTTTGCCGATGGGCCATACGTATGGCGCTAACTTAAATAAGACCCCGAAAAAAAATTACATTACTTGCAAACCGTTTTAGAAAGTATGCCACGACAGAGACAAAAACAAAAAAGCAAAAACAAAAAAAAAACTTGATACCGATATGAAATCTTTCGTCCTATTTATATGGCTTAACAAGAACACTAATTTCTTTAAGCAGGTGTAAATCAGTTTTTGAGGAAGTGATTAAACGGTTAGAGATCTGGTTTCAGTGATACATGTAAGACTTCTGTATAAGCATATTTCAGCTTGAAATAAATATCTAGTTATATTGCCTGTTATGCTCTCTTTATCTGTTTTACACTGCAATTTTAAGGCAGATTAGCACGTTCGTACTATGAAGATCAAACTTAATACAGTGATAATTGTAATTAATTGCCTGTAAATTATAATTTGGAATATGGACAGAGGGCATCAGCTTGATCAGAAGTAAAATGTAGAAGGAGCAATCGGCAAACGAAAAGGTTAACAACGGACGGACGGACTTCAGCGCCATTACATGATGCATCCAATTTTTAAAGGCTGTATAAACAATTCAACGGACCAACTGCATTTACAAATTGATTCATATTTGTTGGTGACCTCTTGATACTTTACGCTGATTTATTATATATGCCTTTCGTTTTGTCTGTTGTAACGGATCAGCAAACGGACATAAATTAAGTGTTCTCTTGAGAAAACCTTTCCGAATATGGCATAGTTTAAAATATGGAATGGGAATGGAATTGGCAAGGTAATATATATTCCACTGGCTAGAGTTACAGTAATACTGATCAAGCTGAAACTTGGGAAATACTAGAACTGTGATGTATGCTAGCTCAGACTGCTTGTGCTCTGGTAGCACAGTGTGTTAAGCGCTGGTTTTCTGACTTAGCTGTCCCAGGTTCGATTTCCGCTGTAGGAGGAACCCCTTTCATCCGTAAACAAGGCTCCGTGACCCTCCCAGCGTCTTGGTATAACTGAAATACCGTTGAAAACCACGATATGCAGGGAAATTTACGTACGCGAACTTATTTGTTCCGAGAAATTGCGGGGAACTGAGCGCGAAAAGGGTAAAAAAGGTAAATCCCTCGTGTGAATCATGGATGTTTATTTATGTAAAGTAAAATGTTGTAATCTGAATTAGTCTTGGTTGTAAGAGGTACTGAATAGACCACTCGCTGATATGTAATACATCTGTGCAAATGATGAAAGAAGTAATTCATTCGTCCAGATAGATGCATCTTATATGAATGAGTTGCATCCCTTTAAATGCATGGATGGATGAACCCCATGTGCAGTGAGACCGCGTTTACGGTTGGAAAGATTTTCGCATCATGTGCAGTGAGACCGCGTTTACGGTTGGAAAGATTTTCGCATCCAGCAGACCCGCTAGATCAGTTGGCCTGCGCTTAACCTACCTACCGAGGCTCCCACAACAATTTATCAAAATCCATATACTGAATCACTGATAGTATTTGGATTGCATAATATCAAAGTCAAGGTAAGGTAATTTCAATATGAATCCATTGCATGTTACTCAAGAATTATTTAGTGAAAATAATCGGCAATTTTATCTTTCGGACAGACGACCGAGGCAGAGATTGTTTTAAGAAACCAAGCAATATCTAACTGATACCTTTCATTGGCTGACACTATGCTGATGCATTTTTATATGGACGAGTTTTAAGTAATAAATAAAATATAACACGGAATTAAATGACTTCAGGATAATAATTAATTTAAGAAAATTTGAAATATCTGTTGAAAGAATTTCCGTATGTCATTGAAACTGGCGGAGCATGGTATACATTGTTTGCCATGCTCCAGAACAAATTACGCCATATATCTGTTACCATAGCAACTCATATTGATGCCTATGTGACATTATATGACATTTGTCAAGGTACTTAGCGAATCAGACGGAAATTTCATAGTTGCTTCGGTAACAGATTTATGGTGTCATCTCATTTATAATTCGAGAGAAGCATGGTATACAATGTTAGCCATGCTCCTCTCGTATTTTAAGTGAGATGCTACCTGAAAATCACACAGAAAAGCGGGATTTTCTTAGACCTATAATTCATTACGAAATAATGTAATTCTCTGTTATATATTAAATCCACCGTGTGAAAGTGTTGCCTCTCTATATTCGTATATTATGCGGTGCATTTAAAATTGTTGTTTCCACTGCATTCCACCTGCAATTCTGGTTACCCATGTTTTTGACAAATTTTCTCCAAGTGTCGATATAATTCAAACTGTATAGGAATTAGTTTTACATCAGCCTGCCTTTTGTCTTTGTTTCCGTAGATGTTGTGTGATTATTTTTTTCAAATGGATCTTTAAATTGGTACTACGAATAAGTGATGTGATTTGGCATTGTTAATGGTTAAAATTCGATATTTTTTGATACAGGTACGGCTAATTTTAATTAAAGAAATTAATTAGCGAAAAGTCGTTTTTTTTGTGTGTATTCGCTTAAAAATATTTATCTTTAGAATACCGTCTTCACCTCTAATTGAAGATCCCAAACCGTATCTCCAACATCAAAGGGAAAGAAAGACAAAGACATCCCAACAAACAATAAATTACAAGTGATAAGCCGAGTCAGCAGCTCTTTCCCAAATAGGTGGCAACTCAGCTATCTTTATTGAACTAAATAATTTAGACCAACAGAAAGGTTACAACAGACTAAGCCAATTATACGAAAAACATTTAACAATTATTTTTACCTATTTTCTATAATTAAATGCCATGCTTCTGTCGAATAATAAATGAGATGACACCATAAATCTGTAACCGTAGCAACTATGAACTTTCGAACTGATTTGCTTAGTACCTTGACCACCGGGGTTCAACTGGTGATCTTCTTTTGCTCCAGTGATCCAGTGGTGTGCTGACACTCCAGGGATCTCCAGGTGTCTCAACACGTTTTGGCTGTCGAGTCCTCATCCTTGCTTCATCACGGTTTTTCTTGATCTTAATTGTTGACCGTGATAACTCTCTGATGAGTTAGGGGACCTCCATACGAAACGAACTACCAACTAATTGTGTGCACCGCGATGGAGGGTGAGGGTGAAGGTTTGGGCCCAGTAAAACCGGTTTAAACCCCCAGTAGTTATTACTGACCGTCCCAAGGCGGTACTTTCGTTGCGGTTGCATTTGTTTTATGTTCGGTGCTGTTTAATTTATTGTGTTCTCATTCTAACCCTTCTATAATAAAAATAGAAAATAGGTAAAAATAATTGTTAAATGTTTTCGTTTAATTTGCATAGTCTGTTGTAACCCTTACGTTGGTCTAAATTATTTAGTTCAATAAAGATAGCTGAGTTTCCACCTATTTGGGAAAGAGCTGCTGACTCGGCTTATCACTTGTAATTTATTGTTTGTTGGGATGTCTTTGTCAATCTTTCCCTTTGATGTTGGGGATAGGGTTTGGGATCTGATTCAGTCAGTTCCTGAAGTGTAGGTACTCTTAAAATTTGAAACACCATAAAATGTAGAATATTTCTTAATAAATGTCAAATCTCTGGCAATCATGCAGTGTGCTGTCTGTTGCTAAATGGTTATCTGTGGTATAAGAAATTTATCTATAGCAATATTTTGCTAACAGACACACGAAACCTGAAAGAAAAAACTAAGAGTTAATTGCTCGATTTACTTACTCTTCAATTACCTTTAATAAACAACTACCTTTTGCTGCGCTTGTGCATGTCCAACATGTATTATATTATAAAGTACAAGGTCTGGACTGGTGAGGCTGGTAAAAGAAAGTTCATTGTACAGTCCGTCATATACTATTTCTTACTGCCTACCTATGACTGACGAACGTTGGATTTAAACGTATAGGGTGACATTTATTCGTACTAAAGTTAACTTATTGATGTTTTCTCAAAGGCAAAGCACTGACCATTAAGAGTATAATCGTAAAGGTGGGTTCAACCAACGACATATGGAGCATGGCACGTATCAAGCAACGTGCCATGTTACTTGACACGTGTCATGCAACATATATGAACGTGTTAGCAACACAGAAATATATTTCTCAGGACACAAATCTGTTGCCTGCAACATGTATCATCGTCTATCTACTTGAGAAAGAGCGGTTCTGTGATACAGGGGTCATGCAACATGTGTCGACGTGTAAACCCACCTTAAGATTGAACAAGCATAAGCTTTCACAAAAAGCTTGCCTCACCGTTAGCACTAATTTTACTGATGACCATAATCAGTACGTGTTCCATTTAACTCATTTTCTGGATTATCACGACGTTTGACTTGTATGAGCGCTACGACGGGACGTCCGAAAATCAGCTTGCAGATGTGGTCACCAAATACAATTTGACCTCATTCTGGGCGCACGTCTTTAAATCAATTATTCTAAGGCAAACGACCTATGTAATTTGTCATATTGTCATAGGCCGAATGACTTAGATCATAAGTCACATTACGTAGGTCGTTTGCTTTAGAATGCCCGCCTGTCTGGTAAAGAGCTGTTCATTCGGCGCATCGTATGTGCCTTTCGTGAACTAAAACGACAAATGTTTCCAATAGCCTAGATGCCATAGGAGCAGTGGGTGTTCTGAGTCCCATTGTACCTTGGAATTTGTCCCTTGATACCCCGCGAAGTTTTGGTCCGTAAAAAAACTGAATTGTCCCGTATAAAAAAAGATACAAAGGGGAATAATACTAAATATAATGGCCCCTAGACATTAATTTTGTTTTATAAATGTTAATCGTGTGGATCTAAATGTCACGGACTCTTAAAAAATCCCATGCCCCGGCCGAGGATCGAACCGGGGACCCTTCGATCTAATGTCGGGCACTCTACCACGTCACTATAAAAGCCGGTTTGTACCGCAAGACAGTACAAGTGTATGTTATACATAATTACCTACACCCTGTGACATTCTCCCCCACCAAATTGGACTTCGTCCGCGAAGTTCCAGACTGAAGAGCTGCATATAGAAATAGACTCGAGGAATTACTGCACAGGGGTAAGGCTTGATTTTACTTCGGCGTCATTTGTCACTTACTCTTATAAAATGTCATGTCCCGGCCGAGGATCGAACCCGGGACCCTTCGACCCAAAGGCGAGCACTTTTCCACGTTGTTATAAAAGCCGGCTTGTACCGCAAGGCAGTACAAATATATTATATGCATAATTACCAACACCCTGTGACATAAATCTTCCTGCACAATTTCATGAAATTCTATTATTGCCTTTACAAGATATTAAACAATGAATTAAAACAAGCATTTTTCTACCAAAATTTGAGTTTGAAAGTGTCAGTGTGACCTTAAAAATGAGATCAAGGCCACGAAAATCTAATCACTTCTTTCCCCATTACACTGAAGTATATGTGCTAGTTTGGTCAAATTCTTATGAATAATTCATGAGATATTGTGCACAAAATGCTCATTTTATAGTCTTTATAATTAGTGACTTTGAATTTGAGGTGAAGGTCACAGAAATCTAATCACTTTCTTCTTTGTCCTAATGCTGTATCTGTGCTAGTTCGGAAAACTTCCGGTCATATGTTCAAGATATAGTGTGCACACAAGCCTTTTCTATCAAAATTTGAGTTTCTAAATGCCAGTGTGACACTGAAAATGAGGTCAAGGTCATCAAATTGTATCACTTCTTTTCCCAGTTCTTATGATGCATCTGTGCTAGTTTGATCCAATTGCATCTGTTGATTTATGAGATAGAGTACACAAAATCCTTTACTTTTAGCATCTAGTAGTGACATTGAAAATGAGGTCACGGTCACCAAACACTAATCACTTCTTTTCCCGATCCCAATAAAAAATATGTGCATGTTTGGACAAATTCCATAAATTTATTCATGAGACAGAGTGCATACAAGGCTCATTTCAAGGCGTCTTTATAATGTAATGAACTTTAAAAGGAGGTCAAGGTGGTTTAAATTTAATTATTTTTTTCCCGTGTCCTGGTAATGTATATGTGCTATTTTGGTGAAATTCAAGACATTGGTTCAGGATAAAGTATGCACACAAGTTTTTTTCTTTCACAATTTGAGCTTGAAAGTGCCAGTGTGACTTGAAAATGACGTCAAGGTCATCAAAATGTAATCATTTCTCTTCCCAGTCATAATGACGTATCTGTGCTAGTATGGTCTTATTCCATTTATTGATTTCATAAGAATGAGTGCACACAAGGCTTACTTTTAGAGCCTTTATTATGTAGTGACCTTAAAAATAAAGTCAAGGTCACTAAAATCTTCTGACTTCTTCCCCTCGTCCTAATAATTAACCTGTGCTAGTTTAGTAAATTCCAACTGTTAGTTAAAGAGAAAGTGTGCACACAAGCTTTGTACTGCCTGCAGTCTTTATAATGCAGTTACCTTGAAAATGAGGTCAAGGTTAGCAAAATCTTATCACTTCGTTCCCGTGTTCTAATGATGTGTTTTGGGCTTCTTTGGTAAAAAACCCGTCATTTGTTCAAGATATAGTGAGCGCACAAGCTTTTCTCTATCAAAACTTGAGTTTAAAATTGCTGGTGTGACCCTGAATAAAAAGTCAAGGTCACCAAAATCTAATTACTTCTTTTCGTATCCTAATGGCACGAGACCACAATTAGTTTAACTATACAGTTTAATTATCCATCCTTCCATGAAACTTTTTCCACAACACTCTAGGCACTTGAACTTTCTTTTCCTCAAGTCTCTGAGGCATGACAAACCATTTTCAAACAGTTTCAACAGGGCAAAATCTGCTACTGTTTTCGCTGTTTCTCCGGTAAACAATGACCCGTCAACTTAGGTTGTAGGGGCACATATGAAGGGTGCGATTCGGTTATTCTAGTTACCTCCAGTGCTGGGGATTCTGAACTAATTATACAATTTCAAGAAGCATAATCAAGGCTCTTTTCAGTTTGCTATAACACGCAGGATATTCAGTCACACTGGCCCTCTGAGAAACCAATGAACCAGGGAACTATTTCTGCAAAAGTATATCCTGAAAGTGTTCAACCTATCAACGGAAATACTTGCGGACTGATTCCTATCAGGCACGAGACCACAACTAGTTTTACTATACAGTTAGATTATCCATCCTTCCATCAAACGTTTTTCAAAACACTCCAGGCACTTTGAACTCACTTTTCCGCAATTCTCTGAGGCATGACAAACCATTTTCAAACAGTTTCAACAGAGCAAAATCTGCTACTGTTTTTTGCTGTAATGACCCGTCAACTTACGAGACAATTTGCCGTTGTAGGGGCACCTATGACGGGTCTGATTCGGTTCCTCTAGTTACCTCCAGTGCTGGGGATTCTGAACTAATTATACATTTTCGAGAAGCATATCCAAGGCTCTTTTCAGTTTGCTATAGCAAGCAGGATATTCAGTCAAACTGGCCTTCTGAGAGCCAATGAACCAGGGCACTATTTCTGCGAAAATATATCCTGAAAGTGTTCAACCAAAACAAGGAAATATTTGTGGACTGATTCCTATTGATGAATCTGTGCTAGTTTAGTAAAATGCTAGTCATCGGTTCAAGATAAAGTATGCAAACCAAACAAGCATTTTTTATCATTTGTTTCAAAGTGCCAGTTTGACCTTGAAAATAAGGTCAAGGTCACCAAAAACTAATCATTTCTTTTTCCTATCCAACTAATTCATGTATATTAGTTTGGTTATATTCCAGCTATTGGTTCAAGAGATAGTGTGCACACAAGCTGTTTTCTATCAAAATGTGAAATTCAAAAAGCCGGTTTGTCCTTGAAAATAAGGTCAGGGTCACCAAAATCTTTCTCATGTCCAAATAATTTATGTCTGCCAGTTTGGTCAAATTCCAGCATTCCAGCATTGGTTAAAAAGATAATACATGCACACAAAGTGTCACGGACAGACGCGGACGCACGGACGGACGAAAGGACAACGTGTAAACAGTATATGCCATCTTCAACCCTCTTTTAAGAGCCCTTGTATAAACTCCTTCTCATACCCGTATATAAACAAGTCGGCAAGTAAGGTGTCGCAGTTAGTGCTATTACAATGCCTGTTGAAAAGTCTGTCCGCTAAACTCCATGTAAATGTTGTCGACAAGGAATTCCAGCATTTGAATGACATCATCTTCGGAATATTTTGTATGTACATCAGAGTGGTCCTAAACAAAATATGTGTCCAGATACCAACCAAACAACAACGTATTTGCACCGACGATTTCCGTTTTTGTGAAAGAAACAATGGCTTACAATTTCTTTTAATTTAGATTTTAATTTGTCGTGTGGTTTTGTCGTATAAAGCGCAGAGAAATCGAAGGCCTTTATGCTATACTTTAAAAAGTGTTTGGGCCTTTAAACTTTTCGAAAGTTAGAATTTTTTAGGATCCCCATCTGATTTACGCCACTTCTCGCATAAGATGGATCGCAATAATTCTTTAGACCATCCTTGACTGCCCTATGGATTCTTGTAAGAATCTGAGAGAGAAACTTGGTCTAAACACTATTTTATTTGTATAATAATCATATACAACAAATACAAGTACAAACAATACAAAAATCATATAAATGGGATTCAGAAGAAAGCCCAAGGAGTTATTTAAATCTGTATCCCAAAGAGATACAGAGAGAGACTAGGTTGAGCACTTCGCCGAACCCGCAATATATCGTTGCTTATATGGATCTTTATGTAAATTAGGGATCCAATACAGTTCGGAAGATCAAGGTCTTCCTCTGCTGTGGAAATCCCAAAGAAAAGTAAAGCCGTCTTATGGTTTCTTAGAATTTCCTCCTTAGACAACGAAGTGCAGCTATATAGGGTTTCCTGCCAAAGTGTTCAAGCCAAGTTCCTCGCTTAACTCTTTCGGCGCCCAATTTTTCAGACGACAAATTTTCGTCTGCTCAAATCATCAGACGACAGATTTGTAATTGGAAATTTTAACAATCTAAAGACATTTTTCATAAAATCAGGCTTTTTAAGTTCATGTTTGAATGGCAAACAGTGTAGATCCTGATCAGACGGCTCTTTTAAGAGCCGGCTGATCTGGATGTACGCTGTTTGCAAAGTCACATTTTTGCGACTTTGGCGCCGAAAGAGTTAAGCACTTAATGTAGTGTGTCTTGCAAACAAACACATTATTGTTAGGATTTTATCTGCTGGAACTTAGACATATTTATCATGAAGATCAGCTAGGATCTTTATATTTGGCATATTTAAAGAGTACCTACACTTCAGGAACTGACTGAATCAGATCCCAAACCCTATCCCCAACATCAAAGTGAAAGATGGACAAAGACATACCAACAGACAATAAATTACAACTGATAAGCCGAGTCAGCAGCTCTTTCCCAAACAGATGACAACTCAGTATCTTTATTGAACTAAATAATTTAGACCAACAGAAGGGTTACAACAGACTAAGCAAATTATACGAAAAACATTTAACAACTATTTTTACCTATTTTCTATATTTTTATTATAGAAGGGTTAAAATGAGAACACAATAAATTTAACAGCACCGAACATAAAACAAATGCAACCGCAACGAAAGTACCGCTTTGGGACGGTCAGACATAACTACTGGAGGTTTAAACCGGTTTTACTTGGCCCAAACCTTCACCCTCACCCTCCGCCGCGGTGCTCACAATTAGTTGGTAGTTCGGTTCGTATGGAGGTCCCCTAACTAATCAGGTTTGGACCAAGGTGTAGATGAAATGTTGATTGGATTATTTATTTTGAGTCTATTTCATATATTTCTGATTGAGTTATTCCCCTTTTTCAGACATAGGCAGTTTATGTAGGAATAATCTTGTAAACAAAATATCTGAAGAACCGCCTAAGCTAGCATGTTCATATTTGGCATACAGTTACAGACTAAAATGTAGATGGAGAAATTTACTTTTGAGCATATTTCCTGAATTTTTAGTTGAGTCATTCCCCTTAGTCGGACATTGGCACTTTGTTTCGGAACAAGCTATTGAACCTAGGATCTTATATTTGGCATGCAGTTTTGGACCAAGATGTAGATGACCTGATTATTTCTTGAGCCTATATCATTTCATAAATTTTCGGTTGATTTATTTCCCTTTTGAGACCTATAATTTTGCATGGGAACAAGCTTGTGAACAAAATATCTGAACAAAATATCTGAAGAACCCCTTTAGCTCTGGTCTTAATATTTGGCATACAGTTACAGGCAAACATTTCGATGGCCCGATTATGAGGGTCATCCAATAAGTCTTGCAAACGCCGTCATTACTGCTTTATTAACTAAGGTAGGGCTATCAAATTTCACCATTAACAGCTTACGTATATAATACACATTTGTATAAAAAATCATACATGTGACATTCCTTTCTCAGATATGGTAGGCTTTTGAATGCAAATGTATAAGCCTTACCGGTGGTGAAATTGCACAAACATGACATCTTTTACAAGAGGTGAGGGGGGAGAAATTTCTGCATATATATTTGCAAATCTTTCAAAATACAAGAAATAATGTTCTAAAGTAATCGCCTTATATTTAAGAACTCAAATATGAGACAGTTATTATTTCACATCACCAAACAAATGTGGTTGCTAGGCAACAAGAGAATATTACAGACATTTAACAAAATTCTAGTTTTTGACGTTAACCTCTGGTTTCTTGAGGCTGCAAACGATATTATACAAGGCTCGAAGCTTACATTTTCTCTAATATCTACATTTCAGCATCTCGGGACTATTCTTTGATAACAAATTAATGGCAGTTTAGGAAACACTTCAACTGCTATGAAAGCCTCTTCTTCATATACTCATTTTATATGATATTTTAGCTGCCCGAAAAACATGGTGATCTTCCTTTGAACAATAATAATATCTTGACTGACGTCAATATCTTAACCTTGCTACCGTGTACATATGTCAGTATTATTTTCCGTATCTCCCAGCAATCTTCAGATATTTACAAGCGTTCTGAACTAAGCTAGGGGATCTTAAACAGACAACTAGAGGCCACCGACGCACCTATAAGGGTAGTATTCTTCAGTTGCCTAGCAACGCCGTTTGCAAGATCATGACGTTTCTGGAAATTGTTGACTGGAAAGGAGGGAGGATGCAATGTTGGAATGTGGACTGCTTGATTCGTTTTTAATCACCATTTGCCCGAAACTTGGTCGTTTGCAGGACTTATTGGATGACCCTCGTAGCTTTATAGCCAATACAGTATCTGCCTAGTTGAGTTATAATCCTTTCTGACATTTACATTATGGGATGAACCTTCTTTAGAGGCAAGCATATGGTTTGGGGCATAGGGTTCTATAAAAATATTTTTTTCTGGTTATATTTTAGTTTCACTATCGCCTAAAGTGATAGATCGGTGCACAAAGAAGTTGTACCTGTACATGGTTAGATACTGTCGTCATTCTGCTTCTGCATCTTCTAAAACACTACTTTGGTAAAAAGTAAATGCGAAAACTCATATAAACTCATGGTTACTAATATATAACACAAAGTCACCAAGTATTGTACTCTCCAAGTGAGCCATGTATTGGCATTGATAAGCGAAAACCATTTCAGCGCTTTTTATTGCCACAGAAAACCATGACTGTCGCAGCATCTTTCGCTTGATTACTTTTTTGTCGTACCCCATACATTGACAAAGGCTATGAAACCTTATAAAATGGTGTGAAACAGATACTGCCTTAAATCCAAAGGAGGATATGGACATAGTTTAGATTTTCCGTGACTTTGCTTGATACAGGCCATGGATGACTTGCCATTTACGTCCTTTTCAATAATCATTTCATGACTATGGGAGGTTACTCATCAAATAATCTGTGCAGTGAAATCCCCTTTATGAAGGGAAAGGTTTTAATCTACAGTCTGGTTCGATTCTCATCCGCCTGCTTAGCAGACCACGCTCAACCAAACTTAGCTACCTTTAAATTTACAGAATATCTTTAAATTCATGGTTATTTTAGAATTATTAGATACTAGAATCAAACCGTAGCATACATAAACTTTGAGATTAATAAGAAAGTAAAAATATGGAAAATAACTTTCAACAACTCTATGTACACCCGGCTCCTCGTATGGCATGATGTAATCCCATGAGCTTTTAACGCAACAAATGGTCATTATTCACATTTTCTGACACAAATATTCTTATTTGGTCATAGCCCCTGGATCAGGAAGTAATTATTCCTGATTAGTAATTAGCAATTAAAGTAATGTTAGTGACAAATTACGTCTAAAGAGACTAAATGTCTATAATGTTGATATTAAAGTTCCAGTTATACTCGCTAAGTTCTTACACTACGTCAGTATGTGCAAATTGTTGAGGTCAATGTATTTGTCACTGTTCAGCGTCATTGTGTACACCTGGCATAATTTGCATATGATTCCGTGATGCCGAGTGCTGTCTGTCGGTTGGGCGCAGACATATCCTTAAAATTACGATGCATCATTGCTTAACATAATGATAAAAATAATAATAACTGAGTGGATATTTGCAGTCAACTGTAATTTAGCAAGAACATTTGAAGTTGACTGCAAACAGCGAAAACGCGTCATTATGGTTATTTGATGTTGAGTTTTAATCAACAGATAAAAACAATTCCAACCCCTCTCAAATGCCCCATATTCTTTTTCAATGATATGCGACAGTATCTGGCATTTTGAGCCTTATGGAGCAAAAATCTGAAATTTTGTTTCTGACATCTTCATATTTATACTATTGCTTCCAGAATAGATTTTGAGAAAACATCTATGTTCAAAGATCTATAATGCGAAGTGTAGATGAAGAAAATTAAACACGCCGATAAAAATGTTGAATCACTCTTTTCAGGTGACGCTTTGAAATTTATTAGTCAGTGCGCAGAAATACAATTAACTTTACTTGTAAATTTTATGACGTCACTTTCATTTCAAGTTTCGTGACGTCAACATCGCACCTCCACAAGGTTCAAAATCGCAGGCACCGTCACATATAATGATAGAATATCTTTATGTCTCGTAAAAGAACAATATCTTTCTAGGACAAAGAGGTTTATTGTACAAATTAAGTTGAATAACTGGTAAACGTTTAGGGTAGAAAAATGTTCCAGTATAAAATATCCGAATCTGATCGCTACCAAAATTAGTCGCTGCCAGTCTATTTAGCATGCATAAAACACTAGCCGCGACTGATTTTGGTCGCAGAAAGGTTGCAGTGTTTCCTAAAAGTCGCCGGTCGTACCGACTGGTCGAGGATTGGTCGCAGATCGGTCGCCGACTGGTTTCTACTGTTTGGCGATCGGTTTCATCAACAGTTTTTTTTTTTTCTAAATTTTTTTGCTACTTTGATGCGACCTATTAACGACTGTTCGGCGGTTGGTCGGAAACAGAGTGGCAAATGGTCGGAGGCTTATTAACGATGAGAGTATAATAAGGACCTCTTACAGTTGTAATGTAAATTTGCCTATGAAAGTGGTCATAAATGAAGTTTTGGAAAACTTAAAAATTTCCACTGAAATGATTTCCTCGGAACTCCCTAAAATTGGAATGAAAACAATCTTTCAGTTATTAAACACATAGACTGAAATTTTCGGTGTAAAACGCAAGTTTTTGTCGCACCTGCTTTAGCAAGGTGCGATATAGGCGTCCGGTTTTCCGTCCGTCAGTCCGTCCGTCCGTCCTTCCGTTCACAATTTACGTCGACCCTAGCATTTTAATCCATTCAAATGACTTATTCTCTAAAACCACTGCATCCATGGTTCTCAAATTTCACATGCAGTATGATCAGACAGCAGGGCTTCAGAATGGTAAAATACGTCGACCCTAGAATAATTTACGTCGACCCTAGCATTTGAGTCCATTCAAATGACTTTTTCTCTGAAACCTTTGCGTCCACGGTTCTGAAATTTCACATGCAGCATGATCAGACTGCAGGGCTTCAGAATGGTAAAATTCAGGCGGGTTGAGAATCCAAGATGGTCGCCGTTACTAAAAAAGGCAAAACCAATAAAATCAAGTTTTCTCCAGAACCACTTTGTATATTTGGCTGAAATTTTGTATGAAACATAAGTTGGACCTTGGTATTCAGAATTATCAAAATGAAAAACATCTGTAGCGGAAGTAGGTCACAGTGACCTTATGTCGTCCCTAGAATAATTTACGTCGACCCTAGCATTTTAGTCCGTTCAAATTTCTTATTCTCTGAAACCTTTGCGTCCATGGTTCTGAAATTTCGCATGCAGCATGATCAGACTGCAGGGCTTCAGAATGATAAAATTCGGGCGGGTCGAGAATCCAAGATGGTCACCGTTACTAAAAATAGCAAAACCATTAAAATCAACTTTTTTCTCCAGAACCACTTGGTATATTCATTGAGTTCTTAGGAAAAGTTTTGTAAAGATACCCCCCCCCCCCGTGCCTCGGCTAGCCACATTGCATGTGTGTGTGTCCTGTCAACAATACACTGAAGGACTTTAAAAACGCAAAAATTAAAATTCATAAAAATTACTAATTTTTAGTGTACTAATTTAATTGAAATTTGGCAACGATGACCATCAATATGTCAGCAAGGCATGTTCAAAATTTCATATAAAAATAATAAGTAATATTAGCGCAACAGTCTATCAAATAGCAATACCCTTATATTCTAATGTTGCAAGCACTATCTCAATCAGTGACATGTCTAGAGACAAAGGCGACCAGTCAAACTTTGCTGCCATAAAATTGACGGTGAGGCGGGCAGTATGGACTGGGGCATTGTCTTGTTGGTATAAAAAATTTTCCTCTCTTATAATTTTGACGCACAAAGGGTATTACTACAGGACGAAGAACATTGTTAATGTAGCGTCTTGACGTCGGCTCGTAATTCTTCGGTGTCAACCTTTACTGTCCCAGTAGCCTGGTAACAATTTCTAAGGCGCTGAACAGTCAACAGATTGCAATTATAATGTCATGTGACGTCAGAAACACACAGCCCGTCTTGTAACATTCCGATTTTGCTAGATCGTTCATGTTTGGACAAGCGTGGTGTGATTAATAATGTTGTAGAACTAAAGCTTAAGTGTTTTTTAGACATGTATAACTACAAGCTACATGTGAAATGGTAATTTGTTTTTCCTCATTCATTCGTGGGTACACCACCTGCAAAAAATTGTAAAACAATGATGCATAGCTAGTGGTGGCCAGTGCATTTAAAACTGTCGGTTTTAGATATAGATAGAAGCAGAGTGTCGTTACCAGCCGATTTTATCTGTTAAAGAAGACAAAAAATATTCTGGGTGCAAGAAAAAAAGATTTTCATTTTTTGCGTTTTTAAAGTCCTTCAGTGTACACATCATAATATGTGAGTGGCAAGTTGAGGCACGGCGTGGGGATGGGGGAAATGATAGTCTACAGCTGAAAAACTGAAAAGTGGGTGGGATAATAAGACCCATTGCATCTTAAAATCAGGCTAGCACACATTTTATTTACATGTTATTGCATGCTATATGCAGTTGTGCTTTATTTTAAGCATGTTTAAAAAATAAAATTCAGTTAATAAGAAAAATAAAAGAAATATGTATTTTGGATGACCAAAAATTCCACTTAATACCCCAATTGAGAAAGTTAGTGAGAGTTGGTCTGCAGACTTGATTTTTTTTTTTTTCAAAATCAGTAAAGAAAACTTCTTTGTAATGTATAAGTCTACATGTTAAGGTGGTGATAATCATTGATTTGGGGCAAAGACAAAAATCTGCATAAAACACTCAAAATACCACTGATCTTTCCAAAACTTAGCATATGCCTTCTTTATGTTGTTTCTCACATTTCAGACTCCCAAAATGCAGCATTTGTTAATGTTAGAAAGTGTTTTAAAAGGAAAGATCAAAGGGTAATTTTGTGCGCAATAATCTGAAAAATAATATCGTTATTGAAAATATATTTATTGCTGAAAGTTCCTTGTTGCATAATGGAGAGCGAGCTAGCAATTATTTTTTCAAACTCTTTCACACATTATCAGGCTGAGCATATGAAAAAGATGCGGTCTGTGTCCAAATTGTTTTGTCAAAACACACAGGTGAGACAATTTTAACAAAGTTGAACAATTTCATCTACACACCAGTGTGCATGTAGGTAATGTATTATTTATACTGTAGGTGTTACATAGGTATGCTTGCCTACCCTATATTTAATAAATGCATCCAGTGTACATTACCTTGTACATGGTTGAACATTTGAGAAAAAGCTACCGTTTTCATCTGGTCTACATTACAATTTGAGAAAGAGTTGGAATAAATAATTGCTAGGTTGCTCTACATTATGCAATAACGCACAATCAGTACTACGTAAATTTTCAATAACGATGTTAATTTTTTTGATTATTGAGCAGAAAATTACCCTTTGATCTTTCATTATAAAAACACTTTTTTAAGCAGCATGTAAATCTATTTTGTATTCTATACTGTAAAGAACAACAAAAATAAGAAGTCTGCTAACTTTTTGGGAGATACCTTACTTTTTTATGGTTTTATGGAGATTTGTACATTTACCATAAATCACCACCTTAATGCTATATTTATCAACATAAACTTTCCATGGAAGGTGTAGTTACCTGTCGAAAAATAGGCCAATTTGCATTGAAACCGTCAGAGGTCCTTTTCTCCTCATAGCGGATGGGCTATGTCTCCCCCGGACGGCAAACACGAAGTTATAAAAGTTGTCACCTTTCCATTAAAAAAATAAATAAACGTGTACCCATTTGCCTTATGCCAGAATGCCGGGTCGCGTAGCGCAGTCGGTAGGGCGCCTGACTTCCTGGGTTCGATACCCGGTCCGGCCACATACTTTCATTTCCCCTTTTGCTAATTCAAGAATGGCAGTTGTCAGTTACTGGTAAAAGTAACTGCGCTTAGTACTGGTTAACCGCTTAGGAGGTCTAAGCCTGCCCAGGAATAGTTTGGCTAGGTTAACTGACCGTCCCGATATGGCCATAGCTGTTTACCTTAAACGTTAAACAATAACACAACAACAACAAAAACAATGGATATGACAAAATGTGCTGACATTTTGAAATAAACGGCTGGCAATTTATGTTAAACCCTGTCTAAGCGTAGTAAGACTTCCACACGGCTGACAGTATCTTCAAGACATACAGTTCAGCAGTTGTTACACTGGCCAACCGTTTGAAATAAAACATCAAATGAGCCGCGACCAAACCAACAAAGTGGATGTGCACGAAGCGCAGACTCAGATCAGCCTGGGCATCCACATAATCTGATCAGAGTCTTCGCTGGCCGCATGGAGGTAGCTTAGACCCTTAGCTACCCTTTAAGCGCAAGGCAAAATTTCTGATCAGACTGGGCGGATGCCCATCCGCCCAGGCTGATCTGAGTGTGCGGTTTGCGCACATCCACTTTGTTGGTTTTGTCGTGTCGCGGTTTAAACACTCTCTAACTATTTGATTAAAAACGCATAGAACAGCAGCATTTGAGCTTCATGGACAGAAGCCATGTATGAATGCTTATGCAAATTGCACTTGTCGAACCCAATTAGTTCATTTACCGTGTCTTGTCACATTATTCTCATCCCACCTTGACGTCAAACATGAAGAAAAGTACTGAAATGTTGAAAAGTAAAAATTCTCAAATAATGACAAATATATTTCTTATTTTTGGTAAAATATGACAGAGAACATAAAACAGTATGTTTAAGATTTAAATAATACAAATTAAGAGATAGTTTTGTAAAAATGTAACAGCTTTCGTTTGTGTCAGTTGTACAGTAAATGAAAAAGAAACACAATGTTTGTTTTGCAATTATACACTGTATGCTAGTCTATAAATTTGACATCAGTATAGTATTTAAAAAAACACATAGATGTAACCAGATTGTAAACAAAAGTGAGTCATTAGAAATATGTGCTACAGAAATAAGCAGACTTTGTTACTGTTTTTAACAGATTTTACAGTTATTGACCGATTTTTACAATATATTATTATGGTCTAATAACACAGAAAAATTGAATCAATCAGATTTTAGGTCTTGTTATTATCTTAATTCTGTTATAGATGAAATAACCAAATAGTATATTTAAAAAAAAAAAACAAAAAAAAAAACAACAAGCAAATAACATATGTCCGCCAATCATGTATGTATAGTCAGAACATACTGCCTCTAGATTATTTTTGAATTGATTTGTTAAATTGATTTTAAGGGAAGTCAAATCAACTGATGCACGTGCTGCATTTCTTTTGCCTTTCGGCTTATTTGAGAACGCTTATTTAAATATTGAAAACCTGTTCCCACCTCACTTAAAGACTATTTTATCATGCATGGGTTTCTTGCTTATAAAGGATAGTGTAGTTTCAAAATGGAATGATGAAAATATCTGCTTTTCTAACATTGAGGTGTCACTACTGTGATTTAAGTCAGACGATCGAGATGCAGCACTCCAATATTCACTCAAAGGGCATACAAATGAAAGGCTTGCGATTCATTTGCCTGTAACAAATGAGTAAAATCCTGACAACAAGAAATATAAACCTACAACCTCAACATTCATGGAAGTGCAGTACAATTTGATGCGTCAGCCATTTTCCCTGATATCAGATCTGAAAAAGCTTCATATGTCTGCAGCATAAAGTGAAAGTCCTATGCACAAATTGAAAAAGATAAACACACAAAAAGGGCATAAAAAGTATTTTCCAAAATGAAAGTTTAAGCTGGACAAGAGGATCAAACCAATATTAGATCAGAAGTCACTGAACTGGACACCAGTTTAGATATGAATGAATTCATACAGAGAATTCCAGTTACCATTGATACAGTGTTGTACATGTAGCTGAATTGAAAATACTTCTTCCACATTTAACTGATGTTTAAGAAGACAGAACAGAACTGAAAAATGGTTGACATTATTTTTCATATGGTCGCAAACGGGAAGTTCAGTATTGACCATATTGCTGCACTTCTATTTGTTTCAGTCAAGTAGGAAATGTCCATGCGATGCAGATTACTAGTGAAGTTCAGCAGTTCTGGTCTGTATCCTTGTTCCATGCAAAACTTATTCGATTCATAGGTGCTTAATAAAGCAAGAAAATGTTACTAGGACAGCAATGAACAGAAATTCTTTCTCCTGACCTTGACTCAGACAATGTTGTATTTGTAGTTCAAAGCAAGAAACAAAAGACACTTACAAATAGACTGAAAACTCTCTAAACTAAAACTTGTTAAATTGCTGTAACACAACAGATAATTGCTGTAACATAAAACATGGAGTCGGTTAATTGCTGTAACACAGCAGAGAATTTTCAAAAAGCAAGTCAAAGGGAAAATAAGTGAATGAATATATCCCGCTACCTATTATTTTTCTGTCTTGGAAATCATAGGTGAACAGAAAGTATACAAAAATCCCCATTAAAATACATACCCATAAAAAACAAATAAGAGCGGAAGCGTGTACTAGAGTACTTGTCTGATAATAGCTGTAACAAACGTCGTTCAATTTCCTTTTACGTAGTAACAGAGTTGGACAACTATGGTATTTCTCTTTTCGCTTTTTGCAAACTACTTATATTTGGCGGCTACTGAATTTTGCAGATATTGTCGGTTAAAGCGAAACGCGCTAAAATATAAGTCCGTTATTTTTTTTTATTTTCTATAAATCTAAACACACACAGCATATCAGAGGTTCAGATTAAAGGCGTAAATACAGATTATTTGAGATATTTTCTCTACCGTTCCATTAAACTATACAGAGTTCCAGCCCATAAGGACTCCCTCAATGAGGCGATTTCAATTGATGACACAGTGTATTGTCTTATAAAAAAATTGAAAAATTATCACACTTTACAGCAAATTTTCCTTCATGCTATAATTAATCTGACTGTGCCAATGTGTCATTTTTATTAAACCGTGAACTTTTGAAACCGCAGATATTAAATGTAAGCGTTTACAGCTGCATTTAAGAGATAACGTGTGAACAGTTTCTGCGGCAAATGCGACCGGAGATCAGTCTAGCTGTGATTCAGCGCAGATGATTTGGATTCTACCCTGTTATTAAAACCAATCAATTACTGCGGATGAATCTTAAAAGTGTAACAGCAGGACACAAACAAGTTTTCGTTCACGCGGAGGCTTGTCTGAGTATTTATTGCACGCATGTGGATTAAGGCCTGTTTTTGTTTGATTTCAATCTCTTTCTTGTCCGAGCTAAACGTATGGATTCGGCTCATTAGGAATTGGCCATTAGTGGTGATTATCTGATTATTCTAAGAAAACTCCTATGCAATTTTCACATTTCTAGCACTGCCATTACTGCCACAATTATTTACTTTCGTTATAGAGCACTTATTTAGTAGGCTTGCATTAGGGCTAAAGGTCGATTTTCTGATATTTTTTCTTGAAATTATACTTATTTCAATCCCACAGCTAAAACAAAATCCTGAATTTCTTTATCATAATAATTATGCTGTGTAGAACGGAAACAATGTATTGCATGAACACTAAAAGGCAGTTTTATCACCTAGAACTAATCCTGTATGCATGGTAAATCTTACGGTAAAAATCAAATGGTGGACGTTTACACACGTATTTTCTATCGTATACTAAAATTATTGTTGTTGTTAAATTTTATCCTGTACTCTTAGCTTTCAGGTTTCTTACTCGGCATCCTC
Organism: Ctena decussata; assembly: GCA_963989385.1. Classification (NCBI taxonomy): domain Eukaryota; kingdom Metazoa; phylum Mollusca; class Bivalvia; order Lucinida; family Lucinidae; genus Ctena; species Ctena decussata. The sequence goes on from OZ022498.1 coordinate 13,653,597, forward strand.
GCCGCCCCCGCCCCCATCCCTTTCCTTCGGCACCTCTACCCTAACTCCACCCAGCCACTTAGCCAATTATAATGAATACCTGTGCATTTTTTTGCATGCACTTGTACACATTTGTCGGTTTGATAAGGTGGACGATACCGCCGACCTTCAACGACATAACAATCACTGACTCCACAATGATACTACTACAATTCAGGCCAATTGGGTATGGAATTCCTGTTCCATCTGCTTAAAAGACTATGATAAGCTGATCCTCTTTATATAGACCCACAAGGCCTTCAAAACAATACCAGAATCAGAACGCTTCTGTATGAAGCATGTATACTTAGCCGTTGACCAAATAACATTAGAAACAATCCTAAGCTTGTTTTCCATCGAAAAGCATATAAATGTTCTGTAATAAAGTCACAGAAAACTAAGCTACACAAAACATGACCGTAAGTATCTTGCAATTTATTGTTATGTGATTGTTTCGCACTTCAGACAGAAAAAAAAACTTGAGCCGCAACACGACAAAACAAACAAAGTGGCATGTACGCCCAGCAAAGACTCAGATCAGCCTGGGCATCCAGTCTAATCAGAGCCTTTACTGTCCGCATGAAGCTAGTTTAGACTCTTAGCTGCCTTTTGAGCGCACACTAAAAGCTCTGAGCAGACTGGGTGGATACCTCGGCTGATCAGAGTCTCTTCGATGGGCGCACAACCACTTTGTTGGTTTCTTCGTGTCGCAGCTCGCTTCTTTGGTTTAAGCTCTTCCGTCTCCTTATATCAGACCGATTTATTGTTTCGGGTTTAACGGCCCTTTGAGACCATATATATCGAGTTGTTGTTAGAATCGCAAACACAGATTTCCACAAAAAGTGTTTTTTGTCTGAGATGGCAAATAAAAATAAAGTGGCAATCGTGAAATGGGAAAGTCAAGAATGTAACACAGTGACAAACATGAAAATAAACTGCGAATCGTGAAAAATGACAATCGAAGTAAATAGAGTTTTACTCCGCTCGCCATGATACAAACAGTAATAAAATTTTGTGTTTGGTAGATGGTGAGTTTTATCGTTATTGATTGTTTACTTGAGAGAGAGAGAGAGATAGAGAGAGAGAGAGAGTTACAAACATTTAAGTCTATCATTGTGTCGGCTGCTGGGAGCTACGGGCACAGTGCGGTAGCGAGAAATGTCCTGTCGGTCTATTGTCGGCTTCCAATTCTGCCACAGCTCTAGTGCTTTGCCAACCTTAATTAATTAGTGATGACGTAATTTCAAACTGGTTTCCAAGATATCAGTTGTTACAATCAAAAATGGGTCAGATATTCTATTTAATACAAGACACTAGGGGTTCCTAAATGCAAATAAACTAATTTATTTACTTCACAGGGAGTTAGGTAGTTCAATAGATTCAGCGGTGGTAGCTGATCTATCGGTCCCGAGTTCGACTCCCGCTCGAAGCGAAAATCTTTTCAAACGTTAACGGGGCTCCACTGAAAACAAACAAACTTTCATTATCACCCTCCCATCGTCCTGAAATGACAGTAATGCAGTTGAATAGAACAGACATCCATTTGTTAACAAACATTCAAGTAACATAATCTGAAAATCGGTAAGCGGCGGCTACAGACGGTATTGCGGGCCACCAAATCCGCCTGCCTTCGGAAGGCACTGAAGGTTTCATCGGCGGCAAGTTTATATGGTACCCGATTGGAGTATTCTATGTTGAAATATGTCTGGTTACATGTAGCATTAGCTCTATGAAAAAAAACCCTATAAAAACAAAAGTCATGCAGGCGTATTCTGAGAAGCATATAACAGTAGCTACGGGAGCATAAAAAACAACATCAGTAAAAAGTGTATGCTCTCTCTCTTTGTCTGTCTCTCTTTCTCTCTATGTGAGTTCATATAGTCTCGATCTTCACCATTTCTCTTCCTTTTCTTTCAGGAGTTAAACATGTACCCAGATCATGTACGTCCTGTAGGAACTGATGTCGTGTCCAGCTAAACACCTTTATTCTCAAGAGGAATTATACGACCATTAATGTTGAAGGGAAATATACAGACACTTTGCATCTTTAATTGTAACATGGTAACAGCCGAGATTATGACACCTATATAACAGTTTCGGTGTAAAATATCTATACGCTATAGAAACAGTAAGTTTCGGTAATGATGGAATCGCTGTATAAGATTCACAACGAGTGCGCAAACTTCAGTGAGATAGGGAACCAGATGTCCCATCTTTCTGATGAGGACCGAAAACTGTTGGAAGAGTTACAGAAGCTATGCGGGGCCCAGGACACCAGTCATATCACCTGGTATGAAAGTTTGTGGATAGATTATCCCGAATACATGAACCCAAATCGGACGCTTAAATTGTACGTGTCTCCAATTCTCCTTGTTTTGGGGACTTTTGGAAATATATTTTCATTTATCATTCTAGCTAAAAACATGTTAAAAGTGTCGACTTACAGTTACCTGGCTGTTTTAGCAATCATGGATATGTTGGTGCTGTATATTGGGTTGTTAAGGATGTGGATTGGTCAGTTTACGATAGATATTCAGGATACGGCGAACTGGCTATGCAAAGCAGTAAATTTCCTTGGATACGTAAGTAGTGATTCAAGTGTCTGGCTTATTATTGCAGTTACTATAGAACGATTCATAGCAGTTTGTTTTCCACTCAGGGCTCCGCGCATGTGCAATACACAACGTGCTAGGATTGTTATTGTGCTAGTTATATTTTATATGTGCCTCGTAAATGGACATATTATATGGACAGTGGAGCTACAGTATATTTACCACAATGGATCTTACGTAACAAAATGTGAAGCAAGCGCAGATCATAAACTTCTTGTAAAAGAAATATGGCCTTGGGTAGATGCCGCAATATATTCATTTGTTCCGTTTGTGATAATTACCATTCTGAATATACTGATAATACGACAAGTGCTTGATGCCAGGAAGCAGCGTAATGAGCTGCAACAGCTGACAGTGACGTCAAAAGTTAACGGTATAGTCTACAAAACACAAGCCAAACGGCACTGTGAAGGAAGTAAGAAACTAACATGCATGTTGCTTGCCGTCTCTTTCACATTCCTTCTGACTACGTTGCCAATGAACATGCTGCAGATTGTTTCAGCATTTTCTGGACCAAAAGAGGATGAATTTGGTTCGCAGGAATATGCTCTTCGGTATGCAAAGTTTACACTGGCTCGAACAGTTGTTGAGCTACTTATGTATGTAAATCATACTGTAAACTTTTTCTTGTATTGTGCCACAGGACGAAAGTTTAGACGTCAGTTTAGAGTAATGGTGTGTTTATGTTGTCAGGGAAAGTTAGTGAGTTTCTTCAAAACAGGGAAGAAGCGGGCAACAACAGCGAGTTTCAGGCTGACTAAGTTTAATTCTGTATCAAGTCCACGAACAATTGTTATAGAATGTGACCGTAAAATGCTTCAAAATGACCAGTTATTGTAGTGACGAGAATATGTCTTGTTTGGCGATTCCGAAAACTCTAACAAACATTCGGATAGGCGTTTTCACTAATTTGCATGTGAAGCAACGTGGAATGATTTGGATAGTATGTGATTAATTAATGACACATTATTATCCCAGGAAAAAGATATATGAGCTGCAACACGACAAAACCAACAATGTGGCATGTGCGCCCAGCGAAGACTCAGACCAGCCTGGGCTTCCATCTAAGGGCCTATAATAATGCCGACAGGGAAGTCTCTGATTAGACTGGGCGGATGCCCAGGCTGATCGGAGTCTTCGCTGGGCGCACATGCCACGTTGTTGTTTTGTCGAGTCGCGGTTCATATCTCTCTTTTTTGCCATCTTAAACTACACATTATGTTTATATATCAATAGAACACGTAACACTGAACCTACTGTCGTTACCATTCCAGAAACTGAATATGTCTAGCAACAGGTCCGGTCAATTATAAGACGTATGGATAGACATTTATGATTTCCACCATGTGATACGAAGGGAAACAACTTTTCTGGTTTCCTATTTGTGATCAAGGCGACAAAACTATTCCAAACTGGAGGTCTTCCTTGAAGAAAAAGAAATTAGTATTCTCTCATTTAAATGCAGCTCCTATAGAAATATAAGACAAATTCTTATAGTTGAGATTTACAACGCTCGGAAGTGTCAAAATTCATCTTAAGATGTACATGTATGAACACACTCCAGTGGTTCTGCTGTCATTTCTTTTCGAGAACCAACTTTATCAATCCTCTATTTGGTCCCTGGTAGTTGAATCTATTGACATAAGTGGGCCTGTCTGAATTCTAGAACATTATGTCATTTAATATAAGAGCATCAACACATCTGAAAGCAAATAATGCAATGCCAGATTGGTATGCCTTTTATCAATTCATAGAAAGGTAAGATTATTACATCCCCATGTTTTTTCTATATTGTCAACGCGGAAACAACATTTAAGAGTTCCCATTTACTTCATTTGACAGCCAAATCCTTCTATAATAAATTCTTTAAAAGAAAGAATTTGTTTGTAGAAACACTTTCTTAAGAATTTACTCTACTAGAAAGGCGGTAAAACTAAAAATGACAAAGTTGCTGCCCCTAAATGTGTATGCATGTACCTCAGCAAACAGTTGTTAAACAGCTTAAACAGATTTTGATAAATTCAGTGCATATCATGGTGACTAGATTAAATCAGCAAAAGTTTACTTATGTTCTATTTTTGCGAAAATGGCAACTGCGAAGTTCTACAAAAATTAAACCAGTCGTAAACATTTTTATTAGTGTGTATGGAGTCTGGAGACTCATTCGGGGGGAATACTGACATTTTTCTTAATTCAACGTCTTTCTCTACAGCTGTCAACTTTAAAAGGAAAAAAATACCCCCCCCCCCCCCTACCTCTTCAAGTTGTTGTTTCCCTCCGAGAGCAGACCTCATTTTGGAGAGACTTTGTCATCCAAGGAAGACCACAGAAAGTCGCAAATGTTGTTCCCCTTTGTAAAATAGAAATTGCGAAAAAGCCTGTAGATGTAACATAGTCATTGCTTGAATGATTCGGCCACGGTTAATGATGCGGAGGTGCTGTGTCCGTCCGCAGTAAGCTTTATGCTACCGAGACGTTGCCAAAAACGTTTGCTCAGATCACGTTTAGTTAGGTTCTTTCAATATAGAGTTATGTATATGAAGTCTTTGCAATATTAAATGGGCCACAACACGACAAGTTTAAATATAGGTAATGGTCAGAAATTAACACAATCAAATCACACATCCCGCTCTTAAAACAACAAAAGTGCATGTGCGCCACGCTAATATTAAGATGACCCTTGGCATCCGTCCACTTTGATCAGAGTTTCGTTATGCCTAAAAAGGTAATTAAGGGTTTAAGTTACAATGTACATGTACCTCTATGCCGACAGCAAAGACCCTGATTAGACTAAGCGTTAGCCCAGGCTGATCTGAATCTTCGCTTGGTGCACATGCCAATTTGTTGATATTCTTGTGCCGTGGCTCACATAACTTATTTTAGAAACTTGCACCATCAAATTTATTATTAAATACGCGTATTTAAAAAATCGCCTCAGTTGCCGAGAGTACAAAATTTGACTGTAGGAAATAAAAGTAACTTTTTTCTTATCAAATAAAAGCATTTTATTCAAACTTTTGTCACATGCAATACAAACTGGCCAAAAGAAGTTCAGGTCCATCTTTTACCTCATAGGTAATCACAAATGCACTGATGTTTAGATGTACAGTATATTTTATCTGCATTAGTAAGATCGAAATAAATTCTTATTAACAAACAAGGACATTTCATTTTGGCATTTTAACATTGCGCCTGCCTATAAATAAAGTCCCGAACCTACCGTTTCTAGACCAGTTTATATGAAACAAAATTCGAGAAAATAACCAATCGCAAAATTTTACCATTTAACTGTACTCTTCTGATTTAGACCATTATCAGATACTGTACCGCTATGACTGTGAATTATCTGAGAGCAGATTTTCTCTTATCCCTCACTTCTTCAAGCAACATTTTCCTCCAAAATGGTAGTGTGTAGTATGATTACCTATTTCAACCATTCCTTTACTGGTTGTAGTCTAGTCCAAACCATAACCTCGCAAGGTTGTTTATGCACATTAGCGACGTTGCAACAATGTATCTGCGACTGTTCATGTTTTCACTTGAGATCCATCATAGTCCATTCATTGATATTGTCTTACAACTTCTTCTTGTATTTCTGTCTGATTATTCTTACTGTGCACTATATTAGGTGGTCGGGTCGGGTGATGGTGCTGGGTAGCTTTCAGTGCCGGGGCGTCCTACTCAATATTTGAATAGCTGTATGGCAATTACCCTCCCTCTGGGAGACGGGTAAATTTAGACTGAAATAATGTCTCAAAGAGTCGTCAGTCGCATCTTCAGAAACGGTAATTTATTATAGAATTCCGCATACGACATGCCTATGTACTATGAACTAATGGTACATGTGTCTACATATTTTTCTTTTGCGACAGCGACTTTGCATGTGTGCAAAGGCAAATGCGTTTATGCTCGCTGAATACCGTCTACTCTGTATTTATCCACTCGCTGTCCGAATTTACCCGACTTTCCTATAATTGATGCTAATTTAGAAGGTATACAAATAACGAAAACAGAAGAGTTGCCAAATGTGTACCTTTCACCTTTAAGAAAGCAATTTGCATGAAACAGTGAACATAGCCCTGTGAATACCACATTGTAGATAGCCCGCTGCCAGTATATGGGCATTGTCTTGTGCGTGTGCAACAGTAATGCAGTACAAAGTACACAGTAAAAATGAAATAGGAACATTTGTACGGTAAGAAATTACATTGTAACCAGCGAAACTTCTCCTTGTAAACAGCTAAATGCTTAGTTGATTCAGACGATCGCATATGAATGTCGGATTAGTAGAAACTGTGACAAAACAATACATAGGGGAAAATTCTTTCCATGTTCAATGGACCGTATTATTTGCAAATAATCTTATAAAAGACACCGTCACAAAGAAACTATCAGAAAATGGCCATTAAACGATCATATTCTATTACCACGGAAACCAATTGATACGATGGTGACTGATGATTTGGAGCTGATACATTACTGTGTTATAGCCAAACATTTCTGATAATGTGGTATGTTTGAGAGGGTTCCCAATATTATATTTTGCTTTTTAATTGAATCTTGAATTGCCATGTCTTGTTAATGTTTTGTTATTTTTGACGATGATGGAATAAATGTTTCATAAATGATTGATATTTTTACGAATTATCTTTGTACATTCCTTAGGTTGTGCCAAGAACAATGTTGATTTACGGCTTGCACGTAGACAGGGGTCGGACGTATGGATAACCATAGTCTTCCCTGTTCCTATTCAGAGTCCTACATGTAGCTGTATACGGAAACACTCTGTTTCATAGTTGTTAAAACAAAAGAGAGTTATTGTTCGTGGTGAAATCGTTCAACTGTAGAGTATATACAGTCATAACACACAACAACAATTTCTACCGTAAAGATCCTAAGTTTTAGGACACATAGGTCTGTACAAACAGTGGAAACCGAGAGCAGACTGTTCCTTAAGAACCAAAATAACCAAGGTCTTCACAGTTTCCATTCCATCTGCGCATTTTTGTAGGCATTATTCTATTGTAATACCGGAATAACAGGAAAATAAATAATAGGGCAAAGTCCGGTTGTGCTTGCAGCAGGTGCAGAATTCGGGCAGTCTGTTTTGGGAGTATTTTTGAACTTAAACATTGTTTTTCTAAAAAAAAAACGAAACGGTGAAATGTTGTTTTCTTTTGTTTTGTTTTGTTTTATTCTGTAACATACAATGTAAGTTTTACTGAAATAATATGCATAAGCTTGCCCCATCGGTTAAATATATTTTATGACGTTTTTTTCATGAAATTCAAGTCTCTTGCATTTAAAAAAAAACAACAAAAATTATACTTATTATCAATATTACTTCATTTTTTTTACCAGTTTGTTTCAGATATCCTATACTATAGATTATATGATTTGCAGAAATGAACGTGCATTCATGTGCTAGAGATATGAATTTAAATGGAGAATGTGTAAAAAAAAGTATGTAAAAATACAAAATATTGTTTTTTAGGAAAACAAAACGGTGATTGATTAATTGATTGTATATGGTTTAACGGAAGAAAAGAGGCTGTTAGTGATTGCACTGATTGTCAATGAATCTCGGCGGTAGCGCCCGCATTATCAAACAGGCAACTCTGTACGCAAAACACAGCATACTCTGAGGAAATATGCCTAATATTGGTTCTTACCAAGGATCTGTGGTTTGTTAAAACAAGCACGACGGGAAAAACAACAAGATAAAAAAAAGAAATAATTAAAGCAACACAAACAAGAGGGCCATGAGGCCCTGAATCGCTCACCTGAACAATTGGCAAGGTGGCTTTTACTTATCATGTATGAAATTGTCAAAATATGAGTTTTGGGTCAAAAGTCAAAGAATGACCACGATCACTTGTCCTCATAAATCTTCATGTACTCATTAAGACAACCATATATACCATTTTTAGGCCAAAATCTTCAAAACTTTCCATGAAATCTTATGGTCTAGCATTTTCCCATATTTGACCATGCCGCAAAAAAGGTCAAGGTAATCCCAAGGTCACCATTTGAACAGTCTTGGTCAAGTTGGTGGTACTCTAGTACTCCATGCTATTTACCAAGTTTCAAGGCCATAGGTGTATTGGTTCTGGAGAAGAAAAATATTAAAGATTTATACCATAAGTGGTTACGGCGGCCAAGTTGGTCATGTGACCTGGACCGTTTGAACAAATTTTCATTCAATCAACCCCTGGAGGCTCTATATGAAATGTGTTCACAATTGGTCCTTTGGCTTTTGAGGAAATGGTTGAAAATGTCAAAATATGAGCGATTTAGATCAAAGGTAAAAAAATGACTTTGACCTCTTGTACTCATAATTCTTCATGAACTCATTAAGACAACTGTATATACCAATTTTTTAGGCCAAATCTTCAAAACTTTCCATGAAATCTTATGTTCTACCATTTTCCCATGTTTAAACTGGCTGTAAAAAGGTCAAGGTCAACATAAGGTCATAATTTGAATAAACTATATAGTACTCAAGTACCCAATGCTACATACAAAGTCTCAAGGCCATCGGTCAATTGGTTCTGGAGAAGAAGATTTTTAAAGGTATTTACCATATATGGGCATGGCAGCCATGTTGGTCATGTGTCCAGGACCGTTAGAAATTGTTTTCATTCACTCAACCCCTTGAGGCTCTAAATGAAATTTGGTTTCAATTGGCCCAGTGGTTTTAGAGCAGATTGTTTGAAATTGTCAAAATTTGAGATTTCTGGGTCAAAGGTCAAAGAATGACCTTGACCTCTTGTACTCACAAATCTTCATGTACTCATTAAGATGATTGTATATACCAATTTTTAGGCCAAAATCTTCAAAACTTACCATGAAATCTCATGTTCTAGCATTTTCCGATATTTGACCTTGCCGTACAAAAGGTCAAGGTCAACCCAGGGTCATAATTTGAACAATCTTGATAGTACTTGAGTACCCAATGCTACATACCGAGTTTCAAGGCTATCGCTCTACTGGTTCTGGAGAAGAAGATTTTTAAAGGTTTTTACCATATATGGGCGTGGTGGCCATGTTGGTCATGTGACCTGGACCGTATGAACAAATTTTCATTCCCCCAACCCCTGGAGGATCTATATGAAATTTGTTACAATTGGCCTAGTTGTTTTTGAGGAGATTGTTTGATATTGTCAAAATATGAGAGTTCTGGGTCAAAGGTCAAAGTATGACCTTGACCTCTTGTACTCATATGTCTTCATGTAGTCATTAAGATGACTGTATGTACCAATTTTTAGGCCAAAATCTTCAACAGTTTCCAAGATATCTTATGTTGCAGCATTTTGCCATATAAAAGCATAAGGGAGCAAATTTGATTTTACCGTAAAAAAGGTCAAGGTCAACCCAAGGTCATAATTTGAACAATCTTGGTAGTACTTGTGTACCCGATGCTAAATACTAAGTTTCAAGGCCATCGACCTATTGGTTCTGGAGAAGAAGATTTTTTCAGGTTTTTACCATATATGGGCATGGCGGCCATGTTGGTCATGTGACCAGGACCGTTTGAACAACTTTTCGTTCCTAAGGTCCCAGGAGGCTCTCTATGAAATTTGGTTACTATCCGCCGAGCGGTTTCAGAGGAGAAGTTGTTTGAAATTGTGGACGGACGACGGACGGACGTACGACGGACGACGGACGACGTACGACGGACGACAGAGCCTTACCATCCTATAAGCTCCCCCGGAGCCGCTGGCTCAGGTGAGCTAAAAAGCGTCACTAAACTCCGTTCATTAATTCTGAAACTGGGTTTTTCGCTGCTCACACATTTATAATCTAATCAATCCACGTAACATTGTGCATAGTGATAAAGCTTGACTTCCGCCGATTTCTCATAAAGGTCTCGTGTATTTTAGCCTGCCGTCTAAAGCTGCAGTTACATGCACGAAACAGCAAATTTCAAAAACGTGCCCGCAAACTAAGACCATTTGATGAAAATTGACAGCCTTAAGTCATACATATTCAGATACGTTCCACGTGGATATCACGCTGGTCATTCGAGTAATAACTGTTATCCCTCCAACAAAGTCACATTGAATAAGAAAAAACAAGCGTTTTGACGTTCGGCTACTTTGTAGCTCAGAAAAAAATACCAAGCTAGCACATGAGCTACATTTTTCAGTTTTGACAACTCTGGATTTTAGAATTAAAAATCAGACCCAGTTTCTTTACCATATTTTGAACACTAATATTTGTTTGCGTCGTATTTTCTCGGGAAATTTTCACAAGTATTGTATACATATAAACAACGGGACACTTGTGTCATCCGACTCAGAAGCGATATTCAGGCCCATAAACGTCACTGCATTTATCTATTTCTTTTTTTTTCTATTATTTTTCTCATGGTCAGTTTAACGCAAAAATGTGGCATAATGTATCTGCGAACAGAAAAATCCCAAACTGGTCAGCTAGAGACTTTGTTATATGACTCTGTGTCCACACAATCACACATCAGATGTGCGAAAAGCAAAAGCTCAGATCAGCTTTCGCGTATATATACGGAAGAAAATATCACATGCATGCGAGTTTACCTTTGTACGTCAATGTGTATGATTGATTGATTGATTGTTTTGGGTTTAACGGCCCTTTGAGACAGTATTTCAGTCTATATCGGGCTGCAATGTCTATGAATACAGTTTCTTGGAAGTAAAAGATTTGCACGCTTGTGAAAATCTACCCTTGTATTGTACGAACAGGGAAGACTCAGATCGTACCAGAGTCTACATTTTTGCATAAACACTCTTGGGTGATATAAAAGAATGAGCAGCCTGTACAGCTGAGTATTAACAGTATATCCTTTTCACGTGACGAAAGTGAAGTATATCATGTGAATCGCGAAAAAGTAACCTCTAGCATGTGTCTTAGCTTTTCACTTTAACTCGGTACCGTGAGGTTGATCTCGACTTCCAGTTGACTCTGATCGGACTGCATCCTGTTTGCGCAAGCTGTAAAGTTCGACGATGTAGCATTTACATTCAATGTAAGATAACGCCAGTGAACATCATTACGTCGCACTTACGCTGATATGAGGTCGTTTAGACGTAGTTTGCCGGTGGCGATACTATGTTGAAACACTGAAAACCTTGTCCAGTGTGAATTTATGCGGTGTAATCAATTTCAAATTGAGACAAAATTATCTGGATGACAAGCTTGTGGTCACGCTGACTGATTTCGCACGCGCAGAGCATGTGTTAGAATATTAACCCCACCCGTACACAAAACTATTTATAGCGACCACTTTATATGGTATTAAAAGGCGTCACCAACCTGTCCGATGGACTTAGTCTCGGATTGAAAATTTGTAATTTGCAGTTTTGTCCAGGTTAGCCCAGCATCCTACACTTTATATGGTATTAAAAGGCGTCACCAACCTGTCCGATGGACTTAGTCTCGGATTGAAAATCTGTAATTTGCAGTTTTGTCCAGGTTTGCCCAGCATCCTACGAAGGACAGAGTCATAGGACACATTGATGAGAAATCGGCGGAAGTCTAGCATTATCACTATGCAAAGTCTTACCTGGATTGATTAGATTATAAAAGTATGAGCAGCGAAAACCCCAGTTTCAGAATTAATGAACGGAGTTTAGTCAGACGTGTCGCCTTTAAAAACACACAAAAAACAAAGTTTACAATTACCAGAAATAATAACAATTATTCAAAACAGGAGTTTCACCTTGGAATGGAAGCAGTAAACTTACATTAGGGCTTACGCCACTAGTACCTCACCCACTGATTCAACGGTTCAGTGGTATGTAACCATATTTGCACACACAGGGCGCCGAGTGTCCTTTCATCTTGGTTATTTCACTGCCTGATTACCAAGACTCCGCAACATGTGAAAACAAGGAAAAACCAGATACGCATTCGCATCAATCCCATCTGATCTGATCCTACATGTATATTGCTCTCATTTGCAAACTATGATTATTGCCTAACAAATGCGCAACTCTATTTACTCCCAAGGCTTGGCAAGTGGACAGCCAAACACATACCAACGCTACTCTATCCATATGTAAACTACGTCAAACCTATAGCACTGTTAAAATTAACCCATAGAACTACCAAAGAAATTCTGAATGCAGTAAAACCAATATATCCGATTGGCTGCATTCAGGAGCACTGTTATAACTCCACTAGCTCCACTGCCTCACGAAAAAACATGGTACAAAAATGTTCACACCATTCGTACGAGCCGGAGAACATCCTCATATGAGCCGTGACACGAAAAACCAACAATGTGGTTGTGCGCCCAGCGTAGACTCAAATCAGCCTGGGCATCCGCCCAGTCTGATCAGAGTCTTCGCTGTCCGCATATAGGTAGCTTAGACCCTTCACTACCCTTTGAGCATTTAACAGTGAGTCTGACCAAGCTGGGCGGATGCCCAGGCTGGTCTGAGTCTGCGCTGGGCGCACAACCACATTGTTGGTTTTGTCGTGTCGCGGCTCAATTATTATGACTACTGCGCGTCATGTAAACGAGCAACTCCATCACCGCCTTTTCAGCCCTGCAAGAGAAGCGGCCGTTTGAAGATTTTTCATGAAACTGGACATTCCCCTCGGTCATTTCCCATTCGATGGTAATTGAATATAAACGAAGCATTCATTTCGAAGGAATTCCTCGCACAGCCCCTATGGCGGTTATATCCTTTCGACGGCCGTAGCGTATTTTTACGTAATGCTGACAATTGCTTTATGGACGACCCTCACAACCTCATTTATTCAGTCATCTTATTAATGCTGATTTCTCTGTATATGCCAGACACCTGGCCTTGCGTGCACTTAGTATCAGTTCTAAAATGCATACTGGGAGGACACAAGGCGCTTTCAAATCTTGAAAAATTCACTTCTGAAACTCGGCTTTTACCTTGACTTTTTGTAACCGCCTAACTTATCTTACCAAACAAGCAGGGCCTAAAGAAAAATATGGGATAAAAAGAGCAATAAAAAGGAAAGTAAGAACAGAGAGACAAAAAATAAAAAAGAGGAAAAAATCTGTTTCAAAATCGGAAAAAAAAAAAAATAAAAAAACAATAAGTCCTTGCTTAACTTTCTTGGTAGGGCGACCCCTGCGCCGTGACCTCTGACGTCATGAGAAAGATAATGGCCATATATTGTGTAGCTAAATATGTTTCCTATCGATTGTGCTTTCGATTTTACTAATCAAGTAAGCAAGTCAAAATTAAGGTCAAATATTCTACCCCACCCCCTTTTTCAGCTAATTTCTTGAAACCTCTGGCCGTCGAAAGGATATGCCATATTTGGATGCGGCCACGGATCCGCCCGTTATTGAAGCCGGCTTTTTTCAGTATGTTAATTAATTAAAATGAAGAACCGCAAATAGCCTCTTGAGCATTGTAATGGACAATGACTGATTTGTCCAAGGTGATTCTCCTGTCATCAAAAGCCTATTAGGGCTAAAATCGGATTTATGATTCCTATATAATATCACAGGCTACGACAGTAAGTCAATAACAATTCCATTATTTATATCAAACGCGATTTCTGATATCTAGATGGTTCTCGGCTCATTACGTTTTATGTCTCTATCTAATATAATTAAATGTCTTAATGCCTGAATGTATACACTGGCGCTCACGTATTTGTACACCAAAAACGCGTTCGTACCGCGTTGCATGCGCGTGCTGCGTGCGTATCACCTAGAACCGCGCATCAGACGCGTCTAGACGCGCCCTGACGCGTCTCGACGCGGGAGACGCAAACGTTGGTTACATGAATATTCATGACTTGTTCAATACGCGTACAACCGCAGATTGTACGTTGGCCTAATTAAAATAGTTTTAAGATAGCTTAAAACAATATAAGTTACTAAGTTAATTAAATATTGTCTCGATCTCTCTATCGGGAATCTGACCGAATCGATGCGCAGAAGACGGGAACCATAAAGTAGTCCCGCATTATCTGGGTCAATTTTTACATAACAACTCGTAACGTCTCGATTTTTGAATTCAATGGGACTCATTAAACCACTATTTAGACTAACTCTATAATAGAACTTCTAGGCTTAGAAACTATACATAACTTCTATTTTTCTTAACTTCTAAGCCCAGAAAACAAACAAACAGAAAAAAAAAAGTCACAACTTATCTGGGCCAGAACACACACAGTTGGTTGGTTGATTTGATGCTTAACGTCCACGGTAAACAACTAAGGTCATGTCGGGACGGTCAGTTAACCTAACCACACTATTCCTGGGCAGGCTTAGACCTCCTAAGCGGTTAACCAGTACTAAGTGCACATACTTTCGCCAGTAACTGACAACTGCCCTTCTTGAATCAGCGGAAGGAGAAACGAAAGTATGTGGCCAGACCGTGAACACACACGGTAATCCTCGCTAAGAATTAAACTGACCAGTGAAATTTGGACCCAGACTATTATATTGAGTTAAACAATACCACAGGGTATAATCGATTCCTCTAATTTTCGCTTCCTGCAGAGACTGTACATCATATTTGGCTTCCGCCGAGACTGTCCGCGAGTTCTTGCTTCCTGCCGAGACTTCTGTACATGATAAATGGCTTCCTGCAGAGACTGTCCGCGTGATTCTGCTTCCTGTCGAGCCTCTCGGCAGGAAGCAGAGTCACGCAGACAGTCTTGGCAGGAAGCCAATTATCATGTACAGAAGTCTCTGCAGGAAGCAAGAACTCACGGACAGTCTCGGCGGACTTCACATCATATTTGGCTTCTGCCGAGACTGTCCGCGATCTCTTGCTTCCTGCAGAGACTTCTGTCCTCGAAAATTGGCTTCCTACCGAGACTGTCCACGTAACTCTGCTTCCTGCCGAGGATCTCTGCAGGAAGGTTGGTGGTATTCTTCAGGTACTCCAGTTTTCTCCACAACCAAGGCCACAAATAAGCAATTATCCTTGCCTTTGAGACAATGTAAAAACATTCGCAAGCCTGAATTTCCAATACTTTCAAAATTTCAATAATCCTGTTTAGACTAGAGTTTTAATCAGAATCGAATCAGAATTTGCTTTGAATTAAATGTTTAGACTAGCAAATCTTATTCAAATTAAAAACTAATTCGAAGTAATTAAAGTAATCCTACAGAGTACCTTGGATCGAATCCGAATTAACTTTTACTTCGGATTTAAAGTCCTGTCTAAACAGCAAACCGAAGCAAAGCCGCATTAAAATTTACTTTTGAACTGACCTCGGGCATGTTTAGGTCATGTTAACATTTGAGCAGGCTGCATTTACTTTACTGCAAAGTAACTTGCACCCAATCAAAAACATTATTTTACTTCGAAGAAACTTGCATTAAATTGGAAATGGTATAGTCTGAACAGACAAATGGGTTCTCTTCGGATTACCTTATTGCAGAGCAATCTGTGCCGAATCGAAACAGATATCCTCTACACAGAGAAAACCGTAGCTTAATTCTGTTGGGAGGGAGGTAGGTAGGGTAAAAATTCCTTTTGGGACCTAGGACTGTAGCATTTGTTCTAAACCTTATCTTGGTTGAGTTGGTTCCAAAATTTATTGCATATTTAAAGTTTTAGGGTCCTGTATTTTCATGGGAGTTTTTTTAGTGTTCTAATATTTTGGGAAATGGAGAATATTATTTGTCAACAACAGGACTGTAGCTAATTTCTTATTGTGGATTGTTGGGGGGAGAGAGCAGTTTCTTTTTGCTGTTTCTAGGGAGCAAATGTGATGAACCTTATAATGGTTCAGTTGGTTTCCAGGTAACTAAGCCTGGGTATGAGATTAAGGAGGTTGGATACACATTATTTTTTGGAGGGGAAATGGAGAATATTATTAATAGACACAGGGACAGTAGCTTATTTCTTATTGCGGGTTGTTCAAAAAGGACGGCAGTTTCTTTTGGCTGTTTCTAGGGAGCAAATGTGATGAACCTTATAATGGTTCAGTTGGTTTCCAGGTAATTAAGCCTGGGTATGAGATTAAGGAGGTTGGATACACATTATTTTTTGGAGGGGAAATGGAGAATATTATTAATAGACACCGGGACAGTAGCTTATTTCTTATTGCGGGTTGTTCAAAAAGGTCGGCGGTTTCTTTTGGCTGTTTCTAGGGAGCAAATGAGTTGAACCTTATAATGGTTCAGTTGGTTTCCAGGTAACTAAGCCTGGGTATGAGATTAAGGAGGTTGGATACACATTATTTTTTGGAGGGGAAATGGAGAATATTATTAATAGACACGGGGACAGTAGCTTATATCTTATTGCGGGTTGTTCAAAAAGGACGGCGGTTTCTTTTGGCTGTTTCTAGGGAGCAAATGTGATGAACCTTATAATGATTCAGTTGGTTTCCAGGTAACTAAGCCTGGGTATGAGATTAAGGAGGTTGGATAAACATTATTTTTTGGAGGGGAAATGGAGAATATTATTAATAGACACGGGGACAGTAGCTTATTTCTTATTGCGGGTTGTTCAAAAAGGATGGCGGTTTCTTTTGGCTGTTTCTAGGGAGCAAATGTGATGAACCTTATAATGGTTCAGTTGGTTTCCAGGTAACTAAGCCTGGGTATGAGATTAAGGAGGTTGGATACACATTATTTTTTGGAGGGGAAATGGAGAATATTATTAATAGACACTGGGACAGTAGCTTATTTCTTATTGCGGGTTGTTCAAAGAGGAAGGCGGTTTCTTTTGGCTGTTTCTAGGGAGCAAATGTGATGAACCTTATAATGATTCAGTTGGTTTCCAGGTAACTAAGCCTGGGTATGAGATTAAGGAGGTTGGATACACATTATTTTTTGGAGGGGAAATGGAGAATATTATTAATAGACACTGGGACAGTAGCTTATTTCTTATTGCGGGTTGTTCAAAAAGGACGGCGGTTTCTTTTGGCTGTTTCTAGGGAGCAAATGAGTTGAACCTTATAATGGTTTATTTAGTTTCCAGGTAACTAAGCCTGGGTGTGAGATTAAGGAGGTTGGATACACATTAATTTAGGGGTGGGGAAGAAATGGAGAGTATTATTAATGGACCAGAGGACTATAGCTTATTTCTTATTGCGGATTGACGGGAAAAGAGGGCAGTTTCTTTTGGCTGTTTCTAGGGAGCAAATGTGCTGAACCTTATTATGGTTTATTTAGTTTCCAGGTAACTTTGCCTGGGTGTGAGGTTAAGGAGGTTGGATACACATTAATTTTAGCCTTTATTGTCAATAGACAAAAGTTATTTATATGACAGTAGGGAAAGTCAGATTGTAGTCGTACAGATGGGTTCTGGGGCTTTTACTGGGTAATGGGAGTTTTTGTCATGAGCATTGCACTTAGTAGGGTATTAATGTGGATCCAGGGATTTTGGGAAATGGGCTTGGTAGGTGGTTAGCAACAGGGGCTCGAATTAGAGAAAATTAGGGGGATTTTTTTCCCTATTGTATTGGAATCTATCTATATCCTGGCAATGATATTGGTTTTGTCCAGGTATTCAAAGACTACCTTCTGTATTGTATTTGCATGTTTCTTTGGGGGAGACAGGAGCAGTCTCAGGTCTATTGTGTGATAGCCTAACTTGAATATGGTGGATTCTATGGTCTTGCCTTTGATTGTTATGGGGCCACACAGTCAAAGAAGATATGGTTGAGATCTTCTGCATCATTGCAGTGGGGGCATAGGGCGGACTGGTTACTGTAGTGAAGGCAGCCCTGCCCGCAGTGTCCTAGCCTTAGTCCGGAATAGGCTATGTCAAAACGTCTATTGAGACTATATACGTCACATTAAGGAATGAATTTCATTTTTCTGAGGTTTATCGAAGTGTAAACTACATTGGGTCACGTGCAAAGTGAATGAACCCCGAAGGGGTTCATGTAAACGTTGCTAGTGACCCAATGTAGTTTACACTTCGATAAACATCAGAAAAATCAAGTTAATTGCTTATATTTACATTCATTTCAATCAAATCTTTCATGAAAACCCTTACATAAGCGCTAAAATAGAAGCAGTGAAACATGTACACGCAGCATTTCTGCTAACAGCAGAACAGCATGCATGACGTCATGAAGTCGCTGACGTCCAATCAGGTTGTAGAGAGCCATTGTTTATTTTGACGTCATTGACGTCGCGTGTCTTAATGTAATTATTGGAATGTAAACTACATTATGTTCCAATGGTTTACTATAGGGCTTTTCAATAAATACACCAAGAATGTAAATATTGAAGTTTAACCTTTGGTTTGACAAAATGGAAGGTGTGGCCCTTGTTGCTATTGGTCCATTGGGATTGCCATTTTTCGGTTACTGCTTCATTTATTAGGGGATAAACGTCCAGTTTTGAGGGTTTGGTATGGTTGTAAGTGCCGGTGGTCAATAACTGACAACTGCCTTTCTTGAATCAGCGGAAGGAGAAACAAAGCATGTGGTCCAACCGGGTTCTCGAACCCAAGACCTCTGGCATGAGTCAGGTGCCCTATCGATTGCGCTACTCAGCCCGGCACCTTCAGTTGTAGGAGTTTAATTCCACATTCAATTTCTAAAGCATTAATAGGGGTGGAGTGGTATGCCCTCTTGCCATACGAAGTGCTAAGTTGTTTTGGATGAGGTCTTGAGCTTTGAGAGTAGATGTTTGGGTGCCGAGTTATAAGCTTGCGCACCGTAATCGACTTTTACTGAGGATTAGGGCCTTATATAATGTCAATAGGATTTTTTTATCTGCTTCATAGGAGGTGCCTGAAACCATCCTCCTGAGGTTTAGGTCTTTATTACATTTTTCAATCAGATTTTTAATATGCTGACCCCGTGTTAGTTTGCTATCTAGGATCATACCCAGGAAGGTGATATGGTCACTAAATTCTATTTCTGTCCCAAAAAAGGGAGAGTTTTTGAAGTGATTCAATATTAAGTATTTTTTTTTAGTGAAAATTATAGCCTTTGTCTTAATAGTGGGGATTTTGAAGCCCCAGAGCTTGGACCATATCTTGATTGTCTGGAGAACTGATTGGAGTTTTACGAGAGCATGTTTGGGAGAGGAGTGCTAGGTCCAGATGGCACTGTCATCTGCTAACTGAGAAAGAGAGAGGTTTGGGTCCCCCCCCCCCCTCCCCAGGGCATCATCAAGGGTAAATTATTACAATGAATAGGATAGGGCTGAGGACACTGCCCTGGAGACAGCCATTTCCAAGTCATGTTGATCAGAGGTTTTTATCCCCCACCCCGACTTGAATTCTTTTGCCGTTTAAGGAGTTATGAATGAAGCGGAACATATTTCCATTGATGCCGAATTCGTTTAGCTTGAAGAGGGTCCCTGAAGTCCATATAAGGTCAAATGCCTTTTTAAGATTCAAAGTGACTGCCGCCTGGCCTTATTAATTTCAGATTCCACGATTTTAATTTCTGGTACGAAAGGAATTTATGGCTGAAGAGTGCGATTTATTTCCACTTCAGTCACTGCTTCAATGGCGAAGTGTCATAGGACTGTCCCAGTCGCATTTAGTTTTGAGTTGCCGGTCGAGTTTCTAGGCTTCTTTTTTTCCTTTCTTTCCCATTATGGTTTAAGTAAGACCAAATGAGCATTCGACATCAAGCTTGATGTAGACTAATGGCTCTTTCTTTCACATGATTTACTTAAAGTTGACCTCATTAAAATGCGCATTCAATACGCGATTTTGATTGGTTCCCGTACGCGCGCGTTGAGACGCAAAGGACTACGTCACTACCCGTATCATGTGCGCAATTTTGATTGGGTCCATGAAATTTGCATAAAATGCGCGTTGCACGCGTCGCTTCGCGGTATACGCAAAACTGAGAACGAATTTTCATTGGCTACTAAAATATTCGCGTCCAGAATTACCGCGTATCCCGCGCGCATCAACTGCGTCCCCGACGCGTTTTGAATGTGTACAAATACGTGAGCGCCAGTGTAATACACACTGTATTTATTTTGAGAGAGAAAAAAGGCAAAAAAAAAACAAAAAAAAAAAAACTCAAAATTCAATTGGTCGAGACCACTATGGTCATACTAGCGGCTTTTAAATAGCATAACCTAGAGTCCTCAACTTCTCTTCATTACATACTCAAAGGATTTAAAAACTTCCACCCTATATTTTTGAATATCTCAAAAATAAATGCAGCTACGTCCACCAAAATTTCACAACATGTATATTATTTTATACCTGATTATGTCAGTATTACGAATTTGAAATCGTTTAACCGAATCGGCCAGAAATAAGCACGTGTTCCTCATGTTTTTAGTACAGTTTACATACACACGAATCACTTCCTGTATACAATTTTCTGAGGAAACATTTGTCTTACAATGGCAAATCAACTTTTTAAGGTTTGAAGTCGGTATGTGGCTTTAATTTGCATAGGCGCCTAAATATCGCAAACGGGTACAGGTTTTGGGGCAAGTTAAATGCTGAAATTTCAAAACGTGACGTCGCAAGACAATTTTATGTGTTAATTACGGCAATTTACAATCTCAGACGACGTGCACGGTTTACAGTAAGCTCTAAAGACCGCCAGAATAGCAGCCAAAGGAGTTAAAGAAACAGAGGCCTTGTCTCCGTAATAGGTTTTGCGCGACAGCATCGGCTGCAATCATAATTGCAAACCTACTTGGATGACGTAACAATATATAGACAGTAAGAAATCGTCTAAAGGAATGTTGCATAAGATAACAACGTCATCTCTTTATGCATTTCAGAAATGTAACGCTCTTTTAATGACGTCATTCAAGTAAATAATTCAAATAAACTGCATAATCTTTAAATTTGATGAGTTTCAAGCATTTTGTCATAAAATGTTAAACGCTGTCACGCATGAAAGGAACAACAGCCAGCTATTAAAAAGTGGAAGTTTTTAAATCCTTTCAGTATAGTTCTGTAGTTACTGTTTGTGCTGGGATATGAAACTTACAACGTAGAGGTCCCTACACGGACCGAGCGCGTACACTTACAATTTTTAACAGCATTAGATTTAAGTCCGCGGTCGCATGTGCATAAAATTATATCATATTCCAATTCGTCATTCAGATGTTATTCCATTTTGGTAACATAAACTGGGTGGCTGCTATTGCAAGTAAGTGAGAAGGCCATGTTTTGCTTGCAAAATGGCAGATGGTTTACTCCGATTTTCGCCAATCATTGCTTAACGATCGGGGCGACATGCTGAAATGTTCATAAAATGGTCGTCAGTCCCATACCAGCATGTTATCATAAAAATACTGAGAGACAAATGAAAGTATACACATTTTGAATACATATATTTTACTCATTTCTCTTGGCTCAGGCCTGAAATTTTGCATAAGTTATTGTTACTCAAGGTACATCAGTGTGGTGTAAGAATATTACTTATTGTAACGCTTGATTAGTGGCACTGAACGTACATGCCGGTTTTGCACTTTCTCCACGTGCAGCAAACTGGACAATATGAGATTACTGTAAACGTGTATTTGAAATTTCGGTTGTTTTTCTAAACAACCACAATACTTCGTTTCA
This sequence comes from Ctena decussata, assembly GCA_963989385.1. Lineage (NCBI taxonomy): Eukaryota > Metazoa > Mollusca > Bivalvia > Lucinida > Lucinidae > Ctena > Ctena decussata. The sequence continues at coordinate 13,675,681 of OZ022498.1, forward strand.
TTTACATTATGGCAAGGCTCTCTATGGCAGACAGAAATCTTACGCACAGAGGCAAAAGTAGCCAGAGGCACAAAGGAAGTATGCGCTTCATCGCCAATCAGTCGTGACTCTAATGTATTTTATTAAGCCAGCCACGAGCGGTCAGCCTGTTACGACTTCAGTTTGCGCCAAAAACCATTGACGTCATGTAAATGAAACGCATACACTGTGGTTAGTTCAGAAAAATAACCGAAAATGCAAACACTGATTTGGATATCACGCACGTGCAAAAACGGCAAAATAAACATGTGCGTAGAGTGTCGCTAGTCAAGCGATTCATTTAATAATCTTACGATGTCACATGTTTCTACTTAGAGGAAACATGTATCGTGTAAAATTTTAAGCCTTAGCAGTGAATAATAAGAAAAATACCGGCATTTAAATATGTATCCTTTCTTTTGCCTCTGCGTGTGGGAATCGTGCTTGCCACAGGGAGCAATCATGCAAATGAAACGCAAACGTTGTGGTTTGTTTAGAAAACACTAGAATTTTCAAATGCAGATTAACAGCAAAATCATATTGTCCATTTTGCTGCACGCGGGAAACGTGCAAAACCGGCATGTACGTACAGTGCCGCTAGTCAAGCGTTTCAATCAGAAATTTTACTACACCACATTGATCCACCTTAAGTAAAGACAAACCATGCAGAAAATTTTAGACCCGAGCGGTGAAAAATAAGTAAAATATAGGTATTCAAAATGTGTATATCTTCTTTTGCCTCTGGGTATATATGCATGTGTCTAATGTTTACGTTGTCAACTATTAACGAGCACCTTATCACCTCTGAATAGGGTTGCTGTCATTGTGCATGCACAGAGTCAGTGTGCTAGAAGAAAGTACCCTTAAATGCACTAGTACAATAGAAAATACACACTAAATATTTAGTATGTGTGCTGTGTGCATGTAATTGTGCTTGCGCAAGTCCGCTGACATATTTTAAAACTATTAACCAGTACACACTTGTGGACACTCCCTATGACAGAATCATAGTCAATGTTAAAGAAGACAGTAAAATCTGCAGCCTAAATAGTAGACAGTCAATTTGTACGCACGCTATTGTACGTGGGAAGCGCAGATAAGGCAGCAAAAATTACGGCGTAAACATTTGAAAGGAAAATCGTTTAAGGAGCAACACAAATTAATGTATTGTTTATTTTTATCGGCCCACCTATTTGAGGTTGTGCCTTTACTGAGTGTGTATATTCCTCGTCTTAAATGTGAAATTAATGCGGCATTATACTTTGCTTTAGCTTATTTAATTGAACTTACTAAGAGTCTGATGAACCAAATCAGGACCAAAGGCTCGACCGCAAATCGGTTAAGCTCCCTTGTAATTTCATTGCTGGCCGTCTAAAGGCGGCGTTTCTGTTTTGGTTCTTCTTAGTTGTTTCACGTGTTGTTTGTTGCTTTAACAGTTTTGATTATGGTTTGTTATGTTACTAGCCCTGAAAATAAAAAGATGAAAATAGGTAGAAATAAATGTTCAAAGCTTTACGTTTAAATTGTTTTTTTTTGTCAGGGTTGATGCTTTATGTAGGACTGTTGTGTGGGCGGTGGTTGTTTATGTTGGGGTTAACAACTAAGTATCTGATGAACCGAGGCAGAACAAAAGTCGAGGGTTGGTTGACCATAAACCGGTTAAGACCCTACCCCCCCCCCCCCCCCCCCTCCTCCCCCCAGTAATTTCATTACTCGCCGCCCCAAGACGGCCGTTCTCTTTTTGTTCTTCTTGGTGGTTTTCTGTGTTGTTAGTTGCTATGTCTGTTATTGATATATTAAGATGTTCAAGCTAGCCCATTGACCATCTACATGGGATATTGCTGTTTACATGGCTGCCACTGGTGTTGTCTTTGTTGGTTACTAATTTTTTGTTGTTACTTTCCCACATGGTGTCTTGGGTTGGATCTTGGATTGAATTGTGTCAGTTCCTGAGAATTTTCCTCCTTACTTTTACTGTGACAGATCATGCAACCTTAAACACTTATGCCAAATGACCACCTTGATTAACACGTTTAAGTCGGGTTTATGTGGCTTAAATAAAACAAAGAGAATCTATAACTGGAATTAATGAATTGCACAGCCAAGTATCAAATTGAGCTCCGATTTACTCGCAAAGATGATCGTTTACACATCGTTGATTCAACATTGAATAACCGTTGATTTAACGCCATGCCGTTGAAGCAACGTTGATTCAAAGTTGTTTCCAAATTGTATGCCTGCAGAGTTAATTAGGTGTAACTGTGTCTGAAATGATGCTTTTTGGACAGCAAAGAGTACTTATGAGGCGCAACATGACACAACCAATAAATTGGAATATGCTCAACGCGAAGACTCACGTGAGCCTGCGCATCCGCCGAAACTGATTAGTGCCTGATTGTGTGGCGGGTGGTGTGCATTTAAAGGGTAGATAAGGGTCCAAATGACCTCAATTGCTACAGCTGATCAGGCTGTGTGGATGACCAGGCTGATCTGAGTTGGTTTTATATTGTTGCGGCTCATCAAAGGACAGATTGTGACGTAAAAATGCGCGACAGAAAATATTATACTATAATAATTACAATACTGCACTACATGTCATGCTTTGCTGATTAAAAGAAGGTAGAAAAAAATCAAATAATATAAGGTCGGTAGTCTTTTATTCTTCTTGACAATGGAGCAGCTGTATGAGTTATTAATGGTAAGGTTGCTCAGGGCATTTAAGAGGCAAAATATAATATGATTTGATATTTGAGAGAATGATAATGATTCATTAGCCGTTGTACCAGTAAAGAAGAATTAACGCTGCACGTATTCTACATTATACATATCGGCAGCATAATAAATCAAAGGTAAACGTCTGGTTTAATAACAAGCTTAGACATAGTATTTTCTGGATTATAATGTTTTGTCCTTTGTGCACTGAACATTATAATGTGTCTTATCATTTATTAAATTCACTGTTCCGAAGACTACGCCTACTGTTAACAGATATACAGCCCTCCACTAACTGTAAGGTATTATCACGGTCTTATGTGGGACATTAAACACGTGCAATTTTGTTTGTGAGACTTTGTCTCGTGCTAAGTTGTCGTTGCATTGGCCAGTTATACACTATCAGATGACTTTGAGTGACATTCTCGGTGTGGCTGGGAACTATCTGTTGCACCGCTTTCTCGACAAAAACAAAATGCAAGAATGTTTATTTTTGGGGAAAATTCTGCCCGCGCAAATTACAATATTAGCATATAATCTCAACGTAAGAATATAATAATTCATTTCGTCCGTAGCCTCAGTTCTTCTTTTGCTGTCTCAGATTGTTTGCACATGACTGGTTTGGTTTCGTCATTTTCTCGTCTGGTCTTCTTTCTGTGTGCAATTGGTTTGTGGTTAGAGGAAAATGTCCATTCTTGTGCCTCGTCGTTTCTATAGTCGGGCCGCGACGTTACAAAACCAACATAAAGTTGTATGTGCGCCGCGCGAAGAATTAGATCAGCGTGGGCATCTGCCCGTCTGATCAGAGACTTTGTTTTACGCTTACAGGGTAGCTATGGGTCTAATCTACCTTCGTGCCGACAGCAAAATCTCTGGTCAGACTGGTCGGATGCCCAGTCTGATTTTAATCTTCTTGTGGTGCACATGGCACTCTGTTGTTTTTGTTGTGTCGCGGCTCATATGTCTATATGTTTAAGGAAAGTGGGTGCACTTTCAGGGAAAGCTACACCATTTTTTCCCGTTTGCTTCCCATCTAAATCGACATCAACTATTCTAATAGGAAAGAAATCATTTTCTTTATGTTTAGAGCCTGTTTGAGACGGGTGGTATCCTTCGGTGATGCAAACAATATGGCACGAAAGCTGTTTCCCTTTGTAAAATGAGCCGCGACGCGAGCAAACCAACAAAGATTTTTTGCGCCCAGCGCAGACTCAGATTCTCCCAGGCTGATCAGAGGCTTCGCTGTCCGCATGAAGGTAACTTAAACCCTTAGCTACCTTTTTAGCACGTAGGGAATTCACTACTCAGAATAGGCGGAGGCCCAGGGTGATCAGAGTAAGCGCTGGGCGCACAACCACTTTGTTGGTTTTCTCGTGTCGCGGCTCAGATGGTTGACAATCATGGAGACGGAGGTGTGGCCATACACCGTCAATAGTTACTGAATGCACAAGTGGATGTGTGGCGAGTTGGAGATGGATGGTGGTGTAACATTTAATAAATTGAAGACAGAAAAAGAGATCGAATACAATACATATCCCATTTTGTTTAATTGTTACCACAAACTTTTGATGAGCTTCACTTCCATAAGTGAGATTAAATTTTCAGCATATAACCGCGATGCTGCGGTGGTTCAACATGTACAATTTATATATAGATATGCCGTTTCGGAAAAACATATCTAAGATCTGCATAAATACAAAAAGTGTATGTAAGAATACAATTCGTGGTCATGCTTGTTAATATGGGCTCAATCACTAGAGTCCATGTTGCGAAAAGCTTTTATCTGCGTCAGTCAATAAGCATCTTAGAGAACCACGCTGAGGTTGACGTGGCGAATTTCTTGCTAGGAATATAATTAGAGGAAAATCAATAGTAAGACGATTTACGGATATCCGGTAATTTTGATACAGCTTTTATTAGCTACTTCATCTTTTATGTTTTAATAGATATTAAAGGGTGTTTTTTTTTTCTTCTCTTGTAATTCGGGTCGTTATTTCTTACAGAATATCAATATATGAATATTGAAGAGATGCGTTAAATGTTTAAAGTGGTGGCAATAAAAGCCGGTATCAACATACAATATATAAACCATGAGAAGTGTACAGTGGAAGGGAAAGACAGAGCCCTTCTCTTCTCTTTTAGCTGTTTCGTGACCCTGCATAATATATCGTATATGATAAAGTGGCAGAATTCAAAGCAATAACAATCTCGTTCCTAACCAGCTATCTAATTGCTAGATTGTATAATGTTAAAAGCGCTGTAGCGAGTGGTCACAGTGTCATAATTAGAACAAACGACCTCAAGCCACAGCAATATGTAAAACCCGGACTGGATTTGGACTTTGGCCTCTGAACTTTGAACTGTGCAAAATCTGGCCTTACAATTTAGACTATGTTAAACCTGAAATTTGGACTTTGGACTATACTATGTTAAACCTGAAATTTTGACTGTCGAATCGGAACTACGAATGTCAGTCAAGAATTAAAGATAATAGTCTTATATTATGGATAAAGAGAAGTATAGATACTCAACTAACCTTCAATCCTTCAATATAGTGTCCCCTGCGTTCAGTCATAGACTTCCTTTTTCTAGGCAACCTAGCGAGACCGGTTGCTAGGCAACCAACGTTTATACGTCTGACTTCGTTGGGTACGGCGTTGTTCATATGTGTCGTTGTAGCGAGTTCCTCTCATTAGCGTTTTTAGCATGGGGAACAAGTCATGGTCACCAGGACTCACATCCTGAGAATCCGGTGGTTGCCTTATTTTATTATTTCCCATCCATGTTGATCCATCAGTGACGTCACCCCGGCAGATTTTTGCGGCGTAGCGTTGTTGTGATGAAGTATGAGTAGTGCATCAGGAAACTCTCTTCGCTTTTTTATCGCAGGTCGGAAGACTGTTTGTATAAAATATGTATGATATTGTCAATTCACATTTTTCAGTTGAAACAATTTTTGATTACAGTATATCATGGTTGTCGTAGGCAAAATTAGCCAACAGCTTGATGTTTCTCTACTCACGACGAAAGTTTACATGGCTTTGGGGAGCTGTGTTGTTCCATTCTAAAGACCGTGACTTTAATTCTGGCTCATACGATCGTACCTACTGTTTCAACTGTCAGTGGCAACAATACGATTTAACACGCTTTCACAGATTCTAGCCTTTTAAACTGGTGAAAATGTCTACATACATGTAGCTATTGCAACATTTGTTTCAGTATAATTTAGTGGGTGATAGCCATACATACGACTCAGTATGTCAAATGTGTTTTACTGGACTTAAATGATCAAAAAAGCTGCGCTGTCTGAGACAAGACATATGAAATGCATTGCGTCAGATATAATCAGATTATCTTAGCAGGCAGAGATCTTGGTCCAAGGCTTATTCATATAATATCCATATTAGTCATGTCATCACGACCGCTCAAATACAGTGGCTACAAAGTAAAAGATTGAATCTGTTGAAATATGAGTGACCTTGTACAATGGTCAAGAATGCCTTGACCTTTGGTATTAAAAGTCATCATGTACTCATTTAGTTGACAGTATTTTTTCAGTAGATTTCTATATTTTTCAGGGAAATCTTACGTTTTAGCATGGTTCATTTTAATTCACAAGGTTGCGACATGTTCCTAACTACTACTGAGATAGCCCATTAACATACTTCTAAATAACCATGAAAAAAAATATGAATAACCTAATAGTATGAAAATCCTTAAATTATTAAGGGAAATTAATGGTGTTTATTTTCAGCCCATCTAACTCTTCATTAGTGGCCATTTGTAGCAGTTTATACCATAAAATGGCCTGAAATACAGTTGAAGTTAGTGTTATGACATTAAACTAATGACAATGAATATATAATATGGCCATTCCTCTTGTTTCAGTTTTTTTCATGCCCACCATTGCTTAAAAATAGCTACTTTAATGGTCAGTATAGACTAAGCACTTGACTAAATAATGGTCATTTAGTGGGATCTAAAAATTCATGGCCATTTAAACGTAAAAACATATCTTACCCATTTAACTCTTCATTAGTAGCCATTTAAAGAAGATTATACTATAAAATGGCCTGAAATACAGTTGAACTAAGTGTTCTGGCATTAAACTAATGCCATAAACATATAATGTGGCCAATTCCTCTCGTTTCATTTTTTTCCTGGCCACAATAGCTAAAAAATAGCTTCCTTAATGGTCATTATAGACTAGGCAGCTAACTAATAATGGCCATTTTTGTGGGATCTAAAATTCATGACCTTTTAAATGTAGAAAACTTGTAATTCTGTACCATCAAAACTTGATGATGGCGATTTATTTTGCTTTGTAGGGGCTTAAAACAAAAAAATGTCTCTTGTAACAGATAAGAATTTGTTTCATGGACATGATAAATATCATGCAAAAATAAGGATCATTAATGTAAAGAATTTATCATCAATATTAACAGTAATGTCCATTAACATTGCATCTTATGTTCATTAAAAAACAAGTACCACATTAAACTTATGTCGTTTTGTTCCAGGTCCATGATATACATGACTTTAAAATGTCTGGCCATTCATGTAACCATAAATACGTGAATCCGAAATTGATGACATTTAAAATTTCCATTAAAATACCAATACTAACAGAAATGACCATTACCATTGTATCTAATGGGTACCAACAGGACAAATACCGCTTGAAAATGATGTGATTTTATTTCATGTCCATGATAAACATGGCGTTATAAAGTTTGTCCATTAATAAAACAGTTAATGCATCATTAATAATATTAGTAATGGTCATGAAATAACTATCAAATAGACATTAACAAAAAGAAACGATCGCCAATTTCCATTTGACGGCCTCAGTGGAAGCTTAGTTCAGCTTTCAAATACCGGACTTTCATTTTCACTGACTTTTTCCACTGATACATATGGCGGGTGTATTATAATAGGCAGGTGATGCTTGCTACTCGCGAGCACCTGCTCACACCTCTATTTTGGGGCCCATGTCTGTGTCTCTAGTACATGTATATTCCTGATTTGTCAATGTTAAAATGGCTCACGAGTTCGTACTTATGATTGGGTACTTTGACCACTTACCTTCTTTGACCAATTTCAACGTTCCTTGATGTTACAGTGTGCTATGTCCGCTTGTGTAAGTTCTTTCGGTCACCTGTTTTGCTACCAAATCTGCCTTTTGGTTTCTTTTGTAAGTTAAATCCGTATTGGTTTTGAGAGCGGGATGTGGGATTTTATTGTATTAATTCCTGATCATTGCCTATCTTTTTAATTTTCATTTATAAAGGAAGCTATGTTAAAGTGTTCAGTTTACAAAATAAACTATTGAGACAAGCGATGATAAATTTTCAAAACAACCATACCTAGGCAAATACTGGATTATGTTTTATATTAAAGATAATAAGTATGAGGTTCCAAAGTTAATAGACGTCACTGAAATGCGAAAAAGATCCATACTTTATTTATACCACTACCTAGGTCAAGAATCTCTTTGCTAGCATTGTATGACGTTCTTGGAGTAAAGAATTGTACTATATAAAGGGTCTATGAAAAGACTGTTTACTTTAATATTGTGATTGCTTTGTTAATTATGGTCTCTACTACAGGTAAGACGAGAACCCGCATCAAGCCTCCTCCGGAAACTTATTCAGTTGACCATCAGAAAAGAAACAATAATCAATACCTAAGGAAGAGAAATGAAATCCGGTATTTTATTTCATTATGAGAAAATGTACAATTAATGTAGGTTCTTAAATAAACATTGCCATAGAAACTGGCTCTTTACTGTGCTTGATCATATAAACAGTATTAGCTGATCTGGAAGAAATACTCAGAAGCTGTGATTTAAGACTCCCGGATCCTTTGCAAGATCCTTCGCACTGTAGATATCTCTCCCTTTGCACTGTAGATCTCTAATTCTGATAGGATACTGGTAAGATATGAAAATGCTAAAATGATTTTGAAAATGCAAAAAAAATCATTAACAGTGCATACTTGGCTTTTTGCTTTTCGGTAATTTGATCAGGATGAAACTATATTTCATTTTAGTTTTTTTAGTATTTTCTTTATTTCTATTTCTAGTCTTAATAATTTATCTACTAAAATGTAAGTTTATTATTTTTTTATTTATTTATTTTAGTCAATATTGTATTAGTTCTGGTCAAATTTCCTTTTCTAAATGCTAACATAATCGTTTGATGTTTCGGTTTTCATTTTTTATAATCATTTATGATTCATTTACATCTTAAGTTGCCGAAAGGCAACAACGCTCAGGTAAAACAAATTATGCAATTTTAATGATTATCTCTCAATATATATATAAGCCAGGAATAGACCCCACCTATGCGACATCACGTCAATATATTGCTTAGCTCATTGATGCCTGACAGACTATTCTACCCTGATACACTGGATATGTTGTCATTTAAGGTGTATTTGGTTTGGTTTAGTATTATGGCGTTTTTCCTTTTTTGTTTGTTTTAAAGAAATGTATCTTTTTTCCCCTAATTGAAACATTGTAGATTTTTTTATCAGACGCCGCATTCTGCAACCTGTGATCTAGGCTTGCATAAATTACCAATATCTCGTTTATGAGACGCTAGGCATAAACGATTACATGTATCTGAGAAACGCAACGAAACTCTGTGAATCTTTGCAGTCTACTTACAACCTTCGGTTTTACGTCTGTACATTTCAGCAGGGTCTAATACGGTACGTGCGGACAGCACATCCTTTCAATCAGACCAGGTGAACCACAGGGTGATCTGAGTCTTTGATTATTTTATATTCCTTACGCACCCTTAGCTTGTCGCACTATGCCATATCTTTCACATACAAACACACTACCAGGGGTAAAAGTATGCACCAGAAACACAAATATAATCATTATTATATAACATATCAATGCACCTTCACCAACTTTTGTCCGACAGATGCGCATTACTGTATTTGCGAGGGACGATTGAAAAGTTCTGAGCCAAAGCTACTTCTAGTGAATCTGCCCGTGCGTGCTCAACCTCAACGTTATAAGTTTTGAAAATGTTTAGATATGTTATTCCATTTTGATACATTAGGATACAAAAACTGGGCTTCAGAAATTAGAAGTATTTTATCAATAAATGGTTTCCTGTATGTCTGGGAGGACCAAGGTGTTCAAAATGAAGGAGAATTATTGCGCAGTTTTGAACAGAGAATTAAGGATCAGTTTTTGCAAGTATGGAAAACACAAATAAATGAAAGTAGGAAATTGTCTTTTTATGCACATATTAAAATTTATCATTGTTTCGAAAGTTATTTAGACATCTTGAAAATCAGTAAATTTCGTAATGCTTTGTCAAGTCTAAGGGTTTCTTGCCATGTTTTAGAAATAGAAAAAGGGAGGCATGGGGGCATAGAAAGGGAAAACAGAAAATGTCGATTCTGTCCGGATTGTCTTGAGGACGATTACCATTTTATGTTAATTTGCAAACAATATGAAGATTTGCGATGGGACTATTTACCATCTAAATATTTTAAATCGCCAAATTTTCACAAACTTTCCATTCTTATTTCTTCGAAAAAAGAACCGATTATTAGGGATATTGCTTTGTTTATATATCATGCTAATTTAAGGAGGTCGAATCTGCTTGCAAATAGGACTTAGTAATTGACGTCATGCAGGTACCAAACTGTATGTTTTGTATATATGTTGTATTTTTCTGTGTTGTGGGCCGGTGGCCTTTATCACGAAATAAACTATATATATATATATATAAGTTTTCAGTCACTAGCTTTCGATGGAAGTTTCAAAATGTTTGGGGACAGTTTTCCTTTTTACAGCGCCTGAAACACAAGAGGAGGCATATTTTTAAAGTAAAAAGATATGCAATGATAGGAATTAATACAATCAAATCCTCACATTCCGCTCTCGAAATCAATAGGGAAAGAAGCACATACACACAGAAATTGACACAAGTTTACGAAAGACACGCACAGTAAACAGAATGAGCAGCTCTTTCCCAAACAGGTGGTCATTCAGCTACCCCAATAACAGCATCAAGATCTATTTTCACTTATGTTTTATTTTAATTACAAAACAAAACAAAACAGAAGGTAGATTGGGCAGCAATACAGGTGACCAAGCTGCCAGAGACCATAGTAACATCTAAAATCTATTTGCCTTGCATGACTTTGAAAAACTCTTCATTCATATTCTACAAGCTTTAAATGGTTTTTGTTGTCGTATACATGCAAAGATGATGATTCGTCAATGGTTTGTTGGAAATGCAAAATATGTTGACATCTGATGGCTTTACCGTAAACCCTTAAATCTTGCAACCCTGAAAGTTAGATACCCATATTCTGTTTTTGTGGTTATAAGGAATATTGTGAGCAAAACCAAACAATGTTTACACATAAATAAGCATTGACACATCTTATATAATTTTCATCAACAAGAGTTAAAAGATATCCACTCCCATGCACGCGGAGCATGCGACTCCGACTTTGCACTATCTGCAGAAACTCTCAAAATAGACACTGCCTGAAAATTTAAATGTTGCTTTTTATTCTGAAAGCGAATGAATATCATCAATTACAGGGATACTGTATGGCATATATTATTCGAAAAACAATTGCAAAATGTTAGACTCTACTAAATTATGGTCGGCCAAAGAGTTATACAGTGCACTCATGGGGGTTGTAAAAGGTGAAGTGATATCCAACTGATACTGACGATAAATTCCCGAAATTTGCAAAGTGTTGTTCTGTGGAATGGGCGTTTAAAATGAAATTAAATCTACTCTTAAGGTTTCAAATCATGGTGGGGCTCTGAAGTTTTCAGTCGCCTCTCGTACCTTCATCAGTGTTGCTAAACACCAAAAGTTTGAAACAGAAAGACGGCGGGAAAATCTGTCAGTTTTAGATCATGGAACTGAAGCATTGACTCATGAATTAATGATATCCTTGAGGACAAACTGGCCATCAGCAGTGGACTGAGAAAGCTGAGGACTCTATGCAATCGAAGCCAGAGCAAAAATTTACCGTGCGTAAGAAATTTATTTTGTAATAAATTTAGAAGAGTATCCCCTCATTTAGTTTGAGGCCCCACTCACGGCCGTGCATTTTAGAGGAAAGCAAATTTTTTTACTGTCTCTGAAGCTAATAGTCTCCACCTACTTAACATACACGTATTTGAACAAATTGGTTGGTACGAAGATAAAATTGATTCTATCGTGCAATGAGTTTAGACGATAGAATCTACAAGATAGGTTAATTAAAGTTGGCATTTCTTTTAGAACTAATTACTCTACGATCTAATTCGCATACAACTGTAAATACGGGCGTGTTAGTATTATTCTTGTCAGCATCTAATTCAAACTCTTACATAATTATCCAGACCTGACGGAGTTACAACAGTTCTATCAACTGGCAATACTAATTAATCTCTGACTTAAAGGTCTTGTGGCCAGTGACCTTTTATATTAATATCATTATAACTATCATTCATTTGCTTATAGATTTGTTGACATACAAAAACTATGTGTAATTTTGTTGACTTTGTCTATGTGCTAACCCCTGTTTATCACTCACATACTGCCTCATACCCGTAACTCTTTGGTTTAATGTTGTTAATGATTTTCCTGCATTCGCACATTGATAAAATATAAAACTAGATATTTTTGTCTTTTTTAATATAAACAGCTTTCATCCTATCCCCAGACCGTCGTCAAAATGCAGGTGAAGGTATGGCTCTCACGCTCGGACCATCAATGGCAATCCTTTATACTTGTTCCAAGTTCCGTGAATATATCTTCAACGGTTTTAAAGTTATAGAGCAGAAACTTTTTTCCATACTTTGATTTACGAAGGGAGAAAAATTTGTAAAAAATCTAGATGGAGTGATGGTACCTTTTCTTTTCACTTCATTTGATAATTCTTTATATATGTACCAAGTTTCATTAACTTTTCTTCCTTGGTTACAATGTTATAGAGCAGTCACGATTGCCATACTTCGTATTACGAACAGACATTATTCCGTAAAAACTGAAGGATGATGCTTTATATTTGTATCAAATTTCGTGAAAATATTTCAACGGATTTTAAGTTATTAAGCGACACTATTTCCATACTGAAAATTACAAAGGAGCATGATAGTATCAAAATGTGGATAAGTTATGGTTCTTGTTATTCGAATAATTTCTGATGATGATGTTATTTGCACCAAGTTTCGCGTAAATATCTTTCATGGCTCAAAAGTTATAGAGCGGACACACTTTCAATACTGAAAATTACAAAGGGCCGTAATTTCGTTAAAAAAGTAGTTATTGCTCTTGTTCTCTGCACATTGTCTTTTGATGCATACTACTTTGACCAAGCTTTGTGAAAATATCTTAAACGGTTCTACATTTATATACTGGACACGATTTCAAACTAAATATTACGATGGGGCATGATTCCATAGCAAAGTGTAGGTGGAGTTATAGTTTTTGCTCACTCTGCACATCGTCAGATGACGCTTAATATTTGAAACAAGTTTCGTACAAAAACAATTGAACGGTTTAAAATTATGGAGAGAAGATGGTTTGGGACGGACAGACAGACAACAGATAATCAATTATGGGCGAAACAACATCTCCCCCATCCCTAGCCACAGAGGGAAGAGAGTTGGGTAACACGATTCGTATAGTTACAAATCAGCAATCTTTATAATAAAAGTGCTATATCCAGTACAGAAAACACAGAAAAGAAACTAGTTCCAAGCTCTTCCAGGTGACGGTTCTTGGGATTATGTATAATGTTGATAAACAAATATTTTCCATGCTTACTTATTCAGATGATATCGGATCTGCTCCGCATTGAGGTCTTCTTCTAGAACATATGAGCCATCACATTTAACATATAAATCAAGGAATAAAACTAGGATTAGACAAGGATGAGAACTGAAAGAATCATACACACTAAATTTCGGAAGTAAAAGAAACCCAGCACTCGAATTCTGAGGAGTCCAACCATTTTCTCATGAAGAGTACAAAGGTGTACCAAACACCAAACAAACTAAATTCAATATACGTATTTAAAGAGATTTTACTTTAAACTGAAATTCTCCTTTTGATATTTTTTATGGTTATCTGTACGGCATAATTTAATGCAGTAGTGTGCATCATGCGCTGCCTACTCAGAGAACTGTTAGTAAGTAATTTTCTTTTCACTGAATAATAATGCAAACGAGTTTTCTCTCTTCGATCTTCTTCCTTTATTTACAGTTGATTTCGTGCAGAAATTCATGCAAGTACATGCTGAGAAACTTATTATTGACGTTGCTTCAGAGTAAAAATACACAATTAGTTCACGTTTAATGACAGAAAAATAGCAGCAGAGCAGTTCAACAAGAAAAAAACGTGTCGTATAAGCCGCGACATGACAAAACCAACAAAGTGCCATGTGCCCACAGAGAAGACTCAGATCGGTCTGAACAGCCGCCGAGTCTCATCAGAGTCTTCGCTGTGCGCTTAAAATATAGCTAAGAGTCTAAGCTAACATAATGCGGAAAGCGAATACTCTGACTAAACTGGATGGATGTTTAGGTTGATCTGAGTCTTTTCTGGGCGCATATCCACTTCTTTGGATTTGTCGTGTCGCGGCTCATTTATATTACAAGCGACAATCGCAATTCAAATATACATGTATGTGCGACATGTCAGACTAATTTCAAACTTAGACTTGCTATATCAATATTTCAGAAATTCTGTGACAGATTGTGTGAACCAGTGAGGTTTTAATATCGGTTTAAACATATGCAAATATTATTCCTAAAAAATGTTTTATGTTATTCTCAGTTCGCAAAAGCCGAAATATATATTTTTCAATGGAGAAAGGGTAACCTGGAAGGTTCTGTTTCTGATGCCCTGTACCATCCTCGGCATACTCAGTAGTATTTTTGATCATTTGACGAAAATAGAGTATATGACTACGTAATTGCATATCAGTTATAACATTGTTAGTAAATCTTTAGCACTTCGTTACATGTTGGCTTGATTTAAACAATACATTTGACTGGGATATGCACCGTTTTATTCATAGAAGTAAATTTATTTGACATTTTACTAAACTCTGAGTGTTAATGCTGAATTATTCTTAATGATAAATCAATTGTTGCAGTTTTTATGAAGTAACAATGGCATTACAGTACCTTTATATTAATTATGTTTATTCTATTTTATTATTAATTTCATTTTCTTCTAATTAAATGTTTGATTAATGTTTTAAATCTTATTCGATATGCATTCTGACTGTATAAATATTGGTAACAATACACATGACGTGGCTATGAAGAAAACAGTGAAAAAATTTCTGAAGATTTCACTATCAAAGCTCAGCCCTTCTGTGGCCAGGGGTAAAACAACAGAATGTAAAAATAATCAATTTTCCAGTGCACTATCGGATCATGAGTGTGCTAACTGCATTCTAACTGTTTCAAATATAGTTTCGTTCTCTCGAGAACTTGTTTTACAATTTTTTACGTATAAATGCGTTGTGCATGTCATTTATTTAAATCACTATTAATTTTTGCTTCCATGGACAAACGGCATTTTCCAAAACGAGGTCTAGACTTGGAGAACATAGTTTGTTCCTAGCGAAACAAATAATATTTAATGCGGTAGGTATAGTAACTTTGCTTCCCCTGAATGTGTGATGTCTCATGGTTTAGGGAAACAAACTTACCATCTTCAGGGGCCGTATTCATAAAGCCACTTAAGTCGTTGCTATGCGGTTGCTAAGGATAAATATCTATAAAGGAGATTCCCTACAACTATGAAATTTGCTCTGGAGGAACAGTCTTTGTAAGACTGTTCCTCCAGACCAAATTTCATAGTTGTAGGGAATCTCCTTCCTTCAAAGAAATTTAGCCTTAGCAACCGCGTATCTATTCTATTTCTATTCTATCCCATAACCTTACTAGGTCGTTGGGGCACCACAGCTGACTTCAAAACAATCCCTTTCCACCTTGTCCTGTCTTCAGCTGCCCTAGTTGAGCTGGCAAAATCCATTCCAGTCCACTCCTTGATATTGTCTTCCCACCTCTTCTTCTGTCTACCTCTTCTTCTTTTTCCTTTCACTGTGCCCTGAAGAATTGTCTTTGCAAAACCAGAAGACCTTGAGACGTGACCGAACCACCTTAGTTTCCGTTTCTTGACCAGTGTCAGAAGTTCATCATATTCTCCAATCATTATGGCTGCTTGGATCTTCCTGCGAATCTCCTCATTGGTTATATGGTCCTTGTACGAAATGTTCAGTAACCTTCGGTAGCATCTCATCTCAAAGGCCTGCGTTCTTTTCTCTAACTCTGCTGTCAAGGTCCATTATTCACAGGCATACAGAAATATGGAAATGACAAGGGAGCGCATAAGTGTCACCTTTGATCCAAGAGATATGTTGTTATCTCTCTAAATTGGTTTCAGCTTGGCAAGAGCTGAAGTGGCTTGTGCTATCCTTGAGAGAACCTCCTGTTTTGAGCCATCATCTGAGACAACTGCTCCAAGTTATTTGAAGCTGCTTACAGTACCCAGCTTCTGCCCCTTTACCTTGATCTCCCTCTGGACGCCATCTGCGCTGTTTGTCATCAGTTTGGTCTTCTCAGCACTGATCTCCATCTCATACCTTGTGCAGGTCTGGTCGAGACTTTCAACTAGAGCTTGTAGTTCCTGCTCTTCCTCAGCAAGAGCGTCTATGCCATCGGCAAACCGCAGGTTGGTAATATTTCTGCCGCCTATGCTAACCTTTCCGTCATGTTCTTCCAGAACATCAGACATGATCCGTTCGAGAAAAATGTTGAAGAGGGTGGGTGACAGAAGACATGCTTGTCTTACTCCAACTGTTGTTCTGAACCATTCTCCTGTGCTGCCATTTATCAGGACTGCACTTGTAGCCTTGTCGTATAGCTGCTCAATGGTGCAAACTAGGTTTGCATTGATATTGTACTTCCTCATGGTGGCCCATAAGGCTGCATGCCATACCCTGTCAAAGGCTTTTTTGAAATCAATGAAGACATGGTACAGATTCTGCTGATGTTGGAGATACTTTTCACACAGGATTCTAAGGTTGAAGATCTGTTCTGTGGTGCTCCTTCCTGCTCGGAACCCAGCCTGTTCCTCAGCGATTATCTCTTCGGCTTGTGGCTTAAGCCTGTTCAAGATAACTTTCAGCATGACTTTGCTTGAATGACTGATGAGGCTGATGGTTCTGTAGTTCTGGCATAGCTGTAGGTTGCCCTTTTTAGGGAGAGTAATAATCAGCGACTGAGTCCATGGGGTAGGCCATTCTCCTGTTCTCCAGATCCTGTTACAGATATCTGTTAAAACATCAATCATGGTCTCCCCTCCAGCTTGAACAAGTTCTGCTGGTATATTATCAACTCCTGCAGATTTTCCCTTCTTCAGTGCTGCTACTGCAATCTCAACTTCCTCACGAAGGATCGGTTGTTGATCTTCTTCTGGGTGCTGACTGCAGTCCAGAACCGTATTGTCACCATCAGTCTCATGGTTGTATAATTCTGAGCAATATTCTGTCCATCTGCTGAGAATCTCTTGTTCTTCTGTAAGGCATTTCCCAGACTTGTCCTGGATAGTTGTGGATCTACCCTGTTTCTCTGAAGTCAGATCCTTCACCAGCTGGTATGCTTTCTTGCTGTTGTTTTTGTTCAGGCAAGTTTCGATCTCCTCGCACTGACTAGCTATCCAGTCCTCCTTCGCTTTCTTCACTGCCTTCTGAATCCTCTTGTTTGCTTCCCTGTATTCTTCTGCTCCTCCTGCTTCATATCTCTTCTTCTTCAAACTTCTCCTCTCATCACAGAGGTCGAGAACATCTCTAGTGACCCATGGCTGTTTCCTGCGACGTTCATTCCCAAGTATCTCACTGGCCGCATCAGTCACTACTGTATTGTAGGTGGTAATCATGGTATCTAAGTCCATGTCATCATCCCTCAGACCAATGAGTGGTGCAAATTTTCCACCTATTGTTGCTTGAAAAGTGCATGCCACCTCTGGGTCCCTTAGCTTCTCAAGATCAAACTCCAGTCTTGGCTGGGTTGGCTTTCTAGTCTTCTTCAGACGAACTCGGAAGGTCATCATGACCAGGTCATGGTCACTCCCTATGTCTGCTCCAGGAAAACTCCTTTTCCTATGGATGTTGACTCCCGATCGGAAGCGCTTCCTCACCAAGATGTAATCAATCTGATTGTGGTGTTTCCCATCTGGGCTGTGCCATGTCCATCTTCTTGATGGTTTGTGAGGGCCAAGGGTGTTTGTCAGTACTAGGCTGTTACAAGTTGCAAACTCTAGAAGTCTGAGACCTCTCTCATTTGTCTCGTCATTGCAGTAGGGTCCACAAACGTTTTCCCAGTCTGCCTGTGCATCCTTTCCAACCTTAGCATTCCAATCCCTTTGTACAACCAGAATGTCCTTCTTGGGTGTTTTGTCTATGATTTCCTGGAGTTGCTGGTAGAAGTGTTCTACCTCATTGTCGTCATGTCCAGATGTTGGTTCATCAATCTGTATGATGGTGATGTAGAAGGAACTGCTCTCAGGCGAATTGAAATCAGCCTGCTGGAGACTGGTCGGCATCCCATGACATCACTCACCATGTCCTTATGCACAAGAAATCCAACCCCATACTCATGTTTGTCCTCTTCTCCACTGAAATAAACGCAACAGCATAGCAACCACTTAAGTCGTTTTATGAATACGGCCCCAGTTGCTTTAATTGAATACTTTAAAAATGGTTTCAAAACATACAACAATGATTGTCATGCTGGAAAACTCAACAACGGTAAGATTAAAAACACAAATCTAACTGTTACAATTTTTCAATTGTCGCTTGCTCTATATAACACAGGTCAATGCTTAGAGCGACACATTTCGAACGTTAGCATTTTTTTATCAATTTCCTCGACATATTTAGTGTTAAAAATGTTGCTTTAAGTACCAAGTAAACAAGCTGGTAGTTGATGCAATACGAAACATTTATTTTCAAGTCTCAGAGAAACCCTGTGTAAATAAAAACCAACGATTCAAGCATATGGCAAGTTAAATGTCCTAGAGATGCTTAAGAATATTGATGTTGCTACTTGAGAAGCAGTGTATTGTGTTTTATAGGGCCAGCGAAGATATCGAAGCTGCAGCTGTTGAAAGAGCCACAATAACAATGAAACTGTCCGAAAATACCAGTCTGCAAATGACATCACGGCGAAGATCTGTGATTCACGGAATCTTCCAAAAATAAGCCGCGACATGAAACACCCAACAAAGTGGCATGTGAAAGTCAGGAGGAACATTGTGAACCCAGCAAAGCATCTGCTCGGTCTGATCGGATTCGTCGCTGTGCTCTAAAGGTGTACTCAATCGTCTAAGCTACCTCCATGCCAACAGCTAAGGCTCTTATTAGACTAGGCAGATGTCCAAGGTTATCTTAGTCTTCGCTGGGCGCACATGCCTTTTTGTTGGTTTTGTCATGTCACGGCTCAAATATTTTTACACGATGAATCATTGAATTCATTCTTTAGGCTTATTATTATATCTGTAATAACCATGACAACACGGACGTAAATAATTGTTGCACAGGAGATAGATACACTTGTAAATATTCAAAATAACCGGGCATCATATTCGAGTATTTTGAGATTATAATTTTTTGACATAATTCATTAACGTTTTTCGTTTTCTTTTTTCTACTTGTAATTATGTGTAAATATAGAAATTCGCCGGAACTTTTAATTCCACTGCCACCTACGACTGTTTACATAGGACACCGAATGGCTTATTTCATGATTCAGCAAATATTGCAAAAAAGGGTGTAGGTAATCTCCTTCATAATCATTCAGCCTTAGCAACAGCATAGCAGCCATTTTAGTCATTTTGTAAATACGGCCCCTGTGTTTTTAAAGATTTTAACGAATGTTATTTGTTCGGCATATGTAAACATTTAAGTTCATCAATAAAACCGTTTCCGAGTGATAGAAATTGAGTTCATTTTTATGCAAAGTAAACCTTTCATTTTCATTTTTGCCTCCTTCCCCATTGGGAGACAACTCTTGAAGAAAATGTATTGCTCGTCTGAGAGAAATTCTTTCCTTTAAGAACAGAACCAACTTGAAGGGCTTGTCGTCAAGAGAAGCAACACTTTGCCACAAAGTTTCCCCTTGATAAATACGGCTGAAAGAAAACGGAGGTGTACTTTTAACAGATGTTAATATTAATGAGCTGCGACACGAGAAAACCAACAAAGTGGCTGTGCGCCAAGTGCAGACTCATATTAACTACGTCCATGCGGACAGCGAAGCCTCTGATCAGAATAGGCGGATGCCCAGACTGATCTGAGTCTGCGTTCGGCGAACAACCACTTTGTTGGTTTTCTCGTGTCTCGGCTCAGTTGTGTTTTACTATTGACATTTAACATCAATGTATAATGATAAACGGCTTGCATATTCAAGTTAAAACTGCTTTAAAAGGCAAAGCATGTTACAGTTTGATGAAGGTTAAAATTACATCTTTGCTGCTAAACATTGTTTCATGGAAGCTGTAGAAACACAAATCATAATATGCATCGGCAACTTCTGATAATAGTCTTCCCTTGTATACTAAAAAGCCATACAGCGAACAGCAACTACTGGAATACTTCGTGCGCTGCTATGTATATTTGCAATACAGTGCCTTTTCATCATGCTTCATGGTTTGCCTCAGTGAAAATACGAGATGTAGCGTGCACGTCAACATTAATTCCTCTCGTAACGATATGTATGATAGTTATGATTGCAGTCAGGCAGTTTTATTAAACAGTTCACTGTACTGATGCACCATCTCTGGCAATTGGCAGGACCTCAGTACACCATTCATCATTGATTAGGTAAATCCCCGAGATTCAGACATCTCGATATGGCTAAAATAGTGTTGAATAGTGTAAAAGCACTTTTTCATTGATAGTTTAGAACCACATTACAAATTCTTAGTGTAGGTAAGGAAATCCTGTTTCTCTTTTTGAAAATGCGTAACGTATTAAACACGTTACAAAGCTTGTCATGAAAACAATATGGAGGTAAATATGCAATATTCATGAAAGAAATGATAAGATACATGTAAGTACATTACACATAATTTTAACATTTAGAAAATAACACAGCGGACTAGATGTGCCTTTAAAGCAGACGGTATTCTCAATTATCAATGTCAGCAGCAAAATACTACACTCCAAAGACTTTTTCTTTCAAGTCATTAATAACAGACGAATCGATTGCCATTTTCTGCAGACAATACAAACTATATTTTCATAAGAATAATTCAGCTTAATTGGTAGTGATCACACAAACACCTGGTAATCACTCTCAGCTAATCTGCTCAGGATTGCGTTTTTAGTTAAACCTTATATCAAGGTTCGAGGTTATAAAACTTTAGAATACTCTCAAACTCAAAATAAAGCACACTGATTGGCTGCTTCCGAGCATGTGCTCGGAAGCAGCCAACCAGCGTGCTATATTTTGAGTTTGGGAATGTACTCAAGTTTTATAACCTCGGGGCCTAATGTCACTCCGAAAACTATCATTATGTTGCTTATAGTCTACTCAAGAGCAGGAATGTACAACGGTGATAAATGGTATTTATCAGGTAATAATTCAATCAAATTCGATATTCAACGCACAACGTCGAGGTTGGGGGATTGGGGGAGGGGGGTGGACATAAAGCAAGAGCACAAGTAGTTCAACACGGGCGGATAACAAACTGAACGGCTATGTTAAAGGTAGGTAGTCATGAAGTTAGCCTAAACAAAACATGAACGTATTAGGTATACAGAACATCTTTTTACTTGTTTTCTCCCATCTATAAATACGTAAAATCTTACAAGAGAGTAAAGAAGAACAAAACATTCGAATGCTCGAAGCCTACAGATAAGCGGCCACCATAAACAACGAGAATAATCAATAAACAACAGCGGAAGCACCTCATTGGAACATTCAAGGGGGGACTTAAATCGCCTTTACGGCACGCCAGCCATCTCCCCCGATTTCAATTTGATTCAATTGAAATTTGATTTGGTCGTCTTGTAGATCTTTTAGCTCATCATTGAAACGTCACAATAAGCCTATAAAAATAATTGAGCCACGACACGAGAAAACCAACAATATGATTGTGCGCCCAGCTCAGACTAAGATCAGCCTGGGCATCCGCCCAGTCTGACCAGAGTCTTCGCTTTCCACATGGAGGTAGCTTAGACCATTAGCTACTCTTTAAATGCTTAGTGAAGAGTCTGATCAGATTTGGCGGATGTCCAGGCTGATCAGAGTCTGCGCTTGGCGCACAACCACTTTGTTGTTTTTCTCGTGTCGCGGCTCAAATATATAACTAATGATAAAACAAAAATCAGGACTCAACAGTCATACAGACTCTGAAACTCTGGTGCAAAAGAAAACCACAAGTTGATCCCCGACGAGCTAAGTTTGATTGAAATACAGTTCTTTCTCTAAACGTGTACACGATCCTCTCCTACTGTTGTCATTGAAATTCGAAAGAGAATTGTTAATGAATATACCATCACAAATCGAAACCCACCCATGAAACGAATCGAAGAAAAAAAAGGAGAAAGGCAAACGACAAAATGGAATTTGTAAATCTGAAATAACAACACACTCGGGCCAACAAAGAGCACATACACACCCATACATTGAACATCAAATGTCAAACAGAGATAGAGAGAGAGATGCATTAAATCTTTATCCTTTACCTATGACTTAGATATTAGTATTTTGAACAACAAAAGAAATTTGCCAGGTAAACAGGTATGCACGTTACCATAATGATAGGATTATTAAAACATCAGAAGTGTTCGCCTTGACTGTCTGTAAATTTATGGCTATCCTAGACCTGTTGAAACGAAAAGTAGCCTAAATCAAGCATATATCGAACATACATGTATACTGAAACTAGTATTGTTATTTCATATAACCGCTCCATGCCCAAGTATGTTTGCTCTCCAACCATGAATCAAATACGTTGGATGTTTCATTGACATGAACAGGCAGGTACTATCTATTATTGCAAATACCTTGATTACTTTCAGTAACCGTTCTTTAGCAAGCCTTGATTATTGAAAGTGTTTGTACATGTAGCTGCTCTCTGGTCAGTAAGGTCTAGATTATTGTTGTTGTTGTTGTTGTGTTATTGTTTAACGTGCACGGTAAACAGCTATGGTTATGTCGGGACGCTCAGTTACCCTAATCACACTACTCCTGGGCAGCTTAGACCTCCTAAGCAGTTAACCAGTACTACGGGCACTTACTTTCACCAGTAACTGACAACTGCCTATCTTGAATCGGCGGAAGGGGAAATGAAAGTAAGTGGCCGGACCGAGTTTCGAACCCAGAACCTCTGGCTTAGAAGTCAGACGCCCTACGCGACCCGGGAGAGTCTTGTCTCGTTACCTTTCCATGTTGTAAGGGATTGTGACTGAATTAGAATTTGTGACGGTTCTAGTAAGACTAGTAAGAACTGCCCCAAATTTTAATTTACAACATGGAAAGGTAACGAACTAACGGGTTTGAATATGCGTAGTAACACACACCAGTTTCCGATTTTTGACGCACCTGCTTTAGCAAGGTGCGATATAGGAGTTCACTTTTCTGTCCGCACGTCCGTCAGTTATTCCGTTCGTCTGTACGTCCGTCCGTCAACAATTACATCAAACCTAGCGTTAAAGTCCATTTCTCACAAACTATGATACATACAATCATCAAACCTGGCATAATGCTTCTTCTTAGAATGTTCTCAAGGGCTTTTGCTCTCTTTTTTTTACCCTTGACCTATATTTCATGTTCTGTTGGCTTTTTAAAACTGTCTGTCAACAATTACGTCAACCCTAGCGTCGACCCTAGTGTTCACGTTCATTTCTCGCAAACTATGATACCTACAATCATGAAACCTGGCACAAAGCTTCTTCTAAGAATGTTCTCAAGGGCTGTTGCTCTTATTTTTTATCTTGACCTATATTTCATGCTCTGCTGACTTCGTAACATTTTATATTCAAAATTACGTCGACCCTAGCGTTAAAGTCAATTTCTCACAAACTTTGATACCTGGAATCATCAAACCTGGCATCAAGTTTTTTCTAAGAATGTTCTTGAGGTTTATTGCATTTAATTTACCATGCTCTGCTGACTTCGCAAAATTATACACCCAAAACTGTGTCGGCCCTAATGTTTTAGTCCTTTTGTCTCACTGCAGGTATAATGGTGTGTATAAAGTTGTTCAAATGGTGGCTTAAGGATCCAAAATGGCCCCTCGGCAGAGAATCCTAGGTTTGAACCATAGGTGTGATGACTGCAGGTATAATACTGTCATTACACCTGGCATAAAGTTTCTTCTTAGAATGTTCGTTAGGGATGTTGCAGTTATTCGTACCCTTGACCTATATTTTAAGCTCTTCTGACCTAGTAAAATTTTACATCCAAAATTGTGTTGACCCTAGCATTTTTGTCCATTTCTTATACATATGCTTTTAACAATAGTCTATACTACTGTGGAAGGGAATGTAGGTGCGACATAGCATTCCGCGGAATTCTTGTTTGTATTCCTTCAGGTAGTGAAAGAGCCAGCCATAAGAGAAAAGAAGGATGTTGTTTCGTCTCTTATTTTGCTGTTAGTATCATCAAAATGCTGACTTCTATGATTAGAATATCAAAACACTGACCACATTTACACAAATGCAGGAAAACGATTTGCAAGGATAAAATGAAAAAAAAAAAATACTTCAAAGGACAAAGATATAGATACAGCCTACGGATGGCGTATACATAGAAGCCAGTCCTAAATTATGTGAGTATAAAAGTGAACGTCATATTTTCAACAGCATTTTGCTCATGAACCGGTGATAATGATGACTTTAACTGTTGTTTTGTTTTGTTTATGTTTTTTTTTTCTTTCTTCTTTTTTTCCAGCGGTCGTGTTTTGCTTTTAACAAGCAAAGAAAGTAATTGTACTAAAACCACAAACCAGCTAAACATTTCATTTAATCCTCCTGATTTATACATAACGTCTTTTTAACTCACTGCTTCTTGGAAACTCCTTTAGTTACCTGCTGTGATGCTTGTTGTTGATTCTTTTTCCAAGTGATATCAGAAATAATGAGATTTTCATAGCAAGCTAAAAGACAGCGCGTTTGTTTAAATAACAAACTTAAACTAAATGATATATAGCAGGCTTGTACGGTTTAAAATTTATTGCTTTAAATTGTCCTGGTTTCAAGACAAACCAGAAAATCTTTAAAAAAAGATAATCAGCGCAGATTAAATGGAAGTGTGTTTTGTAAAATGTCCCTAGGTGAAGAGTTGACAATAACTTTCATGAATATGACTCAAGTGAGCTATGTCGGTAGGCACCCGAAACCGTAATTTTGACACTGGATAGCAACAATGACCTATCTCAAGATTGAGCTGTCCAATTTGAAATTCCAAAATGGACCGCGATCAATCTTGAGATTGACCTGATTGCAAAACAGTTATCAACATGATTCAATATTTGTTTGTGTGTATTAAACCGAAGGTAGAAATCGAAAGTAGATCTACACTGGAAAAAGAAGAATGTTTTGAATATCTGCGCCTGTTTTCGATAACATTTCCATTGTATATTTACAAACAAAAGAAACATTTTGAATTAACACCTGACAGAGTGCTAATATTCACGCAGTGCAGTACAACAGAAAAAAAACGAAGATTGAATATTCATTGACCTTTGATATTTTAGGCTTAATTTTGACATACGCATTATTTGACCAATAAAATCTTGTGCTATGTGGAACAAAAGTGAAATTATACTCGGCTGCGCCGAGAAAATTCTTGTCAGCCTATCATCGTTGGAGTAGCCAACAAAAGAATATCAATGTGTAAAAGAATAGAGTTAATGGTGTATGTAAATTTATTCTTGTTAAACTGGGGACGGAATGTGGCTTACTTCTCCATAAACATAAATAGAAATACAAAGAAAAGGCCACAAACACAAAACACATTTCGCCCAAGACACCAAAATAACAAGGGAGAAACGTAAGCGACAGCATGAAGCGATGCATCTTTGATAACACACTCCAGTAAAAGGCAATTGAACTCAACATCTATTTATTTATTTATTTTTTTAATTGAATACCAAAAAAACACGACATAATACGGAAATCGTGCAGCTTTACAGGTGGCCGTTATGATAGACAGATAAGGAGCAGAATCTGCATCCACTTCCGAAGTTTCCGCCTCGAACAATAACTGAAATTTAAGCTTGTCAAAGTGCGCATAACCTTATCCTTAGTGAATAAAGCAGGAAACATTTGAGATTGATTTAGACTATTATTCTAGATCATCGTCTTTTATATTATTTGGATCCTTTTTTATACTAATCAGTCTTTGAATTGACTGCCCAATTAAAATTAAGAAATTACAGTGTGCTTTTCTCTGGTTTCGTCACCAGAAAATGCCAGGATCACTGACGAGGCTTAATTAGCCGAAACTACGTAGTCTTGCCCATGTTTCTTCTTCTGAATGTATTCTCTACTCTTGAGGGAACTATTTAAGATTTTAATTTTACCTCACTGCAGCTGGTGTTGTGGCGTGTGGTGGCCGTAAAACGTCTCCCCGTACATCATCCATGGTGCAGATTACATTTTATTTTCGTACTGGGAGATCAGAGGATATATTCTGAGAAATGTAAAATTCGACATTGTTTAGACTATTATTCTAGACCATCGTCTATTATATTATTTGGTGCTTTTTTGATACTAATCAGTCTTTGAATTGACCGCCCAATAAAAACTAAGAAAATACAGTGTGTCTGTCTCTGGTTTCGTCACTAGATAATGTCAGGGTCATTGACGAGGCTTTATTAGCGAACCTACGTAGCCTAGCCCATGTTTCTTCTTCTGAATGTATTCTCTACTCTTGAGGGAACTATTTAAGATTTTAATTTTACCTCACTGCAACTGGTGTTGTGCCGTGTGGCGGCCGCGAAACGTCTCCCCGTACATCATCCATGGTGCAGATTACATTTTATTTTCGTACTGTGAGATCAGAGGATATATTCTGAGAAATGTAAAATTTGAGATTGTTTAGATTATTATTCTAGACCATCGTCTGTAACATGTATATTATTTGGATCCTTTTTGATACTACTCAGTCTTTGAATTGACTGCCAAATTAAAATTAATAAAATGCAGTGTGCCTGTCTTGTTTCGTCACTAGATAATGTCAGGGTCACTGACGAGGCTTTATTAGCGAACCTACGTAGTCTGGCCCATGTTTCTTCTTCTGAATGTATTCTCTACTCTTGAAGGAACTATTTAAGATTTTAATTTTACCTCAATGCAACTGGTGTTGTGCCGTGTGGCGGCCGTAAAACGTCTGCCCGTACATCATCCATGGTGCAGATAACATTTTACTTCCTCCCATTGAGCTCAGAGGATATATTCTGAGAAATCTAAAATTTGAGATGGATTTAGACTATTATTCTAGATCATAGTCTTTTATATAATTTGGATCCTTTTTCAGTCTTTGAATTGACTGCCCAATTTAATTGACGAAATTACACTGTGTTTCTCTCTGGTTTTGTCACCAGATAATGTCAGGGTCACTGACGAGGCTTTATTAGCCGAAACTACGTAGTCTGGCCCATATTTCTTCTTCTGACTGTATTCTCTGCTCTTAAAGGAACTATTTAAGATTTTAATTTCAAAGTCGTAAAACTCTCGAATGTGTTTTAGCTCATCTGAGCCGAAGTCTCTGGTGTTTGAGGTGGTGTATGTGTGTGTGTTGGAGTAGTGGCTTATAAGATAGGCAGGCTCCGTCGTCGTCTGCTCGTCGTCCGTCCACAATTTCAAAATAATGTCTTCTCTGAAACCACCGGGTCGATTGTAACCAATTTTATATGAAGCCTCCAATTTGCTTAAATGTTGATTGTTATATGACCACGATATCCATCATAAACCTTTAAACGGTAAAATCCTTTAGAAACCTTTTCCGGAATGGTTCATGACATTTAAACTGGTATACAGCAGTTTTGATTCACATACTGTCAGGTTAATTCAAAGGATGACCATAGTTGGGTCTATTACCTTTTAATCAGGTGACCGATTCAGGGCTCATGGCCATCTTTTTATATACTGCAATTCTGAGTTTTGCATTATATTGCAAGTCTTCAAAACTGTGCTATCTGTATATTTATCTAACCTAATCATGAATTGCCCAAGAATTGTTTTGGTTACATTTCCTTATATTTAAGCATTAATACCAACACAGTTGCCAAAGCAATAAATCACCAGGTGCCTGGAGTTTTGGTTTTAATTAGGTTTTACTTCTATAAGGCGATTGTTGTATTGTCGGCTTTATTTGATTTAATTAGGAACCTAGTCTATTGTGAACTTACACCTACAGATAAGAATCTGGATCAATTCAATACGAATGCACTGGGTAATAAAGCTTTGTATTCCTAACTAATGTTTCATTGCTCAAACGATTAGAGCTTTTCTCCTTGTGTGTATCTTTACTACAGCTGGTGCTTAGTCTCTTGCGGAGGCTGAAAGGTTACTTCGTTTATCATTATAATGTTGTTTATATACTCAGAGGCAATACACAGTATACAGTTTTTCATTTTGAATCTCGAGTCTGGGTCTCGTGTATATGGCTGCATGGAAATATTAGTAATGTCATTTTGGCAAACGTCTAACTCTGTAAAACACACAAAAAAATTGTTTTACAGTCATTAATACTGGATAACTTCTACCAAACGGCTTCAACCATACTTAGAAATGCTTCATGTCTCAAATTATCTCCATTTGAATAAAAAATTATAGGAAATTAAATGTTTCTCTTTTTTACATGTTGCAAGAAATTTTCACTTGAATTTTTTATTGTTTGCCTTTTGGCCTTGGTGCGCACTCGAAAGGAATCTCAAAGACTTGTTAATTTGAAAGAGAATTGCAAATACCCATAAGAACTCAATACGAATTCAATGCATGTTACCAAAAGACGCTAAAAGCATCATTTCTTGGTACAAAAAGTAGAAACCTTACCTAATTTGTCATTTGGAAGTGCGACATGTTCTTACCAACCTTTCATCCTTTTTTCGATGCAATGCATAAAATGCATAAAATTAATCTCTATTGTCCAAAGTGTATGTTAAAAGGGGGGCTACTCAAGCGACACTGTTTATTTAGACCTTTTTTCCGTTTAAAACCATGTCTTTTCTTTATCCTTTGACCAATTGTACAGAAAAATGTCGATAATCATGCAAAAATGATCATTGTCTTTATCAACAGTGGCCAGGTATTACGCAGATGTGCAAGCATCTGTGGATCTTGCTTTCTTTAATGTTGCTGAATAACGAAATATTAACAAAAAGACTATGCGACGTTGGCTTGAATTGCCTGTTCTTTAAATGACAGCATTTGGATTTTTCTGAATTGCCGACAATTCCAAATTCAGGCAAACATTTCATGATTTTAGTAGTCACGTGTGTTTCTGCTGTGGGTATTCCTTTTAATACAAGCAATGCCTATTTTCAGCAAGTCATTCGAAACTTTAATTCCTTGCAATGTGTATTCTCATAAAAAGACTTCACAAGACGAGGCAAAAATATTTTTTAAAATGCAAACCAACAAAAAAGAAGAAAGAGAGAAAACAAAATAGTCAGAGAAATATAATAGAGCCAATAAATGGGATTTTCTCTTCATGCTGATACTATAGGCTGCTGATAATGAGCAAATCACAAAGATTATTTTGAACCTGATTTCTTTTTCTTAAACGACCTGTTGCAAACAAATCTATATGCTCTGTCTAGATATATGTTTTATACAACTGGTGGCAAATACTGCTAGACACTGCAAGAATAGTACTGATATATGACATTAAAAGCAATCTGGGAAAACAGATTTTTATGTCTTTCGACTTCTTTCTGGATCTCATTGGTATATACTGTATGTTTTAAATTTAGTTCATGTAACAGAGTTTATACAATTCAAATACGTTCAAACTAAACTAAAAGCAATCGCATAATCAGTTGATCTAGACTGGAAGTTTGTTTTTGTTTTGACTGTCAGCTCTGCTTGCTCAATTTGGTATGTGAACCACTGCACCGATATTACTGCTGGTGGACAATTTGTCCCCGAGGATATCATCAACCAAGTAAGAAGTCAGTGTATCAGTGTTGATTCTGCTTCTCTAGCACTGGGATCACTACTTAAATACTGATTTAAAGTGACCTTATTACTTTTGATGTATATCTTGTAAAACTTCTAGATTATTCTAAACTGAGACTGACTTGTTATAACGGCATGAATCTTAGCGGAGTTTACCTTTCATTCTTGTGAGCTCTTTCGACTTTTTGCGGGTTCCTAATGCATCGGGCATCTCTTTTCTGATGCCCTTTTCTGTCGCCTTTCTCGAGACGCAGGGTTGAGGTGGCTCGATAGGGGACGCCTGCGCTCGCGAGTTAAGACGTTGGCGTCTCTTACCTGATGTCTGCATCTAATGTGTCCCGCGAATGCGACAGTAAGTGTGGCTCGGAGTGGGATGCTCATTGCCTGCCGAGACCTGTTCATCTTCTCTTTTCTTTCCAGCTTTCGGGCTTAGCGACACTGAAGAAGTTAAATACAGAAACGCCCATCTGTCACACTGAATTTCGTATGGATACATTTATATTTTAAAATTAGCTGTCCTAGATGCCAAGATTTTTGTCCTTAGAAATTTGAAAAGTTGGGCTCAGGTGATTTAATTTTCTAATTATCATTAGGAGCAATAACATATAAACATTTTCAACTGTGTGAAATTTTTATTTCAAAAACAAAAAATGAATAAAAAAAGTAATGTTTTCGATTTTCATTCCTTGAAGTACACTGAATCAGATAAACACTGCTGTCTTAGCTTACCATTAACTCTTTCTTTAGTTATGCTTTGCTCAATTACATTGTTATATGAGCCACGACACGACAAAACCAACAATGTGGTTGTTCGACCAGTGCCGACTCAGATCAGCCTGGGCATCTGTCCAGTTTACTCAGACTCTCCGTTTAGAGTTCAAAGGGTAGCTAAGGGTCTAAGCTACCTCCATGCGGATAGCGAAGACTCTGATCAGACTGGGCGGATGCCCAGTCTGATATGAGTCTGCGCTGGGCGCACAACCACATCGTTGGTTTTCTCGTGTCGCGGCTCATTTATTGATGTTCTATGATACCAATAACCATCGCATTTTCATTATTAATGTGTCTAGTAGACTTGGATCTATCATTTGTCATACCAGAAGACAACCCTGATCTGTAAATATTGGTCTTGCTGCAAGATGATAATTATAGTAGACGAAAAGCTACGGAAAATTGATTTGTAATCGTAGCAGGATATACATCACTATCAAGCATCCATTGTCCGTTTTCATAACTAAGATTTGAAATACTGGTCCCTGGAAACAAAGAACTCAGCGGGAAAGAAAACAGGTGCGGGTTTTACTGAGTCTCTCCACGAACAGCCATGCATTGTGCATGGTGTCTCATTTCTCTTATCTTTCCAGTCATGAATTACTGACCAATCCAAGGCGGATATTTCGTTGTGTTTATCTATGTTATTGTTATGACATGTTCAAACAGAGAATGTTCACATCAGACTTTACGTATACTATTGGGCCGCGACATGGCAAAACCAACAAAGTGGATATAGCCAGTCTGAGTAGAGTCCTTGCTGTCGGCATGGGGTAAGTTTAGACCCTTTCAAATCACAGCGATGGCTTTGATCAGACTGGGCGGATGCCCAGGCTGATCTGAGTCTTCGTTGGGCGTACATGCCACTTTGTTGGTTTCATATTTATTTAAAATTTTCAGAATCTCTGAGGTTGACTTTATTGATTCCCCATGATTCACAGAAGTAAACACTTAGATCAGCCTATGCATCCCTTATGGCTAAGAGTTTCGTTTCACGTCAGAATCAAGAGTTCAGTGAGTAAATAACGTTTTCTTCAACAGTTCCAGGAACTACAGATATTAAATGCAAGAACGTTCATATTGTAAACCAAGATAAAGATTTATTCCCATAAGGGCATTCCGCAATGCAACTGGGAAGCAAATTTCATGTGTCATAACAAACATTGGTAATTTGCCCACTTTGGCGATTCGTGCGAAAGATTCACATATTTTGTCCTTTTGCGTTGCATACCAACCATAGTAAACGAGACGGTTATTCTTTTCTGTGTTTGGAAGTGAAAGCTATTGAGAACTATTACGGCCTATTACGAAAAAATCAAAAGTTTCTTGAACATTTTTAGCCCCGTAAGCCATGACCGAAAATTAAAACCGTACGGGCTTTGTTTGCATAGCATCTGGTTGCTCCTACCCCACGTGTAACACACAATGATGTTATTTTAGTTCAAAATAAATGTATACAGGTCATTGGCGTACTTATCACATATTCATAACCACAAAAGGGATGGAGGTCTTTAGAAACGTCAAAAGAATATGTAGATGAGAGCACCAACAAAATATCTCAACTTAAGTTACAGCTCTTCAAGTAGACGCAATAATTGTACCAGTAATTGTCCATCTGTTAGAAAAAACGAGCACAAATGTAACAAGGTGATATGACTCACAGGGTACGAAATTACCAAAGGCATTTAAAAGCTTCTCTAAGCATACAATGAAGCTAATAAGAATCATTTCTTTGACCTGTCACAATTAATGACTAGATTTTCAGAACGAAAATAAGATATAGGTTTTCTGCATGCTTAGTGATTAACCCAATCACGGTTGATAACTTTGCTGCACTCTTTAATTGCACACCGGGGGATCGGTCGTCAGACTCTATGATGGCCCCGACCTAAAGCTATATATTGTAGTTGGTTGGGACCGGAGCTTTTTTGTCTGTTGCTTGGTCCACCGGGGCTCAACTGGTGACCTTCCTTTGCTTCAGATTTCCAGTGGGGTTGTTTGGCAGGACAGGGATCTCCACCTTTCAGACGGCCCGTTGTATCTGTTGAGTCCTCGTCTTTGCTTCTTCATGGTGTTGAAATTTGATTTATGTGTTTACCGTGATGATTCATTGACGAGTTAGAGGGTTATCATGCGAACCGAACGACCAACTAAATGTTTTGTACCACTTCAGAAACTGAGGGTGAGGTTGGGCCTGTAAAATCGATTTAAGCCCCCCAGTAATTCATTACTGACCGTTCCAAGGCGGTAGTTCTGTTGTGGTTCTCTGTTGCCTGTTTTTGGTGTCAGAGTTTCTGTGATGTTTTACCTTATGTATGTTCTTATTATTTTTGGTTCGGTTTGGGTTGCTGAGTGGCCACCTTTTGGGAACAAGCTGCTCACTCGGTTGGCCATATGTTCTCTGTATCTTGATTATTTGTAATCTTAGTTGTTTCCAACTATGGTTTGAGGGCTGGATTTGGATTTTGATTGTTTCAGTTCCTGGTCTTTGCATACTTTTTACTTTTATCTAAGATTTTGACAGTTCTCGAAGATTATTTCTTTTTCAGTGACACACTTATGTCACTGGTAAGATTGTTGTAACATAATGGAGTTTATTTAGTTTAGCTTTTACTGTGTTTCTTTGGTTTTAAGACGCGAGTTTCCCTTTTTCCAAACAAGATTTTTGCGATTGTTTTGGAAGAGAAAATCTTTTTGTAGCTGAATTAAACAAAGCTTTTTACATATCTGTGGTTTCTGTCAACCCAGTCATATTGCCTAATAAATATATAAAAGCAAACTATGACAAAATGGCTTTCAGAACCCATTATTTATTTAAAATAAGACCACTTGCACGTCATAATGCTTATAAAACCATCTTACTGTCGGGGTATGGTATGATAAGCTTTTAATAATGTCACATATGACAATGCATTTTCTAAGAAATGCACTTTTGTTGTAATCATAAATTTTAATTTAAGTATCATATCGGTGTAATAGGACACGATGACATTATTATCCTGACAAGTCTGTTTCGAAGTAGCAAAAAAATGCCACTTATATTTATATATTAGATTGTTTTTACTGCATTTATATGCTCACGGTTTGTATACCTTCCATTCTTAGTAGTGGCGACCTTGTATCATATTGTAACAGAGGATCTTACTGGTTCATTCTGTGAGAACCAAATACTTACATTTTACTCTCGCAAAGCCAGTCATTTTAAAATGGTTATGGTTAACACTCCAGAAAATACAGAATAAATATAAACATATTTCAGTATTTAAAATTGCTGGAATGGTGAATTTATTGTGTCGTTTTATGTAGTATTTGAAAATTGAGTTCTCCCCGAATCTGTTATATGGAGCGTAGGCAGCCCTGCAGTTTTGATTTATGTTTTTAATGAGACGTCCGCATTCGAACGGATACTCCGAGTTTCAATTTTGTAATATTACTGATATTTGCAGAGTATTACACTAAAAAAATATGTATAAAAACACAATAAAAACACTGTAAAATGTTTATGCAAGTGTTTGAAGATGTATGTTTACCTTTAAACACAAAACTACCGTCACCATCGTAAATAAGTAGCATTTTTATCCAACTGATTTAAATCGAGATGCAGATATACCTATACGATTAAAGAGAAAAACGGTGTGAGGTAATTTCCTTTTCCGGGCAAGAAAATGTATATGAGCCTGGACACGAGAAAACGAACAAAGTGGTTATGCGCCCAGTGCCGACTCAGATCAGCCAGAGAATCTGCTTAATATCACCAGACTCTTCGCTAAGCACTTATTGGGTAGCTAAGGGTCTAAGATACCTCGATGCGGACAGCGAAGACTCTGATCAGACTGGGCGGATGCCCAGGCTGATCTGTGTCTTCCCTGGGCGCACAGCCACTTTGTTGATTGTCTCGCGTCGCGGCTCATATCGTTAAAGGTCATTTGCAAAAAAGTGGAGGGCAAAACATCGATTTCATTTCTTTACTCCGAGTTGAGTTACATGGACGATGAACATGCTCCTGTGTGTATTGATTTTTTCGGGTCACTAAAAGTAAAACAGGCCAACACTAACACCATTCCTGAGGTGAATAGAAATCAGACTTATATTGGCGTTACTTGCATAAAAAACAATCTATACAAAGATTTTGAGAATATGACATTTGGGAAGGATTACTGCTTTAATGAAAATCTATTCAGCATTAGTGAAATTAAACCGACTTTTTTACCTACATATTTTCGCAAGCAACCTATAAAAGTGAAATCATGTCATATTGATCAAATACACGTAATGTGGCTCTACTGCCAACTGTTAATGTCTAAAGCGGGCTAGTATAGTTCTGCACAGTTCGCAAAGTTGCGACAAGGCCGATTCTAACTTCTGTATTACCAGTGGCTGGCTCATAAGCGATAAACTGCAACTTGAAATTCACTGCAAAAATATTAGAACTCGTGCACTTATGGCGTTTAATTATGTTAAATAGATTTACCCGGAAACTATCAGATTAAAGTACATGCTCATCCTTAATATTAGATTCTAAGGATCCACAAAAGTCCATGACATTTCGTTTCAGCACTTTGAGGTCTTTGTTCGGGTTTTGCAGGCATTTTTCCTAAGTAATGCAATTCTTAAAAGATCATAGCAGTTGTGTGTCGTCGTTAAATTGTGTCTTAATTTTATCTTTAACAAACACTAATGATTGGACGAAAATGTCCTCAAAATGTTATGAACATTCAGGTGTGCCGATACTCATACAAGGTAAACCACTCGGATCAGGAACTCTTTGTCTACGTTTTTACAGGAGAGTTACTCTTAACGGAAAGTATTTGATTTCAGAAAGAGCGTATTCTTTCGATTTAAATTTGCCACAGTTTTTAAAAAAAGATTTCTCCTAAAGAAGGAAAGATGAGAAGAAGATGTAAAGAAAATAAAAAGGTAACTAACTAAATCTCTACCCACATCCTTTCGTAACATCAAATGGGAAAATAAACTATAAAGACGGCACACACAGCAAATCAAGAGAAGCAAAAAAGCCACGAGGTCAGCCCTTTCCCAGCAAATGGCCACAAATTTACTCTTATTGATGTACAAAAAGTTCTCTGGTTTATCATATGTCTTCTACGTGATTTGTTTGTTTCCGATGATGATTCATTGATTGGTTAGGAAACCTTCAAGCGGACCAAACAGCTAACTAAATGTTTCGAACCACTGCAGAAGCAGAGGGCAAGGTTTGGATCCAGTAAAACATGTTTAAGCCCCCGGTAATCTCTTGCTGATCGTTCCAAGGCGATACTTCTCTTGTGGTTCATTGATGTTACATTGTGTTATATCCGCTTGTCTATGTTCTTTGGCGGTTTGGACACCAGTTTTGCTACCCAATCTGTCATTTAATTTGTTTTGTTTTGTAAGTTAACAATAAAATACAGCCAAACCTGTCTTAAGGGGTCACACAAGGGAAACCCAAAACTTGGCTGCTTAAGACAGGTGACCCCTTTATACAGGTTCATTTGCACTGCATTTGCGCTCTAGGGATCCGGAAAAGGTGGCTGCTAAAGGCAGGTTACGCCTTAATAGAGGTGACCACATAAGCAGGTTTTATATACAGCCTTTGAGATCAGAGGATAGATTCTGGGAAAACTAAAATTTGAGATCGATGAAGACTATTATTCTAGATCATCGTCTTTTATATTATTTGGATCCTTTTGAAACTAATCAGTCTTTGAATCGACTGCCCAATTAAAATTAAGAAATTACAGTATGTTTTTTTCTGGTTTCGTCACCAGATATTGCCAGGGTCACTGACGAGGCTTTAATAGCCGAAACTACGTAGTCTGGCCCATGTTCCTACTTCTGTATGTATTCTTTGCTCTTGAAGGAACTGTTTAAGATTTTAATTTGACTGTAGATAAAATAGATGTTGATGCTGTTTTTGATTAGAGTAGCTGAATGACCACCTGTTTGGGAAAGAGCTGCTCATTCGGATTACCGTGCGTGTCTTTCGTGAATTTGTGTGAATTTTCCGTGGGTGGGTGTTTCTTTCCCTATTGACTTTGAGAGCGGGATGTGGGATTTGATTGTATCAATTCCTGTTCATTGCCTATCTTTTTATTTTTAGGTATCTTCCTACTGGTATCTGTATCTATATACTGGTTATGATTTCGGAAAAAAGACATAAAGTGTAACATTTGAAGTTGAGCTACATACAGAATGGCGTGCTTTGGGCTTTGAAATCTAATGCTGGTTAAATGTTTAGACATCAGAATATGTTTCAGATGGAACAGATGCAGAAATTATTTGTTTTTCTTTTTTTTTTCCTAGCAATTTATAAAATGCGCGTTGTATCATAAACTCACATAAAGTGACTTGGTGCACTTGAATGGTGGATTGTGTGTGTGTGTGGGGCGGGGGGGGGGGGGGGGAGGGGGAGGGAAGAGAGAAGGGGATGCAACTCTGTCTCTTTCATGTTTGTCTGCCTTCTGAAATAGGGTCTACTCTTAGAATCAATCTGTTCCCACAAGAGTTATTTTCCTGTCACAAGTCCCTTCTTTTAGATTTTCATTTGCCTAGGAAAGCAAACAGAAAGTCCCAAAAGTTTCCCTTTGTAAAATGGCAGAAACAAACATGGAGATGTACTTCTATACCTTATCACATCAATGCAACTTTTTCCGTGTTATCTCCGGAATGAGGCAGTGGATTTTGTTGTAATTTTAAGTACCTTCAAACCTTTCCGGCGACGGTGCCTATTCTGATCAGAACGGCCCTGTGTGCAGCTGCAGGTATCTTACTGTCTTATCAGTTTGAGCAAATTTACAGCTGTTCGGACATGTAGCAAGACAAATTTGTTAGGAAATGACTCATTTATTATCACCGTTAGGTCGTATCAGTGCTCTCAGTTTGGTTATAAAGTGACAGTTATGATTGTTATTCGATCTTATTTTTGCGTTAATCAGTAACAATAATTGCTCTAAATGTTCTTCCTTCGGCACGCCGGTAGAAACGAAATTATGTCTTCATACAACCTGTCATAAAATCTTCAGGCCCTAGCGTCGTCGGTAATTTTTGCATCTTTTATATGTACCATAGTGATTCTGAATGTAGACAAAATCGATTGGGGAAATAGTATAGGCCAAATAAGATTGGTCCTAAAAGGAGCCTATCAATCAAGATCTGGGGCCGAATCTATAAAACAACTAAAATCGTTGCTATGCTGTTGCTAAGGCTGATTTTCTAGGAAAGAGATTCCTTACAACTTTGAAATTTTCTATGGAGGAACAGTCTTTTTCAGACTGTTCCTCCACTGGAGGAACAGTCTTTTTCAGACTGTTCTACCAGAGCAAATTTCATAGTTTTAGTGAATCTCTTTCATAGAAAGTCCGCCTTAGCAACAGGATAGTAACGACAGAAGTGCCTTTGCTATTTCAATTCCGAATGTTCGACATATCGGTGGATGTTAACACATTCTTCAGAATATCAGAAAAATGCAGTGATTGAACTAGATCTCCTAGATATAATTGAGCCGCGACACGAGAAAAACAACAAAGAGGTTGTACGCCCAGTGCAGACTCAGATCAGCCTGGGCCTTCAAGTCTGATCAGACTTCGCTATGCACTTAAATGGTAGCTAAGGGTCTAAGCTACCTCCATGGGGATAGCGAAAGCTCTGACTGGGCGGATCTGAGTCTGCGCTGGGCGCACAACCACTTTGTTTGTTTTCTCCTGTTGCGGCTCAAATGTCACAAGATCACAGCAGCACTATTAGCTGAACAGGCAATGGAAAACTGACCGAGTACGTATGTCATGGAACGGTTGAGTTTAATTTACAGGCTTAAAGTAGAATACAGCAAAATACATAGAAACTATCACATGAATGTTATGTCTTTACTAGGAGAACGGACCATACCCCCCACCGACGTATGCTGATAAAACCGTGGTTTGATATCATTCCATAGCTGCGAGTCTTGGGAAAAGGGTTGTGATTATATTGCAGAAGTGTTGATGCCATTGTTAAGGTTTTTCATGGTTTTTCTCCAGTACTTTACAAGTGAACGAGTGCATCAGATGAAGGTCACCGCTGACGTGTTCACACCCCCGGCAACGTATGCTGATAAAACCGTGAATTGATATCATGCCGTGGCTGTGATATAAGTTTGGAGGGCGCTGGGATTTTTACAAGTGAACGAGTGTATCAGATGAAGGTCACCGCGAATGTATTCACACCCCGGTGACTATGCTGATAAAACCGAGAATTGATATCATGCCGTGGCTGTGATATAAGTTGGGAGGGCGCTGAGTTTGACGTTTATAGCTATGTGATTCGATAATAACCTCGGGGAAAAACACCCTTCCGCCACGTTGATTTGTGCCTGTATGCGCTTGCTCACGCCTTTTAATGGCTTCTTTTTTCCCAATACTTTAAAAGTGAACGAGTACATCAGATGAGAGTCACCGCGAGTGTGTTAAGAACATCACGATCGAATTTGTAATATAAGAAAAAAAAAATATGATTGTCATTTGGTTTCTCTGTGTATGTTATGGCTTGTAAACAGTGGTCAAATGTTACGTTCTGGGGAATTCGAATTTGGGACCTTTAATAAAGGTATATCGAGTCTCTATTAAAATATACTTTTTCTGAATTGGGAATAACGAAATTCTGTTAATATCCAAAATGTGTCGAAACACCCTGTCTTAACAGTTATTTTTATCATTATGGTTCACCAAGTAGTGTATGGGTAGTTTAATACTTGACCGCATTTAATTAGTTCAAAAGCAATTATCTTATACACTTTTTGCGGTTTGCAACAACAGTTTGGATGCAGGTATGGAACTTGCGCGGATATAGTCATCCGTCGACGCCTTCATCGCTCGTTTGTGAACCCGCGAAGGCGAGAAAACAATATTTTGGCTGCAACAAACGAATCGATTTAATTCACATTTTCATGAAATAAAAGCTTCAATCTAATCAAAATTTCATATAAAACGTCATTTTTTTTCGAAGAAATGAAATCATGTAAGATAACTGCAATCTAAACAATGTAAAGTATAGGTAGCCGTTACAGTATTAAGTAGATTTATGAGTGCTGGTGTACTGACATTTTTTTCTTTTCTTTCCTTTCCTTTTCTGTAAGTATTGACATTATCACTTCTATTATTATTACCTGTAATATATGAATTATCAGGGACTAATGTGTGTCTATTTTAGTCTTGTGTCTTGATTTTGCTCTACACCCTGACAGTTAAGTTTAAGGCAATATCCCCTCGAACCACTCTATAGATAATGACCCCATTGAACATTCTACCGTCTATTTAATTTCATTAGATACCTAACGCCAAATTAAAGACATTTTCTCTTACTTAGAATGACATGTTTCTTCATGGTTACTGACTCCTCCTTCCTCCGTGGAGGCTTGTTTATCTCGCCAGAAATGAATAGTTTATCTACATACTTTTATTAGGTAAGTTGTTTTTTCTTTATCTTAGTATAGTTTATACAATCTCTTTTCTTGTTACTTTTTCTGAATGTTTACAGTTTTACATTATTTGTCTGCTAGCTTGTACTTTGTCTAAACATACTGTTTGTCTAAGGTTTACGCACGAACTCATTTATAGGGATATAGATTTACAAAATTCAACAGACTTCCTTCTGAATCGCATTGTCTGTACAAATGTATATGATGTTTATACAAATAAATAAAATTGAAACTTTTAGTTTAATCTATACAATGTTATCGAAGTTAATTATTGTACCGAAAAGTTAACGTTTTTGTGAGCTGGCTGATATGTTTAAAAAATACGTTGGAACCTTTATGATTTAGCCATTCATGCTTTATTGACAGTAAACCAATTCAATCTAATAAGTGCCAGAAATAAATTCAGCTTTATCTTTTATCTTTTATTTATGTATTTCAGAGAAATTCCAGTATTTAATTCTAACAGAATAAATACTAAATTGGTGTTCGCCTTCAACGGTTACAATAATATGTCCCAGCAACATTTTTCTATTGAATGATATCAACTGACCATTATTAGGACTGGGTATTGGGCTTCTCAGAATATTTATGTCATTAACTTTGTTCTGAAATTTGTCCTTATCTTATGAAAAGTAGATAAATAAAAGTTCTGGGATGACGATGCCTCATAACACTAAGTGCGTGAAGTCTATATGTTAAAGCCTTTATACGTCACGACATTATTACTTCAGCCAGAAACTATCGTTGACATTGTGAAGTTTCATCAAATCAACGAAGAAGAGAGAGATTCAATTAATTACAACCGATATTTCGATACAGAAAAGACGATTACGGATCACGCACTCTTCATTAAAGACCTTTCGACAGTGTAAATTTGATTTCACTGTATGTAGGAGCATACTTTATTCATGTTGATGAATAGGGATCATTACACGTTTTGAATATTTAAAAGCAAACATACACCACAAGTAAAGACTAATATAAAAGAATTGCAAATATGATGAATAAGTAAATTAACAAATGAATATATAATAGTAACAATAAATATTGCGTCACTGCTTAATATTTTAATTAGAATGTATCGTTCTTATCTTAGAGTTTGTAAAACAAGTCTCTGATTAGGCCATAGTGACCGAAACTAATCTTTCTGCCTGACAGCATACCAAACTAAATTTGCTGTTTCTGTCGAGTCCTCGTCTCTGTGTGATCGAAGTTTTTAAACAAGATTTGCATGTTTGTGGATTAAAGAAACCTTTATACGCTACCAAACAACTAAATATATTTTGACCTATGCCGGACTAGGCTTGATAGTTGCGTGTCAAGAACAGTTCAAGGCCTAGGTAAATTTATTTCTGACCCCCACACTGTCGTGCTTCTTTTATTTATTTATTTTACACTTTTTCTTTTTTTCTGTCTTGGATTTCATTTAGAAATTCTTTACAAATAAATCACTGTTAGATAAAAAGCAGTTTTAAGTCTCCACAGCTATTTCAAACTTCATATTGTAACTAAACTGTGACATTCTTACAGATCGAAATAATCCTTAAGTGCTAAATTGCTCCAAGACGGATCTCGCTGTCAGTTGTTGCCGGCAATCTAAACTGTTGTGTAAATATAGATTTATTATCAGAACGTTGCTCCAATAAGGCCTGTCGAGACCCTGATTGCAGAAACTGTACGAAAATATAAGAGGATCCGTAATCATAGATCATAGCACACCAATGGCTTAAAATGAAGAGTCAGCTGGGACGTACCGAACTTATTCGGTTATAAGACGATTTTCCCTTCTTAAACCATTCAAAATCTAGGTCCGTCTTATAAGACGCACCTTGAATTTGTGGATTAATTTAAAAGGGAAACCGATCAAACAATGCCAAAACATCTAGATCCATTTTAAACGACGGATCTAGCATTTCTGGATTGTCTTATCAGCAGAATTTCTTGATCAAACTGACAAGATATTTGGGGACATTCTGGAGACAGAAAAAGAACTGTCTTATAGTGGGATAAATAGGGTGTTAATGAAATACAGGAAACCAGATAAAGAGTCATCCTGATTTATCATTTACTTCTTCTTCTCCTTCTTCTTCTTCATTTTCTATCAATTATTATATTATGTCATAATATAACTAATTACATCATATAAGTACATTATTATTTGGGGGGTCTGCAACATTAAAACAGACTACAGAATGATATTATAAATAACAATATTGATGTTTAAATAAATGTTGCACACAGCGAGTAAACGCAATCATGGTTGACAACTTTTCTTCCTCCTTAAAATTGCACTACTAAGGATACAAATCCCAACGGGAAATGTCTTCCTGCCGGTTGGTTTAGTACGTTGGTTGTCATGGCAACTTAAATCTCCGTTTATTTTAAAAGCGAAAATACTATTTGGCCCTTACTGCCTTAGCATTGCAGATATAATTTCTTTCTTTCCTTTTTGTTGTTTTTGTTTTTATGTGTGTCAACCGTTGCCTTGATTGAATATCAAATCAACTTAAATGATAAAAAGTATGTATAGCAAAATAGTTGAAATATCAAATCCGAAGTAGCCATCAGGCTGGAAAAGCTATAACCAGCTTTGTAATTTGATAAAAAACAATGGCTGTTTTCGGTAATTGAAGTTCCTTCTGCCTTTTATGTGGCAAATTGAAAATTGGCTGTACACCTTCATCATTTCACTCTACTTGGCACCTAGTTATTTTCAATCTTGCCATATATTTATCTCTAGTGCCGTAAATTATTTTGTTAAATGTTTAATACGTAACACAACCATCCAACCAAAAGGGTTACTTCTTTTTCTGTAGCCTCCAGTAAGAAGGCCTCCAACACCGAAGGTAGGGAATTCCGTAGTTTACATAATATTATGTACTAAAATGGCCATCTGTTTCGTTAAGCAGCCAATAATTAGCCAGTATCATATGAGTGTGTTTATAACTTGACGACTCCTATGCTCTGTACTGTTAAGTCGTCAATCAGATCAACATGTAATAAAATATCCAGGGGAAAGCAGTGTATCTGTTTGACCATAAGTATGTCAAGATTCTCAGTATAAATAAGTATTACAAAGTATCAAAATTATCTATTGTTGAGTTGGGTTCTCATGGGAGCGATAATGGACCTCATGGTCCTCTTGTTTACACTAATAAAGTTATCTATTATACATTTTTACTGCCAAATATATGTTTGCTTTTAAGCCCGTGCAATCCTCACCACTTTTGTTTTATTACTATATCTAACTCAAGTACGTTTGAGAACAATAAAAAGCCCATTTAGGTCATAAATGCCGTTTTATGACCTCATTCAAGCCGTAGTATATAAATGTCTGACTTAAAACGCTAACATGAATGATGAACAGTGACTCGATACATGTACACTGAGCTTCTTCCCCGAAATTTTCTGGAATATTGCTTTTTCGTTACTGAATCGTATCCTGTGAAACTCTCCGTAGAACTGGAAAAAGAAGCTCTACTACTAACTTGTGCATACCCTACAAAGGGTTTAAAGTTCATGGAAGAAACTGATTTGCTTCATTAACAACTGCGCTTTTTTTCTCCCTTGCCACGTGCCATACTCGTGTTCTTCCTATCATTCCAATTACAGATACAGGAA
Source organism: Ctena decussata (assembly GCA_963989385.1). Classification (NCBI taxonomy): domain Eukaryota; kingdom Metazoa; phylum Mollusca; class Bivalvia; order Lucinida; family Lucinidae; genus Ctena; species Ctena decussata. The sequence continues at coordinate 13,719,443 of OZ022498.1, forward strand.
AAAACGCTGCATGTAACTAGAACAACAATTGGTAGCAGACCATCATTTTGACGTCATCGGACTCTAATCTATACTGCTTAAAAAATGAGCCTATTTGGCAAAAAATCATATTTGCGGTAGCTTTGTTTTGGTATTGGAAAAGAAAAATATTGCTTTAGTTGATAATTTTGAAACTTACTTTGCGAGAATTGCGTGGATTTTTACATTTAAATACATTTTTGTTGAGTAAATTCTCCCTATCACTTGGCCAATACCGATCTAATTTTAGAACAACATATTTTCGGAAAACAAAACTGAAATTCGATATGATGTTGATTACTGGTTCTCTGATTAATGAACGTTATTGACGCAAATGATTTAGATGCGGAAAAACATTTGGTAAAAACACAGAGGTATTGACAGGATAAGATATTTAGGTAGAACTTTTGAAAGGTAAAACAAAGGACAACATCTAAAATATAGAAGCAAGGAGGAAAATCCCCAGGAACCGACACAATTCAATCCCAGATCCAACACAAGACATCAAGCGGGAAAGAGACAACACAAAACCAGGCATCACCAAAGACAAAACCAGCGGCAACCACGCGAACAGCCTACCCCCACTCAGCCGGCCAACGGGCCAGCTCAAACACCACAAGGAATATATCAATAACAGTCACAGCAACTAAAAACACATTAAACAACAAAAAAAGAAAAAGAAAAAAAAAGAATTAATCCTTTAATCAGGATCGCATACACTGTGTACCGGTCTTAGTCAAACGAATTAAACTTCTCTCAACTACTCACTCCCACATGAGCTGCCACCTAACAGCATAGCTCGCCTGAATTGGTGCTTGCCCATCACACAGTGGCGTTGATGGTGTGGCTTGCTATGCAGCCTATGTCCATAATGACAACATATTTATAAACAAAAGCTTTCACAGAAACAAGTCTTAAAATAAAACTAAAATAAAAAAATCACATGAAATTTTAAAGTCCATGAGCTTGAGGTCAAAGAACTGAGGCGTATGGGGAGACAGTGTGTATCAAAACCCTGATCCGTTATCTTACATTAGTCCAAGTATAAGGATCAACCGACTCCATCGCACGTGACTCTTTGAAATAATGTCTTCATAAATATAAAACTTTAACCTTTAACTTTAATCTTTAAGACAAAATTCTAAGTCAATGACCTTGACTTCAAGGTCATCCAGTTGGGTAAAAGTATGTTTTTTGTAAAAACTCAAACAAGTGTCTAACATCTGTTGTAAGCTAAATATATGCCAAGCATTATGAATCAGTATGCAACTAGAAAACTTTAATAAAAACAAAGTTTCCTAAGTCCATGATTTTTACATCAAGGTCACCGAGAGGGGTTGAGGAAGTACTCTGTAAATCTCTGGACTAATATCTAAGTACAGTTCAAATATCTAAAGAATCCACTTATGGGTTCAGGAGATATGGGTCTTAAAAACTTTAACCAAAACATCCCATCGATAAAAAATCAAAAAGCACTAAGTGGAGTGCGAGTTGCACCTTGGAAAACTTTGGACAAATATCTTGCTACAGTGCAAGTATCAAAGAATCCATCCAGTGGTTAGGGAGATATCTGGCTTTAAAAACCTTAACCCAAAACAGCCAGTCAAAAAAAAAAACTCCAAATTTTCTAAGTCCGTGACCTTGACATCAAGGTCGCTGAGTGAAAACGGGGTGGTATCATGTTAGACTTTGGATCCGTATCTAACTACAGTGCAAGTATAAAAAAATCCATCAATAAGTTAAGGAGATAGATGTCTTTAAAAAAATTAACCAAAACATCCAATCCGGACGTGGACGCTTACGCGGACGCCGACGCCTGGGTGACAACAATTATTATAGCTCTTCTTGAACTTTCGTTCAGGCGAGCTGTAAAAAAATCCTGTCATAAGCTCTCGTCAACAACGCATTCAAGCAGGTTCCAGCTGTCCCTTGCCTAATTCAAATTGTCGACCGGATTCCTGTGAACAAGTGGTCTTGAATGTAAGCTTTGAAAGTGTAAGCCTGTCACTGCTGTGGGTTCTAGTCCAGCCCGGGGTACTTGACAGATCTTTGGACACCAGTTTCTGCATACGGATGTTTTTTCTATTCTTCCTTACCTCAAATACACAGTAAATCATATATTCGTCAAAGGTTCACCCACGTCATCACGCTCCCGAACCCTCGACCCCCGCCCTCTGCCTGCCATATTAAAATTATTTTGTTAATTATATTTTATAACCCTGATTTATATGTAACTTAGCAGATTTGATCTATTGATAAGTAAGAAGTCATTCACACGGATCGAATAACTAGCATATTTATAAACCAGAATGCAAGGCAAGAGAGATGCACAACGTAAGATCGATTTAAATGCCCCCTTTCCCTCCACAAACAGGCAGCATTTATTAGCCTTTGTGCATTGTTTAGTTAAACCTCGCGGCTAGCTGACTTCTTGGCTTTTTGCTTGTTTTGTTTTGCTTTAAAAATGATGATTCATATTTGTTAAATCTGGTATCTAAAGGGACATACCATTCGTAACAGGTACCAATAGTAGAGTTATCCATCAAAGTTATCTTTAATTCTTTTGACAATGAAATGTCATGATCACAAATAGTGGGACTGACCTTTCTATGTAATGATTAAGCAGTACTAAGTTCTTGTACTTGGAGCCTAGATAGCACAGTGGGTAAAGCGCTGGCCTGCTGATGTAGCGGTTCCGGTTTCGAGCCCTGCTCTAGGCGGGAATCTTTACAATATTAAACGAGGTTCCATTGCACATGGCCGTTTTTATAACCCACCCATCGTTCTGATATGACACAAATACTGTTAAAAAGGACGTAATCTCGCAATACATATCCAGCCATCTAGTTCATGTACTTAGTTATACCTTACTAATAAGCTTTTGATATGAATCCTGTTTGCTCTGTCTAGCAGTGCTGTCACCCGTTTAGCTGTTAACTTCAGATCCTTTTTGGTTTTATTATTTAGAATATGAAATAGCTAATCCAGAGTCAAGGGTCAAAAGTAATTCCATTAAAATATTTTCACATAGTCTTTATGTTTACAAGAAAACTAATTTTGGTATTTCTCTCAGGCCGAACATACATGTATCTGTTTCTATGCGCATACACAAGCTTTATAATTGGGGAAAAAGAGTGAACAATATAACACTTATGCATTTCATGACTAAAGATCATGTTTTAGTCAGATACCTATTCTGAAAGACTTTGTGTTTGAAAAGGATCGGAAACAAAATCAAATCAAAGATCAAAACATGGGCGTTGGAATCAAAATGCTTTTTTTTGTATTTTGAAGACTACACACTTGTTGGTGATACTAATACTTTGTACAGTACCTGTATAACGTAAATTTTTGGCAATAAATCAGACAACAAAGAATACACTATTATAACCAACTATCTATTTTCGTCAAACAATATTTCGCTGTTTTGATCACGATATGTCTAGACAGTTTCATTTCGACGTGCAATAACATATTTGAGCCGAGAAAACCAACAAAGTATTTGGGTGCCCCGCGCAGACTCAGATCACCCTGGGCATCTGCCCAGTCTGATCAGAATCTTCGCTAAGCGCTTAAAAGGTTGCAAAGGGTCTTAGCTACCTCCATGTGGACAGTGAAGACTCTGATCAGACTAGGGGGATGCCCAGCCTGATCTGAGTCTGCGCTGGGCGAACAACCACTTTGTTGGTTTTCTCGTGTCGCGGCTCAATTATTACTCAGATGTGTAATAGACGGGTGCACACATATTAAAACGAGTCGGCAAAATTACTTAACACTAGGTTATCATTCGTGATATGTTCTGAAAGAAATAACCCCTAAATGCAATTAACATGTCCGTTTCATTTTCTTTTTAAGAATAGCCAGTGAAAACCTTCTCGTCATATCCCAAGCTTAGAATATCATAAAACCAACTAACTCAGACAATTTGTCATCTTGACTTTATGCTACTTATATACTATGCACAATGAATATAGCAATTTTTTGTATGTGTCAGATCCACCATATCAGGATTTTATTGTCACTTTATTGCATAAAGATACAAAGGCCGATCATTCGAGATGGACTGGCAGGTATAAGATTTAAGATTGTTCAATTGAAGCGTTTGAACTACCGTGACGTCAGTATTTATGACCATTGTATCTGAAGGACATTTTTGATCATGTACAAAAGTCAAAACCATAATGAGGCGGCTGATTTGCTGTTAAAATAAAGGAAAACGCTCTAAAACATTTGAATATGCTACGAGTATAAGGTTTACAAAGTTCGAATATTTGACGTTTTCCCTTGTTTTTACGTAATCGTCTTAAACAGTTGTTTCTAATCGATTTTTTCTTGAAGCCCTTCCGAGTGTGTGATTGTTTAGTATCTACCAATATGATAACGTAAACAATTCAGAAAGAAAATTCTTCCCGGTTACTGAGCATAAGTCAAAATTCTCAGACTAACGTCATCATTTTCTCACAGTTACGTTACACTTCAGTGAAGAAACTTCACAGTTTAATTAATCATGGCGTGACCTTTAATTTTACCTTTTGGTTTTTCTCGGGTTTTTATTCTGCATTGAACTGAAGCACCCGTGAATCAATGCACATTGGACCAAATTACAACGTTTTAACGTCAATTGCGCAGGCTAAGATTCGTCAGTTGTTAAGCTTAACCATATCTTTTACGCATTCAATAGCTTTGACAAGAAAACTGGGCATGAAAATGATGAGAAAGACCGTACAAAAAAATCACATGCATGCCATGTTTATGTTGCTTTTCAATGGGTGTGAATTTCGACTAATAACCCCTTTGGCGCTTATCGCTTTTCCCCAATAACGTTTTTAAAGATGACTTCTGTAATCCCATGGTATCTGAAGCACCAAATACGGTTCCCTTCGATGCAATTTAATTTCTCACAGTGTTACACCTCAGTAATGAGAAAAATTGCAAAATATAAAAAAATTGCTAAATATATTTTGCATAGTATATATTGCTTTGCTTCTCTTTTCTTAAAGCAAAAACAATCCACTATAAATGATGAGTATACACAGATTCTGATGCACTTACAAATATAACGCGACGTCTGATTGGATAACGTCAAAAATTTGCGACAGTATATTTTGCAATATACTGTCGCAAACCCGACGTCATTAAGAAACGTCGCTTCTCATTGGCTGACGTATGGTTTTACTCAGCTGAAAGCCCTTGCTGTGGATGCAGAGTCGACGACTTCAGAAGACAAAATACGATCAAGTGCATTAGAATGGGGAAACCGTACCGAAAATTGTCATTTGGGGAGGTAAATCGTCGGTTTTATGGTCGCAAATTGCGTTTTACGGCTCCGATAACGCGTCGCCGTAAAACGAAATTTCCGACCATAAAACCGACGATTTACCTCCCCAAATAGCAATTTTGAGTGCAGTTAAAATCCTAATAATCCGTATCTTACATCAAATTAACAGTAAATATTTAATCCGTGTCGCACGATTTACATGAATGCCGTCGTGTCAGGAATGAGAACTCTGAACTACTTTGATGACGTATCATAATTTAATTGTACAAGTTTAAGCTTTTAAAAAAATTTTGTTTGCAGCTATTCCATGCGACCCCGGACTCGCGTTGTTTCGATGCTAGGACGTTGAATCGACGTTAGTGTTGGGTTGTGGGTGGTGTTGGATGTCCGCAGATGCCGCTAAAACTATTTCTATGAATAATAATATTGATAATTAATATAAAAAATACTTAACTAGATCTAATAATAAATAAAAAAAAAGGTGAGGGAGACTAGGTTGTTCGACAGGTGATAGAGGGATGAGTCTGCACCATTTTCTCCGGGGTTGACTGCTTGGTTTACAGGACCACCAGTGTGGTCTCCCACGGGGAATGGTCGGTCTCATCCACATCGCCAGAACAACCTAGGCTCAAACATATCGTGTCAGAAAATAAACTATAGTACTCGTTCGCTACTAATTCGGCATTCGCAGAGTAACACAGCGGTTAATGGATCACACACATACACACACGCACACGCACGCACACACACACACACACACACACACACACACACACACACACAAACAAGTACATATATGTTTTTACATATTTGTATTGTATGTTTCTCATACTCGGCTTTTTGGAGTAGACCTCTTTTAACATACTTGTTTGGTATGTTTCTCATACTCGGCTTTGTGGAGTAGACCTCTTACACACGTACAGACACACTCGCGCACACACGCATATGTACACCGGTCTCTTTATATACTCTTAATATACTTTTGATCACATACTTTTGATCATATTGTACATGATGCAGGCTTTCATATAGTTGTTATACCTATCTGGCACGTTAGTTGTACTTTTTAGAGTAGGCTTCTTAGTTAAATACATGTGGAAACTAATTATACTGTGCATTCTTAACTGTGATTAACCCAATCACGGTTGATAGCTTTGCTGCACTCTTTAATTGCACACCGGGGGATCGGTCGTCAGACTCTATGATGGCCCCGACCTAAAGCTATATATTTTAGTTGGTTGGGACCGGAGCCTTTTTGTCTGTTGCTTGGTCCACCGGGGCTCAACTGGTGACCTTCTTTTGCTTCAGATTTCCAGTGGGGTTGTTTGGCAGGACAGGGATCTCCACCTGTCAGACGGCCCGTTGTATCTGTTGAGTCCTCGTCTTTGCTTCTTCATGGTGTTGAAATTTGATTTATGTGTTTACCGTGATGATTCATTGACGAGTTAGAGGGTTATCATGCGAACCGAACAACCAACTAAATGTTTTGTGCCACTTCGGAGGCTGAGGGTGAGGTTGGGCCTGTAAAATCGATTTAAGCCCCCCAGTGGTTCATTACTGACCGTTCCAGGGCGGTAGTTCTGTTGTGGTTCTTTGTTGCCTGTTTTTGGTGTCGGAGTTTCTGTGGTGTTTTGCCTTGTGTGTGTTATTATTATTTTTGGTTCGGTTTGGGTTGCTGGGTGGCCGCCTTTTGGGAGCGGGCTGTTCGCTCGGTTGGCCGTGTGTTCTCTGTGTCTTGATTGTGTGTGGTCTTAGTTGTTTCCAACTGTGGTTTGGGGGCTGGATTTGGATTTTGATTGTTTCAGTTCCTGGTCTTTGCATACTTTTTACTTTTAGGTTTGCTTACACACCAGTGCAATCACTAAGTGCTTGCATATTCGTTGAGTTTACACGCATTTTAATCTAGTATTGTTGCGCGCACTAAGACTTGTTTTTATACATATATATGTTACAGATTTTCCTATACGTATATACACGCATACATACATCGTACAAGCAGATACACACATGTATACATAGATGGAAATCATACACATAAGAAATAATATAGACAGCATCACGTCAATATGTATGTCTTTACACATACTTCGATCTGAGCACTGTGTGCATACATACATACATACATACATACATACATACATACATACATGCAAACATGCGTACGTACGTAGTACGAGTGCACGTGCGTACGTACGAGTGTACATACATACATATATACATACATACATATATACAAATACTGCAGTCGATTGTATAAATTATTAAATAAAAGTAAAATTGTACAGTTGTAAATAAAAATTTACACGATATGTGAAAAAATATGGTGTCGGAAGGGGAGGAGGAGCCGACAAAAAAAAAAAAAAAACAATTTTGAGTACAGTTACCCCCAAAATCTACACAGGGTGTAATTCCTTTGTCCATCAAAGTTCTAAGTTCTTGTGAAATAATGAATGTTTCATCATGTTAAATGATTAACCACAATGGAAACACCACTTTGAAACGTCCAGTACTGAATTGAGGGACTAAACCTTGCTTTACCATGGTCCAAGGATCGCCCTATCTTCCATCGTGATTCAAGTTACAGTTGATTTGGTCCGCGAGGAGGTCTTCAAAATGAAAAGTTAGACAATGACAGGGCCTAATTAAATCAGATTTCATACCCCACCTTCAAAACAAAATTGGAAAAAAATACACTTACATTGACAACAGTTCACGCTAGACACGCAGACTGTCTGAATGGCTCTTCCCAGACAGATGGTTATTCAGCTACCCCTACTGAACACACCACTCACACAACAAATGAACGAAAACACCGAATTAGACAACCAGAACAAGTAACACTAACATCTATTTTTACATTTTTTATTGTTTTAAATTATAATTCAAAACAGCTGTCTAAGCGGGCAGCAATATAGGCGACCATATTGTTATATTATAAAACAAAACAGCTCGCAAAGTGGGCACCTTTATGAGCGACTAAAGTGCCATAAGACTTTAGACAAGCGTACACAAGAACAAATAACACTGTAAACCAAACAGAAGTACTGTCTCGGAACGGTCAGTGAACCATAACAGTTAATATATGCAACAAGAAATACATAATGACAAATAAAGAATTAGGATTCAACAGAACAAAACAGACACTTAAACCCTCAAGCAAACGCCCCACCCCCCCCCCCCCCCCCCACACACACACACATACACTCTCCACCCCAGAAAAAAGTCAGTACGTGACGAGCCAAAACAAAGAAAGAAAAGCACCATGCAATGACTCAGGCATTGAAGTCTGGAGGAAATAAGACCAACGACTCGGGACATGCATGATACGGAATTTTGTACAAAGCAAATGAGCCGCGGCCCTACCAACAAAGTTGCATGTGCGCCCAGCGAAGCCTCAGATGAACCTTGGCATCTGACCAGGCTCTTCGCTGTGCGCTCACAGGGTAGCTAAAGCTCTTAGCTCGCTTCATGCGGACAGCGGAAACTCTGATTAGACTGGTCGGATGCCCGGGCTAATCTGAGTCTTCGCTGGGTGCGCATGCCAATTTGTTGGTTTTGCCGTTGCGCGCCTCAAATAAAAAAAATGGATCAGAGCAGCCTTTCATTTTACCTCACTGCAGCTGGTGTTGTGCCGTGTGGCGGCCGTAAAACGTCTCCCCGTACATCATCCATAGTGCAGATTATATTTTATTTACATCCTTTGAGATCAGAGGATAGATTCTGAGAAATCTAACATTTGAGATCGATTAAGATTATTATTCTAGATCATCATCTTTTATATTATTTGGATCCTTTTGGGCTGGATTTGGATTTTGATTGTTTCAGTTCCTGGTCTTTGCATACTTTTTACTTTTTTTTGAATCGACTGCCCAGTTAAAATTAAGAGAAATTACAGTATGGTTTTTTTCCGGTTTCGTCACCAGATATTGTCAGGGTCACTGACGAGGCTTTATCAGCCGAAACTACGTAGTCTGGCCCATGTTCCTACTTCTGTATGTATTCTCTGCTCCTGAAGGAACTTTGTAAGATTTTCATTTAATGACTCTCAGGTAATGAAGAACCCAATTCTGATAAATATAAAACATAGATGTAAATGATGGTAAGGATGCGTTCACAGATTTTTCGGACTTAGTGCATTATAAAGGTCGACATCAAGTTTCTTTTGAAATGTGAAAGCATTGAAATTCCTAACAAAGTATCTAGGAAATAATTGTTTTCTAGAATATTTAACAAGCACATTTTGAAACAAATAATGACAGCCAATCCCAGTCATGATACAGTTACATTATAGACAAAACATTGAATTGTTTCTCTATTATCCCACTACCATTTTGCTATAGGTCAATTCAAGATAGTGCACCATGAAAGACCGAATTACTTAATTAGTTCCAGGATTGAAATATAATACGGACCATTTACCATTTTCATGTTCGTGTGTCGTGTTAAATAAAACGTTACATAAACTGGCTAATCTAAATCTTAAATACGAACAGAAAAAACTACTGCAGATAGCAATACTGATTAGATAACACTGATTGTATGCTCCATCAACAGCCAGTTTAGCGTTCAAGCTTAAGGAAAATACAAATTGGTCATTAACAACAAACCATTATTTCTCACAAGTAATAAACTGTATTTTGCTATTTTTCAGGTGTTAGGGAGGCCTTGGCCGTATTGCAACAATTTCTTGCTCTTTTCGTTTCTTTGATGTGTTTCTTGCTTTCAGAGGATCTTCCTTCAGACCGAATTTTCCTCGAAAGTTAAGAAAGAATACTCCTGTGGCCGTATTTATAAAACAACTTAAGTGGTTGCTATGCTGTTGCTCAGGCTTAATTTCTATAAAGGAGATTTCCTACATCTACGAAATTTGCTCTGGATGAACAGTCTAAAAAGACTGTTCCTCCATAGCAAATTTTATTGTTGTAGGGAATCTCTTTCATAGAAATTTTACCTTAGCAACAGCATAGCAACGACTTAAGTCGTTTTATAAATACGACCCCTGGTCGATTGGAAAACTCGTTCGGTATGTGAGATTAAGCAAAAAGCTAGTTAAAAGCTAAACGCTATTTTGATATATAGATATTAAGCTAAAAGCTACTTATCAGCCGAAACTACGTAGTCTGGCCCATGTTCCTACTTCTGTATGTATTCTCTGCTCCTGAAGGAACTTTTAAAGATTTTAATTTCACAGTCAATCAATGGTATTCTGGTAGCCAGTTTGACGATAGGCATATTTAAATAGTGGTTCATGTTTTGTTTTAAGTATTTTGGTGGAACACTTGTCCATTACTAGAGCTGCTTTAGAAATTCTAAGTTCTGTTAGACAACGGAACCCGTATGACTTAAATGCATCTTTTTGACATTTTAATTCGATCTGTGAGTTTAGAGCATTTTCATTTTTGTTCCGATACAAACTGGGACATCCAAATGTTCGTGTTTATAGGTTTTGGTAGAAAGTGAATGACACTGGTAAATCAAACAGGTTAATAGGACAATGATAAGTGGTTTACAGTTAATTTTGAATATGCATGTACATAATTGATGTTTCGTTTGGATGTCATTAGGTGTTCTACTTACAAAGATGCGTTAAACCACTAGAATTGATCACTAACAGTAATATTTGGATATGGTTACTTAGTATGTACATGCAAATTATTATTGTGAATGTCTTCTATATGTGTAATCAGGATAAAGTAGTGCATTTATTGGTTAGTGGCCATTCTCTATCCACGAAGTCTATCGACGTGAAACAGGATGTAGTATGGCGGACTAGCTGGTACAAGGGGTGATCATTAAATAACGGAAACACCTTCTTAGAAGATTAGTTATTTAAATATCAAATAAATTGACAAAATAAAAAGATAGGCAATGATCAGGACCCCGCCGTCTGCTTCTGCGGTGGTTCGAAACATTTAGTTAACTATTTGGTCCGCCTGAAGATTTCCTACAGCATCAATGTAAAGCCATTTACAGCTTAGAATCGTCAATGCACATTTCACAGTTCCGTCTTCTTGTAAAGGCCTTACATTGTATATAATCTTTATTTTGCAACTCTGGTGATCCTTGAGTAAATTTCATTTCTCTTATTGGGCGTGTTCGGCTTAGTTACTTGGGTAAATTCGAGCAGTCCCAGGTATTCTTCGGGCTGCTCGAAGATGTGTATATTAAGTAGAGCGGTCAAAGTATCAAAATCATGTCATACTCATACATACTCATAACATCGACAAATTCGAAATATGAGCCGCGACACGAAAAAACCAACAATGTGGTTGTGCGCCCAGTGCAGACTCAGATCAGCATGGGCATCCACTCATTCTGACCAGACTCTTCGTTAAGTGCTCAAAGGATAGCTAAGGGTCTAAGCTACCGCCATGCGGACTGCGAAGACTCTGATCAGACTGGGCGGATGCCCAGGCTGATCTGAGTCTGCGCTGGGCGCACAACCACATTGTTGGTTTTCTCGTGTCGCGGCTCACAGACATAAACCTCCAAAAGGAATTGTAATCAGGTTATCGCGAGTAGCAAGCTTCACCTGCCGATTAAAATACACCCGCCATGTCTATAAATCTGATACAAAAGTCACTGAAAATGAACCTCCGATAACTGAAAACCATCCTATGTTTCGGCCGTGACCATCAGGTCAGAAATAACTTTAGAAACGACCACACTGAAGGGATCAACTAGGTCATGGTGTCTCGCATAGAGCTTTCGAAGAGTTGACATGATTCGTTTTGCGATAACCTTGTGACAATAATTTGCTAATGAGTAGCTTCCCACTATCAACAAAGTCTTGATAGTTAAAGCAAGATCTAGCACAACAGATTAACTAAGAGACATTAACTCCGTAATAACTATGCAGGAGCCGAAGGAATATAGCTACCCAGAAATGGAAAGTTAAGTATGGAAAAATTAAAGTCGTCCGTCTTGTCATAAAGCCTTGTAAAATAAAAAAAAGATAAATAGATATAGTCAACTCTCGATTCGAAGTCTATTCAAAATTACTTATATCTAAAAGCAAATTTTCTGGTCCCAGAAAATTTACTTTGATATATCAGTAGTTTGAGATAACAGAAATTGAAACATAAATAACAAAGGAGCTGTGTCCAAACTGTATTATTTGATATCGAAGGGACTTTTGAATTGTCAGTGTTCGAGATATCGATAGTTGACTGTATCTTCGAGCAGCCCGAAGAATTCCTGGGTTTTGTTTGGGTTTAAACAAGCTTTTATGCCGAACGTTCCCATTTACTTTCAATTTTACTGCGCATTCTTTTAACGCGTGCTATATTTATAGAGCGAAACGTAGATGCACTGAGTATTTAAGAGCAATTTGATGTTCCCATAGACGACAAAAAAGAAAATAATTCTTTTTTAGTGCAGGTCAAAACATATTTTATGGCTAAACTGCACTAGGGATATGGAAAACAGAGTATTAAACTAGACTAGCACTTTCATCCTAATGACATTTGTTAGAGTGAGAAGTTTTTATATGAAAGAGACTGAAAATAGGAGCTTTTTTGTAGACAAATCCGACTATTTTAAAGTACAGTTTGTGTTTAGAATCCACCTATTAAAGGTTTCTTTGATATGATCACTTAACCTCTTCCGTTTTATACTTTCTCCATAGCCGGACCGACGAGTTTCAATTTACAAATTTGCGCTAAACCTCCACTTAATTTTAAGAAACATTAGAAAAGGACCTGCATAAAGCGCGAGTAGGCACTTACAAATTTTTTTAGCTCACCTGAGCCGAAGGCTCCGGGAAAGCTTAAAGGATAGTCAATCTCCGTCGTCCGTCCACAATTTCAAATGACTTCTCCTCTGAAACAGCTGGGCCAATTATAACCACATTTCAAATAAAGCCTCCAGGGATATTAGGATCGTAAAATTGTTCAAACGGCCTTGTCACATGACCAACATGGCTGCGATGCCCTTATATGTCAAAAACATTTAAAAATCTTCTACTCCAAAGCCAATCGACCTATGGCCTTGAAAGTTGGTATGTAGCATTGGGTACTCAAGAACTATCAAGATTGTTTAAAATTATTAACTTGGGTTGACCTTGACCTCTGAACGGCAAGGTCAAATATGGGAAAATGTTAGAACATAAGATTAATGGAAACGTTTGAAGATTGAGGCCTAAATTGGTATATACAGTCATCTAAATGAGTATATGAAGATTTATGAGTACAAGAGGTCAAGGTCATTCTTTGACCTTTGACCCAGAACTGTCATATTCTGACAATTTCAAACAATCTCTTAAAAAATATCTGGGCCAGTTGTAACTTAATTTCAGAAAGAGCCTCCATGGGTTGATAGAATTAAATTTGTTTAAATGGTCCAGGCCACATGGCCAACATGGCCGCCACGCCCATATATGGTTAAAAACATTTAAAACTCTTCTACTCCAGAACCAATTTACCGATGGCCTTGATACTTAGTATGTAGCAATGAGTACCCCAGTACTATCAAGATTATTGAAAATTATGACATTGGTTTGACATTGACCATTTGACATTGACCATTTTACGGCAAGATCAAATATGGGACAATACTAGACATCAGATTTCATGGAAAGTTTTGAAGATTTAGACCTAAAATTGGTATATACATTCATCTTAATAAGTACATGAAGATTTACGAGTACATTAGGTCAAGGTCATTCACTGATTTTTACCAAGAACTGTCATATTTTGACAATATTAATTAATCTCCTCAAAAGCCACTGGGCCAATTGTTCCCAAATTTCAAATAAGGCCTCCCGGGGTTGAGAGAATGAAATTTGTATAAACGGTCCGGATCACATTACCAACATGGCTGCGACGCCCATATATGATAAAAATTTAAAAATCTTCTTTTCCTGAACTAATAGGCCAATGGCCTTGAAACTTGGTATGTAGCATTGGGTACATGATTTCTACCAGCATACTTCGAATTATGACCTTGGGTTGACCTGGACCTGTTTTACGGTGAGGTCAAATTTGCTTTCAAGTGTTTTATATTGCAAAATGCTGGAACATAAGATATCGTAGAAACTGTTGGAGATTTTGGGCTGAAAATTGGTATATACAATCTTCATAATGAGTATATGAAGATTTCTGAGTACTAGATGTCGAGGTGTTTTTTTTTTTACCTTTGACCCGTAACTCTCATATTTTGAAAATTCAAATAATCTCCTGAATTCCACTGGGACAATTGAAACCAAATTTCATTTACAGCCTCCAGGGGTTGTGAAAACGATTATTTATTTACATGGTCCAGGTGACATGACCAACATGGCCGCCATGCCCATATATGGCAAAAACTTTTAAATATCTTTTACTCCAGAACCAATCGACCGATGGCCTTGAAAGTTGTAATGTAGCATTGGGTACTCGAGTACTATCAAGAGTGTTAAATTACGACCTTGGGTTGACCTTGACTTTTTTTACGGCAAGGTCAAATATGGGAAAATGTTAGAACATAAGATTTCATGGAAACGTTTGAAGATTAAGGCCTAACATTGGTATAAACAGTCATCTAAATGAGTATCTAAAGATTTATGAGTACAAGAGGAGAAGGTTATTTGACCTTTGGCCCAGAATTGTCATATTTTGACAATTTCAAACAATCTCTCAAACAATATCTGGGCCAGTTTTAACTTAATTTCGAAAACAACCTCCAGGGATTGATAGAATGAAATTTGTTCAAACGTTTCAGGTCACATGACCAACATGGCTGCCACGCCCATATATGGTTAAAAACATTTAAAACTCTTCTGCTTCAGAACTAATTGACCGATGGCATTGAAACTTGGTATGTAGCATTTGGTACACCAGTACTATCAAGATTGTTGAAAATGATGACCTTGGGTTGACCTTGACCAATTTCACGTCAAGATCAAATATGGAAAAATGCTAGAACATCAGATTTCATGAAAAGTTTTGAAGATTTAGACCTAAAATTGGTATATACATTCATCTTAATGAGTACATGAAGATTTATGCGTACATGAGGTCAAGGTCATTCACTGACATTTAACCAGAACTGTCATATTTAGACACATATTGAATATTAATTAATCTCCTCAAAAGACAATGAGCCAATTGTAACCAAATTTCAAATAAAGCCTCCAGCCAGGGGTTGAGAGAATGAAATTTGTTTAAACGGTCCAGATCACATGACCAACATGGCTGCCACGCCCACTCATGGTTAAAAAGACATTTCTTTTTCTCCAGAACCAATTGACCGATGACTTTGAAACTTGGTATATAGCATTGGGTACTCCAATACTATCAAGATTGTTGAAAATGATTACCTTGGGCTGACCTTGACCATTTTACGGCCAGATAAAATGTGGGAAAATGCTAGAACATACGATTTCATGGAAGTTTAGCTGATGTAGGCCTAAAAATGGGTTTATACATTCCTCTTAATGAGGACATGAAGATTTATGAGTACAAGATGTCAATGTCATTCTTTGACTTTTGACCCATAACTCTCTCATTTTGACAATATCAAACAATCTCCTCAAAAGACACTGGGCCAGTTGAAACCAAATTTTATATAGAGCCGCCAGGGGTTGAGGGAGTGAAAATTTGTTCAAAGGTCAGGACACATGACCAACATGGCGTCCATGCCCATATTGGTTAAAAACCTTTAAAGAGATTCGTCTCCAAAACCAATTGACCGATGGCCTTGAAAATTAGTATGTAGCATTAGGTACTCATGCAACATCAAGATTGTTCAAATTATGACCTTGGATTGACCTTGACCTTTTTATGGCAAGGTCAAATATGCGACAAATGCAAGAACATAAGATTTCATGGGACGTTTTAGAGATTTTGGTCTAAAATTGGTATATACAGTCGTCTTAATGAGGTCATGAAGAATAATGAGAACAAGAGATCAAGGTCATTTTTTTACTTTTGACCCAAGTCTCATATTTTGACAATTTCAGACATAAAAAAGCCAGTTTGCCGATTGCTCAGCTGAGCGATACTGGGCCTCATGGCCCTCTTGTTTAGGGATGTGTTACACTTCAAAATTATTCTAAACGTTTGAACTGAATTATTTCGGGCCCTGATGCGCTATTTAAGTGAGCACGGGCTTTCTGTGCCATTCACACTATGTTCGTTATACTGAAACCTCGTCAGCTATATACATATCTCTGTCCGCCACCCTTCCTTTGGAGGATAACGTTAGGCGAGAGAACTCCTCGGACAGAGACGTTTTGAGCACCCCTATCCTCCCCCCCCCCCCCCCCCCCCCCCAGCACACACGCTCCGCCCACTCGCAGTACCGGTTAAGGGATAGTCACATATTAGCGCCAAGAAAGAATTAAAAGGAGAAAAGAGGAATCAGTCGCGGTGGTCACGATCACTAGTGGCATGCTGCTACCAATAATTATTCCATCATTTTCCAATAACGATGTTGTCCAGGAGGTTTATTACACCTCTCATTGCTGTTTCGCGCGTGTGTCAATGGCTGCAGTAGGGGGCATCATGCGTCTGACCATTATAAGTCAGTTGAATACAAAGTTGATGCAAACTTGTTCAATGTAAACGGAAGGCGGAAAAACAGTAACTTTTATACGTCACGCCTTCAAAATATATTCTGCTGTCTATCACTCTATTACTATTAAACATTTAAGCGCATATACACAAATGAGCCGCGACACGAGAAAACCAACAATGTGGTTGTGCGTCCAGCGCAGACTCAGATCAGCCTGGGTATCCACCCAGTCTGATCAGACTCTTCGCTTTGCGCTTAAAGGGTAGCTAAGGGTCTGAGCTTCCTCCATGCGGACAGCGAAGACTCTGATCAGACTGGGCGGATGCGCAGGCTGATCTGAAGCTGCGCTGGGCACACAACCACATTGTTGGTTTTGTCGTGTCGCGGCTCAAATAATGATAAGTACGGTTCAAATGCTGTATTTTGTTTGTCAATACCGCATAGCCATCAACTCGCAGAAGTAATGAGTCAAGACGTAAATTTGTACCAAGCAATGTTAATGCAAAACTTAGATGAATATGTTGTCAATTCTAAGGACGGAAACAAAAAAAGACGCTAGTTATCTTTATCTCGTGCTGATATTGTACACATTACTCAAATGGCTATCTTTTGTCTTGCCTAAAATGCATAGAATTAATGTGTATGAGTTAAGTTGTACATTTTTTTAGTTATATTTATTGTTATAAATGTCTAAACATACAATTCACATTACACTTAATTTCAAGAATATAATTTTTGGAAGAGTGGAATTGTATATTTGGTCATATGCTGTCCACCAATATACTCAGCATTATGTCTGACTGCAGACACAATTTCTTCCTTACTTTGTATTCGGTACGAACGCTCAAATTGCTTTAGACGTTGTTGCTACAAACCGCTTAATATGTTCAAATTGCTCAAATTGCTTCAGACGTTGTTGCTACAAACCGCTTATGTTCGCAATAAAACAAACGCCTTAGTTTGCATTTAAAGGTAAACACGGCGAGAGAAATTGTCAATCAGGAAATTTCTGGAACCTTGTAATTAATAATAATGAAGCGAAAATGAGTCAAAGCGTGTCAGTTGTGAAATTCACAAATACACTACAATACTTTCTTTAACTATATTTAACATTTGGACGGAAGCGAAAACACAAAATTGAAGAAGCAACAATCTCAAAACGTTACCCATCCAGAACACCGAACGAAGACGGAAGAAACGCAAACAGCAAAACGGAATAGTAAATCACCTGTGCTCAAAAGTAAATCAAGGTCACTCAATGTCTACAATATCCAATAATCATGTGGCTTCACAAAAAAAGTAAAAAAAAAAAGAGTAAATGTTGATTGTATATCAGGGCCCAGTTGTTCAAAACTAACGACGTCGTTAACTAACGTTTCGTAAAATTTTCAAATATAATAGCGCAAATGCGCCAATATTTTTTGTTAATAAATGCGAGAAGCTTTTGCAAAAGCTTCACACATTTTAAACAAAAATATCAGTGTATTTGGTTATAAATTGTAAAATACTTAACGAGTTGACCTCTTAACGAGCTCGTTAGGCTAACAATGCTTTGAACAACTGTACCCAGATGTTGTTTTGTTTTTCATTTTTCAGGTGTAATATAAATAGCCTGTAGTGTGTAGTGATATGCAGGTGTAAGGAAGTTCCAATCAAAACAGAAGGAGTTATGCTAATGACAAGTATTGACCCATTGTAAATCAAAGCAACCAAATTATTTTTTGATGTTTCATGAAAATGCTTAGATGCATGCAGTAGTTACAAATGACGAGATCAGCCTGCAGGTTACAGAGATATAAGTGGTCAAATGTGCTGACACACGATGGACGCATAGATCTTAGACGGATGACGAACAAACGGAAAAGACGGACCGACTACAGATGGACTATCACCCTATTAGCTTGTCAGAAGTGCTGACGGAAGTTGGTTAGCATATAGACAGACAGACAAATGGACAAACAGGAGATGAACTAAATAAGCAACATGCTTTCGTTCTAATCCTATAAACTTAAATGTTGTATTATCCATGTATGCTGTGAAAAAGTGAAATAAATATGTTTAAACCAAATGGACAAACAGAGACTAATGGACGGTCGGAAAGGCTGAACACCCATGCTCTGACCAATCCTAGGAAGTTTGTCCAATCAAAACTTAAGAACTTATGATGATGACAAGTTCAGAAATAAGCATTTCCGGCAACCAAAAATACATTACTCTATGATTGATAGGTGTACCACGCTAGTTTTGAACCCACTCAAGCTTAGGTCTCCCTTGCCTTCTTACATATGTTTCAAGTAGATCAGATAAAAACTAAAGAAGCTATGCTGATGACAAGGTCAAAAATCGGTATTTTCAGCAATCAAAGAAGCATAAACATATGCTAAATGGACTGACCTTGCCAGTTTTTTAACCCAGCTGAGCGTTTCGCCCCATCTTACCTATATGTCAGCTTGTGTCATTAATCCCCCACCATAGGCATACTACAAATGAAATATTATTGAGATCAGCCTGCAGGCTGTAGAGAAATAATTGGTCAAAAGCTCTTGCGGATGAATTACGGCCTGCCGACGGATGGATTACCATCCTATAAGCTCCCCTGGAGCCTTTGGCCCTGTGAGATAAAAACTAAACTTAAGCATACCATTAACCTTATGATCACTGATTATTAAAACAAGTGTAGAATCCAATGGAAGCAGATTACTAGCCGCCTAGTTTTCACACACACACACACACACACACACACACACACACACACACACACACACACACACAGAGTCTCGCGTCTCTCTCTCTCTCTCTCTCTCTCTCTCTCTAAAGTACGGTTTGAAGGTTATACTACCGTATTACAGACATATGTACACTGCAAAAATAAACGGTAGATTTTACGGTAAAATAACTGGCAACCAGTTGCCAGTCCTTTTACCGTTATTTTTACGGGCGCCCGTAAACTTGCAGGAATCACCAAGCAGAGTGGGACAGAAAAGAGCAGATGTCGTTTTGGTTAGATAGCTCTTCAACAATACAAAGTAATTTACGAGTGCGCCAAGTTAACATAAAACTTCCATTTCGTGATTTCCAACAATGCCTTACAGTCAAAAGCCCGTAAAAATAACGGGAAAAGGACTGGCAGCTGGTTTCCAGTTATTCTACAGTCAAATCTACAGAATTTTTTAACAGTGAATGTTCTTGCGTGATTTAGGTACTGCTACCCTACGGCCCAATTTTACGTCGACGAATTATTTTCTGGTGATTCAAACTGCAGTGTCGACTTCGCTAAACTGCCTGTAAAACCACGGTTTAAATCAATTTCGAGTGTAAACAAAAAAAAAATCTTTAGAAATAGATAATCGGCGCAGATTAAATGGAAGTGTGTTTTATGATATGTCTCTAGGTGAAAAGTTGACAATAACTTTCATGACTAGGACATAAGTGAGCTATGTCGGTGGGCACCCACAACCGTAATTTTGACACTGGGTGGCGACAATGACATATCCCAAGATTGAGCTGTCCAATTTGGAATTCCGAAATGGACCGAGATCAATCTTGAGATTGACCTGATTTCAAATCGGTTACCTTTGTTTAAATGGAAGTGTGTTTTATAATATGTCTCTAGGTGATGAGTTGACAATAACTTTCATAAATATGACTTAAGCTTTGTCGGTAGGCACCCACAACCGTAATTGGGTGACGACCATGGCATATTTCAAGATTGAGCTGTCCAATTTGGAATTCCACAATGGACCGGGGACAATCTTGAGATTGGCTTGATTTCAAAACAGTTACCTTTGTTTGCGTGTATTAAATCGAAAGTAATAATCGAAAGTAGGTCTACAACGAAACAAAGTTTCGAATATCTGCGTCTGTTTTCGATAAAGTTTCTATTGTAAATTTACAAGCAAGAGAAACATTTTGATTAATATTTGATAGAGTGCTAGTATATACGCATTGCAAGACGACGGGGGAAACACGAAGATTAAATATTCATTGACTTTTGATATTATTGGCTAAATTTTGAAATACACATTATTTGACGAACGAAATCCTGTGAAATGTGGAACAATACTGAAATTATACGCGGCTGCGCTTCGAAAAATCTACATAATTCATTAAAAACATGGTTTGCCAAGCTGATTATTCTTTCATGTAAGAAAACATGTAAAAATGACGCACCAACGATATGACATCATAAGTGTCGTAAAGTCATATCTAATGAAATGGCTATCTCATTAGGGGGGAGAGAGAGAGAGAGAGAGAGAGAGAGAGAGAGAGAAAGAGGGGAGTGTGTTTGTGTGTGTGTGGGGGGGGGGGGGGAAGGGGAGGGTTCAGTTTAATTGTAATATTAGCTATAAATTAAATATAATGACATATGATCATACACTTGTTTTGTTAAATTGAATTAGACAGACGTGCAATTTTAGTTTTCTATAATTTCATTAATTGAGCCGCGACATGAGAAAACCAACAATGTGGTTGTGCACCCGGCGCAGACTCAGATCAGCCTGGACATCCACCCAGTCTGACTAGACTCTTCGCTAAGCATTTAAAGAGTAGCTAAGGGTCTAAGCTACCTCCATGCGGACAGCGAAGACTCTCATCAGACTGGGCGGATGCCCAGGCTGGTCTGAGTCTGCGCTGGGCGCACAACCACATTGTTGGTTTTCTTGTGTCGCGGCTCAATTATCTTTATAATCGGATGTTGTTTGCGGATTTTGTCATCCAAAAAATATGTGAGCAGAGAAGAATCAATGTTATACTAGACAGTACATTTTTACTCGAGCAACCAAACATCAAACTCAGTATAGACCAGTTGAATTCCTTAGAGTTTCACATCAGGAGACTACTAAACAACCTATCTGGTGTTAGATACAGAACCTTGAAATCACCTCCCAAGAAATAGTGTTAGAGCAGGTGTCAATTAAAGACGTCAACTACAATTTCATATAAGAGCAGAGTTTCCAGAATATCAGTATAGATATTTGTAACATACGTTTGTAAATACGGTTGTCCTATGAAGTATGTTAAGAAGATAAAGCAAGAACATGGTTAACCTTGTTGACGTCATTAAATTCTCGAGACAATATTTGACGTCAGATACTTTGAGGCATATGCGTAGGCGGGTCTGCGTTTCGTCGTTGGTATACTCTGTAAGCATGGTCTAAGCTTCATTTTATCGTCCGCAAGTCGTGTCTAATATTGACTCGGCTGGTGTGTGCGCTGAATGCTCGGTACAAACCGGACATTATAAATGTTTTTCCAAGACAGACCCAAGTCTTATGTATTGTTATTGTAACGTATTAAGTGTTAGTTGGCTAATTCTAGGCATTTTAAGTAAGGCTTCACTTCACTTAATTTGTCTTTGGGGTCTTCTTGACAGGATATACCTGACGTCCGTCGATATTAGAAGCCCAGCACAGGCGGGTTATATTTGAAACCAGGACGATTAGCAACGTAATTAATGCTGAAAATTATCTGCTGAAGTTTACAAGTGAAATAGTTCTGGTTCAGTGGACATATCCACTAAGTGGAGTTAGTTATCACGTGATACGTAGAGAAAGCATATTAAACAACTGATCCCTCAGAGACGACAGGTAGACTGGCTCCAGACTCTAGTAATAACTATAAGCCAGATAAAGAGATAAAAAAGAACATCAGATTTTTGTTAAATTCTAATAAGAGCCATCACTGGATAGATACTCGCGCAGAGATATAAATCTAATTTTTCACAGACCATTAGCATACCTTCTCCAAGGGTTACATAAACATTTCCAGCTGGCTAAGCCGTTATATCAATTGGATGCACTTTATGGGATATTGGAACTATCCAGTCTATTAAATTCAGCTATCAGAAGATGCAACATTAGTATGATTGTTAAACTGTTTGTAAAATTTTGCATTTTTTTGTTTTTGTTGCATTATCATTTAATAGACTGATGCCAGTCTAAGACGACAGGAAGTGACCAGGAAACAGACACATTAAAGGCCTCAACATTTCTTTTTGTGTTACTTTTCTTTTCTATTTCATTTATTTATTTATGTATTTTTATTTGGTGGCGCGTGGGAGGGGGGGAGAGAGACAGAGAGAAAGAGGGGAGTGTGTTTGTGTGTGGGGGGGGGGTGGCAAGGGGGGGGGGGGTTCAGTTTATATCGCTGAGCCAA
The DNA here is from genome assembly GCA_963989385.1 of Ctena decussata. Classification (NCBI taxonomy): domain Eukaryota; kingdom Metazoa; phylum Mollusca; class Bivalvia; order Lucinida; family Lucinidae; genus Ctena; species Ctena decussata. The sequence goes on from OZ022498.1 coordinate 13,742,388, forward strand.
GTACGGTGTAGGAATCAATCTGTAATTGATTTTGTAAACTATACAGATCAAGTAAAGATTTACAGCAGAATCTATACTCGTGCCAGCGAGATGAGCTTATTTTATTGCATAATGTATTGTATGTCTGTTTTGTGAATTGCTTTGTTTGTTAAAATACTTTAAAAGGTCCAAACTATGTTAGAGTTTCATTGTGAGATGTCGTAAACTGGTTGCTTACGTCATTAGCCGGAAATCCCCTCCGCCATTTTGGCGGCACGTGAAGCTGCACACATTGGTGAAGAGTTTCTGTGTAGCAATATAGGACCAGTTGCTGTAGTAATCCTAGCAAATTTCTTCTACCATGCTTTAGATAACATTAAATAATTGTCTTCGCCATCAAAAAAGCATTTCGTAAGCAGCACAGCGTCGGAATCAGCTCCTCAGCATGCGGTAAAAGTATGATCCAAGAAGCTCATACTTAAAAAGACATTTATAAACTAAATAGGAAAATCAATGTGTAAGTCAAACCGATTTAAAGCGAAAATCGTTTTGTGATGAGGAATTTTAATCCTACGACGCCGCGGAGTTAATTGAGAATGCCTGATGACACCTGTGCTTGAAAATGATGTGTTATCATAAAACTAACTAGGTACTGCTGCTTTATAAACCGCAATCTTAACACTCAGTACGGTTGGATGAAAACGCATGCATTAAAAAAATGAGGTACTAAACCAACATAATTCAAAATGTTTTCAAAATGCTATATTAAGATTCTCATACGAGGTGATGAAAATTGTTTTTAGGACATTAAAAAAATACATGCGCTAAAGAGGACAAAACGAGAAAACAAAACTAATAGCGAGGGGTGGCGAAAAATAATAAAAAAGCAACAACCAGAAAATAGTGTCAGTAAGACACTAATGATGCCCCCGTGCAGCGCTTGTCACAAGACGTGCAAATCCCTAAGGCAACTTTTTAGCAAAAATACTATTTACGAAGAATCAACTGAAAACATTACACAAACTTCATACCCTTAAGTGCAAAAATGCAGTTTAAATGGCCAAATTCCTTCAAAATTATTTTTTCATCAAAAACCAACATGCACATTTTTATTATCACAAGTCTACAAAGTCTGAAAAACAGCCACTGAACATTGTGGGAGGAGTTGATTATTACACAAAGTACTAACCCTACAATGCAAACATATGCCTAAATGACTAAGTTCTAAAGGCCATGACTCATTTAAATTAATTCTAGCGCCAACAAATATCTCATGCACACCTTCAATATGTCCACAGCATGTACGCAAGGTTTGAAAAAGATTCATTGAAAAACTGTAGGACGAGTTGATTACACAAAGTCCATTGCCTACAATGCAAACGTTTGCCTAAAATGAGTAAGTTCAAATGGCCGTAATTCTGTTAAAATAAATTCTAGCTTTAACCAAACCCCACATGCTTATATTTCATATGTCCACAACATGTATAAATGGTATGAAAAAGATCTATAGAAACGTCTGGGAGAAGTTGGTTACATAAGCTTCATACCCTACCATGCAAACTTTTGCCTAAAATGACTAAGTTCAAAAGGCTGTAATTCTGAAAAAATAATTCTAGCTCCATTGAAAAACCACATGCATATTTCCAATATGTCCATAACGTGTACATGAAGTGTAAAAGAGATCCATAGAAAATTGAGGGGCATGTTGATTACACAAACTTCATACAAACTGACAAAATTCAAGGGTCCGTATTTCTGTCAAAATCAGCTCTAGCTCCAACAAAACCCCAAATGCATATTTTCAATATGTCCACAATATGTACGCAAGGTTTGAAAAAGATCTATTGAAAACTGTAGGAGGCGGTCTCCATACCCTACAATGCAAAAAAAATTGCCTAAGTTTAAAAAATGACTAAGTTTAAAAGGCCGTAATTCTAATGGAAATTAATTCTAGCTCCATCAACAATCCACATGCATATATTCAATACGTCCACAACATGTATGCAAAGTTTGAAAAAGATCCATTGAAAACTGTAGGAGAAGTTGATTACACAAACTCTATACCATAAAGTGTGACGAACGGACAGACGGACGGACAGACGGAAGCAAATCTTAATGCCCCCCCCCCCCCCCCGACTCTATCGTCACGGGGGCATACGAACATTAAAAGAAAGGAGATTAGTAACAAACCACAGTGGTAGGGCTTAAATTGTTTCATCTGGCACCGAAAATGGTCCGCCCTGTAAATCAGAGCAGTATTTGGTTCTCTTTACTATTTAAGCATTTCCAAGTATTTAACCAAACAGCTTGGGAGTAAACCCATTGTCAACAAATATAAAGCTGTTAAAACACATCTTTCCTGCATTGCCCTTTAGGAGGAGTTATATCAAGGTAGTCACGACCAAGTTTGTAGCTTGTGATCATGACTTTTTTCAGCTTGCTATTGTCATCATTCTTTTTATTAAGCCATATCAATTGCTTTTATATAGTATACGAGCACAGTTTTGGTGTTTTCAAAATTACTTTCGGCTCGAGGTCGATGTTAACGACCACAGGGAAGATTTCTTTAATTATGATATGAAAACGTTTTTTCTCATATTAAGAGTAATAGAATGAACTGTTTTTTAATCAAAGGGATAAGTCAGGAGCATATATTGTACGTAGGTTGCACTTCGATTATTAGTTAAGCAGCCCCTATGCATACTGGCCCAGAGGTTATAAAACTTGAGAATAATCTCAAAGTCAAAATAAAGCACAATGGTTGTTCCAAGCACATGCTCGGTAGCAGCAAATCAGTGTGCTTTATTTTGAGTTTGAGATGATTCTCAAGTTTTAAAACCATTGATCTTCACTTGATTCACAGCAAGGTCAGCTTTGCAACGTTATGCTTGTACGTGGGTATAGGCTATTTGCTGTCTATAAAACAGGCCATATTGCCAAGTATCTCTAAATCTGCCACACATATCACTATGAAGTAAAGTGCATCTTTAATGTCTATATGATATATAGCTAATGTATAATTTACTTGAAAAAAAAATTGAAAAAAAAAGTGTTTGTTTCGAAAAATGCACATTTTCATTTATTATTTTAACTTCACTTTTACAAGGGAGTAACTGTATTAATGATATGGCCTTAAGAATTGTCTAGATTTACCTGTATGTCTATTGTTATGTGATTTGCATACAAAATGCATAGTTGCATTCAGCGGATATTAATCTCCTTGACAGTGATTGGGCAATGCATAAATGGGCATGAGGTGTGGTCGTATCATCAAATACCTGTATTCCCCTTCAATTAAGCTTAAAACTTTGTAGTTGATTTAATAAACAAAAACAAGAAAATGACAATTCAAAAATCTGAAATTCAGTTTCCAGTTATGTACTGGTTAGAAAATAACAGTGGAGAAAAAATCATTTTATCTCTAGTAATAAATGAGAAAATCTAAAGACTGTCTCGTTAAATAGACAGCGAATAGCCTATAAATGCATAAACAGCCGATACCTCAAATATTTTAATCTAAGGTACAAATTTTGGTGTATATGATGAACTAAAAAGCCAATGAAGACAATATGTTGTCAAAGGTCGAGGTCATTCTTTGACTGTTGCGCATAGTCACTGAGATTAAATTATCGGTCAGCATTTTCAAACATTTTTTCTTTAGAAGCCACTGAGTCGATTAAAGTCTTATTTCATGTGGAGCCATGCTTGGTCAAGGGAATGAAAATTTATTAAGGTGGTTTTGGACACATATCCAAGATGGCCACCATGGTAAATATGTTAAAAATTCTCTGAAAAGCTTTCTCTAGAATCCAAGGCCAATTACATTGAAACCTTGAATTTAACATTGGGGACTCGTGTCCTATAAAGTTTGGTCAAACATGACCCTACATTGGCATTGACCTAATTAATGCCAAGTTCAACTATGTTTCCTTACGCTTTTGAAAGGGAAAATGCTTAAGCAATGCATTTCTCAGAAACTATTTATGTCTAAGTTATATAATATTTGGATTATATGATTAAAGAAGACATTATTTTCTAAAGGTCAAGATCGTTCTTTGACCTTTGATCAAGCTCACTGAGATTCTATCTCCCGTCAATATTTTCAAACAGTTTCTTCTCTGAAGTTGTTGGACCAGTTAAAGCCATATTTCATAAGGAGCCTCCCGGGACTTGGAGACACAAAGGTTTCAGGTTAGCTACAGGAATATTGGTTCTGTGTTTAATTATATAAAAACAATCCGCCTTATGACTCTGAGAAATGAATGTCCAGTGATGAACATATCACATGTACAATGAAATTAAATAGAGCCAGTGTTTAACTTTTTCATGAAGTATAGTTTAGGCCCCAGAAGTGTATGCTATTGCACGTTCCAAGGCGGCAATATCAGATGCAGATCCCAATTTCTGCATTTACCTAATATAAGTATACAGCTCTCTATGTGATTCCTGTTTGGTTCTGTGGTTTTGAATAATAGTAATAGGTAAAACCACTTAGTTTTATATGTTAAATGTAGATCGTTTTTATTGTCGAGTCCGCTTGCGGTGAGCGAGACATAGTTGTTACAACGTCAGTAAGGTGTATGTCCGTGCGTGCGTGCGTCCGGATTTGTCCGGGCCATAACTTCTACATTTATGGATGGATTTCAAAATAATTTGGCACAGTTATTCTCTTTGATGAGTAAAAGTGCCATTTGAACCATTTGTTTATGTAGGTCTAAGGTCAAGGTCACACTTGAAGGTCAAATGATAAAATGGTTATAAATTGAGCTTGTCCGAGCTCTACATTTACGGATGGATTTCAAAATAATTTGGCATAATTGTTCACTTTGATAAGTAAAAGTGCCATTTTAAACAATTTTTCAGGTAGGTCCAGGGTCAAGGTCACACATGGCCATAATTGAGCTTGTCCGAGCCATAACTTCTGCATTTATAGATGGATTTCAAAATAATTTGGCACAATTGTTCTCCTTGATGTTAAAAAGTATCATTTGGAAAATTTATTCAGATAGTTCCAGGGTCAAGGTCACACTTGAAGGTCAAATGATAAAATGGCCATAATATGAGCTTGTCTGAGCCATAACTTCTACATTTACGGATGGATTTCAAGATAATTTGGCACAATTGTTTACCTTGATAAATAAAAGTGCCTTTAGAACATTTGTTCAGGTATGTCGAGGATCAAGGTCACACTTGAAGGTAAAATGATGAAACGGCCCTAAATTGAGCTTGTCCGAGCCATTACTTCTACATTTATGGATGGATTTCAAAATAATTTGTCACAATTGTTCTCCTTGATGTTTAAAATGTCCATTAAAAATGGAAAATTCATTCAGGTAGGTCCAGGGTCAAGGTCACACTTGAAGGTCAAATGATAAAATGGCCATAATATGAGCCTGTCTGAGCCATAACTTCTACATTTACAGATGGATTTCAAAATAATTTGGCACAATTGTTCTCCTTGATAAATTAAAGTGCCATTTGAAACAATTCTTCAGGTAGGTCCAGGGTCAAGGTCACACTTGAAAGTCAAAGGATGTAATGACCATGAATTGAGCTTGTCCGATCCATAACTTCTACATTTATGGATGGATTTCAAAAAATTTTGGCACAATTGTTCCCCTTGATGTTTAAAAGTGCCATTAAAAATGGAAAATTTATTCAGGTAGGTCCAGTGTCCAGGTCACACTTGAAGGTCTAATGATAAAAAGGCGATAAAATGAGCTTGTCTGAGCCATAACTTCAACATTTACCAATGGATTTCAAAATAATTTGGTACAATTCTTCTCCTTGATGATTAGAAGTGTTATTTGGAACATTTGTTCAAGTAGGTCCAAAGTCAAGGTCACACTTGAAGGTCAAATGATAAAATGGTCATAAATTGAGCTTGTCCGAGCCATTACTTCTACATTTACGGATGGATTTCAAACGAATTTGACACAATTGTTCTTCCTGAAGAGTGGAAGTGTCAAGCGACATGCGTGTTTGGGTAGGTCCAAGGTCAAGGTCACACTTGAAGGTCAGATATTGTAATTGTCATAAATTGAGCTTGTCTTGGTCATCATTTCTACTTAAATTCTTTTGTGAGAATTTGAAAAAGAAAATAACAAAATGCTGGCTAAGCATGATGTTGTTTGGCTTCTTTCTAGAATGAAGCAGTTACTTAGTCTTGACATACTTATAGGCCACTATAGCAAACAGGGGGCTCGACCAGTTGTCCCTGGACAACCTTCTAGTTGTTATATAGACCGACTGTGTTGGACTGAGTGTGTCTGTTAAGCATCAATAAGATTCACCGTGCCAAATTTGACTCTACTTTTTATGTTCGTTTCTGTCTTTGATGCTTGTAAGGACTGCCTTTGCACTATGTGTGTATAGCAGCGATTTATGTAGACACTAAGACGACAGAATGCTTATTATTCATTTTTAACGCAGGATAAAATAATGTTTAATGCCAAATGCATTTCGACAAACATGGAGAAAGTACGTATTAATCTGTCTTTTTTTTCCAAATGTCAGTGTCTAACATGGCATGTTTTTTACGTTAATGCGGTGTAATGGATCTGTATTTGAAAGCCCATATGGTTTCTATATTTTATTGTCATTTAAAGTGCACTACGTGTCTTAAAACATGCCCAAAACATTTGCTTTATTAAAGGATCGGCTTTTAAGACGTTGCCGCAGCCTGACTGATTTCAATTAACTGAATGAATATCATTGAATTTAACAGTCTAGTTTTGGCTAATTTAGCTCACCCTTCAACATTCTCAAACATCTTCTTCTCCAAAACCCCTGGGCCAGCTGAAGCCAAATTTTATTTGGAGTCTCATCTGGATAATAGAACAAAATTTTCTTCGCGAGGTCTTGGTCACATGACCAAGATGGCCGCCATGCCCATATTCGGCAAAACTCTTAAAATCTTCTTTTCCAGAACCAAAAGGCAAATAACCTTGTGGCTTGGTATGCAGCATACAGGAATCAGGGCTATTATAGTATCAACAAATAATGACTCAGTGTTCGCGATTGTTGCGGTTAACATAAATGCGAGAACTTCAATAACAGCGAACATAAGAATTTGACAAAGGAATAATAGAAAAGCATGATGAATTCGCGAACCAAAATACCCGTGAATGTGTCTAAAATTGCAAAATGTTTCGCGTACTTTTGTCCCCGCGAACATAAGTACTATTACTGTATATGACTTAGTCCTCGGCATAAAATTTTGGGTAAATTAGAAATGCAGCAGTATTGTAGAATTTATGTTGGAGGTGCTGAGAGTGACTCAGATGAGCTACGGGATCAATGTCCCTCTGGTTAATATCTGTTCTGGTTAATGCAACAAGACGTAACCTATTAATATTGTTGAAATAATTCCTCGTAAGCAAACAGCTCTTTAACTGTAACAGCGACAAAAAAATAAATAAAATAACGACAAAATTTCCGTCTGCATAATTTTAAACAAAATCATCTAAGCTATATCATATCGAGAACTTCAAATAATATGGCAGACAGTACAGATCCAGATGTAGTGGCTCATGATAAAAAAGTAAGGAGGAAAATTCTCAGGAACTGACGCAATTCCATCCGGGATTCAACCAAATTTACCACATGGGAAAGACACAACACAAAGTAAGTCACCACCAAAGACAACACCAGCGGCGAACAGCCACCTCCAATGCAGGAGGCCAACGGCTAGCCTAAACATGGCAAACAATATATCAGTAACAAACATAGCAAGTAACAAAACATAAAACATCCAAGAAGAACCAAAACAGAACTGCCGCCTTGGGTCGGCCAGTAATGACAATACCGGGGGGTGGGGGGGGGTGGGGGGGGTGAGGGGGGGGGGCTAAACCGGTTTGTGGTCGACCAACCGTCGCTTTTTGTTCTGCCTAGGTATATCGGTTGCTAAGTCGTTCAGCCCAAGAAAAACAACTGCCGCCCACACAATAGTCATTCTTTGGTCAATTAAAAATTCATGTGAAGTCCTCAGTAAGCTGAAATTGCAAGGTTTTTGTTCGTCCAGTTTGTCTATGATTTTGCAACATTATATACTACCTCGCCCCACAATGTTATTGAGGAGAAACCTGTGGATTTAACTGAAACAGTCTTCTATAGGGAAGGCTTTATATTGCAAGTAATGATACGCGTGCTTTCTTTACCTCTAAACCGGCATGGAATTATAATTTATGGTCTTGTCAGAAAGTCTGTGAAGCTCTCTTATCTCTTGGACAATAGTTATATTAGATTTGGTTCTAATATATAGACAAATTGTAGGTATTCCTATGGGTACTAATAGTGGCCTTCTTGGTTTTGATCTGTTTTTATTCTGTTTTGAGAGAGACTTCATATTGTCTGTTTCAGAGAGCACGCAATCTGAAGTTATTGAAGCTTTCATTTCTACTTCTCCGTATCCGGATGACCTGAATATTGACAATAACTTCTTTGAGACATGGTCAATCAAATTTACTCTTCTGAACTTCAGTTAAATAAGGCCAGCATCTCAGATACGGAGGCCTCATTTTTGGATTTACATATATCTGTATCGGATGGTTTTATTACAACTAAAGCTTACGATAAACGAGAGGATTTTGACTTCGATGTTGATTGTTAATTTTCCATTTTTAGATGGCGATGTTCCTCGTCCTACATCCTTTGGTGTTTACATTTCTCAACTAATTTGTTTTGCTCGAGTGTCTAGTCATGCTGATGCCTTTAAAAGTCGTAATAAAGTTTTGACAGCAAAACTTCTCAAGCGAGGAAATAGATATCATAAACTTCGGATTGAAAACACTTTTTCGGCAAGGCCTTTATGAACCTGAACTTTATGGCGACTTGGTGTATCAGTTCAGAAAAATAATCGGAAAATAGGAATTTCCTTATCATTTTAAGAGGATAATAATTCGATATATTAAGAATGTTATAACATGGATGTTTTGCGACAGACTGCATCCTTGGTGGTCAACCCAATTGAGATTCACAACTTTGCTTACCTCTTCGATAGCACGACGATGGGTCGGTCCTCAGACTTTATGAAGGGCCAACCTTAATCAAACTTAATAGTAACACAGACGATTTGCGCCCGACACCCGTCCTGGGACGTCTTGGGTCGGGTCCACCGTGGGTTATCTGGTAGGATTCTTCTCCTCCAGAATTTCAGTGTTGGCACAGAGTCAAGGTTTGTCAGCCCTTAAGCTTTTGTTTTTCGAAGCTAAAAATAATCTGTAATTTTATTCACAATGAAAATACTTTTTGCACGTGAAATTCATTCCGAAGATTATCTATTAGCATTCAACGGCCTTAATTCTCGGTTTATCGGCGACGTGAAATTGGGCCTTAGAGCTGGTATGTATTTCAGCTTTAAGGGTCAGAAAATCAATTCATCAGTTTACCGTTATTGATATATTTTCACAACAACTATTCTACGTCAGAATTTCTGCGTCTTGCAAAAGAAAACAATTAACTATGTAAATTTATGTACACGTCCTTTGTATTGGACTAAAGTGTATGTTATCTGTGACACGCTTTTCGGTTTTGTCGTTTATATTTATCCCGTTTTCTTTCGGAGCCCATAGTTAAATTTTCACGGGGCTATAACCATCATCCTAGCTTCTCCGATATACATATGACAATACAACTAAGTAGTGGAAAGGGCAAAGCAAAGATCCGGAAATGATATAAGTGGCATATCCCACTCATGACGCCAGATGGTAAATTGTAACTCGAAGGAACAACTCAATTTAACAAAGCCTCGAAGTTCGTTTTTGTCCATAACCTTTCTTAGACCGCAAAACTAAACACAAAACAGCGAACAAACCATCCTTTAGTCCATTCTTCCATACTGCCATCAACACCCGAGTGCTTTCTTAAGTAACCTGTGCAACGGCTGCTGTGAGTTGGAAATAGGCCCAAGGGAACACCTCTCATCAAGTCTTCGTCTCTATCATTGAAATCAATTTTAGCTACTTTGTACAATTTATCTATGATACCACATACATTGTCACATTAACTATTGCTGTAAACACAATTAAACTTACTTTTAAGAAATTACCACTAGCACATGGCGTGCTAAAACAATATAAATTGCTATAATTATACCTCCTTAAACAGATGATTTGTTTTACATCTGTATTAAACAGCAATGGTATCTAACTTCTCAGCATGTGGCAAAAATATTTTTCAAGGAACATCAACTTAAAAACTCATATAGTTACAAAACTGGAAACTCGAGGATTATGAAACTAAATTGCTTTGTAACGAGAACTCTTTGCCGTCATATGCTGTGAGCTTAAACAATATGTAACGGATACATACATGTAACAATATGACCGTGATTTACAAAGCCCAACCTAGTTATATTGGTTATTATCATGCATTTGCAGCAAAATCCCACTTGATAACGGGGGTATGATAACATAATGTGATATCATTTCACTGTTGAACTGCGCTTGCGCGAATGTTATCGGGCGATGCCCTAAAGTTGGCCTTGATAATACCAGTGGTAAAATGACGTTACCGACTTACTTCATAACGCATTCGCGACGTCAACAAGTTGGGACAAAACTGCAGTTGCTTTTATTTGTTTGACCCTCTTTACGCTGTAAAATCATCTAATTATGCATGATAAATAGATAACCATGATAGTATCTTTTGATATCAAGTTTATCAGGCTCGATCAGAAACATGTCGGACTGGCTCGCAGTCCGACATGTTTCTGGTCAGGTCTTATAAATTTGATATCAAAATACACTAACCTGGTATTTTATATATATATATATCAACGTACACAATTTAGGAGAATAAGGCACACTAGATTGACACTGAGAAAAAAGAACACATTTGTAAGGGTTTTTTTTTCAAATATTTTATGCATTCTCCTACTAAATAAGTATAATGAATTCTTTTATGCCAAAGTAATAGTACATACCTGCAGATCTCATTTTACAGAAACTTTCTACTAGTAAACTAAATCGCTCTTGTAATGGACATTAAAAGTTTACCCAGGCTGACATTGTACATTTGAGATCGGACGTTCTAGGTACGGGGACATTTCAAAGGTATACATCGCATCGATTGTGGTGCCGAATTGCGTCGTACGAACAGGGAGTTTAGGACATTAGCGACGAGCAAACACTCAATCCTATTTAGTCTTTACATATGCATCAAACCAGGAAGACTGATCAGTCTGCGCCGGTGCGCAAGCTGATCTGAGTCTTTCTTAAAGGCAGGCACCGTAAGGTAAAATTTTACACGACGCCATTTGCAGGATTGAATTAAAACCGTATCTACGTCGTTGCAACATCATATTTACATCATGACGTTGCATCAACGTCGATTTGACGCTGACAGCTTTTTAGCTACATTAGGACATCTAGGCAAAAAGACGATGCATGTCGTTCTTTCTCGTCTGGAAAGAAAAACTCTTTAAATATAAATAAACGTGGTGTTATTTATATTTTCATTTTGCTGATACTGAATTAGCTATTTGTTCAACGACAATGCCCCGCCAGGGATTTTTTTCTTCCATTTTGATTGGTTGAAGACAGCTTGTGAAAGCACCACTCAAACTAAATCGTCAGCCCATAATGTAGGACAGAAAATCGCAAAGCGGGATCTAGCCGTGTAAACGTCTCCGTCATGATGGAAAATTACACGTGATGTCAGCATTTGTCATTGGAAGTGCGCTCTTATCTGACGTTAAGGGTTGCTTTACCAATGTATGGCACACAACTTGACTCGGCTATTTTGTACTACTGAATGAATATACAGGTTTTCAGTACCAGTCTGTTGGGAGCCCCGGTAGCTCAGTGGGATAAGGGCTGTCCTGATAAGCTAGCAGTCCGTGTTCGATTCCTGCTGGAGGAGGAATTAAACTACAAACGGGATTCTTGCACATTGTATGAACATTATGCCGAAACTGAAACAGCATTTGCATGCAGCATGCTTATGTATGTGTATGCATGCAACGTATGCATATGTGTCGGTGATATCTGTTGGAAACAAAAACGAAGTCGCATCAGGCTGCGTGTACAGACGCGCAGGTAGGTCTGAGTCGTCATTGGTCGCATATGTACAGCAGATCCTGTTAAACGTCGACGCAGTGGCACGCTGATTATACAGACGAACATCTATGATCCGATCAAGGCCTGCCAGTAAATTAAATATCATTCAAAATTTGGATAATTACAAGTTGTCATAATATGTAGAGTAATTAACTCTTTTTAGACTGGTAAACCGTTTTGGCGACATATGCGAACAGTGTAGACCCAGTTCAGACGCCGCATAATGCGTGGTCAGGATGAACGGAATATTTATACAAAATACAATAAAAGTGTTAACCAGAAACCCCTAAAACTAAGAAATGTAGTCAACCAAATACATGTAACAGACTTTCAAAGAAAAGGGGGGTTTGGGAGACTTGGGAGGCGGGAGCTGGGGCGGGCTGAGATTACCCACAATTTAATGGGCTAACAAAAGCAAATATACTACCCCAGCCTTTCCCGGTGTACATGTATACATGTGCAGTCTGGCCAGGGCATGTGCATTTAGTCCACATAATTGATTCGGCATTACGGAAAGTTCCCAACAGCTGAAAACGCCGTGGCAATATAGCATTTGATAGGTTCTGTGCACGCTGCAAATAATTTGCAATACAAAACGTTTGAAGCTTATCAAAGTTGATACGCCAGCAAGACGCTGTTTTGAAAGTTGCCTGATCCTTGGTTAAGCTAAGTGATGAACTTACGGTACATTCAGGGTTCTGCCAGTGGTGTCATTGGCGATTTGCCAATGGTGCCATTGGTAACCGTAAAACCCTGAACAGGTGACCTTTGGCAGCCAACTATTGGTAGAGCCAATGGCGCCATTGGAACTATTGCAGAGCCATTTTTTCCTGTAATTAGAAAATTTTAGTTTTTCTAATTTGCTTTCATCACTGTCGGGAACAATTATTCTCCTGTCACAACTCAAGCGTTTATGAAGGCTCCGCTAAATCGCCATATTGAACGACGCAATTTTCCGGCGTTTGTAATGTAACCCACGCCGTTTGTTGTCTGCAGTACTGGCAGCCAGTGGTTGGCAATATTGGTACCTTTGGTACCAACGGTAGAGCCAGTGGTGCCTATGTTGAAACTCTGAACGGCATTGACATGCCTATGCTGACATTGGCAGAACCCCAAACGCCCCTTTGTTACCATATACTTACTATATTCTTGAGAGTGACGAAACACTGAAATGGCGAATGGACGTTGCGTTGACGACGTTGCAAGGACATTGATTCGACGACTTCCTTTGTAGCAATGCATACCAGACAGTCTGCACTCGTTTTGAAATGAAGTCGCTGAATCTGTCTCGACGTTTATGCGACGTTGTTTGGTTTCTGCGTGAGTTTCAGTTTCCTAACATTTTACATGTACCTTAACCTTGTTGGCAGAGTTTATACAATGGTTCAAACGTTGTAGTAATGTCGACATTGCATCCACGTTGATTCGACACTTGCCCGCTTGGTTCCTTCAGAGAAGGCTTCCAACACTTACATATCAAATCAGCCATGTAGAGTATCCAGCCAAAAATCCTAAATGCATACAGCTCTGTTCAATATATAAGGAACAGCGAGTATCGTGATCAGACTGCACTTATGTGCATGTCTAAACAAGGGCAAAATACATAAATACATGTTTTTGTGCCGAGCAAGGGCGCACTAGCGGAAATCACACTGAGCGTGTTGGAATTTTGTCAATTTGACAAAATTTTAATACGCACCTGCGTATTTGCGTACAGGTACATGTAGCTACGCTTTTGCCGACATTAGAATCCAGTGTCTGCTCATCGTACACGTTATAAACACACGATCGAAATCGAAAGTAAACACGTCCTTCTCGCAATATAGATAAACCTGCTGTTTTGGTATTTTATTGTTCAGCCACGTAATTAGTACAAAATTAAGTCATCTAATTTGAATCAGCGCTCAGTTCATCTAAAAGATCCATCCATCCATTCATCTAGTCACCTTCCTACCTACCATTCTTACCTGCCTACGTCCCTACCCTTTGACTGTCTGTATGTCTGTCTCTCCGTTCACCTACCTACTTACCTACCTACCTACCCTATCCTACCTTACCTACCCTGAGATGCCGTCTGCCTGTCTCTGTCTGGCAGACCGTCTGTCTGTCTGTAACTTTATGCATTATTTTTAGGACACCAATATGTTCAGACAGTATGGATGAATGGATGACTTGCGAATAAACGTCCTTTTTAACAGTTTTTCAGTCATATCAGGACGATGGGTGGGTGATAATGAAAGCAATGGAGCCAGTCTATGATTGAAGTGATCTCCGCCTCCGGTGGGGCTAGAACCCGAGACCGCTAGATCAGCAGGCCAGCGCTTAACATACTGAGGCTCCATTTTCATACAGTACCAATAGCCTGATTAAATAAATACAGAAATCCCAGATCGGCCTAATGGTAAAAAAACAATAACACCAACAACAAAATAGAACACTTCACTTTGTGCTTGTAAGATTCCTGAAGATCCGAGCATAATGTGCGAACAGCAAAGACTCTGACCTGACTGCCTGTATGCACGGGTACACTTTCAGGGGAAGCAAATCTGCCATTTGTATCTTTTGCCTCGCTTTTTACTTAAGGGTCAAACCATAAGGGGAAAAAGCAACCTATGGAGGTTCGAATTTTTTCTCAGTTTGAAAGGGCAACATTTGCCGAGAATAAAACAGGAAGTCACAAAAAGCATGACAGCCCAACAGGCACATGACGTTGAAATTGCGTTGAAATGACGTCGATGCGACGTGGTGACGTCGCATCGACGTCAATATGACGTAAATTTGACGTCATCTGCCCGCTGGGAGTGAACCATTTCATAAGACAGGTTTGCCTACAGCTTGATACTTGGCACATGGTATGAGAAAACGTTTTAAAGCTCGTGCGAACAGCGAAGACGATAATAAGCCTGCACTTCTGCACAGATAGATGGATGGCTAGGCGATCGATCGATCGATCAATAGGTAGATATATAAATAAATACATGTAGATTGATGGATGGATGGATGAATTGCGTTTTTACGTCCTTTCTAACAGTATTTTAGTCATATCAGGACAATGGGTGGATGAAAATGAAAGGCTATGTCCATGGAACTCCTTTTACGATTGAAAAGATTCCCGCCAACAGCGGGGCTCGAACTAGGGACCGCTAGATCAGCGGGCCACTGCTTAAGCTACTAAGCTACCGGAGCTCCTTGATAGACAGATAGACACCAGCAGGCACATGACGTCGTATTGACGTCGGTTCTACGAAATGACGTCGCACCGAAGTCATCACGACGTCATTTGACGATACGTATCCGCTGGGCCAGATTAGGGAGGTAGGTAACATGGAGGAGGAATGGAAAGACAGATAAAATGATGGATAAATGAATGGTTGGCTGGTAGGTTGGGTTATGGTTGAATAGAGAGAGAGAGAGAGAGAGAGAGAGAGAGAGAGAGAGAGAGAGAGAAGGAATGTGGTCGAGAGAAAAGAAAACAAAAATGAGGAAGATCAATTAATCTCGAGGGTGATACCAGTTTCCCAACCTGGTTGTCGACCTAGCCAATCAGTTACCGCACATGCAAAAGTGGTTGTCGACTGGGACAATCGACACCAATACCAGCCCGGTCGACGCCCATTTACAACAGTATCATTTACCGTGACTGGTATAGCTTTCGACCGAATTAGCGGTCGACATAGTACAGCCACTTTGCACAGTACCGGATAGGTCCACTGTTGGTTGGTATTATCGGTTGTCAGCCTATATTTCAACCATGTTAAATTAAGTTAGTCGCTCATGATTTATGTTGCGTGATTTTTCCATTCCATGTTAGGGGTGGTCGGTTTGGGCGATGGTGCTGTTGAACATTCAATGTCGTGGCCTTCTTCTAATTTGGCTAATAGTAGGGCAAGGGCCGGTCGGCCTGCAGCAGGTGCGGGATGGGGTTTGTTTGGATTATCCTAGTCTCAACTATCCTATCTATACCTTTTCTTTCTTGCTCTCTCTGGAAGCAGCTCGAAGAGACTGGAATACTATCTAAAAGAGCCGTTAAACCCAAACTCCAACCACCACCACCATCCACTCCATGCTAGTACAAACTTATGAGATAACAACGATCGTTTGTCCAGAGCGCTTGGCTTGCGTTTGAAGACGACAGGTTCCTTACTTACTGGCAAACTCCCTCAGTCGTAGTCAGTACCTGATACTTTTCAATCAACAATAACAGGCAGCGAAATGACATGACTGGACCATAATTTATGCTATGACGATAGAATGGAAATCTAACAGCCCACAAACAATACGCCCAAATGACATATGCATCATTATATCTCTGTATGATGATCCACATCAGTAGGTTCAGCGCTAGCCTGCCGATCTAACGGTCCCGGGTTAGAGATGCACGAGAAGCGAAATCTTTCCGACCGTAAATGGGGCTAGATTGCACCCAGACTTTACTATCAATGTCCCATCGTCCTGATATGAAAATACTGTTCTAAAGGACGTAAAACTGCAACACACATGCTGGCAATTAGTATCGGCAAATTTCATAGCCATCCGTTCATTTAAGGACCACCTTGGACATCCCTATACACTGGCGTGACATTCATTACAGGCTTGCACGAAGGCGCAGGCTGATCTATGGCAAATTTCATAGCCATCCGTTCATTTCTTCTCACGTTGTGATTAAAGGACCACCTTGGACATCCCTATACACTGGCGTGGCATTCATTACAGGCTTGCACGAAGGCGCAGGCTGATATTGTATGCATCAATTGTGACTAGGATTCTTTTAAATTTGAGATGACCCCCAAGTAGTTTGTCAGCCTCGAATATATAAACTCAGCGTATGGTTCAAGTTTTAATGTCCAATAGAATTAGAGAGATATTCCCTTCGACTCAGTAAATCATTTTGTTTACTACACCCCAGAAAAAAACATAAGGTAGTATTTGTATTTACTCACTCATGATAATTTTAAATAGAACAACATATGTACCTTCAAGAGAAAAATAAACAAACGCTACACTCAAGATCTCTTCCCGTAAAAGAAGCTCATCATACATGTTGATCATTATGACCTACCTTTTTGCAATTCAGTGAGATTGATGGATTCCGAAGATCTTGCCTCTTTCGGCCCTAGAGTCACTATATTGAAACATTGCATGCAACTGAAGAATGAAGTTCATATGCTTCGAATATAGGTTATCACAACCCTACTTACCGGACACTGCTCAATTTCAAGATCAGATGACTTCTCCAAGGTTGTTCTGGAACACATTGACTGGGCGCGGGGAAGTGTTGTTTAGACATTGGTTCTGCCACACGTACCCTAAACCCAGTCTCCAGTTAAGCTAGTTGGAGGCAGATTGCCACGTTTAATAGTAAACTGTATTTGTTTCTTACCAGGAAATAGGTTATTGCATGATTTTATTGGTGTAGTTTATATCTCTGCAACTTAAAAGAATTACAACTTTTTTCCCCCGTCCGAATAACAAATAAGGGGCCGATTTTGCTAAAGGACCATGTTTAATGTGTAGATGTAGTCCTAGGAAAGAATACAGCTGGCTACCTGCTAGGTAGGGACAGCACCCGATCACTTGTTAGTCAGCTGCAGAAATCTAGACGTTATTATTTCACAAAATCTGTCTCTGTTCTCCCTTAAATTTAATTTTTGCTATGTGTATACCGAGAGATGGTAAAAACTACAACAATCAAATCAGCTTAAACAATCTGTTGATCACACTTATGCCTGTTTATATATGAAGTGTTGTGGGCGCACCAGGTTGAGTGGTAACCAGCTGGTTTTCGGGCGTGCGTGTTGGGACAGGGGTTGGTTGTGGTGGTCTGGGCGCGGGGAAGTGCTGTCTAGACATTGGTCTGCCACACGTACCCTAAACCCAGTACCCCGTTTGTCCTTTCGTTGTCAAAAGACACACGCCTAGCTGGAAGCAGTTCAAGGGTAGGCAAATAGGACTGATATATGCCTCACGTAGTTGTTGTTACCAAAGAGACTGTAGTCTTTTCAAAGTGATTTAGATTGACAGATTGGCGCTTACACACATTTTATATATATACGTATATATAATTTTTTACAGTCATATTTAAAAACTGAATAAGCACCTCTCCCACAGTGGCTCTATGAATGCCAAACACTGTAAAAGCGAAAAGATTACTGTAGATTCTTCCCAGCGGGCGAATGACGTCATGTCGACGTTGCACTAGCGCCGATGCGACGTTATTACGCCGCATGGACGTGGGGGCAACGTTGTTTTCGACGTCATATACCCGCTGGACTGGGGTAGAACTTGCCCACTTGTTATCCTGTTTATTGATATAGTATTGTATATGTATATATGCTCATGGGCCATATGGCTTATTGCATGAATAAATATCTATCTATCTATCAAAACCACTGCATCTATGAGTCTCAGGTTTCGTGCAAAGCATGCAAAAGAACAAGGCGTTTAGAGTTACGAAATATTTTGAGATCGGCAATCCAAGATAGCTGCCGTTACTGAAAATAGCAAAAACATAAAAACGAACTTCTTCTCCAGATTGCTAGGATTAATTTCTTTATTTCGTCGTCGAACTAGTGTACGACTGTTGAAGTTACAGTACGACATGTAGACCTACTATTATTGTAAGAGCGATTTCATGTTCACAACTATAAGAGAAAACACATAATTTAGTTTTAGTGCTGAACTAAATGAGCCACGCCGCGAGAAAACCAACAAAGAGGTTGTGCGCCCAGCGCAGACTCAGATCAGCCTGGGCATCCGCCCAGTCTGATCAGAGTCTTCGCTGTCCGCATGAAGGTAGCTTAGACCCTTAGCTACCCTTTGAGCACTTATCAAAGAGTCTGATGAAACTAAGCGGATGCCCAGGTTGATCTGAGTCTGCGCTGGGCGCACAACCACATTGTTGGTTTTCTCGTGTCGCGGCTCAAATAATGTTTATGTCTAAATGCACTTTGGATATGGAAAAAGTGTGTATTTTTCTGAATAGCAACTCCATCCTTATGTTACTGTCTAGTGTGATAGCCTTCTCATATAACTGAAAATGACTACTGTAACGAAAGCATGCAAGTTTGGTTTTCTATCTCAAAGCAAACTTTGGCTCTGATATTTACTGCATTAAAATTTTATCTCAGATTTTTATACGCCCGTTTTGAAAACAATTATTATTATAGTATGTCGCTGTCCGTCCATCTGTCTATACGTCCGTCCTTCCGTCCGTCTGTCTGTCCGTAAACAATCTCTTTCACTCCGGTACTCCATAACCGTGTGGAATGTTTAAATGAAACTTGACACGAAGGTGTATAATATCAAGGTTATTTATCCTGAGCAAGAACCGCATTTCTATCTTACTTACTTTCTGAATGATCTACGTTTTCTGTTCACTTTGTTACTCCTTAACTGCTTGAAATATTAAACAAAAGTTAATAGCAATGTGTATACTGCCGAGGAAATGTATAAGAACCAAAAATAGTAACTGTCCGT
Source organism: Ctena decussata (assembly GCA_963989385.1). Taxonomy (NCBI): domain Eukaryota; kingdom Metazoa; phylum Mollusca; class Bivalvia; order Lucinida; family Lucinidae; genus Ctena; species Ctena decussata. The sequence continues at coordinate 13,761,902 of OZ022498.1, forward strand.
CTGTTCATCAGCCCGTAAACAGTCTCGTTCACTCTTCAACTCGTTAACCCTTTGAATAATTTTAATGAAGGGTAATAGAAATGTGTATATTATCGAGGTGACGTATCGTGAATAAGAACGACAAATATAGCTTGCTTACTTCATGAATTATGTTCGCTTACATATATTTCCGGTCCACACTGTAGCTTTAATCGTTTGAAATATTTTTTTCTGAAAAATAATGGTAATGTATATATTGTTGATGTGATATATTAAGAGAAAGAGTGGAAAATCTGGCTTACATATTTCCTAAATTATCTACCCCGTTCAACTTTGGTATTTTTTCAACTTCTGAAGAAACTTTTTTTTTCTTCCTATTTTATATACTTAAAGTATTTTGTCCGTAAAATGGTTTCGTTTTTGACCCATATTAAGAGCTCATCGTTTTCTTCAATTGCTGCTCAGATCTGTCTGCGAACACCCTTGTAAGTTTCAGGTTCTTTGACGAGATGTGCAGAACTTTCTACATGTACTAGCATCTTATTTCAGAGGCCTGCGGTCTTTTTTTCACACTAAGCTGTCAAGGTCCATAATTTAAAGGCATACAGAAATATGGATATGACGAAGTGAACACATAGTTTCATCTTTGATGCAAGATGTTGTTATCTGTCCAAACTGGTTTCAGCTTTGTTCGGCTGCAGTGGCTTGTTCAGTTTTTAGGGGTCCTCAAATTTAGAGCGATCATATGAGACAACTGCTCCAAGGTTTTTGAAACTTGTCACAGTTTCCAACCTCTAGCTATTACCTATATCTAACTTCAGATGAAAAAAGATGGCGTTGTGTTTTTCATTCGTTTATTATTATCGGCTTTTACCCTCACTTTTTTATCCTTGCTGGATTTATTGAGACGTTCCATTGAGACTTCTAGTTCCTGAATCTTCAGGGATAGTTTAGGATATATGAGCCGCGACACGACAAAACCAACAATGTGGTCCTGCGCCCAGTGCAGACTCAGATCAGCCTGGGTATCTGCCCAGTTTGATCAGACCCTTCGTTAAAGGCTAAAATGGTAGCGCATGGTCTAAGCTACCTTCATGCGGACAGCCAAGACTCTGATCAGACTGGGCGGATGCCCAGGCTGATCTGAGTCTGCGCTGGGCGCACAACCTCATTGTTGGTTTTCTCGTGTCGCAGCTCATATGTAATTTCTTTGAAGCTAGTTTCTTTTGTGTATTGTATGTTTTCTAGTTTTCGTTTTTGTTCAGACAAGTTTCAATTTCCTCGCATATTGCCCGTATTCAATTCTCCCCTGGCTTTCTCATTGGCCTTCCCATAGCTTCCCAATAATGTAACAGGAGGTCTCGAAAAGTCACCTTAAAAAGGGTTCCGTGCCGACTTGGAGTATGACTTTTCATTTTGACCAGTCATATGGAAAGTGAAATCGATAGTGAATATAACTAGCTACAACAAGATTAGACATTTCGTGACGTCAAAGATCGTGGCTTTGGAACATGCTACCTTACCGAGAGTATAAGCATGGATTTCGTTTTTATTATAAATGTTCCCGCGGATTTTTCCTTAAAGTTTCTTTTCTTCCCTTTCAGTTATTCTCTTCTGTACGATAAGGGTTTAAGTGCTGACGCCATCAAGAATGTAAGGACTTGACACTGGTCTTTTCAGCAAATTTAGTGTAGAGAGTGATACAACATTGAAGTCGAAAGAGAATATTCAAATAACATTGAAGTCGAAAGAGAATATTCAAATAACATTGAAGTCGAAAGAGAATATTCAAATAACATTGAACTCGAAAGAGAATATTCAAATAACATTGAAGTCGAAAGTGAATATTCAAATAACATAGAAGTCGAAAGGGAATAATCAAATAGTCTGTGCTAGTAATTACGAAAAGATTCAATAACAAATGAAAAATACTTTTTTCACTTTGCTTGGAGAATCGGATAAAATATTGACTACTCGAGGCTTATCGCAGCGGACGACTTTGATTGATTAATTGTTTTCATTAGGTTTAAAAATAGATGGGATCTAATCATTGCCAGTCTGCCTGCCCAACATTATCACTTAAACCATGATCAATCTTAAGAAGATTATCGTTAATTTGTTTGCAACAATAGTATTGATTTGTCTGCAATAAATTTGTTCTTAGAGAAATACGTCGGCTTTTATTGTTGACAGTTGATGGTTTGAATACTGTCTGGTTTACTACTCTCTTGCTGACCCACTCCAGCAAGCGTTTTTTTCAAAGTTTATGCTTAAATGATTTTAAAGCTGCCACTGTAACTTACCTGGTTCAGTTTACTACCATTTCTCGTAATCAAATTTGTCCATTTGAGTTTTTAAAATTCATTGGCATGCTCTCAACCTTGGAAAGTAATGTTTTGCAGTGTAATTATTCAGCTTCAAAATGGCCGCCTCAAGATGTCTTCAGAATGTAAATAATGAAACAGTTTGACATATACATGGTGGTTTAAAACTCTAAGTATAAACTCATAGCTCATTATTTTACCGCTGTTCTTCTATAATTATGCAAAAAATATATTTTATTGTAATTAAGATGTATTTGTGACACGATCTTTTAAACTGCCATTATCAATGTTCATTATTTTAGTTTTTCTCATCTTTACGTTTGATGATATCTCTCCTTGTATGGGTAGAAAGGGAAACAGCTTATGTGGCTTTCTCATTGCTTCCCTTCAAGAAGAAGCCCTATCAGAGCCACGACACAAGAAAACCAACAATGTGGTTGTGCGACCAGCGTGGACTCAGATCAGCCTGAGCATCCACTCAGTTTGATCAGACTCCTCGTTAAGCCCTCAAAGGGTAGCTAAGGGTCTAAGCTACCTCTGTGCGGACAGCGAAGACTCTGATCAGACTGGGCGGATGCCCAGGCTGATCTGAGTCTGCGCTGGGCGCATAACCACATCGTTGGTTTTCACGCGTCGCGGCTCATCAAAAGCCCTATGAAATGAAATACTTTGCCTCAAGATTTTGACCTTATTTAGAAGGGAGACAAACAAATAAAATTGCGGGGTTGCTTTCCGTTAAAGTGTACGTGGAGGTTTTATTTACTGGTACGTGGTTTTCAAGGCGCTTCTCTTTTCCTGTTCTGTCACGCCTCGCCCCACCTTCAGTGACCTTGTCAATTTCATGGACGTTCAAATTTCTTGTTAGAATATAGATATTCTTGGATAAAGTTTTATAGAGATCCTATCTCCCGAATTTACAGATGGATTTAATTGATACTCACAGTGTCTTTATATCTAATTATTTCGGATTTGTCGATGTTTATATTGATTATATGAATTCGGACTTATGATTTATGATTTTGGTACTTGGACTGCTCTGCATTTAAAAGTTCTACTCAAACTGTCTAGAACAACGAGGACGTTAACTTGACCGGCCACTTTCCAAATTCGATTTTATATTTAATATTCCTAATCAACAAGATTGTTTATTGTTTACATATTCCATGAAAAGAGTTCAGTCAAAAAGCAATAAAAATGGGCAACATAGAGACTGCTTTATTTCAAACGTCTTATGTTATCTGACGGTTGTGCACATTAAGCATGAATAGTCCCAAGAGGACTTTTCTATCACATATTATGTATCATTTCTGCCGATTGAACTGACGTGCCGATTCATATCATATATCTGGTGCAGAACTTTCACTGGCATAAACTGCTAAATTAAATAAATGTAATATGTACTATACGTTGTATAAAAGTACTTTTATGTGAGATACAAGAAATGAGCCGCGACATGAGAAAACCAACAAAGTGGTTGTGCACCCAGCGCAGTCTCCGGTCAGAGTGTGGGCATCCGCCCAGTCTGATCAGACTCTTTGCTAAGCGCTTAAAGGGTAGCTAAGGCTCTCAGCTTCTTCTATGCGAACAGCGAAGACTCTGGTCAGACTGCAAGGATGCCTAGGCTGATCTGAGCCTGTGCTGGTCGCACAATCACTTTGTTGGTTTTCTCGGGTCGCGGCTCAAATAAATCAGACTTTCAAATCCTTTCAAGTGTTATTTCTGGGTGAAACATCTTACCGAAAAAAGAGAATAAAAATATGATAGTTACTGTTGTAATTCTAATACACATAACACCCAGAAACAGCAGTTGACCTAACACAACGGTGCTGAATAAGACGTTGTTGATAGTATAGCAAACAGTGCAAACATCGACATATTTCCCCAAACGTTCCTATGTCAAAGAACCCGCTCATATAAAAAAATATAGCTTGGGTCATTTCCTATTTTCCTGTTATTTCTCAAACTACTGATATTTCAGAGAAAATTTATTTTGAGATATTAGTAGTTTGACATAAACTCCGACTTTGAGATATCGCGAGTTGAATATATATTAAAATGTACAAATAGTAAAGCAGCGTTACATTTTAGTGCATGCATAACTTAATATGCCAATAAAAGGCTACAATAATAATGCATATCCCACTCAAGTCCGGACAGAAGAAAAGGGTTCCGAATCAACTTGGAATGGACAGTTGCTTAAGCAACTGATGACTTAAATTAGTTTTCAATTTTATGTTATGCACGAAATATCCTTTTGTCTGGTCACCTTATTTTAAAGCCAATCTAAAGACGCTTTTGAATATGATCATCAAGGCATGTTAGACGTTGACGTCGACATTTCGGGCACCGTCGGTGAGAAGATAATGCTGAGCAATCTGTACAATCGATTTCCACTCCAAGTATTAAACGCTAAATGAAACTTCGAAACAATAAAGGCTACAGAAAGAGTAGTAAAAGGCAAGGGAATAACAAAAAGCCAATTATGTTCAAGTAGATAACGACAAGAAAGCCTTGCATGGTATCAGTAAGGTAGGAATGAAGCTTATGGCATTGTTGGCACCAGTTCATATTTATCAAAAGACATGATTAGCTGATCACGTCTTTTGATATATATAAACTGGTGCCAAAAGCTCCATTAAATATTATAAAAGTGGCGACTCGTACAAGAAGACGTTGATAGGGGTCTGCTGAAAACTCTACGTATGAAATGTGAAAACAGGAAAGCGTCAGCGTTACCAGGTGCTGCCCTGCTGGTATAAACCTTAAGAACACTGGGGAGTTCATAAACAGAAATTATGATAGCTCTGACACGCGAACATAAGTGTTGAGTCTGATTTTAGTATTAATTACTCGACTATTTTCACACAAGCCTAAATGGTATGTAGCATGGGAGTTCAACCAGACGGACAAAATTATTTTTAAGGGCACCCTGACATATTAAGCAACATGCTGCGGCTGCTTCAAGTCACCACCAATAATGGCTATAATAAGATATTTGGATTTCAATTCGCGACCTCAACAACAGATCCGCATCACGCAGCAGTATCTGTCCTTAAACATCTGCGTCACGAAGAAAGTTCATCAGGCAAGTTCGAAAAATAAACTCAACTAAATAAGTAAAGGCCACACAGTTTAAATCTACCTTTGCTTAACACCGAAATTCCAATGTACAAAGCTCACGTTATTTTGTCTATTTATATATTTGAATAAATGAAATGGCGTTTTGTGTTGTTGTTTTTTTTGTTTTGTTTTTTTTCAAAAAGGTAAAGATGCCCATTAAAACTTTTCATAGGCTGTTCAAAATCCTCCTTCCAGGAAAAATTCATGGTATTTCATTCGAACTGAACAATTTTCTGATATTCTTTAGCAACATAGTGTCCAGTCTTTAACACACATGTCCATTTTCTTTACCTTTTCATTTTGATTATCTATTTTATTTATTTATTTATTCATTCATCTGTCTTTTTTCTTTTCTTTTTTTAATTCTGGTGAAGATATTTCTCAATTATTATTTTCGAAAACTTTAAAGCAAAGTTCTTAAAGGAAACATGCATTATCTGTCGTCATTACGAAATATCCGAATTACTTTGTCGAAAAAAAAAATCAACCAAACCCGAAATATGTATACAAAACATATTCATTATTGCAGATAATGTCTTTTATAACATTTCCAGATCTCTTTTTTAGTTAATTATTTTAAACAACAGACAAAAAGCAGATATTTTTCTAAAAGCTAAAACTTGACCTAATTATGCGAAAATATATCACGTGACATAAACAAAGTCGCCATCATTAAAATCAATAAAAAATCACTTTTCATTCTGATATTTTCCTGCATAATTCAACCCTCCACCGTCCCCGAACTACCATCCATTTTTAAGTTAAGTCTACTTTTTTATGAAAGTATTATTTTTCTCAGGTATTTTGTTTCTGTAATATTAATCCTATTGTTTTACATTGGAGTTGTAATACTTGTTGCTCTTTTGTGAGCGGTCTATTTTAGTACACCACCTGTTTTGCTAGTAAGCAAAGTCTTCGCTGTTTGAAGTAAATTTCAAACATTTTTTTATTGTATGGTTAAAGTAACATGTTCATGTAAATATGTAGTTAGTTTACATTATCGTCATTTAAAATTAAATGACAATTTCAATCACTCTTCTGGCTCTCTTCCAACGTTCCCAGCATTTTCAGAAGCGTCTGGTTAAATCTCTCGCATTGCCCATTCCCCATAGGATGATAGGGCGTTGTCCGAGACTTCTCGACTCCAGCGATACTACACATCTCCTTTATGAGGTTAGACTCGAAGTTCTGACCTTGGTCACTGTGTATTCTCGCTGGAAATCCGTAGTGGACAATGAAGTTCTCAAACAACACCCGGGCCGTTGTTCTAGCCGTCTGATTCCTTGTAGGGAATGCTTGGGCGTAACGAGAGAAATGATCCGTGATGACCAAAATGTTCTCGTAACCTCCCTTAGAACGTTCCAAAGAGAGGTAATCCAGGCATAGTATTTCTAGTGGTGCGGATGAGACAATGTTCACCAGCTTAGCACTCCTCTCTTGCTGAGTTTTACGGAGTGTGCATCTAAAACACTGTCCCACCTTTTCTCTGATGTAAGAGTCTATGCCTAGCCAAAAGAAACGTTGTTTGACCAGTGAAATGGTACGGTCTCTCCCTTGATGACCAAGGTCATCGTGTAGAGCACGGAAAATGGTGTCTCTATAGTCAAGGGGCATGACCAGTTGTTGAAACTCCTGTTCATTGATGACAGCTCTTCTGTACAGGACGCCATCTTCAGACAGAAAGAGACGATCCCAATCCTTGAGATAACGACGGTCTATTGTAGGAGTGGATCGGGTTAGCGAAGCTGGAACCCGAGATCCTGTCTGTAGATGGTCGATTATACATCTAAGGGTAGGGTCGTCTCGCTGAGCTTTCCGCCAATCTTTAGAAGATAAAGCGTTAGCTTCCAGCATCTGTTCAGGGATGCCGTCTGTAGGATCTGTGGGATCTGTGAGAGCCATACATTCAATGAACGGACACTCATCTGCACTGACGGTGACAGACTGGCAAATCGCTTTCAGAACGTCCGGGAAAATGATATGTTCCGACTCTGGAGTCTCTAATCGCGATAAGCCATCCGCATCAGAATTATTCCTGCCACTCCTGTACTTGATGCTGAAGTTATAGTTGGAGAGGGAAGCTACCCAACGTTGTCCAGTAGCATCAAGCTTTGCTGTGGTGAAAATGTAAGTAAGAGGGTTATTGTCAGTAACCGCCTCAAACTTGCTACCATAGAGGTAGTCGTGGAATTTTTCCACCACAGCCCATTTCAACGCCAGAAATTCTAGCTTGTGCGCTGGGTAGTTCCTCTCTGCAGGCCTTAAACTTCTGCTGGCATATGCGATCACCCTCTTTCTACCATTCTGTGCCTGATATAATACAGCTCCGAGGCCATTCGAACTCGCATCAGTATGGAGAGTGAAGGGCTTGCTATAATCAGCATATGCCAGTACAGGAGGGTTAGTCAGATGGTGTATTATGGTTTCAAAACTGGTCTGCTGGTCTTGACCCCATGTGAAAGGTGATGCATTCACATTTTTCTTCTTTCCTTTGGTCTTTGTAGGATGGCCAATAAGCAAATCCGTCAAAGGTCTAGCTATGGCAGCATATCCTTTAACGAAGCGACGATAGTAGCCCGTAAATCCTAGGAACTTACGGACGTCCTTCGTATTTTGAGGAACAGGCCACTTCTTGACGGCCTCTATCTTTGACGGATCGGTGTGGATACCCTCCTTGGAGACGACATGTCCAAGATAGAGCACTTGGTCACGAAACAGCTCGCATTTTGATGGTTTGAGCTTTAGGTTGTGCTCCTGCAACCGCTCGAACACGGCTTGAAGCCTATCAATGTGCTCTTCAAAGGTTGAGGAAAAGATGATGATGTCGTCTTAGTAGATTAAACAATCTCTCAGATTTAGGTCACCCATGCACCTTTCCATCAACCTCTGAAAGGTTGCCGGGGCATTGCACAACCCAAACGGCATGCGATTTGCCTCGAAGAATCCAAGTGTTCCAACTTGGAATGCTGTCTTAGGTTTGTCTTCCTCCTTTAGTTCCACCTGCCAGTAGCCGGCTTTCAAGTCCAAAGTCGAAAAGTACTTTGCGCCAGCAAGCAGGTGTAGGCTGTCATCAATACGAGGGATGGCATATGCGTCCTTTTTAGTGCGCTGGTTCAGTTTCCTGTAGTCTATACAGAACCTGATTGTGCCATCCTTCTTCCTGACAAGCACTACGTTGGAACTAAAGGGGCTGGAGGATTCCCGTATTGCACCGACTTGGAGCATTTCCCTCAGATGTTCTCTAACCTCTTGAAAAAGAGCTGGGGGAATGTGCCGGTATGGCTCCTTAAAGGGTGCCTCATCCTCAAGATTTATCTCGTGTTTCACAGTATGAGTGTGGCCAAGATCTAACGGCCCACGAGAAAAGATATGCTGCCACCTTGACAGGAATTCTTGAGCTTTCTCCTTTTCTGTTTCTGTCAAACAGGAACCGCTCAGATCAAGTTTGATGGTATCAGTGTTTTCTGATACACTTGCCTGCTGTTGTTGGACATTAACAGTTGATGTTTTCCCTGACTTTGATGTTATGTCAGCTGATCTCAGAACATCAACTTCATTGAGCTCACAAATCAGTGACTTAGCTGGTATAGTCACTGCCTTAGCAGAAATATTGCAGATCCTAACAGGTAATCTGGCGGATGTTCCCGGCTTGTTAAGACCCACTACTCTCGGGCAAACAAGAAGTCTAGATGTTGTGCCATCTTCCGCTGGTTCTGTCACCACTGCCTCAACATCTCTAGTTTTACGAGCAAAACCTGTTATAAGTTTGCTCTCCAGAGGCTGCAACACTATTTTGTTAGTCGTTTTAACGACGCCAGCTTGCTTGTTGCAGATTGAGGTCATAGCCAGCTTCCAACCCTCTGGAACATCACTGTCGTCTGATGAAGCAGACTTGAACTGCCGAATAATGTTGGTACCGACAATGACAGGTACAGTTTCAGTGTATTCTGTCAGTGGAACCACCAACATTGGCACGCTGATCTGTTCATGCCGTAGAAACGGAACAGTTACATTGACAGTAACATATCCTTTGTATGGTAGGGAATATCCGCCAGCCACCTTTATGTCCAGATCAAAATTTTCAAGTGGCAATATTTCTGGTTTAGGCTCTAGATGTTCTAAGAACTCTTCTGTAACGGTACTTATCATGGAACCCGAATCTATGAGTGCTCTAGTTTCAACCTTATTAATGAAAACTATATCCTCATTTCCTTTCCCTACTATTTGTTCCAGTATGTTACTATTAGGGCCCTGAGATGTTTCACTGTCTCCCATCTGCCCTGCGAGGGAGACAGTTATCGGTTTAACGGGTCTTGACTTTCTTTTTCTTTCTTTTCGGATTCTTTCGCTGTATTAGTTTGGGGTGTTCGTGATGATGACCAACTGCCACCTCGGCCACGTCCCCTGTAATATGACTTGTTCGGCGTACCTTTGCTTAAATTGTCCAACCTTTTCTCAAAACCTTCCATCTTTTTAACTATATCTATGAGCAGTTTTGTATTTGAGTCTTGTTGGACAGTCTGATGTTGGATTTCTATTTTACTGCTAGTATCTTTATCTTTAATCTTAACGGGTTCCTCTTTAACAGATTTAACTTCAACTTTCAAGTCTTTCTGTAGTGTACTTTTCTCCTGTGACATGACAATTTTATCTTGTGACAGTTCATATTCTGCCGCTCTGACTTTCGTCCTAAGCATTTCAAAACCAACTTTGTCCTTCTCGAAATGAACTCTTGTCGCATTTTTGAGTTCAGTGCTGCGTAATCCACGCCAAAACTTATTCTTTAACATTTTATCCTTCTGACTGTCGCTCACATGTCCTTTCTCTTTCGCCTTCTGGTAAATCTCTTCTAAACGTATACTCCACAGAGTTACACTCTCATTTTCCTTCTGTGTTGCATTATAAAATTCTTGCAGCACGCTTTCTCCAGTGGCGACATTTCCAAAAATACATTCTAACTTTTCCTTTATTTGCTTTGATGTAGCTTGCGCTCCTAATGTGACTAAAACCTTTCTCGCCTGGCCCCTTAAAGAATTTCTAATGGCCTGATTCACTATGTACTCTGGGTACACAGTAGAATCCATCAGGTACTGGGTCTCAAGTCGCCACTCTTCAAAACTGCTTTCATTCTTTGGGGTTGGATCAATCCCAGAGAAACTATTTACAAATGGTTTTACAAGATGAGTAACTTCACTCTTTGATGTTGGTTTATTTATCTCATCTGACCCTACTTTCGGTTTAGTCACATCTTCGTTCTTGCCATCTCTCTGACTTTCTTTAGTACTTTCTGTCCTGTGTTCTGCACTAGAAACTTTCTCGGGAACTTTGTCTAAATTAAGTTTTGTCCTGATTTCATTCTCTTTCTCTTGAAGCTCCCTTTCCAGTTGTTTAAGGTAATTCTCTTTTCGACCAATCTCTTTTTCTCTTTGGGCTAAACCCCCTTCACTTTCTTGCTGTTCCTCTGATTCTTTCTTTTCTTCTACAACTTGCTTTCCTGCAGAGTCAGCAATGGTTACAAATCGTTCTTCCAACTTTCTAATATACGTGTCTTTTCTTTCAAGTTCCTTTAACTGTGCTGCTTGCATTTCCTGTATTCTTTTCTCTTCTGCTTCTCTCTGTGCTGAAAGCTGATTCCCTAACTCCGTTATATAGGTCATCAGTTTTTCCATCTCTTCACTGCTTGATAGTTGGGGATCTTTTGGTTCTGGTTTAATGTTGCCTTCTCTTTGCTCCATCTGCTCGGTCGCCCTTCTTCTTTCATACTCTTCCAACTCTCCGAAATGTGTCAGTTCATATGAGTCCTTTGCATTTGTTCTTCCTGTAAAAGGTAATTTCTCCTTCGGTCTCACAACTGGTTTATCTCCTCTGTCCTTTTCCCATGCATTAATAGCTTTAAGAAGCTCCGTCTTTCCTATTTCATGTCCACCTTGTCTCCTTTCCCCTTGAAACTGTCTTGCATTTACTATCCCCTCGAAGTCTAGTTTGCCTTCTTTCTCAATTTCTTCTAACTCCCTTTTCAATTCGGTTTCTCGTTTATGTAGTAAGTCTATCTCATGCCTTTTTCTTAATTCTTCTTGTTTCCTTTGTTTCAGTAATTTTGCAAGTCTCTCTTCATCTTGTTTGATCAATATTAATTGCTTTCTCCTTACCATTTCATCATTCACTTTCTTCTTTCTTATTTCCATTGCTATAACTCTTTCCTTCAGCTGACTTTCTTCATATAGCCTTTGCTTGCTCTTGTGTGCCATCATCTCTGCCTGCAGCTGTAAGGCTTTAACTCTTTCTAGAACATTCTTCCCAAGGCTGCCATCATAATCCTCTGCTTCTGATCTCTCCATTTCAGTTTTCTCGAAACTAGAGACAGGCGTGCTACTATCCTTCTTAATAATACTCTTCGGAGCATTTGTAATTGAGTCCTCGACCCTCTTAAGAAAGGTTGGCGTTGAAGGTTTCTCTGTCGGATGCCTAGAGATTACTGTCAAGCCTAGACCTCCTTTTACCCCTTCTGCCTTGACCCTTTTCACTTGCTGATCCGTCTCCTCGTCTCTATTCTTTATAGAGAACTGTTCTAAATAACTTTCAGGTTCTTCATAATCATACATATCTTCATCTTCGTCATACCGGCCTAGCCTATCATCAAACTCATTTCTACCATCATTCTGCAGTATTTCTGCTAACTCAAGTCTTCCCTTTCCTTTATCTTTTATCATTTCTTCTATTACTTCTCCTTCATCACGAACATCATCGTCCAGAGCGTTCATAGACTCTATATATTGCTCAAGTATATCTTCCTCTCTCTCTTCTAATGCACCTGGTCTTTCATCTATATCGAGGCCTATCTGTTCTGTTATTTTGGTCTTCTCTTTGATTTCTCTGTCCAAACTTTCCTTTAAGCTCTGAAGCTGTCTCTGTCGCCTTTCTAGTTCCAACTGAACTTGTCTTTCATCACGCTTCTGCTTTCTTATTTCTCTCTCCATCTTCTGTCTTTCGTGAGCAGATCTATCCGTGTTCTTCTTCTCCCTTATAGCTTTATATTAATCTTTTAGGTAATATCTTATCTGAAGATATCAATTTCTTCAGCTTTTGCTTTGTTTCCAATTAATGGTCAATGACCTAGTTTTTTATGCAGCCAGAACTACTAACTGGGATGCGATCAGTTTTTTTTTCTGTTTCCAGAACTTAAAACTGACTTTTACTTCTCTGTGTATGTGTTGTCACTCAGCTTTTTTTAGTAGAGCTGCTAACTACTGTCCGTGTTAAGTCCAAAGGAGTTGATGATCATTAGTTGTCCTTCAGTCTATCAATGATATTTTTTTAATGCCAGAAAATTAACTGGTGTCTATGAATGTCTGTCTTAATATTCACTAATGACAGAAATTGTAACCTCTTTCCAGTCAAAAGTGGCACAGAATGTAATTTTCAAGTGGCATTTCGCACAACATATCAACCTCTGCTAAAGTCAACCACAGTTATCAACCTTTGATAATATCCACCCAGCTTATCAACATCTGCAAATGACCAATTCTAAACTTATCAACCTCTGCCAATGTTAGAGTTTCAAACTTAACATCCTCTTCTAATGATTCTTTCGACCACAATTAACCATGAATCAACTATTTACCTAAGCTGGAATCTAGCTGATTATCACCCTTTAGAATATATTCAAGTATCAACCACGTGCCTCAACAAATCGGCTTTCAATTATCAACACTGCACTGCAAAACTTGTATATCAATAACAGCTAACCACTAATTCAGTTAACACTTATCAGCTGTCAGATCATTAATCAACTATCAACTAACTACTATTTACAAGTAAGCTAACTATCACTCACTAGATTAATGTCAACCTCAACTATCAACTACAAATAAACTCACTTTAACTAAGTAGCACCGGTTCACTATATCTAACTCCTGTTGATTCAAGCACTATCAACTTCAAGTTGAAATTCAATCAACAATCAACCATCAACCATCAACTACAAAAAGACACGGGTCTAGCTTATCAACCTTCAATATACAGGCCAACTGTAATCAACTTATGAAATTCTGATGATCAGTTTCTACTAACAAGAGCTTTAGGTAAATAATCAACCACTAGCAATCACTCAACCATCGACCAACAACTTTTGATAACCATCTGAATTTCACATATACAAACTGAATGTCAACCACCTAGGAGTTTTGATATAACTTATTTGTCCTTATTTTTTTTATTACGATTCTCTTATAGACTAAATGTCAGGCAAGTCTCTCAACCACCAACCATAAAGCAAAAACCATCAACAGTTGATCACTTCACAGAAATTGTCAATGTATTTGTAGTTCTATTCCTGTGATATTCTAATTAACCGAACGTATTTTCATTCAGTTGTCAACCCCGACTTCAGAAATCAAATTCCGCGACAAAAATTATCAACTGACTCACCTTTCCATATGCTTCAAAACTTCGCGTAGCCCTGAGTATGATTCACTGTTTTTTTTTTTTTTTTTTTTTTTTTTTTTACAGCTTGGCAATGTAGGACTAACTGCAAATATCCCTGTTTTCAAGTTTTTTTTCTAATTTCCACTAACCATGTTTATTTATTTCTCTGCGTTTTTATTTATTTATTTATTTTATTTTATTGTATGTATGAGCAGTGGTTTTATCCTTATTAATTTTTAGAAGTATACTTCAGATGTTTATGAAGTATTTGTGTACCTTAGTAATTTTAAGCTGTATACTTCAGGTATTTATTCAGTATTTTATACCTTATTTATTTTTAACAGTGTACTTCAGGTATGTTTAGTATGTTGTACCTTATTAATTTTTAACAGTATACATCAGATATGATTGTACCATTTTCTACCTTTATAATTTCTAGCAGTATACTTCGGATAGAAATATAGTATTTTTATACCTCGGTTATTTTAAGCAGTTTACTTCGGATATGTATCTCGTATCTGATCCCTTTGTAATTTTTAGCAGTATATCCCGGATAACTTTTTTTTGTGGATTTTTTTTCGCAAAATATGTTTAGTTTTTTTGGTTAACTGAACAATACACAGAAATAAATTTCCATGGTTCACATGTGTCAGTTCTTTTATTTTCTCGGTATCCTTCTTTTTATTTCGCGAAGTATATTTAGGTTTCATTAACTGAACAATACACAGAAATTAATTTCCATGGTTCACATGTGTCAGCTTATTTTAGGGAGTCGTGACGACTAATTCATACACAGAATTTTAAATATTCGCTTATCGCAAAAATATTTTTCTGTGACTAATTGAATTATTTGTCAGTCACTGTTTTAATGGGTCACCTGTGGCAAATTCAGAAACAGAATAAAAGATTCTGCTGTAAACTGAATTTATTTCGTGCCACTATAATGAGCACTTACCATGTGGTACCAAGGGAATGATACATTTTGGGGGAAGAGCTTTTTGCAGATCAGCTGAGCTTTCTAGAACAAAAGCGATGAAAATGTCGCGATGCCTTCCACTTGAAAATATAATTTCCTGAAAATTTTACAGTATTCCAGGATAATCAATTTTCAAACGCATTCTGTATTGTTGAAAAGAGAGAGAGAGAAAAAAAAAATATGTATGAGCTACTGTGATAAATCTTGAAAACAGAGTTGTTTTCAAGCTGAAGCTGAAGTAATAAATGAATACAATGTATTCTATTACATTTGTAGTAGTACTTCACAATAAACTTTAATTCAGTTTAATTAAAGTGATTGTGTCTTACTATATATGATGTAGTAGCTCAGAGATTTGAGGAAAAGAGAAAAAAAAAATTCAATGCACTGGCCGGTATTCGAACCACCGCGAGACACAAACTTATAGTTTACAAGACTTGCCTCTGTTCCATTACGCTATGGCCCCGTTAGCTGACAGAGAGGAATTTATCAGGTATATAAGCTTTACACTGTCGCTAATCTAATGTAATTGTGTGTATGCACGCGGAACGATCAAAGCGCGGGAAATTTACCTCACAGCGTGAGGTGACATATGGAGCACATGGTACTTTTTCAAGAACAGTTTCAGAATTTGGCGTTTGGGAAGCAAATTCTTTTGTATTTGAGGATTAGCAGTTTTACAGGGAAGTCAATTTAAGATGTTGAATTGAGACTTTGCTGTCAGGGCGGGGTTGGCTTATTGGATGATAGGATATTGGTCACGGAAAAAGGCTATCGGATTTGGCGGAGACCTGGACAGGAGAGCAGGGTTGACAGAAGTGGACTAACCAAGAGAAATTAACTGTCACTATGCCATCATACTTTCATTCTTACAGCCTGCTGATTAAAATCTGATAGATGATATGATGAGAAAAAGATGATTGGCGATGAACAGTATTTACAGATGCGTACTATATTCAATACGGCGGAACGCTCAAAAGTAAACAGTCGAGTGGATGTGTCATGGTGCACCTGTGTCTATCTCTGCATGCGGACCCGGATCAGACGGCTTTTGTTCGCTTAATTTTATGGATCTAGGCAGAGAAACCACACACGTTATACCTCATCGAGACGCATGTTTACTTCAGGTACCGTCTTGCAATGTGAAAGTCTTATGTCAAGTAATACCTTTGAAAAGTAATGCCTATGTTTAAGCAAGGTGGAAATGTAAAAGGTTCCTACCGTAACAAGAATGTTCCATCCATCCTTAAACGAATCACAATGTGTCACATGATCACAAAGTTAAAGTTATATGTACAGTTCAAGACCGAGGTACACGATCTTGTCAAGTCACTAAGAGGCTGATGAACACAGTTTCGAAGTCCGTTGCTGAATCGGTAGGGTCACTCCATTGTGATCACAGTCGATGTCAACGAATTAAGGGTGGGCCCACTTTGAATGAAGAAACACGTGTTCAGATGTAAACAAACAGAGTTCCGGAACTGAGTATGACGTCACCAAACGTGAATATCCGGATCATGCGCAGTAGATGAAGGGAATGTCCCAGTAATGGCTATGGCATCTCGTTGTCACGTGCGTGCAACGTTGGCAATTTCACGCTGGCCACCAATTTATCGCGGGGTATGGGCTGAATTTGAATGTTCCCAGCCGACCCGAGGGTTCTTTAATTACCAAAACCAAGCCTGCAAATATATTGCAAAATATATTTAATAGAGAAACATATACGAGGTGTGTTTTGTATGATGACGAGTAGATGACTGAACGCATCAGCGCTTAACACAGGTGAATACATAATTCACACTGGACATCCCTACACCCACTACAGACACACCCAACATCTAGTATATGAGGAGGCGGAGAACCGGGTCGGGAACAAGGCTATAGGGAAGACCATATAGAGAAAGGTTGATTAGATAAGGGCTTTATTTTACCCTGTGACAGTAGTAATTGTAGTGGTTAATTGTGGTCGAAAGAATCATTAGAAGAGGATGTTAAGTTTGAAACTCTAACATTGGCAGAGGTTGATAAGTTTAGAATTGGTCATTTGCAGATGTTGATAAGCTGGGTGGAGTATAAAACATGTTACACGAGTGAAGGAAAATGTATTCAGTTTGACAATGGACGCCTAGTGCGATTACAGAAATTGGAAATACGTTGAGGTCATAAGGTTTTCTAATGCGGGGGAGGATTCTTCAAAAAAAATTGCTTGAGAGAAGCGCAGTCTTGAAGCATCAACCTGAGATGCAAAGATTCGCCACCAGTAACTCAGCATGTTGAACTGCACCACAACACTCTTGACAACAGACGGGGGCATAGGGACATATGGCGGAGCCGGTTTACGAAACAATTATTCTGACAAGCAAAACATGTCATTTTTTTTCATAAATTGTGCTCGTCAGAAATAGTTTGCTATCGAAAACTGGCCGGTCCTGATCACACTGTCTAACTTTGTACCGTTCTTAGACGGTAACCCTATTACAGTTGTTGCATTTTTGCTCTGAATGTTCATCCAAATATTCATTTTTTCAATGTCTTTGATCGGAAATACTTCGTGACAATATCCTATCTGTTTATTCTAAATACAGCTTTGCTGAAATTGTATGTAAATCAAACTAAATTGTTAAAAAGCATACTTGATGTTACGAAGGACAATCCAGTGCAAAAGTACAACATTATTCCGGATTCAAATCACGTGCCGTCTTTCACAGTCTCATTCTGATGAGGATTATATGAATAGTGCTTGGTCTGCGAAGCTCATGATATCACTATACCAAACCCGTGATGAATCAAAGTTTAGAACTCAATGACTAAGTTTCTATCTAAATATCTTGTTAGAAAAGTCATCATTAGATCATGTACGGAGAACATCATTTGACCGCTTTTTCTGCCCTGTGCTATCTCGTGACCCAGCTGCGCTTTTGCAGTACAGTTTGGTCACGGGATTGCATAGTGTATTTTAGGTGCGATCGTCGCTCAAGTTGTCTCCGTAGTGGGCGATTCTAGTACGATCAGGGCTTGTTATATACTTATCTACGCAAACTTACATAACTTAGACTAGTTGCATTCGCAATTGGCACTTGACGTCGGATTGACGTCGTGCTGACGTCGATGCGACGTGATTACGTCACAGCGACGTCAATACGACGTCATTATGACGTTACGCGCCTGCTGAGTTGGTACAGACAATCACTTTTTTGCAGCTTCTGGTTGCCGCTCAGGTTATGATAGGTATATTTGGGATAAACTTCATCACTATTCTTTATATAAAAACGACTATTTCCAACACAGAATGAAGTCCGTATTCAGATATGGCAAGAAGCTGATATAGCTCAGGTGCGGAGAACAACATTTGACTCCTTTTTCTGCCTTGTGCTGTCTCGTGACCCAGCTGCGCTCTTGTAGTGCAGCTTGGTCACGAGATTGCATAGTGTATTCTAAGTGCGATCGTGGCTCAAGTTGTTCTCCGTAGTGGGCGATTCTAGTACGATCAGGGCTTGTCATATACTTATCGACGCAAACTTACATAACTTAGCCTAGATGCATTCGCAATGGGCACTTGACGTAGGATTGACGTCGTGCTGACGTCGATGCGACTTGATTACGTCGCAGCGACGTCAATACGACGTCGTTATGACGTTATGTGCCTGCTTAGTTGGTACAAATGGTCACTTTTTTGCGGCGTGATTGAGGCTCAGGTTGTGATAGATATATTTGGGATAAACCTCATCACTATTCTTTATACAAAAACGACTATTTTGCAACATAAAATGAAGTTCGTATATAGATATGGCACGGAGCTGAAATAGATCATGTACAGAGAACATCATTTGACCGCTTTTTCTGCCCTGTGCTATCTCGTGACCCAGCTGCGCTTTTGCAGTGCAGCTTGGTCACGAGATTGCATAGTGTATTTTAGGTGCGATCGTGGCTCGAGTTGTTCTCCGTAGTTGGCGACTCTAAAACGATCAGTGCTTGTTATGAATTTAACTGCGTAAACTTACCTACTTAGCTTAGAGATGCATTCTCAGAGGACACATGACGTCAGACTGACGTTTTACTGACGTCAGTGCGACGTCATTATGACGTTTTGTGCCTGTTTTGTTAGTACAAATGATCAGTTCGGCTGATTGTCGCTCAGGTTGTGATTGGTAGATTTGGGATAAACATGATCACTACATGTATTATTCTTTGTATAAAAAAAGATTATTTCCAAACAGCATGTTTCAACAACAATGACTGAAGGCGAATTTTCACCCTATGACATATGGAACGAAATTTGTATTCAGATAGTGCACGGTGCTGATATTGTTAAGTTCTAGTAAGATGTTTCTTTCAATCAAGATAAAGCCAGTTTTTTCTGGCAGTTCATACATTGATAATTTGTCAAAAGTCTTTGTTTGTTAGTGTGCCCAAATGACAAACTTAGTGTAGAAAATTGTTACAGTACCGCTTGTTAAACTGTTTTGCTTTGAAAATAAAATTTGTATGACTTTACCAAGAGCACCCTGGATATTGGGACACAGTTACTTGTAGCTTTGACATATGGCTGTGTCCGGCTGAGATACCCTGATCGGACTGCTCGTTGGATGCAGTCAGATCGGGGTCTCTCTACTGTTTCCACAGACTTTGCTGTCCTAATGCTGGGGATCATTACGGTGCTACACACTGATTTATTGTTTAATGCGACATGTAATAAGCATCCAGGGATGTGCAGATAGACTGTGATCTCTGTATCTTGGAATTATTGCCTGAAACCAAGATCTTTGTCTATCTTTTCCATTGTCTAATTGAATTAGTATTTTTACATCGGCAAACAAGAGTTGTATTTTCCCCTTCTTTTTCTAATATAAACTTTTTAATTTTTTTTTGTTCGGAACGTAAAGGTAGTATTCTCTCTGTAGGATTCTGAGGCATTGGATTAGCGTAAGAACGGCAGTATCTTTGTCAGCGGATTCGGCTGCCATCCATCTTCGGCCTGGCGGAATTCGGTTTAACACAGATGTGTTCTATGCTCTGCGAAAAAGTTACAGAGTTTCTATGGTGATAGAGGTTATTATCCAGGATAGGTGACAGCTGAGTCTCGGTTGACCGTCTCAGAGCTGCTAGTGGTATATCTTATTGAATTTACTGCAACAGTTAAGTTCATCAGTATCATTATACTAAAATCCAAATGAAATTGTTCTCTCAAAACCTCCATTGTCTTAACATTTTTAAAACATCCATACCTAGCAGTATGCTTCATATATTTTTCTTTGTTCAAACCTTTTTTTGTTTGCATAACCTCTCTTGTATGTCTAGCTGTGGAGTGAGTGGACGGTCCGGCGTTGGGAATCACACAAGTTTGCAAGAAATTGTTTACAGTTATGTATTCCTTCAGTACCCTCGATATGTGCGCATGACGACGCTCGAACTGTTTTTGTATTTGCTTCTGACAATTTCGTGAATTATCATCAAAGGGGATCGGCCGTCGCTATGCGCACTTATACTTATAGGTACAATTTCTTCCTACTTATAAATTTGACAACAGTCATTTGGCTCCATTTCAATCCTGAACAATGTACGTCTTTAATATTGGCTATTAAACAAAATAATGTGTTACCCTATAAATGCACTAAACATCACTGCTTACGGCATGCTATGCCAGGGATAGGATACAGATCAAATTGTGAGTTCACTTTGTTTACTTCTTTGGCTTTCCTTTTGGTGCTTTCTGTACTTTGGCTTTTTGCTCTGCTCCTGCTATCAGGGAATGTGCATCCTAACCCCGGCCCATCATCTGTTTCGTCGGATACTTCTTCCAGTCTATCGAGTTCTTCAACATCTATTTTAAGCTCGTTAAATCTGTCGCGACATTTATCGTTCGTACATTATAATGTTCAAAGTATAGTTCCAAAGCTTGACATTCTGTTCACAGAATTATACGAATTTGATATATTGGCATTTAGTGAAACGTGGCTGAGTAAGCATTGATGATCTGTTATTACAATCATATCAAATTCCTGAGCGCAAAGATAGAGTTGGTGACAATCATGGCGGGGTTATGTTATACGTCAAAGAGTCCATTTATTACACAAGGCGCAATGACCTTGAACCTGTCGGCATTGAGTGTTTATGGATAGAGCTTACACTCAAACATAAGCATTTACTATTTGGGTTGTTTTACAGACCACCCAACTCAGATTCTGCATACTTTACAAGTATTGAGGATTCGATTCATCTGGCATTCGACACTGGTATTCAAGATATTATAGTGACCGGAGATTTCAATTATAATATGCTAAGTGATCAATTATCTGTGAAAATTAAGAATCTGTGTGAAGAATTTTCCTTAGCGCAAACTATAAATCAGCCAACTCATTATACAGAACACTCTTCTTCTATACTTGATATCATACTAACTAATAACAATAAACATCTAGTCTTGAGTGGAGTAGGAGACCCTTTCTTAACTCAGGATATCAGATACCATTGCCCTATATATGGCATTCTTAATTTCAGTAAACCCAGGGGTAAATCATATTTACGTATGACGTGGAGCTATGATCGGGGCGATTATATCCTTTTGAGGCAAAAAGCTGCACAAACTGATTGGAATAGCTTGTATGACACAGATGTAAATAAACATGCTTTGAATATTACAAACCATATCACTGTTATTGCCAAAGAGTGTATCCCTAACAGAATGACCCGCATTAGACCACGTGAACCTCCTTGGATAAATTCAAATATAAAGTTCTTCATTCGCAGACGTAAGCGTGCATACAAGAAAGCAAAACGTACTAACCTTCCGTGGCAATGGCATAAATTTAGACAACTTCGTAATAAAGTTACAAAACTAATTCGTGAATCTAAAACAATGTGTAACGATAAAATAGCGAACAAACTTAAATCAGATACCTTATCATCCAAAGATTGGTGGACCACTTTAAAAACAGTTATTTCTCCTAACTCCAATAATTCTATTCCTCCACTTGATAAAGATGGCATTATTAATTCAGATGACCTTGAAAAAGCTAACGTTCTGAACGATTACTTTAGAGATCAAACCCTTATAGAAGACACTGGTGTTGAGCTTCCAGACGTTGCTAACTATACAGTCCAATCTGATTTGACTTTGATACAGCTTACTCCCATCGAAATCGAAACCGTACTGAAATCTCTTCCTATTGGCAAAGCTCAGGGCCTGATGGTATTGATAACCGTATTCTCCGTGAAATAGCTGCTGAACTGTCTGTACCCTTTTGCTCCCTGTTTAATCAATCACTTCGAACGGGTGTATTTCCTGATTGTTGGAAAATATCACATGTATGCCCTATTCATAAGAGTGGTGACCGATCCAAACCTTCTAATTACCGCCCCGTCTCTCTTTTGTGTAACCCGGAGAAATCCTTTGAAAGAGTTGTGTTCAAACATTTTTACAATCATTTAAACGACAACAAAATACTTACCTCGTTACAATCTGGCTTTATCCCAGGAAATTCTACGGTTAATCAGCTTACTTATCTTTACAATACCTTTTGTCATGCACTGGACTCAGGAAAGGAGGTTCGAGTTATTTTCTGTGATGTTTCCAAAGCGTTCGATCGTGTTTGGCATGAGGGTCTTCTACTTAAGCTTGAAGCCGCTGGGATCACAGGTAGCTTGCTTACATGGTTTCGTTCCTATCTTACAGACAGAAAGCAGAGGGTCGTGCTTCCTGGGGTTCAGTCAAAATGGAACAACTTCCGGGCTGGAGTGCCACAGGGGTCGATATTAGGGCCGCTTTTGTTCTTGTTGTTTATAAACGACATCGTTGAAGACATAGCATCAAACATTCGACTTTTCGCTGATGATACCAGCCTGTATATGGTTGTTGATAATCCGGAGACTACCGCAGAGATTCTTAATTTAGATATTGACAAAATACTTAAATGGGCAAAACGCTGGCTCGTCACTTTCAATCCTCTTAAGACAGAAACACTTCTCATATCTCGTAAACTTAATAGACCTATTCATCCTCCTCTTTTCATGGATAATCAACAAATCAATGAAGTTGAAGTTCATAAACATCTGGGTGTCTTTTTTTCTAATGACTGTACGTGGCATACGCATATTAATTTTGTTAAAGAAAAGGCATGGAAAAGAATAAATACAATGCGTAAGCTAAAATTCGAATTAGATAGAAAATCTCTTGAAATAATTTACTTTACTTTCATTAGGCCACTCTTAGAATATGCTAATGTCATTTGGGATAATTGTACACAATATGAAAAAACAGAACTTGACAAAATACAGAATGAAGCTGCAAGAATAGTCACCGGAACTACTAAATTGATTTCTCTACAAGCACTTTATGAAGACACTAAATGGGAAACTTTGGACGAAAGACGGCGAAAAAGCAAACTTGTACTCTTTTACAAAATGACTAATGATCTTTCACCTGGCTATCTCTCTTCTCTTGTTCCCCCTTCAGTAAATAGCGTCTCTGCATACAATTTACGTAATTCGAACGATATTCAGACGATAATCTCTCGAACAACTCAGTATTTCAATTCGTTTCTTCCATCAGTCATTAGAGAGTGGAATGACTTACCACTGGATATTAGGGCCAGTGACTCCGCCAGCAACTTCAAGCGTCGACTTAAGGAAAGGAATTGCGTTGTTCCAAAGTATTACTATGTTGGAAACAGAAAACTTCAAATTTTACATGCACGACTACGAACTAAATGCAGCTCATTAAATCATGATTTGTTTCTAAAGCATATAACAGAATCACCCCTGTGTCGTTGTGGTGCTGTGGAAACTACTCAACACTTTTTGATGGTCTGTCATTTGTATGACAACCAGCGCACAAATCTTATTAAGCAAACTACAGTCACACTACGAGTTCTGTTATATGGTGATAATACGCTTTCATTACATTCCAACACTATTATCTTTGAAGCTGTTCAGAAATACATAAAAGAAACAAAACGTTTTACATAACATTTAACTATGATGCAATTTAGTAATACTTTGTATTATACAATGTTCTGGAGCTAACTTGACATAACTTGATATAATATAATTGCTTTTTAGTAGGGTACAAGCAACTGGTTATGCTACTGATCCCCTCTCCGAGTCTCCGACGCTCACTCACAGCTAAACCCAATTTTTTTTTCTATTTATTATCAATAACTGTCTCTAAATTTCACTGGTTATTGATTTGACACTGTAACATACTGAACCTATTGTTTATATATACTGTCTGCGTCAACTTTATATGCTATGTAACTTCGCTACTGGAAGTATTTATTTCAGTATGTACTGATGTTATTCTAGTAATATATATATATATGTTAACTTATTTCAACTACAGTAACATACAATCTGATCGCCATTATTTGTAAAATTGTATTCATTTGCAGGAGAAGAACCAAATAAGCGCATGCTTCCGTTCTAATCCTATTTATTCTGCGTATTAGATCTATGTACACTTGAGATTTGTTGAAATAAATATGTTTAAACTAATGACTAAGTGAAGCTAGATTTAAAGTAAACAACCGCTGAGCCGCCGTTGTCTAATGTATACTGAATTACGTAAATCACGGCTGACCAGCCAAATAAATCGGTTAACGGATTCATTATTCGGCGTATTTGTTCACGTGGTCGTACTGGACAAATGACATGGCCCTTTAGTACGGGTACCTCTGCACTATAGTTTGATGAAATGTGTAAGACAAATCACTCTTAAATCAAAATAACCGTTTACTCAATATTATTGTACATAGAAAAATGCCAAAGTTTACAGAAGTTACAAAAATACACGAACTCGATTTTCCGGGAATATTTTCTCAAAATGCAGCGCCTACTGATCAAATAAGCACTTTAATTATCTGTCGACGCAAGTAATCAGTAACAAACACACTTGTTAAAGCTATTATCGGAGCCACTAATTGCGAAGTCAATCTGTTTTGTTAATTGAGAAACAAGTATCTAAATCCTCTTAACTCATTGTGCTCAAATGTTACAAGCCAATCGATACCCATTACTTTTAAAGTCGATGCTTAGCCATCTTACACTTCGGATATATTTATTACAAGAACAAATGTAAGGCCGTTATCGGTTAACATGCACTTGTTAATGCACAGGCTAAAACCCGAAATAATTATACAGTTATCTCGAAAATGCGATCAGTATGTATTGCCCTCTAAT
This sequence comes from Ctena decussata, assembly GCA_963989385.1. NCBI lineage: Eukaryota > Metazoa > Mollusca > Bivalvia > Lucinida > Lucinidae > Ctena > Ctena decussata. The sequence continues at coordinate 13,786,898 of OZ022498.1, forward strand.
GAATCCTTTCCTTTACAAGAGTTATATTCAATTTTCTAAGAATGCAAAGTTCAATTCAGTGTTTTGCATGATATGAAAATGGAGACAATTTATATGAAGCCTAGGGCGAATTAAAGAGTATATAAATTGTCCTACGGAGTTCAGTGGACAAGGGGCTGTACAGACAGTGAGCAATCCACGAAGATGATCTTCATCCCCCCCGCCCAGCCCCATCCCAAGTCCTACTTCCCATTTCTTCCCATTTAGTTTAATAGGTATAAGACGGGTGCTTTATCTCGGAAAAGGTCAAAGCTTTCAGAGTATTTTTACTTTAATTATTGATGTAAACGTAAAACTGAAGAAACTGTGCATTCCAGGGCCCAGTTGTTCAAATCTAACGACGTTGTTAGTTAACGTGACGTTAATTTTTCAAACGTTAATAACTCAAATATGCCAATATTTTTGTTGAAAATAATGTGAGAAGCTTTTGCATTGCAAAAGCTTTTAACATATTTTCAACAAAAAAAGTTAGTGTATTTGGCTATATAGTCATAACACACTTAACAAGTTGACCTCTTAACGAGCTCGTTAAGCTAACGATGCTTTGAACAACTGGGCCCAGTTCTTCTGCCTCATACTTAGATGATAGGGGCGCCTTTAGCTCATTGGGTTAATCGTTTATAAGTTAGGTTTAACTTAGAAGTCTTGGAGGCTGAATTCCTTACATCGTTAACAGGGTTTCATTTGCATACGGCCTTTCACTATAACACTTCCACCAGTAATTACTTAGTACTTACTTATTTCCATCAACTCGAAATGACTGAATAACTGCTAAAGGGCCGTAAACCGTAAGTCATCCGTCCATCAGCCCTTAACATGTTCACCAAATTGCCATACACAGAACTAAATAATGTTTCGAGTCTTCAGGTCGATAGTTTGTTTAAATGTGAGTACTTCGGAAGGTTGTTTTTTTGGACTGAAATAAACCCTTTGAGATCAAAACGTTCGACTATCATTAGAAAAGTGATATATTTAATAAAACTATTAACGACTGTCCGTAATGGTGCGAAGTTATTTATCCAGCATGAGGTTCAGTGACATTGCTAGCATTTAAACGTTAAGCCAGGTATTAACAAGCAGGTATTAGAACTGAAATGACCAAAATGATTTTCAAAACCGTCTTATGTAAAACTCAATGATGTTTTACTTATTTAAAAGTAGCTCATCACGTTAATTTACAAGAGGACGAAACTGTAGTGAGAAGCTTGCAGCCATACCTCACAATCCACGATAGAGCGATATGACCGTTAGAACCGGTGGGCATGGCCGGTGTTGCACAAATATTACCGGTCAATAACAGACTCAGTCAAACTGAGTCTTCTGTTTTCATTTCTGTGGTGTACTACATGCTTCGAAAGAATCAAGTCATTCAGTACTTATTTATTTTTGCTGCAGCTGGGTAATGCCGTGTGACAGCTCGTATGTCATCTTAGTGCAGATTATATTTTATTGTCCTTTGGAATTATTGAGTTCATGTAGAGAAGTTATAAAAAAAAGGGTGTTCTTGTAAATCCGGTGATATGTGGAGTAGCCGGTGGTGCACAATTCATTACTGTTTATAAACAGACTTAAACGGAGTCTGCTGTTTTTGTTCCTATGCTGTATTCTTTGATTCCAAATGATCTGACTAATCAGAACATATTCACCTGGGGTCATATTTATAAAACCACTTAAGTCGTTGCTATGCTGTTGCTAATGCTGACTTTCTATGAAGGAGATTGCCTACAACTATGAAATTTTCTCTGGAGGAACAGTCTTTTTCAGACTGTTCCTCCAGAGCAAATTTCATAGTTGTAGGGAATCTCCTTCAAAGAAATTTAGCCTTAGCAACAGCATAGCAACCACTTAAGTCATTTTATAAATACGGCCCCTGTACTGCAGCTAGTGTTGTGCTGTGTGGTGTCTGTGAAACGTCTCCCTGTGCATCATCATGGTGCAGGCTATATTTTCCGTTCCTTGAGATCATTGAATGCTAAAGGGCCATTCATCCGCAAGTCAGATTGCTGTCTCTCAACTGACGAAATGGGAAGCATGTAACTACATTTTTTGTAGGCTTTATAACATGAAGGACAACTTAACTTAATAATATCCGATTTGGTCGATAAAGAAAAGCTGTTATCTACAAGATTAATGCAGAATGAAACTGGTTTCAGCCCTTTAAATGTCTCGTTAAAGACGAGTTTTATAAGCTAGGAGACGATGTTTATAAGCTATTTAGCACTTTACTGAGTCCTTTCTTATTAGTGTTTATGTTTATATGAAGAATGAAACACTGTTTAAACTAACCCTTCAAATGTCAAAAAACGGCCTAGGCTTGTGTCGCACTATATCATGCTTCCAGACTTCGGGTCGTTATTGTTATATGAGCCGCGACACGAGAAAACCAACAATGTGGTGTTGCGTCCAGTGCAGGTTCAGATCAGCCTGGGCATCCTTCCTGTTTGATCTGACTCTTTACTAAGTGCTCAAAAGGTAGCTAAGGGTCTCAGCTACATCCATGCGGACAGCGAAGACTCTGATCAGACTGGGCGGATGCCCAGGCTGATCTGAGTCTGCGCTGGGCGCCCAACCACTTTGTTGGTTTTGTCGTGTCGTGGCTCATATAATTGTTGGGAAGGTTGTTTCATTGTACTGAAATACTCCTCTGAGATGACAGTAATCTACCATCTTTAGAAAAGTGATATACTTCAATAAAACTATTAATGATTAGCCGTAATAGTAAGCGAAGGTAAATTATAAATGTTTCATATTTATTCAGCATGAGGTTCAGTGGCATTTGCTAGCATTTTTTAAACGTTAAGCCAGACATAAACAAAGTTATGACATTCTGACATAAGAGCTGTACTGTACCGGCCTTTGAGAGATGCTTCCACATCCTTCAAGGTAGGTATTTTTTTATAATGCTCCAGGTAAGAAGGAGAAACAGAGGGTGTTTAAGGATAAATTTTCCATATTTCTGCATTAAATATATGTCGTGACCCCAAATAAGAACCGTCTCATAGAGACGGTTCTAATTGTGGGATCACAACACGTGTTGTCATTAAGTAATAAGAATACATTTCGCAGATTTTCCCTAAACCCGAATTTTATCTGTAGACCTGAACTGGTACTGAAACGGTGGTTCTAAGCTATGCAAGCTACGTCCCTATTGGCGCTCCAGCTGACAACTAAGCTTGCGTGTTGTCCGCAATTTTACAAAGGAGAACAACTTCTGCGACTTCTGTTCTAAGCTATGCAAGCTACGTTCCTATTGGCGCTCCAACTGACAATTAAGCCTGCATGTTGTCCGTCATTTTACAAAGGGGAACAACTTCTGCGACTTCCTGATTGCTTTCCTGGATGATGCAGCCTTTCAGAATTGAGCCGCGACACGAGAAAACCAACAATGTGGTTGTGCGCCTAGTACAGACTCAGATCAATATGGGCATCCTCCCAGTTCGCTCAGAGTCTTTGCTAAGCGCTTAAAGGGTAGCTAAGGGTCTAAGCTACCTCCATGCGGACAGCGAAGACTCTGATCAGACTGGGCGGATGCCCAGGCTGATCTGAGTCTGCGCTGGGCGCATAACCACTTTGTTGGTTTTGTCGTGTCGCGGCTCAAATGTGGTCACTCTTTAAGGTAAAAATATAACAAATAGAGAAGCAACTTTTGTCCTCCAACGGTTGACTTTTATTGAGAACGGCAAAATGAAACTGGCAGAGTTACTTCGCCTGAAAGTGTGCCCAATTACCTTAATGTCGCCTCGCCTAAGAGTGCGTTATTCGTGCAAATGAACATAGCCCGGGCATAAATGTGTAATAGCTAATGAACACAACCTCATTAGGTTCGAGTTCATAATGTTTACGAATCAGCAAAATACATTGCCAATAAAAAGAAAATAATAAATATTGACAGTAGATATTGGTTAAAATATACACGACATTTTTTTGATGGTAAATTGCACACGTACATGTGTACTTTTAGATTTTCAAGACTTTCTTGATCAACCCTTAAAGCCGTGCCTGCACTATTCTGACAATAAAAATAAGCTATTGGTGCCTGAAGCTTGTACGCTGAATTACAATTTAATGGAACAGACACTGTAAGTCTCTTGATCTCTGAACAAGCATTAGACTGTGTCTCTGTAGAATTGACATAATATGAGCCGCGACACGAGAAAACCAACAATGTGGTTGTGCGCCCAGCACAGACTCAGATCAGCCTGGGCATCCACCCAGTCTGATCAGAGTCTTTGTTGTCCGCATGAAGGTAGCTTAGACCCTTAGCTAACTTTTAAGCGCTTAGGGAAGACTCTGATCATACTGGGCGGATGTCCAGGCTGATCTGAGTCTGCGCTGGGCCCACAACCACATTGTTGGTTTTCTCGTGTCGCGGCTCATATATCGTTTCGGTACACACATAGCAATTTATTTTATAAGCATGGCTTGCAACCATCAGCCTATTTTGGTTTGGCCTTGCCTGAGCCCATTATCATTGATTACTACGGCAACAAGTTTTGAAAGTATAAAAACGCTTAAGGCCCCTGCTGCAATTATTTGAGATGGCCATGATAATTAATTATCACCCAAGTCATTATATGCTTCAAATTTTCACCGTAAGAATTTAAAATGTTTGGTATAGCATACTGTTTTAATAATAAGAAACATAATAATATAAACATATAATAACTTGCGTAGTACACCCAGATGCATGCATGTGTAGGCTCCTACAAACCTATTCTTTCTAAGCAGTCCCGAACTAGCGTTAGGAAATAGTAAAAATATAATATGCATGTACGGGTAAACACGCAAGTTTTCTGACTGATATACTATGCAAAATATATTTAGCAAATTTTTATATTTTGCAATTTTTCTCATTACTGAAGTGCAAAATTGAGCAAAATCAAACTGAATTGAAAGGAACCGTATTTGGGGTTTAAGATACCATGGGATTACAGAAGCCATCTTTAAAAACGATATTGGGGGAAAGCGATAAGCACGGAAAGGGTCATTAGCCGAAATTCGCACCCATTGAAAAGCAACATAAAAATTGTAAGCATGTGATTTTTTGTACGGTATTTCTCAACATTTTCATGCTCAGTTATCTTGTCAAAGCTATTGATTGTGTAAAAGATATGGTTAAGCTTAACAACTGACGAATCTAAGCATGCGCCATTGACGTTAAAACGTGTTAATTCGGTCCAGTGTGCAATGATTCACGGGTGATTCAGTTCAATGCAGAATCTAAACCCGAGAAAAACAATTGGCTAAAATATAAGGTCACACCACGTTTGATTTAACTGTGAAGTTTCTTCTTTTAAGTACAATGTATAACGTAACTGTGATAAAATGATGGCGTTAGTCTGAGACTTTTGACTTATGCCCAGTAACCGGTAAGAAGTTTCTTTCTGAATTGTTTATATCATCATATTGGTAGCTACCAAACAATCATACACTCAAAAGGGATTCAAGAAATACCGATTAGAAACAAGATTTTAAGACGATAACGTAAAAACAAAGAAAAACGTCAAATTTTCGAACTTTGTAAACTTTATACTCGTAGCATATTAAAAGCGTTTTTCTATATTTTAACAGCAAACCAGCCGCCTCATTATGGTTGTGGCTTTTGTACATGATCATAAATGTCGTTCAGATACAATGGTCATAAAAACTGACGTCACGATAGTTCAAAGGCTACAATTGAGCAATCTTGATTCCTTTACCTGCCAGTCCATCTCGAATGATCGGCTTTTATATCTTTATGCAGTAAAGTGACAATACAATCCTAATATGGTGGATCTGACACATACAAAAAAAAAATGCTATATTTATTGTGCATAGTATATTTGAACTTGAATTTGTGTAATTTCTCAAGTCCGTTTTTAGAGAGGCGCTTCGACGAAAGAGTCCTGTTAAAACAAAATATTCTATAATTACTTTTAAGTAAATGGCACATTAAAACATAAGTATGTTTCAAATCGGCTACGTATTATAAATGAGACCTGTTATTATAATTTTCCAGCAAGGCCAAGTAAAGCATTTTCGTAACAATTGGAAGTGACATTGCTCAGGAACTGATACGATCGAACTCTTAAAACCATTAACGGCGTCAAAAGAGGTAACTATGCACTGCTAGGTTGACGGATCGAAATATCCAGTTCGGCTGATCCCACACAGAGTTGAATCATTTGACCAAGGCGCCTCTGAAAATAGCAGTCAATGCATTATAAAAATTGCTGAAAGCTTAGCAAAAGGCCTGTTTTTATCAGATCGCTGTACTTTTTTATGTGCAAAAGCTTTACTTTGCTAAAATAAATGCTATGTACACTACTGCATAATCACCTATTTAAAATTGTTAGCATTACAATAGCAAAACCTCCCATTAAAATCCTTTAAAATGGTTCTCTTGATGACGAGTTTTAATTGGGACGGAAAGCTGACCTTAATTTTGTGTTTTCGCTGTAGGATATCGTTCATGGAAAAGCTGAGGTCGACTTCAAGGGCTGAATCATAAAGAAGTTTTAAATAAAATTAAGGGGCAGTGACGTTGACCATTTATGTGCAAAGGTCGGAACGCATGACATAAACTCCTGCAATTTCTTTAATTTGATTAGTATAACAATTTCTAATAAAACCTAATGATATTAAATAACTTGAAATGTGGAATTACTGAATTACATCACTTTTATGGGTGAGGCGTTTTTAAAGTCCTCGCGTATATTACTTGGATAATTTGTTGCAAGTTTCAGAACAATCCCTATCAAAACTGGTTTAGTAAAGAATTATTTTATTTTTTATACATGTATAATTATATCCCGTAGCAGGGCCAATTCAAAGAGAAACTACACTTCAGGAACTGACTGAATCAGATCCCAAACCCTATCCCCAACAAAATAAATGTTTTAGTTGTAAAGGAAATCTAATGGTACTGTTACCATTTCAGTGAAATTTCATAAGATGTACCAAACCTATTTAAAGATTTTTTCCTAATTCGATATGTGTGTTTAGTTTAGAAAAAAATGCTCTCCAATCTGATTTTATGTAGATTTTTTTATGATTTTATACATGTATATAGCCCGGAGGCACTGACAGATAACATTGGTGGACACTATTTAGCTTGTAACTGAAGCTTATATTGTTTCAGTCATTTCTATCAAACTTCTTCATGATATTAAAAAGTAAACAGGAATTACAAAAGCTATTTTTAGACATGACAAGAGCAATAACTTTGCCACAAGATATCGAAATTTACCCATTAAAATTATCAAGCGAGATATTCCGAAGATCAATGCAAATGCCAAGTTTAAGGAAAACCCGCCTAAAATATTGTTTATAAAACGAGAACGAAGTGCTCACGGACGGACGGATTGATGCACGACTGACAGACACACAAACAGCCAACGGAAAAACATGAGACCCCGCCCTTAACGTGTTGCAGGGTATAACAAGGGCTTCGCAAGCGGCACATAATACGCCCGTTTCAATGTCCTAAAGGAGTTATAGAATGAACAAGATTGTTTACAAAAGGATAGACAGGCAGACAAACAGGGGCAACCACTCTATAATTAACTAGAACTGTCAGCGAATCCGACTATACCCCCGCTTAATTGCTTAAATCAAATGATGTTATTTTCGTAACAAAAAGCATAAAGAGGGAGAGAAATCATTGTTACCATGTATACCAAATATGAATGGTTGCTGTGAAATCTGTTACAAAAAATTACATTACTCAAAGTCAGGAGAGAAAGAAAATTGGCAAAATATAGGGAAGAATAAGCAGGAGAAGACTGATTATCAATCCCACAATACAACAAGTTATCATCAACCTGCATATAAAAATCCCTACTCTAACTTACAGATGCATAGAAATCTTTTGCGAAAAAAATGCATTATTCAAAGTAAAGAGAGAAAGAAAATCGGACAAAAACAGGGAATAAAAAGAGGAGAAGTCTGGTTCTCAATCCCACTATACAGTAAGTCATCATTAACCTGCATACCAAATATGACTAATCTAGTTTGCATTGTTATGGGGAAACCTTTGATGAAAAAGTTCATTATTCAAAGTAGGGAAAGAAAGAATATTGGACAAATACAGGTGAGAATAAGCAGAAAAAGGCTGGTTCTCAATCTAAAGATACAACATATCGTCATTAACCTGCATACCAAATATGACTACTCTAGCTTGCATGTTTAGGGAGAAATCTTTGACGAAAAATTTCATTATTCAAAGTAGGGAAAGAGAGAATATTGGACAAATACAGGGAAGAATAAGCAGGAGAAGGCTGGTTCTCGATCCCACGATACAACATGTCTTCATCAACCTGCATTACAAATATGACTACTCTAGCTTGCATGGTTGTGGAGAAATTTTTGACGAAAAATTTCATTATTCAAAGAATGGAAAGAAAGAAACTCGGACAAATACAGGGAAGAATAAGCAGGAGAAGGCTGGTTCTCACTCCCACGATACAACATGTCGTCATCAACCTGTATGCCAAATATGACCAGTCTAGCTTGTATGGTTGTGAAGAAATCTTTGATGAAAAATTTGATCAAATGGGGACGAAAGGACAGACGGAAGGACGGACAGACGGACGGACGGATGGACAGATGTAAACCAGTATACCCCCACTTTTTCAAAGTAGGGGTATAATGACTGCAACATCATCTAAATATTTAACACATGATACACTGTCTCCCAAGGTAGTTGAACAAGGGAGATAACCTAATTACATTAGATATAGCATTTTTAGTTCTAGTTTTTTCCCTTGACAATATATTGTACAAGAAAACACAAAAACAGCCTTTTAGAACTAATGAAAGGGATTAATTCTAAAACGAAAAAAGGAAGAGCAGCCATTTTTGTACGCGACACATCGTTAGGACTTCATTCACATTGCTATGAAGTTTTATAAAGATATCCCAAACGGTTATCTAGTTATGGCGCGTACAAGACTTACAGGGAAAAAAATAATCAAAGGGGCATAACTTCAAAAGTAAGAAAGGGGGAGCAACCATTCTTGTACGCGACACGTTCCCCCTCCCTGATACATATGCCTACCAAATTTCATGAAGATATCCCAAATGGTTACTGAGTTATGGCGTGTACAAGAATGTTGACGGACGGACGGACAGCGCCACGACATAATACGTCCGTTTTTTCAAAACGGGCGTATAAAAAGACAATACTTTCAAACTTTTATTCCAACAAGTAACCTTAGCGTACACACGTCTTCTCTTTTTCGACCCGAGCATCATTCCGTCTGCCTTAGGCAAAAGGTTGCTCGGGTCAAAATGAGTGGAACATTAAGGCTCTCCCCTTCGTTATCTGCTATTGCGCAATAACTGAATCGTTATATTAATAAACCTGGATATTTAAAAAAATCAATGTCAATACCCATTCTTAGTGCAAAATTCATGATTATTCGACAGGCTGAAATACAAATCAGGTTTTATCAGCAAAGTAGTTCAGTACCTACTAAAATTATCTACCAGTGACCTCTGGTGAGCTGCAAGCGCAGGAGCACTTGACCGACAAATTTTATACCATGTTCCATATGGTAATTTCAAGGTAAGGGGAATGAAATGGATTTGTTGTCTTCTTTTTTTTTTGGCGTCATTGAAGAAATAGATTTGTGTTTATAGTGATTGTTGCCTGATATATCACTGGCTTGAGGTCAGTCGTAAAGTGGATATTTCAAGAGCGCGAATCGTGAGTGAGATATTCACTGACGACTGAGCGACAATAAGTAATATATTGGGCAACAAATAACTTGTTAGCAAGAACCTATTTCGATTCTTACACGGAAGAAACGACGAAAACGCAAGTGTTAACTTTAGATTATTCCAGTATTCCGCCATGTTTACATGAAGAAATCCCGCCAACAAATTTGATTGTAGCAGAGGCGTTAACGAGTATTTCCTAAATTGTTCATGCAAGAAAACGACGTTACACCGTCTATCCTCATGGAAACAACAAGTGGCGGCACCAAACGAATCAAAATGACATCCGACTGGCGCTTCATAACGTCACGCTAGTGCGCCCAGTGATGTGTCACGCAATAAATCACTAGAATAGAATAGAGTAGTCAGATTGGACTTATCATAACAGAGTTACTTACCCTTGAGCGTTAAAGAATATAGTGCCTCCAGTTTTTTTCGGTCAATTTGGATCGAATCTTTTTCAGACTTGCAGGGAACGAGGACAGGCACAAGGACTGGCAAAAGTTCGAAATTCAGCCCCATCCAATCTTTGATCATGGAGTTAATTGCCCTTGAGAGATCCTACAGACTCTGTATGGGGAAATCGTGTCTCCACAATTTTACGCTCATGTTTAATCCGATCTTTTATCATACTTGGAGGAAACAATGACAGGAAAGGAGTCTCAGATTTGTCAGATTGGACTTCTCATAACAGAGGTACTTGCCCTTGAGCGTCAAAGAATACAGTGTCTCCAGCTTTTTTCGGACAATTTTGATGGGATCTTTTTCAGATTTGCAGGGACCGAGGACAGGCACAACAAATTGTACAAGTTTGAAATTCAGCCTTGTCCGATGTTCCATCGTGGATGTAGTTTGCTCTTGAGCTTTGTATGGGAAAAATCGAGTCTCTACATTTTTTGCTCAATTTTAGTCAGATGGTTTTCATACTTGATGGAAACAATGACAAGCAAGAAGTTTCGAGGCAGGGCTGTGCCCCCGAGGTAGGGTAATGAACTTTGTAAAAATCAGGACAGAAAATCCCAAAGACTTACAATGGAAAAACTTGTTAGGTTTTAAATGTGCAATCGGCGGGTCAAAGTGAAATTTTATGTTGAGACTTCAGGTATAGGGAGAACAATAATATGTTTTTGGTCATGATCAGTCATTTACGCTCAGAGCTAGGGCAGATAATTCTGTTTAAGCAATAAAACCCTCTTCTCCGAAACCAGAAACGCGAACGAGCTTATATTTTGTTTAGCAATAGGGTCAAGGTAGTTCTTAGACCCATTAACCAATGTCTGTCATATTTTGACTGTATCAAACTAGCTGGTGTGTTCCATGAAATAATGAACCTAGTTCGACCTTTGACCGTTATACCCAGGTGAGCGATTTAGGGATCGTGGTCGTCTTGTTAACATTTGTCATTTAAAAGCAATTAAGACAAGCAGCAATCTTTTAAGACTATCATTTCGGCCCCATTTATTCAAAGAGATTAAGGTGGTGATTTGTTGTAAATAGAAAAATCTGAATAAAAGCTTAAAATAATAACATATCTCCTGAAAAATTGCAGACTTCTTGTGTTGTTCTCTACAGTTTAGAGTACGAAATAATGAGAAATTTTGTTTGAAAAAGTGTATTAGTACATAAGAACAAAGGAAAATTTTCTTCGCAGAAATCTAAAAAAAAAAATAACTTTGTTATTGAAAATATACTAGCTCCGAAGATACTTTAATGCATTTAAAAAGATCGTCCTAGCGATTATCTGTTCCAACTCTTTCTCAAATTGTAGGTAGACCAGATAAAAATGGTAGCCTTTTCTCGAATATATGACTATAAATCCAACAGTCTCTCTTTGGCACAAGTTTAGAAAAAAATATTGGCTGACAGCATCTGCAGAGAGGCGTTCATACATCGATAAATCCTGTTGACTTTGTATCCTTACGCGGCATTCTCTTCCGATTATTTTCATCCTTTTCCGTAAAGAATCGGCAAATTTGCATTTTCTAAGTATAGTAATTCAGACGGAAGAACAAAATGTGTCTTGAGACGACGAAAGCAAGCGCGTTTATGACGTTATTTATGACGTAACGTCAGCGCCATAACTTACGTCTGCTGGTAACATTTTCAAAATGGCGGCGCCCTCGATAGTGGTTTTGGTTGACACATTGACTATTTTGGAATGTTTCCGACTCTTAATGCAAGTAAACGGGTTAAAAATGAAAACCTACGAAAAAGCCTTTAACTTTGTAATTTCAAATAGAGTTTGTAATTTGAAAGGGTATTATGCTTAAAATACTCATGTCTCTGATTTTGTCAAATGCTGTTCACTTAAGCCCTCCAATGTAGAAAAGCGATGGACAATGCAGCCGAGCAAATACGTTTGGTTGGACAAAGTTGGAGTTATAAGAAATGAATGTCCTTTTTGTGATTTTATCGATGTGTAAACGCCGGCGAATCACTCACAAACTGAATAAAGCCCGAATTCGCCGGCGTTTACACATCGATAAAATCCCAAAAAGGGAAATTCATTTCTATAATGTATATGGATCATGTATACTGGATGCATTCATTAAATACAAGTAGGGTAGTTATACCTATATGATACTTACAGTATAGATAACACATTGGTGTGACCAAGACAGGTGCATAAATGAAATTGTTCAACCTTGAAAATAGACTCTACCATGTTTGTTGAACAAATATTTGGACACAGGCTAGATCTTTTTCAACTGCAAAGCCTAATATTGTTTGAAAAAAAATGCTAGGACGCTCTTCATAAAGTATTAAAGAACCTTCAGACCTACTAACATTTTTAATAACGATGGTCATTCTTTTTAATTTTGCGCACAAAATTACCCATACATCTTTTCTTATATAAATACTTTTTATGGTAGTTGCTTTTCTATGGTAGGTGTAAACATAAAATATGGTACTTTGAACACTTTTTACATCCTTTAACATCATGGGAACCTCCTACTAATCAACTTTTATATTTAAGAATGGTCTGTCAGGGAAACTTTATAGCACTAGTCTTAATATTTTGTTGAGCATTTTTGGACTTTTGAGAAACAACTTAAAGGCATCTACTAAGTTTTGGGAAGATCTATTGTATTTAAAGCATTTTATGCACAGTTTCGGCTTCGCGCCGAATCAGTTAATAGGGCCAGTTTTACAGGCAAATGTTGCCTACTAATTGCTCCATCAATATATATATTAGTGAAAACATAATTGCAACAGGTGACTGCAACAATCATGATGTTACAATATATTCGGAACATAACCTCGATATGTCCTTTTAAAACAGATTTGATTTTTCCTGATTAATTTGTTACAATATTGCAGAAAAAGTAGAAAAACTTTCGGTTTCACCAATTAAACAAAGATTTTGTGCAAAAATATAATTTATTCCATGGAGGCTTCTCAAACTTCTGATTACTGTTTGTGTTAATTGAATGGCTATTGCATGTTTTCATTGTTTTTCTCAACTGGTACTCTAAACGAGTCCTTGCTATGATAGTTGTATACATAAAGTATGGTACTGACAATTCAGTGACATCCTTTAACATCATGGGAACCTCATACTAATCATCTTTTATATCTAGGTATGGTCTGTTTTTTAAACTTTATAGCACTAGTTTCCACATTTTGTTTCATAAACTTAACACTTAGGCCCGATTTGGTTTAAACTTTTATTTTTCATATATTTAACACAATCACATACATACAAAATACATATATAGTGACAAATATATATAAATATATGAAGGGATCTGAAAAAAGCCATTCGGCTTATATGAATTCATCTCCCAAAAACATATTTCTCAACTTATGAAATACATATATAGTGATCGTTCAATGCAATGAAGCTATAATTAAACTATGCACTGACATTCGTTTATAGAACTCATGACTGTGAAAATACCACATTTAATCCAGAAATTCGGGCGAAAAGAGAAAATCTAGATCAGACTTTCTAATTAAGAACTACACCCTTTTCACTATTTGTGCGACATATTCTGATAATCAAATGGACCCTTACAAATTCAAAAATGATAAAGTCGCTCAAAGGGCGAGTTAGGTGTACGAATATCTGGAGCAAATACATGAATACTGTATCAAAATATATTGAAATCCTCACCAACTTACCAACCTTACCACCGCAGGGAACATCTACAAAGTAACACACTGAATGAAAATTAGAGAAAATTAAAGAAAAAAAATTTGAAAAAATTTACGGGTCATTTACCAAAAAAAAGTCGATATATTTTAGAGCTGACATATCCCAAGCATATTTGTTAGTTATGGTATGCTGTAAGCCTGCGAGAGGGACCTACCGTTCGAACCAGACACCCTCATTGTATCGACAGACTATACATTGGTATAACTGTACAATACTACGTCATGATATAAGAAATAGATCAATCGAATTTAAAATAACTTATTCTTGTTCATTGTCAGACTTTTTCGTATTAAAGCGTTTACTTCTCAGAATAAATTTCTGCACAGACTTAAATATAATTGAGTTAGCTTCATCATTTAGAGCCGTATTTCCAAACAGCAATATATCAGTTGTTGGATTTATAATCCTTGTTACTTAATTTATCATATCTTGTCTAATAACATCAAAGGCCTGGCATTCAAGCAAAAAGTGCTTAGTATTTTCAACTGCACCACAAGAACAATAAGGGTCAGCTGTTATATTTTTCGCGAAAAGATGCTCCTTCAAAGCACTGCAATTTGTTCGAAGTCGAACGTGATGAATTTGGCTAGATCTTTCACCTACGAAGTAATAAGCGGGTTTTCTGGTAAGTTCTGTATTTAAAGACCTTTTAAAAGACTCTACAGAATTAGCATCTCTGCTTGCCTGAGGCAGATCATTCCATTCCCTTACAACTGAGGGCAAAAATGAATTAAAATATAATTGCGAGTGTGTACGTATTGTAAGATAATCGTCCGAATTTCGAAGATTGTAGGAAGAAATTTGATTTACTCGCTCAGGTACCATCTCAGTCAAATAATCCGGACAAAGGCCATGCATCATTTTATAAAACATTACTAATTTATGTTTACGCCTTCTAGAAGAGAGACTTTCCCATCCAAGTTCCAAATATAAAGAAGCAGAAGAAACCAATTTAGTTGTACCCGATACTATCCTTGCAGCTTCCAATTGAATCTTGTCCAACTCATCTTTCTCATATTGAGTACAGTTATCCCAGATAATATCTGAATATTCCAAGATAGGCCGAATAAAGACAAAATATATAGTTTGAAGCGATTTCCGATCCAAAACAAACTTAAGTTTACGCATGACATTTATCCTTGTCCAAGCTTTTGATGTAATATGATCAATGTGGTCGTGCCAAGTACCATCGCTGGAAAACAACAATCCGAGATGTTTATGACATTGCACTTCCAAAATTTGTTGGTCATTCATGACTAAAGGTGGGTGGTCAATAGCCGATCGTTTCCTAGATATTAACAGAGATTCTGATTTGGAAGGATTAAACCTAACCAACCATCGTGTTGCCCAGTTGTGTATTTTGAGGAGATCACTATTAAGTTTCATAGCAGCACTGACAGGAGTATCAACAATTATATATAGGCTTGTATCATCGGCAAATAACCTCACATTTGTATCTAGATCAACAACAATATCGTTTATGAAAATAAGGAATAAGAGAGGGCCGAATATAGAACCTTGTGGAACTCCTGCTGTTACTGATGACCAATCTGAAGATGCACCTGGAAGAACAACACGCTGCTTCCTATCCAAGAGATAATTTGAAAACCATTTCAAAAGAGAACCCCTAATGCCGACGCCCCTAAGTTTCAACAAAAGACCCTTATGCCATACCCGATCAAAAGCCTTGCTTATATCACAGAACACTGATCGAACCTCCTTGCCTTCATCTAAAGCTTTACAAAAAATGTCGTACGTACTAATTAACTGATTAACTTAGAATCCCCAGGTACGAAACCAGATTGAAGACTAGATATTATCCTATTGGAACTAAGGAAATTAAACATATGCTTGTGGACTAACTTCTCAAACACTTTACCTATTGTGTTCAGCAATGAAATGGGTCTGTAATTGGATACCTCAGAAGGGTCATCCTTCTTAAAAATAGGAGTCACATTGGCTTCTTTCCATGTAGACGCCACAACACTATTTGATAGGGAAAAGTTAAACAATGAACATAAAGGACTAGCAAGTTCGAACGATAATTCCTTCAAAACTCGATTATTTATGCCATCCGGCCCAGACGCTTTACCTAATTTAAGTGACTGAAGAATGTCTTTAACTTCGTCTGGTGTAAGAACTATATTTTCAAGTATGGGGATATCGTTAGAAATATTCATATCTGGAAGTAATGTATTGTCATCATTTAACTGACACTGACTTGTAAAGTAATCATTAAAAACATTTGCTTTTTCCACATTACTCGAAAAGATTGTTGCATTTTTATTAAGGGGAGGTATAACAGATGATGAGTGTGGTTTAATGAAAGATTTCAAGATCCTCCACCAGTCTTTACTAGTAAGTGAGGACGTTAGTAATTTTTCTGAAAGCTTATCTGTATGTTTTTTCTTAGACTGGCGTATACGCTTTGTTACTTTGTTTCGAAATTGTCTATATTTAGTAGCATCTTCATTAGTTTTGGTTCGTTTGGCTTTGTTAAACAGTCGTCGTCTTTTATTAATTAACTTACGGATATTTGAATCAAGCCAAGGCGGATCAGAAGTGCGTATAGTATCAAATTTGTTGGGTATATATTTTTCAGATATAGTTCTAATGTGTTCGGCAATATTCGTGGCATAAGTGTGTATATAAGCGTTAGCTAGATTCTCCCAATTCGTATCATTTATTTCATTTCGTAAACTGTCAAAATTACCACGATCGTATAACCAAATTTTACGTTTGATAATATTATTAACTTCGACTTTCTGTACATTATAGAAGCAATATATGGGACAATGGTACCTAATATTTTGAGAAACAAATGGTTCACCGACACCACTTAGAACGACATTTCTAGGATCACTTACAAGACAAATATCAATTAATGAGGCTGAATGTTCAGTAAAATTAGTCGCTTCATCTATTATCTGATGCAAATTAAACTGAATTGAAATACCGTCAATTTTCCTGCGTGTTGTAGGTTTTAAATAATCGAGATTAAAATCTCCTGTTATTATAATATCCTTTATGCCAGTGTCAAAAGCTAAATCTATCGACGCTTCAATATCATCAAGAGCTGACGCGTCCGAACCCGGGGGTCGATAAAATGTACCTATTAAAACTGAACGGTGTTTCAGTTTAACTTCAACCCAAACACTTTCAAGACCATGAATTTCTAGGTCACTGCGTCGTTTGGAATACAGAGTTTCTTTAATATATACCGCAACGCCACCATGCGCATCGTCTGGTCTGTCACATCGAATCGGGGTCTTAAAGCCGGTCATCAGAACATCGTTGTCCGATACATTTCGACTCAGCCAAGTTTCAGTTAAGCAGAGTACATCAAATTTAGTTAACTCTGATTCGATAATATCAAGCTTGGGTAAAAGACTTTGTACGTTATAATGAACTAACGACAGGTAGTTCTAAAATATTGCAGAACTCAGTTCTGAAGCAGAATCACTAACCGAGCTTTCACTAGAATAGTCCACGCTTGGTTAAGAGCTGCTAATTGGACCCGGATTACTCTCAATATCCCCAGATCTGCATAATAACATACTTATAAACAGTAGAAACTCAAAATCTTTAAAGGACTTGAGACCCTTTATACTTAAATGACGAAAATAATGCAATCCAACTCGAGCTCTATAAGTGTTCAAATCAATTCCCATTTAGGTAATACATTCACTAAGAGCATACAACAGTCTACAGAGCGCGAGATGGATTTCATTTGCAATTATACAGTAGCAATTCCCTGAGGTGGCAAAGAAAGGCAAGGAGTAAGAATAATTAGTATAAAATGATTGAAAAAAATAATCAAAAACACAAAACACAAACAGAAATGACATTAAACTCATAAAAGATGCCATTATCGGGTTGGAATTTGGAGACAAAAGGAAATACTTACAAAGATTACCATGTGATTTTCTACTAAGTTAAAATGCAAACTGCTGATTATTGTAAACTTTTTGCCGAACAGATGTTCACACAAGATTTTTGCGACATAATATCAACGGCGTCATGAAATAGCCAATACAATAAAATATCACCCACAATATTGTCGCGAATTTTTCCCTTTCTGCAGTTTAGAGATGACTGACCAAAGTCAGCTGGGTCTGGTACAAGGTCTACTATGCTGTCGCAGCACAAAATAAACCCGCTTACGTACGTGATTAAAGAACACTACACTGCAACAGTTTCGATAGCCATGACACGTTTCGCATGGATGGATGATTTGCGGTCTTACATCCTTTTTTAACAGTATTTCAGTCATACATGTATCAGGAGGATGGGTGGGTGTTAATGAAAGGCTATGTGCTATGGAACCCCGTTTACAATTGAAATGATTTCCGCCCACAGCGGGGCTCGAACCCGGGACCACCGGACCAACAGGCCAGCGCCCAACCCACCGAGCCACAGGGCTCCGACAGGGTTCGAGAATATATGCTACCAGTGATAACCAACCTTACTACTTACGTTATGGACATTTAAGTTGTATCACTATTGGTCTCAATCTACGTTACAGACACTTAACCAATAAAAAAATTGACATCTCAAAAGTAAGTATCTACCCGGTTGTACGAATCTACTATAATTCCAAAAAAAAAAAAAATGAAAATATATTTATGACAAAATATATAACAAAATATACAATTTCACAGAACATTTAACAGAATACGCACCTACAAAGAATTAACAAAATTAACATCAAAAAAGATATTGTGACATAATCAGAAACTGATTATAACTATCTCTCTCCGGCTGTCAGAATGGCAAACAACTGCTGACCCAGGTCTAATAAGAGAGATCCCGTCCTGGAAGAGATTGCAAACCGGAAGTCACGAGAGCCACTTTCCCCGACGGCACTATCCCAAACATCCTAAACACTTCTGGCCTATTAGATAAGGTCATTACGGTATTCAAAACCATCTTCGTGGCTTAAAACGGTAAACAAAGAATTGTCAAACTTTACTACAGACATAATAGTAAAACTCATTCATGCGCCCAAAACCAGTAAGTAAAGTAGCGATACAACAACAACAATGGTGCAAACAAGCGTTACCATGACTGTTATTCCGCAATACAGCATACAAAGCAGCATAAATCGCGCCCAAGCCACAACAGCGCAGGAGATTTATACTTTTATTATGTTTTTTATCCCTTTACATTGAATCAGTTGATTTATCCAATTGCTACGGCTATGATAAAAAAAGGCTAAAATTGGACGCCGAGCCCGTAGAGAAGACCAGCCAAGGTCGCAACAACTAAACATTAATGTCGCCTGTTTGCCTTATTAGTTCATTTACATATAAATGCCTAAACGCACGGGCTACTGTAATCATTCTAAAGTAAATATTCAGAGCCCCAAGATAGGGCAAAATCTTGAGGAGAGAATTCTGCGCCTCAGTAGGACGACCTTATGTATATACACTTGGGCTATAATAAGTATGTTCCTGTCCACAGACTGGACCGAGATGCCTAATCAAACCCGCCCCAAGGAAACGACCCTAATGACATGTCTCTGTCCACCAAACACTGGTAGCAAAAGAGACGGCTGAGATGTCTCATCAGAAACGCCTCAAGGAGACGGCTCTGATGAGACATACCAGACGATACATGATAAATATCCCTCCAGGGTTCCAGTTAATATATAACTGTCCTCCAAGCAGTGGGAGTGAAAGAGGGAGCTGAGATGTCTCACCAGAATCGCCCAGAGGAGACGGCTCCGATGAGATATGACAGGCAATAGAGGAAAATTAACCCTCTTGGGCTCAAATTAATATGTTCCAATCCTGTCCACCAATCACTGTGAGCAAAAAGAGGGGGCTGAGATGTCTCACCAGAATCGCCTCAAGGAGACGGCTCCAGTGAGACATAACAGAAGATACGAGAAAAATATCCCTCTTGGGCTCCCATGAACCTGTCCGCCAAGCACTAGAAGGGGGCTGAAATACCTCATCAGAATCGCCCCAAGATGACGGCTCCGAAGACACACACCAGACGATGCTAGATAAGTATCCCCCCTGAAGTCTAGTTAATATATTCATGTCCACTAGGCAATGGAGGCAAATAGAGGGAGCTGAGATGTCTCACCATGACCGCCCCAAGGAGACGGCTCGGTTGAGACATATCAGAAGATACAACATAAGTATCCCTCCTTTGCTCTGATTAATATATTCATGTCCACCAAGCACTTGACGCAAGTAGAGGGAGCTGAAATGTCTCAACAGAATCGCCTCAAAGAGACGGCTCTGATTAGACATCTCATCAGAATCGCCTCCAGGAGACGGCTCTGGTGAGACATAACAGACGATACAAGATAAGTATCCCTCCCCTGCTCTGATTAATATATTCATGTCCACCAAGCACCTGGAGCAAATAGAGGGAGCTGAGATGTCTTAACAGAATCGCCTCAAGGAGACGGCTTTGGTGAGACATAACAGACGATGCAAGATGAGCATCCCTCCCTTGTTCTGATTAATATATTCATATCCATCAAGCACTTGAAACAAACAGAGGGAGCTGATGACTCATCAGAATCGCCTCAAGGAGACGGCTCCGATGAGACATAACAGATGATACAAGACAAGCATCCTTCCCTTGCTCTAATTAATATATTCATGTCCAACAAGCACTTGAAGCAAATAGAGGGAGCTGAGATGTGTCATCAGAACCGCCTCAAGGAGACGGCTGATGAGACATATTAGAATATACAAAAAATAAAAACATCCCTTTTGGGCTCATATTATTATATTCCTGTCCACCAAACACTGGTAGCAACAGAGACGGCTGGGATGTCTCATCAGAATCGCCTCCAAGAGACGGCCCTGATGAGACATAACAGACGATACAAGGGAAGTAGCCCTCCTGAGCTGTGATTAACACATTCATGTCCACTAGCCACTGGTAGCAAATAGAGGGAGCTGGGATGTCTCGTCAGAATCGCCTCAAGGAGACGACTCTGATGAGACATAACAAACAATACAAGGTAAATATCCCTCCTGAGCTCTTATTAATATATTCATGTTCACAAAGCACTAGAAACCATAGAGGGAGCTGAGATGTCTAATCAGAATCGCCTCAAAGAGACGGCTCTGATGAGACATAACAGACCATACAAGATATGTAGCCCTCCAGGGCTCTGATTAATATATTCGTGTCCACCAAGCACTTGAAACAAATAGAGGGAGCTGAGATGTCTCAACAGAACTGCCTCAAGGAGACGGCGCTGATGAGACATATCAGAAGATACAAAAAATAAAAGTATCCCTCTTGGGCTCGAATTATTACATTCCAGTCCACCAAGCACTGGAAGCCAATAGAGGGGGCTGAGATGTCTCATCAGAATCGCCTCCTGGAGACGGCTCTGATGAGACATAACAGAAAATTCAAGAGTGAAATCTGTCTTGAGCTGCGATTAATATATTCATGTCCGCTAGGGAGTGGAAGCAAATAGAGGGAGCTGAGATGTCTCACCAGAACTGCGTCAAGGAGATGGCTCTGTTGAGACATAGCAGACGATACGAGATAAAATATCGCTCCTGAGATGTAATTAATATATTCATATCCACCAAGCACTTGAAGCAAATAGAAGGAGCTGATATGTCTCATCAGAATCGCCTCAAGGAGACGGCTCTGATGAGACATAACAGAAAATTCAAGAGTGAAATCCCTCCTGAGCTGTGATTATTATATTCATGCCCACCAAGCACTGGAAGCAAATAGAGGGAGCTGAGATGTCTCATCAGAATCACCTCAAGGAGACGGCTCTGATAAGACATATCAGACGATACAAGATAAATATCCCTCCTTAGCTGTGATTATTATATTCATGTCCACCAAGCACTGGAAGCAAATAGAGGGAGCTGAGACGTCTCATCAGAACTGCCTCAAGCAGACGGCTCTGATAAGACATAACAGACGATACAAGATAAATATTCCTCCTTAGCTTTGAATAATATATTCATATCTACCAAGCACCGATAGCAAATAGAGGGAGCTGAGATGTCTCAACAGAATCACCTCAAGGAGACGGCTCTGATAAGACATAACAGACGATGCAAGAAAAAAAATCCCTCCTGGGCTCTTATGAATATGTTCCCGTCCGCCAAGCACTGGAAGTTACAGAGGGGGATGAGATGCCTCATCAGAACCGCCTCAAGAAGACGGCTCCGACGAGACATATCATGTCATACAGGAGAATATATCTATCTCGACCCAAGAGAACATACCTCTCTTGGGCTCAGGTTAATTATTATATTCCTGACCACCAAGCACCTGAAACAACAGAGGGAGCTGAGATGTCTCATCAGAATCGCCTCAAAGAGTCGACTTTAATCAGACATAACAGACAATACAAGAGAATATATCCCTCCTGTGCGCCAATTAATTTGTTCCTGTCCGCCAAGAACTGGAAGCAACCGAGCGGCTGAGATGTCTCATCAGAATCGCCTCATGGAGACGGCTCTGATGAGATATATCATGCCATACACGAGAATATATCTCTCTCGACACAAGAGAACACATCTCTCCTGGGCTCAGGTTAATATTTCTGTCCACCAAGCACTGCTAGGGGTATAACATGTTTCAATTAAAGTCACTATCAGAAGACCTACGATCTGCGCGGCCTATTCAAACGCCGTCTAGGCTGTCTAGGTTGATCAGGAATGTCTATTTATCCAATGTAAGGATCAAGATCTGACAAGCTGCGGACTCGATGCTTCCGGCCATTATTGTCAACTATGTATATGTTACCATCCAGAGAATAAGCTGCATCAATGCGCCTCGGTTCTTGTTTAAGCAGTTGTCTGCATTTATACATCAGTGACTTTCTTGACTGGGTTAAGTCCTCATTAATGTAGATCCTTGCGTTGTTTTCTCTCAAAAATTTGCGCCCTCGAATAAAGTTTAGTCTACTTTTATAATTCGTGAACTTCACAATGATTTCGCGACTACGTGGAGACTGACCGTTTTGGTTTTGATTTCGAACACCCACACGATGGGATCTATCAATGTCACCCAATTTTAAATCAACACTTATCCTGCGCGCTAACTTCAGGACAATTTTATCCGTATCATCGTTGTCAGACTCGTCAATCCCTGAAATTCTGAGACACATCCTTCGGGAATACTGCTCCTGATCGTCCAGACTGGTTTTAAGTGATTGTATCTCATTGAGTGCTGATTCTTTAAAGGCTCTTAGTTCGCCCAATTCAGCATTAATGGACGCTGTTTTAGCTTCAACTTTAACGGTGACAATAGACTCTATCTCATCTGTAAGTAATGACTTTAGCTTCAGAGCAATGCGAGATACATCATTCTCAGATAGATCCACAGAGGGAGCTACAAGGCCAGGATAAGCCGGAACCGAAGGTATCATGTTAGGCATCATTCCAGGCATCATGCCGGGCATTATATTAGAGGCCATACCAGGAGCCATCCCAGGATGACCATACGTAGAATTTTGTACAAACTGCATCGGGCTCGGAGGTACAGGCAAGGGTGATCCCAACGGGACAGTATTGTCAGCTACGGTCTGCGTACTCACAAATGAAGGTTGAAACAATGGCTGGGATATGACATCTGCACAACATGCAACGGTCTCACACGGGTTCTGCATTGACGCTGACGTAGTAACGGATGTGGTTGTAGTTGAGCTTGTACTTGTAACGGAAACAACAGTCTGATTAAAAGACTCGGCAACAGATTTGACTACTGTTTTGTCCATATCACTTCTTTGACTAGTATCTAAACTAGAACCATCACTTGCATTGTATGAATCCTCAAGCATTTCCTCAAGATCATCAAGAGGCTCGGCCTCATCAAGTATTGAATCTGTGTCAGATTTGGCTTTTTTTAATGAATTCAGATTCACGCTGGAGGGGTGACTGGCTCTTAGATCGTTTCTTTGACCTTTTCTTGTTTGGCATAGTCTTAAATAGTCTCGAATAGCAATACAGTAATACAGAAATCAACAGTAATCAACAGTAATCAGCAGTAATCAACAATGGAACTGTATCCCTGACATACTATCAGCAGTGACAGAATATTAGCAGGCTTACGGTAATTTGTTCCGAACAAAGAAAACACCACCGCCCATCTAAAGACACAAATAGGTCGAAAGTTATATGTTACAATACATTTTTGAGTGGCGGGTATCAAATTAAACACTCACATGGTCCATAATATATCCAAAAAGTCCCCGAAATTCCTTAAAAATCACATTTTAAACACAGCATTTTCATGTTTGCATGTCACGACCACGCATGCGCACTAGGCCCGATTTCACGTCGTACTTAGTACACGAATTAGCATTCGGAACACAAAAATTTTACATTGCACCTTGCGGTGAAATAGACCACGGACTTGTTAATCTCAGGAAAAAACTGTGACGTGAAATCGGGCCTTAATTATAGTTCCCCTTTGAAATTTATATAAGTACCTTAATCACTTATTTAAACTAATGGTTGTAGGTCGTGGCACATCATTTGAACTACATTAAAAATCTAGAAATATACTCGTATCCGAGTAGATCTCGTCAGCTAGTAGTTCTCGTCTTTCTGCTTAAAACGAGTTGTTCGCGTATTTTTTCTTCACTTCAACTGCCTTAATCCTAAGTTTATGATAAATTTGGTCAAACTAGTGCAAAAACTCATCAAGATATCGAGCTGTGTATATATAAATGCCGTTTTTTCTCTTTTGGATTCGCAAAGTCGCGTGATTACGTCAGGGGCATTCACGTGAGCACGTTCAAGCCACGTGCTGACCTCTCTTAATTGGGTCTGGTTTTCCAATATTGTGTCTACTTTGCAAACAAATTCCGAATGTAAGTCAACTTTGCAGGGAAAACACAAAAATATTAAAATAGCAAACCTGACCCAGTCATCATTTATCGTTTTCAGCAGCCTCGTGAGCAAGACAAATTCTTCGTCTCAGTTTTGCGTTTGTTTTCGTCTGCTGTGACCTCATTAAAAAATTGAGCGCATTCGGCATACGAACGGACTTTGTTACATGAATAAGCTGTCAAAAATCATCATATTAGGAGCAACAGCAAAATGGGTTTCATATTTAATTTAAAATCGAGCTCAAAAACGAGAACTGCTTCTGGACGTGACGTTGTCTGACTGTGCGTGATAGCATAACAAATAATGATCGCTCCCTGAGGTTCGTTTCTATAAATAAATTAATGACGTGTGTGTCGAAACCAGAGTTATTAGGTACGCAATACATACCTACCGCAAACTAAAAGAAAACCTGCTTGTTTGGGAGAAAACAGGAAATTGTTAGTAAAAAATGACGAGAACTACTCGGATACGAGTAGTAAGACATTTTGCTTTCATTAAAATGGAGATAAAGCAAGGGGCTTGCACCACATAGCTAGCCTTAGCCAAACATGCATCATTACTATATCTAAACTCATGAAACATCTGTTTTACCTGACAATAATGATATTTATATTATATAATCAAAATATATATCAGTATGAACGACAACAAACATATTTAAAATACTTTTCCCCCAAATACTAAATACTACAGAATACTGGAAATACTGAATGCTACTGTAACAGAAGACTTGTAAGCCATGGAAAATACTGTGAATATTGTAATAAGTTTTACGGACCTGTTGTTGCATACCTAGATGTTGAAGAAAAAAATCACTTTTGCAAATAATATTGCGGATAGTTTGCTGAAAGATTTTCTAATTACAACTCTCCAGCATTTACTGCTATTCTTTTGGATGTGCTTTCATTGGTCTGTTCAGTAAAATGAAATTGTTGTGGTTTGGTTGTTGAACCATTGCAGAGGCTAAGTGTGAGGTTTGGATCCAGTAAATCATGTGTAAGCCCTCCCCCCTCCCCCCCCCTCCCTCAGTAGTCTTTTGCTGACCGTTCCAAGGCGGTACTTCTGTTGTGCTTCCCTGACGTTACATTGTGCTATGTCCGCCTGAATAGAAAATAGAATATATAAAAATAGATGTTGATGCTGTGTTTGATTAGAATAGGTGAATGACCACTGTTTGGGAAAGAGCTGCTCATTCGGTTTACCGTGCGTGTCTTTCGTGAACTTGAATCAATTTTTCCGTGTGTGTGTGCTTTTTTCCCTATTGGGTTTGAGAGTGGGATGTGGGCTTTGATTGTATTAATTCCTGACCATTGCCTATCTTTTTACTTTTAAATTGTCGAATCTATGTAAACCATATCATTTAGAAAATTTGGATCTTATTCAGTATAATTTATTGCAAGTTAGTGTTGTTGGACGTCCAAAGGCCTTAAAGACTGTAAATAGTGAAAGCTTTTTCAGAAAGACATCAAATGGCAGCAAAGTGTTATACAAAGCTATACAATTGAAAAACACATTAAGAAAAAAAAGTATTTTTTCACATTGACAGTGCCATTGATCATATGGTTGCGAGAATGTCAAAGGACAAGCTGCATTCTTCGGTGTATTTGAACCAGTGACTTATGAAAGGTTTTTTTTAGGAGAGGACATTGCCAGCAAGCTTGTTATGTTATCAGACAATTATGAACTTTATCACCAGAAACTCAGACTTGAACACACTGAAATTCAATCTCATAGCAGAATGTCATTATGAACACTCTGTGGAAAAGTGTTGTGCAGGTCACCGACTGGGTTCTTGTCATAACCATTGATGAATATTGAACCACGTCAATCTTCAATGACAGTGTAACAGGGTAATACTATTGAAACCTTCTATTACTTTCAAAAAATTAATGTTTTACCAATTACGCATTTTCACAAATCTCTTACACTAAATTTGGTATGAATACGTTTATATTACATAATACATGTAGACACTTGGAACTTGGAACATTTTCCACTTATTTGCACTTTATGTAAAATTGCCATCAGCATTCCAGTTACCACAGGTGAAAAGGAAATTTAGCTTTCTAGTACAGGATAAAAGTATAATACTCTATAGCGTCTTGACATGCTGATGAAGCTCAAGACAAGACCAGAGATTGAGAATTTTCCTTTCACACTGTTATCCAACGCTTGAGAGAGGAAAAAAGAGAAACTTTTTACCAAACTGTACCAAAGGTCAAAGAAATCTTAAGCTTTTTAAGGTGAATGAGTGTACTTTCAGAGGAAGCAATTCTGTCAGATTCTTTTTTTACCTTTTTTTTACCTGGATGCCTAGGCTGATCTGAGTCTTTGCTTGGTGCAAATGCCACTTTTTTGGTTTTGTTTTGTCGCGGCTCATTTGTACATCACTACAACAAAGGTCAAATCCGTATAAAATGCATACAAGAAACCAAAACCTTATTTTCTTCAGGGGAAGAGCTATTCTTCTTTACTGTCCGGGCGTATGCCTTTATTGTATCTTACTTGTGCCTGTCTGGCGTCTTGGGGGCTGTGTAGTGTGACTGTATTAGTTCCTGACCTTTACCCATTTACTCTTTTACATTGTCAGAGACAGTCAGTAGAACCAGCATTATAATCTCATCCAAGCTATTTCGTAAGCAGTTTGCATTAGATTCCTCCCTGTTAAAATGCTATATGGATTTGCTGCAATAAATTGGTCCTCGGAGGCAGAGATTGTATTTCAGACGGTTTTATTGCGGCTCAATTTGCCTAGTTTTATCAACTGTCTGGTTATATCATCTGTCTTGGTTTGGCATAATTCTAGGATAGCTTTTGTAAAATATAAACAACCGATATTGTTCCATTCCATGCAGGATCATGTATGTAGAGTAGCTTCGTCTAGAATACTGCTATTAAGGTTTCATTGTAGAAATAAAGTTATCCAGGAATAGGAAGGATACTTAATCAACTCCAAGCAAACGTATGTAGCAAGTTTGCATACGGTCTTTTTTAAATTATAAAACACTAAAAAGATAAAACAAATACTAGAGAAATCTAGAACAAAAAAGTGCAAATCCTTATCAGACTGCAGTATAACCAGTCGTCTAAGTATTTATGTTTTGTTCACAGAATTAACGGTCGTATTATTGCCGTTGACACTACGGGCTAACGATAATTGAGCCGCGACACGAGAAAACCAACAATGTGGTTGTGCGCCCAGCGCAGACTCAGATCAGTTTGGACTTCCATCCAGTCTGATAAGACCCTTCGCTAAGCGCTTAAAGGGTAGCTAAGGGTCTAAAATACCTCCATGCGGACAGCGAAGACTCTGATCAGACTGGGCGGATGCCCAGGCTGATCTGAGTCTGCGCTGGGCGCACAACCATATTGTTGGTTTTGTCGCGTCGCGGCTCATATTATGAGAATTGATTGAAACTATGCAGTTGGCGCAAAATGGTTATTACGACAATTTTATTGATGCTTAAGTTTGATGAAGTTTCCATTGTTACTTTACGACACTAGCAGGAGTTAATGCTGTACTGATAAGCACTATATTAAAGTATACGATTACCAATCAATTACGATAATTGTTTCATTAACCTTAATATGTTTATGTTATATTTGTTTCAATATACAGTAAATCTTAATCGAGTGCTTCGATGCACTATTAACAGATTATGAAAAAAAGTCCGTTTATACCATAAAACTGAGCCAGTTCATTGAAGAAAAAAAAAAAAACATATTTTGAATATACATGTTACTCCAAAAACGTTCGGCATGATATTACGCCTTACTCATTATTTCAAAGCAGTCAATGTTTTTTATTACGTGCATGAATTTCCAGAAAAGATATATTCCTTCAATTTGAAAATTTACTAAAACTTTCAGAAATGCTGTCTTCCCATTTAACCCCATTATACATTTGTATTTTGGATTTCCGTATTTCTGTGAACTTCAGTTAAAACAAATGACGGCATCGATTGTTCATTCTGGCATATTTGGTTTCGTCAGCTGACATACTTTGTAGACAACACATAATTTAAAATTTCTAAGCTTTGATCAAGCTGGTTTTACTCACCCGGCATGAGGCAGTCATAGCGTAAAAACACACAATATACCCTGATCAAGCTGCCCTGTGAGTGTTAGACTCTTTGCTTAGACATATCGGTACCAACATTTACGACCCTTCTATTGAGCGCATGGAATCTCTTATTTACTTGTATTCTTAACCACACGATTTTGCACTTAAATAAATTGCATTTTCTTCCCTCATAGAATCAGATGTGTCTAAATGCTTCTCTGTGTTTCATGATACAACATGCCGGGAGCAAATGTTCTACCTGCCAGGCAATTCTCATTAAAAACAATCTAGCAGATTTTATTGCAGTCGATTATCTGTTTGTTTATTACTTGAGCTAGTGACATACAACTACTGAAGACTTGAGCCGCAACATGACAAAACCAACAAATGCGTTGTGCGCCCAGCGCAGACTCAGATCAGCATAGGCATCCGCTCAGTCTGATCAGAGTCTTCGCTGTCCACATGGAGGTTGCTTAGACCCTTAGCTATCATTTAAGCGTCTAGCAAAAAGTCTGATCAGATTCGGCGGATGCGGCTCAAAATTCTTTTTTCTGATTGCAATTTGAAGGGTTTTGATTTGGTTTTATACGTTCGTTTGGAAAACGTGACGTTTTATGTTATGGCACTGGCATCCGGGCGTGCGTCCGTCAATCCGCTGTTTCTTTAGCGTTTCCATTTCCGGATAACTCCTCAGACAGATACTGACAAGCTTAAACTTAGTACATGTATACAATAATTATGTTCTGAAAAGTAAGATCCTTTGGAAGGAAGGAACACACCAAAGAATAGAAAATAGCAGATTCGGTTTAACTGAGTCTGTTCATGACTAGTAATGAAATGTGCGACACCAGTCACGCCCCTAGCACCGACTTAAGCTGAACTCTTTTTTTTTTTTTTTTTTTTTTTTTTTTTTAAATACTCAAATGAACTCAATGATCCCAAAGGACCAGAAAATATAATCTGCACTATCACGATGTACGGGGATACGTTTTACGGCCGCCAAACGGCACAAACACTAGCTGCAGTGAGGATATATATGTGCTGAAAAGTAAGATCCTTTGGAAGCAAGGCACACACCAAAGAACAGAAAATAGCAGACTATGAGCTTATTATGTACAAAGGTGAGGCAATTCTACACTCATTGTTCACATAGTTATTGCCTATTTTAGAGCGTTTTAACTTTTTGGTTTCGGTTATCTAGTCCTCCTTTTTACATCTAATCATGCTGAAATTTGCTTAGTGGGAGAACCATGATGTAGACTAGCGCATAGTATTTCTAGATATAACTGATTTTAATTGAGTTACGGTTCCCTTTTTTACCTTTATAACTTGTTCGTCTCCAGACTACTCCTACAGCTGTCTTCAACATCGTACTACAACTTTGTAAGTAATAAAACTAAGATGCAAAGTAACGAATATTTATTTACGGCTATGTTTCCAAGTAATTTTAGCAGAATAGTGGC
Source organism: Ctena decussata (assembly GCA_963989385.1). Classification (NCBI taxonomy): domain Eukaryota; kingdom Metazoa; phylum Mollusca; class Bivalvia; order Lucinida; family Lucinidae; genus Ctena; species Ctena decussata. The sequence goes on from OZ022498.1 coordinate 13,817,165, forward strand.
CTAAATATAATCATTTTTTGTTTGTTTTCATCCGCTTCGCCTAGGCGCCTGAGTTGTGGTATTGGAATGGTACGAATAGATGCGTAAAATATTCTTATAAAGGTGGGGTCGTTCTTCAATAATTGAAGAGTAATTGCTCATGTAAGTCCTAGCTAGGCAACATTGAGTTTCATGAATGATATTACTAGGGTTCTGTTTTTATGCGCTATATGGCAATGATGCAAAATAAGTAGAACTGAATTTGTGTTTTTCCAAAGCGGACTTGTACCTGAGGAGTTCTCTCCTTTCTGTCAGCACAAAACAGAACACACTTTATTTTTACACTAACTCTCATGCCACACGCATGTCGCATCTGTCGAAATTTAAATAAAATCGTGTTAAACTGTGTTCTTGATTTTTGTCGTTGATATTTTGTATACAGTGGAAGGTCTGAGTGTTTATTGATTCAGTAAGTTTTGGGCATATTCCATCAAGTTTGAGTTATTCACCGTGTTCGAGTAGTATTTTCCCAACATCTGAACTGCTTCTCTTATGAAGACTGAGTTTTAGTTCTATATATATTTTTCGTATGAAAGATATTTTGATAAAAGTTACGACATGCTGCTGTTGTAAATGACCGAGTTATTGTCCCTGTTTGTCAGTAATTGTGCAGCTATGAAGCTCAAGAAGAGCAGAGAGAGAGAGAGAGAGAGAAACTAGAGGTGGCAGTAAGCATGGCTTACTAAATACCCCCCCCCCCCCTACCCGCCTTTAACAGTTAGGCATGCAGCTTTGTCATTTAAGTTTTACATTTACACAGCATACATGTTATGACAACTACAAGTGCACATCTATATAGCAATATCTGTTCACATATTTAATATCAGTCAAACGGTTTAGACGAAGTAGCGACAACAAACTCTGTTTTTCAAGACTACAAAGGGGCACAACAAAGCTGGAAAACCCTTTTGAGAAAAACAGAGCAATGTGTGCCAACTCTTTCTTCTACTGTATCTGTGCACCAAATCTGAATAAAATGGCAGTGAAAATGGCATAAAAAACTTCAAACTAGGGCAAAACATATAAAAAGGGGCATAACTCATGCAAAAAGGTTAATGCACATCTTCATACCAATATGTGCTTGCAAACTTAATTTCAAGAAACACCGTCAAATGGTCTTCGAGAAATAGCGATAACAAACTTTTCTTACGAGAACTACAAAGGGACATAACTCAGCAGGAAAACCTTTCCGGAAAAACTGAACAATATGTATCAGCTCTTTCTATATGCTGCATCTAGTAACCCATGTTGAGTAAAATGGAAGCAAAAAAGGCAAAATCCCTATAAAATAGGGCAAAAATATCAAAAAGGGGCATAACTCAGGCAAAAAGGGGAGGAATTTAAATCCAAAACCCTATCGCACATCTTCATACCAATATCTGTTCACATATTTAATTTCATGAAAATCCGTCAAACCATCTAGGAGGAGTTGCGATAACAAACTTATTTCACGAAAAATACAAAGGGGCATAACTCCGCAATAAAAAACTTCCGGGGAAAATTGAAAATTACGTATCAATATTTTCTATGCTGCATCCATGGACAAAATTTGAAACAAATTGGAGCAAATTTAATGCAAAAACCCTATAAAACAAGGCAAAAAGTATCAAAAAGGGACATAACTCAGGCAAAAAAGGGCAGAATTTAAAATCAAAACCCTAATGCACATCTTCATACCAATATCTGTTCACATAGTTAATTTTAAAAAAATCCGTCAAACCATCTAGGAGGAGTTGCAATAACAAACTTATTTCACGAAAATACAAAGGGGCATAACCCCGCAATAAAAACCTTCCGGGAAAAAATGAAAAATACGTATTCACTATTTTCTATGCTGCATCCATGGACAAAATTTGAAACAAATTTGAGCAAATTTAATGCAAAAACCCTATAAAACAGGACAAAAAGTATCAAAAAGGGGCATAACTCAGGCAAAAAAGGGCAGAATTTAAAATCAAAACTCTATCGCACATCTTCATACCAATATCTGTTCACATACTTAATTTCAAGAAAGTCCGTCAAACTATCTAGGAGGAGTTGCAATAACAACCTTATTTCATGAAAATTACAAAGAGGTATAACTCCGCAATAAAAACCTTCCGGGAAAAATTGAAAAATACGTATCTACTATTTTCTTATGCTGCATTCATGGACAAATTTGAAACAAATTTGAGCAAATTTAATGCAAAAACCCTATAAAACAGGGCAAAAATTATCAAAAAGGGGCATAACTCAGGCAAAAAAGGGCAGAATTTAAAATCAAAACCCTAATGCACATCTTCATACCAATATCTGTTCACATAGTTAATTTTAAAAAAATCCGTCAAACCATCTAGGAGGAGTTGCAATAAAAAACTTATTTCACGAAAATACAAAGGGGCATAACTCCGCAATAAAAACCTTCCGGGAAAAAATGAAAAATACGTATTCACTATTTTCTATGCTGCATCCATGGACAAAATTTGAAACAAATTTGAGCAAATTTAATGCAAAAACCCTATAAAACAGGACAAAAAGTATCAAAAAGGGGCATAACTCAGGCAAAAAAGGGCAGAATTTAAAATCAAAACTCTATCGCACATCTTCATACCAATATCTGTTCACATATTTAATTTCAAGAAAATCCGTCAAACTATCTAGGAGGAGTAGCAATAACAACCTTATTTCATGAAAATTACAAAGAGGCATAACTCCGCAATAAAAACCTTCCGGGAAAAATTGAAAAATACTTATCTACTATTTTCTTATGCTGCATTCATGGACAAATTTGAAACAAATTGGAGCAAATTTAATGCAAAAACCCTATAAAACAGGGCAAAAATTATCAAAAAGGGGCATAACTCAGGCAAAAAAGGCAGAATTTAAAATCAAAACCCTAATGCACATCTTCATACCAATATCTGTTCACATAGTTAATTTTAAAAAAATCCGTCAAACCATCTAGGAGGAGTTGCAATAACAAACTTATTTCACGAAAATACAAAGGGGCATAACTCCGCAATAAAAACCTTCCGGGAAAAAATGAAAAATACGTATTCACTATTTTCTATGCTGCATCCATGGACAAAATTTGAAACAAATTTGAGCAAATTTAATGCAAAAACCCTATAAAACAGGACAAAAAGTATCAAAAAGGGGCATAACTCAGGCAAAAAAGGGCAGAATTTAAAATCAAAACTCTATCGCACATCTTCATACCAATATCTGTTCACATACTTAATTTCAAGAAAATCCGTCAAACTATCTAGGAGGAGTTGCAATAACAAACTTATTTCATGAAAATTACAAAGAGGCATAACTCCGCAATAAAAACCTTCCGGGAAAAATTGAAAAATACGTATCTACTATTTTCTTATGCTGCATTCATGGACAAATTTGAAACAAATTGGAGCAAATTTAATGCAAAAACCCTATAAAACAGGGCAAAAATTATCAAAAAGGGGCATAACTCAGGCAAAAAAGGGCAGAATTTAAAATCAAAACCCTAATGCACATTTTCATACCAATATCTGTTCACATACTTAATTTCAAGAAAATCCGTCAAACCATCTAGGAGGAGTTGCAATAACAAACTTATTTCACGAAAAATACAAAGGGGCATAACTCCGCAATAAAAACACTTCCGGGAAAAAATTGAAAAAATACGTATCCACTATTTTCTTATGCTTCATCCATGGACAAAATTTGAAACAAATCGGAGCAAATTTAATGCGTTGCGGACGGACGGACGGAAGGACGGAAGGACAACGTCAAAACAGTATACCCCCACAAACACAGTGTGCGGGGGTATAAAGATCCGTTCCACACTTACAGCAAGTATTATCATTTACACGCCCTGTTGCCGACATGTTCAAGTGCATTTGCTCTATACTGCACGTATTATCTCTTGCAATGACGGTGCATAATTTGATAGCTAGTACAATAACATTTGCAATCTCAAATGCAAGGAGAGAAAACGACTGTGACACTGTGGTATATATGTTCCATATAGAGGATTGACACTTGAAATAGCGCCTACAGTATTAACTAAACTAAAACCGTGCGTTTTTCTGTAATCATAAGTAGTGTCGTTATATTTTTATATATATTTTTCAATCGTAATGACCTACCAATCACGATTAGTCTTTTGAATGGGATTAAACAGAATGATTTTATCACCATCCATAGCTTGAACGGTTATTGAAGTGTTATTGAGATATGTGGTCAATAAACAAAAAATGTCTACAGGCTTGGAGTAAAAATAAACGAAATATATCTTCGTTTAAAGGTCTATCTAAAATGTCAAATGAGTGTGATCTTTGTATCAATAAATTCATTGTTTGAACCATATCCAAAGAAAAGTGCATAGAAAGTTCTGACTCGCATCACCTGCACGGTTGTGGAAATCAATTAGATCGAATGACTGTTTTGTTTCGTACGGCCGGCAGAATTTCGGTCTAGAACATACGGATTCTCGCAGACATAGTTACAGACGTGAATGAAAGGATCAAAGATATTTAAAACTCAAGACAGCTCCCATCCTACACGTTCTGAAAGTTCAACGAATACGTGGCTCACATGAAGTTAGATGGACGCACTCTTTCCACGGCATCAACAGATTGTTTCGGCATAATGACATGGGTAAACCCTTTAGGACTTTTATGTTAGTCTCTACCGTGTACGCAAATGATCTAATATCGGAATATTTTGAAACGGCGTCTTATTTTTTATTTAGATACGTATGTATACTGTAAATGCTAAGTTAGCCTGATCGATGCGATTCTTTTTCTCCCTTACATAGGTGTTCCAGGAGACCCAGACTGGTTATTAAAGGTTCTGATCATACAATGCAGATAGACAGTGTGTGTTTGTGCTCTGTTCGCACCTGTTTTTCAACAGGTTTAGCCAGCCTAAGTTAGCGGAAGTAAAACGATAACATTAGACAGCATAGAACACAGTAAAATCTAACAAGCAACTGACGGAAAATTGGAATTGTAAATTGTAAAGGACTTCTATGATTAAGGCGAGGATTTTCCCCATTAGACCGGCGCGACAGGTCCGAGTTTTCAAAAGTATAAATTGTGCAGATTAATCTTAGCAGAGCTTCAACACATATGTAAACAGTATGAAATCAAATCATTTGTGATTCAGGCCCAAAGACACGGGGAAGTAATCCAGTCTGACCCTACCTACCCTAAATTCAAGATTTTCGCATACCTCATTTTTTGAGATAATAAAAATATTGAAATCAGTCATTCATTCAATATTTTTTTGTCATAAATGCATGCTCAATACACGCATATCACAATACAAAGCAATGATTTTCATCTTGTTACGCCTGACTGGCATTTAAACATGCAAAACCACTGTTATACTTCCGGTAAAAGCGGCCAAAAGAGAGCACTTCACTTTAATTAAAATACAAGTACCCCCCCCCCACCCCCCGTGACCCAGCATTTCCTTCATGCAGCAGACCTATGCGATGCAAGTACGCAATATATATGAGTGGGAAGCTGGGTCACGGGGGGAACGATACTCCGTAAGCCAAAGAAGAAGCATGGTCAACAGTAGCACTGTGATCTTCAATGATTATATTGTGTTCCATGACCTTGAAATAAGGTCGTCACATACATATAGTCAAAACTATCCAGTGTCCTCTGTTATGTAAGTAATATAAGTCAAAAAGGGTGAATGCATACAATAAATCATTATTTCAACGATCAGTTTGAGGATAATTTACAATTTATCTCAACAATGACGTCCACGTCAACGTATTTTTAACGTACTTTACATAGACACAAACACTTGAAAATTCATTTGTCATGCAAGTTACATGTTATAGGCATAAATGCAAAGCAGAGGTCAATGATCCGTATAACTTTTTAATCGTGGGGAAAATCCATGCCTTAAGCATAAAAGTCCATATACAGCTTTTGTACCACTTCAGAAACTGAGGGTGAGGTTGGGCCTGTAAAATCGATTTAAGCCCCCCCCCCCAGTAATTCATTACTGACCGTTCCAAGGCGGTAGTTCTGTTGTGGTTCTCTCTTGCCTGTTTTTGGTGTCAGAGTTTCTGTGATGTTTTACCTTATGTATGTTCTTATTATTTTTGGTTCGGTTAGGGTTGCTGAGCGGCCACCTTTTGGGAACAAGCTGCTCGCTCGGTTGGCCATATGTTCTCTGTATCTTGATTATTTGTAATCTTAGTTGTTTCCAACTATGGTTTGAGGGCTGGATTTGGATTTGGATTGTTTCAGTTCCTGGTCTTTGCATACTTTTTAGTTTTGAAAGGTAAATAGTCAGGTTTATGATTCGCAAATGTCGTGTCACCTCCCGTGATGACAATGTATTTATACAGTTATCCCTATTCTAAAGCACTTTTCGTCACATTTTCACCTTTTAAATAAAATTCCTTTGCACCAGAAAATCTCTTTTAGGCACGTCAAACCGGACGTGACCCAATAAAAAGCGACGTCAGGTAATGATGTGAGGTTTTCGGCAGTATATTACTAACACATAGTAATTCAAGTACAAACCATTCTTTGGATTGTTTTATATGGAATTGATATAAGTGAGAAAGAGTAGACCCCCCTCCCCATTTGGTCAACACTGACAGGTGCATGCTGGTCAGAACAAAAGCTCATTCCAAGAAAGCCCTGTGCCTGTAGAGGTGTTGATACAGTATATATTTGAGCCGCGACACGAGAAAACCAATAAAGTGGTTGTGGGAAAAGCGCAGACTCAAATTAGTCTGGTCATCCGTCCAGTCTGATCACCCTCCCCTTAGCGCTTAAAGGGTACCTAAGGGTCTAATTTAGTCCCATGCGGACAGCAAAGATTCTGATCAAACTGGGCGGATGCCCAGGCTGATCCGAGTCTGCGCTGGGCGCACAACCATTTTGTTGGTTTTCCCGTGCCGCGGCTCATTTGTTTGTAGAGAGACAGTTGTTTTGCATGTACATTGAAAGAGGATTTTACTTGCCTGCTCATTCCATATAAAATTTGTGAAACGGGACTTTGGCATGTTTCATAAATTTCATATAAATTGACCACGAGGTATATGGTCCAGTATATGCGCATCAACCCGCGGTTTATCAACAAACGCAAAAGTTGAAACCATTTATAATGTTTTATGTTTGGATGTTTTAGCACTGGTAGTGTTAGGACTATGAAAACTTTAACTTGTCCATAATTTTTTCATCAAATTCCATTGCAAAAATGTGTTAAAATGGAACGTTTGTATACCTGGCATAGAAAAATCTATACATTGGGCATCATTGACCTTATCTTTTAACCCAGTATATGCTGACGAGATCTTTCCATAATATTACACAACAAAAACAAACGATAAAGCACAAACAAACAAAAAATCAATAAATAAATAAAAAAAAAAAACATGTTTACGGACAACATAAACTGGAATTCAATATGCATCTCCGCCAGACAGAACACAAAAAAACAATCTAACTACAAGTCTGGTATCTTTTACTTTAGCCGAAGCCTAGTTCAAATGCGTTCAAATACCGGGCTTCCATTTTCACCGGCTTGTTCCACAGATAGAAAGATATGGCGGATGCATTAATATGCAGATGATGCTTACTGCTCGCGAGCACCTGATCACAACTATTTTTGGGGTCCATATCTGTGTTCCTAAAACATTTGGGGTGGTGGCCGGGTGATAATGCTTGGTATACATTGTAACTTACGAATACAGTGCCGGCACGTTCTACTAAGGACCTCTGACAATTTCCATGCAAATTTGTCTATTTTTTAACCAATTACTGCAGCCTTCTTGGGAAGCCAAAAATAAAAAAATAGCATTAATGGGTAGATTTATCCATTATAAAAAGGTTTTGACATTGATGTTGAATAATTATTACATCTGCGCAGTAGCTCTTAGTGATTCTCGCAAGAGGGGTAAGTGAAAATTTTGGCCATCCTAAATACATATTTTTTTTTGCTTTTTCTTATCCACTGAATATCCGCACTTGTAAAATATGCTTAAAACGAAGTAAAATATTACAGCTGCGCATAGTACGTAATTGTATGTAAATAAAGGTTTGCTAACCTTATATGCTCACCTGAGCCTTTAGGCTCACAGGTGACCTTATAGTATAGCCAGACATCCGCCGTCCGCCCGTCCGTCCGTTGTCCGTCCGTCCGTCCATCGTCAACATTTTCAATCATCTTCTCCTCTAAAACCACTGGGCCGATTGTAGCCATATTTCATATAGAGCCTACCTAGGTTTGGTGAACGAAAGTATGATCGGGGTATCTGGGTCACACGACCAAGATGGCCGCCACGCCCATATATGTTAAAAACCCTTCAAAAATCTTCTTGTCCAGAACCAAAAGGCCTATGACCTTGAAACTTGGTATGTAGCATTGGATATGGGGGCCCATTATAGTTTGGACAAATGATGACCTTGCGCTGACCTTGAACTAATTTATAACATGATCAACTTTGGTACGTTAGGCTTTGGTATGGGAAAACGCTTAAACAGTGGATTTCTCAGAAACTATTTAAGTCTAAGGTACAATACTTGGTATACATGTTCATCTAAATGAACAGATGACGGCATTGTGTCACTGAAGGTCAAGGTCATTCTGTCCGACATCCGTTGTCAAGATTTCAAACATCTCCTCTGAAACCAGTGGGCGAATGGAAGCCAAATTTCATATGGAGTCTTAGTGGGATTGGGGAACGAAAGTTTGTACCCGGGGTCTGGGTCACATGACCAAGATGGCCGCCATGCCCATATATGGCAACAAAACTTCAAAAATCTTCTCCTCCAGAACCAAAAGGCCTATGACCTTGAAACTTGGTTTGTTTTTTCGGGCATGCGGGCTTATCATTAGTTGTACAAATGATGACCTTGCATGGACCTTGATCTAATTTACGACAGGGTCAACTTTGGAACGTTAGGCTTTATGTGGGGAAACACTTATACAGTGGATGTCTCACAATAGGTGGTATATAGGGTCAACTAAATGACCAGATGAAGATTATGCCACTGAAGGTCAAGGTTATTTTGTCGGTCTGTCCGTCATCCAGATTTTCAATCATCTTCTTCTATGAAACCACTGGTCTGATTGAAACCAAATTTCATATGGAGTCTCTGTGTGATAGGGAAATGAAAGTTTATTTCTGAAGGGTTGGTCCTATGACCAAGATGGCCACCATGCCCATATATGGTAAAAAACCTTCAAAAATCTTCTTCTCCAGAGCCAAAAGGCCTATGACCTTGAAACTTGGTGAGCATGCAAGCCCATCAAGGTTTATACAAATGATGACCTTGCATTGACCCTGACCTAACTTATGACTTGGTCAACTTTGGTATCTTAGGCTTTCATATGGGAAAACGCTTCTACAGTGGATTTCTCAGAAACTATTTAAGTCTAAGGTACAATACGTGGTATATATGGTTGACTAAATGACCAGATGAAGATATTTTGTCACTAAAAGTCAAGGTCATTCTTTGACCTTTGTACAAGGTCACTGAGATTCTCTCACTCGTCAACATTTTCAAACATCTGCTCAGAGGCAACTGAGGTCGATTGAAGCCATATTTCATTTGGAGCTTCACCGGCTAAAAGGAACCAAAGTTCTTTTAGATGGTCTTAGTCACTTGACCAAGATGGCCGCTATGCCCATATATGGTAAAAACTCTTCAAAAGTCTTTTTCTCGAGAACCGAAAGGACTATGACCTTGAAACTGGGTGTGCAGCATTGGGCACTCCGGTCCATCATAGTTTATACAAATGATTACCGTATTTCATATGGAGGTTTAATACTGGGTCAAAGGAATCAAAGTATGTTCAGATGGTCATGGTCAAGGTGGCCGCCACGCCCATATACATGTATGATAAAACCCCTCCAGAAATCTTTGTCCAGAACCAAAGGCCCAGTGACCTTGTGGCTGTGTATATAGAATTGGGACTCAACATTAGTTCCCGGGGGTATCTGCCCCTGCCCTGGGGCTATATACATGAATAAAAACTTTAAAATATTTACCAGGAACAAGTGTCAGGTCAGCTACAGGACCACTGGTCCTCTGGTTTTCAGATACAGAGGGTCATATGTAGACTATCTCCACGCCCCCCCCCCCCCGTGCCTCAGTTGGCTACTCATATATAATGTGTATATTGATAGTACACATATGTGTGTATAGTGGCTTGCTGAGGCACCGGGGGAGTATCTTTATAAAACTCTTACTATTTTCCATACATTCAATTGTAAAAACTTGCTTTTTACGACAAAAATCTAAGTCCGTGTGCGATATAACTTATTTATTTGCCACTTAAAGCGAGTTCAGAGCAACACATTTCCGTAAAAAATTTAAGTATACCGAAAGTTAATTTTTCCCTATTTTATAGGCAAATTTACATTATAACTGTCAGCGGTCCTTTGGGTTGTGGTGGGGCAGGGGCCTGCTGTGCTTTCAGTAGGTGCGGGTGGGGTTGTTTGGACATTTTTACTCTCCCCTATCATACCTTTTTTCTTTCTCCCTTTCTCGGGGAGACGGCTTGATAAAGACTTAAATTCTGTCTCAAACAGCCGTTTGAAATACAAACGACAAACCAATTCTAAAACAATGTTTCATTTATCATAATTATAAATTGTTTTAAATATAATGATTTAAAGAGTAACTACACTTCAGGAACTGACTGAATCAGATCCCAAACCCTATCCCTAACATCAAAGGGAAAGATTGACCTTTCAGTAGTATTATATTCAATTCCAATATACTTGTTTCTGGTCTTGATATCGAACCTGCAAACTGAACAACGAAGTTTCCGATGCACCAAAGCAGGACCAAGGGCTCGTTCGCATACCGGATAAGCCCCAACGCCAAACAGTAATTTCCCAGCAGGCAATTCCAAGGCGGCACTTTTGTTTTGGTTCCTCTTAGTTGTTTCAAATGTTGTTTGTTGCTTTGTCTGTTTTGATATATTGTTTGTGATGTTGAGAATATCCCTGTCATAAAAATGGAAACAGGTAAAAGTAAATTCATGGTATTTAATTTGTTCTTGTTGTCAGGGTTGGTGCTTATCATAAGCTTGTTGTGTGGGCGGTGGTTGTTTCTGTTTGGGTGAACAACTAATTATATGGCAAGCCAAGTGCACAATAAGTCTATAAACGTAGGTTTGAAAATTACAAACCTTAGTTTGAACTTCCAACCCAGGTTTGAAATTCTCTAACATAGGTTTTTAAAGTTCTAACTTATGTTTTAAAAAGACATTCAAAACCAGTGATATAACCTTCTAACCTTAGTTCGAAACAAATTATGTTTGCTAAGTGCAGAATAAGTCTTCAAACATAGGCTTGTAATTTACAAACACGGATTTTTACTCAAACCTATGTTTGAAAGTTTGTAATTTCTATCATGGGTTTTAAAATCTCTTTCATAGGTTTAAGAATCTGACATTTCAAAACTTGTGAGTTTACTTTCAAACATAAGTTTGGACAAAATTATGAATGTCAGCAGCACAATAAGTCTACAAACATAGGTTAATAATTCTCAGTCATGGGTTTCGAGTTCAAACATAGGTTTTAAATTCATAATCACAGGTTTTCTGCAACCTGTGATAGAGTTTTAAAGCCCATGATAGAAAACCCTAAACCTATGACAGTGATTTTGAAACATAGGTTTGAGGAAAAAAACGTGTTTGTAATTTACAAACCTATGTTTCTAGACTTATTGTGCACTTAGCAAGCATGATTTGTTTCGAACAGAGGTTAGAAAGTTATATCATAGGTTTCAGAATGTCTTTTTCAAAATCCTGTCTTAGAACTTTGAAAACCTATGTTAAAAGTAAAAAGTATGCAAAGACCAGGAACTGAAACAATCCAAATCCAAATCCAGCCCTCAAACCATAGTTGGAAACAACTAAGATTACAAATAATCAAGATACAGAGAACATATGGCCAACCGAGTGAGCAGCTTGTTCCCAAAAGGTGGCCACTCAGCAACCCAAACCGAACCAAAAATAATAATAACATACATAAGGTAAAACATCACAGAAACTCTGACACCAAAAACAGGCAACAAAGAACCACAACAGAACTACCGCCTTGGAACGGTCAGTAATGAATTACTGGGGGGCTTAAATCGATTTTACAGGCCCAACCTCACCCTCAGTTTCTGAAGTGGTACAAAACATTTAGTTGGTTGTTCGGTTCGCATGATAACCCTCTAACTCGTCAATGAATCATCATGGTAAACACATAAATCAAATTTCAACACCATGAAGAAGCAAAGACGAGGACTCAACAGATACAACGGGCCGTTTTAAAACTTTAAAAACCTATGTTTGAGAATTTCAAACCTGGGTTAAAAGTTCAAACATAGGTTTGTAATTTTCAAACACATATTTGTAGACTTATTGTGCCGAACAAAGGACGCGGTTTAATCGACCACAAACCTGCCCCCCCCCCCCCCTCCCTACACACACCCACCCCAGTAATTTCGTTACTGGCCGTCCAAAGGCGGCACTTCTGTTTTGGGTTTCTTCTTGTTTGTTTTATGCGTTGTTTGTTGCTATGTCTTTTTTTTTGAAATATTGCAAATCGCTGTTCACATACATGTAGCTGCTACTGGTTATGTCCTTTGTGGTGACTAATTTTGTGTTGTCTCTTTTCCACAAAGTGGCTTGGGTGGGATCTGGAAATGAATTGTGTCAGTTCTTGAGAATTTCCCTACTTACTTTTTTTACATTGAACCAGGGAATTTGCAATTTTACAGACGAAAAATAAATTAACCTTCTGCCCTTTATTTGATCGACTATTGAATACAGCGATTTCAGACAGACATAGCACGTCTAAATAAATTAACAAGATTACTCTCCTCTCTCAGTCATTTGGCGAGTGTCCGTAATGGCTTTGTCATGTTCTACATAGATTAGGCTATGCATTTTCCTGAAAAAAAAAACATGGGTCAGGTGGTAATGGCATCCATTATATAAACGTAGGCGTTGGCTATTTTATGTAGAACATTGCACCTTAGTAGTAAAGGGTGACACTCTGGACACGCCGTCTGGAGACTAAGTCCGCAGCCTGGGGCAGTCTCGGGCCGGGCGTGTCCAGAGGTGACACCGCTTTAGTAAGCTTGAAAAGGCTAGTTTGAAATAACTTCTTTCAGGGGAAAAGTCTATGTAATATTACATAGGAAACTGTGAAGGGGATAGGCCTATTGAGGCTATACAGTCATATGCGTCTGCTATGAGTCTCTTGGTCTTGTATCTCAAACCCTCACTATACCAGAGGCATAACTCTATAGCGTCAGTTGACGGTGTGAGTTGCTGCGGCATACTCTTGTTCATTCGGTTAATTTTCCGAAGCTTTGCAGTAATATGTTTCTGCTATCAGTCTCTTGGTCCTGTATCTCAGGGCCTCACTATACCAGAGACATAACTTTATAGCGTTAGTACTTGTTCTTGGGGATTATAAAATCTTGTATCTCAAGATTTTAATGTTCTGTCTTAATGTACTGGACTGAGATCATTCCTTACTAGCCTTCTAAAGCCTGACTACTACATTTGATGACGAGAAGATCTCTGCTACCAGTGTGATTGAACTTGTGGGTATCTAGTGGGTATCTAGTGGAAGGTCAACATATCCACATTGAAATTGTGGAGCTGATGTCGATGTCAAGTGGAAGATCTCTGCTACCAGTGTGATTGAACTTGTGGATGTCAAGTGGAAGGTCTACATATCCACATTGAATTTGTGGAGCTGATGTGGATGTCAAGTGGAAGGCCCACATATCCACATTGAAATTGGGGAGCTGATGTGCATGTCAAGTGGAAGGTCCACATATCCACATTGAAATTGTGGAGCTGATATGGATGATGTGGACTTGATGTGTATGCAATGTGGAGGTTATGTGGTTGATGTGGATCCACAATGTGGAGTTTCCACCTGTCCACATCTACACATTAGACAAATCGGCTTACCCTGTCCCATTTCTGACAGACTGACACAATGCATCTCAAAACCTTACTGTTACAATAATAAGAACTAAGAAGAAAAGAACAAATAACAACAGATAAAATTCAGAACAATTTTATTTGTCCCGCTCACCTATTCATTACGACAGACAGAGGATTAGGACCGTCCCTCTGTCTTCGTTTACATAATGATCATTAGTCTTTCATAGTAAATAAAACTCTTTTGATAGGTTTCACTGCAGTTCTACTATTATTTAAATAATCTCAATGCTTTGCTATTGTTGAATTGATTAAGTTAAGAGTCCTTTCAAGAATCAATGTCATTGGGTTTCCTCTACAACAATTAAAGTTGGTCTTTCATATTCGTCAAGTTTTCGTTCAAGAAGATATCTTCTTTTTTCACTGCATACTGCATCGTCTCTTCTTCATCATAGTCTTCATCTTCTTTCAATCTGGGAGCTGTTGATATTACTTTCTTGTGGATAGGATCTTTTCTCAAAGCAGACCCGAGTGCCACGAGGTCTTGATACTTGGTAACCAGCGTCGATCTGTATTTTGGTTTCCGTTCTTCATATTCCATTTCCTCAGCTGATTCAACATCGATGTTAGGTGTCTCCTGCATGGTATTTCCCACTGTTTCATCGAACTGATCTTGATTGTCTCTGAAAGTGCTTCTTATTTGTCTATCCCAAGGACTTGTCTTTTGAATTTTTCTGCGTTTGGCTTTATGTTTTTCCTCTTTACTAGCAGACTCACTGTCTGTCTCGACTTCTGACGGTTCTGTATCTGGATCGTCTGAGAGTTTACTATAATCATATTCTCCAAAGATATCATGTCCTATCATTGCATTCAGATGTAGTTACATGTGATGCTTCTGAGATATTACTTTCTTCGCTGTCAGACATAGCTGTAGTTGCTTTACAAACACCACTGGACATATGTCTTCTCAGGCTGTCTGATCGAGCAAATTCACGGAAGCACTGCTTGCACTGGTATCGACCCATTAACGACTGTTTGAAGAATGAAACTATATCCTTGACTCTTTCTTTTGTAGTCTGCAATAAATATTGAAGAACATGTGCTTAGTTTGGTTAACCACTGCAATACTTACATTTTACCAATTGCATGCACTTTTGTGAACTAAATGATGTAGATTATTGTGCAAAAATGTGTATAATTTAAAATCAGTTTTATTAGTTCTGTCAATCATCTAAATACCAATTGAATTCTAACAAACATACATTTAGAAAACTGATACCAATTTCCAATGTTCTTCAATCATCATAGCATTAAATAAGTAACTAACACTTTATTTCTTTGTATTTAACTCCAGCTTGTTCCCTGTCTGTCTGTTGATATTTTCTTTGGATTCACTGCGATAATCTCGTCTATGACATCTCTGACCCTCAGAATCATTCTTTTGGAACGTCTTAACTGTTTATTCTTCTTGGGTATGTATCCTTTGAGTTTGTGTTGTTTTTCTTTCTCATCACGACATAATGAACGAAATTCTGTGCTGCATAGTCGGCAATACTTTAAAGGTCTACCCCCTCTGAGCCTTTTGTCTAAAGCAGTTGTCAATCTTTTCATGAGGTATCGAATCTGTCCAAGGTAGAAGGATTTCTTTTTCGTTTCTGTACAACAGGCATGGCAGGCAAGCCTGAAGATTCAGAAGTTAGCCCACAGTGAGCTTTTGTTAGATTATTGGAACTACCAGACATTCTGCTTTCTCTCAAGATTTTACTTGAAATGGTGACGTTTGTAACAGTGTGTTATATTCATACTCATTTTGTGTTTCTTTTTTATTTAATTCGTCGCCTAAAATGTAACTTAATTAAAGTCTTTCCAGAGCTGAACTGAATATCTTTACCTGTATCACCTTTGATACTGATATGAACTTGATCAATATAAGATTTTCCCACTGGAATATAATGCATGTTGACAAATTCTTTGTGTGACTGCTGAGAGCGTTTTGAATTGTCAAATGGTACAACTCTCAAAATAGGTGCCGTCACGTCATCAAGGTATGTACATGTATAATCAATTACATCTGAGCACACGTACAAGCGATTATGCTATATATTTAGGTCTACTCCATATCTAAAAGCATACATGTCTTTCGTTTCCAATGGGTTTTTCTGACACATTCGGATCGACTCGAATCCTGGCCTAGTTTGATTT
This sequence comes from Ctena decussata, assembly GCA_963989385.1. NCBI lineage: Eukaryota > Metazoa > Mollusca > Bivalvia > Lucinida > Lucinidae > Ctena > Ctena decussata. The sequence goes on from OZ022498.1 coordinate 13,833,314, forward strand.
TTGTGCAACAACTTTTAGACGATTTGTGCTTTTAACATAAGTAATGCTGATAGAAGCATTTATTTGTTTCATTAAAGATCCATGTTTTGTATGTATTACAGATTGCATCTCATCCACCAAATGTTGTGAAGAGTTGTAATTTCCTTCAAGAAGAAATAATTTATATTCATGACAGCCCTCTCCACTAGCACACAAATCCTTCGTCGTATCTATTCCACAATTTCTATGTGGATATGTGGACCTTCCACTTGACATCCACTTCAGCTCCACAATTTCAATGTGGGTATGTGGACCTGCCACTTGACATCCACATCAGCTCCACAATTTCAATGTGGATATGTGGACCTTCCACTAGATACCCACAAGTTCAATCACACTGGGAGCAGAGATCTTCTCGTCATCAAATGTAGTAGTCAGGCTTTAGAAGGCTAGTAAGGAGTGATCTCAGTCCAGAACATTAAAACAGAACATTAAAATCTTGAGATACAAGATTTTATAATCCCCAAGAACAAGTACTGATGCTATAGAGTTATGCCTCTGGTTTAGTGAGGCCCTGAGATACAGGGCCAAGAGACTGATAGCAGACGCATATTACTGTAAAGCCTCGGAAATTTTACCGAATGAACAAGACTATGCCACAGCAACTCACACCATCAACTGACGCTATAGAGTTATGTCTCTGGTATAGTGAGGTCTTGAGATACAAGACCAAGAGACTCATAGTAGACGCATATAACTGTATAGCCTCAATAGGCCTATCCCCTTCACAATTTCCTATGTAATATTACATAGACTTTTTCCCCTGAAAAAAGTTATTTCAAACTAGCCTTTTCAAGCTTACTAAAGCGGTGTCACCTCTGGACACGCCCGGCCCGAGACTGCCCCAGGCTGCGGACTTAGTCTCCGGACGGCGTGTCCAGAGTGTCACCCTTTACTACTCACCTTGTAACAGAGGATTCACTAAATTGTTGGAAATGTATGAGCCGCGACACGAGAAAAACAGCAAAGTAGTTGTGCGGCCAGCACAGGCTCAGATCAGCCTGGACATTCGTTCAGTCTGATCAGACCTTCCACTGTCCGCATGGAGGTAGCTTAGACCCGAATGGAGGTAGCTTAGACCCTTAGCTACCCTCTAAGCGCTCAGCGGAGAGTCTGATCATTTGCGCATAACCCGAGAAATCGTGTTATTATTTGAAATTATTACATGTATATGTGCTATACATTCGTACTTTAAGAAACTGCAAATAGTTCGAAGAGTTTTTTTTTTTTGTTATCTAAAACGATAAAAGTAAATAAAAAATTGAATTGTATTTAAAAGCAAACTAAACGCTTTGTTAATATGAAGTCAATATGAAGTGAAATGTCGGACACAACATGATCTAGCTTTGATTTTTTTTAATAAAGTGTAGGAGAGAATAAAATATAATAGAATATTTATTTCGTAAAAACATATTAGACAAGGTATTCTCTTCACAAATATACATGTACAAATACACAAATAACAAATTACACTACAAACATAAACATTCAACTCGCATTCCAAACAACAAACTATCTCAATACCATCTTATTTGAGGGATTAAGAAATCAGTGAAGTTACGGCTGTGCTTTAGACTCGCAGCTTCTGTAGGATTTACTAACTTTTTATGCCCCCGCCATGAAAAGGCGACGGGTTCACCCTGTTAGTGTGTCCCTCTCACTGTGTGTGTGTGTGTGTGTGTGTGTGTGTGTGTTCCAGAATCGTGTCCGTACCATAGCTTTGTCCTGAATAGTGGGATTTAAAAATTATTTGGCACAAAAGATCATCATGACAAGACAATGTGTCGCGTGCAAGAACCATGTCGCTAGCTTGAAGGTCAATGTCTCACTTTGCGCTTAAACTTTGTGCATAGTATCTCCGCCTGATCGTGTGATGAAGACAGTGTGCGGAGCTAAAATTCACTGAAGCGTGAAGCGCTTCTTGCAGAACTTCAGCGACGACGTAAATCAAATTTTAAATCTAATACTTACACTATCTTTTAGACCTTATCTGTGTCTGTGATATTTTTGTGGTAATTTAGTTTAACAGAAAATTGATAGTTGAAAGTTAAAAACGACATATTCAACCTTTACGTTAAACAGCCGTCGCCATGACATGGCATCAATCGAACGTTCCGTGGATCGATCCAGGCATTCGTTAACCTTAGATGTCGCTTGGCGACAACGTAACCTGATCAATTGTCCTTCATCGGTTTATAAAGCTAGTTGCTCTAACAAGTGAACATATGGGAAGTCAGTGGCAAGTATAAATATTCTACAAACAAGTCTAGTATGTTATTACTTTTAATCTGTTTCTAAACCTTTACCAAATTAAGGTAGAGACAATGGATACTTTTATAATATTCAGCTCTTGGTCGCTTGTCTCTTATATGTAACGGGATTATAGTCTTTATGAATCGTGCGACATTGAACCAGAGAATTCGCCATAACACAGACGCAAAAAAAAATCTTATAACCTTTCTTCTATTTCATTGTCTGGTGAATACAGCGATGTCAGACAGACATTGCACGTCTTAATAAATTACCAGGATTATATATTATTCTTCTCTCTCAGTCATTTTGCGAGTGTCCGTAATGGCTTTTTCATGTTCTACATAGATTAGGCTATGCATTTTTCCTGCAAAAACATTTCAAGTGGTAATGGTATCCATTACATAAATATAGGCGTTGGCTATTTGATGTAGAACATTGCACCTTGTAACAGAGGATTCACTAACATTTTGCAAATATAGGAGCCGCGACACGAGAAAACAACAAAGTGCTTGTGCGCCCAGCGCAGACTAAGATCAGTCTAGGCATCCGCCCAGTCTGATCAGAGTCTTTGTTGTCCGCATGGAGGTAGCTTAGACCCTTAACTACCCTTTATAAGCCCTTACAAAGAGTCTGGTCAGACTGGCGGATGCCCAGGCTGATCAAAGTCTGCGCTAGGCGCCTTTCCACTTTGTTGGTTTTCCCGTGTCGCGGCTCATATACATGTACGCATGATCCGAGAAAGAGTGTAATAATTTGAAGTCATTATATCTGCTATAATTGTTTACTTTACGAAATGCATATACACTTGAAGCCAGTAAAAACGCAACTTTCTGGTTTTGGCCCACGTAGGAATTTATGACAGTAACGCTTCTTTATCAAGGAAATCTGATTGTTTATCACATTAGGTTTTAACAGCAGTATTGCCGGAATGCTGACAACGGTCCAATAAAATGAGGATTTCATTTGTATATAAAGGGACGTAACTTCGACTTTTAATGAAGCTAAAGCGAAATTGAGTTAAAATATACCTTAAAACCGTGCTTGCAAAGGGTGCGAGTTTTGGGACAATTACTAATACCAAAGTAAAGTGTTTGTCGGGACTTTATGTGTCTTTTTCCCCAAAAGCCTATTATTTGGACCCGAGATGAAATTTAACAAGATTCTCAAAATGTGTGAAAATTTTACGAAAACTGGTTTAATGTCAAAATCTTTAAAACCGCATCCGCACTATGATTTTAGGTTTTGCGTTGTTTTTTCAATTTCAGGCATCATACTGCGGATTGTTTCAATAAAATCAGACAGAATCTTAATTTCGTGAATACTTGAGATTGAAATTTGTTAATTTTCCCATTTTTCTCACTATTTTTTTTCTTAGACAAATCAAACTAAGATAGACTGTTCCTAAAACCTTGCCGGACGAAAGGAAAATTGCATGAAGTATATTACAGCCTTATGGAGTTACTTAAATCTGAATATATGACAAGTAAAAGGTTGCGAATTAATGGTTTCAAGTATATATATGAGTTATATATATGAGTTCAAAGGGTTATTTTTGTTATCTCAAACGACAAAAGTAAATAAAAAATTGAATTATATTAAAAGGCAAACTAAACTCCTGGGGCCGAGTGCACAAAGCAGACGTAAGCGTACGCTCGACGTACGTCTGTCGTAAAGTTGTCGCAGAAATATAATCCGTGTGCACAACCGAGGCGTGTCGTAATCTTAGTCGTAAAATCGCTCTAAAACTCACGTCTGCTTTATAGTAGACTTAAGACTGGCGTAAGGTGGTTATATTGAGTTATTCCGTCAGTGTTTCATTTAAACATGGCCGGAATGTTACATTGGATGCACGATTTGCAATGTAGAAGGGTTTTAAAGAGAGACAGGATAATCAGAGCCAGAACAAATCCTTTGGATACATATAATAATGAAGAGCTTTATGAACGGTTTCGTTTGCCACGCCATTGGCTGCTTGAACTGATAGATGAGCTGCGACCAGACTTACATGTAGAACATCAAACTCGACACGCGTATGCTATTCCAGCCGAAATCCAAACCCTTGTGGGCTTGAAATTTTTGGCAAGTGGTTGCTTCCAAAATGCAGTGGGTGATTTAGTCAACATTGATGTATGTAGAATAATCAGATGTGTTGTTTTGGCACTCAAGGGACGTTTGCATCGCTATGTTAAGTTTCCCATTACTGCAGACTGTATTTCTTCCCATTTTTGTTTTTTCATTCTTGACGTGGACACATTAGAAAATTTGGAATATGGATCTCAGAATTGTCCTTATACATCGCCAACAATTTCAATATTTCATTATATTCAAAAAAATTCTGACAGACATTTTACGTTTTAACTCAAAGGCACATGCACGTTTAAAAGTGTTATAATGAACATTAGTTTTAAAGAAAAACGCGAAAAGATTAAATGTAGTGCAGATTTATGATTGATCCATTACATGCAAAATGGTGCATATGTCATATGCGAACATCAGAGGCTCATACCAGCCTGCGCATCCGCGCAGTTTGAAAACTATGCATGGAACCTAAGGATTTTACAGGTACAAAGTGAAAGATCTATCTAAAATCACGGACTCACAGGCTGGTTTCAGCCTTGTTTGTTCTCAGATGCCTTAAGCAACCTTTATGCATAACGCGGCTCCAATCGTATAAGAAAACCTTTTATTAAACACACGTGGGAGCACTACGCTAGTCGTACTCTAGTCGCAACTACGCCTGTCGTACGCCTGCTTCGTGCACTTGGATTTTAATACAGTCGCAAGATTGACTTAGTTGCGCCGACTTTCGTAGCCTACGCCGGCGTAGCTTACGCCTCCTTTGTGCACTCGGCCCCTGATTTACATAAAGTCAGTATGAAGTGAACTGTCGGACACAGTATGATCTAGGTTTGATTATTTCAATAAAATGTAGAACAGAATAAAATAGAATAGAATATTTATTTCGGAAAAAAATTGGAACAGGTGTTCTCTACACAAATATAAATGCACAAATACATAAATAACACATTGCACTACGAATATAAACATTCAATTTACATTGCAAACAACAAACTATTTCAGTCCGGCTTCAGAAATCAGTGAATTTACAGCTGTGCTTTGTACTCGCAGCTTCTGTAGGATTTACTTTTTTTTTTAAATATAAACTAATGCTTCGTCAGTTGAACTAAAATATGGTGAGCTGCCTATTTTATTAAAAAAGTAGAACGTAAATCTGTGTATTTACTACGTACACACAAATGGAAATTATTTGCCTCATCTTCAACCTGACTGCAGTTAGTACACATTCTTTGTTGCCGTGCAATTCTTGATCGACCATGCTCAATTAACAGATCATGTGCACTTATTCTAATGCTTGACACTTTTTTGCAACTGATTTTGGAAGTCAAAATAATAAGTAATTCTGTAAAGAATATCCATCATATAAGTCTGATTACGTAAAAAAGGGTATTATCATTTAATCTGATATTTCAAAATATTCAACTCATTTGTCAATTTCGATGTAAATTTATTAGTAAAAGTTTTAGAATAGTCAAGGCCGTCTTTATCATTTCTAACAATTGATAATTGTTGTAGATTTTAACTAACGTAAGAAAACCAAGGTCTGACGCCCTCTTGGTGATGTAATTTGTCCACTTACTTCTTTTAGAATCCGTGAAGCTGGAAGTTTCTTTAAACGGTTACAATGTTTCAGGGACTGGACACTTATACAAATTTAAATACTTTTTCCTTCCGAATTTCTAGCATTGAGGCGAAGTTGGAAATGTAAAGAGTAACTTCACTTCAGGAACTGACTGAATCAGATCCCAAACCCTATCCCCAACATTTAAGGGAAAGATTGGCAAAGATCCCAACAAACAATAAATTACAAGTGATAAGCCGAGTCAGCAGCTCTTTCCCAAATAGGTGGCAACTCAGCTATCTTTATTGAACTAAATAATTTAGACCAACAGAAGGGTTACAACAGACTCAGCAAATTATACAAAAACATTTAACAATTATTTTTACCTATTTTCTATTTTTATTATAGAAGGGTTTAAATGAAAACACAATAAATTAAACAGCACCGAACATACAACAAATGCAACCGCAACGAAAGTACCGCCTTGGAACGGTCAGTTATGACTACTGATGGGGTTAAACTGGTTTTACTGGGCCCAAACCTTCACCCTCACCATCTGTCGCGATGCACACGATTAGTTGGTAGTTCGGTTCGTATGGAGGTCCCCTAACTCATCAGAGGGTCATCACGGTTAACAATTAAAATCAAGAAAAGACCGTGATGAAGCAAGAATGAGGATTCGACAGCCAAAACGTGTTGAGACACCTGAAGATCAATGGGGCGTCAGAAACACCACTGGAGCAAAAGAAGACCACCAGTTGAACCCCGGTGGGCCAAGAAACAGACAAACATCCGGCCCCAACCAACTAATATATAGCTTTATGTAGGAGCTATCATAGAGTCTGAACCTCGACCCACCGGCGTGCAATTAAAGAGGACAGCAAAGTTGTCAACCGTGATTGGGTTAACCACTAAGCATGCAGACTGTCGCATTACATCTATGTTATAGCCAATGCGTTTAAATCGTATGGTAATTTTCTTAAATGGATCAGGAAATTCTGTTTTCCCTACGATTTTGCGTAATTTATATACATAGTCACCATAAAATTCAGGTTCCGATAGGCCTTGTTGCAAAAGTGACCTTAACCCTGTATTATATTTAGAAACCAATTCAAAGTGTCTACGATAAAATTTAGAAAAAGCTTTTCGAAGTTTATGATACCGATACCCCTGCTGTAAAGCTTGACAGTCAAACTTTTATTACGAGCATGGACATCAGCCAAATGACTAGACATCCTAGCGAAGTGAATAAGCTGAGAAATGTAAACACCATAAGAAGTGGTGTGGGGAACATCACCATCCAAAAACGGAAAATTAACAATGTCGAAATCAAAATCATCGCGTTTGTCATAAATTGCAGATGAAACAAATCCATCTAAAATTGATAAATGTAAATCCAAAAATGGGGCCTCGGTATCAGAAGTTTTTGCTTTATTTAACTGCAATTCAGCATGATAAATTTGACTAACCATTCCTTCAAAATAAGGATTGTCAATATTTAAAAGGTCGTCCAAGTAACTAGACGTTGAGTTGAATGCTTCAATGACATGAGCTTGAGTATTATCAGAAAGAGACATCATAAAGTCTCTTTCATAGCAAAATAAAAACAAATCTACTACTAGAGGAGCTAGGAAGCCTTTTTATAGACACTCAAAATTTGTTACACTTAAAATTTGCAGATTCTCCTATGTACTGTTGTACATGGTAAATAATCAAGAGTTTTTTCTTAACTGAAAAAAATCTCTCATTCAAATTTCAGGTAAAGCAGCTGGGATTAAGAAAGATACCATATATCACATCTACAGCCCAATCTCGACACCAAACGTGAAAGCAGAACATTAAGTAAAACGCTGTCTTCTAATACGAGCAGATAGCAATATTAACACGTCTTTCCGCAGTGGACGATCACAAAACTAGCCTTTCTTATATAAGGAATGATTTTCGTTTTTTCTGATGTTTATCAAAGTATAAACTACATTGAGTCGCGTGCAAAGTAAGTAAACCCCGAAGGGCGACATCAAAAACATTAAGTTCATTGCTTATATTTACTTTCTTTTCTATCTATCAACTGACCACAAATGACAGTTGGGGCTATAGTTGAAGCAGAAAAACATTTACGCCGCAGTTTGTCTAACCACGGAAAAGTGTCAACGACGTTATTACGTCGCCTACGTCCAATCAGATTGGGGAAAACCATGATTTCTTTTTGACGTCACCTCATGTTTCGTCACGTAGTTATTGAAGTATAAATTACATTATGTTCTAATGGTTTGCCAAAGAGCTTTTCAATAAATGCACTGAGAATGAAAATATATGAGTATAATTAAGCACATAGGTTATAATTTACTTCACTCTTTTCTACGACAATTATTTAAACACAAAATGATTTATACACACACACACACACACACACACGTTTTTCGGTGGACACACCGAACAATAAACAAAGAGAAACCATATTAAAGCATTGACTCTCGTCTTACAAATAACTTCCAGCGTGTTTCATGTGACATTTTGTTTGGTCCACGCTTGAAAGAAACAAATATTATTGAAAATAATACCATGATGAAAAATAAAAACACGACAGAACACTGACGTTGGAACTTCGGAGCAAAAGAAATCCACCGGTGTAGCCCCGATGGGTCCAACTACATATAGGATAAGATCAAGAACCAACAAACTTACTTTGAAGGCTATAGGTTGAAACCGTCAGTAAGCCTGGGGTTGCAGCCAAAAGTCTGCTTAACATGAAAACAAAAGGAAACAGATAATGACTAAAACTACATGCACGTTGATAGATTCTACTCACAAGCATGCAAATTTTAGCTGATAGCAAGCAGAAAACTTTAGTAGTAGTTGAAAAGACAACGATTTACCATTTCACTGCAGATTTCTGAAAACAAAACCGAGATTGCTTTAACTAAACTAACTGAAAAATTATCCATAAATTGCATGCTCATGTATAGCCTATGTATCCGACAGTTGAAAACACAACAACAATGAATACATGTATTTTAACATGAATAAGGGACAGACATGGGGATTTCTAGACCATGTTGAAAATATTTGCAGGTTTCAAATGTATCAGTGAAAATGTGTAGAAGGACTAGCATTTACAAAATATGTTATTCGTAGCGCTACGTGCAGAGCTGCAGACAGATGGACGTAACTTGGCAGCTATATCATCCACCTCCAGGAAGCACAATAATAACGAAAACAATAATTAAAATTTGTAATGGAAGGGCGTTTTGGAATACACCAGACCTTTGCTCAATTCGTTTTGAGACTGCGGTCCGGAGTTGGATGTAATAAAGATTTTATAGACAGGTGGTTTTTTAAACGGAATAATATGGCTAACAGAATTTCTAACATCATCGACTAAAATCAGTCTATTTTGTATCTTCAAACATGTTTTAATTGCGTGATAGCTTCTGCAAGATGATTGTTACACGACAAATCAATATAAAGACAATTAGAAGACATCCGTTTACTTCAGCTTGTTTTCATCAATTGTCTGTACAGGAAGTCGGGAATAAAGAGATTCCACTGATCTGAGATTAAACCTTCAAGCGCCAAAAAAGCAGACGACAAAATTTTCGTCTGCAAAAATTTCAAAATATGTTTCGTCCAAGCTATATCATATTGAAAATTCAAAAACTAGAGGGCAGACAGAGTAGATCTAGATGAGGTGGCTCATTATGAACCCCCTCATTAGGGTCAGCATTGTTTTTAGATTCTGCCATTTTCATCACTGGCGCTTTAAGTTTAAGACAGCGCTCGGTATATAAATAGTAATTTTCTTAGCGCAAAGCAGTCTCCATCGTCAATGAGTACTAACTAGGACTCTCAGATTTTCTGACTCTACCCCAGTTTTAGCGCTTCCAAAGTATATGGTCTGTATGAAGACGAAGAAAAAAGAAAAAAAAACATCAAATAAAAAAAAATCAAATCCACAGTGTATGAGTAGTCTATCATGAACAGTCGCCTAAAAACTGTTATGAAAAAGGATCATTATACATCGCAATGCCAGAAAGAAAAATGAAAAATTGCATGGAATAATAAGCAGGAAAAATTGAAATCTTAAAGGAGTTCCTTAAAGAGCAGAGATTGCATTCAGAAGAAGGAACATGGGCCAGACTACGTAGTATTGGCTAATAAAGCCTCATCAGTGACCCTGACAATATCTGGTGACGAAACCAAAGAAAAGCATACTATAATTTCTTAATGTTAATTAAGCAGTCGATTCAAAGACTGATATAAAAGACGATGATCAAGAATAAGAGTCTAAACCAGTCTATAATTTCAGATTTCTCAGAATATATCCTCTGGTCTCAAAGGACGAAAATAAAAAAAATAAATAAAAATAAAATCTGTATTATGGATGATGTACGAGGAGACGTTTTTCGGCCGCCACACGGCACAAACGCCAGCCTATTCTCTATCCCATTACACAACATGTTATTGTCAACATGTTATTGTCAATTCATACGCCAAATATGAACAATCCATTAGTACTTTGAACAGATGCTGGGAAGATTTTGTTGTGAAAACTTCCATTATTTAATGCACGGAGAGAAAGAAAACCAATACTCGAAAGAATAATCAGAGAAAGATCAGGGGCCGTATTCATAAAACGACTTAAGTGGTTGCTATGCTGTTGCTACGGCTAAATTTCTTTGAAGGAGATTCGCTACAACTATGAAATTTACTCTGGAGGAACAGTCTTACAAAGACTGTTCCTCCAGACCAAATTTCATAGTTGTAGGGAATCTCCTTTATAGATATTTAGCCTTAGCAACAGTATAGCAACCACTTAAGTCGTTTTATGAATACGGCCCCTGACCTATATCCAACCATATAATAGGCCATGTCAACTCATAGTTCGTATTGCCATGTCGGTGCTTTCGTTCACCTGGCGTGTGTGATACATGACATCCTGTCTTAAAAAGAGCTATATTCTGTTTACATGTACCATGCGTGTCATTCACAAGCTGTTGTTAATTAATGTATATACGTCTTTCCGTTTCGGTTTTGAGGGCAGAATATCGGATCTGATTGTATTTGCTCCAGATAATTGCCTATCTCATTACTTGCTGCCTTGCACGGTTGCTAAGAAATTTGTCAACAGAAATACTTCATTACGTGTAGAGAAAGAAAATGTAAGAGTCTCTGTCCCACGATACAACAAATCCTTTTCGACCTAATTACCGAAATGAAAGTTTCACCTTGAACAGTTGCCGAGAAATCTGTTTTGAAAACAAAACGGTCTGGAAAACTTGTTGAGAAATAAAAGTGAACAAATATTGGAAAGAACAAACAGGAAAATGTAAGCTCTCTGTCCGTTGATACAAGTTGTCGGTGTCAACCTGTACACCAAATATGAACTTTCTGTCTTATATGATTGTGGATATATATTTCACAAAATAGTGTGGAAAGAAAGAATCGAGAGAAACAAGGCAAATTAAAGATGAGGACTCGTTCTCTATCCTACGATACAACATGCCATTGGTAACTCATATACCGAATACGAGCATTATTTCTGATTGCTGTTGCTGAGAAATCGTTTGCGAAGAACTGCAGTGAATGCATGGCGAGAAAGAAAAGTAAACAAATACAAAGAAGACCAAACAGGAGAAGGCCGGTTCTCTAAATGGAGAATGCCGGTTCTCTATCTCACGATACCACTTGTCGTTGCCAACTTCAATACCAAGTATTAATTTTCTATGTTATGCGGTTGTGGAGATATCTTTGACGAAAAGTATTGGAGAAAGAAAAGGGAACAAATATAGCAAAAGACAAACGGGAAGAGGCCAGTTCTCTATTTCACTATACCTTCTGGCGTTGTGAACTTGTATACAAAATTTGAATTTTCTATTTTATACTGTAGAGATTTTTGTTACCGGAAAGGGTTACTGAAGGAAGGACGGATGGATAGTCGGAAGGACGGACGGACAGAACTGTGGACATATCACTCACTTTGGGAAAGCGGGGTTTATTTAGGACCATGCTAGGCGACATTAAGTAAGCATTTCACAGGTGACTTGTTGGGGTATGCTCATTACGTCTGCAGCTGCGTTCGATGTCCTGCATCAATATGTGACAGGGTAAATCTCGTAAAGTCTGATCCAATGGTTTTCACCTAGGTGTTCAGTTTTTCCACCATTTGAGATAACAGCTAATTAAATGTTTCGAACCATTGAATAGGCTGAGTGCAAGGAATCGGTTCCTATAAAATTAGTTAAAGCACTCCCCCTACCCCACCCCTCACCAACTGGCAAGTCCCATCGCCCTGTAATTTGCCACTGGCCATTGCAATGCGGTTCTTACGTTGCGGTTCCTTACTTTTACTTGCTGATGTTGTCTGTGCTTTTGTTCAGCTGTTTTGTGAGTCGTGATTCCAGTTGGGGTAGCTGAATGATCTCCTGTCTTGCAAAGAGATGTCCATTCGGTTTACCGTGTGTGCCTCCCTTAACCTGCTGTCGACTTACGTATTTACTCCTTTCCCTTTTGGATTTGAGGGCGGGATATGGGGTGCTTTATGTATTAGTTTCTTATCATTACCGATATGTTACTTTACAGAACGCGAACATCCTTCTTTCATAAGGATGGTGGTATTTCTGTGCAGTTGAAGTAAAACAAAATACAGTTCACATTCTAAGCGATTCCAGCTCTCTTCAAAGCCGACAGCTAAAATTAAGTAGTCTACTATTTAAATCGACAGATACGAGCTTCAGTTTTACAAATGATGATCAAGAGCTTGCGAGTTCTATGCAATGTAAGCATCTCCTGGTAAGCATACACATACATTATGAAATTGGATGTTGTTGTATTAGGTGCTGATCATTGCCTAGATGTTACTCAACGGAACGCGAACATCTGCGCCTTGTAAGTTTGGTGGGATACAGGTGCATTCGTTTAACTGTTTCTAAGCTGACAGCTAAAATTCATTAGACTACTATTTTAACTGACAGATACGGGCTTCGTTTTAAGATCAAGAGTTTGCAATATGTAAGCATCTCCCAAAGATGCATACAAATACATTATGATCTTACTTCGATATATTCCTTCTAGAGTGTACTGGTATTGTATTCATCATTTTATATACAAAACAAAAAAAATAGAATATATACTAGAATCTAGTTTTCTTGTGGTGGTTTCAGTTTGTCTGCTGTAACTAGTGATTAGATACAGTCATGGTCTTGATGTGTAACTCGGATATATATTAAAATGAGCAACCTTAAATTTTCAGAGTTGCCGTTACACAATTATTTCATTGTTTAATTTGCAGGGAGCGACATCAGGGCATTTTTTTCTTGTGAGCCTACTGTTTATACACGTTATATAACTTCTATCATTAACCATGACGTATTTATTTATCTTATCTTCAGCTTAATTGTATATTTGCTGTGTATCATATAAATACAAAATCCAAACAAATGGATATGTAAGATGCAATGTCTGTTATTCTTTAGTAAATGTACGCTAATGGCTTTACCGAAGACAGATATGGTTTCCTCATAAGAGTTTCAGCAAGCACAATAGAATCCAATAGACAAACAAGTTTTGTTCATTGAGCTTAGTATGGAAACCTCATTATTTACATTAGATGCTTTGTTCGTGTTCGTATTGATAATAGATTGCCTAAAAGCAAAACCTCCTCTTTCGGTCCTCGTGTATCGAATTTGAACAAAGATTGTTTGTAGTAAAACAAAGAATCGAACATTTATGCTTCACATTGAAAACAAGTTGACATTTAAGGGCAAAATACTAAGAAGCAGCTATTAAGAGCTCATAACGTAATATCGGTCGTATGATCTCATTTCAATGACACGGTTAAAAGTCCAACTTTAACTCCACATTCTAATGTTTAGTTAGAGCAATTCGTTTGCTCGAGAGCTAATGCGAAACGGCTTTTTTATAATTCGACAAAACCTCTGGGCCGGAGTTTTTAAAGTATATATAACTATTTCCATTTGCGGCAGTAGAAATATCAATATAACCGACTCTTCCAAAATAAAGAAATCGAGTTGGAATTAAAAAAATACAATTTATGTTTGTGGTTATCATAGATATGTAAACGCCAACGAATCACTCACAAACATAAGCTCTCTGTATGTGAGCGATCAGAAGAAGATAGCCAACGATCAGGAATTAATATAGCCATATCACATACCACGCCCTTAAAAACAATCGGAAAAGAGATATATACATAAATTTATAAAACAATAGTGTATTTTACAATCGTACAGTGCTTTATAATGCTTTACATTTTGGGTAAGGAAACCTTCCTGCGAATCAAACAGACAGTATGTTTCAAACCACTGCTGAAGTACAGCTCGAGGGTTTAGGTTCAGTAAAACTAGTTTAAGGCACCCAGTAATCCTCAAAATTATTGAGAATTGCATTTTGGCATACAGTCGCTAGCCGCACATGTTCAACAATATTCTAAACGCATAAAATACAATAAAAGAACCTCTTTTTCAAGTTTGATATACAAAAATGGCTATATAATGAATTTTCTGTCGTCAGTGGTAGGTAAGAATGGGCTAGGGTACACCCCTGTAAAAACATGTCCCTTGATTTCGACTATGTTTTGCCATACTACCTTTGCTAGAAATAGACTATCTCAGGTGAAATAGTTTGTTTTCTCCATTGTTCAACATCATCTACATTATTAATGTTGCCTTTAATATTTTGCATGATTTAAAGTTACTAATTCCAGTTTGTGAGTAGGGGACTGGCTGTTATATTAAAGGAAGAATATTGAAGGCATCAGCAACAGCAAAAATCTGATCTGTTAGTGATGTGAACTGAATATATATTTGGCAAGGTATTGATAATCATGTCAAAACGCATATCCCTTAAAGCATGTTAACTAAGCCTTACAAAAATATAGTTTTGTGCCGTTTCCGTTGAGATGTATAGAATGAGAATGAATCAGAGCAACAAACCCTCTGTCAAAATTGCAATTTTCCCCGATTTCGGGCACTTTTTGCAATGAAGTCACGTGTTTGAATGCCAGCAGCATATACAGCTGACAAGCTCACACAAAACTCTGTTTTCAGTTCGCCACCACCTTATCTCTAAATGAGAAAACCATTCAAAAATCAACTGATTTGTCATTATCTTTTCCACAAATATCGATTCTATTTGGTAGGGGTACATAATTTTCCTGTCGGGCAAAAAATCTCTGGGTGGCACAATTCAAGGGGAGATAACATTTGTAACCCAAACATATTAGTAATACTTGTATGCTTAAAAGTTTACAGAGGGATGTTGTTATCTAAGTAAACAAAGATATTAAGTATATACATTATCTATCAACTACCAGTGCTTAACTTTCACTTTGCAAAAAATTCTCAATAATTTTGAGGAATACTATATTACTCACCGTTCCAAGGCGGTAGTTCTGTCGTAAATTTTCAATGTTACACATTTTCAAAGAAAATATACCTCAAATGCACCAAACCATCATATTGAAGTTTAAAATTTCCTGTATGTTTTGGCTCAGGCAATTAGCTTATCAGCATGTTAAGAAGTGGGCTACAAAAGCATAGATATGCCATTTTTGATTGTGGGAACTAATTTAAACTAATCAATAAATATTCTTGCAGAGACAGCCACT
Organism: Ctena decussata; assembly: GCA_963989385.1. Taxonomy (NCBI): domain Eukaryota; kingdom Metazoa; phylum Mollusca; class Bivalvia; order Lucinida; family Lucinidae; genus Ctena; species Ctena decussata. The sequence goes on from OZ022498.1 coordinate 13,848,871, forward strand.
AACGAAAAATCTGGTTTCTGATTGGCCTATGATACAAAACATTTAGAAAACGGACTGTTCTCGTAAATTGATATAACCATCTCGGGGGCTCCGCTCCCTCGACGGTTATATCAACTAACTCGTACAGTCCGTTTTCTAAATATTACTTAATGTGTGTGCTTCTTTTACCTTTGGCTTAGAGGGCGGGATGTGGTATCTAATTATATTCATTCTTGATCATTGCCTATCTGTATAATATACATTTTAAATCCCCGAGACTGTGTCTAATCACAAGAGCTCTTTGAATCTTATACAACACCTTAAGGCCACTTTAAAATGAACCGCAACACGACAAAACCAACAAAGTGGCATATGCGCCCAGCAAATCCTCAGATCAGCCTGGTCATCCGCCCAATCTGACCAGAGTCTTCGCTGTCCGCATGGAGCTAGCTAAGACTCATATCTTTCATTTAAACGCACAGCAACGACTCTGACTAGACCTGACGGCTGCTTAGACTGAGCTGAGTCATCGCTGGGCGCATATGCCACTTGGTTTTGTCGTGTTGCGGCTCATATATTTAATTCCAAGTCGCTGTACCAGTTACGCGTTCCCATTGTCCATGTTCACATTATGTGAGTTGCAATTATGAGTTTAGTTAAAGGAGATTAATGACTACATGTCTAAGAAAGAGGTCTTTGTTCAGCTTTCCATACGTGCCCGATCATTACCTGATGGACATTTACTTTGTTTCTAAGAACAGAATATGAGATCTGCTTGTATCAGCTCAAGATCTCTGCCTGTCTTTTAACTTTGGTGATATATAAGTCGGCTTTGATTGCAGGTTTTCTATACCAGTTGCTATTTAGTGGACACTTTTACCTCCTCTCCCCGAAATACTAAAATTTCTGCATTTAATACCATTTAATACGGATAAGCCCTATGATAAATCAGAGATGAGGACTCAACGGAAAGAACGTATTGCGACACCAGGAGACCCTTTGGAAGTCAGACACCACTACTTAAATACCGGAGCAAAAGAAAACTATCAGTTGAACCCCGAATAATTAAGCAACAGACAAGGCAAACTCCGGCCCCAACCAACTAGATTAAGTAGCTTTATGTCGGGCCAATCATTGAGTCTGATGCCTGACCAACTGGCGTACAATTAAAGAGGAAAGCAAAGCTTTTAACCATAATTTGGTTAACCACTTAACATGCAGACTATAGCATTAAATTTATATTATATCCAATTCGTTTGTAACGAACGATAAGTTTCTTGAACTGATCAGAAAAATCAGACTTAAGGTTTGGGATCTGATTCAGTCAGTTCCTGAAGTGTATTTACTCTTTAAATTTACCAACATTTTTTTTTTGAATTTATAGACTAAGTCACCATAAAATTCTGGTTCCTATATGCCCTATTGCGCAATCCGCCATTGAATTTAGAAACCAATTCATAATGTCAACGAAAGAATTTTAAAAATGCCTTTCGAAGTCTATGATATCTATAGCCCTTTTGCTTAGCAGTTAACATATTATTACGGGCATTGAAGTCAGTCACATGACTAGACACTCTAGCAAACCGAATAAGTTGAGAAATGTAAACCCCGTAAGAGATGGAACGGACAACATCACAATCCAAAAACGGAAAATTTACTATGTCAAAATCAAAGTCATCACGTTTATCATAATTTTTTGATGAAACGAATCCATTTGAAACAGATAAATTTAAACCCAAAAATGGGGCGTCGGTATCGGCTGCATTATCTTTTTCAACTGCAGCTCAGATGGATAAATTTGATTCACCATGCCTTCAAAGTAAGGATTGTCAATATTTAAAAGATCATCTAGATATCTAGACGTATAGTTAAAAGCTCTAATAATTTCAGATTGTTTATCATAGAAAGAAAAATCTTTTTCTCATAGCAAAATAAAAACAAATCCGCTACGAGAGGAACACAATTAGTACCCATCGGAATACCAACAATTTGTCAGTATAACTTAGTACCAAATCTAATGTAAATATTATCTAAAAGGTATGTTAATGCGTCACACATATTTTGACATGGCCAAAGTTTATATCACCAGCTTTGGTGTTCAGAAGCAAAGAAAGCGTTTCTTTCGTTACAGGCAAGAAAATGCGAACCTTCCCTTTAGAAGGTCCACTCAATTAAATTTTCTTGATCAAATTATGTGCCAAAGTAGTATAGATTGTAGCAAATTTAATCATAAGTTGACAAACCGGTCGCACGGAACCCTCTCGACTTCATTTTATTAATTACCTCACCAGAATTTAAATAGACCAAAATAAATTTTTACCTGACCTTTCATAAACTTTTTACAGCACCTTATGACATAATTTTTGACAGCAGTGAGGCAAGAGGTTAATAATTTAGAAAGTTTAGTTGTAGAACAAGAATTAGAATTGGCAATAAATCGTGCTTTACACGACCGTCGGGTTTTTCTGAAGCTTTTATGAAGCTTTGGTAACCAATACATCGTAGAAAGCCTATCTTGGCGTTCCTTAACATTAACAGAAAACTTAAGGGGTAAATGGCTCGATGTCCTTTAACTACAGAACTCTCTTCTGTAGATGTCTCTTTGTAGGCCCTTGTACCGCCAAGTTCCGCGTTTAAAGTGTTAATGTAATGTAGCCGTCAAACAACATCAACGTTGTTTGCGGCCTTGTCTGCTGGAACCAAAACATGCTTTCTATTGAATTCTTGGATACCTCGCTGTAGATGTCGAAAAGTAGATTTAGGTTTAGGGGGTAAAAGGTGAATGAATTGCGAATAAAATTTCATACATTTATCTACTATATTGAAGATGTTTACTTTCCATGGCTTTAAGGCATGGGACTCAATATACTCTCGTTTACACCATCGATCACCGAACTCATTTAATGCAGATGCTATTCCTTCTCTACGTTTTTTAAATCAATGCGGGAAGGAAATCTGTATTTACGACCCTTAGAAATTGTAACGAATTCTTGAATCTGAAATGATTCTTAAATTTCCAGTTATAACATGACCAGCTGCCGGATAAATAAATTTAGAATCTTTACAGTCTCATGACTCAGGGGTGTTAACAATAATGTCAAGATCTAACACAAGTTGACTGAAATTAAATATAATATTTCGAATAGGTTTATTATATTTATAACAAATTATTGGTGGTTCAGAATTTTGGAAGTATGTAGGTATAGATGAAGTGACGGATCTATCCTTAAGGATACTATGTAAGTAAATAAATTCAGTTCCTTTATTTATAAAAGGAATTTTGATGTATTACCTTTTGTGATTTGTTTCAGAATCGATTGATGGACGAAGAAGATGTTGAGTGTAACATCAAGTCAAGAACGCTGCATCATACAATGGATGATTTCTATCGTAGAATTTTTTCGCCTAAGTATCTAGACCGTTTAATACAGAAATAGGTAGAGAGCCCAAAAACGACAGACCAGAATGTCTACCATTTTCTTTTAAATCCTTCGACAAAATCTTAAGTAAAGTAGTTGTTCTTTTATTGACGCGGATTTTTCGTAAATATTTTCCATTATGTCCATGATACCTAGATTTACGTTTCCGAATTTCAAAAGGAAAAAGACATCAAAATCGGGCATTTTTCAAATATTGCCCTCATGGAAAATATTACAGGCGCCGTGTGCTTAGCTAGAACTCTTTTCAAATACAATCATTGTAGTCAGAAAATCGTCCAATAGTGTAGATTTACCTCCTTCAAGGAATCATAATATACACTTAGGCTCTGAAGAAGTAAGAAGTTTATGTTCCAAAGGCAATGCACTTGACCAACCTTCTTCAGTCGAATATTAACGCCCAGACAGTAGCTTTTGTTTTCATGTAATTGCGGAATTACATTTTCATTGAGTAGAAAGGCTAACAGCCACTTCGTACAAAGAGAGTGCATATTTGACTTACAGCGAATGTTGACGCTTTGAACCTCCTATCCGCGACATGTCTGATTTCGAAGCGAGACAGAGAAAAGAAAACAATTTATAGAAAGTGAACAGATCAGTTACAACAAAGGGTTGAAATTAATTGAAAATACATGTAACATATGTGTAAGGATACACCGCAAATGTCGCAATCAACAGTAGAGCAGCCTTGGAACTGTCTGTGTAAAAGACTAAGATTGCTTGCATAAAGTTGATTAAACCCATATATAATAGTACTATGGATTTAATCACCGTAATGCAAGCAATTTCACATTTATTTCTAACTTTATGCATACTTCTGGTGTAATTCCAAAACCAAAGTAAGTGATTAAAGATGCCACAATAACATTCAACCATACCTATGCCTCGTCCAAAGTTTATGCAGCGCTCAGCTTGGCTTTGTGTCGCTCGATCACATCTACCGCGGGCCCAAAACAACCTTAAATACCGAGAATATGTGGTTAAATTTTTATGTTTGAAATAAACCGTATTCATTCAGCTATAAAACAATGGGGTTCCACCTTCAGAGAGGCCTTTGGATGGATGGATTTTACGCCCTTTAACAGTATATCAGTCATTTCACGACGATGCGGGGTGATAATGAAAAGCTGTGTGCAACTGAGCCCCGTTCACGATTGAAAAGATCCCCGCCTTCACGGCGGGGCTCGAACCCGGTACCGCTAGATTAGCAGGCCAGCGCTTAACCTTCTGAGCTATCAGAGAGGCCCAAAGTATCAAAATAGGTAATATGAAATTCTTCTACGAGATTGGTTTGCCTTTCTAAAACAATCCCAAAAATTTAGATCCGTCTGATAAGACGGATCTAGATCTTTAGGATGGTTTTAGAAGGAAACAAAACCCTGTTTAATAACCGAAGAAATACGTAGGTATAAATGTAAACAATATTTTATGCAGTATACTGTACACATCTTTACATGGCATAGCAATATACAGTAAGATGAAAGGGATACGGAAGTAAGTCATTGACTTATATGAAATCTGTCTCCCAAGACGGTGGTATTGAAAACACTCTACGCAGACTGCCCTTCATACTATTTATGCTCAATTTCGCAGACGGTGTTGTATGGCCATAAGCAACTTGCATATGAGCCGCGACACTAGAAACCCAACAAAGTAGCATGTGCGCCCAGAGAAGACTCAGACCAGCCTTGGCATCTGCCGAGTCTGATCAGAGTCTTCGCTGTCGGCATGGAGGAAGCTTAGACTCTATGGTACCCTTTAAGCGTACAGCGAAGAGTCTGATCAGCCTGGGCGGATGCCCTGGTTGATCTGAGTTTGCCCTGGGCGCAAATGCCACTTTGTTGGCTTTCTCGTGTTGTGGCTCATATGTTCGGAAAAAAAATTTGGGATTTATTATGACCTCGAGATTCTGTAGGCGTTAATTTGTTGCATTACATAACTGTGGTAAAGCTGTAAAACAATAAAGTCATTAGCAGAGACGTATTCAGTCCTTGTGGGGCTTGTAACAGATTGTTTTTGTCTTCAAATAGCTTTCCTAAGAGGTTCGTTAATCAAATTTTCTTGGTTACACACGTGGCTGCTACATGAAAGTATTTGCATATGCGAATACATGCCATCTCTGAATCGGTACGATATATCTGATTGGCGACCTTCGAAAAGAATGACTGTCCCCGAAGAATTCGGGAGAGCATATAGTCGCCGCTTCGTCAATCCGTCCGTCCGTACTTCCGTCCGTCTGTCCGTACTTCCGTCCGTCTGTACCGTTCTTGTCCACGCGAATTCTCAGCAACTACTGGTTGGATTTCAACGAAACTTCATGGAAACTTTAAGTATCAAATGTGGATATGCATATCATCTGGACGTCTTGGTTTGATAATTTTTCTATAGTAATGGCCTTTGATGAATTATGCATTAATATGTGAATATATAGCACATACTTCGTGTCCGCTCGAATTCTCAATAACTACTGGTTGAATCTCAACGAAACTTCGTGAGAACTTCAAACATGAAGGGTGGATGCGGATGTCACCTGGGTGTGTTGGTTTGATATTTTTTCCGTACCTATGGCCCTTTGATGAATTCTGCATTAATATATAGAACATACTTTGTGTCCACACGCATTCTCAGCTACTACTAATTGGATTTCAACGAAACTTCATGGGATTTTTTATTATCAAGGGTGGATGTGCATGTCATCCGGACGTTTTAGTTTGATATATTTTCTCCGGAGCTATGGTCCTGTAATGAATTCTGCATTTTTAGCTCACCTGAGCACAAGTGCTCAGGGTGAGCTTTTGGGATACCTTGATGTCCGTCGTACGTGTGGACGTCCAAACGGACGGACGGACGTCCGTCAACTTTTGCTTGTGTACACTCTAGCGGGCAGGGTTTTGATTCAATCTTTCTGAAACTTTGTCAGAATGTTTATCTCCATAAAACCTAGGCCAAGTTTGGAACTGGGTCATGTCGGGTCAAAAACTAGGTCACTATGTCAAATCTTAGAAAAACCTTGTGTACGCTCTAGAAGGCACAGTTTTCATCAAAGTTCATGAAACTTTGTCAGAATGTTTATCCTAATAATATTTAGGACATGTTCGAAACTGGGTCACGTCGGGTCAAAAATTAGGTCACTAGGTCAATCATAGAAAAACCTTGTGTACGCTCTAGAGGACACAGTTTTGATTCAATCTTTATGAAACTTTGTCAGAATGTTGATCTCTATAAAATCTAGGCCAAGTTTGAAAATGGGTCATGTCAGATCAAAAACTAGGTCACTAGGTCAAATCTTAGAAAAAACTTGTGTACACTCTAGAAGGCACAATTTTGATCACAAGTTCATGAAACTTTATCAGAATGTTTATCCTTATACTATCTAGGATAAATTTGAAAGTTGCTCATGTCGGGTTAAAAACTAGGTCACTATGTCAAATCATAGAAAAACCTTATGTACGCTCTAGAGGACACAGTTTTGATCCAATCTTTATGAAACATTGTCAGAATGTTTATTTCTATAAACTCTAGGATAAGTTTGAAACTGGGTCATGTCGGGTCAAAACCTAGGTCACTAGGTCAAAATCTGAGAAAAACCTTGTGTACGCTCTAGAAGGCACAGTTTTCAACCAAAGTTTATGAAACTTTGTCAGAATGTTTATCATTATTATAGTAGGATAAGTTTGAAACTAGGTCATGTCGGGTCAAAAACTAGGTCACTAGGAAAAATCATAGAAAAACCTTGTGCACGCTCTAGAAGACACAGTTTTGATCAAATCTTTATGAAAGTTTGTCAGAATTTTTATCTCTATAAACTCTAGGCCAAGTTTGAAAGTCGGTTATGTCGGGTCAAAAACTAGGTCACTAGGTCATCTTAGAAAAATCTTGAGTACGCACTAGAAGGCATAGTTTTGATCGTATCTTCATGCAATTTGGTCAAAATTTTTATTGTTCATATATCAAAGCCCCCTATGAAACTGAGTCATGTCGAGTCAAAAACTAGGTCACTAGATTATATCTTAGAAAAAACTTTGTGTACACCATAGAGGGCACAGTTTTGATCCAATCTTCATGAAACTCTGTCAGAATGTTTATCTTTATGAAGTCTAGGTCAAGTTTGAAACTGGGTCATGTCGAATTAAAAACTAGGTCACCAGGTCAAATATTAGGAAACCTTATATACGCTCCAGAGGGCACAGTTTTGATCCAATCTCAATGAAACCTTGTCAGAATGTTTATTCTTACAATACCCAGGCCAAGTTTGAAACTGGATCTTGTCTGATCAAAAACTAGGTCAAAGATTAGGAAAACCTTGTGTACGCTCTAGAGGTCACAGTTTTGATCCAATCTTCATGAAACTTTGTTAGAATGTTTATCATCACAATATCTAGGCCAAGTTTGAAACTGGGTCATGTCGGTCAAAAACTAGGTCCGATCTTCGAAAAACCTTGTGTACGCCCTAGAGGACACAGTTTTGATCCAATCTTTTTTAAACTTTGTCAGAATGTTTATCGTCACATTATTTAGGCCAAGTTTGAAAGTAGATCATGTCGGGTCAAAAACTACGTCACTAGGTCAGATATAAGAACGACCTTGTGTACACTCTAGAGGGCAAAGTTTTGATCCAGTCTTCATGAACCTTTGTCAGAATGTTTATCCTCACGATATCAAGACCAAGTTTGAAACTGGGTCATGTCAGGTCAAAAACTAGGTCACTAGGTCAAATCTTAGAAAAAAACTTTGTGCAAACCCCAGAGGGCACAGTTTTGATACAATCTTCATGAAACTTTGTCAGAATGTTTATCTCCATAAAATCTAGGTCAAGTTTGAAACTGGGTTATGTCGGGTCAAAAGCTAGGTCACTAGGTCAAATCTAAATTAAGTTATGCTTCAAGAATCAGAACTACCATTGCAATGATGCCAGCCACTAACCCCTTGGAATACAGTTTCACCACAGTGAGATGCTACCATTATATCATCTGTCTTTGCTTAGTTCAGTCTAGTTCAAATCCATCAAAGGAACTCAACACGAACGGGAACTATTCGGAGAAGGAACTCAACATGAACGGGAACTTTTCAGAGAAGCGACTGCCATTTTCAGCTCACCTGAGCCCGACAGTATTGGAGTTAGCTGCCTCTGTCATCCATCCATAAACATTTTCAAACATCTCTGAAACCACTGGGCAGACTAAACTCAAATTTCATACGGAGCCTGCACATGGGTCAAAGGATTGAAAGTTCTTCAAATGATCTTGGTCACATGACCAAGGTGGCCGCCATTCCCATGTATGGTAAAAACTCTTATAAATCTTCACCAGAGCCAGTGAACTGATTAATGCTCAGATGAATGATTCAGGGCCACCATGGCCCTCTTGTTTCAATATAGTGCTTGTCCGCAGCATGTGTTCAAAAGTATAAAGGAGAACTAAATGAAAGGCCAGACATTGATAGTGGACAATGACAGGAAGTGCAGTGCACAGGAACCGTAACCCGGTCGCAAGTATTTACGAAGTTAGCACCCTGTTGTCCATTTTTTTTTTTCTCCAATAGTTTGCTTGTCCGGAGCATATCCCCAAAAGGGAACTAAACGAAACTTCACACACATAGAGGGCAATGAGAACCAATGCAGAGCATGAGAACCATAACCGTATCTTAAGTATTTACAATGTTAGCTCCATTCCTATTTTTTTCAGTATTTTACTTGTTCGGAGCATATCTCTGTAAGTATAAAATGGACCTCAATGAAACTTCACACACTAATAGAGGGCAATAAGTAAAAGTGCAGAAAACAAGAACACTAAGCCTGTCATAAACATTTTCGGAGTTAGCTCCCTTCTTAATATTTGCTTTATTGTGTTTGTCCGGAGCATATCTTCGGAAGCATTGAAGGAATCAAAATGAAACTTCACATATAGGCAGTGAAAGCAAGTGCAGAGGACAAGAATCATAACTCTACCCTAAGCAATTAAGAAGTTTGCTCCCTTCCTATTTTTTCAGTGTTTAGCTTGTTTGGGGCATATCTCTGTACATATTTAAGAGAACTGAATAAACCTTCACATTTTGATAGAGGGAAATGACAGAAAGTTCAGAACAGAATAACTATAACTGTATCCAAAGTTATTTTGGAGTTACTTCCCTTCTTTTTTCTCAGTTGTTTCCTGTCCAGAGCATAGCGCTAACAGAGGGCAAGAAACTTTACCCTAATACAAGCAGTTTTGGTGTTCATAATGTTCAGCTCTTAGGCACAAATTGCCAGTACACATACACCATGATGCATAGGCTAGTCATTATTATGCTCAGTGATGGGTTACCATAATTTGCAAACTTACTGTCTGATTCAAGAAGGGAAGTTGTCAGTTACTGGTGAAAGTAAGTGCACTTAGTACTGGTTAACCGCTTAGGGGGTCTAAGCCTGCCCAGGAATACTGTGGTTAGGTTTACTGACCGTCCCGACATGACCATAGCAGTTTACCGTGGACGTTTAAAATAACACAAAACAAACTTACTGAGTAGCTGTGCAGCTTCTCATTTTTATGCCTCCATTTTTTCCACTTTAAATTGCATTTAATTTACATGTACACAGAAATCACTCCTTCACCAGGATACTCATTCCCCTATTCCACGCCTTCGGGGAGCATCCATCGGTTCCACCGATTTTCTTCTTACATCTATTCTTGTTATTTTTATTATTGTTGCTTAATGCAGGAGAAATGGCACGGATGCGAAAGTTGACGGAAAATTGGCCAGGAGGACGGACGCCTTAAATAATCGTTATAATGGCCCTAAGAATGGAAACAGTTTGGTTGCAGTGCGTCAAATTAAGCAAATGGAACGGCAAACAGAAACAGAGTACGCCCTGGTCAGACTTAAGGAGTTGGCTGATCTGGGTCTGCGCTGTTCACTCTCGAACTGTCTGTGTTACAATTCTTAGACATCTTAGTTATATCAGTTATTTCATTTTAAACACAGGCATAGACACATACAAACACGGAAACCAGCACAATACCAGACAAATACGTCACAAACAACCGCATAAACATTCCTTTTTTTGAGCAATAGTTTCGACACTGTATCCTACGATATGGATGTGGTCTCTTGATTCAATAAACTGACGGAAGAAAAATGAAAACGACAAAACTGCACGTTACATTTACAATTATACCAAATCCATACTATTAAGAATCTGCTCTGGGCAGATATAGGCATTAAGTGAAAATAAAGGAAATCATACAACAGCTTCATTTCAGATATGTATATCCATTCTTACTTATTTCAGTGCAACGCAGAAGAATTCCAATGCGTTTGGTGTTTCTGAACTTATCTTATACGATCAAGTCCCTAAGACTTAAGGAAAGGCCAAATCGAATTATTCACAGAAAAGCTAACATTGATATTTTGTTTACAATAAAACAGTTCTAGGCATTAGCTTCTGAAGTTATATATAGGTATGTAAGCTATATTAGAGTAAAAAATACATCGACAAATGCCGCTGAGACGATTTTCAAGATGTCTTTTACTAACAAAATAATGTGATGAATTCACTTTAGGTTTGCATTCATTATATCCAACTGATACTGGTATTCCATTCCATTATGCACTATTCATAGCATAAAACAACCATTTACAAAAATACTATGAAGAAACCAATTTGATGCGTAAACTGTATTATTATGCGAAATTATCACCAGAAAAGCTATACGTTTCGGGTCATCATTAATATTGGTCAAATACGGTTTACCGTCCATCTTAATGTTTGTCAATAATTTATGTACATACGTCTTTCCCTTTTCGTTTTTAAGGGCGGATATGGGGTATGATTGATTTTATTACTTCCTCATTATTGCCTATCTCTTTACTTTGTTAAAAAGGGCTGTATACTTTAACTGTCCTTATTTTGCCTTAGGTAAAGAAACAGTGTACCAAAATGTCGAAAGAAAAAACACCCGTATGTGTTATCCTCTCTTTGAACATGAGTATTGAAATGTCGATAGTTTTTTTTTAAACACAAAAAGAAACGGTCAACACTGCAATTTTCCATAAAAAAATAATTTGTGTGGTTACTTTCTGTTTGTAAATTGATGATCGGTGAAGTACACGATCAACTGTACAGCATCAATGAGCAAACCTTGCTCAACAAATTGATAAACTAAAGAAAAACAGGAAATTAAAAATCTCTGTATTAGTGATGAAAAGGCAGATAATTTTTGATTTTGTAAAAGACGTTGTTTTCTGTGTAATGTTTATGTGTTGTTCTGTTTATTTTTCCCCATCACCCAGGATGTAACTGCTCAGATCAACAAAGAATCCGTATCTGCGCATGTGCATAATCTGTGTATCATAAGATATAGATATTCTAAAATCGAATACGGCAGGGAACTTTGTTATTAAGTGTATTAGAATCATAATTTTACAGACTTTCTCTTGCGGAACACTTCAAACAAACAAAATGAGCCGCGACACGAGAAAACCAACACTGTGGCTGTGCGCCCAGCGCAGACTCAGATCAGCCTGTGCATCCACCCAGTCTGATCAGACTCTTCACTAAGCGCTTAAAGGGTAGCTAAGGGTCTGAGCTACCTTCATGCGGACAGCGAAGACTCTGATCAGACTGGGCGGATGGCCAGGCTGATCTGAGTCTGCGCTGGGCGCACAACCACATTGTTGGTTTTCTCGTGTCGCGGCTCAAATATAAATATTCAGGCAAAAAAGTATGACTTTCTTTGGTTACAATCCAACATCTACATGAAACGAATTCACATTATAATAGAAGTAATTTTGACATCGGTTCGATCAGTCCTAACAGACAGCAAATATACATGTACCAAACAGAGATGAAATGCGCATATTCTAGTGAAAAATATACGCGTAAATCACCAATGGGAGAGAGGAAAGCAATTATATAGTACGTCGTAAAACTTTAAGAAATACATAAAATAGAGTAGAAAACGTAAACAAAATGTTTTATTATGAAGAGGTCTTTGCACAGTAAGAGAATTTATGGACTGCAAAGATTTAACTACAACACTGTTGGAGCGGCTTAAAAGCGCCACGATCAATCTTCTCAGCTTCATGTACGAGACAATGAAAAACAACTCATAAGACAAAATTCCTAAAAATGGGACAGTTAAAATAATTGCATTTACTGTCCTAAAAATTAACAATTTTAATGCAGTTATGCATCTAGAATGTGCAGATGGAATGGAAAAATGTAGAACCTGTTCGGAAGCTCCTTCTGGAGCAGTCTGATCATGGTTTGTTGGCTCAAATCAGTTTGTCCCAATAATTTACATTTTTACGGTACTATTATGTTTAGGCGACGTGTATTTGATCTGTATGAGTATTTCCATAAACATGCTGATTTTGACTTTTTTTACGACACATGTGGCGTGTAGTTAATGAGCAAGGTATCTGGTTGATGTCTTTTTCTGTTTACTGCATAAACGGCTCCATTGCTCTAACGGTGGTATAAATCCATTAACGTTTGTTTCACCATGCTAAACGCTGAGATTCGCCGTTTTTATAGAAATAACACAGAAGAAGGTGAAACAAGCACGTAAACAAAAAGGTAAAAATACAACGTACAGGCGTGGGATTCCCTGCATACTCCCGCTTTTGTATATTGCATTGCTAGACGGGGAACAGGAAAAGATGTTGCGATTTGTGGAGCGATTAGTCATTTTTCAAAAACATATTCCTCCTACTTTGGGGCAATTATCTAACTCAGTATATGACATTAACCCACATTTTACGTCAAACGTGACAGTAGAATCGCATACCATAATTATTTGTCTCTAGTCGTTTTTACCACTGGCAGTACTTTGGAGACAGCAGCGTATATATTGTTCTTTTGATTGCTCTTTAATTCATATAAATTCGGTTTAAACGCTGCGGTAACCAGCTTACTTTTCCAAGTGTTCCATTATGATGCAATTTATATACTGAAGGGATTTAAAAACTTCCACCCATTAATTTTGAATGTCTGAAAAATAATGCAGCTACGTCCACCGAATTTTTCAGCATATATATTCTGTTATACCTGATCATGTCCATATGCCGAATTTGAAATCGTTCAACCGATGCACGTGCTCCTCGTGCTCTTAGTACCGTTTACATATGGATGGATCACTTCATGTATACAGTTTTCTGTTGAAACATTTCTTTTACAATATTAAATTGAATTTTAAAAGTTTGATATCGGTCTGGTGGCTTCATTTGGTCTACCGCGCCTAAATATCGCAAACAAGTGCAGAGTTTTGGGCTATTTAAACAGAGCTGTAGATAAGAGGGCGTATTTGATGATAATTAGGGATATTTTTTTTTTTATTTCTCATCAAAACCATATGTTGTGACCACTCATCTGAACCGTCTCGTCGAGACGGTTCAGATGAGGGGTCACAACATATGTTTTTATGCAGAATTAAGTAAAATTATCCCTAATTATCGCCAAATACTCCCTCTTATCTAGAGCTCTGTTAAATGCTGAAATTTCAAAAGGTGACGTCGCGAAATAATTCTACGTGCTAAATACAGCAATTTACAACCTCCCTCAGACGACGTGCACGGTTTACAGAAAGCTCAAAAGACTGTTGGAAAAGCACGTAACCGAGATTAAAAACCTGAGGTCATGACGTTAACTTACGTCAACGCCATCTCCGTAATAGGTTTTGCGCGACAGCATCAACGGCAATGATAATTGCAAACCAACGTGTATGACCTAACAATATCAAGACAGTAAGAAATGGCTTAAAAGAATCTTGTATAAGATAACGCCACCATCGCCTTATGCATTTCAGAGATGTAACGCTCTTTAACTGACGTCATTTAAGTAAATGATACAATTAAACTGTTTAATCTTTAAATTTGATAGGTTTCAAATATTTTGTCGTGAGTGAAAGGATCAGCAGCCAGCAATAAAAAATGGAAGTTTTTAAATCCTCTCAGTATACTTTCTTGACCTTATGAGGCACATTGCGCATCTAAAAAATATAAAAAGCTGGTGCTAGAGTGCGTGTCTTGTGTTGCGAATTTTATAACGAGTTCTGGACTCATTCAATAAAACCAAACCTGCTAGTTCAGAATTAAGTGTGTTTGTGTGTGTGTTCTTTGAGGCCAGAAGAAAATAGTGTTAAGACATTATTTATCCAAAATAGGCATTTTCACCACGCAATCTTATGGGATTTGATTGTTTATTTCAGATTTGTCATTGCGATATGACTCTTATTGGAGATTGGCTTCTCAATCTCTCATAAGTGCGACTTTGCAAAGAAAAGACGGGCTTTAACAATACCCTTTGTGTGCGTCCGGGTGCGCGTGCTTGTTCTAGTACTGCGTGTGCGCCTTTGTATACCCTGATCCAAATGAAATGTCAGGGCGGAGTTATCTTTGTACCTTCCCCTAAACTTTTCTATTGTACAAAAAGGGGCACAGGACAAACACGCTGCTCACTCACCGGTAACAAAAATTATTCAGCTGTAACAAAACTCGCAAATACAATGTAAAGTTATGCAACAACTGGACAACAATAGACGCACGTGGGTAGACATATTACCTGTCCTTGTACAACGTCGATCAAAAAGGGATGGATTGATGACTTGCGATTTTATGTCCTTTTCAGCAGTATCCCAGTCATATCAGGACGATGGTAGGGTGATTATGAAAGGCTCTGTGCAATTGCAATGGAACCCGGTTTATGAATAAGAACGCCTCCAGGAATCGAGCTCGTGACCACTAGATCTGCAGGCCGGCGCTTCACCACGACTGATCAGATACACAGGCTGATCATATTATTTTCTTTTCGCACATCCAATAAGGTATCTTTTCAGGCAACGCCAATCATTTACTATTTAAATTTACCAGATCAACTGCGAGGATGCACAGACTGACCTGAGTCATGTTTGTTCACAGTCATGTTTGTTCACACTTTCAATAAGTTTCGCTTTTTCAGTAACGAAATAAAGAACATAGCGTTGTGTTTTTTCCATATACATAGATAGGGATGAAATGAATGCATAGGCTTATCTGAGTCTTCGCTATTCGCACATGCTATCTTAGTACATGCACAGCCCAACTCCTGATCATCAAGTATGATCGTAAGGCCTGTCATCCTCGCAAGCCAAGTGTACTAAGCCCACTTCGTTTCTTACGTAATAAACAAAATAAGTGGACTTAGCAGCCTTTGCTTGCGAAGTTTACAGCATGTCTGACCAAATTCACTTGTATATTCCTTATGATCCAAATATCGTCTATGTGAACGGAGACGACAGCATGTCCTCATGATCCAAATATTTTCTTTTCGAACGTTCAGTATGTACAGGCTTGTGTTTTTTCTTCCTATTTCGTGTGATATAAAGGCCCAACAATGTGTTAGTCTGAATCCATAAATACAAAATAGAAAAGAAGCTGATTATTATACAGGGAGGATGCACAGGCTAATCTGATGCTTCGCTATTACGCCGATCATCTGCTCATTGTGTAAACAGCATTATTTTTGGCATGTCTCAAGTATTGCAGTCGCGGCAAAACATCCAATGAACACAAAGCCGCTGAAAGAACGTATTAATGTCAATGTTGACACGATGTTGCTTTAAGATTTAGACATCACCGTTGATACGACGTTTCTTAACATTGCACTTGGCAGTTTACACCCTAGAATTTACGCGTTCCAATATTCGTGAAATGTTTCATTTTGCGAGCCAAGAGATATTCGCGAATATAAACATTAATAATTTGTCGCGAGTATTTATATGTAGGGTGTGCCCGACTTAGGCACTCTTATTTTAAGGTTTGGCATACAGGGATGATGTTCAAGTATATAAACGTCGGAAGCGCAGTCTGTTAAGGTCCGGCTTACCCGCGGCTGCGGAATTCGTCACGCCGTAAACGGCGCTTCCTTGCGCGCAGAATATCATTATCATCTTAATAAATTGCACTTTCCTCCTTACTTTTCTATATCAACATAGATACGTCTTTCATACACGACAGTATATGTGGTGACAAGAGGTACAATAGCAATGCGTTATGCTTAGTGAACTTAAACAAGCGTGCAAAATTTATTCTACCGAATCTTCTAGTGGACTGATCGAATTTGACAGTGATTGCCAGCACATATTTGTTACCGTGACATTTCTTTTGGATCAAGGTATAAAACATATTCACCTGATGTGTTTAGCTCAGTTTCTCAGTAACCGAAAGGGCAAGAATCTTCAAACTTGCTGCATAGATACATCTGGGAAAGAGCTACTGAAAGCAATGATGCATATTGGACTATGGCCTATACTTCACGGTTGATTGAACAGAGAAAAAAATATTTACCTTTCGCGTTTAGCTTAGTTTCTAAGTAACCGCATGGGCTAGAGTCTTCAAACTATCCAGGAAAGATCTACTGAAAGTAGCGATGGATATCAGGCCATGATCTATCTGTCTCCGTTGACTGAATATACGTGTAGTAAAAATATGCATCTGTTGCAATTACCTCAGTTTCTAAGTAGACTAGTTTAAATAAGCGTCAAACTATCTGCTATCGCTATCACTAAAGACTATCGGAGATCACTGTTTGTGATAGTATACGGGCAGGTTAAACAAGAACGAGGGTGTATTGACTGGTTATTTTAGCAGGAAATGACTGCTTGATACGCAGATCGCTGGAACCGAACGACTGACAAAAATTTCAGACATATCTGAATTTTACCCGAGAGTTTTGGAGAAGTAAACAGAAAATCACAAGTCTATGTGTTTATATTTTTCTTAGAATTCTCGCAAACACTCGTGCGACCCAATGTATTGTGGGTATACATTATTCTTGCACACCGGATAGAAAATGCCATTCTTTCCACCTGGGGTAGAAAATCTCATCTTACCCTGGTGTTCTGACCCAGGACCGGAAAAAAATCACGAGTTGTCAATGCATTGGTTGTATAGGAGCTCACGTACCTGCGTCGTCAAGTGACGTTGGCATTTTAGATGATGACGTCACGAAGACGGTAAAATGACGTCAGTTTATGCACGCCAATCGTTGACGTAAAGAGCCGAATGGCGGTCGTTGAAAGCGGCGCCTTATTTCAAAATCAAATTGAAACCTCACAAGCACTAGAAGTACGTATTTTAAGAAGTTCTGAAGTTAAAACAAAACATGGTGTGCAAGAAAAAGTATCTATCATTGGTGTGAGGTGCGGATAGAAAAATCCGTCACTCGGGATCACTGTTCCGCATCACTCGGCAAGCCTCGTGATGCCGAACAGTGACCCTCGTGACAGATTTTTCTATCCACACCTCATACCCATGACAGATCCTTATAGTCTAAGCATAGACAGCAAGTAAGCATATCATATGTAAGTCTAGAGTGCTGAAGGGTCGACTTTGCCAGCACAAGTTGGGCAGCTGAAAAGAAGACATGGGGAAATTGTTGCAGTCATCTTTGGTGCCGCAACATCCTAGAAAGGTTACTGGATAGACTAGCAAAAAATAGAATAGGGCGCTCATTTTCTAATGGTTTGTGCAGATACTCACTGTAAAAAAATCCGTATATTTTACGATAAAAGACTGGCAAATTGCTGTCAGGCGCTTAACCATAAAAGTACCGGATCCTTATGGAAATGACTGCATTATATAAAAACTCACTTTTAGTTTCTAAATGCAGTCAATATCCATATTGAGATTTAGGAGTACAATCCCTTACTTTATATCTACGAGAATGTTTACAGTACAAACGTTAAAAAGCTAAATGCTGGTCATTCCGTGAATTGTATCTTCCGGTATGTGGAAACGGGGTGTGTCGGGTGTACAGCCACTTAGTTGTTTTGTCGTGTCACGGCTTATATATTGCAGGACTTGCAGTTTTAGTCCATGAAATACCGTTAATCAATTTGTACCAATGTTCTTGTCATCATTGTATGAAATGAAGCCAGTTACCAGGAAACTTCGAAATAGGGGAAAAATTACTGAAACATCCCTTGTCAACTACGGGTGCGGTTACTAATCGAAAAAGAGTCGCAATGACCAGGTAGTGTTGCAACTATGACAATTTTCATTTATTAACAGCCTTTTTTTTTTTTTTTTTTTTTTTTCTTTTTTTGTTTGTTTGGTAACAGCCTTAAAAACACAGTTAACCAGGTGTGAATAGCAGAATCCTAATAACTGGATTCATACCACAAAATAATTATTTCTGCTGTAAACTAAAGGCCACTAGTTAGACAGTAAAATAAACTCAAAACAAAAACTGATTTTCTAACCAAGTTTAAGACATGTTCGAAATATAAAACATGTCTTCTTTATAATTACGTGATCGCGGCCAACGTTTTTGAAGGAAAATTATCATGCAAATTATTCCTTTCAGGAAATCCCAAAAGAATTAAAAACATGTTTTTTTGTTATTTTTTCTAATAGGTGTACATACGAGTCTTCGCGATCCAAAATTATTTCAGCGTGCAGATGAAAATGACCCATTATAAAATGTGCGACCTATAAAGACTCAGATGTGGCATTGCAGTCGGGAAGGGTGTCCATTTTTTTCACAGTTAAGCCGCGTTTACATGAGCAAAGTTTCTATGTCACAGAAACTTTAACAAAGAAGGTATGCCAAACAATTTGCGTTTACAGGGAGCAAATTATTTGTTAAAGAAAATGTGACATAGAAGCTGTCAAATAAACTTTGGCAATGAAATGTTTGCTGCAGTGTTCACACGACCAAATATTATTCGTCAAAGTTAATTGGACATATATACTTTATCCGTGTAAGCGGCCAACATTGTCACAGTTTCTTTGTTACATAAACTTTGTCGACCAATGCAGCAATAAAACAAAATCTTTGTCACACTTTCCACGGTTATAGCAAAGTTCTTTGTTACAAAATCTTTTGCAAAGTTCTCCGTTTACACGGACGAATTTAATTTATCAAAGTAACTTTACCATATATATTTGTCAAAGAATATTGTCATATGTTGGCATTCTATTCTATTCTATTCTCTATTCTATCCCATAACCTTACTGGGTCGTTGGGGCACCACAGCTGACTTCAAAACAATCCCTTTCCACCTTGTCCTGTCTTCAGCTGCCCTAGTTGAGCTGGCAAAATCCATTCCAGTCCACTCCTTGATATTGTCTTCCCACCTCTTCTTCTGTCTACCTCTTCTTCTTTTTCCTTTCACTGTGCCCTGAAGAATTGTCTTTGCTAAACCAGAAGACCTTGAGACGTGGCCAAACCACCTTAGTTTCCGTTTCTTGACCAGCGTCAGGAGTTCATCATATTCTCCAATGGCTGCTTGGATCTTCCTGCGAACCTCCTCATTGGTTATATGGTCCTTGTACGAAATGTTCAGTAACCTTCGGTAGCATCTCATCTCAAAGGCCTGCGTTCTTTTCTCTAACTCTGCTGTCAAGGTCCATGATTCACAGGCATACAGAAATATGGAAATGACAAGGGAGCGCATAAGTGTCACCTTTGATCCAAGAGATATGTTGTTATCTCTCCAAATTGGTTTCAGCTTGGCAAGAGCTGAAGTGGCTTGTGCTATCCTTGAGAGAACCTCCTGTTTTGAGCCATCATCTGAGACAACTGCTCCAAGGTATTTGAAGCTGCTTACAGTACCCAGCTTTTGCCCCTTTACCTTGATCTCCCTCTGGATGCCATCTGCGCTGTTTGTCATCAGTTTGGTCTTCTCAGCACTGATCTCCATCTTATACCTTGTGCAGGTCTGGTCGAGACTTTCAACTAGAGCTTCTAGTTCCTGCTCTTCCTCAGCAAGAGCGTCTATGTCATCGGCAAACCGCAGGTTGGTAATATTTCTGCCGCCTATGCTAACCTTTCCGTCATGTTCTTCCAGAGCATCGGACATGATCCGTTCGAGAAAAATGTTGAAGAGGGTGGGTGACAGAAGACATCCTTGTCTTACTCCAACTGTTGTTCTGAACCATTCTCCTGTGCTGCCATTTATCAGGACTGCACTTGTAGCCTTGTCGTATAGCTGCTCAATGGTGCGAACTAGGTTTGCATTGATATTGTACTTCCTCATGGTGGCCCATAAGGCTGCATGCCATACCCTGTCAAAGGCTTTTTTGAAATCAATGAAGACATGGTACAGATTCTGCTGATGTTGGAGATACTTTTCACACAGGATTCTAAGGTTGAAGATCTGTTCTGTGGTGCTCCTTCCTGCTCGGAACCCAGCCTGTTCCTCAGCGATTATCTCTTCGGCTTGGGGCTTAAGCCTGTTCAAGATAACTTTCAGCATGACTTTGCTTGAATGACTGATGAGGCTGATGGTTCTGTAGTTCTGGCAGAGCTGTAGGTTGCCCTTTTTAGGGAGAGTAATAATCAGCGACTGAGTCCATGGGGTAGGCCATTCTCCTGTTCTCCAGATCCTGTTACAGATATCTGTTAAAACATCAATCATGGTCTCCCCTCCAGCTTGAACAAGTTCTGCTGGTATATTATCAACTCCGGCAGATTTTCCCTTCTTCAGTGCTGCTACTGCAATCTCAACTTCCTCACGAAGGATTGGTTGTTGATCTTCATCTGGGGGCTGGCTGCAGTCCAGAACCGTATTGTCACCATCAGTCTCATGGTTGTATAATTCTGAGCAATATTCTGTCCATCTGCTGAGAATCTCTTGTTCTTCTGTAAGGCATTTCCCAGACTTGTCCTGGATAGCTGTGGATCTACCCTGTTTCTCTGAAGTTAGATCCTTCACCAGCTGGTATGCTTTCTTGCTGTTGTTTTTGTTCAGGCAAGTTTCGATCTCCTCGCACTGACTAGCTATCCAGTCCTCCTTCGCTTTCCTCACTGCCTTCTGAATCCTCTTGTTTGCTTCCTTGTATTCTTCTGCTCCTCCTGCTTCATACCTCTTCTTCTTCAAATTTCTCCTCTCATCACAGAGGTCGAGAACATCTCTAGTGACCCATGGCTTTTTCCTGCGACGTTCCTTCCCAAGTATCTCACTGGCTGCATCAGTCACTACTGTATTGTAGGTGGTAATCATGGTATCTATGTCCATGTCATCATCCCTCAGACCAATGAGTGGTGCAAATTTTCCACCTATTGTTGCTTGAAAAGTGCATGCCACCTCTGGGTCCCTTAGCTTCTCAAGATCAAACTTCAGTCTTGGCTGGGTTGGCTTTCTAGCCTTCTTCAGACGAACTCGGAAGGTCATCATGACCAGGTCATGGTCACTTCCTATGTCTGCTCCAGGAAAACTCCTTGTCCTATGGATGTTGACTCCTGATCGGAAGCGCTTCCTCACCAAGATGTAATCAATCTGATTGTGGTGTTTCCCATCTGGGCTGTGCCATGTCCATCTCCTTGATGGTTTGTGAGGGCCAAGGGTGTTTGTCAGTACTAGGCTGTTACAGGTTGCAAACTCTAGAAGTCTGAGACCTCTCTCATTTGTCTCGTCATTGCAGTAGGGTCCACAAACGTTTTCCCAGTCTGCCTGTGCATCCTTTCCAACCTTAGCATTCCAATCCCCTATTGTTGGCATTCACACGAGCACATTTTTCCGTTGCAAACCGTCTTTGTCACAGAAACTTTGCCCGTGTAAACGTAGCTTTACGTTGCAACGAACAGTTAGTCCCGGTGTCATTCAGCGTATACATGTACATAGTACTTCAAACCTAATCTTTGATCCTGTCTCTGGATCAGTATTGCCGTAAAACGCCTGTTGGATGCACAATTAGAATAAAGTTCATGCCATTTTAGTCAAAAGATAAAAATACTTTTCGGTTCGCATGTAAGGCAAGCGTATTTTTACACCATAGATATTTTGAACTTACACGAAGGTTTAATTTGATGATATTGTAACAATTTGACTATCTTGATATTTTAACTTCGAGAACTGAGTTGCGCGTTTATACGAGTCTAATAACAACGTTCAACAAGAAACTAAAAGCATATTCCAAAACGTTTGACGTCGGTTTAATTGATTTTCCACAGTGTAACATGTGTTTGACTGTTGCCAGCTGAAAAGGCACGTCATGAACGTATGAAAAGAGAACATCCAGATCAGACTGCGCTTTAGCGCATGATGATGAGTGTTTTAGCTGTCTGAATAGGTAACCTTTGCCTCCTGTGTAGTATAAGAATGAAAACTGAAGATTCAGATCAGTCTGTAAGCACATACTCGCTGATTAGAGTGGCAAAGTTATTTCTTACAAAATCTTTAGCAAAGGAAATAACTGACTCTTGACGCATACATAATGAGAAATACTTATATTTTAATGTAACGAGGATCTGAATGAGCCCCATGTGGAATGGTTTCGATACAAAAACAGTTGGCAGGCTATGCATGAGGATTTGACTGTTGTGTAAGCATGGTATCGGACAGCACTGCAAGAGGCAACACTGCTATTCACCGAAAATCAGTAAGTCCTATTTTCAACTTTCAGCCATGAACAGAAACAAATGCCCGATATAAAATCATCAGTGTTGACAAAAATAACGTATAAAAGTAATTGAGAGCGCAGCGTTAATCGACTCTGGTGTGCCAGATATGAACAGTATTTGTATGCTGGAAAAAATACACGAGGGCCGCGAATTTGTGGCCAAGATAGAATGATTATCCGTTTACGTTAATTACGTTAATTATGGCGTCTTCCAAATATAAGGTAAAATTTCGCGACAATTAGATGAGACTGATCTACGTAGATCTTCATTCATTATAAAGTAAATCCTGATACCAGTAAGCATGGTAAGGCACAATTGTAGGTCACCAATGCCTACACAAGTTAGCTAAGTCGGTTAAGCGCTGGCCTGCTGATCTAGCGGTTCCGGGATCGAGCCCCACTGTAAACGGGGATCTTTTCAATAGTAAACGGGGTTCCACATAGTGACGACGTACGGGGAGACGTTTTACGACAGAGCACAACACCAGCTCTAAAGAAGATAAAAAAGTTGTTCACAGTTAGATCCTCTGGAAGCAACGAGTACACCGAAGAAATGAAACTAGCAGATTTGGTTTTACTGTGTCCGTTCACGACCATTATTGGAATTTGCAACACTGGTCATTGCCGTGGAACTCTTAAAAAAGATTCACAGATTTTTTTTCTTTTACCTCAAACCGAGCCATGAGCACGGGGGTTCATGACAATGGAATCATAACTTGTTTCTGTTATGACGTCTCCATTTTGGAAATCACTCTTGTCACGATCGGGAAACATTAAACACACGAATAATGTCAAAGCCGAAATATTTACTTGGCATTTTTAAATACTCCAGGCTCCAAAACAAAGCATACCGTCTTGACGCTGTCAGTATTATTCTGGAAAAAAATCACAGCCAAAGTACACCCAATTGTTATTATTTCATGTTCCCGAATAATACCTCAACCCCGCCACTTCCTCAGTCATTCAGACATATTTACCAATCAGATAGCGTTTGTCATTGAAGGGGGTGGTTGGGTGGTGCGATGGTGCTGGGTATGTGCTCAAGGACCTTGCAGAGAATGCATGTAAGGGATATGGGTCGGTAATTGACGGTCTGTGACTTATCACCTTTTTTAAACACAGGTGTTACGTATGCTCGGCACCAGTCTGCGGGGAGTTGACCAGTTTTGACAGATCTATCAAAAAATACCTGTAATATTGGGCCATTTTCTTCCCTCAGTTCTTTAAGCAGAAGTGGTCGAAGTTTGTCAGGTCCAGCCGCCTTACCGGGTTTTAGATTTAGATTCTGAATGACTGAGGAACCTATTTTAACCTATCATCTTTTATCACCTTCACTGTCATCCTTCACTGCCTTTCTTTTATGCTTTGCTTTTACCTTTTTATACTAACTTCTTGTAACTCAGGCTAGCGCAACCTGCCTAGAATGGCCGCGAGGGCGTTTGGCAGTATCAAGAGATAGATAGATAGATAACTTCTAGTGCCGGGGCGTCCTACTGATTTGGATAATAGTAGGGCAAGGGCCTACTGTGATTGCAGTAGGTGCGGGTGGGGGTTGTTTGGACATTTTTTCTCTTGTCTGTCATTTCTCTCTTCTTTCTCCCTCACTCTGGGGGACGGCCCGATATAAACTGAAATACTGTCTCAAATGGCCGTTAAACCCTAAACAACCAATCAACCAACCAATTTGTCATTGAAAGTCGGAATGCCATTCTACATGTAGATCCTGTCGACTTTCTAACCTGACTGGGCAAAGTTTCATCTCATGAGTCGATGAAACCAACTGTTGACAATTTGTATCACCAAAAGTGGTCAAATCTGGCGTAAATTCCAAATATTCGAACATCTTTAACGTTCTGAGAGTATCGCACTGTATCTCTATTCCCAAGGGTGAAATGCGGCTCTTGGGATGCGCTTGATTGATTTACTATCAAGTGGCGGATTCAGTTTTTGTCATTTTTTTCGCATCTATATTCGGTTATGAATTTTGACTATAATTACACATTTTCTTTACATTTGAGATAGTGTTCACCACACGAGTAACAAAAATTAGAAAACAGAATCTGACGAACGCAAAAAACAACTCATGAGACTCACATTGTCTTTGTTCTTACACATTACAGTAGTTGGTGTGAATCCGCCACCCGTTAGTCTTAGTTATAGTTTTAGTATTGTTGATAGTCGAGCGCTATTTAAACGAGTCTAGTAACTGCTAAGGCTAGAGTCTTCAAACTTACTCAATAGATACGTCTGGGATAGATCTACTGAAGCAGTGGAGCATATTGGGCCGTGACCTATATTTTACGGTTGATTGAACATAGTAAAAATTCACCTGCTTCGTTAAGCTGAGTTTCCAAGTAACCGCAAGGGCTAGATTCTTCAAATTTGCTCCATAGATACGTCTGGTAAGGGTCTACTGAAAATAGGGATGCATTTTATGCCATGACATATACTATTGAATATAGAAAAACAAATATCCATCTGTTGCATTTAGCTCAGTTAATAAGTAACCACAAAGGCTAGGTTCTTCAAACTTGTACTATAGATACGTTAGGGAAGATCTACGGAAAGCAGTGATGCATATTGGGCAGTGAGCTGTATTTATGGTCAAGTGACTTTGCCCTATATCTCGAAGACTATTTAATGTATGGACATGATTGCTTGGGATAATGAGACAGTTTAACCATTGGCTAAACCTCAAACTAAGAGTAGGTCACAGTGACCTATATTTCATGGTCCAGTGATTTTGCCTTGTTTTGGAGACTATTTGATGTACGAACATGGTTGCTTGGGGTAAATAACATATTATGACCGGATGTTTGACCTCAAACTAACAATAGGTATCATTGACCTATATTTCATGGTTCAGTGGTTTTGCCTTATATTTTGAGGACTGTTTGATGTACGAACATGGTTGCTTGGGGTAAATAATTCATTATGACAGGATGTTTGACCTCAAACTAACAGTAGGTCACATTGGCCTTTATTTCATGGTTTATCGATTTTGTCTTATGACTTGAAGACTATTTGATGACAAACATGATTGCTTTTGATAATGACCTCAGCAAGACCAGATTATTGACCTCAAACTAACAGTAGGTCACAATGACCTAAATTTCATGGTCAAGTGATTTTGTCTTATATCATGATGACTATTTGATATACGAGCATGACTGCTTCTAATAATGATTCAGTATGACACAAATGTTGACCTCAAACAAACAGTACGTCACAATAACGTATGTTTCATGGCCCAGTGTTTTTGCCTTTATAGCTTGAATACTTTTAGATGTACGAACATGATTCTTCTGATAATGACTGAGTATGACTGGTTGGTTGATGATCTCAAACTAACATTAGGTCACAGGGATCTCTATTTCATGGTCCAGTGATTTTGATTCATATTTTATAACACTATTTCATCGACTAATCTTATACTTCGGTTAATGGTTTGGGCTAACGCTGTAAATGATCTCATACTGATTGTAGGTCCGTATGACCTCTATTTCATGGTTCAGTGATTTGGTCGCATAGTTCTATCACTATTTAATGGATTTGATTCATACTGCGTAACATGGTTTGGGCTGACACTATGAATGACATCATCTTAGTTGAAGGTCAGCATGACCTTGATTTCATGGGTCAGTGATTATACCTCATATTTCTAACACTATTTCATGGATTTTTAATCTACCTGGGTTCATGGTTTGGACTGACACTGTTAGTGACCTCATACTAATTGTAGGTCAGTGTGACCTATAGATTACACAGTCCAGTAATTTTGCATCATGTTTCTAACACTTAAAATATGAATTTGCCTTATACTTGGGTTATGTGGCTGACAATGTGAGTAACCTCATACTAACTGTAGGTCAGTTTGACCTATATTTTATGGTCCAGTGGCTAAAGCTTACATGTCCAAAACATTTCCATTGGCTTCTATTATACTTGGTGTAATGGTATATTTAGATACATTGATTGACGTTCAGATACATTAATTGATGTTACTTCTAGGTGACTATGACCTATATTTTATTGTCATATCTGTTGCAATATTTTAGAGGCTTGAAATATTCTTAGGAGAACGGTTTATTTTAACACTGTTGTAATCACCTTTCGCCTGGCCGACATTGTCTATATCAAACTTAAGCTTGTTAAAGTCAAGCTCCCGGAAAGTTGCTCTTTATTTTTAATTTACTATGCTTTTCAAAGTTCACACTGATTCATTCATCTATAATTCATTTATTTTGCTTTCCGAAGTTCACACGGATTCATTCATCTTTCTGATGCCCTTGAAAATCGCGTCATGCTTGAACCATAGCAACTGAAATTGCTCGACGGGGGCGCCTGCACTCGCTCGGTGTCTCCAACAAGTACCTGATGTCTGCGCCTGCTCTGTCTCACGCATTGTGTCAGCTAGCGAGTATTTGAAGCCTGCCTCCATTTTTATATTTTTTAGTGATTAACGCCATTGAATAGGTTAAATTCAGCAATATGAATTTGTCACTCTAAATTTGGTTTAGGTACCTTAAAGACAAATATTACCTACTATATAGAACACATCCTCAGCCTTTATTGATTTATGACCCTGTTATCTATAATACTAAATAAACGAAGTAACGCATAAACTGCAAAATTGGTGGCATTTTTAAGCGTAATTTCTATACTGGTTCTTTCGCATATTGCTATCATTGATAATTTCGGTTAGCGTGTGTTTTAGTTTCACGTAGATTTAAAGAATTTGGGAATTAAATTCGTCTTTCATTTTAAATTCTCCCAAGTATTTTTCTAGAAACTTTGACTATTGGTCGATTTTTTTTTTCAACAATGGGTGCGTTCGAGTGAAGTTATCGTGTACTCGAATACACGTTTTAAATTAATCCGATCGTTTCGGTTCTGCGTCGTTATATCGGCGCGCTGCTTAGCAAGTCCAACTTTAGCAGGTTCTAATGCAAAAATCCGACCCATGAACGTACGTCATTTCCCATAGATAACGATTTATTTTTGTATTTTTGCTCATATGTCTAAACGGATGAAGAACAAATGGTCATAGTCCCGACGGCCCTATCTCGAAACGACCCATTTTCTTCCTGATAGTCAATACGAGTAGCCAATCGAACTTGCCCATTGAAGAATAAATCTCAACGCATGGTTACGTACCGCTGAGCCACTTGGGGAACGTCGTTAGGAGAAAAACTGAACTGAACTTTCGAAAAGACAAAAATTAAAAATGTCCAGGTTAACACACATGCGCCAGGTAAGAAAGGGTATTTTTTTCCAGCGAAGCAGACGAATCAATTTTAACGATTCAACGAAGCTAAATAAGCCTTTAGTCTTCAGAGGGCTTGAATATTTTCCCCCAAAACGTTCCAGGACCCAATTTTTCCAGAAAAAAAATATCCAGGACAGGTCACATAACCAAGATGGCAAACATTTATTATGGTAAAAAAAATCAAAAATCTTCTCCCCCAGAACTACGCCGGGCCGCGTAGCGCAATCGGTAGGGCACCTGACTCATAAGTCAGAGGTCCTGGGTTCGAAACCCGGTCTGGCCACACACTTTCGTTCTTCCTTCCGCTGATTCAAGAAGGGCAGTTGTCAGTTACTGGCGAAATTATGTGCACTTAGTACTGGTTAACCGCTTAGGAGGTCTAAGCCTGCCAAGAAATAGTGTGGTTAGGTTAACTGACCGTCCCGACATGCCCTTAGCTGTTTACCGTGGACGTTAAGCATCAAATCAACCAATTCTCCCCCAGAACCACAAATCCTAAGATCTTGAAACTTAGCATGTCGCATCAAGGACTCAAAAGCTCAACAAAATTCATATAAATGATGACCCTGGGATGACCTTGATCTGTTTTACTGCAAGGTCAACTTTTGAGTCACTTAGGTTTTCTAAGGAAAAAGTGAAAATAGTTGATTTTTTTAGAAACAATGCAGTCTGCTACCTGAAAGTTTGTAGATGCAGACAACTAATTAGGTAAATGAAGCTTTAGTGAGTATTCATGGTAAAGGTCATATCTTCACCTGGGCCTAAGGCCATTTACATTGAAAAATTAAAAGTAAAAAGTATGCAAAGACCAGGAACTGAAACAATCAAAATCCAAATCCAGCCCTCAAACCATAGTTGGAAACAACTAAGATTACAAATAATCAAGATACAGAGAACATATGGCCAACCGAGTGAGCAGCTTGTTCCCAAAAGTCGCTTTTTTATATAAACTTGACCATCATGAAATATTTCCGCGCTTGCGCGGGCTCTTTTCTAGTGTCATTAACTATATGAGATGGGGTATTTTCTTTGATGAAATAACAGTGTCACTGGACTGTTGCATAATAGGATTATGATAATAACGTAATAAACAAGAAAATTTGTCTTAAGAGGCAATTACAAAGTCAAATCAAATCAAATCAAATCAAATCTTTTATTACTCTCAGTCCATATAACATGGCAACATGAGGCATATTTACAATATGAAATAAATAAATGAGGCTTCGTTCAATGTATGAGATACAATAATGCGATGAAATACAACTCTATATAATAGAAACTAATCTACATACTATACTGTGATAATAGCTTTACATAACTCTATTCGTGCAGACCATACTACACCTAAACATAATAACAGAAGGGGGGGGGGGAGAAAAAATAATAAAAATGGGAATAAATAGGGAAAAAATAAAGCAGAGAGAATAAAGAATTGGCTAACAAATACAGGTAGTATAAGTATACCAGGAGGGCGTGCTTATGGCTATATATACCGTTATGCTCCGATAATAACGTTATATAAATCTATCCGTGCAAATCGTACTCCAGTGTTCAGACGATAGTTGTGTAAACTGGATTAAAATGCCAAGCATTCTGAGACTCTCCGCGAGAGACCCTGCCTCACGTCAACAAAGACCTATGTGTAAACCGACTATCCCTCCCGTGCATTCCGTCTCCGGACAGGATGCACAGTCGAGACAGCCGATTGTACACGCGCGAGACCGACTTTCTCTCGGAATGGCTCAGAATGGTAGGTAAGTAAATTATTATTTCTAACAATAATAACAGTAATAAGTATAATAATAGTAATAGAAAAAATCAGTAACAGTATGTAGATTGCCGATGGCACAGTGTATATATATATATAAAAAAAAAAAACAGACAAAGGAACTTAAACTATTGGAGAAACTAATATATTATAGCAGACTGGTAATGGTCGTTATCTTGCCTCCTATAGGACAAGACGACGACCGTTATCCAGTTAGCTAAACTATATAACATGTACTTCATCAGTAACTCCCATGTTTCCACCTTACCGAAATACGAAAATATAAGAAGGAAACTTAAGGGGTCATTGAGTGCACATGTTAACAGGTACCTTCTCTCTCTCTCAGATATATCATGGTCTAAATGGCGACATCATATGACAGTTGCAAACACTAGAGACCCTGACTAGTCTGTGCATCCGCCCTGGCTGATCAGGGTCTCTGCTTTCGCTGTGTAGATTCTGAGCGACTCACGCAAGAGCGCGCTCATGTGAAAAAATATATTCAAAACATGCACAGTACAAAAGAGATAAGTAATACTTTGTAGTACCATCGGGCAAATTACGCCCAGAGAGCGCCGTATCAACGTTGGTTCAACGTCTCAGGATGGACCAAAGCTGGTACAACACGCTGTCCTAGCGCTGTGGGCCCGCATGGAAGTTTATAACTGTTCAAATCAAGTATATTCCTAAAAGACGAGTGTCCTGTCCAAAAAAAATGTAATATTGTAATATTTTTTCGTATTGTTTTACGTATTTATATTTATGACCGTGTACTTATCAACCTACAAATCTGAATATATGCGTCCGATCAATGTCAATGTCGACACGAACCACACTATCAACCCTTCATACGCTTCATGCCTGTCCGTTGCTAGGACTGACATGAAGTGTATGAAATTCTCCCTAAACGGATCGATATTGGTCTTTCTCGACTAATGAATATGTTCTAATGCACTCATGAGTGAACGCATATTTTCTGCATACGTAAAAAAAGAGAAAAGGGTCAGAGATTTTATTAATGCACTTATGGTAGTAAAAATCGGAGTTGAGAACTTGGTTTCTTAGTCTAATTATTTGTTATGGTTAAAAATTATTTCAGTTCGTTTGCTTTACAACTTCGTATATAATCTTAATAAACTTTGACAGCGAAATTAGCATTTTTTTGCTTTTTGAGTTCAGAAGACTTTCATATTTCATAACATTTGGTCGGGTAAAATAATATTTCATTATAAATTGTTTTCTTTGCACTTTCAGCCTCTCACATGCGAGTAAATAGTGAAATTCATCACCAATTTCAAGTTTACATAAATTGCATTTTCTTTCTGACACTTCTTTATTGGACCGACAATCATATGTCTTATGGTCTTTAAGATCTAACTCGACTTTGATTTTTTTTTTATTATTATTATTAATGCAGTAAGATGTAAATACTAAACTCTGACAAAACAGATCTTTTTGAAGTAAATAACACACCAAAGAAACAAAAAGAGCGGACTCGTTTCACTGAGTCTGTTCATGACTAGTAATGAGATGTGCGACACCGGTGAGCCCCCGTAACTCCGGCTAAGCAGAACTATATAAACTGACTCTCAGTGATCACACTGATCCCAAAAGCCCAGATATCATTTACATTGCAATATGACGTGGAAACGTTTACGGCCGCCACACAGCACTTACCACCAGCTACAAAAAAGATTAATAAGTCCTGGAAAGTAAGTTACTTTTGGAGTAAGGCATATACCACAAGAAAGAAACTAGCAGAGTCGGTTTAACTGCGTCTTTTCATGACGAGAAATGAGATGTGCAACATCGACCACACCCACTGGCTCTAAATGAATTCTGTGAACCGTGTCATCTGCACTATGATGGAGTACGGGAAAACGTTTGACGGCTGCCACACGGCACTTTATACCAGCAGCAGTAAAGTTAAATCAGTTCTGCAAAGTTAAATCCTTTTGGAGCAATCGACTGTTACGGTGCTTGTGAATTAATTATGCAGTTTTTATTACAGTTCTAGACTAAGTGTAACCTTCTGTAAGACTTTGAGTCCCATTTATATACAGCTGCACAATTTCTTACATTATGTTTGGCGTCTGACTTAGGATTGGTAAACTCTATCTTACACTGATGGCGACAGCGAAGATCTGATATCTGTGATTTCTTTTTCTTTTGTTTTTGCGTTTTTTTGTTTGCTACGTTATACTGTATACTATGTCATTAAAAGACAATTGAGCCGCGACACGAGAAAACCAACAATGTGGTTGTGCGCCCTGCACAGACTCAGATCAGTCTGGGCAGTCGCTCAGTTTGATCAGACTCTTCGTTAAGTGCTTAAAGAGTAGCTAAGGGTCTAAGCTACCTCCATGCGGACAGCGAAGACTCTGATCAGACTGGGCGGATGCCCAGGCTGATCTGAGTCTGCGCTGGGCGCACAACCATATTGTTGGTTTTCTCGTGTCGTGGCTCAATTATCTGTGACTAAAGCTCCTCCTGGCCATTTCCATTAGCATGACTTGCACTTTTAGCCCAGGTTAGACTCCTGAGTGACACTGTGTAATATGTAAGCGGACGTTCATGTATCCCGTTGGGTTATCATAGGTAATAAAAATCAAAGATGATTAAATTACAAAATTGGTTTCGTGTTTTGGTAGACGTACATGTGTAAATGCGTCATAACAGGGAGATAAACAGAAGTTAATGTAATAGAACGCATCACTATTCATTCCTACTTCGAAGCACAGTCAGTTGTCAAATACGTTTTTCTGTTTCCAATATATCTTAAACAGCATTTCTTTGAGCTGCGCTGGGAAAGAGTAAAGGGCTAACCTTTCAATATTGGTCATGATCAAGCTCAAGAATACCGACTCTGATATTTTCCTTTCTTTGACATACGCCTTGCCTCCAAAAGATCTAACACCTCAGAAACCCGTTTTTGTACGTATCGTATTGTGAACACAATAATAAATCGCAATATGACAAAACCAACAAAGTGGAGCATGCGCCCAGCGAAGACTCAGATCCGCCTGGGCATCCGCCCAGTCTGAGTCTTCGCTGTCAGCATGGAAACAGCTTAGACCCTTAGCTATTATTTCAGCTCACAGCGAAGACTGATCAGACCAAACGGATGCCTAAGCTGATCAAAGTCTTCGCTGGTGCACATGCCACTTTCTTGGTTTTGTTGTTTCGGGCCTATTTTAAAGCTTATATATGGATGTCCACTTTGCTTTATGTCTCGTTTTGCCATTTAAAACATAATAAAAATGTTTAACAGTTGTTTAGGAGCAGAGCTGCTGATAAAAGATACAAGTTGGTCTAGAGACACTGTGTCTCGACTTCCTTTCTTCCATGTCTATCACGGCCGACGGGGTATATGGCCAGAATATCCAAGCTCTTAATTCCAGCAGGCGCAGTGCGTCGCGGTGTCGTCGCACTGACATTTCAGTGGTACGTCAGTACGACGTCATGTGCCTGCTGGGAAGGTATGTATTATCATGTCATTGTCTTGTATCTTTGATTTGTTGTAGATGCGCTAAAAACTTTCTGACAATCTGAATAAAGAATTTAATTTTATGCCTTCATGTGAGCCGCGACACGACAAAACCAACAAAGTGGTATGCGCCTAACAAAGACTCAGATTAGCCTGGGCAGCCACCCAGTCTAATCAGAGTTTTTGCTGTGCGCTTTAAGGGTAGCTAAGCGTAGACTCTGATCAGACTGAGTGGATGCCCAGGCTAATCTGAGTCTTTGCTGGATGTTCATGCCATATCGTTGGTTTTGCCGTGTCGCTGCTCATGTATTTTGTATGGCGTACTTACAGTTCCTCTATGCTGGACATGGAGGTCTATGTTATCGAAGATTTACTGTTCCTTTTTGTCGTTATTATTTCTACTTTCTTTTTTCGGTGTCTTGTGGGGTTGTGTTTTGTGATTATGACCATTCCTTGCTATCTTCGGAGGCTGTCGGGTCGGGCGATAGTGTTGACTAACTTTCAGTGCCAAGGCGTTAATAGTAGTGCAAGAGCCTACTGTGCTTGCAGTGCGTGCGGGTAGGGGTTGTTTGGATATGTTTCTCTTGCCTATCATTACTCTTTTAGACAGCTCGATATAGACCTGAATACTATTTTAAAGGGCCGTTTAACCTAAAACAACCAACTAACTAACATCCTTCATCTTCATGTATATTTTGTTGTAACAGCTTATCTGTGACCTTCCAAAATATTTTTTCCCTTCGTTTTGATGTTGCCTTTTTTATTTATTTATTTTGCGCGTTAAAAAAAAAAAGAAATCGGTAAAACCAGATGTTTATGTGGTAAATGTAGTTTGATATGTGCCACCATCCCTGAAAAGAGCTGTTAATTTTGCTGTCTGTCCATATTGTCTTATTACTTTGTGTTATTAATACCCGTCTGGTGTCGTCGGTGGCTCAAGGTGTACGAGGAGACATCTAAGGCACAATACCAGCTGCAGTGAAGATGAGTCGCGACACGACAAAACCAACCAAGCATGTGCACGCAGCCAAAACTCAGATCAGCCTGGGCATCTGCATGGTGTTAGCGTAGACCCTTAGCTACGCTTTGAGCGCACAGAGAACTCTGATCAGACTGGGCGAATGCCTAGGCTGATCAGTCTTTTGCGAATGCATATGCGACTTTTTTGGTTTTGCCGTGTCGCTGCTCAAATTACTTGAACAACAAGAAGCCCCCTGCGAGAGCCAACTTTGATGAACATGCGTTTGCATTATAAATGTATTTTGTTGAAAGATGGGTTTTGGTAGATTCTGTACAGTAGATGTATCACCTTATGATTTGTTATTAAGTTATAATTATAAGCCATCACATGTCCTGTCCTAAACTGGGTCATTTATGCTTGTCATATTACAAGTTCCGTTTGTATTAAGTAATCGTAATGGCACAAGAAGCCTCTAGCTATTCTCGTGAATCAAGTCACATTCAATCTTTGTTTTACGGGTTCATCGAATTAAGTATATTTATGTTCTCTATAAAACCTATTAGACCTTTTGACGATCTAATGCATTAATAGGACATTCACAATACATGTAATAGAGGACATTTTCTAGTGAACCGTTGTCTCAGAATCAGTTCTGAACAATTATGTTATGTTACAAATAGAGGATCTTACGTGAGTGCTCATGTATTATTGAATTTATTAAACGAGTTGGGGAAAAAGATAAGATGCGAGGCTGTGCCGAGCATCTTATCGGTTTTCCCCAACGAGTTTAATAAATTCAATAATACAGGAGCACGAATGCAATATTCTATTTATCACATGACACTAAAAGCGCATTTTATTAGCAAATTTTGCATTGAAACGTCATGATTTCTCCATTAGAAAAAGCGACGTTTCTATGGACGTCAACGCATAACGCTACGACGTAATTTGCATATTTAATCCACTAGTGGATTATCAATTTTATTGCATGGCTTTAATACACTCTCAGATGCGACGTAATGTGATAAAGAAACTTATTAACTCTTTAGGATACAGAGTTGACCTAAGAATTGGATGAGGTTTGTTTCAATAGCCCTACATGATACATATAAACTCGAAGTTCAAATTATTATAAAAGCGGTTCAGCCTTTACAACTGATGTTGATATGTCAGTTGATATGTTGTTTTTTTTTGTGGCATGTAATCGGCGAAAAATAGAGGGGAACAGATCTCTTAAACGACAAGCATCTTTTGAAATTACCATTTTTTTCACCTTATTCTGTATTTTTACAATATATTACACACCTGAACCTAATTTGTACCAAGCAGTACAGTTTATGATATCGAAAGTAGGCGATTTGGTTGCCAAATAAAATGGCACAAATACTTTTTCAACACGCCTTTATGAGCAACTCAATGTAGTCATTTACAATGAGGAAACGGTGGTGAGAAGCTGGCAGTGATAACTGTCCATAAGTCATTTTATGAATTGTTACCATTTGCTATCGGAATGGGGCCTTTAAGGGCATTGGCCGATTATCATGCAATTACAATATACATGTACTTCATTCGTTTTACTGTCCTGTTAGTTTTACCTTGCACATGCATTTTACAAGAATTGGAGCTAATCAGAAATCTACAGTGGCATTTCATATACAGTACTCGCCGTCAGTTTCATATTAGCATGCGATTTTTATGACAGGTTTATGCGAATTAGACCCATAATTGGTTATATAGACGTCCTCCACACGGACAGAATAACTAGTATTCATGTAAACCACAGCAGACCCCAGGGCGAGGATAACTCGCGTGTATCACCAGTTTAAGCCCCGGGAAATTTATTACTGACCGTTCCATCGCGGTACTTCTGTTGTGGATTACTTTACTTTTCATAGTTTGCCGGCTTTCTACCATTCTTTGACTTTTTGTACATTTTTAATGATAGCCTCGCGACCATCTGCTTGAAAAGAGCGGACCTTTTGATTTTCGTTTGTCTTGCGTTGCTTTGTGTGAAGTTTTTATTGTTTTCCTTTCCCATTTGGTTTTAGGTCAGAATGTGGATATCGATTGTGTCGGTTCTTCAATTTGCCGTCTCATCCCAAGACCAACGCCGAAAGCTCTCCCTATCCAGAGTGCTGGGAGTAACAGGTCGTTACAAGAAAGGGCAATCACTGTGGGTGATGCCAACACATTCACTTGTAGAGCTTGCAGTTTATCACAGCTGTGCATTCTTTCACGAAGTTTTTAGCATCTTCAATATCATCGAACGGCCACATGTCAAAATCAAATCGAACAAGATGGCGAAAGTTTTCAGTGTCCCTCAAACATTATCCCATCTGTAGAGTATGCTGATTTAAGTAGCGTGGCGTGTATTAATATACGAGCGCCAAACAAGAGTTTAGCACGCTTCCTGGTCAAGTCCTCAAATTAAATGTAAACTGACGTGATGGACGGAATGGACCGCAACTCTTTATGCTTTTGGTATAACTTATTTTCGCGTTTTACCTAGCGAATTTGACAATTATGACGCATCTTCTACGATTGGGCCGTGATGCTCCATCTGCGAGTCCGCAATAATAAAGTTTCCCTTCCTATGTGTGCGATAAATATCACAGTCGCGCAGATCAACACTCAGTTTACTGGCAATATGAAGAACAACGCTGTCAGTGTCCTCAACAATTGCTTCTGGTACACCCTAAAATACATACATTGTTTCGGCGACTGTACTGCTTAAAACTATCGTTTTCATTCTACGAGACAGTGAGACGTTTTTGTAAGGCATTATTAGCAGTCTTGAGCTGATCATTATCAGATTTCATTTTTTTTATTTCATCTTTGAGAGGTTGTGTGTTTTGGGTGGTGTTTATTTATCAATACGTGATGAAACCTCATTAAATGTGTTAAGGGACTAGATCGTTGTTACGAATGCCGTCCGGACGAACCACGATTGGCATGTTGGTTGATGAAGGCGGGAGTTGGTGAAGAGAGGAGGAAGGTTGGGAAGGTAATCTTGTCATATATCTCAGAGATGTAAAAGGCTTATCAAAGAATTTAGAATGTATCACAGAAAATAACCATGTCACAGATTGAACACATACTTATTCTTTCAGTCTCATCCGATAACACAGACCTTAAAGTAGGTCAGTCATATCAAATACATTGGTCCTAGTTCACTGCCCCGGCCTCTCGCCCACATACCCTTCTTGATCCTCTTAGCAATACTGTTAAATGTGGTTAACCCATGTGTCTGTCCTGATCATTGCCTATTGCTCCATATATTTATTCGTTTGGCAAGACTAGAAGAATACAGCACGAGCAACCCATTTCTTAAAACGATATACTGTTCAGCGTGTAATGTTTGCCGGCGTAAAAGTTTTGCATAATTCTGCGGGTTTCTTTGACTTTCGTCAGCAGATCATTTCAAGGTCACTTATGAACCTTCTAAGTATGGCCCATGTCACGACTCAAACCAGCGTGTAGACTCAAGATCAAGGGTTGATAAATGCGAATAGCATCATCTGACTTCGCGGAACTGTGTGTGTGTGCAGACTTACCTCAGCGATTGCTGTTAACCTTTACATTTAACACTTTTTTTGGCGTTTCGGGGTATCAACAATAGTCCAAGAGCATAAGATCTATGACACAAGTGCTTTAATTCCAACAAATATACTATCTACATTAATACTTGTATCTTCGTGCTTGCTGCAAGCAGGCTTAAGAACCATACTTTCTTACGCATTTTAGGTCTGGGAGGGAGAGATGTTACAATTTTCCAGGTTCAGGACCAGTTGGTAACTGCGATGCACACTGAGGTAAATGTTTCTGCACGCGTCAGAACAGAAAATGCACCATTTAGTTGACATTGCAGATATTTTCACAAGATGACACCTTCTGCTCCAAGATACCTACAGCGCTGATTTGAAACAGTCTCAACTGAAGATCCTACAGCAGAAGAATGTCAAGGAAAAGAGCGGCTAAATTCCTAAAACGAAGGCAAGATTTCAGTCAGACACGCTCGTGTTTTATGGTTATAATACATGCACATGCACTCGTAACGCCTAAAATAATCCTGAAATCTTGTATGATTTGATTGGACGTGATGCTGTCGCACTGTTCAACTTGAACTAGAATGAAATTTGCTTCTGCTGATGAGCGTATATGCAATTAATTTTATTACTTTTTTCTGACATTCATGGAATTTGAACTGACAGTTGGCTACTTGCAAAAATTACACGAAGAACTTGGAGTTCAATTACTTTGCACGCCGCCCACTGCCCTCATATACGTTCATGAACATCAAAGAAATGAATTTTTGTTTCAAATATTGAGGGGATGACTTGCGTTTAACGTCTTTTAAACGTCGTTTTAGTCATATCAGAACGATGGGAAGGTGATGATGAAAGGCTGTTTGCAGTGGGACCCAGTTTAGTATTGAAAAGATATCCGCCCTCAGCAGGAATCTAACCCAGGACCGCTATCTCAGCAGGCAGGTGTTTAACCGACTCAGCCACCGGGTGCCCTCAAATACTGAGATAAAACACGCCTCGCATTTTTAACGGAACGTACACTTATGAAAGAGTCACAAATTCAGCATTAGCACGTAACTGTTTTTTTTTTTACTCGAGTTATATAGCGAATGGACATTCAGGTCATACAAACGTAACTGAATTGAAGTCCTAATTTGCCTCGGATGGGGTGGAGGATTGGTAAAAGTATGCTTTTTGTGGAAGAGGTCCGTGGCAGGGAAGACCCAACCGCCCGTCCCGCTATTCATATAACGGCCAAACCGAAAAAAAGAATAAGTATTCATATAATGTGAAGTAAATCATAACCAATTTATATCACGATTAAGTACTCCAAATGGCCAGTTGACGACAAGCCTTAGTTGTCATGAATTCTTTCAAATTGACATTACCTAAACATACAGCAGACTACTATTTCTTGTCCTTTCACTGAATAATAATACTAATGAGACAAAGAAGAAGACGAATTCAAAAGGATGGCATACACTGCGCACGTGCCAGTCTTAAATTTGGTACAAAATGATGAATATTTATTCTGTAATTTCAGCGACCTTTGTTTTGGCACTCTGTCGGGTAAATGACACTCAGAGACAAAACATATTATATTCCTCTCTACATACACAGACCTTACATGCTCATCTAGATGTGATTTCTTGTTGAAACTAGATCCAATATATTGCACAGCTTTTTCACGTGTGTTGCTTTTCCATATTTTCACTAGAACCCAAGCAGCTACAGCAGATGAGGCATATCACAACTTCCTCTAAATGTGTTTTGGGTTCCGTTTTAGGCTGTCCTTCCTTACGGAACTAGATTCGCATATTGCGCACTCATTACGCTTACTTAAAGTCTCGTTGTTGCCACTGCTGGAGCTGGTGGTTCCATTTCCCGGTGTACTGAAAACAGCTGGGAAAAAACGTCCAAAGGTTCAACATGAACAAGGGAACCATCCTCTGGATTTATGATCTGGGCTTATCGACTGTCTTTCTCTCTCTCTCTCTCTTTCTCTCTGACAGACAAAGTTAAGTTAGCAAAGTCTTACCTTTAAGAGAAAATCCCAATTTGGAATAGTTATGCTGTGCAGGGAAGCAAGTAGAAAGTTAAAAACTTTGTATCTATATGAGAAGCCATGGAATCTCTTTTACAGCACAATAAAAACAAATCAGCTACAAGAGGAGCACAATTAAAACCCATCGGAACTTATAACTTATAACTTAGTAACAAATCTGATATAAATATGTAAAGATTTCTTATATTCCAGACATCAGAACAAGACACGCACTAGCCAAATCACAAATTTAATAATCCACCTGACTCTACACAATCAAACTGAACACTGAACAACAATTAAGCAAAACCTGGCTTTATATCATAAACAGGGCTCCGCCAGAAGGTTGCATGATTTGCATGAAAAATTCAAAGTTCATGAGTTGGAGGAGTAAAGGAGTCTCTGACGTCATCAGCGGAGACAACGTAGTCTCACCTTTATTACACTGCCCCCTTCCATTTACAGTGAACTCCACTGTTCAAAATACAAAGTGTCATTGGTTGATGAAAACAAGGGTAAAGCCTACCTGGCTTAATTGTCAAATAATCCAAAATTTCAACAAATATCGTATAATCCAAAACATCAATCACTAGACTGATGACACTCATACATAAATTCATCATTAATACTGGCCTGAATGTCTTGCACATAATTTATTGTCCTCCTAAAAGTAAGTGTTACAGTTTGCACTTCTCTCCTAGCCTGAGGCAAGGCCAACGACCGTTCATCAGCATCATTGCCGTCACTGATAATAACCACCTCATTGTCTGTATCACCTGTATCATCCAGACTGAACACATCATCCGCCATGCTCGAATCATCACTGAGCTCCATATTATCACTGATAGAAAGTTCTTCATCCAAAGTTTTCTGTTCATCAGGAATAACATGTTCTTCTTCTGAATCACTTTCATCATATAAATCCGTTTCACTATCGTCACCACTGTAACTAATGTTTACACCCGGCTCATCACTGCCATCACACTGATCGCTATCTCCAGCAATAGTCTTATCACAAGCATCAACACTATTAACCTCACCAACTGCATCAATAACATCCAAATTGTCCACCGCTTCAAATCCCTGCAATTCATCGAAATCACCAAAAATCTCACTTAGGTTTTCATCATCATCACTTACATCCTCTACACCTGACAACTGAGACAACAAGTTTACATTTTCACTACTTGATGGTCCTTCTCGCGAGTTCTTAAGTTCATCCAACGTATCAATTAACTCCAAAACATCATTGTCATCACTAACATCTCTCACCTCCGGCACATAAGGTTCGCGATTATCACCTCTCCTAGCTTTGATGGATTCAACTGTCGCCGTATAATCGTCGCACTGATGAATTCTCGTCAGATGTTTGACCAGATACTCCCTCCGGATGAATTTGGAATCACACTTAAACACTGTGCAGTTCCAGTGCTGTAAGTCATTATGTTTTCTTTAATGTGCCTCACTAAATTCCGCTTATTGGTATAGCTCTTCCCACAAGTGTCACACGAATGCATTCTATCACCACAAAACAAAACGTAACCCTTCTAATATGCCGGCTGCTTCAAAATAAGTCTGCTCTGTCTGAAATCCTTGGTTGAAATGGGTTTGTTACTCACATCTGCACGTGAATTTCGTACTTGCTCCGCCAACTGTTCACTTAACTTTGCACGTGAATCCTGAGGACCGGATGCTTGCTCCGCCAGCCTTGTACACAAATCTGTACCTTGCTCCGCCACAGGTAAGTGTGATTCTCGTGCGCCGTTGGACTGCTCCGCCAACGAAGAAGATTGAGTTGACTGAAAATCACAATGAATGGGACCAGAATACGAATCTCCTTGTGAAGTCAACAGTTCCTGAAAACTTTGATTACCATTTTGCAAATCATTTGAACTGATATTTTGTGCTTCACTATTAGAAATTTCCGCACCAGAATTCACATTTCTATCAGAAAGCACATGTGGCACACCATGATATGAAGGTCCCAGACTGTGTTCACCACTGTTAAAATGTCTGTTGCCACTACTACCGCCACCAAAGTCATCGATATCTGGCAATCTCACATTTTCAATAACACTGTCTTCAATTTCGAAATTTGTCTGCCGATTACCATAATACCTTTAAAAGTTATCGCCATGTACTATAACTGAAGGCGAATTTGGGGAATGCTGTATTCGAAATGAAACATCACACAACTTTTCAGTAATAACCCACGGTCCTGTCCAGTGTCTAGCAATAGTTGCCTTCATTCCTGGCAAACACTGTCTCTGGTTGCGCCAAATCAGATCACCAACCTGATAATTATGCTCTTTCACTCGACAATCGTAGTGCTTTTTTCTGCCTTTCAGAAGCTTTTTGTAAGTGTTCCGTAACTAAGGTATACATAGCTTTCATCTTAGACCTAAGATTTTTCACAAACTCAGTCTCATTTTGTATCGGATCACTTTGCTCCATCACTGGTTCAGTGAACATATCCACTGGTAGTAGCATCTCTTCTCCATAAACAAGCTTATGAGGGCTAATTCCTGTACTGACGTGAGGTGTTGAATTATACGCCATAACAATGAAGTCTAAATGCGTATCCCAATCCTTCTGGTCGTCATTGACATACTTGGAAAGAATACTTTTCAATGACCGGTTCATTCTCTCTTCTAAGCCATCAGAGCTTGGGTGTAACGGAGTTGTTTGAGACTTACTTATTTCTAACATCTTACACAGTTCAGGGAATACTGAACTAACAAATTGTCTACCTTGATCCGAATGAATCTCTCTTGGGCATCCATAATGTTTTATCCAGCCTCGTACGATATGCTCCGCCACTGTTCCTGCACGAATATCACGCAAAGGAAACATAGCAGTCAACTTAGTGAAATAATCACTTATCACTAAAATATAGGAATTCCCACTGTCAGATTTAGGAAATGGGCCTGCTATGTGACACGCAATTCTTTCAAATCTGCTTCCGACAACATATTGTTTGTGCTTCCTCTGAGGATTATTTGCTTCACCACAACGGTAACACGATTTAACATAATCTGTCACAGACTTGCTCATTCCAACCCAATAAAATGACAGATTTTCCAGCGTTTGTCAGTTTCAGAATGTTCCCATTTTATACATAGGAGTTCAATGCACACTGACATAATTTCCTATCTGGCAATCCAGTATTGTATTTCTGGACTTTTATCAGCAAAATTTGACCATGTAGGTTTAGGGGAATCATTGAGTTTTAAATCCAATATGAACTTTAAATCCGGATCACTTTCTTGAATTGCCTTTAGATTTTCCTGTGAAAGTTCAACGTCCGGTCTACTTCTTGGATTCTGTGGTTCCGGTCTATTTGGTATTCTGCCTCGTTTACGCCTCCGCCTGTTTGTTTGTTGTATTCGCTGATGACTGAACGATGTTGTCTCAATTTGTTCTTCCCCGTCACTATCTGTTTCATCGTCTCCTACCGCAAACAGCTTTTGTATATCGAACACTTTATCCTCAATACCACATAATTATGTTGCTAGCAGTCACAATTTCTTCACCGTTAGTAATAACCTCCATGGGCATATGACACTGTCTGCACAAAGCATCTTTTCCTCGCACAACTCTTGAAACAAAATTTGCATTTTTGTGTTTTAAACCTGGTTTATGTATAATGTTGTAATCATACTGACTCAGTTGCTCCAACCATCGATGTACCTTCCCATCAGGTTCCTTGAACTTGCTTAACCAACGCAAAGAGCTGTGGTTGGTTCTGATTGTAAAATGCCTGCCTAACAAATAGTGCTTAAAGGTACTTCGTAAAGAATACAACGGCCAACATTTCCTTTCTAGTTACACAATAAGTTTGCTCCGCTGCACTTAGTACACGACTGGCATAAGATATAACTCTGTCAGCTCCGTCTTGACGTTGCGAAAGTACAGCACCTATTCCTATACAACTAGCATCACAATCTAATACGAATTCTGCACCTTTTTCATCTGGGTATGCTAAAACTGGAGTGGTAACACGTTTAGTTTTCAACGTCAAAAATGCAACTTCGCACTTTCTATTCCACAACCATTTTGTGCCCTTCTTTGTTAAATCATACAGCGGCTTAGCTATGTCCGCGTACAGCGGCTTAGCTATGAATCTACGATAGTAAGACGTAAATCCCAGAAACTGTCTCATTTCTTTAATGCTGTGTGGTCTTGGGATATTTAAAACAGTATCACATTTCGCAGGATCCGATTTTAATCTATTTTCAGAAACCAGATATCCAAGAAATGAAATCTCATGACGAAAAAAAAATCAGCATTTCTTTGCTTTGAGTTTGAGGCCTGCCCTTTGTAACCTTTCCATGACATGTTCTAAATCAAGCAGATGGTTTTCAAACGTTGAAAACATACACTATAATGTCGTCCAAATACAGAACTGCTATATGCCATTTTAAACCCTCAAGCGCTCTTTCTGCAATTATTTAAAAAGTAGCGGGGGCTTTGCAGAGTCCTCACGGCATTGTTCTAAACTGAAACAACCCACCCATTGGAGTAGCAAAGGCTGTCTTGGCTTTATCATTTTCTTCCAATGGATGGTAAGCCGTGTTGCAATCCAAAGTTGAAAACCACTTTGCTCCGCTCGAAGCATCCAAATTATCTTCTATCCTCGGGATAGGATAGGCGTCTTTAACAGTTCTGTCGTTCAAATTCATGTAATCGACACACATCCTCCAAGATCCGTCTTTCTTTTTAACTAAAACCGTTTGAGCTGACCATGGACTATCAGATTGTTCAAAAAGACCCTCTTGCTCTAATTTCTTCACTTCTTTTTCTAAGATATCCCTTTTGAATAGTGGTATCCTCCTAGGTGGATCCTAAATGGTGACTCGTCTGTCAACTTAATTTTATGCGTCCCAAACGTTGTTCTGCCAACTTCACCAGGTTTGGCAAATACATTTTGTTTGTTAATCAAAAACTGTTAGAATTGCTCTT
Source organism: Ctena decussata (assembly GCA_963989385.1). Classification (NCBI taxonomy): domain Eukaryota; kingdom Metazoa; phylum Mollusca; class Bivalvia; order Lucinida; family Lucinidae; genus Ctena; species Ctena decussata. The sequence goes on from OZ022498.1 coordinate 13,893,667, forward strand.
TTTGGTGAATTGACAAGTTCTCACTTCCGCTGCCGTACATCTCCATCAAATGAGATGGCAAAGTCTCATCTCCAACTTCCTTGATATGAGACACAAATTCCTGATCATCTACCTCTACGGGTATTTCCTCCTCTCAACTGTCTTCCGATATCATATACAGGCTGATAAGTCCTTTTAGATTTTTCAGATTCCGTCAAACGTAAACACTCTTCTTTCATAGCACTGGCAACAGCTTCCTGAGTGGTTTTTGAATGTGCGTTTGATAGCTAATCGAAAATCCGTAGATTCATCGCAGTTGTCTAAAAACGTTGTGAGTGATTGTTCTTTGGCTACATCCATATTATAAGGGTAAGCTTTTCGACAAGGATCTTCTATAGCCTGACCAAATTCACGATAAGTTTCATCTTTTCGTTTCCGCCTTAGCTTTGCATCTGCTATAAAACTGTCTTTCATGTTAGCAGGACCGAAACGCTCCTCCAGCTTAGCAAGCAATGAATTCAAATTGCTTTGCTCCGACACAGGCAAACCATGAGCATATGCCTCCGCTTGACCTCGCAAACAACACAGTAATGTTCTTCTCGAATATTCACTATTCCAATTATTCAGTGTACACACATTTTCACAATACCTCCGAAAGTCATGCCAGAAATCTTGGCCTTGACCACTGAATAAACGTCGACATGGAAAATCGCGCCTGTTAGGATTTCCAGTCTCTGTACAAGTAGAAGACTTGTCCAAATGCTGCTCTCTAGTATTCCCGGGATCAACATTGCACTTGGACTGTCGACTATGAGGTATAGGAGAAAGAACATTCTGGGAAAGCTGATGCGAACGCCGATCCGGCCAGAACTTAGTGACACATATAGATATCACAAAGACACAGAACAAAACCAAGTAAATCCAATAATCACTGAAATTCACGATTTTCCACATTTCTTCAAACTTATTCTTCAACCTCCTCACTTTTTCTGTCCCAAGCTGTATGCTTAGTATAGCAATCACCACAGAAATCCAAACGAACAGAAACTAAGCCCACCTATTACTCCAATGAATTGATACTGTAGGTGTTGGTGGTTCAGCAGCCACCGGAGTGCTAACCCTAACATCATTCGTAAAATCAGGCGGGGAAAAATGATTGGCCAATGCCCGAATTATCGCTGGGACTAATTTGTCCTGGCGAATTTATATCCAATGAATGTCCATGCTCTGCTGGTGTTCTTGGTAGATCCTTTGAATCGTGCATGTTGCCTGAATCACTTGGCTCACACAATCTCATTAGATTAAAGAAATCCCACTTCTGACACCAATGTAAATTTTTCTTATATTCCAGACATCAGAACAAGAAACGCACTAGCCAAACCACAGATTTAATAATCCACCTGACTCTACACAATCAAACTGAACACTGAACAACAATTAAGCAAAACCTTGCTTTATATAATAAACAGGGCTCCGCCAGAAGGTTGCATGATTTGCATGAAAAATTCCAAGTTCATGAGTTGGAGGAGTAACGGAGTCTCTGATGTCATCAGCGGAGACAACGTAGTCTCACCTTTATTACAAATATTATTTAAAAGATATGTTTAAGCTTCATACAATTTTGGACACAAACACAGTTTATATCGGTTGTTCAGAAGTAAAGAAAGCGTTTCTTTTGTTTTATTTTATTCTATCCCGTAACCTTGCAAGATCGTCGGGGCACCACAGATGACTTCGAAACAATCCCTTTTTATTTTCATCTTGCCCTGTTTTCAGCTGCCCTAGTTAAGCTGGCAAAGTCCATCCCTGTCCACTCTTTAATGCTGTCTCCCCGACTCCTCTTCTGTCTACCCATTATTCCTTTCACTGTGCCCTGTAGAATCGTCTTTCCTAAAGCAGAAGGTAGAAGACCTTGCGACGAGGCCAAACTACCTTAGTTTCCATTTCTTGACCATGATCAAGAGTTCATCGTATTCTCCATGACTGCTTGGATTTTTCTGTGAATTTCGGCATTAGTAAATGGTCCTTGTACGAACTATTCAATAACCCTTTGGTAGAATCTCATCTCAAAGGCCTGCGTTCTTTTCTCTAACTCTGCTGTCAATGTCAATGATTCACAGGCATACAGAAATATGGAAACGACAAGGGAGCACATCGGTTTCACTTTTGATCCAAGGGATATGTTGTTTCTTTCATTACAGGCACGAAAGGCGATCCTTCCTTTTGAAAAATCCCGTTTTTCTGTCAATAAATTATGTGGCAAAGAGGCATAAGGTGTCGAAAAATCATGCTGACAAACTGGTCGCGCGGAATCCTCTCAACTTCAATTTATTAATTACCTCACCAGCCTTTTTAATAGACCCATAGGAGCCCCGGTAGCTCAGTAGGTTAAGCGCTGACAAGAATCCTCAGTCTCACTGTCACGTATCAAGGGCTAGGGTTTTTTACCTATTTGAAACGTACCAAAACGTAATGAATACGTATTTTATACAGATATATACAGCTAGATATGTAGCCTAACAACTTTTGAATTGAAAATTCAGCTTAAACTTCAGTGATATATGTTGTTGTACTGGCAAGCATATGGTTGGTAAAGAGTTTTACAAATACAGATCTCTATTTTTAATTTCTAATTTGAATACACGATTTTGCTTTATTGTCCGCTAAGAAGCTTACATGCATACCAACCTGTCGTGTATTTGGTTACTGGGTAACCGTACATCTTTCGTTTAAGGTTTAAGAGTTTGATATAAATCGATAGACAACATATTTTCTTAATTTATTCAAAATATAAATAAAACTAAATTAAAGCTGGGATTTATGAAAGTTTATCAATATGCAGACTAATACTATACATATTCTTTTAGTTCACAGATAGTCGACTTTCAGTTTTTTTCAATATCAGCATTATACAAATGTACGTAGAAGAATAACTGATAGTCACCTAAACGAAGAAGCAAACATTTTAAATGAAACAAACTGTTGCTTACATGTACTTTGCTTTCTTCCATTTAAATGAAAAAAAATGCTCACTTTGCTTTTGTATGCATTTTTTGGTAGTTGTATGTTTTGCGTAAGTGTCTTGTTCTGTTTAACGCTGTTACAGTCCTTCATTGAAATTGGCTCTTCATTCCTGGTAAATTTGTGGATGGTAACTCGGCCAAGCCTTGCGATTGGCTAAACAATTGCCGTTGGGAAAGAGGCATGTAAAAATGCATATCAAAGCCATTAAATAGCAGTACTTTTCATCTTAGGACCAAAGAAAAGTTACTTAAATGCAGAGGCAATTGTTCTGGATCTGCACTGTTTACTCAGAGTTATCTGTAAGAATATTTATAACTTTTACGTAAATATCGTAACAAAGTAACATTTACATGTAGTAGATAGTCATCATGGCTCTTAGTCTAGCCACTGACTTAATATACAACAGGCATTGTTATCAATTAATGCGGCAGCTTTAAAGTAAATCCTATTTGTTACGTACGGTAAAGAAATGTCCCTACACTGAAAATGTGAATGTTGTTTATTTTTTCCATTTTGTCCTTGCGACTTGTACTACAGAAAACTAGTAAATATTTTTTCATTTAATTTTTTGTTCGATATTCAGAACGTATGGCATGCTTTTCGCTATTTGTCCATGTATATACCTGTAAATGTAAATTCACAATTTAGCACTTTGCATCCAACCGACCAAACACGCATAGGTTGATTTCAAGTAAAACGACTCTTTGAAGTAGTGTCTCATTGAGATGCAGTCTTCGCTGCCCACTATCACCCAGAAAAAACGATAGACAAACTGCCTTCATGTCCTGAAATAGCATTTTTTTCTGGCAAGTCACGTTGATATAATGGAGCTGCTAAACAAGCTTATCTGGTATTGTCCGATAAACAACTAGCATGTATGCTGCAAAGATGGGTCGTGCAAGTGGAAGTCCTCGGGTACAGGCGCCTTTTGAACTCTACATTTTGTCTTGTCCGAGCGATGACCATGAACAATTCAAATGCTTATGTTATACCAGATATGCCACATTCTTAAAGCACAACCCACACAAGAAACCGGAAGAAAAAGGAAGCTACCTAAATGCCAAAACATAAACAAACAGAGAAATCAATCATTTGAGAATAAATCATATGTTTAAGAAAATTACACTGATTTTCAGGTAGCGGCTCATTTATAATCCTCGAATTAGTGCGATGTAGATGACGCAATAGATTTGTTGCAAAAGCAGCTATGGATTTACCAACTATTGTGCGTAGTACCGTGGCAAAATGGTGTCTCGATGACATCACTTTAACACAAGTGTGAATATGGTAACAGATCTATGACGTCATTGGTACAGGAGCATGGCAAACAGTGTATGCCATGCTCCGACAATTTTTCAAAGGCATTACAAACTGAATTCTTTCAACAGAAACTTAAGATTTTCTAAACAAATAATTACTCTCAAGCATTTAATTCCGTGTTAACAGTGGAAGTTTCGGCAACAGACACAGGGGTGGAAGGGTGGTGCGGTGATGCGGGGTATAACTTCCAGTGCCAAAGCGTTTACTGATTTGGAATGATAGTAGGGCAAGGGCCTACTGTGCTTGCTGACGGTGCGGGTGGGGGTTGTTTGGACATTTTTTCTCTCGTCTATCATTTTTCCCTCTTTTTGGGAGACGGCCCGATATAGACTGAAATACTGTCTCAAAGGGCCGTTAGACCTTAATCAATGAACCAATCGACAACAGACACACTGCGTCTAACACGGAAAAAACGATAATCAATACTACACACATTAAAAAGTTATAAAATTTGCCACAGCAAGTGACTAACAACAATGTGGCAATTTTGTCATGTGATATTCAGATCATCCGGCCCAGATCAGCCGGCTCATTTACATACGGTAATCAGGGACTTCACTGTTGGCTCTATGGCAATATACTCGTATATAATTATAGCCAAGAATCCAGGATAATTCCACTCAATATTTTCAACAAGGAGGGGGGGGGGGCTAGTTATATTATTAGCCCGCTTATCCGTCACTATAGCTCATGATGTTATCGCTACACGGACAATTTTACCTGTTCATTATAAAGTTGTGCTGCTTTTGACTGTACACTTTTTCGAATTAGTCTGGGAGAACAGCACGTAGCATGTGAGCGAAGAAGGCAAAGCTACCAGGTTACTCTTACACAACGACGTGATCACAGTGCTAGACAGTATTTATCAAACTGAGCAAGAAGACACCAAAGATGTAGCACAGAAAGGCCCAATTGCGACGGTGCATATGAGCCGCAACATGGGAAAACCACCAAAGTGGCATGTACTCTAAGCAAAGACTCAGATCAGCCTGGGCATCTGCTCAGCTTGATCATTTTGGCTGTGCGCTAAAAGGGTAGCTTAGTGTCTTCGCTACCTTCATGCAGACAGCCAAGACTTCTGATCAGACTGGGCGAATGTCCAGGCTGATCTGAGACTTTTCTGGCGCACATGCCACTTTGTTGACTTTTGTCGTATCACGGCTCATATTATGATTTAGTATGCAGTAAATTGTAAATAGTGATACTATTCAAATATACTTTGATATGCTTCACTATTGCAATTTCACCGCTGCTGAACTGTTTTTGTAAATCAACTATCATGTGACAAATCTCTCCTTAAAAGGATTAATAAGCACTCAAAGACGCCATGACACCATCGATTTGAGAAGCTAGAATTAACAGTAAACAGTTGGTGCACCATTTAAAGAAACAGATGCAAATGATGTGTAATCAATGTTTGTTAAAATCATAGTTTAAAATCGGTGAAATATGGATGCGTTTCGTGTTCATGTGAGCGACAATTACGACTCACAGTGATGGATCCGGCATCTTCGAGATATTCGCAGACCTACGCTCAGGAACACACATTTTGCCTCATTTATCTAAATATATATAGATATAGTTTTTTTTTTTTTTCTTTACTTCTTAGGCTGGAGGACAATATCAAAGAAAAGCTTGGGATGAACTGTTCCAGCACAACTTGGGCAACCAAAAGGATCATGTGAAAAGCTATGGCTTCAAAGCATCTTTGGTGACACAGATGCCATGCAAGGGTATAGGGAAGGAGTAGACTAGACTAAAAATTGCGATTACAAGTTACAAATAATATACTATATGTAGGTTTGTTCTTGTATCTGCATATATATAGGCCCAAGTTCATCATATAATATAAAAAAAACAGGTGCTAAAGATGCATGGGTATACCTCTGTTTTTTGTTGTTGTTTTTTGTTTGCAAGATTTTACTATAAGAAAACTTTCATGACTCTCTGTTTTCTTTCTTCAAGGGCAAAATCCTTCCACAAGGGAGTCTATTTCTGTTCTCCTGGAGAACCAATACTTTCCTTTCACAGTAGAATCCCATTAAGAGGGAAAGCAAACCTAAATCCCTGACAGTTCACCAGTTCACCTTGAGTGTTAGACCAGTGACTATTGATGCTGTCTTGTGTACAATAACTCTGCATAATTAAATTCAGTTCCAAATAATACGCATTTTTTCGGGTTCAAATTTGCACAAGGCCTAAAACTAAGTTTCTGTTTATTGGTTTATTTGTACGTTTTAATGTGCTTTATTGCTGGCCAGTTTAGGACACCACAGTGAAAAAGCAACATTAACTGAACATCATGCTTGCTCGATATTATTCTTTTTGCCATTTTCTGTTACAGACCTATATAAGTATTCTGTCGATGTATCCAGTGGGCTCTGTTTTAGGTGAATGTGTATATCGCCACTTCTCCTTTTCAGCGGGGAACTACTTTTGTAATGTTGCTTTCCTGGACGACGAAGCGCTTTCAAAAGAGGGTATACTCGTAAAAAAAGAAAGTGCTTCATGGGAAGTAAACTCTTTTCTTAAAAACTGACCCTCATAGAGAAAAGAAGATGAAACTTAATTTGTGGCCTTTTCTTGGAAACATTATCTTTGGTTGCATGATACTTTGTGATTGTAGCCTATTCATACTTGTAATGCGCCTAGCTATAATATCCAAACTGCCCCATGCTTAAAAGAGATAAAGATTCCTGATATCATAAAACCACAACGAATTTTTCTAGTCCTCTATATAAAAAGCTGCTTTTAAAAGATTAATTCTACATCGTGTATTATTTCAGAGTTTAAAAGTATTATCCTGTTATCATGGGCTTGTCTTGAAAACCAGTCAGATTAATTTTGATAAGAATGCAGCTGCTGTTAATGTATCGTAGGCATGCAAGAATAGTACTGCAGCAAGACAACATGGATTGCGTACGTCATTTTTGTTGATTTCATGCATGCAAGCAAGCAATTTCAGTGACAAAACAACGTTGAAAATCAAACTTTAAACGTAGTTGTACATGTAAATATCAAACAGAATTTGCATGATAATTCCACCGAGATGTTAGATTGATCATATCTTTAATAAACAAAAACAGGAAAATTTATATTTGTAGCAAACTGTTTTATTCACCTCATATTGACTTGCACTTTACATGTATCACTTTAATTATTGTGCGTCGTGTAAAAAGGTACCGTACAGTATGTGAAATACGGAGACGCACATAAGCTACCCGAAATGAGTATTCTGTGTTCGCATGATATTATTATACGATTTATGAACCAAGAAAATAGTAGTGGAGACTTTAACTGGCTTGTACAATTGTGACTTATAAGATTCTTAACTGAATACACGTAAGATCATTTTACTTCAATAAGGCTGATTATACATCTATAAATATTAAATGAATACAAATCAACAATAAAAAAACGAGGAACAACGTTTCCGGTATTTCCCGATACCGGCACGCAATATGAAAACTGCACCATTTCTTTAGACCAATAAAGCTTGTTTGCGATTGTATTACAAATCTTAGGCGTTATTGCTGTTCTGAATTGTCAACGTCGGATGACGTCAGAATCGATGGCGTATTTTGTTCATAAAGTCGCGCCAAATATGATGTCATGCAAAATCAGAATAAACTTATGGAATCTAAATTCGTCATTGTAGCTTCAAAATTGATTTATTTTGAATAAAAGCATAGTAAACGACTACGTAATACCCCCACTGCAGTCCCTTAAGTTTATAGATTCTTTTCTTTTTTCATGATTTCATATGTGTATATTGCTCCGGGACAGGAATGGGTTAAACCTCATTATGATAAAAATTTTACCATCACTGGCAGGTTTTATTGTTCTGACTATATGTTGTACATTTCATAAAAATCCTGTTCAATTCTAAACTTATATTGATTTTTCACAATCTGATACATGTATTTAGCCCTGTGATAAGAACTGATAATCACTGAGGGATAAATTTTTATCATAATAGGCTGCTTATATTACTTTGATAATTTGCTGCAAATTTCAGGAAAATCCCTTTCAACTCTAATTTCAGGAAATGACTTTATATATAAGCATTTTCCTTACTGTCGAATCCTGATACTTTGGAAATTGTATTGTAATATATGTATGTAATTTAAAGATAATAAAATATCATTTAAACCAGCTCTAATTTTGTATAGAATTATCCCCATGGCAGGGACAAATAACCCAGTTGGACAAAATTTTGGTTGTAAAAAAAAGGTATTGTTCTTTTCATCTTTTAATCCGGCAGCCAATATATATTGCAAAATTGTGTAAAAGAACCATGAAGAAAAATAGGCACAATGAAATATCACATCACACCCACGACACCAAACGGAAAGTGGAAACACGAACGAATAACACCTGGAGGAAACTTCATGATACGAATACCGATGTTTAATAGATCTTAAATGCAAACAGAGATAAATAGCCCACCCACTAAGATTTTGCAGTTTGTTATTTATTTCAGCTGTGGTATTGAGATCTTGTTTAATTTATAACTTTTCAGTATGCTAATGTGCAGGTGTGTATTGAAATTTTATCAGTTTGACAAAATTTCAATACGCGCGGGCGTATTTCCGTATCGTCAGCTACGCCTTTATGACAATACGAGCGGAGAACACAACGAATGATATGTGGTCACAAAGCTAGCATTAATAAAACATTTAAATCAAGCATACACAAAATCTACCCAGTTTCTATTTCTACCCCCAAGGAAATTATAGCAGCAACTTTAAATTTACCCAGTATTTCATACCCCATTGCATAGTACACATTTTCAGTTGCATTCTTTGCATTTGTCACGCACCCTAAAATTTTGTTCAGTATTTTAAATAGTTCACGAGCCCTAGCTAACCGATAAACTGAAAATATTGGAAAAAAAGTATTTGTATAAAATAAAAGCATACGTCATCTGTCATTTCTATTGCCACTTTACTGCATTTTGGTTAATGGATCCTGGCAGGTCGGTCATATTCAGCTATTAGTTTGATCATCACGTAGGATTAATACCAAGTATATGATCATTGGACGACTACACGCATTACCCTTGCAAGAAATGCGGCTTATTCTGCACGTCCGTTTGAATTTAAGGTATGGCACAAGAGAAAACGGTTCATGGGTATATAAGAACATTGAGGACATATTTCAAAAGTCATGTTAATCTAAACAAGCTAATGAGTAAATTGCTATGTAGTTTCTACTACCTGACACTTTAAGGCATTGGCCAGTCACTGGAATTTGTGGATCCAAATAGTCTACAATTTATCAAGTCTATATGAGCCGCAGACAGCGCAGACTCAGATCAGTCTGGGCATCCATCCAGTCTGATCAGAATCTTTATTAAGCGCTTAAATGGTAGCTAAGGATCTAAGCTACCTCCATGCGGACAGCAAAGACTCTGATCAGACTGGGCGGATGCCCAGGCTGATCTGAGTCTGCGCTGGGCGCACAACCACATTGTTGGTTTTGTCGTGTTGCGGCTCATATTTGATCGTATTTTTCATATCTTTATAAATTTACAATGCATAACAAACCGAATGAACAGCTCTTTCTTAGTTAAATGGTCATTCAGCTACCCTAATTAAAAACACCACCCACACAACAGGTTAACGATCCACCCACATGAACAACAAGAACAAGTAACAGTAACGTATATTTATACCCTTGCACAAAGAAGTTGTGGAGGGGATATAGGATCTGTCTCGTACATACGTATGCGTGTAAATATGTGCGTTTGTACATATGCGTATTCACGTTTTGTCATAGCTATAGCACCATCCTTTATTCATCGATTTCGATATAACTTCACATATATATTGGGTACGACAACCCAAACGAGTTTGGTTTTTAGGTTGGTGGGTTAAGGTCAATGTCACAGTTGCTGTTTTGAGAAAACAGCATTTAATCGCTCTAGCTCCTTATTTATGGACAAAGTTTTATTGAACAGTCAAATGTTTACTATGAGAATATCTTGAATACATATGTGGTTTAGCGTTGCAGGTCAAAGGTTAAGGTGACAGTGGCTACTTTACCGTGACGATTTTATTCTACCATTTTGAGTTCAAAGTCACAGGTACAGTTGCTATTTTCGGGAGAAAAGCTTTGTCATCGCTCTAGCGCCTATATCTATAAACTGATTTTAAAATAATTTCACACAAATATTTAGTACGACATTATTGTGAATAACTATGCGTTTCAGCATTGTAGGTCTAAGGGCAATAACACATTAACTGTTGCTGTTGTTTTTGGAAAATTTTGTCATTGCTCTTACGCATTTATTTATAATTAGATTTGAATATGGCATCATCAAAATGTTTAATATGACACTATCTTTGACAAAATTGATTTCCAGCATTTTAAGGTCAAGGCCAGGGTTACAGTTTCTAATTTTAGAACAAAAACTGTAATCGCTTTATTAGCCTCATTTATAGATCGACTTTAATATAACTTTACACAACTGTTTAATAAGAAAATATTGTAGACACTTTCTTTTTTCAGTGTTCTAGGGTCAAGGACATATTTGGGGAAAAAAAACTTTGCAATCACTGGATCTCCTAAAGGTATCAACCGAATCTATTATAACTTCATGTAAATGTTAAATATGACAAAGGTCGTACTATCATCGATGCGACGTCATCACGTCGCACCGACATCAGTCAGACGTCATTTTGACGTCACGTGCCCGCTGAGAAAGGCTGAGCAAGAGACATGTTTTCACATTTGTAGCCGCACAGTCTAATCAGTATAGTTGTTTTTGCCTTTCTAGAAGTGTGCATGGTCAAAGACTATTCATGAGAGCACATAAACTTTAAAATGTATGAGTGCACTTCTCTTTTTTCGCCATTTTGTCAGGAAACAACTTCCTTGCATTCATGTTTGCTTCTCGTGGTGACAAATCCAACCAAACTGGGGCTTTTTTTCTGGTTTCGTCACCAGATATTGTCAGGGTCACTGACGAGGCTTTATTAGCCGAAACTACGTAGTCTGGCCCATATTCCTACTTCTGTATGTATTATCTGCTTTTGAAGGAACTTTTTTAGATTTTAATTGTACCTCACTGCAGATGGTGTTGTGCCGTGTGGCGGCCGTAAAACGTCTCCCCGCACATCATCCATAGTGCAGATTATATTTTATTTACATCCTTTGAGATCAGAGGATAGGTTCCGAGAAATCTAAAATTTGAGATCGATTTAGACCACTATTAAGATGATCATCTTTTATATTATTTGGATCCTTTTGAAATCAATCAGTCTTTGAATCGACTGCCAACTTAAAATTAAGAAATTACAGTATGCTTTTTTCTGGTTTCGTCATCAGATATCGTCAGGGTCACTGACGAGGCTTTATTAGCCGAAACTACGTAGTCTGGCCCATATAATACCTACTTCTGTATGTATTCTCTGCTCTTGAAGGAACTTTTATTCTTACAGAAGTTCAAGACAAGGCACATTGAGAGGAGCCCAGACTGAAACTAAGCAGCGACACGACAAAACCAACAATGTGGCATGTGCGCTCAGCGAAGACTCAGATCAGCCTTAGCATCCGCCCAGTCTGATCAGAGTCTTGGCTGTCCGCACGGAGGTAGCTTAAGCCCTTAGCTATCATTTAAGCGCAAAGCGAAGGTTCCACTCAGACCAGGCGGAAGCCCAGAGTGATCGGAGTCTTCGCTGGCGCACATGTCACTTTGTTGGTTTTGTCGTGTCGCGGTTCAAAAAGCGAAGTTGCTTCTGCTGAGGGTGTATCAATTCACCTTAGCAACGCCACGAGAATACACGGATCCTAGTTTTTGTTGTTAGTTTTGTTTCTCACGCTGTGTCTTGGTTGATTCAAAATGATTGATAAACCTCTTATTCTCACTCTCCATGACATTTGCAGATTGCATAAGAGTAATGATTGCATTTAGAGCTTAAATATAATACCATAAATCACATTGCAATTGGGAATTTTTAACAATTATTGTTAATCACATCGATATTTGAGCAAATAGGTTTTATAGCCGGGATTATTATCGAACAGTCTACTGACAAAGTCGCATAGAGACGCAGATCCGATGTGGGACTTTATTTTTCGTTTATGCATCAAGTTCTGTCCCGATTCACGGGGTCCACGACTAAACCTGTCTCGTAAACGGATCAATGCTTAATGTGTAGTTTTTGTTGCTGTATTTGCGTTATTCGTTGTATGTTATACGTAAGCCAACGTGAAAAGTTTACGAGAAAATAGAAAATATCTAGGAACCTTTCTCATAGTTCCTGGCGGATCTCAGAAGAAATTGTTGAAAATGTAGATATCCAACGAACTGATCGCTTCACATAGTACTCTATAAAAACGTAACAATCTAACACCTTTGTATATTTATGTGTTTCTTAGCGCTGGCATTAGCAGATTCTCTTTCCTCTTTCTCTTTTCAGTTTTTTTTTTTATTATTGTCAGCGCTCTTTGATTCAAATTGACCAGAACATAAAATGTGATCAAGTTAAAAGTATGGGAAGGCGTTTTATGTTCGTCGCATGGAATAACGCATTTACTTTAGTGAAGGTAAATCAATTCCGAAAATAAAATCAACAAAACGACAGACAAACAAACGGGACGAAAGTACAACAGGAGACTCTAACAACAGTTTTCTGAATGCGTTGACCGTTGTTTAAATCGCGATCGTTATTCAACATCGGTTAGTGTAAGAACAAACATTAAGTAAATTGTGAATCAAGCGAAAGAGCAGCAGCATCTTGTCTCCTGGCAACGTGAAATTTGCTTTTGCCGACGTGTCGAACGACACGCATGTAAAGGCATAGCTGCTGCAGTAATTCATAATAATGATCAGCTGACTACCGTAAATGTCACTTAACACTAAAATGGATTTATAAATATGGCAAATTTCATAAATAGACGAAATCTGTGCGTCTACAACGTGTACTTTCTCTAGACGATTTAACGGGTCAGTGACAGACATAACTGTAACATCTCAAAGACCTGTGACTCTTGTATTGAGTACACATGACAATATAACGGTAGAGAGATGTAATCAGTAGCCGGAAGTGTCAATCAATTTCTGCGCTTGAAAAGATGTTTAGCTGCTTTGACTAGCTATCAAATTCGGATCTGCTACCTGTATTAGATTAATGTGTTGAAAATCAAACCTATTAATTTTTGTCGATGGTGGATGAATCACGATTTTACGCCCTTTTTAACATGATTTCAGCAATATCAGGGCGATGGGTTGGTGATAATGAAAGGCTGTTTATGACAGAAAAGATACCTGCTTCCAACGCGTCTCGAGCCCGGGATTCATGTACGAATGCAGAGTCTAATCCCAGACTGGGCAGCTCGCTAATTTCCCATCGTCCCTTTTACCGACGCGTGAAAGGGCGTTAGGGCATATGTGGGCATTGGTGACTCGGACAAACCTGTGTTTTGTGCACAACAGCTAAAGCATTACTGTTAGCCTGACGACTCTCACGTGTGTTACCGGGGTGGTTGGGTGATGCGATGGTGCTGGGTATAACTTCCAATTCCATGGTGTCCTACTGATTTGGATAATGGTGGGGCAAGGGCCTACTGTGCTTGCAGTAGGTGCGGGTGGGACTGTTTGGACATTTTTCTCACGCTATCACATCTCTCTTCTTTCTTCCTCTCTTTCGGAGACGGCCCGATATAGACGGAAATACTGTCTAAAAGGGCCGTTAAACTCAAAACAACCAACCAACGTGTGTTACCAGAGTTACAGACTTTTGGACTGCACAGTTTTCTAGTGATTTGTGTGTCACGCCGTAGTCCATTTGTTAGAGCGCATAGCTATTGCACAGAAAGTCGCGGCTTCAAACCCGGCCCGGCCAACAATTGAAAAAATTTGTCAACCCTGAGTAAAAAAATAACCTCTTGATGCATGACTACATGCAGCTAAACTGATGACTTCGACTATGGACAACACACTCGCGATATGATAGGCCTCGCCTGAAAATGCAAGCTATGCCATCACGGTATGCATCCCGGCGTTCACATCTGTGTAAAGTGATCAAACTGAACCCTCACTTTTATTCCCCAGTATCAGATTATCTAAGCAATCAGACGGCGCGGAAGCGCTGGCTGATCTTTACCTTCCCTATTCCCCCATTCGTTTTAACGTTCAGTTTCAGGTGATGTTATTCCCAATGTTGCATCGTCTTATTTATTATGGTTTCTTTACACTAACGTGAACAGCTCTTTCCCAAATAGGCGGTCATCAAAAACAACAGTAACATTTAATTTTACCCATTTTCTATTATAAATCACACACATACAGAGAGAGAGAGAGAGAGAGAGAGAGAGAGAGAGAGAGAGAGCAAAGTGGGAAGCTTTACAGGTGACCATATTGCTAGAAGACCACAGACAAGCGGACCTAAGAACACGTAAAATTGAAGAACCACAACGGAAGTACCGCCTTGGAACGGTCAGTAAATGTTCTTTGCACACAACAAAAGAACTAGACTTCAAATCCATTTGGGAAGAACCGTATTGTCTGGATCCACATTATTTGGCCAGTTTGTTTTGGTTAAGAGTTGATCTTATAATGTATTTTGTACGGCCTTTTGTTATTGCTGAAATTCTTCTGAGAGGAATTTGATATCACCTGTACCCATACCGAAAAATTTCACTTTTGTTCCGGCTCATCCATCTTGTTTCTTCGCTACAAGGACTCTCGTCGCTGTTACGTTAGTTCGAATTAGTTCATAATTGATGTCACGAGAAAGACGATTGTGCGACATCAACGAACGGCAGGGACTCGGCTAAGCCTGTACCTGCCCAAAGCTGATTTTTAGGCTGTTCATTCAAACAAAAAATACGTTTGAACTGGTACATATACGATTTCTTTTCAATCAGTTTGCATCATATGCAATTATTTGATACTTGAAATGTATCGTATTACGAAACATTTGGGGTAATAAATAACTAACTAAATACACAAAAAGTGAGCTAATAGGTAATAAATTAGTGATAAAAGTCCAGTCAGCTTCTTACGGTTGAACACATTAATATATGTATAACATTGACAGGTCAATTATGTAAAATGACCTTCTGATACTTAAGAGGGATTTCGGCCATATGCCACACAAAAAACTGCAGACAACTAAGCTATGATTAATGAATAATTAATTCTAAACACGAAAAGTGATCACGCGTTGCATTTTTGTATACATAGAGTACCTAGCAGTACAATCTTATGGTGCCAGAACAAAATAGCTAAATTGGGATTATACGTTACAAGACAGACATAACACTTTGTTCAGAATGGATGAAGCTAATAAATTTCATTATTCAAGCGCAAATATTCTGCTAATTTTCACTCCATGAACTGAATTAAGTTGGTTTTAAACTCATACAACACGCAAACTATTTCGGATTACAAACAATGTAAGTATAATCAAGGGAGTGCATTAGGACATGTGCGAACAGCGAAGACTCAGATAATCCAGTCTTGTCAGCGTTACTCATGTCCTCATTTGAGAGTCAAGAAAAATGTAGAGCAAATTTGAGTCGGCTATGTCAGTCTCAGCTTTATATTTTTCGTCGCGCTGCTCAGATACTGATACATTTGAGCCGCGACACGAGAAAACCAACAATGTGGTTGTGCGCCAAGCGCAGACTCCGATCAGCCTGGGTATCCCCCCAGTCCGATCAGACTCTTTGTTTAGGGCTTGAAGGATAGGCAAGGGTCTAAGCTACCGCCATGCGGACAGCGAAGACTCTGATCAGACTGGGCGGATGCCCAGGCTGATCTGAGTCTGCGCTGGCCGCACAACCACATTGTTGGTTTTCTCGTGTCGCGGCTCATTTGTACTTCGACACATTTTTTTTTCGTTTGGCAAGATTAACAACCCCTTAATATTTTGTCCCGGTTCACGCTTGAGCTTGGGGCTCCCATTATCATGAAATACGAGCATTTTTCACCACCATTTGAAATAAGTTATAGCTACAAGAAAAGAGGAAAATTCGAACCAACTTTACATAGTTATGCCGTAGATATATTTTCATTCGCAGTATTGTGATCCTTACTACATGCAGAGATATGCACACTGTCAAGTTCCCAGCAGACACATAACGTTGAAACACAGTCGTATTGATATCAATGTAACTTTTCATGGCCCCGAGGTTATAAAACTTGAGTATATTCTCAAACTCAAAATAAAGCACACTGACTGGCTGCTTCCGAGCATGTAATAAAGCACACTGATTGACTGCTTCCGAGCACATGCTCGGAAGCAGCCAGTCAGTGTGCTTTATTTTGAGTTTGAGATTATTCTCAAGATTTATAACCTCGAACCCTGACGTTGTAGTGACGTTGATATGACGCTGTTTCGATATTTCTTGCCTGCTGGGTTACGTCCTGGGCCAGGTGGTTCAAAGCGTCCCGGTAACATCAAGAGTGTTGCTCCAAAAAGAAAAAAATGTGAATAACTTTTGAAAAGCTTGTCAGATTTTTTTCATCAAGAGCAGCAACGTTTTTTCGAAGGCCTATCATATATTTGCAAATCTTACGCCTCGTTCACCAACGCCATCGTTGGTTTTCAACAATCGGACCCTGGAGAAATGATGCCACCAGCCTACTATAGACGACAGTCATAGCCAACCCATTATTTAATGATATGTTCTGTACTTCGAAACAATATATGAATACTGAGTACACAGCTTGGTGGCATTTTTGGCCCTTCTGCACAGTTATTAAGTAGTTTTGGTAAAACAACAACAACAAAAAAAAAACAAAAAAAACCCAGCAACAATAACAATACCATCATCCCTGCCTATTGCGACCTTGACTTTGTTAGTGTCTCAGCAGAAGATGCACAGAAAACAAAGGTCGCAGAAAGAGTTCCATTGAGTCGGTAAATAGCTATACATAGCTAATGTTTCACTGTTATAACATGTCCGACTATAAATAAAATTTGTATTGTATTGTATCAAACAAACAAATGAATTTTTAAACTATGGATCAATGCTCCAGATAAGAAGAGGTAATAGGGATAATCGAGGGATAATTATCCTCCGTTCTCCGCAAAAGCATGTGTTGTGACCTCTCAGTAGAACCGTCTCTGCGAGACGATTCTAACGAGGGGTCAAAATGACTCGGCGAGGGTCACAACGTATTTTTATTGATAAATACGAAAAAAATCTCAGAATTATCGAATTATTTTAAAATGTTGTCTGACTCAAAGTACATTGTTTGACTCAGCGTACATTTTCCTGCCAAAAGTTCCGACGGTCATGTCTCTTACGAGACAGCAGATTGACGGTTTGTGTGGTTTACAGGTCAAGTTCTGCCGCTATGATAAGATCATATTCACTCATGATCGGTTTCCACAGCTTTTTATCCACGAGTTGGTTTTCAACACCCAAATGTGGGCATACAAGTTAAACAATGCCAGGACGAAAATGGAGACTACACTAAAAGGCAAGAATTCGCCAGGAAAGCAACTTCTATTCTTCAAAAAGATGATCCTTTTGAGAAGAATACCGAAACGAAACTACGTCAATGGCGTACTCCTGCACTGTCTGAGGTTGAACAGAGCCTTCGTTGTTCGCATTTTTGCCAACAGCAAAACTTCATATCAGACTTGAGTGAATGCTCAGGCTGAGTTCATTCTTCGCAGTTTGCACACTTATCCCAAATAGCTGTTTTCGGCGAAGTTAAGCCCCAGTGATGTATGCAAAACGGTGCTCATGTCATACATGTACACAACAAAAACAGACTCAGTTATATAAGCCTGCGCAGCGGCACAGTCTGATTAGAACTCTGTCGTCCATACACACCATGTATGGTTTTTGATGAACTGAAGGCTATATGCAAAGCTATGGTCAGACAGCACTGATCCAGACTGGTTTGAGTCTTGTGTGTTAGCAGATACGTTAAGCACCCATTTTGCTTGTTGCAGCTCAGTTTATATCGGACGGTAACAGGACAATGCACAAGACGTGCTTTGGTATGGATTTAACTGCTCTTGCAAGAGTATTTCTCATACATCTAGTCCATCGGTAGGCACGGGAGAAAACTGATCTTCTGGTAGCGGAACAGGTCCACCAGAAGCACGACGTCAAAATGACATCATACCAACGTCGTTGTGACATTGCGACGTCACATCGACGTCGGGATGACGTCAATTGGACGCTATGTGCCAGCTGGGGGGGGGGGGGGGGGGGGGGCATTTCGACGACACACGGGCGAGACTCGCATCACTACACTTTACCACTAAGCCGAGGGCTCGCTGACAAGACAGAAGAGAATAAGAGAGAGAGGGAGAGAGAGGGAGAAAAGAAAGCGTGGCATCACGGGCTTAAAAAGTATTAATTCTGAAATAACAAAACATTCCTTCGGAAGCTTAATTCCACTCACTTTACGATATTGATTATAACAACCTTTGTAAAGTACATTTTAGGTATTTTTGCCTCAAGCGATATCGGGAACGACCTGTCTTAAGGTGAATGGGCACACTTTTCGGGGAAGCAACACTGTCATTTTCATTTTTACATCCCTTTCAGAATGGGGCAAATTCTTTTCTTAAATTGTTGACCCTATGAAAATGACATCATTTGGATTCAAGCCGCGTCGTTGCCGAAACAAGCCTATATGTAAAAACAGCATGCTCATGATAGGCACATGTTGCAGGATAGGCGAATCATACGGTGCATACTGCATACTCTTGCAGGATAGGCGAATCATACGGTGCATACTCTGACCAGACTGTACAGTAAACTGCGCAAATACACATAACATGCAGACCTTTTTAATAACGTTCCAAAAGTTGAGTCGTCTTCCCCGACGGGTAAAATATTCATAATGAAGAAGTCGGGGTATCGAATCCAGCCGAGCTCGTGACTCTCCTTGGATTGTTACTTTATAATCCAATCAATTAAAATGACAGCTCAGGTAAGGGTATTCACCAGTATTACCATTATGTACACGGGCGGCGAATTATGTTATCTTTATTGCCCGAGTGTCTTATTCATCCTTACCCATTACTGCTAAACTATCACCGCCGTTTTAAACCACCAGGAACTCTGCACTTTTCTATCAAATAATAATAATAATAATAACAATGCCTTTTCTCATTTTATAGCGCATTATTTACGCAGTCGGGCTTGACTCTTATCCTTTTTCACTATTATTATTCGATTGATTTCATCGTATGTTGAAGAGCATTGCCACGTGTTTTGTGATTTATGTGTTAATAATACAGCTGACAGGTACCGTTAAGTTTGTGACAAGACGGTTTGCTTTGAAGCTAAAATACCGTTGTACACCTGCACTTTAGTAGCGGAGAAACCCGTTATCCTGTCTAATTCAGTCTAAAAAGAGAAACATTTCAGACAGTCAGATTTTTCAAATTAATGAAAACTGCCATATGGTTCAGAAGGCTCACTGACTTTTTGACAAAGAAGACATTTGTTTGTCCTTTTGGTATGATAAAACCTTATAAACATGTGCTTTTCTGTCGTTCTAAAGAGAAATTCGACTTCGATAATTGGAAATTCCTGTTCTTGGAACGTTTGTATTTTTTTTTTTTTTTTTTTTGAAAGAAAATAAAAGAAAAATTTGTAACTGCCCAAAAAGATACTTCCGAGAAAAAAAGTGAAAATACTGTTCTTTAGTTTTCTTTATAATGTTGGTATGAACATATGAAAGGAAATAATTAGGGCAATAAATGTCACAACAGAATCAGACATGTACAATGTCAACATGTGTTTCCATACCACTTCTCTCGACCCATTCAAGATTTTCGCTTTCCAAATTTAGTCACTCCCAAAAATTGAAAACTTCGAACCTTAAAACGAAAAATGTTCTTCAGTTTTAGCAAAGTAGTAGAGCACTCTCTTTTCTTCGGATTGGAGCGGACACAGACAGTGCCAGAAGGTATGAGTGGGGGATTCTTTTCCATTGAGCTTCTTTGGGAACACGTTATAAGAGCAAACTGCAATATACAAGGGAGGCTACCGTTATATTATCACACAAGAATATAAAATAAGGAAATACAATGCATGTTTTATTAGATTTAATTTATGGGTTATCTTAATCATTTGTTTTAACTGCTGAAACCAACAACAGTTCTACAACTGCTCAAACCAACAACAGTTCTACAACACGATACTCGGTCAGGGATTCTTTTTTCTTCAAATCAAGAAAAGCATTACATTCAGCCAGAGGCTTATAACTACTAATTCATGAGCCTCTGATTCAGCCTATCAAAAACGCTCGCCCCTACACAAATTAGTGCTATTGAGCGACTACGTATTAGAAACAACTGAAGAGGCCAAAGCACCAAAACATTATTGGTACATGTATGTATCTCAATATTGATTTTAATAACAAGAATATATTTCACCATTTATTTTTAAATCCTGTGGGAGATAAGGAATAACATCCCATTTTATAGAACCAGAAACATTGTCATACAATCACAGTTTGTTCTAATTAGAGAGAAATCTTACAACTTAAATACCCTATAAGAAAATCATTGTCATACCATTGTTGTCGGTTGAAAAGGGACATTATTTCATGTACAAAATACAGTGAATAATCAGAACAGACTGACCAGTCTCATCAGGTTTTAACTTTTCTACGTATATCATAGCGAATCTAAATATGAAAGAGCGAAAACTCAGGTCAGTTTGCGCTGTGTATTCAGGTCGCTTTTCACTTGCTGCCAGTAGTTTGTATTTGGCATTTACATAGTCTGAAAGACACCAAAACAGCTGCCACATCATATTAGATTCTCCCTCAAATACCCTGTTCTATCTCGAGGGTTTTGATAGCATCTAAATACATTCAAAAGAGTCGCCTAAAATGCCATGATGTGTCTGAATATAAATAAATGTACATATAATGACTGGAATTTTTTTTAAATATCTGTTTTCTTCTGAATGCAGTATTGTCAAAACGTTAATAAATCCTGGCATTTTAGTAATGTAGACATATTAAGTGAACAATTTGTGGAGTGTGCGTAGGTATGTTGCAGGGACACTATTTAGGTCTAGTCTAATTCATTTTCTTACGTTTAACGCATTCAGCAAGGTTTTCCTGTCTAAATTAAGTTCATTTTATATCGCCGAAAAGCAACGTCATCATATAGGTTACTTTTAAACTGATTATAGAAACACTTTTGAATATCAAAATTGAATTCTGAATACAGTGTTTAAGGGTCTGATTTCCTTGTTATAAAGTTGCAATTTTGAAATAGCGTCACTGTCATAAACTCGAATACGTGATACGCATGTCAATGTGACGAGCCCAGAGTTAAGTTGACTTAAGGTGGTGATTTATGGTAAATGTAAGAATCTGCATAAAACCATAAAAAAGTATGGGATCTCCCTGAAAGTTAGCAGACTTCTTATTTTTGTTGTTTTTTACAGTTTAGAATACAAAAAAGACGTACATGCTGCTTAAAAAAGTGTTTTTATAAGGAAAGATCAAAGGGTAGTTTTCTGCGCAATAATCAAAAAAATTAACATCGTTATTGAAAATTTACGTAGTACTGAAGGTGCGTCATTGCATAATGAAGAGCGTACTAGCAATTATTTATTCCAACTCTGTCTCAAATTGTAATGTAGACCAGATGAAAACGGTAGCTTTTTCTCAAATGTTCAACCATGTACAAGGTAATGTACACTGGAAGCATATATTAAATATAGGGTAGGCAAGCATACCTATGTAACACCTACAGTATAAATAATACATTACTTACATGATCATTGGTGTGCAGATGAAATTGTTCAACCTTGTTAAAATAGCCCCACCTGTCTCACCTGTGTGGTTTGACAAAAAAATTGGACAAAGACCACATCTTTTTTCATCTGCTCAGCCTGATAATGTGTGAAAGAGTTTGAAAAAATAATTGCTAGCTCGCTGATTATGCAACAATCAGAGTTCCTCTCAGCACTAAGTATATTTTCAATAACAATATTATTTTTTCAGATTATTGCGCACAAAATTACCCTTTGATCTTTCCTTATAAAAACACTTTTTAACATTAACAAATAATGCATTTTGGGAGTCTGAATTGTGAGAAACAACATAAAGAAGGCATATGCTAAGTTTTGGAAAGATCAGTGGTATTTTGAGTGTTTTATGCAGATTTTTGTCTTTGCCCCAAATCAGTGATTATCACCACCTTAATGCAGATTGTTCCGATCACCAACACACCACCCAGATGAGCGACAGTCAAGATAGCAGAGACATTTTCTGTCGGCTTTTGAATGCATTCTGTGCTCTTGAGATAAGATTTTAATCAGAATTCTCTGATTTGGCCCAATAGAATTAAGATATATTCTTGGCATATTTACTGTATATTAGCTACACATAAGATACAAACACTTAACGTAAAATAAAACAATACCGTGATTCATGACATCAACTTCACAGTATCCGAACTGACTGTACCAGACGCCGGATATATCTGGTGTGTATACCGAGATGACACAACGTCGCTTATAACGTGTAGTCGGAAATCGGTGTGTTTGGACTTTTAATCAAGCATATACTGCGTAATTCATAGTTGTTCTGCTTGGATAACACCAGAGAGGTAGGTTTATATTTATGTTTTCTTCGCTAAAATATTTTATTGCCTTGAATTAAAATAAACTCCCTGCCGCTACAGGAATTTTATCCGGCACAGATAAATGCAACGCGAGCCTGTGGTGAGAAAAACATAGTTATTATCCTGTTATTTAAACAAACAGACTTTAGATTGCTTGCACCTTCGGATTCTTAAAAGAGTTTTTATTAGATGTATGTAAAAAAGGTTGAAAATGGTGTTCAAATCAAGCCCCTCGGGAAGTAAACACTGTACGCCTTACTACCGATCTAGTGTACGCCTTGCTAAGAGTATACGATGAAATAACTGTACGCCTAACTACAGATGAGATATGTTGTCCTTGTAAATTTACCAAGCAATGAAGGCCCTGATTAGATGCCTGGTTGCTTCATACTTTTATTTTGTTAATGCACTTTCTTAACAAACTTGATAACTGCCTTTATAAGGAGTTTGGTACCAAAGTGTTTTCAGAGTATTTTTTTTTATTATTTCTGTAAAATAAAAGAATATAAAAACAATTCAGGTTGGATTCTTTCCTTCGTAAACATTTCAACTGACATCTTCTCTGCTCCGAACGAGTACTCGGGTACCCTATTTTGGTTTGGGACTAGCTCTTATGGTACAAATTTACTAATCATTACCCGAATGCTTATTGTTATGTAAAGTATAATTATTCTATTTCACTATTTTATTTCTACTTCTATAGTTTGACATCCTAGGGATCTATTGTAGTTGCAATACGTTGTTTCTGTCGAGTCCTCATCTCTAATTCACCATAGGTCTTATCCGTGATTTGTTAGTTCTTTAAATAATTCATCGATGGATTAGAAAACCTCATGCGGACCAAACACCTTACTGAAAATTTTGAACCACTGAAGAAGCAGAGGGCGAGGATTTGAATCCAATAAAACAAGCATTCTAGTCTGAGGCCCATGACGTGAAATGCAATTCTTTTTCAACCCATAAGGTAGAAAATTTCTGTTGGTACCAGGGCTTAGTATTACTAGAGAGAGTCAAAATAAGGGTGGATCCCGGAACCAAAAGTGGTGCAGATTTTTTTGTGATGACTTTTCCTTACCCCACCCACTGACATCCAATGAAATGTGATAAATGTGCATAATACTCAGGTTTTTGAGCTCAGAAAGTACATCTGAAGTAGATATCTTGATAAAAGAATATTTTTTTAATATTTCAGGTGATTTCACAATTAATTTAGATATATAGTGTATGTGACTGAGATACACACTCATCAGTTTGACTACGTTACATTTTAATGAAAGTTATTTATAACTACATTTTATTATCAAAGTTCACATTGAAACAGAAACAAATGTTATTATTGTAGAAAATGTGCTTTGTTATCCTCTGCAGTAATAATATCGATCCTCCAGAGGGCCCATAACATTAATGTTCTTACGTTACCAAGTCTTTTATCGAGCATACCAGAAATGCGCAACATGCTATTTTGATTAAAATGAATGTTTTCTTACACCACTTAATAATACCATTACAATTACGGTATATGATTAAAATCTAAAGTGCTTTTTTCAATATATATCTAGCATATTGCTATGTTATGTACGTTCTATTCTATTCTATTCTATCCCATAACCTTACTAGGTCGTTGGGGCACCACAAATGACTTCAAAACAATCCCTTTCCACCTTGTTCTGTCTTCAGCTGCCCTAGTTGAGCTGGCAAAATCCATTCCAGTCCACTCCTTGATATTGTCTTCCCACCTCTTCTTCTGTCTACCTCTTCTTCTTTTTCCTTTCACTGTGCCCTGAAGAATTGTCTTTGCTAGACCAGAAGACCTCGAGACGTGGCCAAACCACCTTAGTTTCCGTTTCTTGACCAGCGTCAGGAGTTCATCATATTCTCCAATGGCTGCTTGGATCTTCCAGCCAACCTCCTCATTGGTTATATGGTCCTTGTACGAAATGTTCAGTAACCTTCGGTAGCATCTCATCTCAAAGTCCTGCGTTCTTTTCTCTAACTCTGCTGTCAAGGTCCATGATTCACAGGCATACAGAAATATGGAAATGACAAGGGAGCGCATGAGTGTCACCTTTAATCCAAGCGATATGTTGTTATCTCTCCAAATTGGTTTCAGCTTGGCAAGAGCTGAAGTGGCTTGTGCTATCCTTGAGAGAACCTCCTGTTTTGAGCCATCATCTGAGACAACTGCTCCAAGGTATTTGAAGCTGCTTACAGTACCCAGCTTCTGCCCCTTTACCTTGATCTCCCTCTGGATGCCATCTGCGCTGTTTGTCATCAGTTTGGTCTTCTCAGCACTGATCTCCATCTTATACCTTGTGCAGGTCTGGTCGAGACTTTCAACTAGAGCTTCTAGTTCCTGCTCTTCCTCAGCAAGAGCGTCTATGTCATCGGCAAACCGCAGGTTGGTAATATTTCTGCCGCCTATGCTAACCTTTCCGTCATGTTCTTCCAGAGCATCGGACATGATCCGTTCGAGAAAAATGTTGAAGAGGGTGGGTGACAGAAGACATCCTTGTCTTACTCCAACTGTTGTTCTGAACCATTCTCCTGTGCTGCCATTTATCAGAACTGCACTTGTAGCCTTGTCGTATAGCTGCTCAATGGTGCGAACTAGGTTTGCATTGATATTGTACTTCCTCATGGTGGCCCATAAGGCTGCATGCCATACCCTGTCAAAGGCTTTTTTTGAAATCAATGAAGACATGGTACAGATTCTGTTGATGTTGGAGATACTTTTCACACAGGATTCTAAGGTTGAAGATCTGTTCTGTGGTGCTCCTTCCTGCTCGGAACCCAGCCTGTTCCTCAGCGATTATCTCTTCGGCTTGTGGCTTAAGCCTGTTCAAGATAACTTTCAGCATGACTTTGCTTGAATGACTGATGAGGCTGATGGTTCTGTAGTTCTGGAAGAGCTGTAGGTTGCCCTTTTTAGGGAGAGTAATAATCAGCGAATGAGTCCATGGGGTAGGCCATCCTCCTGTTCTCCAGATCCTGTTACAGATATCTGTTAAAACATCAGTCATGGTCTCCCCTCCAGCTTGAAAAAGTTCTGCTGGTATATTATCAACTCCGGCAGATTTTCCCTTCTTCAGTGCTGTTACTGCAATCTCAACTTCCTCACGAAGGATCAGTTGTTGATCTTCATCTGGGGGCTGACTGCAGTCCAGAACCATATTGTCACCATCAGTCTCATGGTTGTATAATTCTGAGCAATATTCTGTCCATCTGCTGAGAATCTCTTGTTCTTCTGTAAGGCATTTCCCAGACTTGTCCTGGATGGTTGTGGATCTACCCTGTTTCTCTGAAGTTAGATCCTTCACCAGCTGGTATGCTTTCTTGCTGTTGTTTTTGTTCAAGCAAGTTTCGATCTCCTCGCACTGACTAGCTATCCAGTCCTCTTTCGCTTTCTTCACTGCCTTCTGAATCCTCTTGTTTGCTTCCCTGTATTCTTCTGCTCCTCCTGCTTCATATCTCTTCTTCTTCAAATTTCTCCTCTCATCACAGAGGTCGAGAACATCTCTAGTGACCCATGGCTTTTTCCTGCGACGTTCCTTCCCAAGTATCTCACTGGCTGCATCAGTCACTACTGTATTGTAGGTGGTAATCACGGTATCTATGTCCATGTCATCATCCCTCAGACCAATGAGTGGTGCAAATTTTCCACCTATTGTTGCTTGAAAAATGCATGCCACCTTTGGGTCCCTTAGCTTTTCAAGATCAAACTTCAGTCTTGGCTGGGTTGGCTTTCTAGCCTTCTTCAGACGAACTCGGAAGGTCATCATGACCAGGTCATGGTCACTTTCTATGTCTGCTCCAGGAAAACTCCTTGTCCTATGGATGTTGACTCCTGATCGGAAGCGCTTCTTCACCAAGATGTAATCAGTCTGATTGTGGTGTTTCCCATCTGGGCTGTGCCATGTCCATCTCCTTGATGGTTTGTGAGGGCCAAGGGTGTTTGTCAGTACTAGGCTGTTACAGGTTGCAAACTCTAGAAGTCTGAGACCTCTCTCATTTGTCTCGTCATTGCAGTAGGGTCCACAAACGTTTTCCCAGTCTGCCTGTGCATCCTTTCCAACCTTAGCATTCCGATCCCCTTGTACAACCAGTATGTCCTTCTTGGGTGTTTGGTCTATGATTTCCTGGAGTTGCTGGTAGGAGTGTTCTTCCTCATGTGGTTATGTACGTTATCAAGTTGGTGATACCACAGTATGGCATAGAATATAGACAGAGTATAATTATTTTATGAGCAGTCACAGTGGTGTTTTAGCAGTCTGTTAGTGTATTGTATTCTAAATAGAGGAATTCAGTAGCAGCTTCGGTTCTGTCTCCACTGTGGTCTGTCAGTACTCTCAGCTGGCACCACAATATTGACAAAATGCCATGTAGAAACCAGAACTGGTAAACAGTCTCCATAGAGGAAAACAGATAAAGGTGAGGAGAAATTAATGCAAAGTCAACAGTGGTGGCCAAGTGACCAAATCGGTTAACGAAGCTTGTATCTGCAGTGTACGGAAGAGAATGGAAAATATTACTGTTGTGGTCTATGAGAAAATATTTGATTAAAAAATTACTATTTAACATATTTCTGTTTAGTGGTCTAGTTGATAACGTATCCTGCACCACGGTCTTCCCTGTGGTTAGCAGAAGCCTTGGCTACCATAACAGTCTTGGATAGCATTACAGTCTCCCAGACTTTCTTCTAGCCTTAGCTAGCATCATACTCTTTCAAGGGTTCTTGTATTGTGAGCGTAGCTTGAGATGACACCAAAGTGCCTCTATAAGTCTCACAACAGCCTCAATTCTAATAAGTGTGCACATAAATCGTTCAGTCATAGTAGCTTGGGAAAGTACCATAGTTCCTTACGATATTTGGTAGTATAATATGCTGGCACCAACGTCTGTGGAGCCTTCTAAAAGTAGCCAAAGCTAGCATTCTAGTGTCCTTAGTGGCCTTAAGGTAAAATGGGCTGTACAACAGTCTGTTAATATGCATTGCATATATTAATTTAGCAAGAGCAGGCGTAGTAGTAGCTCCTTTCCTTGCTTAAACTCTTCCATAATGGCCATTGATATCTTTTAGTAGCCTTAGCTGGCACCAAATGGTTCTTACAGGTCTCCCTGGAAAAATGCTGCACTATTGTCCACAGAAGCCTTGTACAAGTAACAGCTGTTACATACGTTACCGAGTATGTGTAACGGTAAACTTGTATTATTTAAAACAAGGACACTTATGCCATAGAATATGCATTTACGCTGGTATCGCAGTTGTCTTTAAGCAGCCTGAACCGTTACCATATTATGAATTGAACTATTCTTAGCTTGACTTGGTAGCCCATCCTGCCTGCAGTCTTATGGTGACCTGCGGCAATATCAGTGTCCCATGGAGTACTGCAGTGCCTCGCTGTGGGATCACAGAGTTATCAGTGGTCTTGTAATAATCAAAAGTTTGATTTTTTCTAATGTGGTCCTGCAATACTCTCGGAGGACAATTTATTCCCCACAGGTGTCTTGTTTAGCCTAAATTGCCACAATAGTAACCAAACAGACGACCTTTTTATAGTAGGCTAAACTGGCACCACATTCTTCTTTGCGATATTTATTAGCTCTTTGTTCTATAGCATAACCTCTAAAGAGGTGTTGTAGTAGCTTTATTTGGCATCAGTATGGGCTCTGAGACGACAGTGTACGCTCAGATCTTTAGGAAATATAGCTTTCAGTACCAGTTCTTAGATAGCTTGTGACAATCTCCCAAGATAATTAATAGAGATATTAGATGTTACCACCGCCAAAAGTCTGGTTTTATATTGCATATGCCGTTGAAAGCTTTGCATGTAGCATATGTATATTTCGTTGTATACACTATTTCAAATCATTATTAACACTGCATAAAATCGCATTTCATTTCAGGTACCAAAGAAAAAAAATCTGTAACGTAAACAACACAGGCGAATGATGCCAATGTTTTTTCGTTGTAAAAAATATTTAAAATGCATGATAATTCAGTGTGAGGAGGGAAATGATCAACTTCGAATGAGCTACAATAATCAGAGTAATTAGAAGACTCTTTTAGAGTAGAGATTATACCAAGCTGCAAAAAAAGCAGACTGGCTTGACTGAATCTTTTCGAGAGATGCAGAATTGTTCCACAGCCTTCAAGCAACCTGGAGCACTTTAAACACTCTGCTTTTTGATCAAGTATTGGAGATCAACAGTTCCAAAGGAAAAGACAGAAAAATCTAACTACAGCTTTACTTAAGCATTATTAAGCAGTCACTCTTACAAACACTTATAACGACAGAACAATTGCGGTATCTTAGCTTATTTCTCTGTAAAATAATATGTGGTGGGGCACCCTTATAAATGCATTTTCTTAACACAGATGACTAATTGCGTTTACACTGTGGCCTTTCCAGGGTATCTTCATTTATATTTAAATCTATGAATTTATTTCTGTACACATGAAACGTAATCCTCAACTTGCTCGTAATAGAGATAGTTCATTTCTGAAACCCATATACTATTTAATGAACAAGAGTGTTGTCTGCAAACGAATTTTCCCTCTTGTACATATGAACGAAACTAATTTACAAATGTATAGATGCATAATGGCTATCACATACTCCTATTTGTATGCTATTTACACAATCTAGGAACATTTTTAAAGTCTGCAGCTAATATCTTATTCTGGTAACGTATATTACATCAATTGATTCATCTGCAGTCCCATTTATATGTTTCGTTGCTCATGCATTTGCAATCTTTGCATATCCATTTATAAATGCCATTTCAAGAAATTATTATATCTGTAAAATAGCATTAGATTTCTGGTAACAATTGTAAACATTTTTTGTATTGTTAATTACACAATCTTATGGGGCTAAATGGTTTCATTGAGAATGTTATTTTAAAAGTATATGAAAACTACGTCGTTACAGGAATAAACTGGTCGATTTTAAGTGAATCATTCAAAGATTTATGTGGTAAAGTCCTTGAGTTTATGGTCACGTCACCTAAATAAGATAATCACATATATTTCTGCTTTTTTCAGCCAACTTCAAGGAAAATAGCAATGTTTTTGGTCACCAAAGGTGTTTGTACTAAAGAAAGCTCCTAAGGATGATACATACCAATTTTGGAGCTTGTATCACTCATTTAAATTAATCGCCAAGACCAGCTACACTAAAATTACGAGAAAAGTGTTAACAACAGTAGGGTTTGTTATGTCCATGTAAAAAAATCCGCACCACTTCCAGAGCTGGCATCCACCATAAATCAACATTGGGATGTCTATACAAGTTGAAAACACCATTGAAAATTTTCTACCAGATGGGTTGAAAAAGAATCTATTTTAGAGCCCTTTTCTGAGTTGGCCCCTAGACTATTCCGCGGAATGCGGTGTCTCGCCTATGTGCGATTCGTCACAAAATAAAGCTAAACATGGAAACAAAGATAACACTGCTGATGACACAAGAAAAGTAATACCAATACTCAATATTGATGTTGCTCTTGCGCTTTACTCTTCTTGATGTATGCATGACCCAAGTTTCATGGCTCTAGCCCAACTGCGAAACTCGACAAAAATTGCTTAGACTGTAAAACGTAAAAAGTAGCTCAAGACAGTATTCATGGGTATCTTTGAGCTTTACTCTTGCAGATATAGGCATGGCCCAAACTTCATGGTTCTAGCCCTTGTAGTACTTGCAGATCTAAACGCGAAAATTTGATAAAAATACGAAGTCAGTGTACCGTAAAATGTTGGTCAAGATTCAATACTGTTTGTAGCTTTGAGATTTTCTCTTCATGATGAAAGCATGGCCCTAATTGCATGGCTATAGCCCTATTAGTTATTTAGAAATGAACGTAAACGCGAACGCTTGACAAAAAATTGCAGGTCAGTAAATCGTTAAATGTAGGTCAAGACTCATTAGTGATGGTAACTATCAGCTATAGTCTTCCAGATGTAAACACGTTTCATGGCTCTAGCCCTTACACTTCTTGAGAAATGAACCGAAACGCGAAAAATCTACCAAAAACTGAAAAATAGGTGAATTGTAAAAACTTGTTCAACACTCAGTACTATTGTTAGTTTTGAGTTTTGTTCCTGTAGATGTATGCATGGCCCAAGTTTCATGGCTTAACCCCTTATCGTTGTTGAAAAACGGACCTAAATGCGAAACTCGACAAAAATGCAAAATCGGTGAACCATAAAGTGAACGTCATGACTCATAGTTGATGATAACTTTAAGCTTTACTCTCCCAAATGTATATATGACGCAAGTTTCATGGCTCTAGCCCTCATAGTTCTTGAAAAACTGAGCTAAACTCATAAACACAACAAACGTTTACGTTGACGCTTTCGCCGACGACGACACGGAAAAGCAATACAGAATGATGTGTCGCCTCTCCTGCGCAGGCGAGACAGCTAATTTAAGCGCCATCCCCTGCCCCCATTAATCTGTTACTGACCGTTCCAAGGCGTAGCTTCGGTTGTGTTTCTTCAATTTTAGATCTTCTTATGTCCGCTTGCCTATGGTCATCTAAAAATATGGTAGCCTGTATAGATGGCTTTTTTATTTTACTGTTTGGTTTTGTAACTTAAAATAGAAAATAGGCAACAATAGAAGTTACTGGTGTTTTTAGTTACGGTACCTGTCAGGAAAACAGCTATTCATTTGATATAACGTGCGTGAACTTTTGTCAATTTGTGTATACACGGTATTTGTGCAAATTTACGTAAACGAAAGTATACGTTAAGAGACATTGCGGGAAACTGCGCGTGACAGGTAAACAACTTTTTTCGAAAAAAGTTTCTTAAAGTCTCCATAGTCCTATCAATGGTAAAAACCGTCAAAATACAAATCATAGGAAACCTGTACAGCCTTCAAAATTGATGAAAATATGTCGGTTGGTGTGCTTTTTTGTAGCATATAACTGGCAAAAAGAAGGAACAGGGTATTTTTAAAAAATGATAAGTCTCTCCATAAAAATACGGGTTTCGTCTCTGGTTCCCCGTTAAGCTATGCAATAATGCAACAGCGGCACAATCAATGGGATCCTTGCCTAATTTTTTAATGTATTGTATTTTATCACCTGTTTGTGAGGAAAACAGATCCAGATCATTTATACTTGTTGACCAAACCTACGCAAGTTTGATAAGGTCCACAAGAAAAGGATCGACATGAACACGGTTTAGTAGTATCAGTAAATGCCGAATATTTCTAAACACAGGTCACTTTTATTTGGTGACCAAACTTGCTGGCTGATTGGCTAAGGGTATTTACTTGCAATCTTACCTGAAATCTACTAGATTAAAACCAAAAAACAGGTGAAAATTGACTTGGTTTTGGTAGAGGCGCGATTCGATCACGGTGGAAATCCAATGACTACACACATTAATGTGTGCTAAGCGTAGACCCAACCTTTTTGTAAAAGCTCATACTTGTCATTGTTGTTGTATGGATGGATTTTTTGGATTGATTTGTTGCTCATATATCAACTATGGTCATGGCGGGCCGGTCAGTTAACCTAACCAGACTATTCCTGGTCAGGCTTAGACCTCCTAAGCGGTTAACCAATACTAAGTGCACATACTTTCCCCAGTGACTGACAACTGCCCTTCTTGAATCAGCGGAATGAGAAACGAAAGTATGTGGCTAGAACGGGTTTCGAACCCAGGACCTCTGACATGAGTCCGGTGCCCTAGCGATTGCGCTACGCGGCCCGGCTGTTTGATTCGCGCTTTTACTTCCTTGATATCAGTATTTCAGTGATATCAGGACGATGGTTGGGTGATAATGAAAGGCTGTGTGCAATGGAACCTAGTTTACGATTTAAAAGATCAACGCTTATAGAAGGGCTCGAATCCGGGACCGCTACATCAGCAGGCCAATGCTTAACCTACTGAGCTACAGGGGCTCCTATATTATTGTTGTTATTATTTTGACTATTATAACTGTAATTTACATAACTAATATGCAAGACTAACCTGAATCCATTAATTTTTGTAAAAGGAGCACCGGTAGCTCAGTAGGTTAAGCACTGGCTTACTGATCTAGCGGTCTGGCGTTCGAGCCCGACTGGGGGCGGGAATCTGTCCAACCGTAAACGGAGTTCTATTGCACACAACCTTTCATTATCATCCTCCCGTCATCCTCATATGGCTAAAATACTGTTACAAAAGACGTAAAATTCATTCATCCATCCTTACTGTTTATGTGCAAATATTTACTGCATTCGTGCTTGTGATACATGGATTGAAAAGTGAGTGAGTGAGTGAACTCTGGCTTAACGTCCCACCAAACAACGAGGTCATATGGAGACGGGATTTTGGTTTAAAGTCTCATCCGAAAGACCGGAGAAGCGGGGGGTTCGATCTTGCGACCCCTAGATTGGTAGTCCGGAGTGTTATCCACTACACTACAGCCGCTCCTTGGATTGAACAGACTTCAGCGCGTGGAAATGTAAATAAATGTCTTACCGGTAGCGTGGCTCGCTGCTCACAATTCCACGTACTGAGGTAGCTTAAATCCATGCACTCTGCGCAGTCATCCAGAAACTACTACATCTCTAATGTACGCTCAAAGAAGACGCAGATCAGCCTGGACGGATGCACATCTATGCTATCCGAATGTAGAAAATGTGGGACCTAAGGTATCTTTCTAAGCGCATAACACCCTGATCAGATTGGATTTGTACCCAGGCTGATCTGAGTTGTCGATGGGTACACAATAGCTTTGTATTTTCATTCGGTTTCTCATTTACAATTATTAAGTCACGTCGCTGATTGTGAAACCACATTGTTGCAAATGGTATGACTAATGTAATACCGGTATCACAAAACAGATTTTTTTCTTATATAAAAATCATCCTTATTTTGTCATATTATGATATTCTGATATCACACAACAGACGATTTTTATCACAAAATAGGTCACAATTTAGATTTTTGATAGAACAATATTATCGTGAGGAAACATGCGCGTGATTAATGACTGATATTATTATCTTACAGAATAGGTCATCAGGGTAAAGCGTACAATAACTCATCAATAAGGAATACAGTTGTCTGGACAGACACGAGAGTAATGTGTACAGCTGTATCTGCAACTCTTCATCAGTTTGACTTGAAACTGTCAACAAAGCTTGCAAACAGTAACATTATCAAGTATATGTTCATGTCAAAAGATAACTCTTAATTACATTTAAACAATGCAAATAATATAATTACTTACTTTCGGACATACAGCGACTCTTGTTTTGGCTCAACTTCGAAATGTCACACTTCGTTGGAAAGGAGTTTCATAAAAAAAAAACTCATGAAATTATTTTTAGCAGAGTAATAGGATTTTATTTCTTACCTGTATAGAGTTTACCGAAGCAGAACAACTATAAATGATGCAGTATATGCAGGATTAAAAGTCAAAACATACCGATTTCCGACTACTCGTTATAAGCGAATGTTTGTCATCTCGGAAAACACACCAGATACATCCGGCGTATGGTACAGTCAGTTCGGATACTGTGAACTTGAACCGTTGACGTAAGAGCTGCGCACCTGAAGCTTTAAGTGAACAGTGCCCCTGGCGTTTGGGATTAATTCTTGCTGCAGACATCACGGGGGTAGCTAATGAACAATCGACGAAGTAGTCAAGTTATATGTCGTAGTTGGTGCCGTCCTCCGAACTCGCAGTCACTATTAGTTGGCGATTTAACATGCACGCAAATCCCAGCTGGTCTACATGGGCAAAAAAAGCAAATATGAATATGCACTCTTTACAATGATTCTTAGCCTGTGTTGTGTATTGTATATTAAAATACTCATGAGATTTGAGCCGCGACACGACAAAACCAACAATGTGGTTGTGCGCCCAGCGCAGACTCAGATCAGCCTGGGCATCCGCCCAGTCTGATCAGAGTCTTCGCAGTCCGCATGGAGGTAGCTTAATCCCTTAGCTACCCTTTGAGCACTTAACGAAGAGTGTGGTCAAGCTTGGTGAATGCCCATGATGATCTGGGTCTGCACAGGGCGCACAACCACATTGTTGGTTTTGTCGTGTCGCGGCTCATTTATTGCTTACCATGACCGTAAATCGGCTGTTTTTGTCCACGCCTACATGTACCAAACGCTCGCATACGAAACCGCGGTTCAGAATTTATTAGTACCTAAGCAAGGTCATATTTACTTTCTATAGTTAACCCAGAACTATATCCCGTGTATTTTGATAAAGTGAAGGAAAAAAAAAAAAGTTGAACCTATATTTCGACACATTTGTCACCAAAAGGGATTGTTGGTATCAATCTGGAGAGTAGCTGTTGTGGCTCAGACTTATTTCAGATCAGACTGCCACGGCCATACCATAGTCCGGAATTCAGTTTCACTGAATAGGCCTCAGATAAGTTGGCATGAAGGGTGTATTGTTTTAGGCAGGAAATGCGAGCACCTGATTTAACCTTGGTACAGCGGTCTATGTCTGTGTATATAAATTTTTCGAGTGCGTCAATGTTTTTGGTTACGATTCGGTCTTATGATTCTGGAAGTGTGACCACTTTGACTTAGAGAAGGACGGACCTTCATGCCCTAATGAAAGCGCTGACTCTTAAACATTAGGTCTCTCACCGCTGTGTGTTCAAGCCTCAGCCGCGCACATGTGAGAAAGCCAAGTTTCGCACACGGAAGGTCAGGTGGTTTATCCCCGGGAGCTCTGGTGTTTCCTCGCCTCTGCTTAACGATCAGCTCGACATAAGTGAAATGGTCAAAAAAAGAGAAAAAGAGAAGCAATATTTAAACATTTGTTTAAAAAGACGTCGATTTGCAAATACGGTAAGGGTTGTGCTTTGACAGCTGCCTATTTATAGACTTGACGCAAACCGAACAACTAAGTCTGATGAACCGAGGCAGAAAAAAGGGCGAGGGTTAGTCGACCGCAAACCGGTTAAGCCCCCCCCCGCCCCCCCCCCCCCCCCAACCCTCACGTTATTTCTTTATTGGCCGTCTTAGGCGGCACTTCCGTTTTGGTTCTTCTTGTTTGTTTTATGTGTTGTTTGTGGCTATGTATGTTATTGATATCTTGTTTGCGATGTTAAAGCTAGCCCGGTGCCCACCATGGGAAATGGCTGTTCACATGGCTTCCGCTGATGATGACTTTGGTGGTGACTACTTTTGTGTTGTCTTTTTCCCACATGGTGTCTTGGGTGAGGTCTGGAGTTGAATTGTGTCAGTTCCTAAGAATTCTCCTATTTACTTTTTCATACTGAGCGAAAACACATTCAACTTTACAAGAAACTGTGGCAAGGACAAGTATGTTAAAATGTGCCCTCTTTATTCTTTATACGCTTTTTGCAATTAGGTGACATTTAGGGCTCCGTGTCTTTCCGGCTTATTTTGTAATTACGGGCAGATTTCTCTTCGCGTCCGTGCTGTTCTTACACATTTTATATACTACAAATATAAACAGATCTGTTGACCGCGGTGGTTAATGACCTGGTTGGCAACTGGAACAAAGTAAATAAAAACTCCACGCCACGATGTAGTTTCTTTAAAATTGATTGTCAAAAAGTCAATCCTTTCAGAACATACCGGTATTTGAAATAGAGGATCTTACACTCGTGGTCATTTCATATGAAATTTATGAAACTAGCCTTCGGCGAGTTTCATAAATTTCATATGAAATGACCACGAGTGTAAGATTCTGTTTATCATAAGACCCTTTAAAATGGGATTTTAACGCCTTCAGACTCAACATACTTTCAATAGGAAAACGCATTGTTGACATGGACGTTGTCAATGACGTTACATGTACGTGTACGCGCCAAAGTGTTATTACACGTGTGGTCATGAATACGATTTTTATGACATGACGTTATCCACTGAATAACAGCGATGTCGTGTGATAAAACTAAATATGCGTCGAC
This sequence comes from Ctena decussata, assembly GCA_963989385.1. Lineage (NCBI taxonomy): Eukaryota > Metazoa > Mollusca > Bivalvia > Lucinida > Lucinidae > Ctena > Ctena decussata. The sequence goes on from OZ022498.1 coordinate 13,930,476, forward strand.
ATAATAAATATGAAAATCCACTCATACTTCACATCCAATTTATACATTGCACGTATGTTCAAACTGATAAGTTGTGCATAGTTCACTTTTTCCGATTGCTTAGGTCCATTTGTATCCTTGACGAAGGTAAATTCCTCATTAGCATATGCATGTGTGGATGCTGGTCTAAGCTCACATCTAAGCTCAAAATGTTTGCATACGCCTATGAACATTAGTTTTCAGACCGCGTCTCAGTCATTGCTTCTGACTTCATATAATGGAAAATAGAAAAGGGGAATACTCAGAAATTCCAACTGCGCCCTCAAGCGGGAAATAGATACCGGAATAACAACACAAATAAGCCGCGACAAGATAGAAAAACAAAAAAGTTGCATATGCGCCCAGGGAAGACTAAGATCACCCTGGGCATCCGCTTGGTCTGGTCAAACTCTATTCTGTCCGCATGGAGTTAGCTAAGACTATTGGCTACCCAGTAAGCACAAAGCAAAGACCCTGATCAGACTGGGCGGATCTGAGTCTTTGCTGGGCGCACATGCCACTTTGTTGGGTTTGTCGTGCCGACCAACACGAGCGAGTAGCAAAATAAACAGCGCTAGTAGGTGGTCATCAAGCAAGCACAAATGTACCAGGCATTTTACCAATTGTCTATTATCCGTGTGTTACGTAAAAAAATCAACAAACATAAAAAACAAACCTAATGTTCGAAGACTACAAAATAAGCGGACATAATAAACAAGACAAAAATTGTCAGAAGACAACAAAGCGTGCCTTTGCGGGAGCTTGACTTTAACAAGCGCAAGTTTAATATGGACAATACCGGCCAAGTGAAATGAGATCAACTGCAGTGTCAGATATACAGTTCTCCTAAGATTAATTCAAACCGCTTAAATATTGCTAGAGATATGACAATATCATTGAAAAGTGAAATATAGGTCACAGTGACCTAGATGTATCTTGTGGTCAAACACTGTTTATGAATGTAGCATTATATCAAGTATAATACGAGTCAGTGAAATAGTTTTAGAAATATTGGCTTAAATAACTAGACCATGACATGTAGGGCAAACTAACCTACAATGAACGGTAGGTGGTCAAAACAGTTGGCCAAGGCAATACCAATATTACAAATATATCAACTACACAAAACTTACCATTCTTTTTTTTATTTTATCTTTTTAAACGCAAACCTCACTTCAGAATGGAATACAAACTGACAAAACAAACCGGACCCTCAAAGACTACAGACTAGGGGATACAAGACGCAAAAACATTATAAACCATAACCGTAAAGCATCGCCTGGGAATAGCATCAGCTTCAACATAAACAAATAAAGATAAAATTTCCTTTTAAAAGGAAGGCTTGCCCAGCTAAGACAGTGAAATTTTCATGAGTTGTTATTGAAGAGTGCACTTTCTGTTGCTAACTTTAATTTAGCAAAGTATTTAATTTCTTAACTTCTTGAATGGTGGCATTATTCACAGGTGTGAGGTTAAAACAAGTGTAAAATTTATTTGAAAAACAAATTGACACAGAGAGAGAGAGAGAGAGAGAGAGAGAGAGAGAGAGAGAGAGAGAGAGTTTCAACGTTTTGGCCATTAGGCATGTCTCAAGGAAAATTACTATATGAACATATTTCAAGTCTTTTCTTTACGACTGCTTAGTCGCATTCAATTTGAATCAAATTTTAGGAAAGACTGTTTCAAACCCATGTCTATGGAATCTTGGCACATCTGAACTTGGCATAAAAAACACAATAAATTTATATTTACTGAAGTTTATTTGTTGTTTTAGTGGCAACAGTGGCAGTGACTAAAACAAAATTTTGATACTCTGAGAAGAAAATGCATGCTGCTATTGTTTGAGACAATAACTTGCTTTACACCATTTGGGAACAACAAAGCATGGAACCCATTGCGTTCATACTTCCATGAACTTCCGACAAACGAAATTTATCTTTTATATATATGCAATGTACATGTATTCACATCAGTTTTGTTGCTTATTCGTGAAGTTCTGACTAATTTAACGCAGAGGAAAGGACGAAGAATAGTTATTAACCATCGTGTTTTATAATGACGTACAAAAGCCGCCACTAGGATATGACGTATATCAAATGTTACGTCGGCCCATCATCTATTTGAATTATCCGTGACGTCGCTTATGCATAACATCGCATGAATGAGTGTTACTCATGGATGTATGAACATCGTCAGTTCAGTATAGGTTCATCTAAGGAAATCGTCGACGAGTGTAAATATTTCTCTGTACATTTGTATAGGTGAAGTAAAAAGGCAAAATTAGAGTGTTATAAAAGCAAGAAAAATGTCCACACAACCCCCACCCGCACCTACTGCAAGCACAGTAGGCCCTTGCCCTACTATAATCCAAATCAGTAGAACGCCCCGGTTGGTTGGATGGTGCATTGTCATAAAGCTGTACATGAACTCATCCTCAACGAGATTCAAATTTTAACGATTCTGAATTGTCCCCTTTTTCTGTACTTGTATCATTGCAAGAGGTTTCCAGTTCAGCTATTCATGAACATGTTGATGGCCAATAGGAAATTTATCAGATGCTAAATGTAGATATCGCTTCCTGTCATGGAAATGCCTGTTGCAATGCGTATGCGTTAATATTACGCACCTGCATTACCAGCTTTTACATATAACACGGTCAGTTGTATATTACCAACTTTTACATATAACATGGCCAGTTGTACATATAAGCCACACACACGGATAGATGGGATACATTTTTTTCAGTAAATGTGATGAGTGATAAGGGGAAAAATCGTCAAAAGCCCCTGCTTCTAAAAAATAAAACAATTAATTTGAACTTCGCTATTTTTGATGCTCTTTTAGGTTTTACAGATACACTGAACACAGATCAGCCCACTCCGGTATAAGCGCAGTCTGATCAGTCTATCCTCAGCATGAAAGATATCTGCATCATGAAGAATATATATGCCGAAAAAGACTGATCAGACCCCAAGAATGCACCGGCTCTGGACAGTGTGCCGGCTGCTCTGACTAGTCAGATTATGCGATGCCCTAAGGCCTATTTTTCGCGACGCCGCTGCATGATTCTTGGAAAAGCTAATGCTTGTAAGCTAAGTTATATATAAACACTGTGTCTTACACAGATTTTGGTTTATTTCTTCGAATGCAAAGCCAAATAGTGTGCATTAAATTCAGAGTTTAATATTTATGCAATCAGTTGATATGTGGCCAAGTTCAAGGCACTTGTGAAAGAAAAACGTGCGTTTTAACGGAAATATCAAAAACAAAGTACATGCACTATCAAAAATAGGTTTTCCATCTGTTATTTTTAGCAGTTGAGGTAAATTGGGTGTGGATAAAAATAGACAAACCGTACGAGTTCTTTGTTTGTTGTTAAAAAGAAATTTTATGTGTTTGTGGAGAAAATCATGAAGAAAGGCAGTCTCAAACCGGAACGAGCTTTCCGATCTATATGGTTTGCGTCCCTAAAAAGGTTTAGAAGGAGTCGTTGCAGTACAAACTCTATTGGTATTTTCCGACTAAGCGTGACGTATTGTTTCTTCCGAAAATAACTCGGTATCACTAAACCGCATGAATACTGGCTTGCGACCGTCATCGCAAGCCAAAAAAAGATGTAGAAGCTTTATTTAACGTCGCATATTAGAAACAGACAACATAAGCTCTGTAGAGCTTTTATTGCGACAAACAAGGTATCCAGTTACAAATAATACCTACCTGATGACTTAACTTTAAGTTGTCTTCCTAGGACTACCCTTTATAGGCGAGCGTCAGCCAAGGAAGCTCCTAGTACCATTTTTACGCCTTTGGTAAAAATGGCCTTTGGTAAACATGGAATTGTCGATGTACATGTAATATAACAGAAAAAAAGCGAACCTACATGTATCATGAAATGACATTCTGCAACCGGCAATATGACAAGAGATTTTTGATGAATAAGATTCAGGGTATGTAAATTGTGGCAAAGCTAGGGGTTTTTTTTTGGTGTGTGTGTGTGTGTGTGTGTGTGTGTGTGTTCAAATCCAGTTTGAAAGATCCTTGCGTTACAATTTCATTATGGTTACAAACACTGTTGATATACAATAAGAGATTCAATATGGTTAACCTTGTCATGAATGGCAAATCTATTTGCACAAATATAAATTCATCGCTGACTAAATGACGCCTCAGTTCTAAATCCATCACAAAAGATTGGCACCTGGACACCAATGTCTTTGGCGGGGCTATAATTGTCTAGCTAGGAGTTCCAGTTTACACTGGCTTGAAACCACCATTGAGTCTACGTACATGTACATTACAGCTAACATATAAATTAGCCGCGACACGACAAAACAACAAGGTTCCATGCAGACGGCCAAGACTATGATCAGTCTGGGCATCCGCCCAGTCTGATCAGAGTCTTCGCTGTCCGCATGGAGTTAGCTTAGGTTCTTAGCTACCCTGTAAGCACAAGCAAAGACTTATCCGATTGGACGGCTGTCCAGGCTGATCTGGGTTTCCGTGGGGCGCACATTCCACTCAGTTATTTTGTCGTGTCGTGGCTGAAATAATTGGCCAATGCCATTGCGGTAAGGCGTCAACTTTCTGTATCATTCTTTTAGTGATGAAAGGTACTTAAAGGTCCATACGTAGAGTGTGTGAATAGCAAGGGTTCAGACCAGACACGGATGCGCAGGCTGGTCTGAGCTTTTACTGTTGGCATATGCATTATTTTTTTATCATTATTATTATTATTAAAGGCAGGAGTGGAATATAAGGAGGATAAACTTCCAAAGTGACATCCTTTCTTGCAGAAGCCGGCTGAAGAACACGTCCACGTTGTGCAAAAGGGGGCAATGCCACGTGTCGAGCAAGCCACGTGGTAGCCGAGATTCTTCAACGCTGTGGCCCTAGACAGGATTATTCAATAAAGGAGGCTGCTATGGTGTTGCGTCTCTTCTGAAGGAAGAGGACTAATGCCTGCTGTCTTGACGGTATTTTAACTTTAACTTATTTTCACGGCTTGAGCACTGGAGCCTGGGATATTTTGCAATAGTCGGAATTGACTCGGCAGCTCACTTTAGTACGCTCTAAATTTACTGTAACTTACAGACTGCTCAACGTTTTAATGCACGGCCCGGACAAGATGTGATGGGTCGAATTGGGTCATTGCATCGTTTAGAAGCCATTTGTGAGCGGTAACCGGGGTAGCCTCCATGTGCTTTATAGTGCCTGGCTACCTTAAACCCAGAAATCGGAATCACAGTGTCATTCTGTCTCTTGATCACATAGTGTCAACGCCTCCAATCAGCCAATGATGATATTATCATAACTGGCAATTCTGGTCCACTGACTGGTCGAATAAATTTTCACACCTTTACCTGTAAAGGTAAGATATGCTATTGCTGGGAACATGACCTCACCCTCCCCCCCCCCCCCCCCCCCCCCCCCCCCCCCCGAACAGAGAAATCCTGCCTTTAAAAGTTGCCTGATACATTCCAAAGTATATTGGGCAAATGGATCCGGTTAGTTGGAATGAATTTTCTATTTCTCTGATTATACATGTAGTCGGTACCACAATACTAACACTGGCCCCTACTAAGGGAAGGGTGTATTTGTTATCAGATGGATAAACGGCGGTTTTGTTTGTTTGGGATGTTTATCTTTTTTAGTTTCATGTTTGTGCTCCGAAAGAAATGAAGAGGAAATATATTTGCACGTATATAAAAAGAAAACATATTCAAATGTACGATGTGTATTTACATTTTCAGTGTAGAGCTCTCTGTTAACCTAATTAAGTGATGCAGGATTCAATGTTGTTTACAAGTCAATAATTATATTGTGTCACGTGCTTTAGAGTGACAGCTCATCTCATTAACTAGCACGTGAAATCTACAACATGCCGTGTAATTGAATGGCTAGTAAACATTGAGTGACAGCTCGCTACGCCTACTTGCAAGTGAAATCTACAGCAGGAGGTGGAATTTACAGGAAGGCAGTGAAATGCGGCTGTTCCAAACTATTGCAAAATTCGGCTGGTAATGTTTTTAAAACGATTCTTATATATGTATTTCTTATTTTTGTTTATATCTTATTATTGATCAAAAGCATCGTTTAATAATATAAATATAAGGAATGAATGTTATTTTTTTAAACGTTTACTGAAAAATAAACTACATCGGGTCACGAGCAAAGTTTACGTAAACCCCTTCGGGGTTCACTTACTTTGCTCGTGACCCGATGTAGTTTATACTTCAGTAAACGTTAAAAAAGAACATTCATTCCTTAAGTATATAATTTTGTGCCAATGTGTGACAAACTCGAGAAGCTATGTGGTGTCATGTACTGAAAATGTATAGGTTTATATACTATATATGTACTGTGTCCGTATGTTTGTCAATGTTGAGATGTGTTGTTTTCGAAATAATTTAAAACTAGACAATCACTAAAGGTGATGAATGGCCCCGCCATATGCCTCACTAGATGAGTAATGTGTTAAAACATAGTAATGTGTTAAAACATATGTGTGTGAAGTTACATCAAAATCTGTCAATAAATAAAGGTGCTAAAGGGATGACAAAGTTTTTTTCTAAAAATAGCAACTGTGACCTTGATCTTGGATCTACAACCCTGAAAGGTGAACTTGTCCATGATATTGTTATACTTTATATTTGTGTGAAGTTATATCAAAATCAGTTAACAAATAAAGGCGCTAGAACCATGACAAAGATTTACATGTACCTAAAATAGCATATGTGACCTTAACCTTGGACCTACAATGCTGAAACGTGAATTTGTCCCAGATATTGTCATGCTAAATATTTGTGTCAAGTTTTGTCAAAATCATTCCAGATGGATGACAACGTATTTTCTAAAAAAAGCAAATGTGACTTTGATTTTGACCCTGAAATTCTGGATTGCAAACTTGAACAAGATATTGTCTCAATAAACATTTGGGTGAAGTTACATCAAAATTGTCAATAAATAAAGGGGCTAGAGGGATGATAAAGTTTTTTTCTAAAAATAGCAACTGTGACCTTGACCTTGGATCTCGGAGCTGAAACAGTAATTTATTCAAGATACTGTTATACTTAACAATTATATGAAGTTATATCATAATCAATCCATAAATAAAAGCGCTAGGTATGCCCAAGTTTTTCTGAAAATAGCAACTGTGACCTTGACCTTGATCCTACCAACCTGAAATGCAAACATGTTCGAGGTATTGTCATACCCAATATAGATGTGATGTAATACCAAATCGGTTGATAAATGAGGCCACTAGAGCGATGACAAAAGGTGAGCTTGTATATGAGCCATGGAAATAAGGTCAAAATATGTGTCATTCAAGGGGACATAATTCTGCAATAAAGACCTAACTCAAAGTTCTGTTTCCTTTATGCATATGTTCAATGCATGTCTGAACTGTGTTGCTAGTTCCAAATCCCAACACTAAATACTATTGGAGGAGTTGCAGAGATAAGAACAGTATTAAAAAGTATGAAATACAGTCAAAACATGTATGTCATTCAAGGGGATATCTGTTATAATGACCTGGATCAAAGTTCTGTTTCCTTTATGCACATGTTCGATGCATGTGTGAACTGAGTTGCAAGTTTCAACTCCCTGCATCAAATACTGTAGGAGGAGCTGTGGAGACACTAACAGTACTACATATGTGAAATATGGTCAAAATATGCATGTTCCTCAAGGGGACATAATTCTGCAATAAAGACCTGAATCAAAGTTCTGTTTCCTTTATGCACATGTTCAATGCATGTCTGAACTGTGTTGCAAGTTTCAACTCCCTGCATCAAATACTGTAGGAGGAGTTGCGGAGACAAGAACAGTACTAGAAGTGTGACGGACGGACGCATGGGCGGACTTATGCACGGACGGACAAGGGAAAAACTGTATGCCCCTCCCCACTTCGTGGCGGGGGCATAAATATCTTTCTGTATCATTATATAAAGAAAGAGTTCCATTTGTCTGAGGTTCCACTCACCTTAGGGCAATAAAACATAATTGAGCCGCGACACGACAAAACCAACAAGGAGGTTGTGCGTCCAGCGCAGACTCAGATCAGCCTGGGCATCCGCCTAATCTGATCAGAGTCCTCGCTGTCCGCATGAAGGTAGCGTAGACCCTTAGCTACCCTTTTAGCGCTTATCGAAGAATCTTGTTAGACTCGGTGGATACCAAGGCTTAGCTGAATCTGCGTTGGGCGCACAACCACTTTGTTGGTTTTCTCGTGTCGCGGCTCATATGTTGTCAACCGTGATTTGTCTTAGAACCATACATGCTCAGTTGGATAAAAGCAATTAAATAAACTAACAGCAATTTATTTTCTTTTGCCGCAACCAGGAAGCAGTGAAATAAAAACATAAGTTTGCTTTTATCAACGTGTCGAACGAAGCACTTTCAAGGAAATCTAGGGAGAATATATACGATTAATTGATACTCATAAATGTCTCTTAACAGCTTAAACGGATTGAGTAATGTGGTTTAACTGTTAAAAACAATAATAGAAGTGAAGATAATTGGTAAGGGAATTTTGTACTTTGTATTTACTACAATATGAAAAAGACGATTTATGATGTGGTGATTGAAACAGTATCTTTTAAAAATGGTTTCGTTGACTGTCAAATGGTGCAAATCATCTTTTTATATCTCCCTGTACGCATCTATTATCTTTGAATATGACATAGCAGCACCTGAGTGAAAAAAGGTCGTTACATGTATCTATCCCAAATCTACTGACGATTTCGAACGCCTCTTTTTTATTTTAACTGTTATGAGACCCTATAGATGGGAGCTCCATTGTTACATGCTTTGAAAGAGAAAAAAAAGAACTTTTCACCGACTTTTATATAAAATCGTGCAAGAAATTACGTCTTGAGTTGTGATATTTGTAAAGTCTGATAAACAAAACAACAGCAGTCTATATCTCTGAAGGAAAATGCATACGCTTCCAGGGTAACTCTGCCAATTTCATTTTTGTGTCCCCTCTCAAAAGAGATTTGGTTTTCCTTCCAGTGTTTAGCCCGTTTTGGAACAGGTTTTGTCCTTCAAAATACATTGTAGCAGACATGAATACACAATAGTTGACTCTCCTTTGTAAAAATGAATGGAAAACCTGGAGCTAGCGCCACACAGCTTAAAATCTAAGCTAAATAAGACGCCACACGACAAAACCAAGACAGTAGCATGTACACCCAGCGAAGACTTTGATCAGCCTGGGCATCCGCCCAGTCTGATCAGAATTTTCGCTCCCCGCACGGAGCTAGCTTAGACCCTTAGCTACCATTTAAGCTTAACAACGAAGACTCTGATCAGACTGAATGGATGCCCAGGCTGGGCGCACATGCCACATTCCTGGTTTGGTGTTGAAATGCATGGTATTAAATTATATTTTGCATACATTCACCGACTTGTCAATTATGTCAGTGTGAGTCTAACATAATTGTATGAATCTTTGGTGACCTTTTATCTCTGTTTATATTTGGCCAATGATTAGAATAAACTTTTAACTGATAAGCTTTTACATGTAACACATGGTTATTATCACAAAATATGCTCTCCGTTTCTATTCGGCATTCACGAAAAAAATACAAGTATCCAAAATGGAGCTACTTCAAACCGTATAATCCGAGAAAGAAGAGAGCCACAGGCAACAAGCCGGAAATGTCTGATGCAGCAAGGCCATTTAAAAACAAAAGTAAGATCTGGACCCGTATTAAAAGAATATTTATGTGGGAGCATAACTCATCCAGAAAATGAAAAAAACGCCTTTTAGCAGAATGTACTCCAAACTCGTTAACTTCTGTCAGTGTAGCCCAAGAATGGATATTTATTATCGATTGCTTCTTCTGAGAATACAAGATATATTTTAAATATATGAGCCGCGACACGACAAAACCAGCAAAGTGGTTGTGCGCCCAGCACAGACTCAGATCAGCCTGGGCATCCGCCAAGTCTGATCAGTCTACGCTGTCCGCATGGAGGTAGCTTAGACCCTTGGCTGTGTACTTTAAGCGCTTAGCGAAGAGTCTGATCAGACTGAGTGGATGCCCTAGCTGATCTGAGTCTTCGCTGGGCGCACAACCACTTTGTTGGTTTTCTCGTGTCGCGGCTCAATGTTTTTCCTTTTGTGTCTTTTCGATCATTCAGTGAGAAATATCAAGGCACCACGAGCGTGTGACAACTAAAATGATAAATTCGTGACTTCTTTGTCTTTTTGCGACTTTTCCAATTATTCTGTCATTACGATCCTCCCGGCTCGAAGGATAATTACAAGCAATTTTTTCTTCCGATCTGGCCTATTCTTGGACATTCTGATGTATTCTATATTTATATAGATCTATTGACCTCCGTCTCAAGCAGAGCCTCCGTGTTAAACAATACGTACCTTAGTGCAGTAATCAGAGCTCTAGATAAGAGGGAGTAATTTGGTGATAATTAGGGATAATTTTTGTTAATTCTGCATAAAAACATATGTTGTGACCCCTCATCTGAACCGTCTCGACCCCTCATCTGAACCGTCTAGACGAGACGGTTCAGCTGAATGGTCACAACATATGGTTTCAATGAGAAATAAGAAAAATTATCCTTAATTATCATCAAATACTCCCTCTTATCTAGAGCTCTGCTGAGTAAGTGGGTTATTGTTCGTTGTGTCTACTTATCTGTAGTCTTCGAAAAGCCAGTTACTTACGTCGGTTTGTGCTAGTGTCATTCGAATATGTTTTACATTAAATTATAAATGAAAGAAATAGGTAAATAGATGTTTTGTGCGCCTAACAGATCTATCTATATTCGTACATTGTTGCGGCTAGTTTTATGACCACCTACCTGGGAAAGAGCTGTTTATTTTGCTATCCGGTTGTGCCGCATCTTCAAACTGTATTTAAACTGACGGTAAATCGTATGCGAACGTTTAATGTATAAAGTTTTGAACACTTGACAGATTGGAGTCCGTAAGGGGAAACGCCCATGATAATCAGTATTATTGTTTTTTTCCGGCGACATACGGATTATCATAAAAAAAAAGTTATGCAAAGATCAGGAATAAAGCTTAACCAAGAATGAAGTTTAACCTAATGGCCAGATTGCCTGTTCCTCGAAATGCTTGAAATAGATACATAGGTATACATAATTGTCTTTTTATGTTATATGCAAAAAAAATTTATGAACCATAATGATAATATTAGTTAACCCCCACTTGTAACCTCAAGCTGTAGAAATCCAAATAGTCTAATATTTCATATACGAGGGTTGATCCAGAAGTAATGTCACTGCAGCTATAAAATCGTGTAAAATAAAGAGAGAGCAACAAAATTTCGTATCCAAGTACCTTAATCTATTTGCATTAAGATCTGAGAATATCATAAGAATGCAGTGCAAAGTAACTGAGATATCGAGATAGACAGAAGACATGGTAACGAAACGCGCCGCACGTCAATGACGTCGTTGACGCACCAGACGAAGTTTCGATACTGTGTTATGTCCGCCTCACAGATCTATCTATATTCGTACATTGTTGCGGCTAGTTTTATGACCACCTACCTGGGAAAGAGCTGTTTATTTTGCTATCCGGTTGTACCGCATCTTCAAACTGTATTTAAACTGACGGTAAATCGTATGCGAACGTTTAATGTATAAAGTTTTGAACACTTGACAGATTGGAGTCCGTAAGGGGAAACGCCCATGATAATCAGTATTATTGTTTTTTTCCGGCGACATACGGATTATCATAAAAAAAAAAGTTATGCAAAGATCAGGAATAAAGCTTAACCAAGAATGAAGTTTAACCTAATGGCCAGATTGCCTGTTCCTCGAAATGCTTGAAATAGATACATAGGTATACATAATTGTCTTTTTATGTTATATGCAAAAAAATTTATGAACCATAATGATAATATTAGTTAACCCCCACTTGTAACCTCAAGCTGTAGAAATCCAAATAGTCTAATATTTCATATACGAGGGTTGATCCAGAAGTAATGTCACTGCAGCTATAAAATCGTGTTAAATAAAGAGAGAGCAACAAAATTTCGTATCCAAGTACCTTAATCTATTTGCATTATGATCTGAGAATATCATAAAAATGCAGTGCAAAGTAACTGAGATATCGAGATAGACAGAAGACATGGTAACGAAACGCGCCGCACGTCAATGACGTCGTTGACGCACCAGACGAAGTTTCGATACTGTGTTATGTCCGCCTAACAGATCTATCTATATTCGTAAATTGTTGCGGCTAGTTTTATGACCACCTACCTGGGAAAGAGCTGTTTATTTTGCTATCCGGTTGTACCGCATCTTCAAACTGTATTTAAACTGACGGTAAATCGTATGCGAACGTTTAATGTATTATGTTTTGAACACTTGACAGATTGGAGTCCGTAAGGGGAAACGCCCATGATAATCAGTATTATTGTTTTTTTCCGGCGACATACGGATTATCATAAAAAAAAAAGTTATGCAAAGATTAGGAATAAAGCTTAACCAAGAATGAAGTTTAACCTAATGGCCAGATTGCCTGTTCCTCGAAATGCTTGAAATAGATACATAGGTATACATAATCTTTTTATGTTATATGCAAAAAAAATTTATGAACCATAATGATAATATTAGTTAACCCCCACTTGTAACCTCAAGCTGTAGAAATCCAAATAGTCTAATATTTCATATACGAGGGTTGATCCAGAAGTAATGTCACTGCAGCTATAAAATCGTGTAAAATAAAGAGAGAGCAACAAAATTTCGTATCCAAGTACCTTAATCTATTTGCATTATGATCTGAGAATATCATAAGAATGCAGTGCAAAGTAACTGAGATATCGAGATAGACAGAAGACATGGTAACGAAACGCGCCGCACGTCAATGACGTCGTTGACGCACCAGACGAAGTTTCGATACTGTGTTATGTCCGCCTAACAGATCTATCTATATTCGTACATTGTTGCGGCTAGTTTTATGACCACCTACCTGGGAAAGATCTGTTTATTTTGCTATCCGGTTGTACCGCATCTTCAAACTGTATTTAAACTGACGGTAAATCGTATGCGAACGTTTAATGTATAAAGTTTTGAACACTTGACAGATTGGAGTCCGTAAGGGGAAACGCCCATGATAATCAGTATTATTGTTTTTTTCCGGCGACATACGGATTATCATAAAAAAAAAAGTTATGCAAAGATCAGGAATAAAGCTTAACCAAGAATGAAGTTTAACCTAATGGCCAGATTGCCTGTTCCTCGAAATGCTTGAAATAGATACATAGGTATACATAATTGTCTTTTTATGTTATATGCAAAAAAATTTATGAACCATAATGATAATATTAGTTAACCCCCACTTGTAACCTCAAGCTGTAGAAATCCAAATAGTCTAATATTTCATATACGAGGGTTGATCCAGAAGTAATGTCACTGCAGCTATAAAATCGTGTAAAATAAAGAGAGAGCAACAAAATTTCGTATCCAAGTACCTTAATCTATTTGCATTATGATCTGAGAATATCATAAGAATGCAGTGCAAAGTAACTGAGATATCGAGATAGACAGAAGACATGGTAACGAAACGCGCCGCACGTCAATGACGTCGTTGACGCACCAGACGAAGTTTCGATACTGTGTTATGTCCGCCTAACAGATCTATCTATATTCGTACATTGTTGCGGCTAGTTTTATGACCACCTACCTGGGAAAGAGCTGTTTATTTTGCTATCCGGTTGTACCGCATCTTCAAACTGTATTTAAACTGACGGTAAATCGTATGCGAACGTTTAATGTATAAAGTTTTGAACACTTGACAGATTGGAGTCCGTAAGGGGAAACGCCCATGATAATCAGTATTATTGTTTTTTTCCGGCGACATACGGATTATCATAAAAAAAAAAGTTATGCAAAGATCAGGAATAAAGCTTAACCAAGAATGAAGTTTAACCTAATGGCCAGATTGCCTGTTCCTCGAAATGCTTGAAATAGATACATAGGTATACATAATTGTCTTTTTATGTTATATGCCAAAAAAATTTATGAACCATAATGATAATATTAGTTAACCCCCACTTGTAACCTCAAGCTGTAGAAATCCAAATAGTCTAATATTTCATATACGAGGGTTGATCCAGAAGTAATGTCACTGCAGCTATAAAATCGTGTAAAATAAAGAGAGAGCAACAAAATTTCGTATCCAAGTACCTTAATCTATTTGCATTATGATCTGAGAATATCATAAGAATGCAGTGCAAAGTAACTGAGATATCGAGATAGACAGAAGACATGGTAACGAAACGCGCCGCACGTCAATGACGTCGTTGACGCACCAGACGAAGTTTCGATACTGTGTTATGTCCAAAGTAGCATATTCGTTGTTCCAGCAAAGCACTAATGTCTGTTCACCCATGTCTATCTCTTCTTTTAATATTACTTGAACAGCCCCGCGGCTCAGGTTTAAGAATTTACATTATATTTGAATTGCAGGACATCGTTCTTCATATATGGGATCAGAACAACAGTGACGTTATTTTTTTAAATTGTACATAAAGGTCTTCCGGTTTTCGGACTAGCCTCTACACTGTGTCGATTCGTGTACGCCTATAAATGCGAGTTGGAGCAGTGTACGCCGAGTTAGAACACATTCAGAGAATGCTCGCGGACAAGAGGTAAGTGTTTGCCATGTGTTTAAGCAGTTAACTAAGGTTTATGTCCCTCTCTTCGTCGCAGTTTTCGTCTTACACATCATCTACAACCGCAAGTAAATTTTCAAAGCACCACCTCTTGTAATAACACAAGAAACAACGGAAACGCTTGCAAAACATGTCAAAATATTTGCTGCTGGTCTTAAATTGTACTCAATATACGCAAACACTGTCTTCATTTATCAAAATTATAAAATGGAATAAGAAATGATCCAATTGTGACCACCAGAGCGAAGCCACAAAATGCTGATCGTAAAACTGAGAGAGCTGTTTGTATTTGTTTGCACCAGGGGTGTTGCCAAAGTACACGCCGAGTTGGAACACCTGTGCACGCCGAGTTTAATCATTGTTGACATAAGGGTGTACCGCGAGTTAGAGTATATAAATGTCAAGTTCAAAGACTAATGACCAAACATGTACCATGCTCTGTATTTATGAGCCTTATCTGACCTGGCAAAAATAACAGATTTTGTATTGGTGTAAAGGAAGTGCATCTGAACGCTCTTCCACTGATAGAATTAATTATGAAGCCACATTTTGCTCTTAAGTACAGTGATAATACGAAAAAAAAAACTTCCTGAAGAAAATTTCGAAGCATCCTAGCTAAAACAAGCAAGCGCCAACCATTAACGCTGACTAAGCTGCGAGTAAAATGGTTGCGTATCACAGAGTGCAAAAGCAGTCCGCCCATAGTTATAAGCCTTATACCCTTAACCACACGCACAGGCTGATAAGTATGTTATAAGCTGCAGTCCCTTTTGACACAACTCAAAATAAATATCGGTACGCAACACCTTAGCACCCCCACCGCCAGACCCTGTGTAGCGCCTTGTATAGTGGATAATCTGATAACAGCCCTCCACATGCCTGCAACATAATTTTATCTGCGAGACCGTCTCCTATTTAACATATTCATCTCCATGCCCTTGCAGCCATACGACAAGGCTACAAGACAAGTGCAATCCTGATGAATGGCAGCACAGGAGAATGGTTGAGAAAAACAGTTGGAGTAAGGTGTCTTCTGTCTCCCACCCTCTTCAACATTTTCCTCGAACGGATCATGTCTGATGCGCTGGAAGAACATGACGGAAAGGCTAGCATAGGGGGTGGGGGGGGGGCAAAATATTACCAATCTGCGGTTTGCCGATGACATAGATGCTCTAGCTGAGGAAGAGCAGGAACTAGAAGCCCTAGTTAAAAGTCTCGACCAACCAAATGTGCACAAGGTATAAGATAGAGATTAGTGCTGAGAAGACCAACCTGATGACAAACAGTGCAGTTGGCATCCAGAGGGAGATCAAGGTAAAAGGACAGAAGCTGGGTACTGTAACAAGCTTCAAATACCTTGAAGCAGTTGTCTCAGATGATGGCTCAAAACAGGAGGTTCTCTCAAGGATTGCACAAGCCACTTCAGCTCTTACCAAGCTGAAACCAAGTTGGAGAGATAACAACATATCTCTTGGATCAAAGGTGACACTTTTGCACTCCTTTGTCATTTCCATATTTCTGCATACCTGTGAATCGTGGATCTTTACAGCAGAGTTAGAGAAAAGAACGCAGGACTTTGAGATGAGGTGCTACCGAAGGTTACTGAACATTTCGTACAAGGGCCATATAACTAATAAAGAGGTTCGAAGAAAGATCCATGCAGCCATTGGAGACTATGATGAACTCCTTACGCTGGTCAAGAAAGGGAAACTAAGGTGGTTTGGCCACGTCTCAAGGTCTTCTGGCTTAGCAGATGATTTTACAGGGCACAGTGAAAGGAAAAAGAAGAAGAGGTAGACAGAAGAAGAGGTGGAAAGACAATATTAAAGAGTGGACAGAGATGGATTTTGCCAGCTCAACTAGGGCAGCTGAAAACAGAACAAGGTGGAAAGGGATTGTTTCGAAGTCATCTGTGGTGCCCCCCAACGACCTAGCAAGGTTATGGGATAGAATAGAATAGATCTCCTGTGCAGACGTAGGGACAATTACATTCTACGAAAATTTTCGGAGAGACGAAAATTGGGATGGACACGAAAATAACAGAAAAAGGCAACTAGATTGTTTCTAGGGTTGCTTTTGAAGAATTGAGGGATCAGAGTTGCCCGACCTGGAGTAAAGCAAAGTAAACGTAGAACTAATGCGTATCTACCCATCTGATTTAGGGAAGCGTACAGAGTAATGCGTCTGCCAATAAAGAGCGACTGAGAGAGAGTTCAAAGCTATTTCAATCAGAAAAGAGTTTTACAAAAGAGTCAATAAATCATAGTCCTTTTCCTAAGTATATCAGTAACTTTCATTTTCTAAACTTTCATTTTCTTTAGAAAATGATACTTTGCTTGGGTGAATGAATACACTTTCAGGGGAAGCAAATCTGTCATTTTCATTCTTCCCGTTCTTCTAAATTCTTGAAGAGAAAATTTGCTGCTCAAGCAGCAAATGCCTTCCTTTAAGAGTAGAGCCCCATTTTGGAAGTTGTTTTAATGAGGAAGTCAGTACACATGTTTCCTTTTGTACTTTTTTGAAACGAGTTTAAATTGTAAAAGTAAAACGTATGCAAAGACCAGGAACTGAAACAATCAAAATCCAAATCCAGCCCTCAAACCATAGTTGGAAACAACTAAGATTACAAATAATCAAGATACAGAGAACATATGGCCAACCGAGTGAGCAGCTTGTTCCCAAAAGGTGGCCACTCAGCAACCCAAACCGAACCAAAAATAATAATAACATACATAAGGTAAAACATCACAGAAACTCTGACGCCAAAAACAGGCAACAAAGAACCACAACAGAACTACCGCCTTGGAACGGTCAGTAATGAATTACTGGGGGGCTTAAATCGATTTTACAGGCCCAACCTCACCCTCAGTTTCTGAAGTGGTACAAAACATTTAGTTGGTTGTTCGGTTCGCATGATAACCCTCTAACTCGTCAATGAATCATCACGGTAAACACATAAATCAAATTTCAACACCATGAAGAAGCAAAGACGAGGACTCAACAGATACAACGGGCCGTCTGACAGGTGGAGATCCCTGTCCTGCCAAACAACCCCACTGGAAATCTGAAGCAAAAGAAGGTCACCAGTTGAGCCCCGGTGGACCAAGCAACAGACAAAAAGGCTCCGGTCCCAACCAACTAAAATATATAGCTTTAGGTCGGGGCCATCATAGAGTCTGACGACCGATCCCCCGGTGTGCAATTAAAGAGTGCAGCAAAGCTATCAACCGTGATTATGTTAATCACTAAGCATGCAGACTGTCGCATAACATTTAAATTATAGCCAATACGTTTGTGACGTATTAATATTTTTCGGAATTGATCAGAGAAATCAGTCCTACCCTTAATCTTTTTGAATTTGTATACTAAGTCACCATAAAATTCTGGTTCCGATAGGCCTTGGTGTAAAAGAAATTTTAATCCGACATCAAATTTTGAAACCAATTCATGGTGTCTGCGATAGAATTTAGAAAAAGCCTTTCTAAGCTTATGATACCGATAGCCCTGTTGAAGAAGTTTAGCAGTTAAACATTTATTACGAGCATTAAAGTCATCTACATGACTACACACTCTAGCAAATCTTATAAGTTGAGAAATATACACTCCATAAGAGGGACGACGTGGAACGTCACCATCCAAAAATGGAAAATTAACTATATCAAAGTCAAAGTCATCACGTTTATCATAAATTTTAGAAGATACAAAACCGTTACAAATAGATAGATGTAAATCCAAAAAGGGGGGCTCGGTAATTTACTTTTCCCACTGTCAACAGATAAAGTGAATCGTCGAACTGAAAGTTCACACGTCTAATGGTATAAGCAACAGTGATCTAATAGCTATTGCAAAGAAAATGTTCTGAATGAACAGTAATAACATTGGCAGGCAAACTCATCATATCTGGAAGACAAACAAATTGTGGATGCTTAATTATTTACAATATTCTCAAGCATTCTTTTGAATTTACTAATAGAATGATTTTTCATACAAGCAATTGGGCAGTCAACAACAACTGACTGACTTTGGTATTTTAGACACTATCAGTACGAAGCAATGTCAATAAATGCTCAGCTAGACAGCTGCAACTAAATTTAACGCCATTTTTAAAATAATAAATCACAAAGAGCAGTACTTTATTCTTCCAACTAGGCGTACACTATTTTTGACAAAAAAAGCTTAAACTCGGCGTACATGGGTTCTCCAACTCGCCGTATTTTCGTTAATTATGTATTTGCAACTCGGCGTGCACTTCAAACTATTACAGTCTGTCTACAAATGATTTCTATATTCAAAGCAGACAGGATTTGACCGGTTCATCTATTACAATAGCTTCAATATATATCTGCCTAGCTAATAAGGAACCTATCAATCAAAAGATACATGTATTTGTAAAGAAATACTGAATTCTTTTTCAGTAAAGGCATATTTGTAAAGAAATACTGAATTCTTTTTCAGTAAAGGCAGTCTCACTTGAAAGAATGTACAGATTTGGTTAAATATTCTGTAAATCGAACATTGCATTCACGTGAAACTATATCAGTCTAAAAGCTTATTCAGTTACAGATACACTCGTGCTAGTTTATTACATTTAGATGACGAAAAGCCCTGATAGATGAACTTACTTTAAAGCCATGATGACATTTCCGAGACATGTTTTCTTCTAACTCGGCGTACACTGCTCCAACTCGCATTTGTAGGCGTACACGAATGGACACAGTGCTCTAGGGACCCATCTGCACCCGTATCGCGCTGATTGCACCTTGTCACAAGCCTGATAATATTTGTTATATCACCACATGTCTAATAAAATATTCCAAATTTGAGGCAAAACCGCATATATATCCGCTGACGCTTTTGTCAGAAATCTACATTTTTACTCTCGGCAGTAACAAGCATTAGCACTAGCTAGCGAATTTCAAACTGCAGTGACGCTATTAAAATTTCAACAATGGTCGGCAGAAAAATATTTGATCATCGTATCATATATTTATCTGATTTGGCGCGTTATTTTGATTTTGATTTGTGGTTGCCTTTGAAACTTATGTTCATGTAATTAACGTTATTCTAACGTGCGGCGCGATGGCGTCGGTGGCATATATATGTCATATATATTTGGAAAGGAAAAAGATTCGAACTTTATATTTATTCTGTAAATCAGAACTGAATTACAGTGTAGCTTGATATAATTTTTATAATAGTGCTACGATGAATAAGCGCGCAATGGACACAGTGACATTACTTCTGGATCAACCCTTGTAGTTTATGTGGGTATTTTGATTGACTGTATTTTCCCAGTATTTAACAAGTGTTCCAAATATCCAGAAGTTGAATGGAATGATTTTACACATGTAAATGCTGCGTGCTTTATCTGAATCTAGTGCCATATATGAAAACGTCTGGACAACGCATGTATCCTTATAGGCCCACCACGTTAAAACAACATTGAAAAAAAAAATAACATCATTACTTTGATTCTATATTACCTCAATGTTGTGTGTCAGCTTGGTATTCAGTAGACAATCTGTGACCAATATTGGAGCTTTTCTAGAAATGTACTTATTTCTTAGATGTCTCTAGAGTTTCTCATTTTATCGTATTACGTTACAGGAAATCTGATGACTGGTCTTACGATCCATTGTCTGTTATATGTCTTACAGATTATTAATGGTCAGAGGGGGCCAGGCATGGGTAAATGTGCAGGCAGCCAATGGGAAATATCAATGGAGAAGGCAATGCTATCTCTGCATTGCTATTCACTCCTTATTATTACATCTAGTTTATTATTTCATTCACATTTTATCATTGAACTATAACGTTTATTTCCATTTTACTACTATTCAACAAATTTATTTTGACTGTTACATAGAATATACTCGTAAAGTATAGTTTCTTTCTTGTTGTTGTTTCAATCTGTTTTTTTTATTTTTGTCTTTTTTTTTTGTCCTTTTTTTTTTTTTTTTTTGTTTGTTTTTGTTTTTTATTTTGTTTTTTTAATGACTACGCTTTATTTTTAACATTATCGTGTGCTGTTGTGTATGGCTGCGCATATAGTATTATTCATGCGCCTGTCTATTTAATTTCTATTATTTATTCATTTTTGTTGCTGTTGTTGTTGTTGATCGAGGGTTGGAATAAATTGTTAGAACATGGTAGTCTGAGTTATTGTTACTTTTTTCAGTTCCTTCGCTACTTTATACATGTACGCAGTACCTGGTATTATTACTGTATCTTAAAGTTCAACAAGAATCAGACTGATAGATCATTCTTTAATATACAATGTAACGGTTGTAATGAAGCCAATCAGAGGCACGATTTTTCATTTTCTTTTTAAAAATAGATAAAAGAATGTTAAGATTTCTTTATTTGTAGTCAGACGTTACAACATATATTCACAGCTGCTATGCGTTGGTAATTGATTTATTTAAAAAGCCACCTCAAGGTAAATACAAGAAAACATTCATGCAAAGCATCTTTACGCTAAGAAATTCAGTCATATTTGAATCGTGACACGACCAATGCCGTGACACGACCAAACAAGCAAAGTGGCGTGTGCGCCCAGCGAAGACTCAGACAAGGCTGGGGATCCGCCCAGTCTGATCAGAGTCTTCGTCGTATGCTTAAAGGGTAGCTAAGAGTCTAAGCTACCTCCAGTGCCGACTGCTAAGACACAGATCAGACTGGGCGGATGCCCAGGTTGATCTGAATCTTAGCTGGGCGCTCATATCTTTTCGTTTGTTTCTGCCGTGTCACGGCTTATTTGAGCCGCAACATGAGAAAACCAACAATGTGGTTGTGCGCCCTGCACAGACTCAAATCAGCCTGGAAATTTGCCTAGTCTGGTCAGACTCTTCGCTAAGTACTTAAAGGGTAGCTAAGGGACTGAGCTACCTCCATGCGGGCAGCGAAGACTCTGATCAGACTGGGCGGATGCCCAGGCTGATCTGAGTCTGCGCTGGTCGCAAAACCACTTTGTTGGTTTTCTCACGTCGCGGCTCATTTATCTTCTACGGCTTGAGACTGTGGAGATATTAAGGAATGTTGACACCAGCAATGTTAACCTACAGTCATGTAATGTTTTTTAATCTAATAAGCTTTCGGTGATTTTCATTTACTACTGTATTCTCAAATACATTCCATGAACCAGTGGGCGAGCAGATTGTTAAAAATGCAAGGATACGTCATTATGATTAATTTCCATCGTAACGTATGCTTGCGTACTACTCAAATATGGAAAAAAGCTTAAGTATATTGATAAAATTTGCACATGATCATTACTTTTGAATCCCGCAAGGATAAAACAATTGACATTCAATAGTTTACATCCGAAACCACTATTCTTTACAGTAAGACAGATTCTAAAATGGGTAGATCTATTCCACGGATCCAAACGAAAAAAGACGAGACCAAAGGTAAAATCAAACTCCGTACTCTTGAAAGAAGCTTTAACTTTAACATACATGTACCATATGGATTACCTCTATTTTGTTCTTCAAGCTGCTGATCGAACTTTTCATTACCATCTGTGAATCTGCACAAATATCACGGGGAGAACACTTGTCACAGTCAAATTCGAAATGTTTATGGTCATACAGCATATAGCTACATGTGCGCAGTATTAGTAGCCAAAATGATAAGGTGGCAAATTACTCTAAGGAAATTAAAAGCATTAAATCAAGTTGTCATAAAAACAAATCCGTTTCTTATTTTTTTTTTCGTACAGTCTGAAACTAGGGCCCAAGTGGGCAATATTATTAATGTTATTGTCGTTTTTAATCCAGCGAAACTCGGATCATTGCATACCTACTTACCAACTCATCAAAGGGGTTTGGATTCCCTCTTTTTGATCATGACATCAACAGATTCATATTTATTTCGTTGTTTTCAGTTATAAAATTTGAAATATTCGTTAACCCCCATGTTGTCATTTTATCGATAGTATGCGATAGTGTTGTAAAATAGGGCCTATAAGGGAAATGTTTCATTATTAATTTTAATCCAGCAGAACTTGGGTTATCACTATCCTCTTTACCAACCTATCAAAGAGTTTGCTTGTTCCTTACCATGGCAGCAACAGATACATATTTATTTTATTGTTTTGTTTTTTTATTCATCTTTTTTTTTTAAAGAACTAACTTTCCTAAACCGCACTGGGAACGCCAAAAATATAGAAGAAATTAAGGCGAAGCAAGTACAGCAACAGTTCACAGTCAACCTTAGATAGACACGCCAGGCTACTGTCATGCGAAAATTAATGAATCTTTACCACATTAAGGACAATGGATGCACATTTCTGTATTTTACTTCTCCAGTGTCGCTACACCCTCAAGTCTCCTAATGAAAAGGGTGATGGACAGGTCACAGCAGGCAACAGACATCCATTTTTAAGTCACACTTACTGACATAATCCTAGAGGCGAAATATTCGCAGAGACGCTGACGTATTAAAACTTGTTAACGCTGACGTCCCACACTGAGCCATCTAAACAACCATTACCTGAGAAAGACGACAGCCAAGAGCATCTGAAAAGAAAGGAGCCGCGACATGACAAAACCAACAAAGTAGCATGTGCACCCAGCGAAGACTCAGATCAGCCTGGGCATCCGCCGAGTCTGGTCAGAGTCTTCGCTCTCCACTTGGTGGTAGCTTAGACCCTTAGCTACCAAATAAGCGCGCAGCAAAAACTCTGATCAGACTGGGCGGATGTCCGGGCTGATCTGATGATCTGAGTCTTCGCTGGGCGCACATGCCACTTTGTTGATTTTGTCGTGTCGCGGCTCGAATGGCTGATGCAGCGAGACAATACATCGAACCAAAATAATCCGGAAGGCTTCAAGCCAAACTCTACTAAGATTCATGTTGCTTTGAAAGTTTTGGCAATTTAGCAGAAACAGGTAACAAGTAATAAAATTATTTTAAATCAGTATTCCAGTACTGAGCTTAAACACAGACTATTGAATGGATGAATTCCTCAGGGACAAATTGTCCACAAGCAGTGATATGAGATATAGACAGTGCCATAAGAGATAGAAATGAGAGAATTAACATACAAATCATAAATGGTCTAAGAAAGACAACCTAAGCCCCAGCAACATTGTAATATCTAAACCATTTCTCGCTTACAAAACAACACAGACACAGAGACCCAGTAGTAGTAGTATTTCAATTCTCATATCGACGTTGCCCCCGCACCTCAGCGGAACGAATCCATAGTCGCCGTAACGGGGCGCCGAGCGTCCGTCCATGACACAGAGACCCAGACGAGGGCGGTAATTTTATAATCAAACCATACAAGTCCTGTTAAATCTCCGCTATGACACGTGTTTTGATTCCCCATTAGGACCAACTCCTTGATACGTTTCTAATGAGGAGCCACAACACACAAATCCATGGAAACCCCAATAACGGAAGCCATCCCCGTTATCTGTAGTCTGCACAAAAAGTAAAAAGATAGATTAATACAATCACTCCCCAGATCCCACTCTCAAAGCTGAAAGGGAAAGAAGCACACACACAAAAATTGACAAAATTTCGCAAAAGGCACGCATTCAGCTACGCTAATTAAAACAGCAGCAACATCTATTTTACCACTTTTTTATTGTAAACTACAAAACAAAACTGAAAACAGAATGGGCAACTAGCTATACAGATCACTAGAGTGCTAGAGAACATAGACAAACGAACATAACGTATAACACTGAGGTACCACAACATACATGCAGCCATGTCAAATAAATGCAAATGTGCGCCCAGCGAAGACTCAGATCAGCCTGGGCATCCGCCCAGGCTGATCAGAGTCTTCGCTCTCCGCATGGTGGTAGCTTAGACCCTTAGCTACCCAATAAGCGCGCAGCGAAACTCTGATCAGACTGGGCGGATGCCCAGGCTGATCTGAGTCTTCGCTAAGCGCACATTTGCACTTATTTGGCATGATAAGGAGTTGGTCCTCAAGGAGTTGGTCCTAATGGGGAATCAAAACATGTGTCATAGCGGAGATTCAACAGGACTTGTATGGTTTGGTTATAAAATTATCAATCTAGCTATATGCAATAAACACACATCGTCCAAGTAACATTATTGCAATGGGACTAAAACAAATGATTTCTTGGACACATCGAAATGACATACGCTGTCGTTGCATCCCTACAGCCCCGAATGCTTAAGAGATCCCATCTACCTTTGCAATAAAACATCCTTTGTGCCGTCCAGTCGCAGCAGCCATCCCTTACACTTCACGCGCTAGCGCGATTATCCAACTAGTGCATATTGTACAATGGTCAGAACGGACAGGCACGGAACACTTTACTTAAAGTGGGGAGTGAACCTGCTTACACCCCGAATGTTCAGGGTATATAATACATGGACATAAAGGCAAACCCAGATGGTCAACAGAGCGGCTATATTATATTTCAGAAAACCATGTGAACACCAAATATCTCCGCACTTCATTAGAACCGTCTCCATGAGACGGTTCTAATGAGGTGGTGGGAAATTTGTCAATGTTTCTATGGTTTACATGGTTTATAACTGCGCAGTTATGAATTTTGGTACTTCGAATATAAAAGAGAGATCACATCATATCACTGTGAAGACACAAACCATCCAACTGACACCCCCTATCCCCACCAATCTGAAAATCTGCACCAACTACCCTGTATGAAGACATGCCAAGTAATGCATGTTAACACTGCTCGCCTATATAGTCAATGGTGACATATTGTGTGTTAAATCACTAGGCGGGGTAGCGTTGCGTTATTTAGCGCCATTACAACGTCATATTGGTTTGTCTGGTGACGTCTATTTTTATTTGCATGACGTAAGACGATCGTTTTCACGTATCAAAAGCTACCGAAATACAATGCAGATGGAATACATATAGTCAAAGTTGTTGGCGATACTTCCTCATATGGGGGTGGTCGGGTGGTGCGATGGTGCTGTGTGTAACTTCCAGTGCCGGGGCGTCCTGCTGGTTTGGAACATTGTAGGGCAAGGGCCTACTGTGCTTGCAGTAGGTGCGGTTGGGGTTGTTTGGTAATTTTTTGTCTCATCTTTCATTTCTCCTCTTTCTCCCTCTCTGGGAGACGGCCCGAAATAGACTGAGATACTGTCTCAAAGGGCCGTTAAACCCCAAACAATCAATCAATCTTTCATTTCTTCATATTATGGCGGAAAAAGCTGGAAAAACCTGACGGATACACTTGCTTTTTCATCGTTTCTTTTGTGTTTTGCCAAATATCTCTCTGGTTGTCGGTCAGTCCTCAGTAAATGAGCCGCGACACGACAAAACCAACAATGTGGTTGTGCGCCCAGCGCAGACTCAGATCAGCCTGGGCATCCGCCCAGTCTGATCAGAGTCTTCGCTTTGCGCTTAAAGGGTAGCTAAGGGTCTAAGCTACCTCCTTGCGGACAGCGAAGACTCTGATCAGACTGGGCGGAGGCCCAGGCTGATCCGAGTCTGCGCTGGGCGCACAACCACATTGTTGGTTTTCTCGTGTCGCGGCTCAAATATAAACGCTTGCGCTATGCTGTTAGCTAATACGATTGTTGTTAGTGTTGTGATGTTGCTTTACGTCCACGGTAAACAGCTTTGGTCATGTCGGGACGGTTAGCTAACCTTACCACACTATTCCTGGGAAGGCTTAGACCGCCTAAGCGGTTAAGCTGTACTAAGTGCACATACTTCCGCCAGTAAATGACAACTGCCCTTCTCGAATCAGCGGAAGGGGAAATGAAAGTAAGTGGCCTGACCGGGTATCAAACACGGGACCTCTGGCTCTTGAGTCAGACGCAAGTTACCGACTGTGCTACGCGGTCCGGCCTAGCTATACGATGAAAACTAATTGTTTTTATCCCCCGCCGAAGGCGTAGGAATGAAGGCGGAGGGATATAGTTTTCTCCATGTCCGTCCGTCCGTCTGTCTGTCCGTCTGTCTCTCCGTCTTTCCATCCATCCGTCCTGCCGTCTGTCCGTCCGGAGCCATAACTAAGTAACCACTGGACGGAATTTCATGAAAGTTAAAAAAGGTATATATCATGATAACGCGCTGATGCATGTGAAGTTTTGTCAGACTGGCTTTAGTAGTGCATGCGTTATTGCTCTTTAATGGACTTAAAATTAATAAAATGAGTCATAACTAAAACACCAATTATCAAAACTTCATGAAACTTAAATTGAATATGTATCTCCATAACGCGGTCATGCACATAAAGTTTTGTCAGAAAGGCATCAGTAGTGTATGAGTTATTGCCCTTTAATGAACTTAAAATTAATAAAATGAGTCATAACTAAAAAACCAATTATCAAAACTTCATGAAACTTAAATTGAATATGTATCACCATAACGCGGTTATGCACATAAAGTTTTGTCAGAAAGGTATCAGTAGTGCATGAGTTATTGCCCTTGAATCAATTTAGGTTGACAAATTCAGCCATAACTAAATATAATTCCATGAAACTTACTTATACTTAATATGTATCACAATATCACATTGGGGCATCTTATGTTTTGTCAGAATTGCTTCAGTAAGCAATGAGTTATTGCCCTTGAATTGGTTTGAAATCAACAAATTGAGTCATAACTAAGTAACCAATAAATGGAATTTCATGAAACTTAAAATAATTATGTATTATATGTGTCAGCAGGGCACATTAAGTTTTGTCATAATCGCTCCAGTAGTGCATGATTTAATGCCCTTGAATTGATTTCAAATCCACAAATTAGTCACAACTAAGGTATCGGAGAATAAAATTTCTTGAAACTGAATTGAAAACGTATTGTCATAATGCAGTCAGATGCTGAGACAAGTGTTTAAGAACAGCTTCATCTTATGCCTCACTTATCTCAGAGTTATTTCCCTTGATTTTATTTACAATCCACAAGTTCAGCCATAACTAAGTAATAAGTGAACAAAATTTTATGTAACTTAAAATAAACCATAAACAAATCAGGGCCATTTCGGCGGGTGATATAAAATCACCGAATTTGCTTGTTTTATCTGCAGCTTACTCACAGTAACCGGACTCACTGTACCATCTCTTCTGGTTTTCATAGCGTTGGATCGAGAGTACAAACATTCGCTTATAACCAGTAGTCGGAAATCATTATGTTTTGAGATTTTATCCGGAATCTGCTGCGTCATTTATAGTTATCCAGCTATGAAAACGTAAAGAGGTAAGTTTTATATAATTTGCTCTTCGGTCTTTTACTTAATTGCCCTGTACAATGTCGTGTATGGGTGGATAGTTATGGGTACAGTATTCAAATCTCCCTTGGCATGATTCTAAAACTATTTTGAGCCTTTTCTTACATGTTTTATAAAAATCTTTAAACTAAACGGAATGCGTTATCAATATACAGTTTGTTAGTTTTGATAGTAGGATGATAGCTATGTTTTGCACGACACAAACTCGTGTTAAATTAGCTATTTGGAATAAAAGTTTCTGTGACGTCCATGAGGTTTTCATTGTACATGGCAATAAAGTAAAAGACGGAAGAGCAAATTATATTAAACTTACCTCCTTACATTTTCGAAACTGAATAACTATAAATGACGCAGCAGATTCCGGATAAAAATCTCAAAACATAATGATTTCCGACTACTGGTAATAAGTGAATTTTGAACTCTCGATTTAACGCTATGAAAACCGGAGGAGATGGTACAGTGCGTTCGAATACAGCCAGAATAGAGCCTGTACGATCGTTTGCACCTGAACTATAACAAGTCACGGTACACACAAACTAGTTAGAAGTATATGTATATGATTTTCCGGTACTCTGCACGTCTAGAGGATTTTAACTAGAACAATACCTTTTCAACGTGATGGACGTAGGCATTACAGTCCAAGCAAAGCCCAAAAATGTTAATAATGGAAACAAGATATGTTTGGAGTAGCAGAGTGTGCTGGTGCGCACACGCTTTGGATATTCGAGACAAATGCCTATAGCCCTATTTTATTTATAACAGCATTTAACAAATATAAATGGAACTGATGTATCACACTAAAGCCATGACATTATACCAGTGTAATTGACTGGTAAAGGCGACACGGTTGACGTAGATAAAATATTTAACTATACTGAGGGACTTCAAAAACGCACCATTGTTACCCAGAGTTTGCAATATTGGAAACGTTTGAGCACTCGTGCGAGTTAGCACGGTTGAGTTCTTTAAGTCTGCAAACGCTTACAGAGAGTGTGCAACCATGCACAGAAATTTCGAGAAAATGGAAATTTGGTTACCTTTTCGCGTAAAATTTTAACGAATTCACATTTTGTCGAATTTAATGTTTATGCATCTAAATGAATACCACACACTGTAAAAACAATGAAAAATGGCAAAGATCCTTGAAAAAGTGTTACATCGATGTTCAAGAATAGGATCTTTTTTTTTTAAAAAAACTAGGGTACAGTTCAAAATTTGGAGATGCCCGACTTAAAAGCCGACCAATTGATTGCATACCTACCCAGGTCATGAGAGTATGTCTTAATGTACCAGTACCAAGCAAATTTGAATAATTATTAAAATGTCCGTTACCTTCACTTCCGGTTTTTGTGCAAAAAGTTTGAATCTGTGCTAAATGACGTTGTAAAGAGAGAAATGCAACCGATAAAAAGAGAACACAAAGCATGAACAATGAATAACCTCTGATATTCATGTCATTGAAATCTGATCAGCAGTTACGAAATTGCAGCAAACTGAAAATCACGCTTCAATCATCATTGGATTAATGCGAATTTATCTGCCTTTAGGAATATTCTAAAGCCAAATTTTGCATTCATTTTAAAAGCTTAAGTTCCCGGTTAAAAGTGGAATAAAACCAAAATTACAATAGTTGATGGCTGTATGAAACAAAAACTCATTTTTCTAGCATATCCAAGCTACAAATTGGTGCATTTCTAAAGTCTCTCAGTATATATGCTACATTAATGCTGAAAAAAGCAATCTGATGTAAAAAGGTCCCATAGCCAAGTCCCCTCAGGGCAGTGGGGTTGAAGGCCCACTATATCTTGGGCACAGCTTACGAAAAGCGGAGCCGATCACTCCCATTTAGCTGCCCTAACCTTCACTTAATTGAAAAAGGCACCCATAAACCACTGGGTTGACAGGGTTATCCTTGACCAACCAGAATTCGAACCCCCGACCTTCTGCACCATAACCGAGCGTCTTTTGGCAAACGACCAGGCGCCTGTCACTGATTCAATGTTTGATCGTTTACGTTCCTGCTTGAGAGACGTTCTCAGTTAAGCTGGGCCATTCGCGGACCAAAATGGCCATATATACAACCATTCCTGAATTCAAGAAAAAAATCACGAACATAATGCTCATTATATCTACTTCACATCTTTAAAATATTTTCAGATAACAGTTTTACATTATGGAATACCAACCATGTTTAGAGGCATACCCTAACAATTAGAAACGGCGTATTTTATGACGTTCTTAAGATACGTTGAAAGACGATGTCGCATACGATTTCTTTCACATGCGTAGCATTAACATTTACTAATCTACTGACATTCGATTATTTTGGCTGGTTTCAATTTAAAATGTTTTTCTTTGCTTTTTTGGAGAAAGAGGGGTTTCTATGAAGCGCTGCTTAATCAAATGACGTCAACGCTTTCAAAACGTGGTCTTAGTGACGTTGTGACGTAGGTTACGTGTGACGTAGGTTACAGTGCACTTATTTTAACGTTTTTATATCATTTATGGTTTCAGTGCATGACATCTAAGCACACCATCTTGTAGCTGTTACTAGGCAGGATTTTGAACATGAGTTTCAGAGCGATTGCTTTGCTCACTTTTAAGAAAAGTCCGTGACGTTAGGCTACATTCTTACAGAAAAATGCTGGGGTAATGTAGTTTGATGTCGAGTAAAATTTAGCAAATTGAGCAAATTTGCACAAATGATATTAGATATTGAGGAACACATATTTCTTCGTGTGATCTTGTAAGTTTTATGACGCCGGGCCATTTTAATTAATACATGTATCACGAATTTACCGCTGTGATGTAGGTTACATAAAATTTGCGACATTAGTTCCCAGTCTCATTTCGTAGCAAAAACTACCCTTTAGATATTGTTTAAGTGGGGAAATTTGTAAGAAATCACCTGAATTTAATAATGGAACTCGATTTTCAGCAGTGATTTATCATTTTTGGACGTGCGGCGTTCATATCTATGCAATGGAAATATTGCGACATTTAAAAACGTCGCATTTTAAACCAGGGTATCATTATTCGAACCAGTGTTAAAAATTTCTAACGAAACGCATGCAAGTCTTGGTACTTTTATCTACTTCTTTAGACAGAGTGCAACTTGTCAGAGGGTAAACAGGACCGTTATTTTGTAATTTAAAGAAAGGCAATACGAAAGACAAAATTAATAGCTAATGGCCCAGCTTAACTGAGAACGTCTCACAAATCGAAGAAAGGCAACTCTAACACCGACCTCAAGTCTTGACTGTCAGTAGTGGCCGGAATTTTGTGTAGCATAACATGTCAACGTTTTCGGAATTTGAATGATGTTTGGTAGTTTAACATTTTTTGTTGATTCTACTATGGTACATGTATAATGTTTTTAGCAATAAACATATTGCTTTGCAATGAATTATATTTTATTGATAGTTTACGATGTACACGGTCCCGTTCACGGTGTATGAGATACAGTTTACGATGTACCATGTACAGTTTACGATGTAAGCCACCAGGTATAGTTTACGAGGTACGTGTAAATAATACACGTAGGTCTATAACCATTTATGTCTGTATCACAGGTTTTACAGGAGACAACTGATGCAGGACTCACGATCATTTCCAAATGAACTGCATTATTTCTAACATTCAATAAATACATTTCACTTATAGACATGGAAAATCATTTTTCGTCACGAATAAATCCAAACCAGTCGAATAGGTTCTAATTGGATTATTTATGGAGTGCAATAAACGCATTCATCAGAGAGAAACAGCTGTTTAACCCTTTTTTGACAAGTGGACCTGTCCATTCTTATCATTTGGATGAGTCAATTTCTAGTTTTAGGAGTCTCTGGTGGATGCTTTCATTTTTATTGTATTTTGCATAGAAATTCCTGTAAGCAAACAGAGTAGGTCGCGTTCTGATCAGACGCGTTCTTTGGCATCTAAATTGGGTCTGCACTGATGGCATATGTCCTCTAAACGAGGTTTCCGTCTTGAAAGGGTAACGTTTCAGGTTATGGGCCAAACTAGGTAGTTTACCTCATTGACCCTAAGCACAGATTACTTACTTACTTACTAATGCTACAAAAAAGCCAGATTGGTAACAGAGCTGGAAAGTATGCCTAAATGACGTGCCCGCGGATAGGCGGCAGTCGAAATCGCTCTTAACAATCGATTAACGCGGATCAAAACCCGATAGAAATTGTCGCCAATTTGCAATCAAAAACGCCGTTTCTAACGGTTTTTGATCGCAAATTTGCAATCAAAAACGCTGTTTCTACCGTGTTTTGATCCGAGTGCGAGTACGTGTGAGCGTTTTCGACTGCCACCTATCCGGTGAGGTTAAATTGTCTTGGTCTGGAAACCACTTAGAGTCTATCACACAGCAACTTCTGATCTACATCCCTGTGTCTAAAAATAGACCGTATTCTCCAAAGAAGCACAATGTCCATTTCAATCCTTATTCATATGGCAAAATCTTCAACCCACTTCCATATTAATCCTCCACTGACAGGGGCAATGTTTATCGTAGGAATGAAAACAATAGACGAGTTAAACCTAAGATCGTTGAATAATGGTTCTTTATTTATACCAAAATCCAGAACAGCCCTACACGATGGATCTTTCTCCTGCTTAGCGCCCAAACTTTGGAATGCTCTTCCTCAGACTGTTAGAAAGGCTGGTTCGCTAAACGTTTCTAAGCAAAACATTAGAGCTGTTTTGTAGTTTGGAATGCTCTTCGTTAGACTGTTAGAAATGCTGGTTCGCTACACGTTTCTAAGAAAAACATGAGAGCTATTTTATAGTTTTAAATTGTTCATGCATGTACACACTGCATAGTGACCTGTGTAAACGCTGTGCCGTGAACACCTCTGTCGGTGCAGGGGGACAGTTGTCTGGACATTGAATTACGCCACATGCCACCTGCACCACTGAATCACGCCCCTCTGCACGTCTTTGCTCGGCACAGTTGCAGGGTCTGCGGTTGAGCGCAACCTCGTTTGTGTTATATGTACTCTATCTATAATACTAAATAAACGAAGTAACGCATAAACTGCAAAATTGGTGGCTTTTTCAAGCGTAATTTCTATACTGGTTCTTTCGCATATTGCTATCATTGATAATTTCGGTTAGCGTGTGTTTTAGTTTCACGTAGATTTAAAGAATTTGGGAATTAAATTCGTCTTTCATTTTAAATTCTCCCAAGTATTTTTCTGGAAACTTCGATGTCAACAATGGGTGCGTTCGAGTGAAATTATCGTGTACTCGAATACACGTTTTAAATTAATCCGGTCGTTTCGGTTCTGCGTCGTTATATCGGCGCGCTGCTTAGCAAGTCCAAATTTAGCAGGTTCTAATGCAAAAATCCGACCCATGAACGTACGTCATTCCCCATAAATAACGATTTATTTTTGTATTTTTGCTCATATGTCTAAACGGATGAAGAACTAAATGGTCATAGTCCCGACGGCCCCGGCTCGAAACGACCCATTTTCTCCCAGAACGATACTGTAAAACACTTATATTTGGCGGTTATTGAATTTTGGCGATATTGGCGGTTAAAGCAAAGAGCGCTAAAATATCAGTCCGCCAATATTTGATTTTCAATACACTTACGTACGTAGGCACGGCCCAACCGAGGCTCAGATAAAAAGGAGGACCTGATGAGTATTTGAGATATTTCATACCGTTCTGTAAAACTATACATTGTGGCATCCTATTGGAATCGCCTCCAGGAGGCGATTCTAATAGGTGCCATAATGTATAGTTTAATAGAAAAATGAGAAAAGTTGTTTCAATTTTACTTCAAATTTTCTTCATATATGAAGCTATGGTATATCATGAACGCCAAAATTAAAATGCGCCAATATGTCATTTTTATTAAACCGCGAAATTTTGATGCCGCAGATAATAAGTGTTTTACAGTAGTCAATATACGAGTAGCCAATCGAACTCGCCCATTGAAGAATAAAGCTCAACGCACATGGTCTTTCGAAAAGTTGGACGGACACACGGCGCCAAGTGTGTGCGGCTATGGTTACGTACCGCTGAGCCACTTGGGGAACGTCGTTAGGAGAATTCAAACTGAAATGAACTTTCGAAAAGACAAAAATTAAAAATGTCTAAGGCTAACACATATGCGCCAGGTAAGAAAGGGCATTTTTTCCAGCGAAGCAGACAAATCAATTTCAATGATTCAACGAAGCTAAATAAGCCTTTAGTCTTCAAAGGGCTTGAATATTTTCCCCCAAAACGTTCCAGGACCCAATGTTTCCAGAAAAAAATACCCAGGACAGGTCACATAACCAAGATGGCAAACATTTATTATGGTGAAAAAAAATAAAAAATCTTCTCCCCCAGAACCACGCCGGGCCGCGTAGCGCAATCGGTAGGGCACCTAACTCATAAGTCAGAGGTCCTGGGTTCGAAACCCGGTCTGGCCACATACTTTCGTTTCTCATTCCGCTGATTCAAGAAGGGCAGTTGTCAGTTACTGGCGAAAGTATGTGCACTTAGTACTGGTTAACCGCTTAGGAGGTCTATGCCTGCCCAGGAATAGTGTGGTTAGGTTAACTGACCGTCCCGACATGACCTTAGCTGTTTACCGTGGACGTTAAGCATCAAATCAACCAATTCTCCCCCAGATTCACAAATCCTATGATCTTGAAACTTAGCATGTCGCATCAAGGACTCAAAAGCTCAAGAAAATTTATATAAATGATGACCCTGGGATGACCTTGATCTGTTTTACGGCAAGGTCAACTTTTGAGTCACTTAGGTTTTTCTATAGGAAAAAGTGAAAAAAGTTGATTTTTTGAGAAACAATGCAGTCTGCTACCTGAAAGTTTGTAGATGCAGACAACTAATTAGGTAAATGAAGCTTTAGTGAGTATTCATGGTAAAGGTCATATCTTCACCTGGGCCTAAGGCCATTTACATTGAAAAATTATAACTCGCTTTTTTTATATAAACTTGACCATCATGAAATATTTCCGCGCTTGCGCGGGCTCTTTTCTAGTGTATTTTAAAAGTCTATGGATTTTAAATTACTGTCTTATCGATTTTTATCCTTTGACCTTCTATGTTTTATACGCTTTATACGCTTATTTTGTATCTTCTCGCTAAAGATGTACTGAGCTATCGCGACTCCTCGAAATAAAGAAATGCTGTTTATGAGCTAAGGTGATTTGTGTGCCAAATATAGAAATCTGTGCTGAAATGTGAGGTAAATTCGGAGGCTTCGCTGATAGACTTTTGTTCGAGTTATTTCTCTTATATAGCAAACTGGTTCAATTTTGAAAAAAGTGTCTGTTGCACACTGCTGGGCAAATAGGGTACCCTTATCAAACTACTCCTTTGGTGCATTCTGTTAACCGTCTACACTGTTGGCAATTTATTAGTTTAAACATAATTGAACCGCGACATGAGAAAACCAACATAGTGGTTGTGCGCCCAGTGCAGACTCAGATCGGCCTTGACATCCGCCCAGTCTGAACAGAGCCTTCGCTAAGCGCTTAAAGGGTAGCTAAGGTCCTAAGCTACCCCTATATGCGGACAGCGGAGGCTCTGATCAGACTGGTCGGATGCCCAAACTGATCTGAGTCTGCGCTGAACGCACAACCACTTTGTTGGTTTTCTCGTGACGTGGCTCATATTTTGTTGCTCAAAACGTAGCAATGGGGTAGGGCTACAAGTTCTCACAGCATTAGGTATAGCCCTTCCGAGTCCTCACATAAGTCAAGCCACTGAATGACATAATTGTCTGTGCTTTCATAAATAAGCTGCGACATGACAAAACCAACAAAGTGGCATGCGCGCCCAGCGAAGTCTCAGATCAACCTAGGCACCCGATCAGTCTGAACAGAGTCTTTGCTGTGTGTTTAAAGGGTAGCTAAGAATCTAATCTAAGTTACTACCATACCGACAGCCAAGACTCAGACCAGACTGGACGGATGCCCAGGCTGACCTGAGTTCGCTTTGTGCACATGTTATTTTGTTGGTTTTGTCGTGTCGCGGCTCATTAATGACTTCGTTAACTGGGAGAAAATGTTTAGTTTAGACTTTCAGGCAAAATTTGCAAACACTGAAATAAAGCTGGCTCAGTTTCAAACATCGCATATCCTAATCAGAGGTCTCCATAGGAACACTCCACATCATTTTCTCTGATATTCCTCTCCCTACATTTAGAGGCGTTGCAGTATCTTTAAGAATTTCAAAATCACATTACAGGGCCTATGTAGTGCAGTCTCAGCTGGTGGTAACGCTTTTGAATCCTGCTGACAGCGGAATTCTGCACACTGTAAATGGGATTCCAGTGCTTAAGCCACATTTTCGGTAAATTTCTTTCTTTGGCTTCACAAAACTATATTACATGTATTTTAGTTTGACTGATTTCAAACCTAGAATACTGTAGAACATGCTCATTTTATTTAGGCAGCACCTGCTTTTAGCACGTTTCCGTACTCACAAAACTGAATAAAAGAGCCAAGCGACAGCACGCTGTTTGGACATGATAATGTTTGTCCGCACGACGGTCGTACGTAAACCATACCCGGACATCAGGTTTTTATACCGCATTAATAAATCGGCCCTTCTTTGATTGTGTTATTTTCTGCAAGATAAATGTCTGTGATAATGAGCCGCGACACGAGAAAACCAACAAAGTGGTTGTGCGCCCAGCGCAGCCTCAGGTCAGCCTGGGCATCTGCCCAGTCTGATCAGCGTCTTCGCTGTCCGCATGGAGATAGCTTAGACCCTTAGCTACCTTTAAGCGCTTAGTGAAGGGTCTGATCAGACTTGGCGGATGCTCAGGCTGATCTGAGTCTGCGCTGGGCGCACAACCACTTTATTGGTTTTCTCATGTCGCGGCTCATACATGTATGTAAAGAAGCTTTCTGTTTCGTTCATTCGATTCTGTCAAAAGGTATTAAACTGAAATGCCGTTTTAAGCTTATGAAACTGTGAACTTTTTATAAAAAAGTAGGGCTTGACTTAAAGGTTATTTTGAAAAATTCGTTTATCTCTCCCTCTTAGTTTTATGATTACGCAATTTCAGATTTAACCCAAACCGATTTACTTGCATCGATACAGATGAAAGATACTTAATTCAAGGCGTGCATTCGACTTCTCTTCAGGGCCGTTCAAACGTAGCAGACTGTCAGCCTAGTTTTTTGATGGATTAAGTCAATTCTCCTGAGAATGTTCCGTCAATATCCTGTCAAGTTGACTGTCAGACCGTGAGTAGCATTAGCCGGCCTCGCAAATTAAAACTGTTCCGGCCAATTACCATGTACATGTAGTGCTGCTGGCTGACTGTTTTGTAAGTAATTTTTTGACGATTGAGTTTAGTTAAAGACACATGGGTACAGCTCCATGTTATTCCGCCATTTTATGAAGGGAAACAACATTTGTGAATTCATGATTATTTCCCTCGACTATGAAAACGGGGTATTTCGCAAAAGAATCAGCAGCATATTTGTTAGGGAAAAGAAATAAATAAGTATTATTGTTTCGTTCTGACCCTTAAACTTGTAATTATAGAATGTTGTACTTTGGCATATTCATGAAATAAAATATGTTTAATATAAAACGGGTTCTTTTCTCAAAAGAATGTTTTGTTGTTTGTTTGTTTGTTTTTTCTTAAAAGTTAATAATTATGTTTCATACTCTATGAGGGGAAATCGAGAGGTTTTAGGATACTTCACATTGCCATGCCTGATGGCAGTTGGTATTGAGATCTTGACCAATTTACAAACTTTCAGCATGCAAATACGCAGGTGCGTGTTGAAATTTTGTCAGGTTGACAAAATTTCAATACGCACCTGCGTAATGGGTATCGGGACGTTTCGCGCCAGGGACGTTTCGTCCCAGGACGTTTCGTCCCGAACAGGCCAAAAACCCGGGACGATTCGTCCCAGGACGTTTCGTCCCATATTCATTTAGTGATGTGAAGAATAAGTCCCGATCAAAACATGAGAATATCTAAAAACTCAATATGTTTATTCTATTAATTACATGGAACATATAATTATAAGCCTAATTATAATATCAATGAACTACCAGAGCAAATCAAAAGCAAGGCAAGGCTCTGGAATTGAAGACGATACGGCAATGCACCTCTGTAATAACCTCCATACCAATGCAATGGAGGAAACCTCTACCCCGCCACTTAAAATTGAAAACATTTTTGAAAAAAAAGATATATCTAAATAAAAATAAATAAATAAAA
This sequence comes from Ctena decussata, assembly GCA_963989385.1. Lineage (NCBI taxonomy): Eukaryota > Metazoa > Mollusca > Bivalvia > Lucinida > Lucinidae > Ctena > Ctena decussata. The sequence continues at coordinate 13,968,593 of OZ022498.1, forward strand.
ATAAGAACAGAAAACAAATTTTTGTCAATTGTAGAATAGAACTAAGATAATGTAGGTCCATTAACCCGTAACACAATAAGGGTCATCACTTGAAGTAAACATTGGAAGGTAGTATAAAGGATTTATACATGAACAGGTATACTTTATTGCCGACAGCCAATATACATTTATAGGGTGGGTATTAACTATCTCAGCTGCACATAAGTACCATTTGAAAAGTCAAGTTACACCCCTCCCCCTTCCTTTGGCACCCCATAAGTGTGGGACGAAACGTCCCGGAATTATGGGACGAAACGTCCCAAGAAGGAAATGGGACGAAACGTCTGGGACGAAACGTCCTGGGACGAAACGTCTCTGGCGCGAAACGTCCCGCAGCCGCGTATTTTTCGAGGTAGCTACGCACTTGAACATGTCAATTTTCAAACGTAAGTATAAATGCTTCATCATAAACTAAGGAAACTTTAACGGCACTGGTGCGTCTAGGTCCTGCCCTGTATTGCTATCAGGGCTAAATTAAAATTGAAAGGATCATACTAGCCATATATGAGCCGCGACACAAGAAAACCAAAAATGTGGTCGTGCACCCAGCCCATACTCAGATCAGCCTGGGCATCCGCCCAGTCTGTTCAGACTCTTCGCTAGGCGCTTAAAGGGTAGCTTAGAGTCGAAGCTACCTTCTTGCGGACAGCGAAAACTCTGATCAGACTGGGCGGATGTTCAGGCTGATCTGAGTCTGTGCTGGCCGCTCAACCACATTGTTGGTTTTATCGTGTCGCGGCTCAATGTACTGGTTCTATTCCTGTTTGAAGAATGTCTCGTTTTTTCTGGCATCGCAAGTTAACATTTTGTGTTTGTTTGTTTGTTTTCAAATGAGTATTGCGAAACAAGGGAGAAGCACCGTAGTTGTCGTAGTGAAATGGCGCTGAAAGTCGCAGATTCGAGTCCCCAACGGGCCGACCAGCGACTGAAAACCTTTTTTGTCAACCAAGCATTAAATTACATTTGTAATATTATTTTCGAATCAGCGGAGAAAAAGCAGCAAAAGGAGAGGGGTATAGGCTCCATCTTTCATGTGTTGTGCTGAAAATACGGTGGTCCTATAACACCCACTGCCCCTATGGATCAACGCCTCAAGGATTTACTTCACGAGCTGGCTCTATGTAAAAAGGGCTATGCATGTCAGTGAGGTCTTCATTTGGAGAGGGTAACTCAACTGGAGAAACCAATCAATGTCATTCAGGGAGGCAAACATGCATTCACAGAAGTGGTTTCTCTTTGTAAAAATGGCAGTAATACAAAGAGTCGTACCATTTTACCTTTAGGAACGATGCAACGACTTTTCTCGGATTAGTTGCAGTGCTTGTTATTCATGGTCAATGAACTTGGTAAGAGTAACTAAACAAGAATACTACAACATAATGTAAATATTTCCCGAAAGAATGTAAAAGTTACAAAATAAAAATGAAAAGGACGTAAAATCTCAAGTCATCTACCCATCCCTGTCACATAACAACAGTGAACACACGATCCGCTCTGCATAGTAGAGAATAAATGTCTGTAAGCCCTGACCTGCTATGCTTTAGACGGAATTCTTTCCAACCATAAACAGGGTTTTATTTGGCACGACCTTCCATCAACTCTCTTTCATCGCCTGGATAGACCGAAAGGCTGTAAAAAAGACCCTAAAACCAAGCCATCCATCCACCATTTAAATGTATGTACATGTATTCTCAGCACTTTCTTAATTCAAATATATTCAAAAATATTGTGTCTATGCGAATGCGCGGGCTGCTTTGAAGCTTTAACTTTTGCAAACGCCATAAGCAAGTCTGTTAAGGTGAATATGTGCATTTTCAAGGGAAGCAACACTATTATTAACCATTATTATTTTGCCTCCCTTTTCAAAGGTAGTAAACTCTTAAAGAGAATAATTTGCTCCACTCAAAGCGAATTCTTTCCTTTAACAGTAGACTCCGGTTTGGACCCCATTGTCAGGCAGCAAAACGAGAGGAATTGGCTCTGCTCATCATATGCAGTGTCCAAGATACAGTAGTCTCTCACTTCCACTGCCCCGACGGCCACTAGGTTATGGGAAACTTTTAGTTTTACCCATTTATCCGGTTATTAAAGGCTTCAGAAGTCACAAATGTTGTTGCTCTTTGTAAGTATGACGGTATACCCACTCACCGTATGTTTCGCGTGATTCTGTTGACGACTGCGTGGCCTTGCAGCTTCGGATCCAGTGAATGAGCTTTGGGGCTTAAGCCCCGCCATCTGGGACTCTGTGTCCAATACAAGGCAGGAATGTAGGTAATAAGGAGCACCTGATGATATTTTGAGATGATATTCACTAAGGTTTGATTGAAAAATATGTTATGACATCTCACTGGAATCGCCTTGTCAAGGCGATTCCAATGAGATGCCATAACATACATTTAAAGGTAAGCATGATATTATCTTTATTTTTTATCGAATACTCTTTTCTATCTTAAACCCTGATTATGGCCTCTTTCTTTAGGTCCTAGCCCCCACCTGTTGTCCAGATAGAGACCCGCCAGCAAGTTGTGGTCTAGCTCCAGGCCTGCTTTGCATTACTGGAGTCGGTTATCCATATCAGAATAGAAATAGATGTCTACATATACAATTGGCACAAAACATGCAAATCAGTCTAATTGCACTACGTTTTATTTTCGGCTGTATACAGTCTCGGATTTCTTTCAGCTTGTCGTCGTTGTACATGTATCACCACCGGCCAACACTGTATTGATAGTATTTTGGTTCTGAAACAAAGACGTGGAAAGATACAATGTAACGCTACAGGTAAATTAAAGCAGTCAGTGCATCTGGGTATCGAACTTTCTTTTATACTTTTCAATGAATTATAGAGATTTCCCGGTGAAATCGAAACGGATAATCTCACAGTTTCAAACAGTGAAATTATCACTTTCGATTTCACTGTTTCAGAAATAGGATTTTTGTGAAATAGCCTCAAGTTTTTTGTTGATTAATTGGCTAAATCTTATCTGGCTTGACAAAAATTTCGTCGCGCATGTTTGCACGTCATCACGTCGTTAATGACGTCACTTAAAGCGCCAACGTAGCATTGTTACTGCACGCGACGTCAGGCCGCCTAAATTTCCTGTAGGCATTCTATATTGGCATGTTTTAGATCAGTTTATCAAAATGGTATTTGGAGCTATTTTTGGCATTTGGCTATTTTTCAGTTGCATACTTCGTTTCCAACCATTATCATACCCAATAGGCCATGAGCCAGAAATGGTTTACCTCCCCCCCCCCCTCCCCCCAGGGGGAATTTTGAAGACCATACTTTTCTTAAAGCCCAGCATCTTAGAAGTATTTTGCAGCATGTTAGCCCTCTGGCGAGTGGGGCGTTAAGCTATAACAGCCTGTTACAAACGTTACCCATTAAAAAAATAAACATAAAATAAAAATAATCAATAAAAAATAGAAATCACTTTCCTATGTTAAAAGTTATAGTAGAGTCTAAAAGAACAAGTTATGATGTTCGACAGGTCACTTTAGCCCACATGGTGTCATATACGTGACATTTGTCTTTACACTCCATTAAAATTGCTATTTCTATCCAAAATACTTTCTTTTTGTAAGTTACTCCTTTATTATTAGACCATAAAATACAATAAACACACTGGAAGCATCAAATTTGACGAAAAACGGCTAGCAAAAAAGTCATGTTTCTGTCGTGATGGCTGACGCTATTGAATAAACAGAATTATTGCGATTTTAAAGCAAAAAAGAAATGGAAAATTTGACTTTTTCCGTGTAAGATGAGTTTTTATTTCACTCATGAACACCAAAAGTGGTATTTTCACTCGTTACTCTAGGAGCCAAAATCGCCTATCTTGCCAAAATAAGGGTCGGAGGTGGCATCCTCTGCTATACTTAGTTTGAATGTATTTTTGAATAGTTTAAACCTTCAGAAACTAGGTTTGGTTGTTCTGCTCGCCAAATTTTATTGTCAAAATAGTCAAATTAAGCGATGGATAGGACTACCTATAGGGAGCAAATATGATTCCATGAGTGGCATAGACAAGAGAGATAGTGGTCCACGTGGTGTACCATTAGTTTTTATATATAAAAATAATTGTCTTGATCTGTAGTGATCAGATTCAGCGTTTGCCACCTTGGCAAACCTTGCATAACTCTGTAATGGGCAGTAATATACGTTACCTTATTAAATTTTAAGTATATGAAATAAGAAGTGATGAGAAATATGCTGTAACGATTCAACTGTATCAAATGTCAATATTTTCTGTAAGAGTAGCTAATATGCCATAAATTAAGCTACAAAGAAAACAATTAAGAACCTCGGGTCTGTTATTTTCGTTATAACAATTCATGTACCCCTTGAAAATTTAAAACATAATTTAAGTGTGTTTTTTTTTTTTTTTTTTTACAAAGACTGTGATGAAATGACCCCAATATGGAATTTTCAATTTGTCTAACTGGCTCTTTTCAATAGCTTTCTAACAAATAAATTTGAGATTTGTAGTATTTATACATGGTCAACCATGAACTGTTGAACAAAGGCACATCTATTCATTGTTAGTGGCTTCAGAGTCATTTTTCACGCAATTGTTTGACAATACATAGCTAATAAGCTATTTAAAACCGAAAAATTTGACCTGTGTCTTTAAGATCATACTAAACATGATACAACACAACAGTTTAAATCAGTTTTGACCTTACAACACATATCTTCAGCAAAGTAACGTAATTATCAGATTAACATGTTTGCGTAAAAAGACTATCATTCACCCAGGAATACATTCTTTCGAAACTTTGCCTATTAAACAACACAGTTGTGCTAAATACATTTATTATATACCAAAATCGAATTTTTGCATTGTTTAGTTGCCTTCTCAGACAGCAAACAGTGTTGTGTTCATGACAAGAAAAATTGAAATTGTCCCCCCACCCCCACACAAAAAAAATAAAAAAATAAATAAATAAAAAAGAAGCGCTCATGAATTATTCTGTACATGGAAAAGTACTAAATCTATTTATATTCTCTAATATCTTAATGATTTTTAAGAATCACACAATACAAACTTAGTTTTAATAAATTACTTTTTGAACTCAGAAAGGTAACATTTGTAACTTTTATCTGAAAATATTTCTTGAGATTAAATGTTGCAAATTCCAAATACGCCAAGGCCTTATTAGTTTGAGTTATTTATATATGCATGTGAAATCTGTTTAAACCTACTGTATGTAAATTATCAGTGATATTTCCAAGGCGGTCCATTCATTGTGATGTTATGATGTTACAGTTTGTGCTGTCCACTTTTCTATTGTCTTTACAACACTGGTATATTTTGTCTTTTAATTCGTCATTATCCTGTTGAAAGTAGACATTTTGTTGGTGTAAGGCTAGCTTGGAGGTTATCTGCATGGAATGGGCTGCATGTTTATTTTGCTACTTCAAGTATTATTTGAGTACTTGTCTTTTTACTTTATATTACTATTTCTAGTTCGGTGTCATGGGAGGTTTGTGACACCGATTGAACCCATTCCTGATTGCTGCCCGTTTACACTAATTTATCTGGTTTGACATTTTCTTTTAAAAACAACATTATAACCATGGTTAAAAATATTTTGGCCGTTTAGCATATATTTAAACCAAAGTAACGTATGTAACAGGTTAAAAAGTAAGTGTTATTTTACTCCATTGCAGCTAGTGTAAAGTGCCATGTGTCTACGGCAAAATGCTTCCCTGTACTTCATTTAATTGAAATTTATGTGTTTTTGGTCGTAAGGGATCATTTGGGCTCATTCAGAGTCAGTTTTAAAAAGAAAAAAAAAAATTCAGCCAAAGCTGGTGCTAGGGGGCATTGGCAGCATTATAACATTCTATTCCCAGACACCGAGGTTAATGTCTTTGTTTCCTGTGATGCATTCTTTGCTCCCAGAGAATTCTCATTCAGAATTTAGTTAAGCTCCTATCGTTTCAAGAATTTTAGGTGAATGGATACAATATTACGCTGAAATAACTGCCACGTTTACCTTACCTTCCTTTTTTAATGGGAGTAAACTGTTAAAAGAAAGAATTTGCTTCTTTAGGAGAAAAGTGTTTGTGTTAAAAGTAAAGCTTATTTTAAGAAGGTTAAATAAGCCACAGAATCAAATAGGAGGTCGAAAATATTGTTTCCGTTCTAACAAACTGCAGTAAAAGATTGAGGTGTGTCCATTAACATTAATACAGAATTATTTCCATGACATATTTGCAGATCATTTAGAAATAAGGAACACATGTGAGAAAGAACATGGCAGATTCCTGGCAAATGCACATGATATTGTTTGGGCAAAGATGATATGATTATGACATTATCAAAATGATCTTATATTAATCGAGTCAATGATAATTCACTTACTTTTTCATTTGTATGATAATAAAAAGGTAACGAATACAACATTTAAATGCAAACGAGTTGTCAGATTAGGTATTATGGTGTTTAATGATGTTGGTATATTCTGTTTGCAAATTCAATAACATGAAGCATTGAAGGTTCCTCAATTCTCGGAAGGAACTCTTTTATTGTTAAGAAGTTGGCTTGTTTACCATCATCTAGCAATATGGTCACCTGAATAGCTGCCCATTTTGCTTTCTGTTTTGTTTTGTAATATAAAATATAAAGTTGGTAAAAATATATGTTCTGGCTGTTTTCAGTTGGGGCTGCTGAATGACCACCTGTTTGAGAAAGAGCTGTTCATTCATTTTACCGTGCATGTCTTTCGTGAACTTTTTGTCTATTTGTGTGTGTGCTTCTTTCCCTTTGGTTTAAGGGCGGGATGTGGGATCTGATTATATCAATTCCTGATCATTGCCTATCATTTGCTTCTCATATTAATGCTCGGGTAACCAGGTGCAGAAAATAACCGGTTTTAAGCAAAACATCTGAAACAGGCATAATACCAATGCAAATTAGGCACTGTATAGAACTGTACTTATGCTACTGTTACACGTTTTGTTAGTAACAATTGCAATTTGAAGCAATGAAATGGGTACATCAAATATTCAAATTTCTTCACAGAGATATAGATATACTTCTGTAATGTAACATTAAGAAGCCTTATGTTTTGCTTTCAACATTTGATGATTACTTCAGGACGTGTTACTTTCTGCTCCAGATTACTCAAGCATAAATATAAAAACTTCTTAATAGTAAAAGGGTAATCTGATAACTCTTTTATTGTTGAATGTTGTATACGTTACCAGTTTTGACTACCAAACCAGGAGTTTAAATAAAGGAGTTTTCATTGACTTGATTCAAAAGTCATTTTAATAATGAACTGAAAGTAATAACAATATGCCATAACCATATTACCCATGGCTGGACAATATCATCTGCACTTTCAATTACAGAATCAATGAAACCAAATCTGCTTTGTTCTTTATCGCAGGTGGTCTTTGCTTTCAGATTATCGTCAAGCATTGTCCTGAAAGTCTGGTGGAATGATAAAAGCTTAACTTAATTCCAACAAGAGTTGTCAGAAGACAACAAAGCGCGCCTTATGGGTACCTGACTCTCACAGTCACAAAGACCTACAAATATATCAGGTCATCTGCAGTGTCAGACTGAGCCATTATCCCAGGTATATGATGAATACATACTAAATACAACTCAAAATATGAAGCAAAAGCACTGAATGATTAAATTTATGTTTGAGTGACCTCAAATTCCCAAAGAAGATGTTAATCCATAAATAGTTTTGGAGACACAAGGCAAAATCAATGAACCATGAAATATAGGTCACAGTTATCTATAAATAATATGAGGTTATTCTCCATGTCAGACTGATCCACTATGCCAGATATGATGTTAATCCATCAAACAGTGCTTGAAAGCTTGAAATATAAGACAAAATCACTGGGCCATGAACAAAGGTCAAGGGCACAGGAGTCTGCATGGTAGCTTTGCAGCTGCTGCAATTATAGGGATATGCTATTTGGCCAAGTATCAAGTCTCTTCTGTCAAAGGTTTCATCAAAACTAAAAAAAATGCCTTAAAAACAGTGCCAAACAGCAAAGTCAGTCAACCGTAACATATAGGTCAAGGACATACAATTGTGTCATGCAGCTGCTGCAGTCATATGGATGTATATATGTACCAAGTATGATGATTGTAGCTGCTGTAGTTTGTAAGATACAGTGTTGAACATCGAGTTAAACGCAATTGTTAACATTGGTTAACCTGATCACAGACGCCGACGAGGACGCTGACGCTAACGCTGACGCTAACGCTAACGCATACTCGGACTACGACGCCGGGGGTATAGCATAAGCTTTGCTTTGCTTCGCAAAGGCGCGCTAAAAAGGAAGGTTCTCCGGAAGCAAGTTATGCATTAGAGAAAACACTACATTAATCTCGGTTTGGCTGAGTGTGTGTTCGGTAATGTAATGTTGCTACACTGCCAATGTCCCCTAGCAACAGCTCGAGCTAAGTTCCTTTTTTCAAACTGATTCAGAACGAGCCCAAATGATCCTAAACATGATTTTCATCATGATGAAGTAAGAGAGAGAGAGAGAGCTTTTTGTTCTAGCCACACGTCTCTTTACACTTGTGGCAGTAAAGTAGAATAACTCTCACTTTTTAACCTGTTATATACGTTACTTTGGTGTAAATAAATTCGATAAGGCAAAATGTTTTTATTAATCTTCGATTTGATATAAAGTTTTTAAAGGAAAGGGTCAGAGCAGATAAAACAGTGTAAAAGACAATGTTTAGGAATTGATTCTATCGGTGCAACAACCAACCCGCGATACCAAACTGGAAATAGCACCGTAAAGGTAAAGTTACAAGACAAGTAGTAAGACGTTACTATGGGGTAGTAAAACAAAGTCTTGCAGCCCAAAGTCTGTGTTGATGTATTATAACTGAATACCTGCAGACCACAATTACATGTAAGTATTATTAGGGCAAAGAGTAGGCGTTTGACCTAAAATGGTGTTTGTTTACATGTTTCATTTAAATATTATATTTCTTTGGACTTTTTTCTGCATGGGGTAGCATGAAACGTTGTATATATACACAATACCATGCCAGTCACTTTTGAGTGAGGAACATACTTTGTTAGTTTCTTGGACATTTAAATCTACCACTATGCCGTTTAATAGACGAAATTATTGAGGGTTATCTCATTGAACAATTTAGCCTACCTGTTTCTCAAGTGGGTGGGGTAAATTCATATTGAAAAATGCTAAAAAAATAAGCGGAAAGTCGTTTTAATACATTATGGCTCTACTTAGTAACACCTGTATTGAAACGATATCTCTAGAGCAGGAAAAGAATGGCATTGCTGCAAAATATGACTTCCGCTGAAGTTCAACGATGTAGCAATACATGCCTTAATGGTGCTGATTTCAGCCATAGGGTACCAAGGAACACATGTGAATTAAAGCATCATGACAATAAAATTTTGAGAGCAGAACAATCAAACCTCCTTTCAGAAGGTTATGGCTAATAGAAAACGTAGTCAAACCAAGGATAGCAGAGGGTGCCACCTCTTTCAATTTTTAGCTGACTTGGCTCCTAGAGTACGTGGCTTCACCACTCATGAAAATTTTGGTGTTCATTCGGTGAAATAAAAATCGATCTTACACTGAAAAAAATCCTCTATCTATTTCTTATAATTCTGAGAAAATAAAACGCATGACATCACTAATATCATTAGATGCTGTCAGACACAGAAGAGGCAATCAATATTTTAGATATAAAAATCTCCCAGTAGGTATATGACTTTATGCAACCTTTTCCAGAAAACGCCAACTTTTGCACGAAATATCTCGCTACAAGCATGTTCTATGCTAAAAGGGTGCATAAAATAGTTAAAGCTCGTGGATTATCTCGTGAATTGTCTCGTACAGAAAGTCAAAACATGGTATAACTATTACTATATATAACATTCCCTCAGCGTTTTGATCCCACTGAGTAGTTACCTGTTACAGAAATTACAGAAGTGCATTATTCAAATGTACATAAAACACGAAATTAAATGATTCGAGAATAAGTACGAGAAAATCTGAAGTTTCTGTTGAAAGAATTTCAGTTGGTAATGTCATTTAAAAATGCATGGCATAGGCATACACTTATTGCCACGCTCCGGAACCGATGACGACATATATTTGTTCCCATAGCAACACAGAGATCAAATTGAAGTCTAAGTGACGACATCGAGACGTCATTCTATCAAGGTACTACGCACAACAGTTGGTATTTCCATGTATAACAGATCTCTGGCGTCATCTCACTTATAATTCTAGGGAAGCACGGCATACAGTGAATGCCATGCTCCCCTCGAATTATATGTGAGGTGCTACCTGAAATTCATGACTTACAATGGAAAAGTGTGATGTTCTAAGACCAATAATTTATTTTCAAGTAATCCAATTCTCTGTTATAAAAGGTTACAGTGTTCTTTTAATTGGTGTTTCAAGAGTAATGGAAAAAGAAATCAAATACACTGTAAAAAATGTGTTTAGAATCAATACAAAAAATGCAGTCCGTTTTTTTATGTGTTTAAATCGTAATATGTTCAATTTGTAACATGTTTAGGTTTATGTTTAGAAATTAAACATGTACAAAAATATAAACGTATTCATGTCTTATTTTGTGCGACAGACTCGCGTTTCTGTATTTAACTTCTTCAGTGTCTCTAAACCCAAAAGTTTGACAGAAAAGATATGATGGCAGGTCTCGGCAGGCAACGAGCATCCCTCTCCGAGCCACACTTACTGTCGCATTCCGCGGGACACATTAGCTGCAGACATCAGGTAAGAGACGCCTACGTATTAATCCGCTGGCGCAGGCGTCCCCCACCGAGCCACCTCAACCCTTGCGTCTCGAGAAAGGAGACAGACAAGGGCATCAGGAAAGAGATGTCCGATGCAGCAAGAACCCGCAAAAAACCAAAACAACTCAAAAGAATGGAAGCCAAACTCCGCTAAGACTCGTGTCGCTATGACAAGTCAGTCTTATGCCCCAGTCACACACACATATACGGATTCTGCGGATACTACGGATGGCCCGTCCGAATCTATTCGTATCTATCCATTTAATCCGTAATGGATCCGTATCGCATCCGCAGAGTCCGTTACTGTTCGTATCATATCCGCAGGGTCCGCAGGAGCCGCGTCGAAATTTTGAAAAGGTTCAAAATTCGGGCGCGGATGAGTAAACCGTAAAAGTCCGTAACTGAACGCATTTATCTGCATCTTTCCGTATCCAATCCGTTTCTCATCCGTATCTATTCCGTATCTTATCCGTAACTGAACCCATCATTCCACAGTCCCAAGTTGAGGACTGATACGATTTCATACGGAGCTTTACCTTTAGTTACGGAAGTAATGGGTCATGTCAGGGTCATTGATGACGCTCTAAAAATCGTAACCTCGAAGTATGGCACATGCTCCTTCTTTCGAATGTGTTTAGTATTCTGTGCTCATGAAGGATTAGATTTTTATTTAAATTTGTATACCTGGATTCAAACTAAAAATTGGGTAAAGGTAAAGGTTTCCTATAGCCTAATGACCGTAGGGGCGGTGGCTTGGGGGAGGAGGGGTGGGAGTAGGTGGTTAGGGTCAATGTATCTTGGGCATAGCATATGAACGGCGAAGCCCATCTCTCTCCTTTCGCTGCCTTGTCCTTCCCTGATTTGAAAAAGGTACCCATTTACTGCTTGGTTGACATAGATATTCAGTCGGCAGTTGATAAAAGTAGATACTATTCTAATCCTTCAAGAACACTGCACACATTCGAAGGAAGGTACATGGACCATACTTCGAGAATTCGGCTACTCAAACCGCATCAGTGACCTCGACATGACTTGGTTACGAAAACCAGAGAAAGCATAATGTAAGGACCTCTGACAGTATCAATGCATATTTGCCTATTTTTCGACAAATTACTGCACCTTCCTCGGGCAGCAAAAGTTGAAATATTTGGCATTAATATGTAGACATGTGTACTATAAAGACATTTTAACAGTAATTTTGAAAAATTATCATGCCTCTAGACTAACTTAAACCGATTTTATCAAGAGGGGTAGGTGAATTTTTCAGTCTCTGAAAATAAGTCCATTTTTTCGGTTTTCTAATATACCGAAATTTTAATTGATAATTATGCTAAAACTGACGTACACACTACTGTTACTGATATCATGCAACATTATTTTCAATAATAAGGGATTTGGCCTATTTTTAGTTATAAAGAGTGTAAGTGCTCCATCCACTTTTTCAGTTTTTCAGCTGCAGACTATCTCCCCCCCCCCCCCGTGCCTCAGCAAGCCACTCACATATAATGTGTATTATGATAGAACACACATACATGCAAAGTGGCTAGCTGAGGCACGGGGGGGAGTATCTTTAAAAAACTTTTCCTGTTTCCATTACGTTTAATTATAAAATTTAGCCATTTCCACCAAAAATTAAAGTCTATGTGCTAAAAACTCAGAAATTAAACTCATAGCCAGTTAGGGGAAGTTGAGTGCAACGAATTTCAAGAGAAATTCTTGGGTATATCAAAAATTTGATTTTGACTTATTTTATAGGCAAATAACATTACAACCGTCAGAGGTCCTTTCTTAATTTTGATAAGGCAGTAAATTCAAAGACTAATTAGTATCATAAAAGATCTAAAAGGAAAAACTCAATAATCTAGACTATAAATCTAAACCAAACGAAAATTTCTGATTTCTCAGAATATTTTCTTGACCTTAAAGGAAAAAAATATATATAATCTGCACTATAGATGACGTACGGGGAGACGTTTTACGGTCGCCGCACGGCACGAAACCAGTGGCACTGAAGTAAAATAGAAATCTAAAAGAGTTCACATAAGAACACAGAACACAATCGAAAGAAGAAACATGGGCCTGCTTCGAAGTTTCGGCTCATTTCACCATTAACCTTTGTCCTATATTGGACAACTAATTGTAATTAATAAAAGAATTACTTTGTCCTGTATTGGACAACTAATTCAAATTGATAAAAGTAAAAAAAGTTTATGAAATGATGGCCCTACTTTTGCTATTGGCAAGTTCATGAAAAGATGACCCCACTAGGCTGTTACAAATAAGAAACATAACATCGCACCATAACTGCACCATACGTCACTGCCATTGCACCGACCCGGCCTCTCTATTGTAGTAGTCCTTGAGATACAGTCTCTGTCTCTTTGCCCCCCCCCCCCCCCCCCCCCCCCTACTGGTGTTGTTGCCGTACAGCCGATTCTCCAAACCATCCTGTAGGTATCTGTCAGTATTGGAACGCAACCTTTTTGTATTGAAACGTTACTGTAGAAAACAGTCCGTTACAGTACGCCGAACGAGACCCGTAACTTCCGTAACTAAAGGTAACGATCCGCTTGAAACCGTATCGGTCCTCAACATCGAGTGGGACTGCGGAATGATAGGTTCAATAACGGATAAGATACGGAATAGATACGTATGCGACACGGATTAGATACGGATAGATGAGGATATATGCGTTTAACGCACCATTACGGTTTACTCATCCGCGCCCGAATTTTGAAACTTTTAAAAATTTCGACGCGGATCCTGCGGACTCTGCGGATATGATACGGACAGTTACGGACTATGCGGATCTGATACGGATCCACTGCGGATAAAACGGATAGATACGGACGGGCCATCCGTAGTATCCGCACAATCCGTATGTGTGTGTGTGTGACTGGAGCATACAAGGAGTAGACACAGATGTGGACGTCGCAGTTAATCTTTTCTATTCTTCTATCCGCTAGGCATGCGCAACAGTCCGCATCTGAAGGTATTTATCCGTATCTAAAGGTTACAGAAGGTAACGGAGGGTTAGTAGTTCGTACCTATCCGTATCCATACGCATCTATTGGTAACTATATCCGTAAATTCATTAAACAAAATTAGGCCACGCCCACAAATTCTGCGGATAAACTGAGGATTTTATCCGCAACTATCCGCCCTATCCGTAATGTGTGTGTGTGACTGGGGCTTTAGTTTTAGAATAATTTAGAATTTTACCAGATATATATCAAAATGAATTTAGTATTTAAATCAGTATTTAAGTAGTGACCCCAATGCCTGAGAATCAGAATCAATACTGAAACACTGAATAACTGGGTTGATGATATCCTCGTGGACAAATTGTCTACCAGCAGTGATATCGGCCCAGTGGTTCTAATATAAACGTATTCATACCTAATTTAGTGCGACAGACGCGCGTTTCTGTATTTAACTTCTTCAGTGTCGCTAAACCCAAAAGTTTGATAGAAAAGATATGATGGCAGGTCTCGGCAGGCAACGAGCATCCCTCTCCGAGCCACACTTACTGTCGCATTCCGCGGGACACATTAGCTGCAGACATCAGGACAAAACTGCTTATATTTACCTTTCATTTTGAAAATTTCCTCTGTCAACATTTTCGTCTCTTTTTTTTTTTTTTTTTTTTTTTTCGTTCTTCAACGAGGAAAAGAGAGAATGGATTCACCCGAAACGCGTAACAGAATAAAACGTGTTTAGCAGACTATGTCCGGGAAAATAATAGAAAAGGCGTACATGTTTAACTATATGACATATTCCTAAACATGTTTACACCTAAACATGTAACCACTTGTATTTTATAGCTAATCGCGAGTTTTACAGTGTACAATATAAAAGCAAATGATATTAAGCAAATGACAGACACAGACTTACAAATCTACCGTGAAGTCCTTAGTATTGGAACAGATAGATCTGAGCAAACAGCGCACGCCCAGATCAGACTCTTAGCCCTTCCATTCTCATTTTTTTCCACGCATTACTGCATTTTACAACAAATTGTTCCGTTTTAGGACAATTTAGTACATATATTCTAATGAACTTACAAATACATGTATAACGCCAATTCTGATTGGATAACGTCAAACATTTTCACAGTATATTCTGCTATATACTGTTGCAAACCCGACATCATTACGTAACGTTGCTTCTAATTGGCTGATGTCTGGTTTTAAAATGTAAGTCGCTGAGAGCGGGGCCAACGTCGATATGAGAATTGAAATACTACTACTACTGCGTTTGCTATGGGCGCAAAGTAGCACACTTTTAAAGGTGAAACTATGAAATGTGCATTAGAATGGGGATAACTGTATTCAAGATATACCTCCCAAAACGACAATTTTGAGTACAGTTATCCCCTAATTGTTCCGTTTTAGGACAATTATGGTACTTTTTTACATATCCAAACTTACAGAATTTTTTACGGTACTCACCCAAATATATAGACCATGGCACGCGCAACAAACACATTTCACCTTGTCAGGCTCTATATGTTTTATTTGATCTTTAACCTTTAAAGCGACATCTGTCGGAATACTCTTGACATCGACGCTGGATAGTTACTGTACCAACGATTCACTCCCAGATTTTCCAAGAAGTTGTTTGATAAAACGCCAGTCCTGAAACAAACCAAAATATACATGTGAGAATCAACGTGTTTCTATCATTATTGTTACTATTTCGAGTTTACAGGTATACCGTAAACGTAACGGGTTCTGTTTCTGACAACAAGCCTCTCACTTTTGACAGAAAAAAATAAAGAAAACCTTTCCTCTTGCAAATTCTGGTCATATCGCACCTGGACTCGTAACCTAAAGATGTGGATCTGCGAATCTGCGAGTAGTTCTGCTGAAATAAACTCAAACTTGGCATTGTCGCTGTCAGCGCCCAATTACATAAATGTTCGATTATTATATAAATCATTTTTTCATGATGTTAACATGAGAAGCAAATGTTTTAAGGTTTTTTTTTGTTGTTTTTTTATGCCCCCGAAGAACTTCGGGTGGCATATTAAAATCGCACCGCCCGTCCGTCCGTCCGTTACAAATCGTGTGTCCGCGATAACTAGTAAACTGTTGAAGCGAATTTAATCAAACTTCACAGAAAGGTAAACCACAATAAGGAGGTGTGTCGTGTCTAAAATTCAGGTTCCCATGGCCAAGGTCAAGGTCACAATCAAAGGTCAAAGGTTTGTCACATACAAATCGCGTGTCCGCGATAACGCTTAACCTGAGAAGCGAATTTAATCAAACTAAAGCACAATGAGAAGGTGTGTCGCGCACAAAATTCAGGTTCTCACGGCCAAGGTCAAGGTCACAATCAAAAGTCATAGGTTTGTCCCATACAAATCGTGTGTCCGCAATTACTCAAAAACCGCTGAAGCAAATTTAATCAAACTTCACAGAAAGGTAAACCACAGTGAGAAGGTGTGTCGCGGACAAAATTTAGGTTCTTACGGCCAAGGTCAAGGTCACAATGAAATGTCATAGGTTTGTCCCTTACGAATTGTGTGTCTGCTATAGCTAAAAAACGCTGAAGTGAATTTAATCAAATTTCACAGAAAGGTAAACCACAGTAAGAAGGTGAGTCGTGCACAAAATTTTGATTACCATGACCAAGGTCATGGTCACAGTCAAGTGTCACAGATCAAATCTTATTTTGGCAATTACTTAAAGGCTACTCAGACAGTGCAGTAAATTGTATTAAACTTTGCTTAAAGATACAACATAAAGAAAAGATGTGCCCCTTGCAAGATTTAGGATACTGACTGAAGCAAATTAAATCAAACGACAAACATCTTGTAAATGTAAATTTTAATCAAGAGATTTGGTTCATATGCCAAAGGTGAAGGTAAGAGTCAGGAGTCAAATTGTGTGTCTGCAATTATTCAAAAACTACAGAAGCCAGTTGGATCAAACTTCACAGATAGGTAAAGCCTGATGTGAAGATACAAATTGTGCAAGATTTATGTTCCCATATACAAGGTCAAGGACACGTAGTAAAGGACCAAGGTCAAATTGTGACTTTGCCATTACTCAGGAATTAGTAAAGTGAATCTGGTGAAACTTCACTGAAAGTTACAGATGGTGTGACACATGCAACAGTTAAATTTCTATGCCCAAGGTCAAGATTATGATCAGCGTTAAAGGTCAAGCCATGCCAGCAGTTATTGAAAAACTACATGGATATACATGTATATGATCAGGGATCAAATACTAAATGTAAGGGGCCTTCGGGGCATTTGTTACACACTGTAACATCTTTTGTTTTCTCCTATATATATACAGCTTAACACAAATAGCGCAAAAAAGAAAATATCGAAATTTGCAATCAGCGTAGGTCCAGATGAGGCGGCTCATAATGATGCCCATTAATTTTGATCAACACTGGATTCACCATCAAGTTTTTGAAGTTTCAGTATGTTATACCCTGGTAAAGATATTTTTTTAAATTTGCAGACGTAAATTTTGTCGTCTGCAATTAGGCGCTTTAAGGGTAATACAAGTATAAGTTTAACAACACGAACAGACCCAGAGATGACAGATTTGGGTCGGAGCAATAATAGACATTTGGATTTATGGATTTTATGCGGACTGGATATATGTACATTTATATACATAAAATAAATATTTAAGATAAATGAATAAACACATAAATCGAGTTTGGCGGCAATTAAAATATACATGCATATGCGGTGATTGTAATTCATTCTTACAGCTTAAATTTTACGTACGAGGGATAATCAAAATACGTGGACTTTTGCTGTAGGAATTTTATAATTCATAGTAAGCCCATTAAATTTGCATTCAAAACAGATGCGTCTTTCATTTATCCAGTGACGTATTTAATTTACCGGTCAACCGTTGGGAAACACTCTACATTCGTGGTCATAGTTAACCTTAAGACGGTACTGCGGAGCACGGTAAAAATTTGCCTCATTATATCTTTGGCTATGTCTAATATTTGCAACAGAGTAAAATGCTTGATATAAGCCGCGACACGACAAAACCAACAATGTGGTTGTGCGCCCTGTGCAGACTCAGATCAGCCTGGGTATCTGCCTAGTTTGATCAGACTCTTCGTTAAGACCTCAAAGGGTAGCTAAGGGGCTAAGCTACCTCCTTGCGGACAGCGAAGACTCTGATCAGACTGGGCGGATGCCCAGGCTGATCTGAGTCTGCGCTGGGCGCACAACCACATTGTTGGTTTTGTCGTGTCGCGGCTCAATTATTTGGTATGCTTTTTTGTGGTTCCCGCTTTTCAATGCCAGAAATAATTGCCGTCAAAAAGTACTATGCTTCCGTAAGCAGCATAAAATATGGAACGTGGGTCATACAAGGATGACAAAATGACGTCAAACAGTATACTGGGTATTTTATGCAAGTTCCAGTTTTTGTACATATTTGTAAAATACTAGTAAAGGATGACAAAATCAAAGAAATGTATTAGATTATCAAATTTAATGTTATTTGAGCCTTGTATGTTAGTTTTATCTGATGCTGACACACCTTAGAGGGTTACACACCTGCATTCAGACATAAAACATAAAAAGAATATTCGTTGACACGACAATGAAAGCAAAAGTTCGGCTTGGATATAAAACCCAAAAATATGAGGACAGTATGGTATGAAATCCTTCAAAACAGACATATTGCATGCTGATGTGTCTGAAATTGGACAAAATCATGAAAAAGACTGTAAGTTAGTGAAAACGGAGAACCAAAAGAACCACTGAAATGTTAAAACGGAAAAAACGTCAAACGTCATTAGTGTGGTGCCCCGCTGTAGCTGTGCCTACCTTATATTAAACGAAAGAAAATACTTATTTTTAAGGGAAATTTCTTCAAAATTTCACATAACATAGCTCAAAGATGGTATTAGTCTGTGATATGAGAAAAATTAATATTACTGCATAACATTTACCACCACAGCAAAGTCCTCGTAATTTTTATCACCCCTCTTATATGGATAAAAATCCAGTCACATTGCAGGACCGGGTGTGCTTGCAGCAGGTGCAGTAAGATTTTTTTTCAGTCTCATCTACCTATCCATTCCTTTTCTTTCTTCCTCTCTCTGGGACACTGCTTGATAGAGACTTAAATACATTTCCAAAGAGACGTTAGTTCCAAAACAGCCAACTGACCAATCCGTATGAGCGTCATATTCTTTGTAGGTGTATCTGTTTGCACAATGACAGTTGAAATACTCGTAACAATAATAGGTATAGGCCATTTGCTGTCTATAAAACAGGTCATTTTGCACATGTTCTCTTTTATTATTGGTTATAAAATTGATTTTTTTTCTCCACTGGTATTGTCAAACTAATACATAACTGGAAACTGACTTTCAGAATTTTATCATGTCAATTTTTTGCTTTTGTCTATTCAATCCTGTACAAAGATTTACAAAATTTCCAGCTTATGTAGAGGGGAGTACAATCATTTAATGTAATAGCTATAAGCAATGCCCATATATGCATCACAAACAAGACATGTTTCTATAGATAAATTAATCCTATTCGACACCAATCAATTATCTTCGCAACAAACAAATAAGTGAATTTTATTTTTACTCAGATGAAAAGATTAACAGGTATGCAGGTGCCATTGAGTAACTCTGTACAATTAACTAACAGTTAACATAGGTAAATATTGGCCATTCTGAGGCTGTTCCATGAATAAACTTACTCCCTTGTAAAATACAGTTAAAATATCTTCTAAAAATGGGCAGTTTTCAAAAGAAATATTTTAGTTTCAAAATATAATTTTGAGGAAAATTATAGATTAGTTATGTATAAGATAAACATTAAAGATGCGCTTTACTTCACAGTGATAGCTGTGGTAGTTTTAGAGATATTTAGCAAAATGACCTGTTTTATAGACAGCAAATGGCCTATAATGGATCATTGTGTGACAACAACATTTATATCAACTAACCTTTGCTTGTTCTTCCGTGTATCCGAGAAGTATAGCAGTAGCAGTCAAAGTGTCTTTAACTACTTGTGGCGGATTTGGCTGTCACAGATGCATTCTCATATCACTGATTTTAGCGATGTCTTTATTTTTACGGTTCATACGGCAGGTGTTCACTACCAGAGCTAAATATAATTAACGGGTATTGGCAAACCGGTTTACGCTGGGCATTGTAAGATAAGATTTCAGTGTGAACAGATGCATACATGTGCAAAAGATAGATTTTTGTGATATTTTCTGAAATTGGAAGCCTTTAAAGTTTATAAAGTTCTGCTTAACATTGCATAGAGATTGGACGAGAGGCCCTGACTTTCTGGGTAAGTTTTGTTTTGCTTTTTTCTAGAAAACGGCCGAAAAGTGAAATAAACTGAAAGTTTGAGGTCCCGATGATTGAAACTCTGTGCAATGACTCAGTTTTATGTACAAATTCGTTAGTTTACAAATCTGACCATTTCAGAGGGTTTTCCGTATATGTTAATGTACATCTGTTGAATCACCGTGCATAACCTGTACGTCGGAGTTCAGTTGGGTGAGCCGTTGGGTTATTCCAGTGGGATGTGATATGAGTTTGGTTTTCTGTGGAAAGAAGTGTATAATGGTACTGCGGTAAAATGTCCGTGTGTGCATATAGGGTGCATGGTTCATGGTTATTAGTTAATAAGTGGCAGGAAAATGTCATTATGTCGGCATGTCATGTATAGTAAAATGTTTGAATAATGCTGAAGTATTATGTGAAGATGGCAGAAAAATGCTGTGCATAGAGTGTGATACTTTATATGCGGTGTTATATTTTTATATCACTGTGGGTAACCATGTACGTCCGAATCTATTTGAACCGTGTAACATGTTCTTAGTGGGTTTATGTTATTTGCATTTAGGTCCCACTGTATGGTCAAGCCATGGTGATGCTATGGTCGGTGAAGCAACTATATGCGGCGAACTAACGATCTAGTACATGAATCTCTACAGCTGAATGGAAAATATCTGACAGTTCTATTCCATAATCTCAGTATCCGGGAGTATCCTATTTATTCATATGAATAATTCTTTAACTCTCATTCATATTGAAGACTCCACATATATTTGTTACAAAATACTTACCTGTGCTAAGACACTTACCTGTGCTAAGATACTTACCGATACTTACCTGTGCTAAGATACTTACCTGTGCTAAGATACTTACCTGTGCAAATTTATTTTGAAATCCGAATGGTCGGACATTGGTTTGTGTGGGGATAAGGATTTGAGTAGTGAACCGTGTATGTCAGCAGATGATTTCACAAGTACAGACATAGACACTAGGAGTGTGATATATGACACAACATATAACATTATTGCTAGTACTTTTATTCAGTAAACATCCAGCTGTTTTGTAAAATACTATTTTATTGACATCAAATATATGAATCAATTTTATCTATGTTGTGTTTGCTTGTGCTGAGGCTTTTAGATTGTAGCATTAACAGTCTGTTCGGTCATTATCGTGACATTTTTGGTGTCAGAAGTGGGATTGTTGATGGTACAATGAAACCTCAGTACAGGCAAAATGTGTTTTAGTTGTGTAGTTTACGTGATATATATATTCATGTGACATATATCGTTTCAGTGCCGGATGTTTAGTTATTGGGACCCAGAAGTCGAGTGCAAACTTATACAGATACAGTGATTTGTTTCTCAAACGCCCAGAAGTACAGCGGTGTTCGTTCATTTTCTATGCAGATAGTTTGTGAGTAGAAATTTTTGTTATTGTTCACACAATATTCGCCAAAAACTGCGCTCTAAGGAACAAACAAATATTCACTCTATAACAGTAAACAATTAGAATACTGAATAATATCAGGGTTAAAGAATGTAACTATTTAAGGTGTCACGTGTTCTCTGCCTCTACTGCATGGGGATAAAAATCAGATCAGTCTTAGTTTTGTTATCTGTACTTTTTGTACGTCCAAACATGGATGTTCTAAACGAGTTAAAGGCTATTGGTGAGTCTCTTGGTTATGAAGGAGATACATTGAGAGATTTTATTAGAGATCAGCAAGCTGAACAAAGAGAAGAGAGAGCTGCTATTAGACAGAAAGAGAAGGAAGAGAGAGAATGTAAGTTGAAATTAGAAACTGCTCAGTTAGAGAAGGAGAAGGCGGCAGCTCTTCTCGAAGTCGAAAAACAAAGAGCAGAGAGAGAAATTATACTTAAAAAAGAGCAAGCAGAAAATGAGTTAAAGATGAAACAGGTTGAGCATACACATGAGATGGAAGTACTAGAAATGAAAGCTAAAAGTGGGGTAAGTATGCAAGAGTCTGATACTATAAAGGCTAAGGGGCCAAAACTACCCGCTTTTGAAGAAGGAAAAGATGAAATGGACAGTTATTTACATAGATTCGAAAGGTATGCCAAAGCTCAAAACTGGAAATCGGAATTATGGGCCACTCATTTGAGTGCATTGCTCAAGGGAAGAGCATTAGATGTTTATGCATTACTTCCGTCTGATAAGGCCTTGGATTACAATGAACTGAAAACTGCACTTTTGAAAAGGTATGATCTGACAGAAGATGGTTTCAAAAGAAAGTTTAGATCTTGTAGGCCAGAACCATGTGAAACATTTAGTCAGTTTTCCGTCAGGCTGTCAAGTTATTTTACGAAATGGATTGAAATGGCTAACTGCAATAAAACATATGAAGGTCTGTTCGACTTAATGATGAGAGATCAGTTATTGCATATATGTAACAAAGAACTGACTCTGTATCTAAAAGAAAGAATTCCACCATCTTTACAAGTAATGGCCACACTTGCAGATCAGTTTAAGGAGGCTAGGTTGACAAGTGCGGTAAGTTTGACTTATCCATCTGGTCCTAAGGCTCAACGGAGTACTTCTAAATCTAAACCAGTTAGTGCTAATTATTATGAAGCAGGTAAGAAACAGGAGTCTCGTCCAATGTTCAGTAAGAGTGAACGCCGTTGTTTTAAATGCGGAAGTTCCTCTCATATAGTAATGAATTGTCCAATGAAGCATAACAAAGTGGGTAATGTGACCTCAGATTCGTACTCGAGAAGTACGTTTAACAATCCTGTACGCGGTAGATCAAGGAGTTTATCTCCATATCCACGTGTGAGATTTGCAGATACAGAACGAGGTAGGTCAAAGAACAGAAATGACAATGACAGTAAGGACACAAGTAGGAAAGAGCAAAGTCAAGTTGTTCAGGAACCAACGTGTGGCGCGTGTTCCTTATTTAATGATAGCATAATAGATGTCAGCGTTACAGGTAATATGCCTCAACTGACGTCAGCTTGCAGTACAAAACCAACATGTATGCCAGTAACAGAAGGTATGATGGGTAGTATTAAGGTGACAGTTCTGAGAGACACGGGGTGTAGTGGTACTGTTGTCAGGAAAAGTTTGCTGAATGAAAGTCAGTTTACAGGCGAAGAACGGACATGCATGTTAGCCGATGGCAGTAAAATAACGGTACCTGTGGCTGAAGTTTGCATTAATACACCTTACTTTGTTGGTAAAGTCGAAGCATGGTGTATGGAGAACCCTATGTATGATCTGATAATAGGTAATATAGATGGTGCAAGGGAACCAAATAATCCAGACTGTGACTGGGAAGTAAATGCAGTTCAGACTAGACAACAGGTAAAGAATATGCAAAAACCTTACCCGGCATTAAAAGTGCCAGAAGCTGTCAAAGATGTAAATCCTGATGATATAAAATTTGAGCAGCAGCAGGATGTCACACTTAAAAAGGTACGTCTGTTAGCTCAAGAAGGAAGAGAAATGACAGGTAGAGGTAGTTCAACAGTTTTATATATTCAGAAGAATGGTTTGTTGTACAGAAAGTTTAAATCCTCTAAGGTGCAAAATGGAAAGGAGTTTACTCAGTTAGTGGTACCTGTTAAAATTAGGGATACAGTTCTAAAACTAGCTCACGAGTCCATCTTAGCTGGTCATATGAGTACCGCTAGAACTGTAAGTAGAATATTGTCAGAGTTTTACTGGCCAGGTGTTCAGTCCGATACAAAGCGTTACTGTAGATCATGTGACATATGCCAGAGAACGGTGCCGAAAGGACGTATAGCAAAGGTTCCTCTTGGTAAGATGCCTTTAATTGACGAACCATTTAGGAGGATTGCAGTCGATATTATTGGACCGTTAAGCCCTATAACAACCCGAGGTAATAGGTACATCTTAACTCTAGTAGATTACGCCACTCGTTATCCGGAGGCAGTAGCACTTCCAACCATAGAGACAGAGCGTGTTGCAGAAGCTCTTTTAGACATATTTAGTAGGATTGGTTTCCCAGTAGAAATGTTAACTGACTTGGGTTGCCAGTTCACTTCTTCACTTATGAATGAAGTCTGTCGTCTGATTTCAGTTAGGCAATTAACAACCACAGCGTACCATCCAATCTGTAACGGATTGGTAGAGCGCTTCAACGGAAGTCTAAAAGTAATACTAAAACGAATCTGTGCCGAAAATCCACATGACTGGGACAAATATTTAAATGCAGCACTTTTCGCATATCGGGAGGTCCCACAAGAAAGCCTTGGGTTTGCTCCGTTTGATCTAATCTATGGTAGATCAGTTCGTGGCCCGATGGCCATATTGAAAGAGTTGTGGTCAAAAGATATTGTAGATCCAAACGTTAAATTAACGTATCAATATGTAGTGGACCTAAGACATAGATTAGAAACTGTCAGTGATCTCGCACATTCCAATTTACAGAAAGCAGCTAGGAAACAGAAGCTACAGTATGACAGAAATGCCAAACATAGACAGATACAGGTAGGTGATAAAGTGCTTGTTTTGTTGCCAAAGAAAGCAAACAAACTCTTGTTACAGTGGAAAGGACCATATACGGTCAAAGAAAAATTCGGTGGGTATGATTTCAGAATTCAAGTAGGGAATAAACTGAAAACGTTCCATGCGAACTTGTTAAAGCGTTATGTTGAAAGAAAAAAGACTAATGATGAAGATGTTGAACAGGTAAATGTTGCAGTTCTAGATGCAAGTGCAAATGAAGAGAGTGATGACGAGGGAGATAACTTGTTAACTCATCCTAGTGAAAGTAAGTCAGAAAGTCCCGCTGATGTACAAATTTCGCATGATCTAACTCTTGAACAGAAAATTGAGTTAAGTGAGTTGGTGAAAGAGTTCCCTGATGTTTTTACAGACAAACCAGGACTTACTCATTTGTTAGAACATGAAATAAGAACAACAACCGAAACACCTATAAGGCTAAAGCCTTATCCGCTTCCTTATGCCATGACTGAGAAAGTTAATGCAGAAGTAGAGAACATGTTAGATATGCAGGTTATTGAGCCGTCTGAAAGCGCATATTCCTCGCCGATTGTGTTGGTCAAGAAAAAGGACCAAACATTTAGATTTTGTATAGATCTAAGGGCTTTGAATAGAATTACAATGTTTGATGCGGAACCGATGCCAAATATTGAAGATTTATTTTCTAAATTGTCTGGACATAAATTTTTCTCTCGGTTAGACTTGTCAAAGGGGTACTGGCAAGTGCCTCTATCAGCAGCCTCTAAACATAAAACAGCTTTTCAAACTCCAAAAGGTCTGTTTCAATTTAAAGTTATGGCGTTTGGTTTGGTCTCAGCTCCGGCAACATTTAGCCGCTTGATGCGCAAATTACTCAAAGGTATGGACGATTTAGATAATTTTCTAGATGATATTCTAGTATATTCTATGTTTTGGCCAGATCATTTACAGGTTTTACGCCAGCTATTGATAAGGCTTAGAGATGCCAATCTGACTGCAAGGCCGTCAAAGTGCTTTTTCGGATTTCCGAAGTTAGAGTGTCTCGGTCACATGGTAAGTGATGGAAGATTGGAACCCCATCCGGACAAAGTAAAAGCCATAGAAGATGCTCCCAGACCAGCAACAAAACGCCAGGTAAAGAGTTTCCTTGGTTTGATTGGTTTTTATAGAAGGTTTGTGCCCAATTTTTCACATGTGGCGGCTGCACTCACAGACTTAACTAAGAAAGGTCAGCCAAATAAAGTTAAATGGGGTGATGCTCAAGAGTGTGCTTTCAGATCTCTGAAAAGAGCTTTGATTTCAAATCCAATTCTGAAACTGCCTGATTTCTCTGCTTCATTTATCCTCCAGACAGATGCTTCTGAAGCTGGTATTGGCGCAGTTTTATTGCAAAATGAAAATGGTTTGAAAATGCCGGTCTCATATGCTAGTAGAAAATTAAAACAGAGCGAGAAAGCCTACTCAGTCATTGAAAAGGAATGTCTTGCCATAGTTTGGGCGATTCAGAAATTCTCACGCTATTTGTACGGAAATGAGTTTCTACTAGAGACTGATCACCAGCCACTTCTACATTTAAACTGCAAGGCGGTAGCAAATCAGAGATTGATGAGATGGGCTTTAATGTTGCAGCCCTACAGGTTTAGAATAGTAGCTATCAGAGGCAGAGATAACGTGGGCGCCGACTATTTGAGTCGGGTATAGGATAAATTGTAAATAGAACGGTGTTTTTAGATATAATGCACAGTGACGGTTTCTAAGTGTTCATGTTATTTCACACTTTTCTAAGGGGAAAGGTAGTGTCACAGATGCATTCTCATATCACTGATTTTAGCGATGTCTTTATTTTTACGGTTCATACGGCAGGTGTTCACTACCAGAGCTAAATATAATTAACGGGTATTGGCAAACCGGTTTACGCTGGGCATTGTAAGATAAGATTTCAGTGTGAACAGATGCATACATGTGCAAAAGATAGATTTTTGTGATATTTTCTGAAATTGGAAGCCTTTAAAGTTTATAAAGTTCTGCTTAACATTGCATAGAGATTGGACGAGAGGCCCTGACTTTCTGGGTAAGTTTTGTTTTGCTTTTTTCTAGAAAACGGCCGAAAAGTGAAATAAACTGAAAGTTTGAGGTCCCGATGATTGAAACTCTGTGCAATGACTCAGTTTTATGTACAAATTCGTTAGTTTACAAATCTGACCATTTCAGAGGGTTTTCCGTATATGTTAATGTACATCTGTTGAATCACCGTGCATAACCTGTACGTCGGAGTTCAGTTGGGTGAGCCGTTGGGTTATTCCAGTGGGATGTGATATGAGTTTGGTTTTCTGTGGAAAGAAGTGTATAATGGTACTGCGGTAAAATGTCCGTGTGTGCATATAGGGTGCATGGTTCATGGTTATTAGTTAATAAGTGGCAGGAAAATGTCATTATGTCGGCATGTCATGTATAGTAAAATGTTTGAATAATGCTGAAGTATTATGTGAAGATGGCAGAAAAATGCTGTGCATAGAGTGTGATACTTTATATGCGGTGTTATATTTTTATATCACTGTGGGTAACCATGTACGTCCGAATCTATTTGAACCGTGTAACATGTTCTTAGTGGGTTTATGTTATTTGCATTTAGGTCCCACTGTATGGTCAAGCCATGGTGATGCTATGGTCGGTGAAGCAACTATATGCGGCGAACTAACGATCTAGTACATGAATCTCTACAGCTGAATGGAAAATATCTGACAGTTCTATTCCATAATCTCAGTATCCGGGAGTATCCTATTTATTCATATGAATAATTCTTTAACTCTCATTCATATTGAAGACTCCACATATATTTGTTACAAAATACTTACCTGTGCTAAGACACTTACCTGTGCTAAGATACTTACCGATACTTACCTGTGCTAAGATACTTACCTGTGCTAAGATACTTACCTGTGCAAATTTATTTTGAAATCCGAATGGTCGGACATTGGTTTGTGTGGGGATAAGGATTTGAGTAGTGAACCGTGTATGTCAGCAGATGATTTCACAAGTACAGACATAGACACTAGGAGTGTGATATATGACACAACATATAACATTATTGCTAGTACTTTTATTCAGTAAACATCCAGCTGTTTTGTAAAATACTATTTTATTGACATCAAATATATGAATCAATTTTATCTATGTTGTGTTTGCTTGTGCTGAGGCTTTTAGATTGTAGCATTAACAGTCTGTTCGGTCATTATCGTGACATTGGCATTGCCTTTATCATGGTAAGATCGTCCTTGGTCACAGTGGGTCCTCCTTTCTTCGCCATTATTAACCACCAGTCAATATGTAGGTCCACTTACATATAACCTCTTAATACTATTTGCATATTGAAAATTGAATTATATATATAATGTACACTGAGGTTACTCATTCGAATATAGATCTATTTTTTCAATACATTCTAAAGATAAATAAAAATGTTTAAAAATTCCCCAAAGAAAATTTCCCCAAATTGTTGTGCCGAAAACTATTACCAATTATTCAAATAGTTTTAATACCCTCCCACATGTGGAATATAATGATGTATCATAAGTAACAAGCAAGTTTGACGAATTTATGTCCCCCGCCTTGGAAACTAGGTTTTCACTGTATATACACATAGTGTTTGAGCTGGAAAAGAGCCTAAGTTAAAAATGTGAAAAAAGTAATAAAAGAAAATAATGTGAGGATTATATCCAAACCACATGCATATCTTCAGACCATGATCAAAACACCTGTGAAGTTTCAAAGGAATGGGCGTAAAACTGTAGGAGGAGTTGTACACACAAGGTACCCACTATCTATTCACTTTGATGGTAAAATGTATGAAAATGGCTAAGTTCAATTTGCAAAAAAAGTGATAAAAAATAACGTGAGGATTATATCCAGACCACATGCATATCTTCAGACCATGACCAAAATACCTGTGATGTTTCAAAGGAATCGGCATAAAACTGTAGGAGGAGTTGCGCACACAAGGTACCCACTATCTAGTCACTATGATAGTAAAAACGCCTAAAAATGACTAAGTTCAACTAGTAAAAAAAGTAAAAAAAAAAAAATGTGAGGATTATATCCAAACCACATGCATATCTTCAGACCATGTCCAAAACACCTGTAAAGTTTCAAAGGCATCGGCATAAAACTGTAGGAGGAGTTGCGCACACAAGGTACCCACTATCTAGTCACTTTGGTAGTAAAAACGCCCAAAAAATGACTAAGTTAAACTTGTGGAAAAAGTGACAAAAATAATCTCAGGATTACATTCAAACCACATGCGTATCTTCAGACCATGACAAAAACATCTGTAAAGTTTCGAAAGAATCGGCATAAAACTGTAGGAGGACCCGGTTTTGACCTTGTGACTCCTGTCTTTTAAATTTTGTGTTTTATGTTTTTTATGTTTGGACTCTGCTGTGTTGGTTTGGCCCATTACAGACGTAGGGTTACATGTATGAATGTGTTTACTAACTTTAAACGACCAATAGGGATAAGTTTAAGTTGTGTTTAAAGGATATCGTATATTATAAGGATGAGATTACACAGGCGTCACAAGCAATAGATAATTAAATTTTACATCAGAAACCGCATTCAATAAATAGGAAAGTCAGAACACAAAACACAAAAGTTAAAACTCATAATACATAAGTCATCACACAAAACACAAAACACAAAAGTGCCCAGTATGGGTTAGTTGATTACGTATAGAAGGTGTAGGAGTCTGGGAACAAGGGAACATATGATTTTTATGCTGATATGAAAAAGTTGTATTATAACTGCTGTCTCTCTTGTGATTTCCGTGATAACTGCAGGTAAGCAGACTTAACTGTTTAATAAATTGTGGCTGTCGTTACGAAGGCTTAACGTTATCATAACCCTACGTCTTTAATGGGCCAAACCAAAACAAAAAACACAAAAGTTAAAAGACAGGAGTAACAAGGTCCAAACACAAAACTCAAAAGGTCCTTACACAAAACACAATGTCACATAGGCCAGTATTATAAAGAGTAGGTACATGTACCATTGCGTTCGCGCAGTAGTATTTGCCGTCCGCCTGAAGAATCTGTAAAATACTCTGAATATGTGAGAATCCGCCGATGCACATTCTAACTATAGGAGATACATGTAACGGGAATCCCCGCAGTGACATCATCAGATGATCACGTGGGTAGCTTGGTTGGCAAAAGATAAGCAGCGAACAGTGTTTTTCTATAGGATAGTCTGAAGTGTTATCGCTAAAATGCGTAAAATATAATCAAAATAAGTGTGAATACATAGCTACCGATTTAAAACAGGGAAATAGGGTTTTGTCACCTGTCATACAAAAACGAAATCATTTAATTAATTGAATTCATGTAGTAAAATGCGTATTTGGATAAACCCATCAACTTAACCGTACTGTGTTTCTTAATAAAAATACTGAATTTCAGTACTGTAGGACGGAAAAAATATTAACAGAATAAAATGAAAATACTGTAGATCAGTATCTTAATCTTTTCTACTATAAAGTATATTTATTAGTATAAATAGGATAAGATGAACAAAATAATAAGAAGCATTAGAAGAGAACTAGCGGAATTACTGTAAAATATCGATCGGATTTAGGGACAAGAAAATTAAAAATAAAGATAATAGAAGTAATAATATCTATCGATGGTTGCGATTTCTTAAAATTTTATAAACAATAAAGAAAGAAAGAAAAAAAAATAAAATAGAGGAAGCCATACCTTTATGCTAACGGATAATTAGCCGCACTCGGCGCACAAACAGTTTATTTTATATACATTTTTATTTCAAATTGTCACCACAGGACTCCAGCAGCATTTTTTGAACTATGATAAGACGACCCTTGATCAAAGGACCCACCGAAGACACTATAATACAATAGGAAACAAACATTTTAATTCAGAAAATTAACATAGGATACAGACTCAGATACTTTTTATTAGAGTATTTATGATAAAAAGTATACATGTATATTGTATTTTGTGGATGCGAGATCAGTTTAGTTTAAACATATTTTATTGCTCAAATAGTAGCAATGGGGTCGGGCTACAAGTTCTCACAACATTAGTTACAGCCCTCCCCCTACAATATTCAATACAACAGCAACATGGCTAACAGCTAACAATTCAGTCACCGTCATAATTCCACACATTGAGACACTTTATGCTCACAGTATATCCGGTTTAATGTACATTATGCGGAAAACAGTGAGGACTCAGATCAGACCGCTCCATTGGCAGCTGTCTGATCCAAGCCCACACCATCCCGTACAACTGGCACTTTGTCTCAATATTTAAGACCATGACGGTAACTGCACATAAACAAGATCAAAAAATAATTATTGAAAAAAGGAAACACAGAAGAAAAAAAAAGAAATCAAGAAGATCAATAACTCGAGAACCACAGTGTCAGCCATTAGCCCCAGTAAACCAGAAAATGTATGGGGTAAACCAGAAATGTATGGGATAAACCAGAAAATGTATGGGAGATCAAACAAGTTAAGAACAGTTTAATGCTAACAATAATTCAATGATGAGATTGAATTTCGCATTTCATCTCGTTTCAGTGTAAGCTTTTAGCTATATCCTAAAACAAGTAAATGCCACCTAAAATATTGATTTTAAAACGGTTTATAAAATTCTATAATAAAGCTAAGCCAACAGTACTTTTTGAAAGTTACATAAAGTTCAAGAGCTTGATCTAAGAAATAAAAAAGAAAAAGATATGTATCTGAGTCATTCAACAACGACTCACTGCCATTTATTCAGTCATTCTTTCATTTAATGGTTTGTTTGTCCGTTCGTTCATTTGTTGTATTTTCTGTTTCTCTTTTTACACGCTACATCATCTAGACTTTTATAAATTTGCGCTATGAACGTGTGTGATAAAAAGGAAAAAAATATATTTTTGAAGCATTTTAGCACGCAAATAAATCATGAAATTCAATTTCATCAAAGAAAGCGTAACCCTAAAATATTATCTGTCTAAAACATTAAAAGTTTGCTGTTTTAAATTAATATTTTACACAAGCAATCACGCGCATTAACTATATTCTATAATAGTGTATCAACCTTTCTGCCAACCATACATGGGGAATCCCCAGGTGTCTTATCAGTGACGTCACACTTTTATCACCTATAGTGTCAACTCAGCTCAACTCAACTCAACTCTACTCAACTCAACTCAACTTGATTACTCTCATGACATATTGAAGTAATATGAAATAGACGCCACCTATATTGCAGCCAACCAATATTATGACTCAAAAAAAAACAACACAAAAAAAACGAAAAAAGAAAAGAAAACTGAAACAAGAAAATTGTAGCACAGCTGCATGGATAGCTCCTTTTATTAGTCTTATGCAAGTCCGTCCTACAGTACTGAAATTCTGGAAAACTTTTTATAAGTAGTAAAACAAAACAATCTAAACAAGAAAAATCTTTAAAAAAAGATAATCGGCGCAGATTAAATGGAAGTGTGTTTTGTTATATGTCTCTAATTGAAGATTTGACAATAACTTTCATGAATAAGTAAGCTATGTCGGTAGGCACCCATAACCGTAATTTTGACACTAAGTAGCGACAATGACCTATCCAAAATAGTGCTGTCCAATTTGGAATTCCAAAATGGACCTCAGTCAATCTTGAAATGGACATGATTTCATAATAGTTACCAACGTGTTGCACCGTTTGTGTATTAAACCGAAAGTATAAATAAAGTAGATCTACGACGAAAAAAAGAAAGTTTTTAATATCTGCGTCTGTTTTTGATAACATTTCTATTGTAAAATGCTATAATTCACAGTGCAGTGCGACGGGGAAAAAACGAAGATTAAATATTCATTGACCTTTGATATCATTGGCTAAAGTTTTACATACGCGTGATTTGACCAATGAAATCTTGTGAAATGTGGACCAATACATGTATCGAAATTACACGAGGCTGCGCCTCGAAAAATAGGACAGCTCAAAATAAAATTACGACGCCCAAAGGATGCAGACGGGATTAAATAGTTTCCCTTTCATTGTAACAGTGCCTCTGTCGTCCCTACCTATATTCGGAGTATATAGCTTGCGTCATCTGATATGAGTATTCCTTATTCGTATATGATCAATTAAATCTGGAGAATCTAAAAACTAAAAGTAAAGATTCTTGACTAATTTGCTGAAATGCGCAGGCTGATTCGAGTATTCGATGTATTCACATGGCTTAAAGAACCATTCCAGGCGACGCCAATCACTACGAAATGGACAAACGAGGTCGAAATGACTTCGTTT
Organism: Ctena decussata; assembly: GCA_963989385.1. Classification (NCBI taxonomy): domain Eukaryota; kingdom Metazoa; phylum Mollusca; class Bivalvia; order Lucinida; family Lucinidae; genus Ctena; species Ctena decussata. The sequence goes on from OZ022498.1 coordinate 14,001,499, forward strand.
CAATGTCAGTTCGCCGTCATGATGTCCCAGAAATGCACATACGGCATCGAGGTTGTGTGCCTCTCGTCGGTAGATGGGGTTACCGGCCTGATAGAGAAGATGAAGAAATGTGGAAAAAAAGAAAACAGAACAATTTTGACATCGGTATCATTTTTAATATGTGTAATGAGACTGATTAATTGATTGATTGACTGATTGATTGATTGATTTTACCATCTTCGGTCGACATTTGTACAGCACAGCCGTATCATCCGTATCACGAGATGTTAAATTAAATAAATGATAACGAAATGAGAATAAAAAAGTAGGCCTAGGCAAGAGACAGAACAAGGGACAGGTGTTTTTGAAAGAGAGAGAGAGAGAGAGAGAGAGAGAGACAGACAGACAGACAGACAGACAGAGAGAATGGTATCATTGACAACCGTAAAACCCTGCACAGTATCGGCAGCCAATGGTGTCATTGGCAACCATTGGCACCACTGGCAAAATTGCCAATGTCACCACTGGCAGTTCTATTGTTAGAGCCAATGGCGTCTATGGTATCATTGCAGAACAAATATTTTTCTGTGCTTAAAAATTTTTAGCTTTTCTAATTTTAATACATTATCGTGGAGAAAAATTCTCCTGTGTCAACTCGAGTGTTTATGATGGGTTCAATAAATTGCCATATTGAATGGCGCAAATTACCCGCAATGGTAATTTTTCCCATGCCCTAAGTTGTCTGCAGTATTGGCAGCCAATGGTCAGCAATACAGGTTTCAATGGTAGAGCCAGTAGTGCCAATTTTGAAACTCAGAGCGGCATTGGCATTCCAAAAGTGACACTAGCAAAACCCCGAACGCAACCAGTATTGGTTTTACGTCACACATAAAAGATGCAACGTCACACTGGTGCTGCAACCAATCGATTACTAGATTGTTTATATAACTGAGGGAAAACCGATAGGCCTTGTGGAAGTCATAAGCTGTTTTGCAGAAAGACTCCGTTTTTTCCGTAACCCCATGTCGTTCTAGAAAGTCGTAACGCTTGCTAGCTGCGTGTGCACCTGGAAATATAATGGGTGTCACCAATAATCAGGTGCCGAGAATGTAAGGGTTGATTTTTTTCTTCGAGCTGTACGGCCTCCTAGCCGAATTCTGACGGCCATCATAGGATTTTTTTTTTGGAACACATACGCGTGTTCCCAGGGAAGTGGCGGTGGAAGTTCAGGAATTTATTTTCGTCCGATAAAAAATGAAACGTCTCATTTCTCCATAGAAAGAAAAACGTCGACCGGCAATTCAGTGACAAAAACTTCGAAGCCTTGGTGGTACGGGACAGAATAGAATAGAACAGAAATACGCCTTATATCGTAAAGCAACCAACACTCGTTGTTTGTCGCCTTTCGGCGGCAAACAACTCGTTGGTTGGTTGCTATCAATGTACGTCCGAGGACCAACTTTTAGAACTACTTCCAAAGTTTATCTTTCCACTACAAACACCGCAGGAGTTCCTTTTAATCAAGGGCATAGCTACCATTACGAAAATACGCAGGTGCGTATTGAAATTTTGTCAAATTGACAAAATTTCAATACGCACCTGCGTATTTGCAAGCTGAAATGTTGTTAATTTGGCATAATTTAAATACTAACTGCCAACAGACCTCTATTATTGCCCTCAAAGAGTATATAAAACATGATTGTGCGTACTGTGTAAGTGGCCCTAGCTACGCCCCTGTTAATGATATTGAGAAAACAGCAGACGCTGAATTACACATTGTTGTCTTTGGTGTGTGTATTTCTGGCGTGAGGACATGATTTTACGAAATTGTCCATTTGATGTGGGACTTCATTGACTTTTATCACACATGCTCCGCAACGTGCAATGATAAACGTTTCATTCAGCTCATAGTAGAGACTTTCTTCGAGCCTTGGATCGCCGGGTACAGACAATGATTGTAAAGGAATACACGGGTTCCATAGGCCAATAATTTAGTCTTATTTTACAAGCATTGGCCTTTCAATAAAATTAGACGAGCAAAACAATTCAATGTTCAAGTATTTTTTCGCGCTGTTGTGTACAGGCTCCCGGCAGGACCCTTGAAAACATAAAAAAAAACAGATGGCAGTACATGTATTCTTTTAAATGTAAGACATACGAACGTAATATATATACATGTAGTTTATTGAATCGTCCCATTTAAGATAATGTATTTAAAACATCGGGAGGTTTAAAGATCCGATAAAGAACTCGTCCTTTGGATTTGCATTAAACCTCCCTCTGCTCATTCATCATGTCTTAAATGGAACGACTAATATACATAATCTATATTTATTATAATACATTTTCAGGTCGGGCTTATCGTGGTCCAACTAGTGGAACTTTACTTTTGCTCTGTTATCGAATTGCGCATAGTCATACATTTACTTCAGAATAATTTTATGTGTTTTACTATGATGTCTTACTGATATACGCAGTTTAAAATATACGTTATGTTGGAGCTGCATTAAAAGGGAGTTCGAGATAGTGCGCATAAAACTAGTTATAGCCCCGGAGCCAAAGCGCGAACTTCTGACACGGCCCTTGTTTGTTTTATTTCTAGCGATGTCGTCGTCTGTATAGCTGTTCACTTTGCTTTCTGTCTGTTTTGTGGTTTAAAACAAAAAATAGGCAAATACAGACGGATTCAATGGTTTAATTATTTTGTATGGGTTTTGATGTTTGTTTTATTGGTGTAACGTTCCTCTGTGTTGGACTGTTTTATCGGTTATCGAAGATGTACTGTTCCGTGTTGTTATTTGAGCCGCGACAAAACCAGCAAAACCAACAAAGTGGCACGTGCGCCCATCGAAGACTCGGATCAGTTGGTTTTGTCTTGTCGCGGCTCGTTTGTCTTTCTCGCTTCTCGTTTCGGTGTTTTGGGTGGGTTGTGTTACGTCATTGTGGCCATCTTGCTTGGGTATCTTAATTTATCTCTTTATAATTTCATTATACATACGCCAATCCAGCGAACGCAAGCTGCACCTCCCTTTTCAGAGGCGAATTATGCCGCTCACCGACAAAAATGCATTTAAATCAAGATTCTAGAAACTACAGTTCTGTAAAAATGTATTTGTCACAATATCACACAACTTATCCACAGAGAAAAGAAATACAACATATGCAAACCAGTGTTATCAAGTATGAGATTGTGCGCATAAAACTAAAGCGTCAGAGCCAAAGCGGTAACTTCTGACGCAGATGCTGCTTGTTGTATATTTTGAGACCAACCGTAACGTGTACCCCAGCACGCAGAAAATTTGTATAATATAGTTAGCAGACAGTTATCTGGCAAAGTTATACAGTCTATTCTATTTTGATATTATTCTACATCACTGGGCTCTGCGAGAACAATCCACTAGTCCAACGTTGCTTTTCTGGTATACCTAGGCTTACATATACCAATACAGAGGGCAATGATGTTAAGGAAGACATAGAGCTTCAGGCAGGGTGGTGATGGTTGGGTTGAAGGGGGGGGGGGGGTTAAGGATGATTCTGATTTTTTTCTCATTTCTTAAAGATAATATACTCGTATATTGTGACCCCCATTAGAATTGTCTGGGCGATACGGTTCTAATTAGGGGTCACAAACAGAAATATGATAAATTATCCCTGATCATCCCTGTAACCGGTTTTATCTGGACTAAAGACAACATAGTACATACACTGTAAAAAAAATCCGTAGATTTTACGGTAATATAACTGGCAACCAGCTGCCAGTCCTTTTACCGTTATTTTTACGGGCGCCCGTAAAAATTGCAGGAATTATCAAGCAGATTGGGACAGAATAGAGTAGGTGTCGTTTTGGTCCGATAGCCCTTCAACTATACAAAGTTATTTTCGAGTGCGTCCAGTTAACATAAAACTTCCATTTCGTGATTTCTAACAATGTCTTACAGGCAAACGCCCGTAAAAATAACGGTAAAAGGACTGGCAGCCGGTTTCCAGTTATTCTACCGTAAATTCTACAGTAAATTTTTACAGTGTATTACTGTAAACATTTATTGAACGAAAACAACAAAATAAATAAGACAGTTCTGTCCGAGAGGGGGAACCATATAAAAATCCGTCAATAGGCAATCCTGACTTTTCACAACCGTTGGTTAGTTTCAACGATGCTACTTGAATAGAACATTTGAGCCGCGACATGAGAAAACCAACAAAGTGGTTGTCCGCCCAGCGTAGACTCAGATCAGCCTGGGCATCCGCCCAGTCTGATCAGAATCCCCGCTTTGCGCTTAAAGGGTAGCTAAGGGTCTAAGCTACCTCCATGCGGACAGCGAAGACTCTGATCAGACTGGGCGGATGCCCAGAGTGATCTGAGTCTGCGCTGGGCGCACAGCCACATTGTTGGTTTTCTCGTGTCGCGGCTCATTTCATTGTTTTCCTGAAGTGCGCTGATAAAAAAGTAAAACGTTTATTCATCATCTGTCGTCCGTCTTTGTCTTGTTGGCTGCTTTCACCAGCACCGCGTTTGTTGTATTTTGAACCTGCAAAACATAAAAATGGTAAATAATCTCATAATTCAACAATGAGCATATCGTTTGCTTCATAAAGTTTCAACTATGATATATTTAACGTAAATGGGTATACTTGCAAGGGAAGTAACTGCAATTGTATAATACATGTATTTGATACAATATATATGAACCGCGACGCGACAAAATCAACAAAGTGGTATGTGCGCCCAGCGAATATCCAGATCAGCTTCAATAAAAAGTATATATGCTCTATTTAATTGCTATTTGGCGACGCGTATCACTGTAAACCGGACAGTTGTTCAATGTTGATGTGCGGATAACTGTTTTGGTGTATCGACGCATACATACAATGTAGAACCAACATTGAATCAAAGTTGATTCCATTTCATGTACTGATGTAGTTAAATTAACGTTAATTCAATGTTGATTAAACTTCGTGAGCCCAGTTGGAGGTTTATCCACTACCTTCTAAAAAGAAAACAACTCTTGTGACTTTCTATTTGCTTTCCCGGGTGACGGGCTCTTCCAAAATTGTCTATTTATATTTATCTCCCTTGTATGCAGGGATAAACTCTTAAAGGAAGGAATTTGCTCCCAATCGGGATCAAATTCTTTTCTTGAAGAGTATACCCCTATTTGGAAAGGTTTAGTCGACCAGGGAAGTAACCGGGCAGTCATAAAAGTTATTTCCCCTCGAGAAAATGACGAAACAATTTAAGGGAGCATCCGTATACGTAAACTTACCCATAAATAACATCCAACAATTGCTTTGTTGATTTTTGCACAAACTTCTTCACTCAGGCCAGCAATATTGTCTTTAACTCTTAGAGCGACGTCAGTTGGTATCTTGTCGATATCAACGTTCGACAGTTTCGACACAAAATTACCTTTTCCTAAGAGCGACAGGCCGAACTGCCAATCCTAAAATTGCAGAAAAATAAATTTCCTGTAAAATTTTATGTGACATGTAAAAATATCTATTTAAAGTCTCCATTTTCCTACCACTGGTAAAAATCGTCAAAATAAAATAATGATAAAAGATTAGATCCTTTAAGAGCAAAGAAAACATTCATAAGTAAGAAGTTGGGCCATACCGCGGTTTCGGCTATTCAAGCCTCATCAGTGACCCTTTAAATCTGGCACAAGGAGCCAGAGGAAAAAAACAGTAAATTTGCAGGTTTAACATGGCAGTCGTCTCAAAGACTGATATAAGTCGAAAAATACCAAAATATTTCAAATTTGTTTAGAAATGAATCTAAACGTATGATCATTTCTGACTTCTCAGAATATATTCCATGATCTCAAAGGACCAAAAGGAAAATATAATCTGCACTATAGATGAGTGCGGGGAGACTTTTTACGGCCGCCACACGGCACAACATCCAGCTGCAGTGATAGTAAATAATGATAAAAGATTAGGGGCCAGTTTCACAAACGATCTAAGCAAGAACTTTTGACTTAAGTTACATGTATAACTTAAGTCGAAAGTGTATACTTACGTGGTTTCACAAAAAATCTTAGTTGAAACTCTTAGCTTAGATTTTGCTATAAACTTAAGTCTACCAGCGAGGTGACTTAAGTTCTAACTTAAAATGTGTAAGGTAGATATGCTGATGATAGGGTGTCATAATTCAGGATATATATAAATGAAGACTGTTTTGTTCATTCGTTATGCGCCTCGAATTCTTACTTGTATTTATGTTGTATTGTAACCTATAAGCGGTTCGGAACACAAGCAATTTTGCTACTGCACGTCCAATATGTGGTTTCTGTTCCGGCTCCTCTTTGTTCGTTTAGTAGACACTGTACATGATAGGGTTTGATTTCGTCCTCCTTCAGTCTTCTACTGTTCGTGAGCCGAAAACCCTATGCTCTGTGATTGTGGCCATTTCTGGGTAAATTCACAGCTCTGCCAAAACTGTTTACATGAGTCATATAGACGAGTACTTCTTAAGGTGGGGAAGACAGGGCTCGGACAGGACCCATTCCCTGCGGCACTGAGTGCTTACCAGGTAAACCGGTAGGTACATGGCAGCCCTGGGCCCCAGGCCTGTACATTCAGGACGTTTTCTCACGACACGGCCGATAAGTTTATGAAAACCTTATACGAACGCATTCGTATATACACACTGATGTGTGTCTCTTTTTATAAAATAATCAATTAAAATACATCATCATCATCATCATCATCTCTCTCTCTCTCTCTCTCTCTCTCTCTCTGGAAGGGGTGTGGTTTGAGGATGTTGGTAGCGTAATTTTTAAGCGTCAGCGAATGGAAATAGCTTTATCATGTGATCGTACTCTACCATATAGTCCCCTTTTCTATCTTCATTACACCTGGAGACAATCGGAAAATAAAAGCAGAATCAAACATTAGAGAGAAAAAATGGAGAGCTGAAAGAAATTGTGTGTCCGTATGTTTTATTTTTGCTCATGGGAAAACAGCTATCGAAATATCATCTCCATCTTTCTGCGCCTGTCAGTCATGCAATGTATGTGTGTGTGTGTGTGTGTGTGTGTGTGTGTGTGTGTGTGTGTGTGTGTGTGTGTGTGTGTGTTTGTGTAACTTTGTACTCCGACAAGCGTGCATTTGCGTGTATGTGCATGTTTAGTGCACGCCCGCACGCAATGTATGTACGTGCTTATTTTCATGTATGTGTGTGTTTGCATTTTAAAATGCATAAATACTAGATATGGCGAAAGGGAGAATTTCCACCGAAAAGTTCATGTTTTATATTCATATTTCCAAAAGTAAGGCTAGTTCAAATTCGTGTGTGCCTCTTTTGTATGCTTGTCCCTCTTTGAATTGATACGAAGAAATTATAAACTAAACCTGCACGCAGGTTCCATGTAGAGTGACGCCTAATCTGCGACTAGTTGATTGTTTTTACCTTAAAGACCCCGTTAAGACAGATTTTACTCAAATACTGCACCTACGGCAAAAGTAGCAGGTCCTTGCTCTAGCTTGGGACGACCAAATATCGAAAGTTTCGTGGTATCTTTGTCATACGTATGTGCAAGTTTGTGGATGGTCTGCATGATCATTCGTGCGTAAATGTTTTTGTACGTGCGTGCCTACATAAAGGTGCATATTCTAGATCGAGGAATTTAGCTATGATGAGAGTGGGAAATGCCAAAGTCCCACAAAATTCTCCTGTAGCCATGTTTCGGTGGAATACAAAAGTTAGGTGAAGTGAGGAAGTGCCTATCCGATGTAGGTATATTCACTAAATAGTCGACTTTCATTTAGGAAGCAAGACTGCTCTAGATAAGAAGGGGTAACAAAGAAGATTCTGAGATATTTTTCATTATTTATGATTGAAAACATATGCTGTGTCCCTTATTAGAACCGTCTCGGTAACACGGTTCGAATGAGGGGTCAAAACGTATGTTTTATGAAGAAATATTAAAAATCATCCCTAAATTATCAGTGCTTCCCCTTCTTATCTGATGAACTGAAAGAGGGACCCTACATTTTGGCACTGATCATTGTACACACTGCTGATAACTGCTAGGCTAAAGATCTCAGCAGTTTTAAGCATTTCGTTTCCATTGATCAAGTTTTCGACCAGACAACTCTATCACTTCCGCACTTACTGTGTCTGTCGCTACTGAACGAGGCATAAACGATTAGAGATTTAGTTGGTAGGTCGTTTTTGGTTTAACGGCTCTTAGAGACAGTATTTAAGTCTACATCGAACCGTCTCTCAGAGAGCGGGAGAAGGAAAAGAGATAGGAGAGAGAAAATATGTCCAAACAATGCCCGCCCGCACCTACTGCAAACACAGTTGGCCCTTGCCCCACTATTATATATATCAGTAGGACGCCCCAGCACTGAAAGCTACCCAGCACCATCTCCCGACCACGTACATCCCCAAAAGGTTTGGGAAGGATAGTTTTCAGTAATGACAAGCACGTCAGGAAACTTCGTATACTCCGTTTAACTTTAGGATGCATAAAAATTAGGGAACACATTCAAAGCAGTACCATATTAAATTAAAGTACCGTAAATAAATAATAATAAAAAAAAATAAAACAAACTGACCAAAAATGAAAGGTAAAAGTGGAGATTCGAACCCGTAACTGTCTGTGCTAGAGCGCAAAATGCTATCCACCACACCACCGCCTCAGACACGTCATCATGTTGTTTGGTACATAAAAGTATATTGCAGACTTATAACACAGCTAAAAATAGATTCCTAAAAATAGACAAGACTTAAGTCAAAACAGATTAAGTTTTTGCTTAGATGACTTTGTGAAACGGCTTAAGTTCGAACTTAAGTCATTCTTACTTTTTTACTTAAGTTATAGCTTAAGTTGTAACTTAAGCACAAATCTAAGATGTGTTCATGAAACTGGCCCTAGATCCTTTAAGAGCAAAGAAAACATTCATAAGTAAGAAAAACCTGTACAGCCTTCAGAATTAATGAAAATGTTTCGGTTGATGTGTTTTTTTGTATCATATGTATAAATGTAACTGGCAAAAAAGACGCAACAAGGTATTCTGGAAAATGGTAAGTCTCTCCATCAAAATACGGTTTTCGTCTCTGGTTCCCCGTTAAGCAATGAAATAATGCAACCGCAGCACAATAAATGGGGTCCTTGCTTAACATTTTCGTACATTGTATTTTTATCAACAGTTAAACGCCTGTACCTTGTATTTTAATCTCCGCTACCTTGTGTTTTTACCATGAAATAAAGCTTGTGAAATCGAAAGTAGGTCATTTTAGTTGGCAACTAAAATGACCTAATTATTATATGGTAAATTCAAGGACGTTTTGATTTTTCAAAGCCGGCCAATCGCGATAATAATCAATGGCGAAACTGTAGTGAGGAGTTTGCAGCATACATTTCATGCTGATAGAGCTCAGTGGCCTTTAAAATCATACCTTTTAATGAAATGTATTCGCATGTAATATATGAGTTTCGAAATAGCATAAAATATTAAAGTTTCATTTTTCACACTTTATAAAAGACTTAAATGCCCCCTGTTTATATAACGTAATTGCTTTCAATGATATTCGGTGAGGGGTGCTAAGACTTCGGCAACTAAACCGGCCTACTTTTGAAATCATTCACTTAAATAAATTGTAAAATACAAGGTACAGGTGTTTCAAAGCTGCGAAAAATACAATATAAAGTAAAAGATCCCATTTCTAGTCATTCTTTTGTTTATATTTCTGGAAACCAGAACTAAAACAGAAGGCACCTTGTATTTTTGCTGCACAAAAACAAGTTCTCTTTACTTCTTGTCAATTATATGACACATTGCCTGATAGTGTTTATGTTCCTACAAAGCTATATGGAGCGGATACAAAATGTTACCTTTCGTACATGCACTTCGACCTCTAAGTGTGACCATGACCGTTGTTGGACATTGTTAAATATGAGTTCTGCACATTGTTTGAATGAGGGCGAACATTTGACCCAAGTTCCAAAAAATCGAGGGGAAGGAGATATGGAGCGGACAAGAAAAAAATAACGAACGGGCGGACAGACAGACGGACGGACGGAGGGCATAATACGACCCGTCTTACGATGGACATATAAAAATGGGATCACTATGACCGTGCCAATCATAACAGATTGAGACAGTACATAATTACATACTTAAACACAAATATATCACTTACCCTGGCCTTTTTATCCGGGTATCCAAGAAGCATCACTGCCGAAGTGATAACATCTTTGACCACCTGTGGCGGGGCGCCCAAACATTTAATCTCAGTAATATCTGCTTTATTTATTACTTTGTTCAGTTCTTTGAGAGATGACTGTCGCTGTGCTTCGAGTCGTGCAATAAGAAGGTTAGCTGAGGCGATTTCAGCTTCGAGTTGTTCCTCGCATCCATATTCTGGAATTTTGGACAAAATAAGTTTCATCCTTGCTATGTTGCTGTGGAACATGGCCTTTGTTAAGTCTGCAAATATATAGAAAATCGTCTATTTCGAAAATTAAAAAAAAAAACAAAAAAAAAACGAGGCCTCTACAATAATTTATCGCACTGCCCTTACAATGAACAGTTTGGCCTTTGAGTGCCAAACAGAATCTGGTAGAATAGCAAACAGATATACTGATATCATTTAATCCAGCAATCGGTGTTTCAGTGCTGGTTCTTATTTCTCATCTGTAATAACATGTATATACTGTCATGTCAGTAGCCTCTTTATGGTAAAATTGTTTAAATATTCTAGAACTAAAATTGGCTTGTCAAAGAACACAGGGTATAATCGATTCCGCCAATTTTCGCTTCCTGCAGAGACTGTCCGTCATATTTGGCTTCCGCCGAGACTGTCCGCGAACTCTTGCTTCCTGCAGAGACTACTGTCCTCGTAAAATGGTTTCCTGCCAAGACTGTCCGCGTGACTCTGCTTCCTGCCGAGGCCCTCGGCAGGAAGCAGAATCACGCGGACAGTCTCTGCAGGAAGCTATTTATCATGAACAGAAGTCTCGGCAGGAAGCAAGAGTTCGCGGACAGTCTCGGCGGAAGCCAAATATGATGTACAGTCTCTACAGGAAGCGAAAATTGGCGGAATCGATTATACCCTGTGAAGAAACAAGCATTTTAAGTGAGCTTTTGTTGCAGGTTCTTGCTGTATCTCCTTCCTGATACCCATGCCTGTGAATGCATCTTTCTCATGCCAAAAATGGCTCATCGTGGAACGCCTGCTCTAGCAGCTACATCTCAGGCGTCCTTGTCTGAATGTTTCTCGTGTGGCGTCAGTAACTGTGGCTCGGAGAGGGATATCCTTTGCCCGCCGAGATCTGCCCATCAATTTTTTGTTTCGAACTTCGGGGCTGAGAGTTCGATACGGATACGTAGCGTTGAATGAACATTGAATCAACTATGATTCATTGCTGATTTAAAGTTTGTGTTCCCAGCGGGGCCAATCCGCGGCACTTTATTTGGTAAAGGAATGACTTATGTAAGAAGTATGCCTCATGTTTATGAACAGTATAAAAGCGTCAATGCATGGAGGTTTTAATGACATTGGCAGGTGGATAAAAATAAAGGTGCCATGACAATTTTAGACATTATGTTTTACTTTAACCCACTGTTTATTGTGTTCGTCGTAGCAAAAACTAAAGTTTACATAATTCTTAAACAACACATTTTATATTTTTAAATCAGAGATTTCAATAACAAATATCTTCTGTACATTAAAGTAACAAATGTACTTACAATGTCTTAATTGTTCGCAGTCATCTTTAGTGTGTGGTATGGTTTTAACCACTATCTCCGCCATTTTCACTGTTGTTATTTTTCTTGAAGGAATTTCATTGTGACAGGATAAGGAACTAGTTAATAACCTGCTTAAGAGGACAAAATAATATTTAAACATATCAATACATACACAAATCAAACAGTCGTAAGGTGTATTTGGTTCGCTTCCATGCTTTCTGTCAATTTTACGAAAGGGGGAATAATTTTTGTGACTTTCTATTTGCTTCCCTGGCGAACTAGTCTTTCAGAAATGAGTTCAACACTTAAAGGAAAGAATTTGCTCATTCCTCCCTTAAAGAGTTGACCTCCAAATGTGAACGGGGGCAAAGATGGAAATGGAGGAGTTGATTCCCCCGAAAGTGTACACATCCGCCTTAACAAAAGGTGACCATTTCATACCTTCCATTATTAACAGATCAATACCTGTAGAGAATAAGCCGAACTACGGAAAAAGATACTTTATAACACAAGCAAATATAGAAACTCAGACGGATCTGCGCATCCGAGAAGGCTGTCCAGAGTCTTAACATTTCGATTTATAGAGTCGTCAGGATTCGTATATTGTTACTATGGTCTAAAAGACTGAAATATGCGCGTCATTCTATGATGATATAAGTCTTCGCAGTTCAAAAATGTCCCTAAATACTTTGCCAAATAATAATGAATCTACACAAAGGAAAACAAACAAATTGGTTTATACAAAACATAGAACGTAGGGACCAGCCTACGCATCCAGCAATTTGGATCAAGGCCTTCAATTCTCGCAAACAGCTTTTTATGGTTTCAACGAAAGAAATTTTTGTTTCAACGAAAAAAAAAAAACTCACTAAATTGACAGCGTAAAAGCGTACTAGTTTGGGGCTTCGTTATTTCGCTTATGCCACGTTTGAGTTTTCGCATGCACAGGCTCTGTCAGTTAAACACAATGGGGATTTTACTGAAATGCCCAGGCCAATGAGTACGATGACGTTATCCGAGGGTGAGGGTTAACGCCCCAAACTCATAATCTAGAGGTCGTGGTATAGAGTCCAAGCCAACGTCCTGCTTATTTCTCAGACATTTGGATTATGTCATCATCATCGTCTTTTTCCCATTAGGGTAAAGTCGGGTAAATTCGGACAGCGGGTAAATTCGGACAGTGACATTGTTTCCGTTATATGTCAGTTGTTTGGAATTAAAACAAAATTAACTGGACAAACAGTGAAAATCCGGATGAGACGGCTCATTATGAGCCGTCTCATCTGGATTTTCACTGTTTGCAATGGTATGTCCGAATTTACCCGCTGTCCGAAATTACCTGACTCGACCCGTTCTTGATCCAGATGAGGATAGGCCACCCCATCTTAATCTATACCGTTTACCCTCTAGTTTTTCAATTCTCAATAGTATGACATAGCATTTCTTTTTTAATTTTGCAGACGTAAATTTTAGCATCCGCTTTTACGGCGCTTTAAGTGATTTAAAGCCTAATTTACATTTATCCTTGTTGTTTCTTTTTTTTTTATACTCAATAGTGTCGAAGTAAATGTATTGTTTTGTTTTAGGTGGTTTGACCACGTCTCAAGGCCGTCTGGTTTAGCACAGACGATTCTACAGGGCACAGTAAAAGGAATCAGAAGAAGTGGTAGACAGAAGAAGAGGTGGGAAGACAATATTAAAGAGTGGACAGGGATGGATTTTGCCAGCTCAGCTAGGGCCGCTGAAATCATGACAAGGTGAAAAGGGATGGTTTCGAAGTCATCTGTGGTGCTCCAACGACCTTGTAAGGTTAATTGGATAGAATAGAATAGAATAGAACAGAATAGAAAAGGGCTCGCATATGGTTAAACATAACAAGAGACATAACAAGAGATTATCTACTGTTAAAGCCGGGCCGGGTAGCGCAATCGGTAGGGCACCTGATTCGTAAGTCTGAGGTCCTGGGTTCGAATCCCGGTCTGGCCACATACTTTCGTTTCTCCTTCCGCTGATTCAAGAAGGGCAGTAGTCAGTTACTGGCGAAAGTATGTGCACTTAGTACTGGTTAACCGCTTAGGAGGTCTAAGCCTGCCCAGGAATAGTGTGGTTAGGTTAACTGGCCGTCCCGACATGACCTTAGTTGTTTACCGTGGACGTTAAGCATCAAATCAACCAACCAAAATCTACTGTTAAAGGAACGAGTGAAATGGGAGAGAAATGTTGGTAAAAAGATTTGAACCCAAACCGCTAGCTAAGCAGGTCACTAGGGCTCCTTTGTGCGGTTTCGGGTTGTTTTTATGTGCAAGAAGCGACCTTTTAACTAGGATATGATGAAAGACAGGCTACAATACACATTCCATTTAAGAAACGGAGATTGAAACATATACTGACAAACGTCCATTAGGCCAAGTGATTAGCGTTCCTGACTTCGGAGTACTGGGTTCGAGTCCCGCTGGAGGCTGTCCAAACATAAATAGCGCTTTATTGCATAGAGCAATTGATATTCACCCTTACGTCGTCCTGATACTTACATGTATGACCTAAATAATGTTGAACAGAAAGGTAAAATCGCGTCATTCATCCATCTATACGATGATCGGTGACTTGCGGTTTTACTACCATTTCAACATTATGTCAGTCAAATCAAGCAGATTGATGGATGGTAATGAAAGCAAATATGCAATGAAACCCATTTTGCAATTTAAAAGAATTCTGTCTTCAGCGGGATTCTAACCCGCGCCGCTAGCTTAACATAATGGTGTTTAACCCATTGAGCTACTGGGGCACCTATGACAAAGTGAAACAGCATTGTCTGCCTGTACGAGGAGGTAATCCACGAGCTATCCCACGCACAGGCGGACAAACCATAAAATATTTTATTCCATTCTCATCAGTGTAGGCCTTGCACATTACAAAATGTTTGCCTTTTCTAGCAAGGGTGGTACTGTCAAATGTTACATGTAGGCCATGCATTTGCATTTGAGGGCACTAATATTGATCTTTGACATTTTTTTTTCATATCTAATCAATCTCAAGCCGTATGGAATATACTGACCAGTTTGAATTGACCGAAGTGTTGCACTTTGATACCACATCACAGAGTACGCAGAATTGACTGTCTACAGAAACGTGACCATTCATTAATATTTCAGTTCACATATTTCCATCCAGATGATCAAAAAGTCTAAGAGAGGCTTTGCATTGACTTCGTAGAAACTTTCTGAGTCTGACTTTAAATTATCTCAATTTTATAGAAGGTATGTTTTGTTTCATACCATCAAAAGAAAGTGTTTTGTTTGATTTTATTATTACTATCATTATCATTATTATTACCATCATCTTTGTTGTTGTTGCTGTTTTAGTGCCTTATCTATATTAAAAATGAGCCGCGACATGAGAAAACCAACAAAGTGGTTATGCGCCCAGCGTAGACTCAGTTCAGCCTGGGCATCCGCCCAATCTGATTAGACTCTTCGTTAAGCGCTTATAGGATAGCTAAGGGTCTAAGCTACCTCCTTGCAAACAGCGAAGACTCTGATCAGACTGGGCGGATGCCCAGGCTGAGCTGAGTCTGTGCTGAGCGCACAACCACTTTGTTGGTTTTCTCGTGTCGTGGCTCAAATGTTTTGTTCGGACTTAAATGTAAGAGCCTGACCAAACATGGGAATACATTTATGATTGTTTTTGTCTTCCTCTCGCTCTTCTTTTTATCCCCTCGCACAACGAAACAGACGAGCGTATACAGCTTTCGTCCCTGTGTACGTATCCTCATTCCCATAGCCTCAAAAGGTCATTGGAGCACCACAGATGAGTTTGCAACAATGTTTCTCACTCTGCTCATGTTTTCACTTGTCCTAGTTGTGCTGGCAAAGTCCATCCCTGTCCACTCTTTCAATTTTGTCACCCATCTTTTATTCAGCCTCTTCTTTTTCTTTTCACTGTGCACTATGGGGTCTGAAGGACGTATTAGTTCTATAGCCTATGCTCATCTTTCAATCATGCTCTTCCAGTGGATTAGACATCACGGTCCTTTCGAGGAAAGTGTTTGAGATGGTGGTTGAGAAAAGGCAGCCCTGCCCAACTCAAAATATTTTTCCGAACCATTCTCCTCTGTTGCCATTCAGTTGGCTTGTATTTGTAACCTTGTCACAGAGATGCTCGATGGCACGAACTAGATTACCCAACCCCAATAATTGTTCTGAACCTTTCTCCTCTGCTGCCATTTAGTTAGACTGTATGTGTAACCATGTCACAGAGGTGCTCAGTGGCACGAACTAGATTGGCTTTGATATTGTACTTCCGCATGGTGGACCATAAGGTTGCTTACTTTCCCTGGCAAAGGTCTTTTTTTAAGTATGTGAAGGCATGGCACACATTTTGCTGGTGCTGAAGGTACTTCTCACATACAATTCAGATGCTGAATATCTCTTCGGTGTGGCTCCTTCCGACTCTGAACCCAGCCTGTTCTTCAGCAGTCATTTCATCATTTTGTTCAAGATGACTGCCGACATGCCTTTGCTCGGATTGGAGTAATTTGGTTAAAAAAAGAATGAAAGAGAACTCTGATCTTATAACGAACTTCAGAACAAGCTATTATGGTTTAGTCTTCTTTTTATTGTGACTTTTTATTTTAAAGAAGAAAAATAGTTGGTATAAGCTCCAATTCCGATTAAGTTTTTCTTAAGAGTCAGAGACAGTTACATGTAGTTTTTCATGGAAAGAGTCCCTGTACATGTACAAACGTAGCTCCGTGGTTTGTTAAGCGCAGGCCCGCTAAGCTAGCGGTCGGGTCCGAATCCTGCTGGGGCTGAATTCTTTTCACCGTAAACGGGGTTCCAATGCACACGGCCTTTTACTATCGTCATTCCTTCGATATTACTGAGATACTATTGAAGGGGCCGTGAATTCGCACCCTTTCGTCCCAATTGGTTACATGTAAGTACAATACAGCCAAGTAAACCATATAAATTATGTATATATATTGTGTTATCGTTTTAATGAGTGGATTCGGGTTTAACGTCCCACCAACATCTAGGTAATACGGAGACGGAACCTCGGTTTAAAAAAGCGGAGGGTCGATCTTGCGACCCCTGGATTGGTAGTCCAGTGTGTTATCCACTGCACTACCGCAGCTTCAGTTTTCGTTTCACAGAACGTTTCTGCATGCAAGTAAACAGCTGACAAAAGGTCAGGCATCTGAGCCCTGAACGGATTATACTCTTGACCATTTAGACACCTCCATTAACCCTACCCAGTACGCGCTGTATTGGTCACTTTGAAGTGACAGTGGAGGTTGGAGCTCTGATACCGCATCACAGAAGTGAGCCGCAACACGACAAACCCAACAAAGTTGTTGCGCGCCCAGCGAAGACTCAGATCCGCCCAGTCTGATCAGAATCTTCCCTAAGCGCTTAAAGGGTAGCTAAGGGTTGAAGCTACTTTCATGAGGAAAGCGAAGACTCTGGTCAGACTGGGCGGATGCCCAGGCTGATCTGAGTCTGTGCTTTGCGCACGACCACTTTGTTGGTTTTCTCGTGTCGCGGCTCAAATCTAATTTGGACGGCTGCGATACAATCAAAGTGATACGTGGTTTTGCATTAATAAGTCCGCAGAATGCGTTACTTCCAGCAAGTACAGAAAAATAGTAAAACCTGATTATTGCTGATTTCTAAATTTAGCTTCTACATGCTTAAGGCTATAGTAAAATATTTTTCTCTTATTTTATGCACAAAAAGTGAACTTAAAATTATTGGTGAAGTGATGCTTTCTTCTGCAGTTGTCTTGGTTGTTTCTCTTTTGATATTGTAAGAGGCTTGTAAAAGAGATACACGGCTACGTGGTTTCTTACTTGACATTTGATCTTCCACCTTCTGTCTCGCACTGGCCAGTAAATTAGATAAATGTCATTAAATGATTTTAACTGATGGCTATGTGACCTAAATACCAACAAAATGATATTCAGTTGACTCTCGGTATCACAAACACTGATATCTCAAACTATCCTCTTATCAAAGAGAAGAATAGTTTTGACACTTTTTTATCTTAACACTTGAACTCTGTTAACTCAAACAACTGGTACCTCAAAGTAAATTTTCGGGGACAGGGAACTCTACTTCGAGATATTAGTAGCTTGAAATTAACTTCTAACTTGAGATATCGAGAGTTGACAGTGTTTTATACTGGACAAGAAGTTGTTAAATAAATTGTTCTTTGAAAAGCAAAGTTCAAATCTCTTGTACCAAACGCAACCTTATTGTCACGGACTGATTTATGACTTTTGGATACCGGTAATGACCATTTGGGACTGTAGTTAAGTCTATATCCAGGCATATCCCAGTCACAGAGAGGGAAAAAACAGAAAGATAGGACAAATGAGAATAAAAGAACATATACTTCAAACATATACTTCCTCGCACCTAATACAAGCACAGCAGTCCCCAGTTCTATCTTCAGCCAGTATAACTTTAAGTAGGACTTGACGCCGTCGAAGTTTTGCGGTATCTTCGAACCATCGTGTCACTGCAACGAACTCACAGCGGACATCTACGTCAACATCACGTCACACCTACATAAACGATTATAAGTCGTTGTTCTGAAATTTTGTGCGCCTTGTGGGATTATTGTGTCTAGAGAAATGTGCAAATGGATCCATACTTCTGCTTACGAGAAATCTTCAGAGCGATTGCTCTTGTGCTGCAATAGATATTCAGTTTCTTGAAAGCTAAACAGTTCTATAGGGATGGCAAGATAACATCACATTTTATTCTTTTTTCATCAAAGAATAATTGCATTAGTCCATGTCAGTGCTATCTGATTTAATTTTCGCAAAACAAACAAAGCTTCATTTGTAGCTTGACAACATTTCAAGTCATTAGCGTATGACCTAAACTAAAGACGGTGTAATAAAATAACAGTTTGTCACAGTAGTGAAATGATAATGGCATCGCTTCTTATGTTACCTTCCTTGAAATGAACTCATATACATGTACTTTTGAGACAATGTACCTTCTCATTAACATCTTTGAGCTGCGCAACGACAAAATCAACAAAGTGATATGTGCGCCCAGCAAAGACTCAGATCAGCCAGGGCATCCACCCGGTCTGACTGGTCAGCGTCTTCGGTGTGCGCTTAAACGGTAGCCAAGAGTCTATGCAAGCTCCATGCGGAAAGTGAAGACACTGATCAGACTGGGCGGACGCCCAGGCTGATCTGAGTCCTCGCTGGGCGCACCTGCCACTTTGTTGGTTTTGTCATGTTGCATCTCATTAATTATTCCATTAGAAAATCTATGAACAAACGGTTGAAATTGTCTCGTTTGCTGTGTGCTACATGTACCCGGCGCTTACTACCGATTGATAAATTTTAGGGTTTAACGATACATGTCATTTGAATTGAGTGTGAAGTGTGTTCTTTTTCAGGGGTTAAGCATACATGTCATTTGACCACAAAGTGGAGTGTGTCCTACTTGACATTTGACCTGCCATCACCTGTCCTATACTGACCAGTAAAACTAGGTACGGGATGAGCATAATGAACGAAGTGCAGTTAGATTGGTGATAAAAAGGGTGAAAAAATAGTAATTATTTCGTGATTTCTTATTTAAGAAACGAAATAGCGAGCTCACACCTTAAGCACTGTGTTTTCACACTTTTTCATACCAATTTAAACTGCACTAGGTGTATCAAACCATAAATGTATTTTAAACCAGAGAACCAACAGTCCTGTAGCACACCTAGGACCTAATTATCAATAGACACGTTTTGTCCCTTGCTCATTTTTTTATACAAATGTTTAACCGGTACATGTAGTTTAAGGGGTGACCCTTTTTTAATTTTCAAATCTCAGTACGTTTACACAAAGGTAAAAATATGACCATAACCATCTGAACCAACTTTCATCCCGACCCAGGAAGGCTTCACCTGAAATATGGCTTCAGTTAGCCCAACGGCTTCTGAAGAAACGAATTGAACACGCTGATGGACGATGGAGTCTCAGTGACCTAGAAATATGTTAACAATGACCTTGATTTTTGATACCATAATGCCTTCATCTGCTTATTCAGTTTATCATATATGCCAAGCATTATATAACTTTGAAACAGTGCCTAACTAATCAAAGGTGAACTCAAGATCAACGCAGGGCCATCGTTTGAACAAATGTTTTGGGCCCCAAGTACCCGATGGTTCAGAAGAGAAGATGTTTGAAAATGTTGACAGACTATGGAATTTCAGTGACCTTGAAAACAAAATTGACATTGAGCTTTACCAGCATAATGTTTTCATCTGTTCATTTACTTAAAGACAAATATTTCTTTTTATAGGATGTCATGATCCTATTATGCGAGGGTTCAGTGAAATTGATATTTCATCAAACGAAATACCCAATCTCACATAGGTAATGACATAACATGGCCATTAAACAGCAGGGAACACAGGATGTGTTGTACATTGTAGCGAATAAATGTCTTGATTTGATTGATTGAGTTTATGTTTAACGTCCACGGTAAACAGCTATGGTCATATCGGGACGGTCAGCTAACCTAACCACACTATTCCTGGGCAGGCTTAAACCTCCTAAGCGGTTAACCAGTACTAAGTGCACATACTTTCCCCAGTAACTGACAACTGCCCTTCTTGAATCAGCGGAAGGTGAAACGAAAGTATGTGGCCAGACCTGGTTTCGAACCCAGGACCTCTGACTTATGAGTCAGATGCCCTACCGATTGCGCTACGCGGCCCGGCAACAAATGTCTTGAACGATATATACCAAGTATTACATCTTAGACTAGCTGAGTTTCTGAGAGCTCCACTGCTTAAACATTTTTCACATAATTGTGAAAACATAAAAACCAAAGTTGATCATGCCATAAAATTAGATCAATGTCAATGCAGCGACATTATTTGAACAACATTTGTAGGACCCGAGACCTCAATGCTCCATAAAAAAAGGGCCAAGGTCACTGGCATTTTGATTCTGGTGGAGAAGACTTTTTAAGCGATTTTCACTGAATCAGATATGAGCCGCGACACGAGAAAACCAACAATGTGGTTGTGCGCCCAGCCCAGACTCAGATCAGCCTGGGCATCCGCCCAGTCTGATCAGAGTCTTCGCTGTCTGCATGGAGGTAGCTTAGATCCTTAGCTACTCTTTAAGCACTTAGCAAAGAGTCTGATCAGAATGGGCGGATGCCAAGGCTGATCTGAGTCTGGACTGGGCGCACAACCACCTTGTTGGTTTTCTCGTGTTGCGGCTCATATGGGTATGGCGGTCATGTGACCATAACCATCTGTTTACTTTACTTCCTGGTTCCACAGGTAGGCTATGCTCTTAGTGGCACTGCCTGACTAGCTTAATTAGTTTTGTATTTTCCAATACACCGTTTTACACAGCAAAACATTAAGAACCTGGTTTTGTTTGTGTAAATATTACCACAACCGTGCCATACTCATAGAAATTCGGTTACTAACAAATATAACAATACCCAATTCAATGCAACAAATATGCATTTCTGTACTTCTTTTTTTGTCTGAATAGCAAAATTACAAACATTTGAAGAACGAAGGGATTTGGCGGACCTCGGTAAACAACAGATATATCCTCCCCACCTCCGTGATGCGACCCGCGAGAAAAAGCAGCCGCAGACAGCTGATAAGAACCACCTACGTACACTGTAAAAAATTCTACTCAGTCACTTCTTCCATAGAATTAAGCCTTATGCAAATTTAGATAATTCTGACCGCGAATTTGGAAGAACAAATGCGGATACTGTCTTGCATTTAACAAGTAGTACAATCGCATAAATATGCATTTGCAAAAAGATTCGCTACAATTCGAGGCGTCTACTAAGATTTACAAAACTCTTCGAGCGGAGGCTATTTTAATATTATTTTAAATATTTTTTAATATCTTTTTTATATTATTTTGTTATTTTCATCTAGTGATAAAAAAAATTCACGATGTACAGACTTTTTCTTTTCATAATAGAAAATTTTATTTAAATCTGAAAGGTCTATCTGTATCGGCAGCTTGGTACAGTTCTACGAGGGTTATCCAATAAGTCCTGCAAACGACTGACTCAGGCAAATGATAATTAATAGCGAACCAAACGGTCATCAGTCCACTGTTGCATCGTCCCGTCTTTCTAGTCAACAATTTCCAGGAGCATTATGATTTGTCAAATGCTGTTGCTAGGCAACGGAAGAATACTAGCGTCCAGGATGCGGCGGTGGCGTCTGTTTAAGACCCCGCAGCTTACTTCAAAATACTTGTACATTTCTGTATTTTGTTGGGAGACTCGAGAAGTAATACTGAAGTAAGTATACAGTACTAAAGCCAAGATTTTATAGTCAGTTAAGGTATTATTATTGTTCCAAGTAAAATCACCATATTTTTCAAGGCACTACAATATTATATAAAATGAGTATTTCAGAAATATGCGTTAATAGCAGAAAAAGTGGCTTGTATTTTTATCAAACAATGCTCGCGAGATGATAGAATGTAGATATTAAAGAAAAATATAAACGGCGAGCCTCACTAATTATAATTTGCAGCCTTAGAAAACCTGTAGCAACCGTCCAAAACTAGAAATTTGATGACATTCTGTAATATTCTTTTGTTGCCTAGCGACCGCAAGTGTTTGGTAATGTTAAATGATAACTGTCACTTGTTTGTATAAGACAGTTACTTAAGAACACGAATTTTTATAATTTGTGAGAGTTATAAACAGATGTACAGGAATTTTCTTCCCCATACCTCTTGAAAAAGACGTTGCGTTTGTACGGTTTTACCGCCGATATTGCCTACACGGCACGTTTGAATTCAAGATCCTCCTGTTTCTGGGATAGATATGCCACATATATGATATTTAGCATATATGTGAATATTATGTGTGATATGCTTATGGTATAATATGATTACTCTAGCTCAGTTAATAGAGTTATGACGGCGTTTGCAAGACTTCTTGGATGACCCTCGTAATGCGTTAACTGAACATGCTATGGTTTAACAACTCTGATATAACAGTAAAGTTTCGATTACAACATTCATTTTAATAGACTCTAAACTAGCATTAATAGACATGGTGTCTTGGTAGGGATCTGGAATTGAATTGTGTCAGTTCCTGATAATTTTCCTACTTACTTTTCTAGATTGCAGGTGTGTTAGGAAAAGCAATATCTACATGTAGTTTGTTGATACACGGATACCTGGCATTACAATATACAGATAATATTTTCCCAGTATCGAAATCCAAGAACTAATGTGACAGTGCATAATTGCATGAGGTGTTGTTTTGGGGAACACATTCTTAAGTACCCTTATGTGTTTAAATACTAGGACACGCAAAACCATTTTTTAATTAATGATAATTAATAAATGAAAAATTAATGCTTTGAAGGGTTCTTAATAAATGTATGTTAACATTCTCGACGAAAAAAAACTCTGAGTTCGTCTTTTCTGCCGCAATTTCTGTGGCAGTTTTCCCGTGATATGCTAGAAAACTTTTATAACTCTTTGGGGATGCAAAGATAAATTCCCGTCCATTCTTTCTCATCAAAGAATAATTGCATCAGTCGATGCCATTTTAATCTGATTTAATTTCTCTATACAAACAAAAGCTTTAATTTGTTGCTTTAAAAAGATTAATCAATATTGTATAACCTCTATAGAAATTGTTGGAAAATTTGCAGTAGAGCAAATGTTAGCAAGGTGTTCAAAGACAAATATCCTTGTTTATTGAGTGCCATATTTCTGTTTTGCAACAGTCCACCGAAACTGCTATTGCATCAAAGATGGATGGATGGATGGATGGATGGATGGCTTGCGATTTTACGTCCCTTTTTTAATAGTATTTCTGTCATATCAGGATGATGGGTGGGTGAAAGTGAAAGGCTGTGTGCAACCTTTGAACGATTGAGATTAACGATTGAAAAGGTTCTCGCTTCCAGCGGGTCTCAAACTCGGGACTGCTGGATCAGTAGGCCAGTGCTTAACTTATAGAGCTACCAGGGCTCCTATTTCATCGAAGGAAGTACTGCATCTCACATAGGCAATGACATAAAGTGTCTTAAAACAGCTCACAACTTGGGGTGTGTACTGTATAAAAGAGAATAAATGTCTTAAGATGGGATGTTCCCGTTTCGCCTACTCCCATTTCGCCTACTCCCGTTTTGCCTATTCCCATTTCGCCTACTCCCATTTCGCCTACTGTCAAATATGACTTCATTCCCATTTCGCCTACTCAAAGATTTTTTTTTTCATATTAGTTTTTTATATCTCTTTTTTTCAAATTCATTTATTTTGTTTTAATATGTATTTTTTTAAATATTTTGTAGCAAACCTATCTTTACAGTACCTGTTGATTAGCACTTAACAATGTTGATTAATAATCAATTAAGGATTATAGAGCTGATAATTAATTACATGTAGCTTATACTATGAGCTTGTATTGTGAGTACATATCAGCAGTAAAATGCTTGCGCTTTAACTGGGAATTACATATTATTTCTTTTTACTTTATACATGTGTTAATGTAATTGTGTAAATTAATAAAAAATAAAAAAAAATGTATATATTCCATTATCATTTTTATAACAAAAATGAGTAGGCGAAACGGGAATAGTGATAGGTTTTAGAGTAGGCGAAATGGGACTAGGCGAAACGGGAGTAGGCGAAATGGGACAAATCATAGGCGAAACGGGAGTAGGCGAAATGGGAGTAGGCGTAACTGGAGTAAACCCTTAAGATAACGAAACTTAGTGTCTATGCTAATTCAGTCCTACCATTTTTAAAATGCTCTCATGTGATAATGTCAGACAGTCAGGTAACAACCGTTGCAGCAAAATGTTTGCAAATCGGTGTTCGCAGAAAGATCCAATCAGCCATTTGAGAATATGATGAACTCCTGACCCTGGTCAAGAAACGGAAACTAAGGTGGTTTCGTCATGTCTCAGGGTCTTCTAGTTTAGCAAAGACGAAGCTACGGGGCACAGTGAAGGAAAAAAGAAGAAGAGGTAAACAGAAGAAGAGGTGGGAAGACAATATAAAAGAGTGGACAGGAATGGACTTTGCCAGCTCAACCAGGGCCGCTGAAAACAGGACAAGGTGGAAAGGGGTCGTTTCGAAGTCATCTGTGGTGCCCCAACGACCTTGTAAGGTTATGGGATAGAATAGAAACAGAATTGAATATATTAGATATTTGGTCAGTGATTGATAATCCGCATCGACCACATGGACATAGTGACAGAGTCAATTTTTTGGCAGCTTGTAACAAAACAAACGGCAAAATCATAACCTGAATATGCTGATCCGCGTCGTGAGAAACTGTTTTCGTATATATATGCGAGATCATCCGTCATGATTTTGGCGTTTTGCCGCAATATCTAAATGGTCGGATTTGCTGTATGATCAACCTGCATGGGGACTGTTTACGCTTTATGTTTGGTGTCTAGTTGTAGTGATGTTACCTTCTTTCTACTTTTAGGGAAAGCGATAGGTGGGTTGTTTGTTTTCTGATATTTTCGTACGTATATACATTTAAGCCGCGATACGACAAATCTGACAAAATTGCATATGCGCTCAGTGAAGACTCAGATTAGAATTGACATCCACCCAGTCTCTTCAGAGTCTTCGCTGTCCGCATAGACCCTCGGTTACTCTTTAAGCGCAAAGCAAAGACTCTAATCAGACTGGGCCGCAACCCAAGATAATTTGAGCATTCACTGGGCGAACATGCCCTTTTGTTTCTCGCGTAGTGGCTTATTTATCTGTGATTATGACACCGTAAAATCTACTGAGTTTTGGGACAAGCCGGTCTTAGCAAACACTACAGTTCCAACTCAGACTGCTCCTCATCAAGATCTACACTGTTTGCTATTTCATCTTAATCTTCTAGACGCATTTCCGCATTGTTCAATTTTAGAACAGTTCTAGTATATATTTTAGGTGGGACGTTTTCGAATCTTAGGATACCCAGTGGAGGTCTTTTTATAACAAGTACCCCTAACTACATGCGATTCTGCTGATTCTCTGAGGTTCTCATATACTCTGATTTAGGTTTTCAACGATGTGTCAGACTGTATAACAGAAAAAGACAAATCTGACTCTATAAACTGTGAAGTGTGAAGTCACCTGGTCATAGTTCTGGCTACATCATCATGATCATGCTGCTTCTCGAGAGGTCAAGCGCGAGGAAACCTGGCAACTTGAAGCACGGCTATAATAACTGGCTTTGTCAAGTCCAAATATATGTGCCAAAACTGAGTACGCAATACGCCCATTTTTCACAAGCCAGGTAATTTCGACATAATACAAGAGCATCAAAGAACTCCGACTGAAAAGCCACCACCGATTCCGTGCGATGTATATCTATGCATGTATTCGGCAATTTTAGGTTTCAAGTAGTATTATATACTTGCACTGCGTTTGAAATTAACTTAGTATGTAAAGGAACGTACTAAACATGTTTCCGAATGGGTGTGCTTCCTGAAAATGTCCAAATGCAGTATTTAGTGCTTAAATACGAGGGCTGGTCAAAACGTTCCCGGAAAAGTGTCGTAGACTTTTTTATCATTTTACTTTCTCCAATAAACTTTCATTGTAGGTAACGAGATCACCTCCTGATACATACATCTGTAGCATCATTAGCTGTCTAGCAAATGTTCAAGTCACCCAGCAGCAATGATGTATCTGCAAGCTTTGTTATTATTAAGATTTTATCAATGTGATTTTATGCGTAGCATTTAAAAGAGTATGGTACATGAAACTATACATAAACTAAGGAACTCATCCTGAGGTTAATGCTGAATTTTATCAAGTCTTGTCAATGTAGCCTTGTTGCTAGTTGATAAACACTTTTGACAGACAGGTAATGCTGCTGCAGATATCAGGTTGTGTTGTGGTATCGGTGGTATAGTTCAAGTGAAAGCGTACACCACATATATAACGAATCGCCATTATCTTACGTTGATGACAGTTGATGGTAACAATTCCACTTTATACCGTATAAAGCATTTTACCTGCCCTTGAACTATTTCACCCACTTGTTTGATGCTTAAAGGGCACGTTGGACTTACGCATCATTTCGTAGAAAGGATCAAACAGCTTACAAAATGTTTAATGAAAATCAAGATAAAATATATGGTTCTAAGTCCAGGTGAATTAATGTTTTTAAAACACTTCATGGCTAAACAACGCTCAAAATTCGCTATTAGAAACAATGAAAGTAAAACGTTACTTTCGCTGGGCCAGGTCACGTTAATACTGGTCGTTAAGTTGGTGGCGCGCGCATAAAACTGGTTACATATGAGTTAATTATTTTGTATGATATGAATAACAAATATATGAAAGGCGCATAATGGTGGGTTCATTGGTTGTTTTCGGGGTTAACGGCCCTTTGAGACAGTATTTCAGTCTATATCGGGCCGTCTCCCAGAGAGAGGGAGAAAGAAAAGAGAAATGATAGACGAGAAAAACAAATGTCCAAACAACCCCCGCCCGCACCTACTGCAAGCATAGTAGGCCCGTGCCCTACTTTTATCCAAACAAGTTACCACGCCCCGGCACTGGAAGTTATAACCAGCACCATCGCCCGACCACCACCCCCGGCCCATCGTGTGAAAGCATAGTGTGAAAGCTCATTGTGAAAAGTAAAATAGTAAAAAGAATACAGCACCTTTCCGGGAACTTTTGATCATATTTCGTAGTTTACGTTTTAATAATTGCAGTTACTGTAGTCTTTACCTTGAATAACTGAATGATGATCAGATGTTTCGATCGATCTTTCACCCAGACTCATTTCTATTAGTTCCATCACCCCACAGCGGGAAGTGTCAAGTTCCCCTATTTTATTGCTCCTTTGTTATAGAAGGTGTGAGAAGATTTAATACGAGCTCACCCAGCTCACACATTTTCTCTGTCTTGCCGCCGACGGCCCTTAAAGGGTGTGATTTAACACAACCTCCGTCGTAAGTTAAAGAAGTTTTGAACGCCCCTTCGCTAAGTTAAGCCTCGAGTTACAGCGACTATGCCACATTTAAGCTAACTTTATGGTCCCTTTACTTGTAGAGGTCTGCGTTTGCTAGATTCATAAAGGATCTGTTATCAAACATATGGTGAAATAATTTAGCGGCTGATTCCTCTATTATGGTATAAACTTTGTATTTGATTCTTACTGCCGGGTGTTTTGCATGCAGAGAGCTGAAGAAGCAAACTGTAAACCCTTATCGGAACGTTACTTGAGAATACTCTTGGAAAGGTCTACACTATTTGCAAAATGCTGTCTTTTTGAACCTTAAAGCCGTCGAAAACGGAAAGCACAGAAATCTTTGTGGGAGAGAAAGGCAAGTGCCTTGGTATAGAAATACAACCCTCTGCCACACAAAAGACAAGTCTGAGACGACTTACTAGTTTGTTGTAAGTCAAAATTTAGGTAAAACTTCAGGTAGCTAATCTCAAAACCAAAGGTAACGTACATACACTGTATGGAAGTTAGAGTATGATTTTTATTTCTGCCCTGTGCGTTTGCGTGTCCTTTGGACTAGTAACGCTTTTGGTAACCGTTCCCATCTAGAAATTCAATATTTATGTTTCTACAAATAGCCAAATTATAATAGTATATTGGATTAGTATTTTAAAAAGTACAGTTTTGCACAATGTTTATCCAGAAAGAATGGAGGATTTCTCGCACTGCTGAAAGTCTTATGACAAAACCCCTTGTATCATCGTTACGAGAAGTGAATCAGAACAGAACAGAAAGTAGCCATATCGAAATTTCGGTTTGGCCACTTTTAGGAGCTTTGCCATGCTGTAATTTATATTATAATAAATTTAAATGAATATGACTAGTAAAGCATTGTCCAGAGCTTCAGATAAGAGGGAGTATTGAGTGATAATTTGGGATATTTTTTGTTAAGTCTGCATTTAAACATATGTTGTGACCCCTCATCTGAACCGTCTCGACGAGACAGTTCAGATGAGGGGTCACAACATATATAGTTTCAATGAGAAATAAAAAAAAATCCCTTAATTATCATCAAATACATGTACATGATGTACCCGTCTTATCAAGGGTCTGAAAATTTGTCATATTTTGACTATCCATTTTCAGAAAGTGGAATGGTGGGAAAGGCATTTTGCGTTTACAAGGCGTGTGTTAACTCAGTCTGTTCATATGTTAGGATAATTACTGTCAATGGTAAAGGTGATCCGAACTCTAGGATTATTACGTTGTGAGGACTAACAGAGATCAATACACCACTGCGCGCTTTCACAAAAAATGTTTCGGTCAGTCTTTGATGAACTCATATATAATTAAAAGCACCATGTCTTGCACGTCTAGGTGTATCATTGTCCAGTTTCACCACTCCTAATTCACACCTGATGATGCAGAGGTGTGCCGCCAGGTACGGTACAGGTGTGAAAGCCGCGCGACACCGCACCTGATAGCAGCCGGTAGTTTCACACCATAACTGTGATATGTTGTTGTATGAAAAGAACGCTGACTTCAGTGTGCACGGCTGTGGAGTGAATAATTGGGGTTTTGAAGTTTGCGGTCTAACATACACAGAATATACAGAAGAAAATAACATGACAGCATCAATACGACATTGCTGTACAACTCCGTACAAGGTGCGGAATATTAGAGGAAATTTTATAGAGTGTTTGCTTTATTAAGAAAATATAGATAATAGAGAACAAAATAAAACTTAAAATAATAAAGCCGAAATGTATATAAATATCAGTTCTTGTAAATAGAGGAGTTGCTTATGTAATCCCGTGTCCACTTTTTGTTAATCAGGAATGTTATATACCAAAATGTTTGTTTTGACAAGTAGTTTTCAAAAATGGTTCCTGCGAATTTTTTCTATCACTTTTCAAGGTCAAGGTCAAAGGTCAAAGGTCAACTCTTCAAAATAGAAAGGAAAACTTTAAATGTCGTGATTTATGGGGGCACAGTGTAAGATATGGGACTAAATTTTGGTATTATCGAAAGAAAATAAATGTTTGTAATTAAAAATTCATTTTACAATTGACTTTGACCGCTAGTGTGGCAAGGTCAAGTCCATTTCATTAAAGGTCGAGAGAAAATATATAGATATAAACACTATGATTATTGTTTCGTTAAACGCGAATTGGATATGGCATTTCTCAGATCATTCTTACGGTTAAAATAGTTTAGCAGGCCATTGTATTTAATATTATATCTTAATTATCAAATCTGTTGCCATGGCATCAGATTTATGCAAGCATATTTCTAAAAACTGGGCATTTTAAAGATAAGCATTGGAGTTTGTTGTGCAAACCTGATGGGTTTTGAGGCAGTAAATCTTGGTTGTTATATGCGAAACGGTTTGTTTTGAGCATAGATGTTGGACTCCTGTAATTTTTTAAGAAGGAAATGTGTATATCTTTATTCTTAGCAACCAGTTTCAGCCCTTAGCAACCAACCTTTAACAGATTTGAAACCTTTGACTTCATTCCACAAAGAATAGCTATTATGTGTAATAAATCATGATAAAAACTGTTGTAAATATTTAAAGGACAGCTGATAGATTTTCAGTTGGTTGAAAAAAATGCATTTAAATTTGTCTTAGCAACCATTTTCAGCCCATAGCAACCATCTTTTGTAACAAATTTGGAACTTTTGATTGAATTCCAAATGAGATATCTTCTATTTGCAATGTGTTATGCAGAAAATTGTAAGTAATATTTAACAAACAACTTTGAAAATTAACAATGTGTTGAAAAACCTGCGTATACGTTTGTCCTTAGCAACCAGTTTCAGTCCTTAGCAACTTCCTATCAACAGATTTTAGACTTTAGAATATCTTTCATTCTGGATATCTGTTATGAGCAACAAACTATAAAGACAATTGAAAGAAATATTTAAAGCACAGCTGTCTGCCTTTGAAAATCTGTTGAAACATATAGGTATCTATGTGTCCTTAACAACCAGTTTGAGCCCATAGCAACCACCGTTTAATAAATTTGGATTATTTTTACTTATTTCTAAATGAGATATCTTCTATTATCAATGTATTATGCAGACAATTATAAGTTAAATTTAACAGACGAGTAATGGATTTTAACAAACTGTTGACAAACCAGTCTATACATTTGTCCTTAGCAACCAATTTTAGTCCTTAGCAACTTCCTATCAACAGATTATAGACTTTTGATTTACTTTCATTCTGGATATCTGTTATGAGCAACAAACTACGAAGACAATTGGAAGTAATATTTAAAGCACAGCTGTCTGACTTTGAAAATCTGTTGAAACATATGGGTATCTTTATGTCCTTAGCAACCAGTGTGAGTCCATAGCAACCACCTTGTAACAAATTTGGATTTTTTTAGTTTATTCCAAATGAAATAGCTTCTATAATCAATGTTTATATAGATAACTGTAAGTTATGTTTATCAAACCAGTTACAGACTATTGAAAAAGAGGCGTATATTTGTCCATAGCAACGACCCTTAGCACTTAGCAACTTTCTCTTAACAAATTTTAGACATTGTACTGAACTTCATAAGGGATATCTCTTATGTGCAACAAACTTTGAAGACAATTTGAAGCATTGCCGGCTGACTTTGAAAAATCATTGGAACAATATGGGTATATATTTGTCCTTAGCGACCGATTTAAGCACTTGACAACCATCTTCCAACAGATTTAGAGCTATTGAGAGAATTCTAAACAAATCATCTTCTATTTACAATGTATTATATTAACTGTTGTGTATACTTTTGAAGTGTAAGTATTGGACTTAAACAATTTGTTGAATAAAAAAAACTATATAATATACACTTGTTCTAGAACAATTATTTATACATTTATCCTTAGCATCCTTAGCAACCAGTCTTAGCAACTAACTCTTAGCGAATTCGAGACTGTTTACTGAAGTCCATCCGGAATATATTCTACCTGAAACAAAACATAAAGACAGTGTTGTAAGAAACTGTCGGACTTCTACAATCTGTTGATAAATGTATCCTTAGCAACCGGTTGGAGCCCCTAGCAACGAATTCTTATGAGATTTGGAATTTTTGACCATATTACACTAAGTTGATCTTTTGTGCCCTACAAATTATGTAGACAAAATAAAGTCGATAGAGTTAAAAAAAAATACAGCTTCCAATATGTGCCTTAAGCGACTAAATTTAAACAGCGCTCAAACCTTAACTGAATTTCTAACAGAACATCCTATATGTGCAATGAACTAGATTGCAATGTTTGAAGAACAGTTGTGTGACTTTTAACTCTCTTGAAGAAAAAAAATGTGTTTGTATTAGACTTGAGCAACCAGTTTGAATCCTCAGCAACCAACTCTTAACTGACTTCAAGCTTATGAATGAATACTAAACAATAGATCTTTACGCTCATCAAACTAGTAATACAACTGTACTCGCAAGTAACGATTTCACTTTTAGCATATGTGAGCCGCGACACGACAAAACCAACAAAGTGGCATGTGCACCCAGCAAAGACTCAGATCAACTTCTGCATCCGCCTAGTCTGACCAGAGCCTTTGCTGTGCGCTTGAAGGGTAGCTCAGGGTCTAGGCTAGCTCCATGCCGACAGCGAAGTCTCTGATCAGACTGAGCGGATTACCAGGAGGATCAGAGTCGAGCAGGGCGCAAATGCCACTTTGTTGGTTTTGTCGTGTCGCGAAAAATATTATCGCTATAACATACGTTCAGTTCTTAAGAAAAAAGTTAATCAATCACGAACATGATATGAACCAGATCACAGGTGGTTGTCTATCCACTGCCTTACCTCCTCCCACCCACTTCCCATTCTGCCGGGGGTGGTATATTACCCCGTCTGTAAATGGAAATGTATCGAACTGTTATCTTTCTATTGTACCATGAAAAAATTACATGATTTTCACAGTAGCTTTTTATCAACGATCTGTGCGGTAGAATATATTTTTCTGGGACAGCTGGTGGGGGTTCGACACATTTACTAGTATCTTGATAATGAATGTGATCCTGAACTGCATAGAGCGTAATGCATGTTTAACTCTTTTGTCAGCATGAGCATTCCAAATCAGATTTTTCTCTCTCTTTTTGTCTGCTTCTTGAATCTTTCTGATATAGAGATAAACAGCCTATATCATAGCTTCCATATGGATTTATCGTGTGTTTTGTGTGATCTGGCACAAGTTTTCGTGGCTTTTCTAAACCTTGCAACATATCACATTACACCATACCGATATGTCTGATATCAGGGCAGTTAATTATGTGGGAGCAGTACACGTAATTCCAGAATCCACCATGTCATCATACTCCCTATTTTTAATTTCGCGACTTCGATGCTTGTAAGTTTACGACTCATTATGTATTAAGCGTAGACATTAGTATATATTCAAAACGTTCTCTTATAGAAATTTAAGTTGCAAAAATATAGATATAATATCTCCGTAGAGAAATGAAATTAGTGGACTTTGCTAATAATTTCGAAACAATTACTGGCAGGATAATAGGTCTTTATCTGTTATCTTTTTATACCAACATGTCGGGGATCTAAATATTGACAATACAGCTATTACAGATTGAAGAAATAAACCCTAAAACTGAAACAGTCGGCTGCTAGAGGATTAGTATATAATGTATAAATTATTGTATTCAGTCAGAAAAATGTTCGCGTTCGTTTGTTAGAACACAAAATCTTTTGGTTAGGTAATATTAGGAAATATTCGGCAATGCGGCACAGGTCCTCTAGAACACTGGTATAGTAATGACAGGTTTTACAAGCAAAACAAAATTTTCATGTAAAATTATGTCTCTCATTTGTTTTTCGACTCATATTTATAATGAACACAAACCAGCATTCCCTGCAGTAGTGCGCATGGCACGATACAGAGACCCGATCCTTTTTGTACTTTTGATATTATTTCCTTTAACATTTCAGGCTACTTAGTATAATAGCATGGCGAGATATCGTAGTCATATTTGATTACTTGGTATTATCGACTTGGGCTATGGACGCTGTTTCCTAGTCTGTGCAAGCTCAGTCCTCGTTTCTTATATTTATCTGCTTGTAAATCTCTTACACTACACTAGTATTGCTTTAAAACAGAAAACAGAAATGTACAGCTAGCTTTCATGTACCCTAGACTTTCTCCGAAATCTCACACCTACGATATCAGTATATACGGTGTTTAGTGTGACCACTCGACTTACGGTATTTCCACTTACCTACAAAAATAAAAAAAAAGGTGCTTAGTGTTACCAGCCTATGGGCCTTCTGCATATTATTTCTCCATCCCGAACGGTTGACCATAAAATGAATCAGCTAGCGCATTGCGGATATAGAAATCCGATTCGATATAAGGTTTGCTGGCCGAAAATACTGGTTGCCATGGCAACAACTGTGTTCGTTAGGGCCCAACCCTATTTTTCATAATTTAAGGGATTGCTATATTATACCATACGAAGTCTGTAACTGAATGTTTTGCCAACCCAGTCTATATAAAGCTCTATTTTCATTGTATTTATGTGGAAAAAGTACTGCAAATACCCGTAAAATGCTCGCTAAAGCTCTCCAAAATCAATTTTTCTTATCGTTTCCTGATTTCGTCCATCAAATGATAATTTTCATAAAACAAAATTCATTTACGCCTTTGAAACACGACATTAATTTCTTAAAATGGAGAGAAATGAAATAAAGGTGAAAAATTATGGTGCCGTGCATTTGACCTTGACCTTGACCTTATAAAGGTCATGAAAAAATTCGCAGGAACCATTTTCTGACTCTACTTAGATTGACAAACATTTTGATATATATAAACCCTGATTAACAAAAAGTGGACACGGGAGCATATTTTTGTGACATAAGCAACTCCACTAAAAAGTGGAACTCGTCTTCACGCCTTTCTCTCCGTTTCCACATCTTTGAAGCACTTTACAACAAACTGCCCAGGTTTCTCAGCATCAAATTGGTTAAATTCTCTTTTAAATGCTATCAAAACTGAGACTGGACGGAGGCAGGCATAGAATAAAGTCATGCATTAAATTTAAATAATTTCCGATCGTCATTTTTCATTTAAAAGATATTTGCTTCATTTGATGTTTTAGCCTTTCATTGTGTCTCTGTACTCGCAGAGTTTAAACAGTTACAGTCTTACTAGAAATTCGAAAAAGTCCATTTGATGATTCAGCTTTTTGATAAACTATTCCGACGGAGTGCATACGCAGATCAGACTGCTCGGGGCCAGTCATGGGCTACTCGGGGGCAGGTCCATCTGGCTCTACATTTACATCCCAAACTTTAGAAGGATTGCGGTAAATTACCTGCAGCCTACAAAAGAGTCACACGCTTAATATCAACAGCACAAAAGCGGACTGCAGCGTGCAGTATTATCAATTTAGACATTGGAAGCCGTTGAAGACATTTAAAAGCCAACTATAGCTATTAAATTATCCACACAACTAGAAAATGGACCTTAATGCATGTGTGAACAGAAAAGACTCAGATCAGCCTGCGCATGCTGATTAGAGTTTCCCTGTCCACATCCTCACTCGATGGCTAATAGACAATTTGTATAGTGAGAAACGAAAAGTGAATACCGTGATAAAAAATAAGCCTGTGCAGACGCGAGGCTACTCCTTACTGATGATATATGCCTTAAGACCCATTTTGTCTCTAGGCGTGGCTCAAATTCAATAAAAGAATCCCTCGAGTGGCTGTAACTCCCTTAACAGAAGATAAGCTTCCTACCGCGGAATAATACAGTTCAACCTGTCAATATTTTCTTTATCGACGCCCGTACAGGCCCTTGTAAGGTCTCTCAGAAATGATCATGACATGTGTTTCCCTAGAAAGTCATATGGCTTCATACAGGAAGTCTGATACATGTACAATGTACACACGATAAGATGCAATCATGTATTTCTTAATCGTAATGGCACACGGATTATCAAACAGAGCCGTGATTGTATTTTGTATCTTATCGTATGTTTTCAACTTTTTGATTCCGCAAAATGGTAGCTGCTCTGTTCGACGTCGGTGAAAACCAACAAAGTGGCAGCGAGGCTTTAAGAAATGGAGAAATGGAAATACCAGTTTTAATAGCTACTTCAGTGTTAAAAATATAAAGAATAGCATAAAATAAAAAGTACAACCTTGCTGGGTTTTGGCCGTTCGGTTACTGCTAAAACGTCATTTACTCTGTTATATGGCAAGCCAAATATTTAGCCTTGAAAACCTAGGTTTAAAAGCTTTATAGGTTACAAATTTCCAATTTTAGGTTTTCAACTTTTCAAAATCTGTTTTTGAAAATTATTCCTTAGTTCCAAATAACTATTCCTTAAAAGTCTCATTTTTATCCGCGGTTGACGACTGTCAAAAAGTGCCTTTTGAAACTAAGGTTTAAAACTTTCAAGGGGAAGGCTGAAACTTAGGTCGAGACTAGAAATAATGATTTTAGATGTGAATTTAGGTCCCCTGAGCCGAAAACTCTGGTGAACTTACATAGCCAATGTCCGGCGTCCGTCCGTTCACCGTAAACATTTCAAACGGCATCTCTTCTGAGACTGCAAACTTTAAGCCTTTTGTAACCAACTTTCATTTGTAGCATCAAAAGAACAGGGGAACAATATGAATTATACCTATGCCAAATGCTTTAGTACCTTGGTTGCTATGACAAATTTACCACTGACATTTAATGGGAAAATTAGAAAAAATGGTTCTTTTGCTCAACCACTGCGGGGATAATGACACATATTTTACGGAAATGTTTCGTAAGTAGTCCTTTATCAGATATAAACTACTGGTACCTCTTGCTTCATTGATTTAGTTGTCCTAGCAATCAAAGTCCTAAATATGGTAAAATTCTCCAAAATCAACTCTACCAAGCTGGAAAAGCTGAAATGTTGTTTGCATAAGCGACCGTAGATTTATTGCTTTTCATGCCACCCGGTTGATAAATTTCGTCGCTATGACAGCTTGAACTTGCCTTTGTCAATCAATGAGAAAATTGAAAATAGTCTCTCACAGCCTTGGCATTGCAGATATAGCAACAGATATGTTACAGAAATATTTCTTAGATCTATCAGACATATTGTTTTTGTGCCAATGGCTGGATTGGCTTGATTGCCATAGCAACCAAAATGCTGAAAATGGCTAAATATTTTTAAAAAATCAACTCTTTAGCAGCCATACGGCTACATGTAGGATGATTGAAACTGTGCAGACAGACATGTTCTTTGTGCACAAGTTCTTCAAAAATGCTGTTTTTCAGGCCAATCGGCTGGTTAATTTTGGTTGCTGTTGCATATTGAAGTTCCCATTTTCGTTCAATGAGAAAACTGGAAAATAACTATTACTGCCTTAACATTATGATAGTTCTTTAACACGTTTCGTAGCAAGTCCTCTGTCAGACATATGATGTTTTAGTCAACTGCTTATTTGGCTTGTTTGCACATCGAAATGCTGATAATGGCAAAAAACAGATCAGTGGAGCGTAATCCGAGCTTTCTCTGACTAATTAAAGCCTTTTGGTATTCTGTCAGCTAAAAACCGACAATCGAAAATTATCAAAAGGATTTTGTCAGTCAGAGAAGGCTCGGTTTAAGGGAAGTGATACTGCACCTCATCGCCCTCTTGTTTAAAACAAGGATTTGAAAAGTCCAAACCCAGAACCTAGGACTGAATATTTGAAACGACGGTTTGAAGCTCAAAACTTTTAAAGTAAAAAGATTGGCAATGATCAGGAGCTAACAGAATCTGCTCCCACACTCCACTCTCAGAACCCAAAGGGAAAGAAGTATACACATATGAGTCGCGACACGAGAAAACCAACAATGTGGTTGTGCGCCCCGCGCAGACTCCGATCAGCCTAGGCATCCGCCCAGTCCAATCAGACTCTTTACTAAGCGCTCAAAGGTTAACTAAGGGTCTAAGCTACTTCCATGCGGACAGCGATGCCCAGGCTGATCTGATTCTGCACTGGGCGTACAACCACATTGTTGGTTTTCTCGTGTCGCGGCTCATAATTATATTATTGATAAAAGTTCATAAAAAACACGCACGTTAAATCAAATGAGCAGCTCTGTCCCAGACAAGTGGGCAGTCAGCTACCCCATTTGAAAACAACATTGACATCTATTTTTTTACCCATTTTATATTTAAAATTCAAAACTAAAACGAAAACGAAGTGGGCAGCTATACGGGTGACCATATTGCTAGAAAGCCAAAGACAAGCGGACATAAGAACACGTATCATTGATAAACCACAACAGAAGTGCTGCCTTGGAACGGTCAGTAATACATTACTTGTAGGGGTGTCTTAAACTAGTTTTACTGGCAGACCCTCGCCCTCTGCTTCTGCAGTGGTTCGAAACATTAAGTAATCTGTTTGGTTGGCATGAAGAATGCCTAACCCATCAATGCATTATCACAGGAAACAAATTAATCACAGATAAAACTGAAGAAGACTTGACAGAAACAACGCACTGCAACATTTGAGATCCCTCGGGTGTCAAACACTTTCGAAATACTGGAGCAAAGAAACCCACCAGCTGAATTCCGAATGCCAAAGCAACAGACGAGCTATATTTGACGACTGATTGTGCATTTTCTGCTATCAGTATATAGTTACTTGGTTGCTATGGCAAACTAAATTTGCCTTTGACTTTCAGTGAGAAAATTGGCTTATACTGCCTTATCATTGCAGATATAATATCAGATGTTTTACAGAAGTGGCGCTCCTTAAGTTGTCCTCTTTTAGATACACTGTAAAACATTCCGTAGACTTTACGGTAGAATAAGTGACAACCAGCTGCCAGTCCATTTCTCGTTATTTTCACGAGTGTCCGTAAATATTTGCAGCAATCATCATGCAGAGTATGGTAGAATAGAACAGGTATTGTTTTGGTTATACAGCCCTTCAACACTATAAAGGTATTTTCGAGTGCGGTCAGTTAACATAACCCTACCATACCGTGGGTTCCAAACGCCCGTAAAAATAACGGTAAATGGATTGGCAGAGTTTTACCGTACAATCTACGGAAATTTTTACAGTATATTTTTTTTTGTGCCAACTGCTAGTTTCACAGATTGCCAGTGCACCCAAACCGCTAAAACTGACACTGACTGCACTTTGTATAGATTGCAAAAAAATACTGACTGACGAGCTTTGTTTGACGACTGATTGTGCATTTGGCTTTCCATTCACATTCTTTCCGTCTGTTTCGTTTGCCTTTAGACCATGTAGACAGCATTATACGCTGAGCCAGATTGGGGCCTTTCCTCGGTATCCTCAGCTTTTATTATGTGACATCATATAAACTGCTTAAAATCCATTTCATATTTCGCTTGATGAGATGGCACAAGTTCCACAGAAGAAGAGTTTATCTGGGGCCGTATTCATAAAACGACTTAAGTCGTTGCTATGCGGTTGCTAAGGCTAAATATCTATAAAGGAGATTCCCTACAACTATGAAATTTGGTCTGGAGGAACAGTCTTTGTAATGCGTGATACTCACTTCCCTCTTGGATGCACACGGCGGAACGTCTATTTACTTCTTTCATTTTAATTCGTTTAATTGTTTGTTGTTGTTTTTTCCACATAGGTGACTTTTTATGTGCTTTTTTTTTTTTTTTTGGTCAAAGTGTTTCCCCGTATTCATCCTCCCGGAGCATGCATATCGGTGCACAAAGTCGGTGCAGGGGGGGGGGGGGGGGGGGGCATGCTGTTTGGACATTGGTTTGTTCCGCCACGTTTCTCTGTACCTTACTGGGCCGCTTTTGGTAAATTCATGTACCGTGTGGCTGAGGAGGGGGAAACCATTGATTTCATTGTGTAGTTTACTGGCACAATAGATGCAGTGCCACGTAAGTAGAAAGTAATATTCAATGCTCGCTGTATTTTTTAACTACTTTTTATTAGCATATTTGGTCAGCTGTGATAAGATAAGATAAATCTATACTGTTCACAAAAAGTAGGGGATATTAAGCTATTAAAAATTGTATGAATTAGATAAAATACCAAATTTATCTGAAACGACAAGTATCCATCAGACAAATATTCGATAAGACATTTTGCATTACAATTTGGATGGTATATCCTGTCTCGTGATCAGTGTGTAATTCGGTTTAGACAGGGGGTCGACACCCAAATTTCACACTAATCTGGTGTGGAAACAGATTCTTTTCAGATTACAAAATTTACACAGAAACACTCGCCATGCTTCATTTAACAATCTGAAAACTGGTTTTACACACTGTTTCATCGAAATAAAGAGTGCAAGCCCTAAACGTCTAAATTTTTCGGTAACTCGAAGCACCTGTACGAATTTCGTTTTCTGGTTTTCTTCCCAAAATGACAGTTTTGAAGAAGAAAAAAATCTTTCAGCATTCAAAACTTAAAAGTGCATAAAAAGGTTAGCTTAGTTGAAGAATTTGAATACATTTTTGTTCGAATTTACCACATTTTAGTCTTGACCCCCTGTCTGAAAAAAATTGTATGCAGATCACGTGACCGGATATATCGTCCAAATTTTCATGAAAAGTGTCTTAAAAGATATTTGTCTTATCAATACTTAGCGTTTCATATGGGTACCACATTTGTTGTAGATGCTACAATTTTTCTTACCTGAATATCCCCTACTTTTTGTGAACAGTATATATTTAATGTATGATGTACATAGTCTCTTATAATTCTGTACAGAATGGTTTGGTGTATTTTTATATGTCTGTATATAAACATGTATGTACTGTGATGTTGTACACCAAAATGAGACTTTAATAAACTAATAAACCTATGTCCCCGAAGACACAAAGTGCTTTAATATCTTAGACAGATCTACCGGGCAGAGGAAGTTATTTTTGTTCGCTGTGAAGTTTATCGTTGAAAATTAACTTTAATTTGGCAGTATAAGCTGTAACTAACCGTCATCTTAATAGGTAAACTATGCCTTTTTTCTAATGTACAACTTCAGCACTGTCATGTTATTATTTAATAAGCATTATTTTATAAACCATTTACAAAAATTATTTCATTTGCTCAGGGGCTGATAACATGAAGTAAAAATACTCCTTGTGCTTGGTTTGTGGTATAAAATCTTCATGCGACCTAACGCACGAATGTCGCGAGGTTTTGTACAAGTAGTATCGTCAGCCGAAAGATGTCAAGTTTACTTAAATGACAGATCCTTCACCTAAGATTTTCCTGATTTTATGATACAAGTGATGACCTTTGTTTTGGTGACTATGAAGTTTTATTGAACTGCAACCAATTCATATCGACTTCCGCTTTTGGTCGATCAGTTTGAAATTTATCTTTCGATAATATTTCATGTCCACCTTAACAGAAGTCAATAATTGTATAATGTCCTAGGATCCTAAAGTTCCAAAATTCCTGAACCGAATAGAGTAGCCTTTTAAAGATTGTTCCTGTGGAGCAGTCGGATAAGGTAGAATTTTATTTCTGTTTACACCTCAGATGAAGCAACTCTACCATTTTAAATCTTGCCTCTTTCTTCTCAGCTCAGCTCAGCAAATCTTTATTTCACTCCCAGGTCACATAAAGGGGCCAACACTGAAGGAAAGAATCTGCTTCCTTAGGAGCGTATTCTTTCCTTTAAATGCAGACCCGGTTTTGAAAGGCTTTGAGAGAAGCAAACAGGGAGTCACAAACGCTGTTTCCCTTTGTGAAAATGGCAGAAAACACATGGAAGTGTCCACATACAAGTACTGCTGAGTCAGTTTGCCTATTTCTTGCACGTGAAGTATTCATCATTGCGAGTATTATTTAATTCAAGCTTTGTCGCTGCAGTAATATAGTCAAAAATGATTTTTCCACCCTTTTCTCAACTTTTATTTGAACGACTTCGGATAGTTATTTTAGGAGCTTTCCTCGCAAACAGGCTAAACCCATTTTTGTGTGTTTTGTTACAGCGGCAATTTCTAATATAAACCCGTAATATTTACCATATTAAAATGTTGCGATGTAGATCAAATGATACAATAAAATTAAAACAACGGTGATAACCAATAGTGTTATAATGTGACATATTTACTAATTAAAATCATAAATTCCATTTTATACATCCATATTAATTTTCACATTCTCATCAATGTAATTTTAGATAATATTTCAGTTTTAACATTCTGGTATTAAAACAGCATTCCGGCTGCGTTTCCTACTTACAATCCAAGTCGGAATCAATATAAGGCTGGAAGCACAGAACCGTTTCTTTGTTAAACCCCGCCTTTTTCTCCTTCTGAGGACAAAAATCAATGTTCATCAGATGAATATTTATGAATGCGGTCACGTGCTATCAGTCGATAAGCTTCCCAGAGCGTATTTGGTGAAAATCGCAATTGTCACATTTTATTAGGAATTGTAAGGCTTTGCAAAAGTCAAAATAAACACGAGGTTAGTGGAACCGTGGAGGGGTTTAACGGGAATAGTTTTATTAAAATGTCAGCCGGATTGGAGTCGCCCCATTCCGGCTACCTGACGGATAGCCCGGGTAGTCCCCCAGCTTCCTTAGCGGATATGATCAGCCGGAATAAGATTCTTGAAGGTATGTCCATTTTATTACAATTCGCTCGAAATTAGTTCTATCTAATCAGTCAAGGCTCTAATCAAAAAGTTCGTGTCGCTTGTTCATTAATTCGTAATTTGTGATAACCGGTTTTATTAAATTATGCAATAATATTTTAGCGAAAAGATTAATACCAATAAATTTCGATCCGTCTAAGGTTTTCATATTTTCAATATCAATTTAGATATCAATTTCATCAAGTGAATTGTTATTAAATCAATTTACAGAGAGTTCGCGATCTATCGGGAAATTCATCAAATTAATTTAGTCCCCTCTTCCTAGATTAATTTCATGGCTCTTTTTGATTATTTTTTCGAATGTTGAAACCGTTGGAGAATTACTTTTGTCAATGTTGTAGAAACATATCAGTTCGGGTGATGCTGAATTTGGTAAGCGATTGTGATAATTTACTTAGGTTATACATACACAGGTATGTAAACATGCATTTTAATTAATTAATTGCATATACTAATAAGATCGGAAATATTTGTACCTCATTTATTTATGGGAATGGTACGAGGAACTTCTCTGCGCATTTCATAATTAGAAAATGTGTCAGTGGTAGGGATTTATTTATTTTGTGTAAGTTAATTTTAATCAGTTTCCATTGATTAGGTAGAAAGCTTCTTCAACATTTTTAGATATTATTTATGAAAAATAGATGCCATCTGCAAGCTTTTCCGAAATATTTGGACGAAAACAAGAAACTGATACGCGCTCCTTAAGTTAAAGTTCGCTGGCAGTTTATCTCTCTAACAACCAAAATCGCATCGAAATCAGTTATCAGAATGAAAGCCTGTAACAACACATACTTTAAGAAAAACTGATTTCTTATTTTTACTGGGTATTACTTTTATAAAATCTATTGTTATTTATGTCGAGTTTCAGTATGTACAAATCAATTGAAATATCAACTCAGTCTTTTATAGACAAAGATTTGATACGAGACAAATCAAACTTTTTAAGATAAAGCTAGATCAGATCAACAGAATGAAAGATGATTGGTACCAACTAAAGGAACATTTTTTTTTTTCAATATTAGTTATATATGAATACGAAATGAGAACTCTAATTTTTAACAAAACTACATGTATGACCTTCGCGTGTCCCACATGAAGTCGGGTTGCAAAGCCTATGCTGAGACGACTAAAAAGACTGATAGAGAAGGCCACTGACAGAAAATGCTTCATGCGAAACGAACACAGTGTATCATGTATACGATATAGCTTGCAAATTTTGTCAGTCAAGGATCTGAAAATTAACGATTCTGAGTGGTGCCATTCAAAATTAGCATTATGGCGTATTTCTTTGAACTGAAAATCTCACGTCTTTGATATTTTCATTTACTTATATCTTATCAAATAGTGTGTGTTCAATTTCTTATTAATAAATTGATCTTTAATTAAGTTTCATTGTATTCTTTTGTTTTACTTTATTTTATTTATTGTCATTATTTTATTATTATTATTAGTAGTAGTAGTATTTTGTATAAATACAGCATTTAAGTCTTATTGTTTTGTTTCCATTGTAGTAAGACTTTATTATTATTATCATTAAACCGTGTCTGTAACATTTGTTTCCCTGATGCGTTTTTAATTTATTTATTTATTTTCTTGTTATATGGAAAATAACAAACAATATAACAAGAATAATAGATTTCTTATATTTCTGTTAAAACCAGTCACGTGCACAGTTATATGTAAGACCCTCGTAGCGTTTAAAGCATTGCATTACTCGCGTCAGATGGCGTTACTATAAAGTGAAATATGATCTAACAAGGTCAGAAAATATCGCATTTAAGGTGAAATATTCCGATCTAAGCGAAGAAGGAAGGCATCGTCTTCTCCAATGTCCTTATCATGATGCATGTACCCGATGTTGTTGTGTTTATTTGTGTGGCGTTATGAAATTATGACATTTCACGAATAGAGATTTACATAAGCCGATTGGCTTCTTTCTGAATCTTTTCTTATATTGTTATCATGGTTATAGCAAATGTATATATGTATGTAGAATTTATTTGAATAAAATATGTTTAAACCAACAACATTAGACAAAAATTCATGTTATAGTTAAGAAATATTTCCTTACCGGTGACTTGTTGCTGATTAAGACGTTTCTTGAGGTCTCATTACGCAATATAAATTCATGACGGCGATGCAGGAGTGAATTACTACTCGCATCTGCCTGTCAACACGTACGAATCAGCGATAACATACCGGTAAGGAGAAAAACATTGCGATTACACATTAGACACATTGAAAATGAAAGATTAGTGCGAAGTTTTCTAGAAGATTTTAAGGTGGACGTAAGCAGAAGTAAACTTTTACATCCGACGCCAAGGCGCGACTTTGCGACATGATTTTTACACGACGCCGCTTTACATTCAATGGGGAAAAAAGTTAAAATAAACTATATTTACCTAGTGATTGAAAAAAAACTGCATGAATGGTAGAGTCAGGTATAGCAGTCCAGTGATGTTTGATACTGTTTTTCCTTTCGCCATCGTGTTTTTGACGTGTCACCTAATAGCCAGTGCGCTTGCGCAAATGCTGATTATGGTAAGGAGTACACCGCCATGTTTTTTCTGTCATGTTTACAAAGGGATGTTACTTTTGTAATTTCCTGTTTACTTCCCTATAGGATAATTCATTTCCAAAAAGGTGTCTTCTTTTAAAAGGAACAATGTGCTCCTCTAGCAGCAAATTCTC
This sequence comes from Ctena decussata, assembly GCA_963989385.1. NCBI lineage: Eukaryota > Metazoa > Mollusca > Bivalvia > Lucinida > Lucinidae > Ctena > Ctena decussata. The sequence continues at coordinate 14,046,445 of OZ022498.1, forward strand.
GCTTTTAAGAGGTGACCCCCTTTGAGAAATATAGCAAGAATGAAAATGGCAAAGTTGCCTCCCTTGAAAGTGTACCCGTTCACCTTAAAGTAACTTGTTGATGTGTCTTAATAGTTTGTGCATTTTCGATACACTGTCTTTTATGTCATGAATGTGATACGAGTTCAGTGATAAAATATGATATGCGAGGAATTCTTCCATCTCTGTGTGAGAGCGTTTTCTCTTTATGAAACCAGAGTAGAACCATATACTGTTACCACTGTCACGTGCAGAAGTTTGTCACGTTAAATCAGTGACCGGAGACGTTTCCCCTCAGCGCATACTCAGACCAACATGTTATTTGTTAATCGCAGTTGTGTCATAATCTGTACAAGTTGGTAGTGCCATCTCATGGCTAGCATGGTATACATTTGCCAAAGTATCAGACTTTACTTTCGATTGGTAATCCTGTGGTGTCGATTATGCATTTTACATGAGTCATTTTTAAAACTTAGGTTGGTTTTCTTTTTGTCAGGATTCCGCACATCAATGAAAAGGAAAGGAAACAGGCATATCTGAAACAGATAAAAAATACCATTCGCATTTGCACAGCGTTCAATGTACATATTAAAATCATGGAATACAAAATCATTCAATGCGGCATTATTGTTTGGTGAATTTTGGTCACATTTTCTGTATAAAAGTTATTAGCTGTTGAACATGTACGTTTAGACGTCTAATTACATGCTCTTAAAGTGGTGAATACATATATTCGCGCATGTCGTGCGATACCTACACTAGTGACTAGATTTAGCATAAATTTTAACGAAGTCGCTCAGTAACAAACATGGTCACAAAGTTCACTCCACCGAAGATACCAAAGTGGAAACAAAACAGCACATTTATTATACCAGACTTTACCCAACTGCAACAGAAAACGGTCAGCAGTAAAAATACTAAGAATTTAAACTAGTATTTTTTACAGTCTGTGAGGGCCTCCCAATCTATCAGTGAGATGCAAATATATATAAACAAAAAATATTTACGACTCCCTTTCATCCTGAAGCGGGAGCAAACGGAAGCTTCTCATTAGATCAGAATGGACCCGACAAAGGCACAAACCCACTGGACACACAACGATGAATCAATATTGTCTCGACGTTAATTCAACGTCGTGACTGCTGGAAATCTTTCTTTAACATTTAAGGAGGTGAATATTATGACTGTTACGACAACTTTTGTATATATCATGCATAACATATGCTACTGCAGTTGATTGTAATTAACTGTTGTCGATCGAGTGCCATTACTAAATTGTTTATGCATAAGGAAATCGTTTATTACAAACTTTTGTATCACTATATACGTTGTTAGCCAAGATTTCATAAAAAAACTACTTTTACACAGGCAAATGCGACAGCAGATTGGTCGCTCATAAACCAGCATTAAGGCAACATTGTGTCCCAATGTTTAGAGCAAGTGTGGTACCTTTAGTCGAACAGAGAAGGTAAAAGACCATAAAGCACGCAACTTGCAGTCTGTTTAATACCTTGAGTGCTGAAACTGAAAACTTAATGCAGAGAGCCCATCTCCCGTCTGTTATCACCTACACATCCATTCAAATCCGCTTAAGAAGGCTTCAGCGGGGCTTAGGGCACATCAGATATGACAGGTAGACAGCTACGTCACCGCTTAAGCCGGTTTTACACGTCACGCGAACAGGTGATATCGACATCAGTAGGAAATCAAGCATGACACATCACAGGTAGAATCTATTTAGAAGATCAAAAGGACCGCCGCACGCGCACCTGCCGGTAAATTGACAGATAACGGTACATCTAACTACTTTTAGAATGATTAATGAAGTTTAGTGTTGAGCGAATACAAGCGAGAGCGACCGAGGACGTGTTATTAAATTCAAAACGTTTTTTACGAGATAAAAGGAAATGTTGTTATTTGGTCTTTCAAACCGCACACAAATTAATGGTGAAGAAAACGTCTCATTTTTTTTTCATTTCTTTTTATAAATGCTGTTTATATTTAATTTTCCGAGGATATTCATTAAAATATTTTATAACGTCATTTTATTAACAAATTCATACTCTTGTTTTCATGAAATATTACAGTTGTTATATTTAATCAATGTAATCCGCATCTTTTGTTCATGTCCTTAATATTCATGTTCTTAAGAATACAGCAAAAATAATATCATTCTATTTGTGAGACACGGAGTTCAGTCACACTAATTACGTAATATTCAAAATTATTATATTATGTGTAGACGCCGGAGAATCACTTAGAATGATTCGTCGGCGTTTACACATCCATAACATGCACAAAAATAAAATTCATTCCTTACAAAAGTCCAACTCGACTGTCTTGTCGGCTATAGTAAGTATCTAAGAAATCGCTGCCAAGAAAATAGTTCCGAATAGTTTCAGATTTCTGGTCAGGAGGTTTATCGAAGTATACTCCTAAGTCCTAACCAACTCTTAACCGACCACTTACTCATATTCCTTTTTCCGCAAAACAAAAAGTACTATCGAACATACGTTTCCATCTTCATTAACTTGATGTATTAGTAAAATAAATCAGGTAACACTTAAATAAATTCTTATCAATATTCCATTAAATAAGTGAAAGATACATCTACCCCCGTTTCAGAAAATCACAACATTTCAGCAGTTGTCATGATTCGGACCGACCCACATTTCGGAATCTAATCAGCATGTGCTTATCACTTGTGCGAATACTAAAAAAATGATTTACTGAACTTGAGAACGCACCTTTAAGCATCATTCTGATACAAAATTAGAAATTTCAAAAGCTTCCCCAACAGAGTCTTAAGCCTTGCGAAGTTTGAAAATGTGGGTACATATGCATCCCCTCCTGCCAGGAAAAAGCTAATAATGGCATTGATCTCAAATCCATGACTAATTGGGAGTATAATGAATATAAGAAAATTATGTCCGGATACCATCAGCTTATGAAAGTTTTCAAGACCAAGCTAGTGGTCGGTTAGAAGTTGTACTTAGTATATAAAAGTCGTGTTCTGTTCGCTCTTGACCAATATGTCCTAAATAATAGAATATAACCTTTATTTCTCTCAATTCATATAACACTCCGGACTACCAATCCAGGGGTCGCAAGATCGATCCCCCGCTTCTCCGGTCTTTCGGATGAGACTTTAAACCGAGGTCCCGTCTCCATATGACCTCGTTGTTGGTGGGACGTTAAACCCGAGTTCACTCACTCACTCACTCTAAATTCATACCAAGTATGACAAAAGAGGATGATTCAATACAAACACATCAGTTACATGCATGGAGAAAAAGACTATAACTGATATTACAAACAAAACTGGGTTGATACGCTTGACACAAAGTAGCAGGAGGGTAATCCCCGCAAGAGAATGCAGATTTAAATTCATTAAAAATGGCATTTGAGATATTTTACCAGTGATCAAGCCGGCTAGAAAACGCTGAAACATGGTATGTCAACGCTGATTCAACGTCATGACAACGTTGAATCAACGTCGAACCTACAATGTCCCAGCGATGTGGATTCGTTCGGTATCCCTAATTTTCCACGTGAATTTCACGGCGTACAGTTAACTCCCAAAAGTACACAATCAGAGGACCAAAACAAGCCAGCACTTGGGAGGCGAAAAGAAGATGATATCACCCTCGACACCAAGGCAATGTACATGTTCGGTGATCCCATATGGAATCATCCTGGCGGAGCGAATCCAATGGGACCACAGAAGATGCACAACTTCGGCAATTCGGACGCTGAATTTAACAGAGTATTAGATATTACTTGAGAGATAATTAGTTCAAAAAGATTATGACGGCATGAAAAGAAAGGTTACCACGATGCTAATATGCGAAAAACAGCATTCATTGTACTAAGATAAGTTTCATTTGTTTCTTAACTCTCTCGCCGAATAATGCATTTTGACCACTAGTACGGGAGACTGACTCCTCACGATCCGCATTCTAAAACGGAAAATTAGCTACATGTACTTGAATAATTATGATGTATGTCATTAGCTTGAAAAGAATTAATGTAAAATATAGGCACTGCCAAACTACGAGATGAAATGGTAATACCGATTTCTCTGAAAATGCGAATGCATGAAGCAGCTAGGCAAAAATTATTTTAACACGGAATTAAATGACTTGAGAATATTTCTTTGTTTGAGAAAATCTGGGGCCGTATCTATAAAACGACTTAAGTGGTTGCTATGCTGTTGCTAAGGCCAAATTTCCATGAAGGAGATTCCCTACAACTATGAAATTTGCTCTGGAGGAACAGTCTTTTTCAGACTGTTCCTCCAGAGCAAATTTCATAGTTGTAGGGAATCTCCTTCATAGAAATTCAGCATTAGCAACAGCATAGCAACCACTTAAGTTGTTTTATGAATATGGCCCCTGAAGTTGCTGTTGAAAGAGTTTCAGTATGTAAAGCAACTGAAAAATTTATTGAGCACGGCAAGCTCCGATACCAATGACGTCATACATGTAAATATGTTACCATAGCAAGTACAAGTCCATATTGGTGTCAAAGTGACGTCTCATTGAGACGTCATTCTGCCAAGGTACTAAATGAAACAGTCGATAAATCCATAGTTTATAAGGTAACATGTCTATGACGTGATTGGTATAGGAGCATGGCAAACAGTGTTTGTCATGCTCCGCCAGTTTTTCAATGACTTACATACTACAATTCTTTAAACAGAAACCTCAGATTTTCTCAGAAAAAAAAAATCATTATTATTATTAAAAGTCTTTAATTCCGTGCTTTTTATGGATAAGGCAAAAACTTACCCTATTGACTGTAGTGTAGCTTCACAGAACTGAATATATAAAATAGTCTACTCTCGATATCTCAAAGTCGGTTCGTCTCAAACTACTGATATTTCAAAGTAAGTTTTCTGGTTCCAAAAAATTTGCTTTGAAATATCAGTAGTTTGATATAAAAGAGATTAAAATGTAAAGAAATTAAGAAATGTGTCCACACTATATTCTTTGAGATGATGAGCACTTTCAAATATCAGTATTTGTATTCTGTAGTCTCCTTCACTTTCATCTGCAGTTGCTTTGGGTGCATTTTTTGTTTTTTTGTTTGATTATCTGTTTTATTTATTTTGACGGAAATACCATGTTGTCTTTCTACTTGCGTCTTTTATTTATGTTACTATTTCCTGTTTGATGTCGTCGTTTTTGTGTACAGTTCCTAAGTTCCTAAACATTGCTATCCATGTGGACCCATTAAACCTTCCTTACATTTGTCATACGTTAAGGCGAGACAGAAAATTTATATTCTTCGAGCCACTAACACGAGGAAACCTTACAAGAACCTCAGTATTTTGCCAGGCAAATCCTACAAATGTCGCCTCCGCACTTGACATCATGATACCAGCAGACTGCCAGTCAAAATAACTGCTCACCTCCGGTGAAACCTTCCTTTAATACATTACAAGGTTTCATACGGTGCCTTGCCAAGATAGAAGATACCTTATTCACCCTGTTAATTTGAATGTAAACATATACGATCAATGGTACTCCTATTTGGATTCATGCTTGTCCTTTTTGAGAGTGATCCGTTTTACCATGTTTACGTTAAATGCTCGTCAGATGTTCGTCATCCTTATGTATTCCTCATAATCAATTATTTGAGCCGCGGCACGAGAAAACCAACAAAGTGGCATATGCGCCCAGCGAAGACTCAGATCAGCCTGGGCATCCGCCTCTTCGTTGTCCGCAGTGAGCTAACTGTGACTCTTAGCCACCGTATAAGCGCAAAGCGAAAACTCTGATCAGACCGGGCGAATTAACAGGCTGATCTGAGTCTCCACTGGGCGCACATGCCACTTTGTTGGTTTTCTCGTGTCGCGGCTCATTTGTTGATGCCTGAGTTTAATTTGAAATGCGCAAGCGCAGTTTCATCAAGTTGTCGCTGTTTGCACTTACGTGTACCATAAGTTTTGTTTCAATAGCTCCGTTCATCATACACCACGTACATGGATATTTTGATATAAAAAAAAAACCGGGTTGGAAGGGAGGGGGGCGGAGCTTTTACTCCTAACCGGTCTTTGTTTAGTACTTTCTGACCATTTCTGCTCTTTTTACCAGCAGAGGCTCCGATTAATAGAAAACGATTTATATGAAAAAGACAATAAAGATATGACTGAAACCAACCAACCCCGCACTGTAAAGTTATAGCTCTGCAGCAAAAGCAAAAACGTGACGTAAAAATATATTTCACGAACGCTATGACAGCTAAATATTAAGGGTTTTCCTTCCTTCTACTACTTCTTCTTTTTTTCGCGTTTTTGTTTTAGTGTGCAACCGACAAGTATACTGCTAAATGAAAGTAGCTCCAAAATGGACTATATGCTATGCAGCCTTTATGTAGAAACTAACCTGCCTGTTAGTCCTCCCTTTAAGAGTAGACCCCTTTTTGGAAGGGTTCGTCTTCCAGGGAAGCATACAAGAAGCCAAGGAAGGTGTTTTCCTGTTTTAAAATGGTGACACACCATGGAGGTATACCAAAACACCTTACCAAACAATTCCTGAGTAGCTCTGAAAATGTTTCTACACATTTTTGCGCTGCGAAGTAACACTTCAAGAAAATAGAACGAGAACCTCGGGAAATTCCAAACCAATGTTAAGAACTATTTTCTCTGCGGAATAATCATATTCCCATTATGCTTTTTAAGACGGATTGAGGCAACTCATCAATGTCGAACTATCGTATTTATTCATACAACTTGACATTAATATATATTGATATCTTGAGAATTAGATATCACTTTGTCACTTGTAGCGTTAAACCGGGACTATTTATCTTGTTTTATTCGCGCCGATTGCAAAGAAACAATGTTGTGATTTCTTGACATTTAAATTCAATTTGTTGTTGTGCAGGGAATTCTTACTCTTTTTAGAAAGAAAGTTTACAGAGAAGCCATTGGATTCTGAAATTATACTAGGAAAGCCTGTCTTCGATCTGACAAGGGCTAGGGACAGGAATATTATTTCACAGATTTTGAAAACATAAAATGCGCATTTTTCCTAACAAGAATGTGCATGTAGATGGACTGTTTTAGGCTCATGCCAGATGATGCCTTGTCCTCCGCCTTGTTCTCAGAAGGATTCAATGAAGTCAAACTGAAACTACGGTAGCTTCCAGCATCAAACGATAATCTATGTTCTAAGCGTTACAAGGCCATTTTGTGGAGCTTGTCCCCTTATTTTTTGCCAGTTATATGACTCAATTTAGGAGTTATAATTATGACTTAATTAAGACAAATCAACCTGGAGACTTTAAAATACTTTAATATTAATACGTATAGTTATTGAAGTATCGGTGGGTTAAGAAATTTGCTTATTGCTATACACCTGGAAAAAAGTTAAGCACCCCCAATTATTGTTGCAGAAGTTGAATCTAAACTTTTCACAACTTTTCACTGATAGTATTCCAAACCATTCCTTTTCGTAATTATTAAGCTTTGATATACTGCTTCTTGATATCCGAGTTAAAGGGCATCAGTTGGAAGTATATCAGTCAGTCTTAATTGAAAGCGTGGACTATGTTCTGAACAAAAAAGTGGCTTGTACATCTTAGGGGCTGCAAGCAAGGAACTTCCTATTTCATTGATTGTTTATACCCAGAAGTGTCTGATTTGACAAGCACATGAAGCTTGTAAAAGTTACATAACTCAATGAGTCAGTGAATAAGAGTGTCAAATTCAACCCCTACATAAAATAGGACCGTCTCGCTATTCAAGAAAAATTATCATCATTTTGACAAATGATTGTTTTTAGGTCTTTTTGGTACACTTTCAGGGGTAGCAAATCTGCCTTTTTTGCCCCCCTTCTAAATGGGGATCAACTCTTAAATGAAAATATAATTAAGCCGCGACACGAAAAAAGCAACAAAGTGGTTGTGCGCCCACTCCGATCAGAGTCTTTGCTGTCTGCATGGGGGCAGCTTAGACCATAAGCTACCATCTAAGCGCTTAGTGAAGAGGCGGATGCCCAGGCTGATCTGAGTCTGCGCTGGGCGCACAAACACTTTGTTGGTTTCTCGTGTCGCGACTCATATGCTCATGACGTGCGAATCCTTACCTTTTATGAATGCATCCCATTTCAGAAGGGCATTTTCGCCATTGAAAGCAAACAGAAAGTCACAAATGTTGTCTCATTTGGAAAACAAGAACCGTCGGAAAGCATGGATATGTACCCATTTACCTTTCAGTCATGTTTCCGCTTACTGGTGTTTGTGAGGTCTTTACAGAGACACAACATGTGCTAGTTTTAGAAACTCCTCTATAAACTTTATAAAAGGCTCGAATTCTTGGACAGAAGTATGACAGATGTGTATTTCTACGCCGCACGTGTCGTTAAAACTTCCTGTTTTTCACCGCATCACCAGCTAAGCCATACCCGGTATCGCAATTCTGACGCCAATCGCTAACCTTTTCCTTCCGCTCTGGAGCGTGCGGTGCACGTGCGTGGAGCGTGGAGCTTTCAGACTCCTCTGATACTGTCGCAGAATGATTGAGGGTTGGAAAAAATGTCAAGTTGTTTCGGAACAACGGCTTCGCAGCGGGAAAATGAAAACAAAAGGTTAATGACGGGAATTAGAGGGTCAATTATCACGCCCCAGGTTCTACATTTCTTAAGTTTCCAATACCGGAGTCGTTGGTTGGGAGAACTGATATAAAACTGGCGTGAAAATATGAGAAAACGAACGTTGACTCGTTTGCAGACGAATTAAAATGGCGATTGGTATTAGTTTGTTTAATTTAGTCTCAGGTGTAAAAGGCTTTGTTGTTGTTGTATTGAAGGAGAAAGAAATTAAAAATGAATTTTATATCTCATGGGCCATGTTGTTTGTCTGATTTGGCTTATATTCAGCATTGTACTCAGTGTATAGGAAGTTTTCAAAGAAATACCGCTTAGTCCGCCATCTTCAAATTACGGAGGCAACAGTTGGAATAAATATGAAGTGTAATTGAAAAGCAACGTAATAGCCAGACGTGTTTAATATTTGATTCAAATATTATCATATTTATTGCAAAGTACATGTAAAGTACATGCTAATAAAAGAAATTAAGCTGTATTACATGTAACTGTTTACCCCGCCACACGTTAGTGGCGGGGGTATTATGTTTTCATGTTGGCCGTCCGTGTGTCTGTCCGTCCGTAGTACGTCCGTCCGTCCGTCCGTCCGTCTGTCCGTCCGCACTTCGTTTCCGTTCGATAACTTAAGTATTTATCAACGAATTTCCTTCAAATTTTGCATATGCCTTTGTACCAAGAATGTCTCGCTTGGGATTGTTAATGGGCAAATTTTGTTAATTTCTGCCAGAGTTATGGCACTTGTCAATGTACAAAATGGTTTCTGGCCTCTAGTTCCTTTACTACTTGGGGTATCTTGATGACACTTCACAAACATGATCGAAGTAACAAAAGCTTTGTATGAGCACAGAAATTTTATCATCAGGGTTATCTGCCCCTGCCCTGGGGCTATATACATGTATAAAATCATGAAAAATTCCATATAAAATCAGAGTTTGAAGCAATTTCTCTGAAACTTACAGCAAATGATCAGAGTGATGAAAGCTTCCAGTGATGCTCCAATTTACCCCATGGGAGTTATCTCCCCCTGGCCCTGGGCTATATATATATGCATAAAATTTACCCCATGGGAGTTATCTCCCCCTGCCCCTGGGCTATATACATGCATAAAATGATGAAAAAATCTATAAAAATTCATGTGAAATAGATTTTCAGAAATTTACATCTGATGATAGAAGTAATAAAAGCTTCTTGTGGTGATTAAAATTTGACCCTTAAGGGGTTATCTGCCCCTTCCCCATTGCCACGTTTAAAACCACTAAAATTGTATTTGATTAGTGTGGTAACTTGGTAAGTGATTTATCCGAAGCTTATTGTAAGCTATCAGAGTAGTGAAGTGTCCTGTCCTGACAAAGACTTTTATCCGTGTCAATGGGGTTAGGCTGCCTCTGCCCTGGAGTTGTACAGAGAAACAGTAAATCTGGAGAAATCGGTGTGTGAAAAAGGTTTGCAGTGTCGGGGTATCACGCAGTCGTTTGCGACGCTTTTATTTTTAGCCTTTTTTCTTTTTCTTAATTTACATATTTTTATTACTTTTTATTTCATTTTTTATCATTGTGTTATCTTTATATTTGTAACTTATTCGTTTATTTTGTAAAGTATTTTTCTTTTATTTATTTATTTATTTTTTTTTTTTTTTTTTTTTTTGTATAGTTTATCACTCGTTATATTTACCCAAGCCTCAGAGAAAACGGACGACAAAAATTAAGGCAACTTCAATAGAAAACCACTAACCGAATAAAATCATTTCCGAATAAAATTATACATTAAAATCATTCCGATTCTTGAAATAGACAGCACTTGAGACGCACTTGACAGCATCAGAGGCAAACTGTACGAGGGTAATCGGAAAATACACGGATTTTTACATTCCTCGCCTTCTTCTTTACACTTTGCTCATCTTTGTGGGAGCTTTTGTACTCCTTTTGAAAATTTGAAAAACATGAAATAGAACTGCTGCTGAGGTACCGATTTATAGATGACATCAAAGCCGCCTTGGTTTCATATTTGTTTCCAGCGAGACTTTTATTCAGTTTTGGAAACAATAACGTCGCGGAGGGAGGAGGCTCTAGGCTGTAGCTGTTGCTAACTAGGAAAAGTTCACGAGTTCTGCTGTAGATGAAGCCATGCAGCGGTTTCCATATTAATGACCTACGGAACTGGCTCCTTCTTTTTACAGTAAAGGGCCTATAGCACCCAATTGCAAGGTCTTTACCGTAAAATCTACGCGATTTTTAACAGTGTGTGACATTCGAGTAACATTTAAAGGCCCCATTGGTCTATCAGCATGAAATATTTCATCGTGAGGTATCGCTGCAAACTTCTCACTACAAGTTCGCCATTGATTATTATCGTGATATGCCGGCTTTTGAAAATCAAAATGTCCTTGAGTTTACCATAGAATAGATTTGAAAAAATAACTAGGTCATTTTAGTTGTCAACTAAAATGACCTACTTTTCATTTTACAAGCTTTATTTCATGGTAAAAACACAAGGTACATGGGGTTAAAATACAAGGTACAGGCGTTTCATCAGATGATAAAAATACAATGTACAAAAATGTAAGCAAGGATCCCATTGATTGTGCCGCTGTTGCATTATTTCAATGCTTAACGGGGAACCAGAGACGAAACCCGTATTTTTATGGAGAGACTTATCATTTTTTTTCAGAATACCTTGTTCCTTCTTTTTTGCCAGTTATATGATACAAAAAAGCACATCAACCGACATATTTTCATCAGTTCTGAAGACTGTACAGGTTTCATAATGATCTGTATTTTGACGATGACGATTTTACCACTGATAGGACTATGGAGACTTTAAGCGGTCATGAATATGAAATATAGAAACTGTTCATATTTTCCAGAAGCGTGGCAATTATATTCAGCCATTTTGGGGGTTCATTAGAACTCAAGTACGTATACTCATGCAAAATTAAATTATCTTTACAGAAATATAACGCTAACGTGTTCAGTGATAAATGTTCCATCTAATATGATTACACTTACTTTTTATCGCTAGCCTATCTTTACAAGCAGGAAATCGATTAGCCGACCAAAATCATTTTCTCTTCGCTTATTGATTAGAGTTGTGTTTTGCCTTGTAATTCTAGTCTAGTCTATTCCATAACCTTTCAATGTCGTTCGGGCACCAAAGATGACTTTACACCATCCCCTTTCCACCTAGTCTTGTCTTGGGCTTCCCTAGATGTGCCACCAAAGTCCATCCCTGTCCACTCCTATATATGGTCTTCCCAATTCTTCTGTCTACATCTTCTTTTTCCTTTCACTGTGCTCTGTCGAATCGTCTTTGCTTAGCCAGAAGAGCTTGGGGTGTGGCCAAAACACCCGAGTTTCCATTTCTTGACCATAGTCAGGAGATCGTCATATTCTCCAACGGCTGCTTGGATCTTTCTGCGAACATCCTCATCAGTAACAAGGGGTTCGCCTAATAAATACATGGAAATCTAAAGGAGTACGGGTACACTCCTATATTTCTCTGCCAAGTTTACAAAGGGGAAGAACTTATAAAACTTCGATTTGCTTCTCTGGAGAATGACGTTCTTCCAAATTCAGGTCTACTCTTAAAAGAAAGAATTTGCTTCTGGAGGAGCAAATTCATTCCTTTAAGAGTTGACCCCCTTTTGAGAATGCAAATAAAAATTATATGGCAGAGTTTCTTCTCCTGAAAGCGCATACTTTTATCTTAACTTCTGTTATCACCCAAATGTATAAAAATGCAAACAGTATGATACAATGTACTTATAACTGGCAACTCCTCAATATTTGCTAGTGAAGTACAAACAGAGTTGCCCCTCATTCGTCTGTTTCGCCCAGGAACACTCTGATCTGAGTAAACAATGTTTAGCCAGACACTTCTGTGCCAATAGCTGGGTTAACTATGGTAGTGTTTCACATCGGATGAAAAGACTCTTTGCCATGCTATTGTTCCTTCGCATGGAAGTTTCCTCGGAGAAGATGATTTACAAGATAATGATGTTTCAGAAGAAAAGACAACAAGACAAATGGAATTTAAAAATACATTTTTCATCCGCATGTCTCTGGGTCTTTTATTCTGTAGGTGAAATGGCTTCAGTTTTCTATGTGTATTGTATTCCTGGCTTTATACAGCAGGCTTGCATTTTTGAAATCCATGTTATTAATACTACTGTACCATTATTCCGTTTCGTTTTGTTTTCCTATGCCTAAGATTGGTGGTTCGGATTGGAACTTTATGCCTAAATCATAGTACAAACTCTTATTCACAAACGCGTGTATTATTATATAGGAGCAACTTAAACATCTCTTGACGACTAATTTAAATCAGAATAACATTTAATTTTAAAAAGAAGAAAAGAAAAAATAAATGTGTTTTATTTTAATTCATTTATGTATTATTATTTTTTGTATGATGCTCCGATACTTTATGCAATTTCATGGGTTTGTTTGGTATAGTCGAGTCTATCAGATACTCTTGCATGCAACACAGATTACTTTGCAACAATCTCTTTCAACCTGGTCCTGTCTTCAACTGCCTTAATTGTACTGGCAAAGTCAACCCCTGTTCTTTCTTTGATACCGTCTTTCAATCTCTTCTTCTGTCTACCTCTGTTATTCAGTTCACGGTGCCCTGCAGAATCGTCTTTGCGAAGCCAGAAACTACATCTCCTTGGTTTGCATTTCTTGACCATAGTCAGGAAAGCGTCATACTCCCATTTAATTGTTTGAATCTTTCTGCGAACATTCGTATTAGTGAAATGGTCCTTGTAGAATAGCTTCAGTAGCATTCGGTAGCATCTCGTCTCAAAGGTCTCTCTCTCTCTCTCTCTAGATTTGCTGTCAAGGTTCACGTTTCAAACATACAGAGAGATGGATATGATAAGTGTGCGCATTAGTTCTTGTTATCTCTTCAAACTGACGTTGGCTTTGTTAGAGCGGCAGTAGCTTGTTCAGTCCATGAGACTATTCATGGCCTATTCAAATGCAAACACCCAACGAAGACCACAACCAGTAAGCATTGCCCATCCAAAAGACCGAAAAGGGGAGATTTTCTATTTCATCATATTTTCTCAACAAACTAGGCCTTGAGGTTATAAAACTTATTCATAGTCAACGCAGCTGAGCATGAAAATTCCAACCTTTATTAAATGAATCTTATGTTCATATATTCTATCAAATAATAGTTTGAGCGCAATATCATATGAGCATGAACAAAAGTTTATCAACTTAGGATTATGAAGCAGTTTCGAACCATAGTAAATGTGAATGCAGGTGATACTGACTTTCTTTCGATTTGAAAATTTTAGCTAAATATGGTTTGTAAACTATGCGTCACTGTATGCCCAGACAAGCCTTAGCCCATGCGAAATTTGGTCGGAGAATACACAGTAAGCCCAGAATAAGATCGTTCATGTAAATTACATGTAATATGGAATTTAATTTTGTTGCGGAAGCACAATGTCACTGAAATCCCATTCAATCAAATTTGATCTCAATCACATGCTTAAAACATAAGCATACTGTAAGGGCTGTGATCTGGCTATCTGGTCAGAAAACTCCATTCTGTGTTTGTCAATACATTTCTAAAATTTTCCATATGTCCTTAACGACAAGGTGAAAACCAACTACGTATGCAGATAAGTCTTCATCATTCGTAATGCCCTGAATCATACTTTCTCCTCATATGTTCCATTTCTGTATCGCTCATGAATGGGACCCATAGTGTGTTAAACAGTTGCATTAATTCATATAGTAACTGATCCATGTGGTTTATGAGGAGACGATATAATACACACAGCCATTATACCCATGATGTACATGAACTTAACACGCCTTCCTACAGACAACCATCAATTATAAATTTAAGAACAGATGGACTCAGTTCTTGGGAGCTTGCATTACAATTGGAGCCGCGCTAGGACAAAACCAATCCGAATGCATGTACAGAATGCGCATGCCCAGAGTAACCTCCGCACTTGCGCAGTTTTGGTCAGATTGTTAAAGTCTGTTTCTTGAAAATATTTGGTTTAATGATTCACCGGGTGAACTGCGCGCGCTCTGACCAGACTGCAATTTTTTGCGCAGTCTGGTTCGAGCATGGGCAGTTCACATTATCCTGCAGACAGATCTCAGTACGACGCGGCGAATTTTTCTTTTATTGCTGATATCACTTTCAATATCGCCTTAGGAGTTTATGTTTTTTCTTTGATATTTTCCTATTCATTTTAGAACGTCAAATCACGCGAAATGGAATCGATCGAAAAACGGTAAAATAATAGAAATGAAAACCTCTTATTTTTCTTCGGAGAACGGAGCAAAGAAAAAGAAAAACAAAGTATAAAACAAGTATAAAAAATAGGAAAGAAAAGAAAATAATGCAGTAATTGGATCGGATGACATAATGTATCGCCATTTATTTTTTCAAATCATTGTTATTGCATCCGCGCTGGCAATATGGTAATATTTGTTATTGATACATGTATTACTACCTTAATAATTCCCTATTGTAGCAGATTTAAAAAAAATCCTCTGCGCTTTTTTGAACAACGAAACACAAACGCATTGAAATAAATGCAAAGTCACTGTCAGATACATGTTTTTTTTCTCTGACAAACTAGATACAAAGAAATAGATTGTATACATATGAACCGCGACACGAGAAAACAAACAATGTAGTTGTGCGCCCAGCGCAGACTCAGATCAGCCTGGGCATCCGCCCAGTCTGATCAGAGTCTTCGCTGTCCGCATGGAGGTAGCTTAGACCCTTAGCTACCCTTTGAGACTTTAACGCAGAGTCTGATCAAACTGGATGGATGCCCAGGCTGATCTGAGTCTGCGCTAGACGCACAACCACATCGTTGGTTTTCTCGTGTCGCGGCTCATATGCCGTTGACGTGATTTTCTTTTCTTAAGTTCGACAAATTCTCATATAGCATTATGTTTTTCATAACAATGTCTTGTATATATTATAAATTTGTATCATTTATAAACATGTATCATTTGACGATAGTGTTTTTAGTCTTGTAATATTAGTCTTGTATGCTTTGTTGCAATTAATTTAGTCCACAGACTTGCAGTTGACGTCCGTTTTGAATCATTTTAGCATCCGTAGGAACTGACTGTGTATGCGTTACTGCCTTATTTTCAATTGAATACCCGCTCCTGAAGACTCTCTCTCTCTCTTTCTCTCTCTCTCTCTCTCTCTCTCTCTCTACTTTTGACACTTTAAGGCTTGGTTGTATTCGGATTGGGACTCTAAACAGTTCTTAAATCTCAGTTTGTACTGAGAATCCCCAGCAGCTCAGACCGGCTTAGCTAGCGGCCCGTGTTCCATCCTGTTGAAGGCGAGTCTTTGTAGCACACAAATTTCATTATCAACTTCCATCATTTTGATGTGAATAAATTGCTATTGACAGGACCGTAAAGCTGCAAGTAAGCCACAGATTTCCTTTCTTTTTCTTCATCTTTCACAATTTCTCATCAAGTTTATCAAACAATTTAAAACGTATATTTTATACCGAATACACATTCAAACAATTAATGACAGTAACAGGGTGATAAAATTCATTGACTTCTTTTTCATAGCGGTTTTACCCCTCCTCTGTCTGTGAACTTATTGATTTGGGCACGTGGCACAACAATAAAATCACTCATCCGTGCTATATAAACAATCATCCTAATGATAAAACACAGATACGGCGCACGCGAGGGTTATGCTTCAGTGATTCAGCATCTGGCTGCGAATTTGTTAAAGCAGTTTCTGAACTTAATGACAGGCTAAAAATATTGATATTTTAGATATAAAATACGCCATACCGTAAAAGTTTCCTTATATTATGCGCGAATATTTCAAATCTCGATCACCATGAGCGTCTCACTGAGTCTGATCAGATTGCTGTTTTGCTAGATACAAACAATTATGCGCACCTTGAAGACTCAGATCAGCTTGCGTAACTACGCAGGCTGATCAGAGTTGCGTACATGGTACATGTACTGCTGAAAGATACCTTCTTTCTAGTCCAGTATCTGATCCATAAAAATATCCTCGGGACGACTCTTGGATCAATGTTATCTCAACGCTCGCTCTCGCTTATGTCTGTTCTTCCCTATCGGGCAGATCTCTTTGGCGATCTCTTTCCACAGAGGTAGAAAATGTCATGTCAATGGCTTTTCTGATAATGAAAACCGTTAGAAGTTCGCAATATTGCTTTAATGTTAGAAAGATACGTGTTTTATGATTGAGACCTGTAAACACAATAAAAATACAGTTTTCATTGATTTTACAATATATTTTGACAATCATGGTATGACAAATGCATTTTACTAGGACTTTATCCGGAGAATACATTTTACCTCACTGGCTCTCAAAATATATCTCATGACGGCAAAAGATATTCAAATCAAAGAAAACAATAAAACAATATCAAAAATCATTTTATTAAGGAATATTTGAGTTGACGTATGTTGCTTGTGAAATATAGCTTCCCGATGTATTTCTATTAGAATTATATGAGCCGCGACACGAGAAAACCAACAATGTGGTTGTGCGCCCAGCGAAGACTCAGATCAGCCTGGGAATCCGCCCATTCTGACCAGAGTCTTCGCTTTGCGCTTAAAGGGTAACTAAGGGTCTAAGCTACCTTCATGCGGACAGCGAAGAATCTGATCAGACTGGGCGGATGCCCAGGCTGATCTGAGTCTGCGCTGGGCGCACAACCACTTTGATGGTTTTCACACGTCGCGGCTCATATCAGTTCTACCCACCATCACCGATATAGCGTTATATCTATTTTATCAAACTGCGGAAATCATTTTTCAACGTCATAAATGAATCTATCTGCGGAAAAATGCGTATAACTGTTAGTAAAGCAACCCTCTAATACCCAACTGAACAAAACGTGCCTGTAAAATGCAATCCCAAGTGCAATGAAATAATACCAATGCTTTTATTCAATCTCATGAACTTACCAAGTGACCTACATTAACCTCAAGTTATACTGAGGCAGATGTTTCGCTATGAGATATTGTCCATTGATGAAAACAGTGATAGTATTTCAAATCATATTTTAAGGCATGTCAAAAGACTACAGAATAGTGAACAACGCATTAACTCCCCTGCAAATTCTAGGCTCATAGTTTCTGTATGTCAACATTATGGAACTGTCCTGCAACAATTCAAAATATTAGTTTTAGAATGTGCCAGTAATATTAAGCTGGCTCCTCAGGGTATAAACCAGTTCGCCATTTTTCGCTTCCTGCAGAGACTGACCGTCAAATTTGGCTTCCGCCGAGACTGTCCGCGATCTCTTGCTTCCTGCCAGACGACTGTCTTCGAAAATGGTTTCCTGCTGAGACTGTCCGCGTGGCTCTGCTTCCTGCCGAGAGCATTTCCATTACAACTTGGCATCTTTAACTCGTATTTATCTTCACTGCAACTTGTATTTTACAAACCAGTATCATAAACTCTTAGTCTGTATTTCCTAATCATTTGGAATCATTCATTCATTTCAGTGGATATTGAAAATAGCTCGCCGTTTCTAGGTTCGTAAAACTAACCGAGTGTTTCGCTAATTTTGGTCCAACTGCGATTTTATGTAAATAATTGAAACAAAAACATGGGAAAAAATGCAAATTTTGCTTCTGCTACAGTATATTGTTTCTATCATTGTGTGAGCTTCAATGGTAGGAACTATACTAGATAGTTTTACCAAAACCATGTCCAATTCTGCTATTTTAGCCTCATGTTTGTGAATGTTTATTACTCCTACACGTGCAAGGCACAACAAATATAGAAAGCGCATGTACTGCCCCCGCTATACCCAGATCTCATTCTACAAAAATGAAGGAATTACGGCTTTTTTTCCCGAAAAAATAAAACACAACTAATTTTTATTTTTTTTATTTTAATATCAACTCTGAACATTTACCAACAATAAACCATTCATTTAGACAGAAGAATCTGCATAATAATACATGCTGGCTTATTTTAATGGCTGCCCTGGTTTAAAATGTCATTCCTGTTACCACATAAGAAACCTTATTTCCTATATACAGTTATCATCGTACTTATTTTCTTGTCCCATAATAAAAAGCTCCTTTCTAGACCTCCAAGTTTGCAAACTTGTTATGAGTAAAAAATATTTGTTACTAATAATATAATTAATAATTTGTTATTTTACTGAAACAAAATATTTTCTGACATGTGCTATCAAATCTATTTTGGGAAACTGTAGGATGAGTATCTTCATTTTCTGTAATAGGTAGCTGCAGGCATCAACTTTCGAACTGGTAAATAAATGCAACAGCAGAACATTGGATTTGTTTTTATTTTGAGCAAAATTTGGCTGGTAACAGGAATGACATTTAGTAACAGGAATGACAACAATAGAGGATCTTCCACAAGTGGTCATTTCATATGAAATTTATGAAACGAGCATTGGACGAGTTTCTTGAACTTCATATGAACTGACCACGAGTGTAAGATTCTGTTAATCATATGACCCTTTCAAATGGGACTTTACCCTGCAGTCACAAAATGTTGAATCAACATTGATCCAATGTTGAGTCAACGTCATGACGTTGAATCAACGTTGAATCAATGTCGGATCAAAGTTGCGTGCCTGATGCGTAACGCCTACAAACTGAACATTATTTCAATAAGAAAATACACTGTCGACATGGACATTGTTTACAGTTCTAAAGCAATCTGTCCAAAACTATATGCAGTCAATCCTCCATCCCAACAATGCTGCACATAAAACTTTATCAGATTTGGCTGGTTGGTGTAGGAGATATTTGTGTTTACAAGTATGAGCGAAAGATGAACGACGACGGACGATAGACCAAGCCTATAATGTAAGCTCACCTTGTTAGTCTTCGGCTCAGGTGAGCTAAAAATGAAGGAGCTATCAATTCGACTACAATTTCCACATTATAAGTCAATGGGAGCTTTAGGTTGCCATAGAAACCAGAGTTTTCGCCCGATCTGCCCCAAAACCTATCTCTGAAGCCAGTTGGTCAATGTTGATAAAACTTTTAATCACATGACGTCGCATCTGAGAGTGTAATAAAGCCATGCATTAAAAACGATAACCCAGTAGTGGATTAAATATGCAAATTACGTCGTAACGTTGTGCGTTGAAATCCATAAAACGTCGCGTTTTCTAATGGCAAAATCAAGACGTTTTAGTGCAAAATTTGCTAATAAAACGTGATTTTTGTGTCATATGATAAACAGAATCTTGCATTCGTGCTCCTGTATTATTGAATTTATTAAACTCGTTGGTGAAAACGATAAGATGCTCGGCAGAGCCTCGCATCTTATGTTTTTCACAACTCGTTTAATAAATTCAATAATACATGAGCACTCATGTAAGATCATCTATATATGAAGCTTCACTAGGGTGGGGCAACTTCGAAAGTGTGGACGACGACGACGACGAATGGACGACCGACCATTGCTATACTATAAACTCACTTTGTGAACCGTTGGTCGGGTGAGTTAAAAGGGATTTCCCTTTTTAACGAGTATTGGTTGCAAATCCAGTTTTCGCGCAATAAAGTTTTTTATCACGTGTTCAGTGAGTTGGAATGGGTCAGTTTAATTATTATCTTTGTAATGAATGACGCCGTCGTCACTGGTTAGAGTGGCTCGGTTATTGTGCAGAGAGTCACCGGAAGGTCGTGAGTTTACGGCTCACCGTCGTCATCCGAGAACTAGAAAACTCTCACTGCCAACCAAGCAGTAAATGGGTATCTTTTTCGAACCAAGAAAGGATAAGGCAGCGAAAGGAGAGAGATGGGATTCGCCTTTCATCAGCTGTGCCCAAGATACAGTTGGTCTCTAACCCCCACTGCCCCTACCGCCATTAGGCTATGGATAACTTTTACCTTTTTAATGAATGGCAAAAAGGTTTTAACTGAAAAGAAAATCAAAAACAAATAACAGGATTTTTATTTGTAACAGCATGATCAATTAAAACTTGAAGGGAACGCAAAATAAGCTGCAAGTATATCTTGGAGCATAGTGCTTATTAGGTCCTTTATTTTGTTGCAATAATTTTCAAACTCGACTCAGATATAAGGAAATAGTAGTGGTTTGAGTATGTTTAAAATGTCTGTCATGGATGCCGCCATATTTTAGGCTTTGTGACTTTACAAAGCCAAAATTAGACACGCAAAACCAAATGGCAAAGGGTTTTCAAGAATAATTTTGTAACAGATTTTATAGATGTTTAATTCTAGTGACATACAATCATTCCCCCAAAATAAACCAAATTCATAGGAAAGACAAACTTTATCAAATGAATCGTGAATCCTCAATAAATATTCAAAATGGCGGCAACCATTCAATCAACGTTAAAAAGTTCAGTTGTCCACAACTTTCTTAATTCTCCATTTTGATCAAATCTGTGTCAAAATTCATTGTTTGTAAAGTTCCTTACTTTAAAGCACAATGTACTTTAAGGTTGCATTCCCCTTTAAGCACATCAGCATATTTTATTCGCTTAGAGTCACCATGACCTGCTAAAATGAAGAAAACAATTGAACGGTAAGTTAAACGTCAAACTCAAACGTCAAACACGTAGGCCAACGATTAAAATGAACCTCATTGATTTATTTTTTTCGGTTGGCTAAACCATGGAAAAATGCTATATCGGTACAATTCCGGAATTGTCCTGCGCAAAGTAGGAATTCTCACTTTGTTGCGCAAAGTGGGAATTCTTACCTTGCGCAGAGACAATTCCGGAATTGTCTCTGCGCAAAGTGAAAATTGGGACAAAGTGAGAATAATTAGATGTTAGTGCGTTTAACAAATATATGTTTGCATTTATTTGTTTGATACGGCCGTTTAACCATACCTATAAAGTTCTGATTTTGAAAAAATAATCGTAATTTTGACAAAGTAATATTTTCCTCTTCAAAAGGCACATCTAATTATTTCTGCAACATATGTACAAGTTTCAAATCAACTGCTCAAACACTGGAAAAAGGTATCAGAATTTGAAATCATATATCATTCCCGAGAAACTGCTAATGTAATTAAGGCCGTAATTTTGTCAAAAATACAGATTCCTCATTTCAAAACCATTACCCTGTTACTTCCAGTTTTGCCCAGAAATATTTACCTGTTCGATATAAACCACCAAATCCCTTGCGCAATTCTAGAATTGTACCGGTACAATTCCGGAATTGCAACACAGAGTGAGAATTCCTACTTTGCGCAGGACAATTCCGGAATTGTACCGATTCTTACTTTGCGCAGAACATATATACTAGCCAAAAGTTCTAACCGGCCATTTACATTTTATCGATTTTCTTCGGAGCCCCAAACAATGTATGGATTTTGCCCATTAACAAACCCATGCCACTCATCCCCGATAACAGTATGTATGCAAAATTTGAAGATTATCTGTGAATAAATACTCGTTATCGACCGGAAATGGTGAGCACGAATGTACGGACGGACGGACACCAAAAGGTAGGGAATAAAACACATTTTTCACTGAAATCATTTGTTTGGTAGTTTGTTTTGATGTTTGGCGGTCCAGTAAAGTTATATTGTTATACAGAGATGGGCACCATCACTTTCCCTTCAGTAGCTTAGCTGTAAGCAGTAATAGCCATTATAACACTGGAGACTTTGTCTTTTCAATTAAAACGGTCTGATAGTTAGTAATGCATGGTTGAAGCAAACTCAGTGAAAAATCAGGGAAATTCCACTTACTAAAAACCACCAGCTTCGAAAATTGTAAATATATGTCTCACAGGGGAGGAAAAAAATCGTGACCCGACCGGGACTCGAACCCAGGGCCTCTTGCTTACCGTGCGAGCACTATGCCAACTGAGCTACAGAGCCACTTGGTCGACCTTTGGCATATGTGTAACTTAAACACTTTCATAATCATTTACTACAGTATATAATGTTTGTTTCGGTAATGTTCTTGCAAACGAAATGAAAGAGGGGTGCGGTGAACAGGTCATCCCTGTTACTTCTGTGTCATTCCTATTACCATGGCCAACAACAGACTATTATATGCCGCTTAAACTGTTCTGGAATAGACACGGTATTTTCAAATTAGGCTATTTGAAAGAATTATAAATAGTCAAACACAACCACCTTTCATATTTTACATATTTAGCCATATTTAGAGTGTCATCCCTGTTACTTTTAGGTGGGTAACAGGGATGACAGTAACAGGGGTGACAAAAAGTATGCAAACTCACACTTACTTTGCATTCTGAAAGAAAAAACTTGAAAAAGTTTACACAATAATATTGATGTCCATCACACTTTTTCGATGTTTGTATTTTTTTTTTCTTTGCAGCATACTATTGTTATAGAAAGACTGGTAACAGGGATGACAATTTACCTGTCTTACTTCCTACTTACTTATGATGATTGTTTCATATTTACCTCTAAGCAAACTTTGTGTAAAATAATTTATGTTTTTTAATAAAATTGACGCTTCTTACCTCACAAAAGTCCAGCCGAAGGTCAATTTCATGGGTAGTAACTCTGTCTAAACTACAACTGCAACTGCGGTAACAGGGATGACACGAACAGCGGGACATACCAAAACAAACCTGACACGGCTTCAAATCAAAACCAACGAGTATACGATGCTTCTGTCATTTGTAGGTTTCTATCATAGACTAACATCATGTCTCTATTTGTTTTGTTTATACTCGCACTTTTTGTTAAACTGAAGTTCAACCTTCACTTTTTTGCAGTGGGACAAACAAAAATAAGGGGGGTAACTCTAAATTTCTTTAAAAAAGAAATATGAGCAACTCCATAAGTAGCCCAGTCACTGTCGTAAATGTTAGATAATCGGTTACTTTAATCAAAACATACTACCAAAGGCAAAGTACTGGAACTAGTAAAAAGATATACATGTATTTAGGTGAGGGACAGGAATTCCTCAACTTTTGTAGAATGACTCATATACATCACATCATCGATGGCTAAAATATTTTTCTGTTGTTTTTTTCAGCTGCTATACCAAAGTGTGCGGGGTGTGGAGACCCGATTCTGGATCGGTTTATTCTGAAAGTTTTGGAGAGATCCTGGCATTCAAGGTGTTTAAAGTGTGCAGATTGTCATTCACAACTTACGGATAAATGTTTTTCAAAAGGAGATAAAGTGTATTGCAAAGACGATTTCTTTAGGTAAGAAAACATGTTAGTAATTGTTGAAATTTGTGATCACAGGCGTACATATCGTATGTACTTGGAAGACTGTATGCTGCATTACTTGGCGGACTTGTAGCATATGGTTACGTTTAATTCACCTTTTCGAAGCCACGCCCACTTTACCGGGCAAGCACACACTGTTAAATAAACATTGAATATACGTTGATTCAACGTCATGTTTTTAATCAACATTTACTCAATGTTGTTTCAGCATTGTATGCCCAGATGAAAAAAACAGGTATATATCTTTTCATTAACTGTAAGGCAAAACACACATTGTTGTTGAACTATTTCACGTGCTAAGTTGTCATTTCATTGGTCAGTTTACACTATCAGGTGACCTTTGAGTGACATTCTGGGTGCGGCTCAGAAAGGTGTATTGCTTTGCTTGTAGTATGGTAAGTAGTGTTAGGAGAATGAGTACAACTCTCTGTTTTATCCGCCATTTATGCAAAGGAGAACAACTAAATGTACTTCCTTTTTCACTTTTAATCACAAGTGGATGAACTCTCTCTCCAAAAAAAAAAGGAGTTTGCTCTTATAGGAGCAAATTAATTGCTTTAAGAGTTGACTGCTACTAGAAAAGAAGGCAAAATAAAATCGAGTTGCTTCACACGAAAGTTTTACTTTCGTGTGAAGCAACTCGATTTAATTTTGCTTTCTTTTCTTATTCACCTTAAGTTTTTACAGGAAACAATAGGCAACATATATGTTAGACAAGGCTTCTATGGAAATTGTATATGTTTCTCCTTATTTCTCCGCCTTCTTTCAAACACCTCAACGAGGCTTATCTGATAAGGGACCTCAGAATGTGTTTCTTTCTTTAGAAAATGATCAATGAATTAACAATGTGCCAAATGTCTCCAGAAAAACACTGAACAAGTCATCAACGACTTTTTCTTTTGCGAAACTTATTTGATTTGAAGAACATGCGAAGTGCAAATCATCAGGTTCTGAGTGCATGCCCAGTGTCTTTACGATATTTTGAATCTTCAGAAACCCATCTGATATCTGTAAGAATTGCGCAGCTCCTGTGTGAGCATTCGCAATACATGTAAACCAAGCTTTAAAGAAAGCGACATATTTGCTGTTCAGAGCAGCTGTGTAAATTGAGCTCTCAAGAATCATAGGAATCCATTTCACTGCTCGCAATTAAACAAAAACAGTCTACTTGCCATAACAAAGTTCAAGAAAATCTTTCAAAAGAGAAACATTATACAATGTACAAGATGTCGAGTGAACCATTAAGAGATAAAAGAAGAAATATAATACCAAAATTGAAATCGCATAAGTGTTCGTATCACTTTTATTGCTGCCAATTCCGGAATTACCGTGATGGAACTGAAAATTGGGACATATATGCCTGAGCAAACATTGCAGACCCAGATCAGACTGCTCTTTTAGAGCAGTCTGATCAGGGCCTGCAATATTTGCCATTCCGACAGCATTTTTGTCGCATCGCGCTATGGTAAAATTAACTCTTTGTCAAATTTGTTTTAATTTAGTATATATATTATGCTAAAGAATTTGGTTAATAGGTACGAATATTAAGGTTAATCATCACAGTTCCGGGGTTATATGGCTTGGTATTTTAGCGGCTTCATATAACAGAGTTCTGTTCTGTTCCCAGAATGTTAAAATGTCTTTGTTTGAATCATAAAGAAACCACAACATGGGTTAAGTGCCGAGAAGCAAGTATCATGTTCTTGAAATGTTTGAATCGGTAGTGTTTATTTCACAGAGAATTGTCTTCATA
Source organism: Ctena decussata (assembly GCA_963989385.1). Classification (NCBI taxonomy): domain Eukaryota; kingdom Metazoa; phylum Mollusca; class Bivalvia; order Lucinida; family Lucinidae; genus Ctena; species Ctena decussata. Next base: position 14,072,022 of record OZ022498.1, read on the forward strand.
ACACACTGCAGTATGTTTAGAAATACGAATCAGCTAGACATTTCTTCTAGAATTTTACCATTTTCGATCATAAGTTCAGATAGCACTGATTTAAACAGATAAAATACTATTGATTTGGTTTAAACTATTTTATTTGCATAACATTAATTCATTTACACACATATCTAAACATAATGTTTAATGCAAATGGGATTCAGAAGAAAATGGGATTGGTTTTCTCATATCGCGTCTCATTTGTCTTCCATTCCTTGCAACAAAGTCTTGGCTGCTGGCTCAATCACGGGTGACACTTTTGCCGCCGTCTTTAATAATGCGCCACTGGGTCACATTTCAGACTTGATGAAGGCTCCGACTTAAATCTGTAAAATACCTGTTGGTTTTCCTGTCTTTGGTTGGAACTGGTGGTTTTCCTTTGTTCCAGAGTTCCAGTGTTTTCGTTTTTGTTGAGTCCTCATTTTATTTCATTATTGTGTTGTTTCTTGGTTTATATATTTATTCTGATGATTCCATGGTGAGCTGGAAGACCTCCTCGCGGACCAAGCGAAATGTCACAGGAACCACGACGGAAGCTTGCGAGAGAGCTGTAACTTCGTCAATCCGATTAAAGCCCCCTCACCAAATGACCAGCCCACTCAGTTATTACTGACCGTTCCAAGCGATGCTTCCGCTGTCGTTTATGGATGATATTGTTTCTCGTGTCCGTTAGTTTACAGGTTTCAAAAACCCGGTTTGTTTTAATTTCTTTCATTCTAAATTAAGTTTTAAGTAAACAGGTAAAACAGAATGTTTTGTGTGCCCAATATACGTATGTGACCCCTAATGTGTTCCTTGCTGTTAATGGCTAGCCCTTTTAGAGTTCATTCAAATCGTTTAAAATGTCTTGAGTTCAATGTAGGATGGCCTCAGTTGTATATAAAAGCTTTGTTAAAACACATGGTAATTAGATTTCTAACAAATTATTTCCAAGGGAGTTGTAAACTATTTCCTCAGTGAAACTATAAAGTGATGATTATAGCTTGGTGTCTAAACTGAATACTACCTACCACTCCTCATGGTAAATGCAATAGTTTTATCCGGAACAAGTGATACTTAAACAAAAATATTTTCTATTGGCTCAAACAACATTTGGAATGTGTCATAAGTAAAGCAATTCTAAAAAGTTTAATAAAACACCTCATTTAGGTTGGGAGATATTGAGGTCTAAACTTTTATTTCCTAATATGGTCATGTAGGAGAAAAATGCAAATAATTGTACTTACATTACATATTCTAAAGGTATACTTAAGCGTTATTTCTTAGACATAAGACAGCCATATATCTAAGCAATTGCTACAACTATCAATCTACTAACACATGCTACCCAACTATCAAAGAAGTCAGATTTCAGCGAGGGTGTGTCGGTGCTTTCATTCAACGGTTGTGTGAGTGGTGTTTTTCAATTCGGATAGCTGAACGACCACCTACTGTTTAGCGGACGTTTCTTTCGTGAACTCTTGTCAGTTTATTTACATACTTCTTTCCCTTTCGATTTTGAGGGTGGGACACGGGACCTGGGCCCAGGTTCGCAATCATTCTTAAAGTTAAGGACCACCTTTAAGCAAAGGTGGTAAATTTCGCCCTTAGAAAATCCATAATTAAATCAGATTGAAAATCGCAGTCTTTGCATGATCCTACTAACAATTATCATAGAAATGTAACTGGAAAGAAAAATGAAATACATTTAGTTTTTGTAAGCTTTTATTTACACATGAAATTTTACACCTTAACTTTAAGGTCGTCCTTAAGTTGTAGGAATGATTGTGAACCTGGGGCCTGATTGTGTAAGTTTCTGATCAGTGCGTGTCTTTTTACTTTTAAAACTCTGGTACAAACTCAGTAATTACCTGTATGTTTTATGGATTTTCTAGCTACATGTACTGAATCTCATTACCCGTTGAGGACCCCTTATTCAGTTTTCTCATCATCTTATTTTGTACAGGTCTCAAAATCCATTAAATTCTGCAACATATGAGCCGCGACACGAGAAAACCAACAATGTGGTTGTGCGCCCAGCGCAGACTAAGGTCAGCCTGGGCATCCGCCCAGTCTGGTCAGAGTCTTCGCTGTCCGCATGAAGGAAGCTGAGACCCTAAGCTATCCTTCAAGCACTTCGTGAAGAGTCTGATCGGACTTCGTGGATGCCCAGGCTGATCTGAGCCTGCGCTGGGCGCACAACCACATTGTTGGTTTTCTCGAGTCGCGGCTCATATGTTATGTACTTTCAGAGAGTTTTACTTTTAGGGTAGGCCTGTTAATGCGCTTGTTACCGTATTATTGTGGACTTTCAAATTGGAATAACCTTCGCTTTGATTTGGTTAAAGCAACTCAATTCAAATAGCGGATCTATAAGAAACTTGTCTCTTTTCCTACGTTAGATTTATCTTCCTGGATTGTATACATACACCATAATATCGGGTCGAAAGTTTTGAGAGAGTGTGAATAACGTAAAGAGGAAATGCATGAAATAACAAGTTAGATGATATCGTCAAAAAAAAAAAAAAAAGAAAAAAAAGAAAGAAGAAAAATAAAAAAGAAAAAGAAACATGAAGTATGATTTTGAAGAAAGCAACCATAAACATCAATATTCTCACGAGCCAATGGCTATATGTAAGAAGACATGATGAATATTGTATGATGTCGTGTTACCTACTCATTAAAGATGCTGGGATATATGGTGTCAGTTTATTTGTGTCTTTATGGCCTAATTATAACAGTTTCCCTGTAGCAATGTCTGGAGTAGTAAAAACTGAAATAATTTCGCGTTTTTGTCTGTCAAAAAAGTTTTTGAACGGTCTCACAATTTTAAATGACATTTCTTCTCTGCCCATGGCATAGAGCAATTGGAATAGTAAGTAGTAAGTAGGAAAATTCTAAGGAACTGACACAATTCAATCCCAGATCCCAACCTAGACACCATGTTGTTAAAGTCAACACAAAATTAAACACCATGTTGGAAAAGGCAACACCAAATTAGTCACCACCAAAGACTTCATTGGCGACAGTATGATGAACAGCCATTGCCCATGTAGGTGGTCATCAGGCTAGCCTGAGCATCACAAACAATATATCAGTAACAGACATAGCAACAAACAACACGTGAATCAAAACAAAAGTACCGCCCAGGGTCGGTCAGCAATGAAATTATTAACCAAATACGATAGGAGTGTTAGCGAATGCAGGTTATAAACTTTATTAGAAAGGAAACCAAAACAAGAGAGAGGAAAAGGGAGCTTTATTCCCTAAATACCGCTCTAAAGTGCCTGCGACAAACTGTATGTAGTCTATGGCTCCTGCAAAGTACTAGTCGAAATCTTCTCACTCATTTCATAACTGGAAAAATTGAACCTTGTTGGTAGTTTACTAGGGATCCTTTTTGCAGATGGGAATAAATGACCTATGGTCTTTAAAGAAGTATTTGAAGAGAAATTACTTTTTTCGACATTCTTTGTACCATTATTATTTTTGTTCTTTATAAGCATTCGATTTAGGATGCTCGGTTTGTTTAGCGTGCAGATGACACCTGTTTTGATTCTGAATTATTTACGATTGGGTTTTGTAACATTTTCGAAACCGCCAATTTAGGACCACATTAAAAATGAAGGTATATTCATGTTTTACGCCACTTTTTTTTTTCTTTGCTGCTAGCAGGACAGCCGGGTACGCTTCACAGTATTCCACCGAGTTTAACTACGCGCTGTTACGGCATTTTGTGCTAATTTCTCCCCTCTACATTTGATCTTTTTGTCCGATCTCAAATCGATGACTCTCTCACATCAGTCTGTAGCGAGCAGCATAAGACATTAATATTGTATGATCCCGTGCTAATGTCTCATTTAAGATGCCGGATAATTTTAACCTCAGGAAAAGGGTGTCTGCTTAATTGCCACTTTATGGTCAGGATATGACCATTTGGCTCGGAATTATTACAATTTTTATTAAATAAAAATAGCAACTTATACTAATTCATTTGGCATCCCAACATACTGACCAGTGCTGCAAATTTGCGTACATTGTTGGTCTTGTTTTCTCACACTAAATATTGTTACTGAAGGACTCTGTGCTCTAAATAAATGTAAAGCCCTAATCAAATAATGCAAGTATTCTAAAGTATAAATACATGTATATGTATAAACATAAAAAAAATATACACGCAGATACCGTCACAAAGCATAGCCCATGAAAGACATCGAAAGAAGAAGAACGAAGAAATGCAAAGGACCTAATTGAACAGTACACCACACTCCATCCGGCACAGAGGACTGTTGTACACCACCATAACAAGCATCAAAAGTCATACAAAATACATTTGCCTCTCGTTTCTGAAACAATGATATATCAAAGAACTTTTTATAGAAACATATACATGTAGTTTTGGCCAGGAGAAAATAATTCCTCTGACGTAAAAAAAAGTTATCAGGTCCTGTTTGGGCATATTGTTTTGCTTTTTTTCTTTGTTGTCCCAAACTACTGGTATTTCAATCTGAGACCAAAACAAATCCTTTGAGATATCAGTAGTTTAAAGACAATATACAAGAAGAAAGTCGCTTGACAAGAATACAAGTCTATATCCCACAACATTTGTGTGACTACTGTTTTTTCCCCTGACAATGTAACCTTGGGGTCTTCTCTTACAGCATACAATTCGCTCAAAATGAAACAGATTCTTTCCCCTTAAGAGTTTAACCCCTTCATCCCTCCCCCCCCCCCCCCCACACACACACCGTACCCGCCCATCCCCCCAAAAACACACATACACAACCACCACTGCTGAAAATGGACGCCAAAGGGAAGTTACAGTCCCGGATCCAAGGGGTGGGCTTTGGGGCTTCAGCCCCGCCTTTGTTTTCTGTATAATATGTAGGCTTCCAGATAAAAATGAGTATCAGATGACAGTTTGAGATAATTTATCCGCGAGGTTACATTAAAATATATGTTGTGACACCTCATCGAGGCGATTCTACAGCGATATCACAACATATATTTGAAGGCAATGGTGGCATTATCAAAAACTCATCAGATTCATCCCTAATTAGGTCATATATTTTCACGCCCCCCCCCCCCCCCCCACACACACACACATAGCGGCACCTTCCAGCCGCACCAGATACCCAGAGCCCCTCCAGTCTGGGTCCGGGCCTGAGCTACATACATCTCCTGTAGGTGTTCACAGTCTCCTTAAGAAATTAACTTGGACAAAATACAACTTAAACCAGCCAATGCCGGTTATTGAACAATATTTCAATAAAGACTTTTTGAATATGATGGCTGGAATAGGTAACTGTGTCGTGCGATTAATGTGCATCATGGCTTCACGCAACCAGAATTATTCAAATTAAGCTTATACGTGTGTACTGGGCATAAGACAAGGGAAGCAGGTCGTTGGAATCTTTCTGTTCTTGCAGAGAGAAACGAGTCCCCTTTGAAGACTGACGACTAGACACATAAACCTAGATAAAACTAAGTGATAAAATTCAAAGTAAAGCATAATCCTCTAGCTACATCGTAAAAGCCAGTTTTATTTTTTAACAAAGACTACTCCTTCTGTCGCCAGTGCAATCCTTCTCGCTATTCACCGGTGGCAAGTTGGAATAAAAATTTTACAACGTAATAAAGACGTAGGTTAATACGGTACATATTATGCCACACATAAAACCATAGCGGTTAGCGGTTCCATCAGTCGTCCAAAAGTCCAACGCTGTGGTTTAGCCACAAAAAAAACATACAGTACCAAAGACTTCCACTGGACTTCTTCACAATTTCTTCATCCAAAGTGTTGAAAACGATAATTGTTGTTTTTCACAAAAGTTGCGCAATGCGAAGTAGGTCATATTTGAGCCGCGACACGACAAAACCAACAATGTGGTTGTGCGCCCAGCGCAGACTCAGATCAGCCTGAACATCCGCCCAGTTTGACCAGAATCTTCGTTAAGTGCTCAAATGGTAGCTAAGGGTTTAAGCTACCTCCATGCGGACAGCGAAGACTCTGATCAGAATGGGCCGTACAACCACACTGTTGGTTTTGTCGTGTCGTGGCTCATTTATTCTTTACGCCTTGTACGCCTTTCAGTAAAAGCATCTGCGCTTACAGCACCTTACAGCGCTACAATCGCAGACTACAAATTTATGTCTGCAAAATTAAACAGAAAAAATTCGTACAAATTGTGTCATATTTAGATTTCAAAGATTATAGGGCATTCAGCATAGATTCAGACGAAGCATCTCATTATGAGTCGCCTCATCTGATTCTACGGTTATTTAATTTTATTTATTTATTTATTTATCTATTTATTGCAAATTCACATATCTGCGTGTTTGGCGCTCTAAGGGAGGGTGGCGGGATGTCCGTTGCCTATTGAGGCCTGTCCATCACCTTTTTCTTTCAAGTTTTGGGGTTTAGCGACACTGAAGTAATTAAATACAGAAATGAGTAGTTGTCGCTTTCATAAAGTTGAGCCGCATCATGTGATTTCCAACAATGTGGCACTCAAGTGCCGTCTGATCAGAGCATTTACTTGTCACGTCAGCCATCTATGGAAGTGACTAAAGCCATAGAACCAACAGTGAGGTTTCTGATTACCCTATCCAAATGAGACGGATGATCTTAATATTACATGACAAAATTGCCACATTGTTGAAAGTCACATGACATGGTTCATGTATGCTCTAACCAGTGATTCTCGCACTGGTTCGGATTTTGGCAGAAATGCAAGAATAATATAGCCTTTGACGGAAGCATAGCGTAAATTGCTGACGGAAAAAGACAATTGCATTTGGTTTTGACTACTGTGGGATTTTTGATTGATTTATTTATTGCTTAACGTCCACGGTAAACAACTATGGTCATGTCGGGACGGTCAGTTAACCTAACCACACTATTCCTGGGCAGGCTTAGACCTCCTAAGCGGTTAACCAGTACTAAGTGCACATACTTTCGCCAGTAACTGACAAGTGCCCTTCTTGAATCAGCGGAAGGAGAAACGAAAGTATGTGGCCAGACCGGGTCTCGAACCCAGGACCTCTGACTTATGAGTCAGGTGCCCTACCGATTGCGCTACGCGGCCCGGCTACTACTGTGGGAAAAGTTAGTCAGAGACTATTATGCGTTGTTTGTTTCCTTCCCTCATTAAACACGCAACCAGTCCATCTATTATTCATGCGCTAGCAGGCACAGTCTATCTAAGACTCATGCTTCCCTAACAGAGTCCCCAGGTACCAGGCTTAATGGTTTTGAAAATGACAGGCGCTTTAATAATTCATGCTTGTTATTTATCATGGGAAAAACTTAAGTTCACGCCTGTTAGGTATAATGTCATTTTGTTGGCTAGAAGTAAAGTTCGTCTATTCCCTTCAGTAAGGAATATCACTGATGCAGCCAGCAAATGATGCGGTAAAGATATGGTTCTTCTGAGAAAGTCCAGCCTACAGACTACATGTACCTCCTTCAGGACGAAAAACAGGAATAAAATACCATTTATACAGAAAGTACCGTCCAGTAGTTTTTATGCCCCCGTGACGATAGTCGGGAGGCATTAAGATTTGCCCCTGTCTGTCTGTTCGTCACGCTTTATAGCATAGAGTTTGTGTAATCAACTCCCACAGTTTTCAATGGATCGTTTTCAAAATTTGCGTACATCTTGGGAACATATTGAAGATGTGCATGTGGATTTTTGGTGGAGCTAAAAGTAATTTTGACAAAATTACGGCCTTTTGAACTTAGTCATTTTAGGCAATTTTTTGTATTGTAGGGTATAGAGTTTGTGTAATCAACAACTCCCACAGTTTTCAATGGATCTTTTTCAAACCTTGCATACATGTTGGGGACATATTGAAAATGTGCATGTGGATTTTGTTGGACCTAGAATTAATTTTGACAGAATTACGGCCTTTTAAACTTAGTCTTTTTTAGGCAAATTTTTGCATTGTAAGGTATGGAGTATGTGTTATCAACTTGCTCCACAGCTTTCAATGGATCTTTTTCAAACCTTGTCTACATATTGTGGACATATTTGAAGATATGCATGAAGCATTTTGATAGATCTAGAATTAATTTTGACAGAATCACAGCCTTTTCAACTTAGTTATTTTGGGCAGTTTTTACATGGTAGGGTATGTTTTCAATGGATTCTTTGTAGGTGCTTTATAGATATACACGTCATGTGACAGGCGCTGCACAAGGGCATCATTAGTGTCTTACAGACACAATTTTCTAGTTTTAATATGGGGTTTATGGCCCTTTTAAGATTTTTTCCCTTATGTCAAGCCGATCGTTTAGCAGACATGGACTAAAACCAGAGTTCCCGAAAGAGAATAAACATCTGAAAACTTGGCTCTTTCACATGTGAGCAGCCGTAGAAAGAGAACGTGCATTTAAACTGAATCCGAAAGGTTTTGAAATACATACGTGCATGCTTTTTTCCTTATTTGACGATGCCAAGTGTAGTCAATTGGCCAATTTTATCCATTACTAATGCATAACCTGTCTTTTTATGTGAAAATAGGCGGCAGGCTATGGCATATCTTTTTGTTTCTTTATCCTGAAGCCCAAAAACGTCTTTAAGAACTAAATATTATCTTGTGGTCAACAGATAATATATTGTGTTCTTAAAGATAGTGCGTACATTGAAACCACAAGTTAGAAATTTGTCCATCAAGACAATATTATGCGGTCTCGATATATGATCAGCAGATATTATTTTGACTATAAATTAACTATTATCTTGAGGTCTTTACAGGTTTAGTATTAAGAAAAAAAGTTTATATCTTTAGGACTCCACAAAAATATTATCTTGATGCCTAAGTTAATTTTTCTTTCCCTCAAGATAAATAAAGAAAATCCCTTCCTGGGTTCTGAAGTGGGCTGTGTGATATACCTTTCAAGATATCCTGCGATATCTGTAGCCCTACATGTATATGTTGTCAGCATTTGAAAACCGTTTAACGGCAATTTAATTAAACGGTTGCAAACCAATAAAACTCAACTTTTATACTTTTGAATTATTTATCTTTTTATTTCACGGAACAAAGCATTTGAAGGTACTTCTGGGACTTATTTGTCATCATGTATCATTCATAAGGAAACAAGTTTTTAGCTCACCTGAGCCAGCGGCTCCGGGGGAGCTTATAGGATGGTAAGGCTCCGTCGTCCGTCGTCCGTCGTCCGTCCGTCGTCCGTCCGTCGTCCGTCCACAATTTCAAACGACTTCTCCTCTGAAACCGCTGGGCCGATTGTAACCAAATTTCATATAGAGCCCCCTGGGACCTTAGGAACGAAAAGTTGTTCAAACGGTCCTGGTCACATGACCAAGATGGCCGCCATGCCCATATATGGTAAAAACCTGAAAAAATCTTCTTCTCCAGAACCATTAGGCCGATGGCCTTGAAACTTGGTATGTAGCATCTGGTACACAAGTACTACCAAGATTGTTCAAATTATGACCTTGGGGTGACCTTGACCTTTTTTATGGTAAGGTCAAATTTGCTTCCTTATGCTTTTATATGGCAAAATGCTGCAACATAAGAAATCTTGGAAACTGTTGAAGATTTTGGCCTAAAAATTGGTACATACAGTCATCTTAATGACTACATGAAGATTTGTGAGTACAAGAGGTCAAGGTCATTCTTTGACCTTTGACCCAGAACTCTCATATTTTGACAATTTCAAACTTCTCCTCTGAAACCGCTTGGCCGATTGTAACCAAATTTCATATAGAGCCTTTTGGGACCTTAGGAACGAATAATTGTTCAAACGGTCCTGGTCACATGACCAACATGGCCGCCATGCCCATATATGGTAAAAACCTGAAAAAATCTTCTTCTCCAGAACCAATAGGCTGATGGCCTTGAAACTTGGTATGTAGCATTGGGTACACGAGTACTACCAAGATTGTTCAAATTATGACCCTGGGTTGACCTTGACTTTTTTACGGCAAGGTCAAATATCGGAAAATGCTAAAACATGAGATTTCATGGTAAGTTTTGAAGATTTTGGCCTTAAAATTGGTATATACAATCATCTGAATGAGTACATGAAGATTTGTGAGTACAAGAGGTCAAGGTCATTCTTTGACCTTTGACCCAGAAATCTCAAATTTTGACAATTTCAAACAATCTGCTCTAAAACCACTAGGCCAATTGAAACCAAATTTTATATAGAGCCTCAAGGGGTTGAGGGAATGAAAAAATTTCTAACGGTCCTGGAACATGACCAACATGGCCACCATGCCCATATATGGTAAATACCTTTAAAAATCTTCTTCTCTAGAACCAATTGACGGATGGCCTTGAGACTTTGTATGTAGCATTGGGTACTTGAGTACTATCAAGATTGTTCAAATTATGACCTTGTGTTGACCTTGACCTTTTACATCAAGGTCAAATATGGGAAAGTGCTAGAACATAAGATTTCATTGAAAGTTTTGAAGATTTTGGCCTAAAACATTGGTATATACAGTTGTCTTAATGAGTTCATGAAGATTAATGAGTACAAGAGGTCAAGGTCATTTTTTTACCTTTGATCCAGATCGCTCATATTTTGACATTTTCAACCATTTCCTCAAAAGCCAAAGGGCCAATTGTGAACACATTTCATATAGAGCCTCCAGGGGTTGATTGAAAATTTGTTCAAACGGTCCAGGTCACATGACCAACTTGGCCGCCATTACCACTTATGGTATAAATCTTTAATATTTTTCTTCTCCAGAACCAATACACCTATGGCCTTGGAACTTGGTAAATAGCATGGAGTACTAGAGTACCACTAAGACTGTTCAAAATGATGACCTTGGGTTTACCTTGACCTTTTTTGCGGCATGGTCAAATATGGGAAAATGCTAGAACATAAGATTTCGTGGAAAGTTTTAAAGATTTTGGCTTAAAAATGGTATATATGGTCGTCTTAATGAGTACATGAAGATTTATGAGTACAAGTGGTCTTGGTCATTCTTTGACTTTTGACCCAAAACTCATATTTTGACAATTTCAGACATGATAAGTAAAAGCCACCTTGCCAATTGTTCAGGTGAGCGATTCAGGGCCTCATGGCCCTCTTGTTTTTTGTTGTTGTTGTTGTTGCTTTTTCCGTCTCAAATTGTCTATCTAAATGCACAGAACGAATTTTCGATTTCTGGGCGGAAAATGGAATTGTGCGGCTTACAAGGCGTGCAACTGTTCAAGAAAGCAGTTTTATGTTCATATTTCATTGCTAGATCTCCAGATTATGTTAAGCTATGGTCGAGTCGGGTAACTTCGGACAGCGTGTAAATTCGGACAAACCATTGCTAACAGTGAAAATCCAGATGAGACGGCTCATAATGAGCCGTCTCATCAGGATTTTCACTTTTTGTCTAGCTAATTTTGTTTAAACTACAAACAACTGACAAATAAAGGAAACAATGTCACTGTCCGAATTTACCTGCTGTCCGAATTTACCAGACTTTACCCCTAAGTGAGAATGGAATTGCTTGTTTACCAGGAATGCTAGTCGCTCTTTCATATGAATCAGTACATTTTCTTAAAGTTCTAGCAATGAAATATGAATATCAAAACTGTTCCTTTCAACTATTTTGATAGTTTTTGCTAATGTCATGTTACCGTGGCAACCCTAAATATTAGGACAGTAATACAGGAGCAAGTTTTGTGAAACCAAAATGCAGTCTGATCAAAATCTGCAGTGCTTGGCAAAAGATTTTGGTACATGTATTTTCCAATTGCGAGGACAATATGGATAGAATTATGTTAAGAAATGGTGTATGGTTTTCGAATATTTAGGGTAAACAAGGCGTCACAAGGTGTCACGTTGATTCCTACTAAAGGCTTTGATTTCGTTTTATATTTCTGGTAACATCGTTATGAGAATTAGAACAAGAACATTATATTTCTGATAAACTTCATAAATTTGAATCCAGCGCAAGGTCGTTTTACATCTGTTTTGTTTTTATTGTTGCTTTTATTTCTAACTGAAGCACGAGAAGTTCACGAGATCAAATGAAATTTATTCTCACTTGATCAAACAATAATCCTAACAAACCCTATCTTAAGGCATGCTAAAATTACGCCTGCTTATAAATGCACACGCACAATGGCCGGGACCTGTCTGATCTTCGGGAGTTCATTTGGCTTTAGTCAAATTGGTTGACATACTGTTAGAGCCGATTAAAGAGTATCAATCCGAACACCTTGATTCACGGAATTGGCCGAGCGGTGCTCAGATTGTAAAGAGTATGGGTACATCTTCTTGATATTTCGCCAATTTTACAAAGGGGAACAATTTTGTGACTTCCTGTCTCTTGAGTGATTAAGCTCTGCCAAAAACAGAACTACACTTTAAGAAAAGAAAAATGCTCCTAGAGGAGCAAATTCTTTCTTTTACTAGATGATCTCAATTGGAAAGAAATGCATCACTGAAACTGACAAAGTGGCTCCCTGTTATAGAGTACCATTCATCTTCAGCACATTCAGACCTGCGCAGTCAGGTCAGCGCATGTACAGTTCGCTAATGTTCAAGATGTATTTCTCCAACAACCTAATAACATGATCTTTGCAAGAGCTTTTTTCTGTGTTTTGTTTATTTTTCTAAATTGTCTTCAGAGAGATGTAACATTTCATTGTCTCTACTCAAATATCATCGGGATCGAAAGCAAACATCGCCTCATTTACGCTAGAGTCCTCACTCATCTCTGCTGAAATATTTCATTGCAAAATTCCTCTTCAAGAGACGCAATCTTCCTATAATTTATCATGAAATCATTTAATTAGTCGCGCAAGTTAACAAATTTTAGACACGTGATCACGAGATGTTTGTATTTATTTCTCGTGTACATTCTGGCTTCGCAAGTCAGAGGAAAATAATGATAACATAGTCGGAAAAAGAAACTAAGAAACTACCCTGCAGGCAAATTACGTTGAATCAACATTGAATCAACCTCGATTTAACGTTATGACGTTGAATCAAGACTGATTCAGTGTTGATTCAAAATAATGTGCCCAGTGGGTATCGAATGGAACGGAATAAATACCGAATGAAAACAGAAAATGAAATTTGGAACTGAGGTCGGCTGTCAACTTAAGCACGTATTTTGCTAGGTCTAAAATTAAGGACGCGTATCGGGGCATTTCAGTATGGTACCAATGAGACAATGCTGATGGGATGTCACAGGGTAGAAAATACTGTGCCGTTGATATTTGGTTTATCCATATGTTGTGACATCTCATTAGAACTCGTCGTTGTTTAATGGTGAAATATGTCATTTTGGTGTATTGTAGATGAGCAAACCTGATTCGCGCACCATGTTGGATGAAACTATGATAAAAATAGCCAGCAAACAAGCGTTTCTCTCACTCTAAAACGTTGCAGCTGCAACATCTAAATAACAGCTTACTCCTACTGAGCACAAAAACGAATCAACATTGAATTAACGTCGGTTTTGACGTCACGATGTCGACTCAATGTTGACTAAATGTTGGTTACGCGTTGTACACCAAATTTTTTATCTCCTGTTTGCTCAACACACTATACGTGCCTGCTCGTACCTGAATGTTCAAACACATGCAATCCCTTTTTCAAGCTTAAAAAGGTCTTTCAGTATAATTATGTCCTGTACTTTTACTCTCTTGCAGACATTTTGGTACTAAATGTGCTGGGTGTGAGAAAGGTATACCCCCAACTGAGGTGGTGCGGCGAGCACAGGACAATGTATATCATCTAGAATGTTTTGCATGTTTAATGTGTAGTCGACAACTAAACACTGGCGACGAGTTCTACTTGATGGAGGACCGGAAGTTAGTTTGTAAGAGCGACTACGAGGCAGCGAAGGCAAGAGGTAAATATTGACTCTGACATCCTTTGGAATGTGGCGCTTATCATTTTCAAATTATACATGTGTTAGGGTCGAGACGGGTAACTTCGGGCGGCGGGTAAATTCGGACATACCATTGCAGGCAGTAAAAATCCAGATGAGGATTTTCACTGTTCGCCCAGTTAATTTGTCACTGTCCGAATTTACCTGCTGTCCGAATTAACCTGACTTGATCCTAAAGATTGCCAGGAGTTGCTTTGTAATTGTATAAAACGACAAACAAGTTAGATTAGTACCTTTCTTTCGATACCGACGGCAAGTGTTTATGGGACGGCACTGAGTCTAAAGACACACCAACAAATACAAATATTTTACCATACAACTAGCTCTACCCCAAACGCAATCGCACATTCCAGCTGAAGAATATTCACCTCCCAAACCCCAAGAAATGCAATGTATATGCTACCAAAATAGGCCAAAAATCATACAGCAGTTTTGTAATGTATTGTATGCGTGCATGTATAATAATATGCTATTTTATACGAAACGGAACAAAACCTGACAAGTTCATTTTTAAAACAGGGAAAATAGATTACATGTGCATTAATTGAAATTTCTTAATGATTTTGTCCTACGAATAGATCCGGGCGGCCAGTCACTTGTTAGTATTGAGGATGGTCTAACCGAAAAAAATAGCGTTTGCTTTTCATGCTCAACTTTATTAACATTTTTATGTATTCATTTCAAAATTTTTAGCTAAAGCGTGTGTGAATATTAACTCGTAAATTGCAGCAAATTGGCTCATCGTGAAAAATGGAAAATGCGCAAATTTCTGCGCGATTTCAGTATTGAAAGAAACATGCAGGTAATTGGTTCTTTCCTGGTAGCAACATTTGAATAATTCAGATTGTAACAAATCTGCATCCTTCTGAACAACATGTACACTGTACAGAGCTCTAGATAAGAAGGATATTTGATGATAATTGAAGGATTTTTTTTTTTAATTTCTCAATGACACCATATGATGTGACACCCTCATCTGAACCGTCTCATCGAGACGGTTCAGATGAGGGGTCACAACATATGGTTTCATTGAGAAATAAAAAAAACATCCTTCAATTATCATAAAATACCCCTCTTATGTAGAACTCTGTACACAACCTGCCTTGCAGCTATGATTGTATGCTGCTGTAAAACTTTATCCCTGTTCTAGCTGACATTTATAATGATTTACAAAGCTGCCTTAATCCTATTAACAATTGGCTTCCGCTAAACCAATCAATATTCGCTCTGATTTCATTCTCCACAAAGTAAAGTCTACATTTTGTCATTTGTGAACAAAAAAGCACAGATGCAGATCAGCTTGTAACTCCATATACATGTAGTGGAACCTTTTGCTGTGACTGGGTGATCTATTAGTATACATAAAAGGCAAAGGCCGAGATCTAACTGTGCGCAGTCTGTTTGAAATATTTGCTCTGTGCATATGGGCGGATTTCTCTGTATGAAGACTTTACTGAAATAAGATTTTCCGAGATTGTTTTGTTAAAAAAGATACAATTTTGTTTTGAGTCATTTTGTTTTCTTTTTTTAAGTTAATATTGAAACTTTACCAAATTTACCTAAACGCTCTGGGCCCAGTTGTTCAAAGCATTGTTAGCCTAACGAGCTCGTTAAAAGGTCAACTTGTTAAGTGTTTTGTGGCTTTATAGCCAAATACACTTATATTTTATGTTGAAAATATGTGAGAAGCTTTTGCAATGCAAAAGCTTCTCACATTTTTGCAACAAAAAATATTGGCATATTTGTAATATTAACGTTTGAAATTTTAACGTCACGTTAACTAACGACGTCGTTAGTTTTGAACAACTGGGCCCAGGTGTACACAACTCAAATTCCAAGATAGGAGCAGCTCATCTCAAAGGCCCGCGATCTTTTCCCTAGCTCTGTTCGAGGTCCACAACTCACAGGGATATGACACGGGAGCACATAGGTATCATCTTTGATCTTAGAGATATGCTTTTCACCCTTCAAAACCAGATTTTAAAGTCACATTGGTTTCGAGGACGGTATGTTTCGAGAGTTTGTAAAGCTAAAAAACTAACTTAAACATCATTTTATCGTAAACATTAATTTCGTTTTTAATAGCCTTCATAAAAAAATAAAATGAAAACATCTCCTTACAAAATAACGTCAAAATAATAGATACGTCGCATTCGGCAATCGTGATAGCCCATTTGTAGTATTGGTTGAATCTTCAATTTCAAACGTGATTTTGAAAGCTCATAATAGAAACATTAGCGTTATATGAAAATACTTAATATATAGGTACAAAATTTAATACTCAACACAGGTGTGATCACCCCTCGTATTTCATTATCTATAAACATATGACATGATTTACTGCTGAATCATAAATACCTACCGACTCCAAGATGTGCCTATGCATGTTTGTTTCTTTTCTTATAAAACCACATTTCCAGACAGTAATTTCTATAGAAAATAGCAAAAATACATATTAACAATTGTATCCATCAGCCTGTTAGCAGGTTATATGTAGCAAGTCTTTAATTCCCCATTTGTTATAGGCCAGACTCACATCTGTATAATTTTGCTTCCTTTGTAAGAATTTTTTATAACATCTTCATATATTTTTGAAATCCTAGACCACAACGTTTGTGGAATTTCCTGTTCAAAGGACAGGGAGATTTAATGGCACAAAACACACCTGCCAGCTCATGACTTTTATATTAAAGAATTATCTTGTTATGATTTTTCAAGTACCGTTGTTACTCTAAATAGGAGAGATTAGTGCTCCATATAAGAAAGGAGCAAGATGTAGGACTGAGACGCGTACTCGGGTACCCGACTTCGGGGTACCCGGGTACAAATGTATTACCCGTAACACGAGTACTTATATTGTGCAATGTACAATTATTCTGTGTTATAAGAATTCCAAGCAAATAAATCAAAGTTTGCTGCTACTGTCTTCTATACATTGAATTCATATACTCCAACCTTTTTTCTTTTTTTTTTTTTGTTGTTATTGTTGTTGTTGCTTGAGTATTATAAAAGGGAGATTTTCGTACCGTTTGCAAACGATAGATATTCTTCTTATCATATTTTATCTAAATGTATATCTTCAAAATGCTCAATTTGCTATGGTAACAGGTATCCGCAGGCAATAGGGACTCGGAATCCCGGGTACAAAATTTCTATCCGTGACAGCCCTAGCTGCTGGGGTATTTTAGTGATAAGTTTCTATATTTTGCCTTGAAGCGTTTTTTAGTAATCTCAAATTACATGTACAACAGCCTCAGCATCTATACTTTCGTTGGGAATTAAGGAAAATTATTATTCAAAACAGAGGCAACAGTAAAAATTTACCGGTAATTTTCCATATTTTGCCATAGAAGCGTCGGTTGTGACCTCTCATTAACACCATCTCGGAGAGACGGTTCTGATAAGGAGTTACATCATATGTTTACTTGAGAGAATAAAACTAATCTTGGAATTATCCTAAATACTCCATCCTATCTAGAGTTCTGTCGGAGAGATTTGTCGAAGACGACAAACAGAGAATTATTTGAGAATGTACATTAGGTTTGAGAAAATCACACTTTTTCGTTGTATGAATTTCTGGTAGCATCTAACTTATATTTCGAGGTGAGCATGGCAGTGTATGCCATGCTCCCCTCTTATTATAAATGAGATGATGCCATAGATCTGTTACCATAGCCACTATGGAATTACCAACTGTTGTGCTTTGTACCTTGGCAGAATGACCTTACTTAGACATCAGTTTGAACTCTTAGTTGCTATGGTAGCATATATATGGTTCCAGAGCATGGCTAACAGTGTATGCCGTACCCCGCCAATTTTTCAGTGATATTACCAACTGAATATTTTTCAACAGAAACTTCAGATTTTCTCACACAAAAAGTTATATTTTCAAGTCATTTAATTCCGTGTTTTACGTCCTATTTTTAGAAGACGGTTTAGTCAGTGAAGGTCAATGGGTATACTTTCAGGGACTTCTGGTCTCCCCTTTTAGTCTTCCATTTTAGTCTCGATTCCTTTTTCAGTTTGGTAACTCTCGAACGAACAAGTTCTTTCCTTAAAGAATAGATTCCGTTTTGGAAGCGTCTTCTTGCCGGGGAAGCAAACAGATAGGCACAAAATTACATGGCAAGCAACACTTCAAGTATATCCCTTTCTGTCGCAACCAGAAGTGATTCAACTTCCTTGATTGTTTGTAAGAATATGGCACATGTACTGTGTGCAATATGAAACGCATCCATTTAAATGTTATCCGCATGTTTTAAAATAACAGATGTATTTTGAAAATGGAAACGACACCTTTAATTAATGTTGAGTAGATGGTACATTTTCAGACTACAGCCTGGATGACGCCAGCAAGCGACCGAGGACCACGATTACTGCCAAACAGCTGGAGGCATTGAAAAGAGCGTACAATGAAAGCCCCAAACCAGCCAGGCATGTCCGAGAACAGCTGAGCGCAGAGACGGGCCTTGATATGAGAGTCGTGCAAGTCTGGTTCCAGAATAGACGTGCAAAGGTGGGTACCGATATCAACTCGTACGAAATTATTAATAACCAGCAGTATGGTTGCTCATAAACGTGGTTTAAGAGCAAATTAACTTCGCATGCACATATCCATGAACCAAAACCGACTCAACGTTGATTTAACATCATGACGTTGAAACAACGTTGATCTTGTGTTGATTCAACGGTGTATTACCAGTGGGTAAACAATCACTTAATTCATAAAGTCCTCACATTCAGTCCGCTTTCTGTCGCCAGATAGTCCTAGTATTTATGTCTGGGTGGAGATTGGCTGTATGCACCGTCAGTTGTTTCGCGCGTATCTCTGTCAGTCAGTACTGACATACTTTGCATATGCAGTATATTATAACCATGGTTGTAATGTTTGTTTTGTTTGTTTCTAACATTTTGATAACGTAACGAATGGAAGAGGGAGTTTGGTCGCCGTTCTGGCCGTCTACTCAATAAAATATGTTAACGTTAGCTTTTTTCGTGGTTTCTTTTTGGTACCAGTGGAGGACTGTGTTCTTTGTGCCGCCTCCTGGAAATCATTTTTTTATTTTAATTTTAATTCATTGTCAGAAGTGTAATAATTTCTGTCATCTCTTACATCTGTAGTTCCAAGGTAGTTCGAATGGCAATATGGTGATACATTTGTATTTTATTTCATAGTCTAGGGTGGTTTGTACCTTTTTCGATTGCGGACTTTACCTTTATTTTGGCTTAATGGTTATATTTTATTTCAGGAAAAACGTTTAAAAAAAGACGCAGGTCGTCAACGATGGAGTCCATATCTACGACAGCTAAAGAAAAATGGTGATCTTGATAATTCACTGAGTGCCGACGAACGCTCTGATGACGGCATGACGGATTACCATGGTAACGTATTGGGCAATGGGCATTTTCCCATAATTTCGCTTGTAAAGTTAATGAAGATTTCATTGTGCACAGGGCCATGAGGGCGTTTCATGCGTATTAGGATTGATCAAGTTGCATTGGACAACGTTTTAGGTCCGCAACACCTTAAATGCATAGACTGTTGAATTTTAAACTACGGATGTATACTTGAAATTTAAATGTTGTTATCCCGAGCAGTTTATAATAAAAAGGTAGTCTGCGTTCTTAGGTGCTATCATATATAAAAATCTGACACCATTTTGAAAAAAAAAAATGTTTAAAGTTGTTTTAATTTTCTTGAAGTGTTTTCGACCTAAATTTTCAAGATAATAAACAAGGGCTTGATAAGAGTCCGCATCAACTCTCATGTGTTTTGTTTTATCAGAATACTCGTTGACAACAGCTTGAAAGGAAGAGTTGTCTTCGCAAATGATAACAATAGCATTATTTTTTTAATTTTGAACGATTTATTATAATTCTTAGCATAACATCATATTATCTGTTTAACATTTAGACCAATGACAATCGTTAAATATCGTTAAACATTTTCAATTTTCGATGGTCATCGTTATCTACCGCTGTCAATTTCGTTTGTTACCCGTTCGCTGGTATTTAATTGTTATTATGGACTTCCTTCTTTATATGCAGATCTTGATGATATGGATCCTGGATCAGTGCACAGTGGACGCTTATCAAGTGATATATTCAATTCTGGACAAATGGAAGATGGCGGCATGGGTCACGTGCCCATTGTGCCGCCTGGTACCCCGCCAATGGACAACTGGGGCCCGTACGGTGCAATGCACCCGAATCCAGCTTTCATGGAGCGTCATTCTCCAAACATTCCAATGTCAACAGGTCATCTTATGTCTATGGACGGTATGCCAATGATGGGACCAATGGTAACCCGGATGATAAATCATGACATGAGTGAAAATTCTAGAGGATATTCCGATTATGGACCAAATTCAAATCAAAGTCATGTGGAAGTGTATTGATCTTGGTTTCAAATGTTAGTGGTCATTCTAGTCAAACGTTTTATGTTTTCTGGAAAGTAAATGAACATGGTCCATGAATATTAGATACACCTGAGATTTTACAAGATCATTCGGGGTTTTATATCACTCTTCGGTGTTCGACATTGCCACGCTGTTAGCGAGTCAATCAGCCTGGAATATTAGTACCGGGATTTCAAGAGGATCATACGTGTCTTCATACTCATCTACATAGTTACATTTGAAATAATATTTATATAATGTTTTCTCCAGCGATACACAAACTGAGAAAAGTGTCTCTTTCATAGAATGATATTACAGCTTCAGCTCACAAGGTGTGGATGCAGTCATAATGATATTCACGGTGAATGTATTTTTGAACAATAAACTTTCATTTTTAATGTGTATGGGTATGCCTTTATGGTTTTGTTTTCACCATCTTTACAAAGAAAACAACTTTTGTGACTTCCTGCTTGATTTCGTGGAACACATAACAGTGCCAAAAAATGGGTCCACTATTAAAGGAAATAATTTGCTCCTGGTGAAGTAAGTTTTTTCCTTGAAGAGTGGACCCTTATTGAGCAGGGAGGCAAAATTAAAAATGACAAGCGTTGCTTCCGCCTGAAAGTGTACCCATTCATTTAAAAATCTTCTGTTTTGATTAGTTAATCCATTGCGATTAAGGTATTTACAAGTATCAGCAGACAGTATGTATCCAACAGAGCACACAGCATTGAATCAACGCTGAGCCAACGTCATGACGTTGAATTGACGTTGAATATAGGGATCAAACATGGTTTTCATGCATTAACATTTGCCAGGGTCCGAAGGAGATGTTGAAGACTTTCGACCTCGGTCTTCAACATCTCCCTCGGGACCTGGCAAACGTTAATTCACGAAAAACGAATTATTCGTTAAAATTTGAATAATAAAATATGGCACTATATTTTGTCACCGTTTGACGGCCAACGCGCAAGTGCATCTTTTTATTAATAATATAGCGACGACACGAGAAAACCAACAATGTGGTTGTGCGGCCAGCGCAGACTCAGATCGGCCTTGGCATTCGCATAATTTGACCAGACTCTTTGTGAAGTGCTTAAATGGTAGCTAAGGGTCTAAGCTACCACCATGCGGACCGCGAGGACTCTGATCAGACTGGGCGAATGCCCAGGCTGATCTGAGTCTGCGCTGGCCGCACAACCACATTGTTGGTTTTGTCGTGTCGCGGCTCATATCTGTCTGAATGGTCTGACAACATCAAGCGATTTAAGATGTCTGCCATCATCCGATTCGACCCCATATTTAAAAAAAGTGTCCATTTTAAGACAAGGTGGTTGCTATAGTACTGCAAAGGAGATGCAAATTTATCAACAAAATGCATATACATTGTATGCAACATTTCCATGCACAACAAGCCTGAGTCATTCATATGCCATCCTGCACTTCTCGATTGCCGAAATCTTGGTATATGTTTTCTTTCACACTTATTTTACTCCACCTTTGGCATCGTAAAAGCATGTAAACATCAATACTTTGAAATCTATCCCACGCGACTTGATGACGTAATGTATTAAAGAGTATAAATACATGATGACGTAATGTAAGAAAACATAGGCAGCGCACCTCCATTACTTTGTATTTTGACCGAAAGGGGAGAGGCAAGGGTGCATGACGGAATTATTTTAGTGGCCCCTGCCCTGTACCAACATATTGAAAGTTGCCGCGCATTAAAAGCGCATGAATTTCCTTTTTAATACACGGCTTTTCGCCGGTTGATACACAGCTGTAATTAGAGTACGTCACTGCTTTTTTATGCAATAATCACAATGCTGAGTCAGAGTTGTGTGCCTGCTGGGTAGACTAAATCCTGTTCTCGCAAGATGACATCATGCATTTTGTGTAGAAAAGACATAAGCATTCAACTTGGTTTTTAGGGCCAAATTTTCATATAAATGAGACTTACATGGATTTTTTTCTATCTGACATCTCAGACGGTTTCTGATAACAATACCCTAGTGTTTGTGTGGCATTATTCTGTGACTGCTGTTAGGTCAGTTAGTTGGTAAAAATATTTGTGTTAAAATGGGTCGTGCAATATATTGTTTTATTTTTAGTCTGCATTTATATTTATTTGTTTGTATGTATATAAGAGCTGCATAGTCACAAAGCATGTCTTATCATATCTGCAAACTCTGTATGACAATACCAGTTAACGCACATGCACAGTGCAGCTAGAGGTTGGGCATTATGATTTTAGACATCAGGGGCCGTATTCATAAAACGACTTAAGTGGTTGCTATGCTGTTGCTAAGGCAAAATTTCTTTGAAGGAGATTCCCTACAACTATGAAATTTGGTCTGGAGGAACAGTCTTTGTAAGACTGTTCCTCCAGACCAAATTTCATAGTTGTAGGGATTCTCCTTTATAGATATTTAGCCTTAGCAACCGCATATCAACGACTTAAGTGGCTTTATGAATACGGCCCCTGAAACATACTCGTATAAAACATTATCAGGATACTTGTTCTGACAGATTAACTAGAGAACATTAATGTTTTTCTTTCCAAAATTTATACTGCCAAACTATGGTTTTACCAAGCTGTACGTTTGTGTAATCGCAGTTCGGATAAACCATAACACAGATTTTCTCTGAAAGTGGCTACATAGCTCAAATTGTTCTATATAACTTGCTCAGCGAGCTAGCAGTACGCTGCACAGAAAACGGCGAAAGGGTATACAGCCGGAGATGTAACCAGTCAAAGAAATACAACCTCCACTCGTAGAAAAAATCTCACAAAAATTATGTACATTATTTGTATTGTTTATTTTATTAGTATTATTTTTTCGATGGAGGTAACAGAACAGAACATAGAACATGTTTTGTTCGAAAAAGGGTATTCGGCTTGTAACTTGCATGATATGATATCCTTCGCTAGTTTTATCCGTATATTGTTTTATACATGTACCTAGGACCGCTTTAGCTCCCGATTCAGACTCACTTAAGCTTGCGTGGTTTCTATTGTAAATGGAAGCACAGAGGCATAATATCTTTTTTGTTGTGCATTCTCAAACTTAGATGACTTCTTACATGTCTGTGTTGTTTCAGTAATTTAAAGAAAAGTGGATGACAAAAAATGAGCCGCGACACGACAAAACCAACAATGTGGTTGTGCGCCCAGCGCAGACTCAGATCAGCCTGGGCATCCGCCCAGTCTGATCAGAGTCTTCACTGTCCGCATGGATGTAGCTTAGAGCCTTAGCTACCCATCAAGCGCACTGCAAAGACTCTCATCAGATTGGGCGGATGCCCAGGCTGATCTGAGTCTGTGCTGGGCGCACAACCACATTGTTGGTTTTGTCGTGTCGCGGCTCAAATGTTTTGAAGGCTTTAAGGTATCAGCTGTTACATCGCCTTTTGAAAGCGTTTAGTAATGGCTTTTGTGGTATATTTACGACACCGAGTGGGACAGCCCTGTTAATAAGGTCCTCTAGAAATCCCACTCACTTAAGTCCAGCGATGCGAAACAAAACAGATTCGACGGATCAAAATAAAATGCGCATTAAATAATGGCTTGTGTCCTGACAAAGAAAATGAATACCATAACAAACGTTTAGTTTGCCTATGAGCGAAGATAGATAGATAGCAGCACTTTTATGTTGATACAAATGGGAAAATGTTTCCAAAACATTGTCTTCATACAAAATTTCAAACGTGTTGGAGGCTGGGCTGCTGTGTTTTGAAAGCCGAATTCTTTATTTTGGCAACAGTCGGCAAGGGTATGGGTATATTAAAGACTCAAACAAATATTTTGTGCTTAATGTCACATTACAGATTGGAACTTTGCTATGTACAAATTTTAAATATTAAAATTGAAATTTTACAAAACGACTTTTCTGGGGACCAAATATAGGTCTTATCATACCAGGTCCGTTGTATCTGGTATACTTATTAGAAGGATAAGAATTCATTTCTTCAGGCATTCTGTTTATTGCAAGTGGTATAAGTATAATTTTGACATTGGGTCACATTTCTTTATTGTTCTAGTTTAAGGCGGAGCTAAACTTGCCATGTCTGCAAATCATCATCTTATAGCATCTTTTAATGGTTTAGCTACCCTATGAGGAATTATATTCGAACTTAACTTTGCATTAAATACCTAGGAGTGTGAATTTGAATGGTTCTTTTTTGAGAAGCTAGGCATTTCAATATAACAATGCCTTTCGTATGTTAAACTCAGGACAGTGTTTGTTCTAAGAGTCGTTGTGCATTCATATTTCGTTTGCTATTCATTTATTTGTTCATTCAGAAATTGCTAAAACAGGGGAATAGTAAAGTAAATTTTAAAAATGGCTGGGTTAAATTTCAGTCTTGAAGAGGCTATTCGTTTTTTGTTGTTTTTTTCTAAATACATATAGACAGTTAGTCTTTTCAGAACAAAACAAGAAAGTTATTTTTTAATACAGAGTTATTGCAACAAAGCTTGCACGCTGATACGTACAACTGATAATTTGACAGTTTGATTTGTTTCATATATTTTCGGTTCTTTGATGTGTTCTTTGCTTTTCAAAGGATCCATTCGTTCAGAATTTATGAATAGACATAAAACAAAAAGGCTATGATAACGAACGGTTGTAAAAGCGTTTTGAGATGAATTGGCACACTTTCAGGGGAAGCAACTTTGTCACTTTTTATTTTTGCCTTATTTTTAGGGGTCAACTCATAAAGGAAGAATTTGCTTCAGTCACGAATGTCGATTTCCTTTGTTTACATTGATGGAAACCCAGAGTTGTACTCATATACCTAAAATCCTTAATTATATACAAATGAGCCGCGACACGAGAAACCAACAATGTGGTTGTGCGCCCAGCGCAGACTCAGATCAGCCTGGGCATCCGCCCAGTCTGATCAGAGCCTTCGCTGTCCGCATGGAGGTAGCTTAGACCCTAAGCTACCCTTTAAGCGCTTAGTGAAGGCTCTGGTCAGACTGGACGGATGCCCAGGCTGTTCTGAGTCTGCCCTGGGCGCATAACCACATTGTTTGTTTTCTCGTGTCGCGGCTCAAATGTAGAATCTGTAAACAATTTTATTTTCTTATTTTTCTTCTACTTCTACTTCTTCGTCTCCTTTGATTTTTCTTTTTTCAGTTTACTTTTTTGTTCATATGCAAGCATAGTCATGAAAGTACTGTAAATTGTTTTACAATACGTTCATGAATGAGGCATGTAAAAATGAAGAGTATTTAATAAGACGCAAATGTATGTTCAAACATACGATCACTTCATCCTTTAACTGCGCTTGGAGTATAATGCGTGTAAATCATTTCAGAAACTTGGCTGGGATTCACACAGTTTATTTATTTCTATATGTATATGGATCTTTATTTATTTTCATGTTCCGTTTAGAATTTTAATTTTAGAATTTTAATCTTTTAATGGCTCAATAAAACTGTAAATGTATATTTGGATTATAGAAGACATATATTTCTTTTCTGCAACTTACGTAATAAATTATATAATTTTTTTTCTTTTCATTTTACGTTCGGGAGTTAAATTTCAGATTTTATACACGTGTAGTTGAAGAATATAAAACCAAATTTAAATTAATGTCCATTCTTGTTATGGTTCTGTATGTATGTGCGTGTATTATTCGAACGTAGAAAACTTATTAAAGTAAATGCATAGCTGATACATGTTCTTATTAATGTTGATGATGAGACACATGTAGTGAATAAACATGATTATGATGACGATATAGCTTTTCATTATTCTGTTTTATTCCATATTAACCCGTAGCTGGCGCTGTCAAACTGTTATTCAGAAAATATAATAAGTGAATTGGTACACTTTCAGGGGAAGCAATTCTGCCATTTTCAAATTTGTATCAGTTCTGGGTCCGAGGTTATAAAACTTGAGTACACTCTCAAACTCAAATTAAAGCACACTGATTAGCTGCTTCCGAGCATAATCTCAAACTCAAAATAAAGCATACTGATTGGCTGCTTCCGAGCATGTGCTCGGAAGCAGCTAATCAGTGTGCTTTAATTTGAGTTTGAGAGTGTACTCAAGTTTTATAACCTCCGGGCCAGAATGGGGGTAAGGAAGGTATTTGCTCCTGTAGGTGCAAATGCTTTCCCGTAAGAGTAGAACCCCATTCGGAACGGTTTCATTGTCCAGAAAAGCAAACAAGGATTCACAAAGTCCCCCCCCCCCGCCCCGCTTGTAAAAATGCGGGAAAAATGTAGGTGTACCCATACACCTTTCAGTAAAGATCTGAATGTGTGCTCTGTGAAACTAAAAAGTAACATTCAAGATGTCCCAGAATTGCCACAACCAAGATCACAGCCTACTAGCGGCATCAAGAGGAAGAGTACACGAACAAACAATAACGCACACAGGCTGGTCAAACCTGATCCATGGTGCACACGCCCGGTAATGGCGACATCCTTGAGAAACCCGTGCAGCTCATACCTTAATTGGTTTACAGGTAAATTCAAGTCCGGTAAGACATATTTACACAATACACAGTTCCGAGAATAGCTGCTAAGCGCCGCCTACTTAGTTACTGTTACTACGTCTCACAAGCTTTGCACAAAGATGGCGGTAAAACAAATGACAAATGCAAGTGTCTGCTAAATGTTGGCGATCTATGGCGAAGAATCAGCCTCCTCATGACCTACACATGGAAGTTGGCGCATCATGCATTTCCGATGCATTCTGTTCTTGCAAAGCAGGATAAGTTTATTGAAAGTGGTGTCAGTTTGTTTTCTTTAAACAGGTATACATCCCTCCATCAACTGAAAGGTAAAATCACGGACTTATGTACAATATTGACCACGTGCGATTTGTTTGTGGGACTATGTCACGTGCTAAGTTGTCGTTGCATTGGCCAGGTATACACTATCACGTGATTTTGAGTGAAATTCTGGGTGTGTCTCGGAACTGTGTATTACCCATAAGCCGCCTTGCTTAGGAAAAGGAATTGCAAGTTACCCAAAACATGGAAGATGATATCCTGGCCTACCTTTGTCCGCCTACAGAATGAGAGCCAGGTTATACCAGGCTATGAGACACACAGAATACACACAACCAAATAACGAACAAAAAAAAAATAGATTTTGTTGGAGGTGCCAAAAGTATAGAAGAATTTTCATCATTGATCCAGCGGCAACATATTACGGCAACGTCGCATCAACGTCGATGCAACGTCATGGCGTTGCATTGACGTTGACGCGACGTTGCATAAATGGAATAAGTCCTGCTCTTTGATCTTCTATCACATCTTTGAGGAAGTGCCATTAAAATACCGCTTTCGAACTAAAGTAGCAATTAAAATCTTAAAGAGTTTCTCAAGAGCAGAAAATACATACAGAAGCAGGAACATGGACTAGACTATGTAGTTTCGGCTACTAAAGCCTCATCAGTGACCCTTGCAATATCTGCTGACCAAACCAGAGAAAAACTTACTGAAATTTCTTAATTTTAATTAAGCAGTCGATTCAAAGACTGACTAGTATCAAGAAAGGACCAAATAATATATAAGACGATGATCTATAATAAGAGTCTAAATTAATCTAAAATTTCAGATTTCTCAGAGTATATCCTCTGATCTCAAAGGACGAAAATAAAACAAAATCTGCACTATGGAGGTTGTACAGGGAGAAGGCTACCTGGAACTTTAACCGCTTTAAACAAGCTGGCTTTAATTTATTCAGTGCCAAATTACAAGTAAGAGTTCGATCATTGTATGAACCTTTTAACGTATTAGGAAGTTATCACAGGAAACACACTAAAGTTAACCAGAAAACATCACACACATACACAATCGCAAAGTGTAAAACACACATGACACCGAAAGAAAATGAGCGGTGACATAGTCAATCGTAAGACAACCTGGGTCCAGTTATTCCAAACATCGTTAGCTTAACGAAATCGTTAGGCAAGAATTCGTTAACATAAAATCAAGTGTTAATGTATTTTGCAGTGCACTGCAAAAGCGCCGCACATTTTTTTCGTCAAAAAATGGCAGAGTTTTTTTTTTTTTTTTTTTTTTGTGTTTTTTTTTGCATACAATACGTTTGAAAATTTAACGTATCGCTAACTAACGACGTCGTTAGGTTTGAACAACCGGGCCTTGGCCAGAATAGACGGAAAACATAGTGCTATCTCAGTGAACCTTAGCAAATTTATCGCTAGTAAGGCGCTAGTCTTCTGATACGGACATAAGATAAGATATCATTACGTCTGCGATAGTCTTCTGATACGGACATAAGACAAGATATCATTACGTCTGCGACTCGACCCACCGTCATTCCATAAAAGAGGAAAGAAAAGTTGACAGCAATAACTACAACAGATAGTTTTGTACAGCAGTACACGTTGTTTCCTATTTTGTTATCTAAACTTTAATCCACAGTTGAAAATGCTTCTCTTTAATACTGATAAATTCTGATAACTGTAAAGTTATCATGTACTATTGCCATGTACAGTTTTGAATAGAGCAATATTACAGAGCTGCAATTAAACAAACTTCTGTTTCTATAACTCTGTTATTTTCTTTTTGGCCACAGAAATATTTTTTAAGGGTATTCAATTGAATCACCTTACTTAGATGAGTCTCCACAACATATGTTATATATGAAAATAATCCATTTAACCATATGATTGCATTAGACTCACCTCAGAGGTAATTGATGGTTACTAACTTTTTGTGCGGAAAATGAACACTGAATTAAGGTCACGGTAAATTTATAGGGTAAGTAACTCTGCCATTTTAATTTTTTGCCTCCCTTTTCAATTGGGGACTACTCTTGAAAGCAGGAATTTGCTGTTTTAGGAGCAATAAAGGAGCAAATTCTTTCCTTTAATAGTAGACCACTGGGAAGAGCTACATCATCCAGAGAAGCACTTTGTACCCTTTTCATAAATGGCAGAAAAAAATAGATGTGTACCCATACATCTTAAAGAGGAGTCCCTACAACAACATATGAGCCGCGACACGAGAAAACCAACAATTTGGTTGTGTGCCAAGCGCAGACTCAGATCAGCCTGGGGATCTGCCCAGTTTGATCAGACTCTTCGTTAAGAGCTCAAAGGGTAGCTACGGGTCTAACAGACCTCCATGCGGACAGCGAAGACTCTGATCAGACTGGGCGGATGCCCAGGCTGATCTGAGTCTGCGTTGGGCGCATAACCACATTGTTGGTTTTGTCGTGTCGCGGCTCATATGTTTTAGTAATTAGGAAAACTGTTAAAATTAACCACTGAAACTTGTTGGTAATCCATATAAAGCGGCATGCCAGTGAGGTTATTTCAGTAGCACAACATATGTTTTAGCTGAAAAAAAGCAGACTCTAAGTCATGGGTTCTGATAGAACATACACAATGCACGTGGTATTGAAAAAATTGAAAAAATGAGCACTAAATCATATGTTATTAAAATTATAATAACCTAAACAACGTGAGATTAATGAATACCCTGAACAAAACTTTTCTTTGTGAGTTAAAAGAACAGTAGAGTTTACCTATCAAAATTTGGTTTAACAGGCAGCGTGAGGCAGGTTAAATTACATAATTAAAATAAAAAATAAAATGAAATATAATTTTTATTGGTTTAATCATTTGTTTTAGGTGAAAATTTCAATAAAGCTGTGGATTAAAACAGATATATCCATTTCTGTTTTAGAAGTATTAGTAAATATAAGTACTGATTGACATGTGTACAAAAGAAAGTTTAAAGTGGATGCTACACATACACTACATACATATATGTTTATGCATTATGTATGGGTTTGTTTGTTTGTATTAATGTACAATTCTTCGTGTTGACTGGGTATGTCTATTTTCGAAGATTAACTTTTATATATTTGCCTTCTTTCGGTGTATTCGGTGGGTAGGGCTTTGTGATTGTGACCTTTTCTCTTTTTCTTTTTTTTTTTTTTTTTTTTTTTTTTTCATTTTCATTTTTTTGCTTTCTATTTAAAACAATACGAAACGAAACAAAGCACGCAATATTCTAGCCAACCATTTTATATATAAATCTAAATATAAAGACCTACATAAATATAAGGACCTAGTTGTAGATTTAATTTTGGTTTCGTGTTTCCTAAATATACTATAGTAGTCAAGAAGAGACGAAATTTGCAATGTGGGCGTCAGACATTTCAGGCACATTCTGTAGCTAATGCCAAAAAGTCATTTCGTCAGTTTTTATTGTCATATTTCTGTTTTCACACAGTCCAGACCATCAACCTGTCAATCTCATGTCCTTTCCCGCTGGAAATTTGGACGAGACAAATTAAAAACTGGCCCTTTCAGCAGCATTAGTAAATAGACTGGTAGTCTGTTGTCGGGTTATTCATCACAGGATCGATAGAACTAATCAAGGAAATGGAAGCGCGTTCCAGTCAAAGTAAACAGATAAGATGGCCTCAGGTGCCAGGATGGAAAAACATAATTTGAAATGTCATGTAAATCACACGCATTCAGAAATAAATCTATGAGAAAGTGTTGCAATGTAGAGCTAGTTCAAAGAAAGAACGCTATCCCCATAATAAAAGTCTGCAGTTTCCAGTTTTCAAAGTAGTGATTTCTCTTCTTTTATTTATTTATTTATTCATTTATTTTTTGTGCACTTTTTGCGACCAGTTTCATAGATTCATGTCGAAGATTTTGCCCTGCTTCAATATATTTTCGAATTACCAACAAATGAACTGGGTCATAAGTAGACTCTGATAAGCGCCCTTCTTCAAACGACCATGGAGCAGCCTGCAGCAAACTTTGATGTCAATCGAATATTGTATAGTTTTTCACATTTAGCGAAATGCAAATTCCCTGACTACAGTGTGTACTAGCACAGGCCAGGTTTGTATACGCCTAAGACCATGCCTGGTTCATATAAAAACCCAACTCCATAACTGACTGGAAAATAAAATTTCAAGCTTTTGCAAATAGATAACCAAATTATAACATTGCTTTTCGGCGCCTATGTATGTAGAGCATATGACTACAATATTTCAAATTTGTAAAAGATAACCTTTAAGAGTTACTACAAACTTCCGATAGCGGCTAAACCGAAATTTCGGTTTGGCCACTTTTAGAAGTTTTGTGATAATTCAACAAACTTTTATCTTTACTTTAAAGCAAATATTAGCCGCGACACGAGAAAACCAACAATGTGATTGTGCGCCCAGCGCAGACTCAGATCAGCCTGGGCATCCGCCCAGTCTGATCAGAGTCTTCGCTGTCCGCATGGCGGTAGCTTAGACCCTCAGCTACCCTTTGAGCGCTACGCCAAGAGTCTATTCAAACTGGGCGGATGTCCACACTGATCTGAATCTGCGCTTGGCGCTCAACCATATTGTTCGTTTTCTCGTGTCGCGGCTCATATTATGCACAAATATACTTCACATACATGTACATACAAGCCGAATAGCACAGTTATGTTCTTGCTAAATAAAGTTTGCAATGTAGAGTTAGTTCAAAGAAGGAAAGTTATCCACATAATTAAACTTTGCAGTAAGGTTTTTCAAAGTTTTGATGTGTCTTTTTTATTCGTAAACATTTTATAACTAAGGCCAAAGAGGCTTTTTCTGGTTTTATTCTCAAACATTTGTAATAATTGGCAAAGAGCTGTGTCGAAGGGTTTTTTCTGTCATTCCAACAAATTTCCATATGACCTACAATTCAGATTATGTAATTAGTAACGAGTGTTAAGGCGCCCTCTCTCAGACCAGTATTTGAGCATGCGCAATCTGCCGTCCGCTCGGATGACAATTGAGTCTAATAATTTTCATAAACAACGCAATTAACATTCCCTGACTAAAATGAACGTCATTACATGATGGTCATACATGCCCGGTTGAAGACGCCTTAGACCGATTTTCCCACCGACGTATTTCATATTGTAAAGAAAAGAGAAATAGTAAAAAATAAGAAGAAAAAAAAATAATTTTTCCGAAAAATAAACAAACATCAGCAGCTTTGGTTATCAATTTGATTTTCCTAAAGAACGTTTTTTTCTGAAGCGAAGACAAGTTAACAGAAAAAGTTCACTAAAATAGGAAAAAAAAACTTAGCACAGGCCTGCCGAGGGTAGATTAAGTTCTTAAACTGATAAACTCGGAGCTATCACAAAAAACCAGACAACTGTGTCTGTAGGACACAAATTCTACCCCCTTCAGTATACATAAAATATTGTCCATAACCAGCAAACTCTATTCTCTGATATGTTGGCTATTTATACAACAGTTACATGCATGTCGTCCATACATATGTTTGTACATGTACAAGTCTGAGATAAACTCAGACAATAACCGAAGAACCTGATTGTAGAAAGTTTAATCTCAATGCAGGTCAATTCAATGATTTATCATACTCTGTTTTACAAATGTAAACTACAAGAGGGGCATTTATAAAACACAGTTACAATATACACAGTGACGGAATGACCGATGGAAACATTTCAATTCCATAAACAGATATAAACAATTAATTACTGAATAGATAAAGCGCTTTGGTGAACTTTCAGATCAGAAGTTATTGTTGTGTCTGTATAGAATCGCCTCTAAGGCGGTGCCATTGAGATTAAGAACATAATGTGGAACCTCCACCATCTATAGTCTTGATCTGATTCTACGGAATACTTGTGGGAGGACAGTCAATTTGATCTAATCAGTATTACGTTGTTTTTCTTATGGACAGATAACTTTTAATTTAGTTACAACAATCATTTTCTTGCACACCAGATACGGATAGCCGAGTGCTTTACCTGTACCTACAAATCTTATGTCACCCATGTTATCTCACACATGACCGGATAAAAATCATGAGCTGTCAATGCATTGGTTGTATAGGAGCTCACGTACCTGCGTCGTCAAGTGACGTTGGCTTTTTTGTTGATGACGTCACGAAGACGGCAAAAATGACGTCAGTTTAAGCACGCCAGTCGTTGACGTAAAGAGCCGAATGGCGGTCGTTGAAAGCGGTGCCTTCTTTCAAAATCAAATTGAAACCTCTCAAGCGTTAGAATTACGCATTTTAACAAGTTCGTAAGTTAAAACAAAACGTGGTGTGCAAGAAAAAAAATCTATCATGGGTGTGAGGTACGGATTCAAAAATCCGCCAATCGGGATCACCATCCGGCATCACTCTGCAAGCCTCGTGATGCCGAACAGTGACCCTCGTGACAGATTTTTCTATCCACACCACACATCCATGAAAGATACTTATATTCCCGTTCCGATCGCAGGCAACATCACTTTGAGTGCGTTACTCAAAACAATACTCTCTGGAAACTGGTGGAAGGAAGAAGTTCATCCACTCCAGCTGCCCAAAATAATTTAATTGGAAAAAGACGTAATTTTGTATAAGTTAATTATCTGTTTAAAAGGTCACATGCTACACACTTACAAATGAACATAACGATCTACAGAAATCTGTTAAATGGGATGGTTTCATAGCCGTCACGAATCCATTTGCACATTTTAAAATGTCTATAGCCTTAAAATGAGATCTAACAAAAACTTTTAGAAGATTAATTACACGAACGCAATATCATAAGTGCAAATGCAAATGTAGTTGCTTGAAATGATCATGTTCCAAAAGATCATACTTTTGTCAAATTATTTTATTTCTAACAAAATATATCATGCATATTTCTAGTATATACACAACTTAAGAAGTTCCATTTAACGCTGTGACATGACTTGATGACACAAACTCCACACCCCAAAATGTAGAAATTTGCCCAAAATGACTTCACTCAAAAGACTATACCTCTGTCCAATTAATTTCTCTTCATCAAATCGCCATATGCACAGCTTGATAAGGTACAAGTATGCAAAGTTAGAAAAAGTTCCATTGAAAATTGTGGTCGAAGTTGATTACACAAACTCTATATTCAAAAGTGTGACGCACAGACAAAGGGACAGAGGGGCACACAGACAGAGGGACAGACAGTCAGCAGTAGATCTTAATGTCTCCTAATTATCGCCACGGGGTGGGAGGCTGGGGGCATAAAATATATTCAAATCGCTTCATAATTCTTTTGTGCGCAGTATTTTCATTGCTAATTTCGCCTTGAACATTTATACAGTGTTTTGGCTGAAATGTTAGAAAAAAGGATTTGCAAATGCGATTGTTATTATTATTTCTACCGGTATTCTTATTTATATTTTTTCCTCCGAAGCGGTATTTTTAAGATTTGAATTCGATCATTACAAGATTCTCAAATACAATAAGTCAGCAAGAGCAAAAATATTTGGAATTATAACTCGTTTGTAAAATATGTATATATATATATATATATATATATATATATATATATATAGTTCGAAAAAGTTGAGCCACAACAGCGGTAGTATAAAGAAAAAAAGAACGAAAACGAGGAATAGCCTTTGATCACATTTTTATTCTCAACGCGTTTCACTACTGCATGTAGATCTTCAAGAGACTGAAAAATAACGTTAACGTCATAGCAACAACGTACAATAAAGAAACGTAATAAATAACGTTACGAACACATTTTAACATACAGAAACTATACAATCGTTAGAGTGCACGATTTAACTTTGGTCTGAATAATTCATTTAAAGAAAAGGGAAATAAGGGATTCGAACCACTGACTCAAGATTAATAGATTAATAGATTAATAGTCTACAAGCTGAACCTCTGGACCACATTCACATGTAATTATTCAGACCAAAGTTAAATCGTGCACTCTTTCAGTCTCTTGAAGATCTACATGCAGTAGTGAAACGCGTTGAGAATAAAAATGTGATCAAAGGCTATTCCTCGTTTTCGTTCTTTTTTTTCTTTATATATATATATATATATATATATATATATATATATATATATATATATATATATATATTTTAAAATAGCACTCCTGGGCTTGATATTGACAATAAAATATGAAAATATCAACACTTAAAATTTTTGAAACTGTTTTATATTGCATCATTATGCAAAAGATGAAGTTAAAATCAATAAATAGAATAACAATAAAAATCTCATACTGGTTAACTACCCACGAGGGACAGAACTATAAAATCTGTTTCTTGAAATGATAAATTATTATTTCCGAAATGTGGATTGATATGAATTTCATTGACGGTTTAATTGATTCGCCAATATACTACTGGGAATTCACTACTGTTTAATGGAAGAGCATTGGCAAGAAAGGGTCATCCGGCCGACCTCCATCCGGCAACATTATGTCTCCTCGGGAGAATTCTCGATAATGCTGTCATCAGCTGTACTTAATGATATCATTCATATCGATAATTGTTCAGGAAAATAAGCTCTTGGCTTTTTATGTGCCTCAAAATGATATGCAGAATATCAATAAATTCATAAAGCATGATGAAAGATATTCTGTGATTTAAGTAGCTGTATTCGTTGGGAATAAGAAAATAAGAGCATTTCACAAACTGACATTACTATTTCAAATATTTATAATAGACACAAGAAAATTTACTTCAAGACAACTTGCAATTTTATTGTGAAAACGTTCTACTTTGACTTTTAAAAACGTTATGCATTAATATGATTTTTAGCTTCATAAAAATCACTGCGCGTCAATGGGGCTCTACTAAAGAAACCAAAACATTTGTTTTATGAGGATGAACAAACCCTGTCTCAGAATGGTCATAGCTTTTAATGAGCATGAGTGGCTTCAGTTAAAAGTTCAAATCTGATTTTTCGAAATTCATCGTGTGATTCTGATATTTACACTTCATTGACGAGCATCTCTTTGCAGAACAGAACAGAACAGAACAGAACAGGAACTTTATTCAGTTAAAACTCAGGCCACACACAGGTGGCGTAAGAGCACACAGTATAAACAAGAAATACACAACAAAACTGATTACAAGAATTACTTAAAACAATCATGATGTAAACTTGCTCATAATTACTTTGATAAAGCCAGAAAGCTTCTTTAATGTTCCTATATTGTCAGAGCAAAGTAAATCTTTAAATTTCAACATGTTAGGTCTTGTATAAAAATAAGGCTCCAGGAGACGCTTACGTTCTGATTCAAAGAATTCACAACATAAAAGATAGTGAAACTCATCGCCTATTTCTCTTTTTGTACATAGTTGACATAGCCTTTCATCTAGGGGAATATTTTCCCATCGACCCGTCTCAACGGGTAATTTATGGTTACTGGTTCGAAACTTGATGATCGGCAAATAGTGCTTTGAATCAAGTTTTGATAAATAGCTTTGAAAAGTAAGATCTTGCTTAAAACTGATATAAAATTTACCTTTTGAAGACACATCACTTTTCTGAACCCACTCTTGTATGTGTAAATCAAATAAGACGCGGGTTATTGACATCTTGACAGATCTAGGATTATCAATTACACTTTTGTGGAGAAGATCTAAACGACCGACAGAAACAAGGATGTCTCTGATACAACGTATCCATTTATGTTCATAAATTCCTGCATTGTAATCATGTAGCATCTTTTTGTATAATACCTTAGACAGTTTAGACTCTTTTCCGTTTACAAGTGATAACCAAAAGCCAATCATTCGGCTTTTTATGTTTATTTCAATTGGCCTACGTCCTAGTTCGGCATGTAACATGTAAATAGGCGTACTTTTCCTAAGGTTTGTTATTCGTCTTAAAAACTCATTATGAAGATTTTCAATTAGCTGGGCATTTTCAAATCCCCAGATTTCACATGAGTATAAAGCAATAGGTAAAATAGTGTGATCGAAAAGTTGCAACTACAAATCGATGGGAAGATTAAGATTTCTTGCTCTTTTGTATAAAACGTGTAATGCCTTTCTAGCCTGGTCAAGATTATGTTTCCTAGCGTTATAAAAACTTCTGCTTTTTGTAAAAACTACTCCTAGGTATTTAAATTCATTACATGTAGCAATGGTGTTTTCTCCAAGTTTGAAGGTAAATCTATCATCATTACGTGTTCCAAAAACCAGTACTTTAGTTTTATCGAAATTTATGTCAAGCTTCCAAAT
Source organism: Ctena decussata (assembly GCA_963989385.1). Lineage (NCBI taxonomy): Eukaryota > Metazoa > Mollusca > Bivalvia > Lucinida > Lucinidae > Ctena > Ctena decussata. The sequence goes on from OZ022498.1 coordinate 14,109,302, forward strand.
TTGCGAATACTCAAAGAAGGTGTTCAAATTATTTTGAAAGCTCACTTCATCAGTTCCGAAAATTACAGTGTCATCAGCGTAAAGCAAAACAAATATTTTAATATAAGTGTTAAGGTCATCATCCGACATTTTCAGATTTATACCACTACAGTTATTCTCTAAGAGAAAACTTTCTAAATCATTCAGAAACAAAGCGAATAAAACCGGTGAAAGATTTTCACCTTGTCGTACTCCTCTATAGCTTTGAAAGAAACTAGACTCGGATCCATTAAAAGAAACACACGACTTTATTTCTTGATACATATTGTAAATTATACGAAAGAAATTTCCTTTAATGTCATGTTTTAGAATTTTTGTCCATAAACCAACTCGCCAAACAGAATCAAACGCCTTACTAAAGTCAATGAATGAACAGAAAAGTTTTGTCTTTTTAGACTTGAGCACTTCAATAAGCGCGTGAAGAACAAAAATATGGTCAGTGGTTGAATACCCCGGTCTGAAACCGGCCTGATTTCATCTAGTATGTTGTGGTGCTCAAGAAAATTGTGGAGCCTTGAGTTTAACACAGACGTAAAAAGTTTCCCAAAACAACTCAGTATAGTTATTGGCCTATAGTTGCCTGGTTGGAGGGGATCACCTTTGTTTTTGTAAATAGGTTTAATCATACCTTCAAGCCAAGAATCAGGCAAAATACCGGACTCCAGAACAAGATTAAAGAAGCAGGTATATAAGGGTAACATAATATCAGAAGTGCTTTTGAGGTACTCGTTGATTATGTTATCGTTAGAACAAGCTTTATTGTTCTTCAACGATTTGATACACTTTAAAATTTCAGTATCAGTTATTGGAGAATTTAAAATTTCATCATTATCATTTTCTGAAAAATTTAAGTCCTCAAAAGATTGTTCATTATTCGAATCAGGCTGCTCATTCAGATCTTTAAAAAAGTTATAAAGAGCGTCAAGTTCAATATTATTATTTTTATTCTTCTGTTCCTTTCCGACACTGTTTAAGACTTTCCAGTAGTCTTTCGGATTCTTAGATTTTAAGCTTCTCAGTTTATTTTGAGTCGTTTTATTGTATTTTGCAATGTAAAAATTTAATTCTCGTTTATATGCCTTGCTGGCTTGCAAAAGGTTTACTTTAGTACTTGAAGAAGATAACTGAGCATGTTGTTTCTTTGCAAAATGATACTTTTTACGTGCTAGACCACATTGTTTCCCAAACCAAGGTTTTTTGCCATTATTGCGCCTAGAATTACTACTGTAACTCTTATCAATGCAAGAATCTGCAGATTCTTCGAATATTTCGGTAAACATAGAGCATATACTGTTTATGTTTTCTCTGTTTACAGATTGAATGCTACTCTTTGTCTGTATAATATGATTTTGTAAATCATGTACTTTAGCCTGATTTATGTTTTGTATGAACATTTGTTTTTTCTCTGCAGGTAGTTTTGGCCTATTTTTCCTTACAGGGATATGGTGATTGCGTTCGTTTAATAAAACATTATGAAAATTAAGTGAAGTTCTTAATAAACAATGCCCATCGGAAAACAGAGAGTCTAGTTCAATGATATTGAACGTATCAATAAAATGTATAGCATTACAAGAAACGATTGAGTAATCGATTACTGACTGGCCGCGGAATGTCATTGCACCTACATTCATATCGGAATCACATCTCCCATTAAGAATAAACAAATTATTTGATTTACACATGTCAAGAAGTAGATTACCTTCATTGTTTACTATAGTGTCTTGTGAAACACGGTTTTTGGAAAATTTAGAATCATCAAACTTTGAAGAGAGATTAAAATAATCTGGGTTTGCATCAAAATCAAATAGGTCGGAAAAGTGATCATCAGCTTCGATAAAATCTGGTTTGTCATACGTCCTTGCATTAAAGTCACCCATCAGCAAGACATAATTATGTGAGATACACATTTCAGACACTTCAGCATTGAACAAATCAATTTCATCATTTCTATAAAACCTTGAGTCCCGTGGTGGGATATAGATTGCACCAATAAAAATATCATCATTCATTTTGAAAGCACGTTTGTCCAATTTAAGCCATAAAATGTAATCTGACTCAGAATCAACTAAAGAGACATACTCAGAGATAGCATCTTTAACAAAAATACCAATTCCACCACTTTTACGAATAAATTTCTGTTTTCGGCACTGTGATAAAAATTCGTACCCAGGCAACTTAATTTCATCGTAAGCATCTAATTTCGTTTCACACACGCAGAATAAATCGTATTGACCAACCAAACTAGAAAATTCCGGATACTGCACTTTAAGCCTTAAACCACACACATTCAAAGACGCACAGTTAATTGTTTTCTGATTATCTCGGGCATGTGTGTAATTTACTGACGTTATGCCATTAAGTGAAAGACTTTCAATAGACTTATTTTGCGCATTTGTGTGAACAGAAGAATCATCATTAGTAGACAATCGTGTAATCTGTGTACAGTTCAAAGTAGTCATTCCCTCTTCAACAGGTACTGTTCGATTTAAATAATCACCACGGAAGCACTGAGAAGTATCATAAATTGTTGTTCTCTCGAACATATTCTCAGAGCTGTCAATCATACTGTCATGCGTAAAAATGTCTGAAATAGCAAGATCATCATCGCAATTACACACAAAATTATTACATCCATTACATATAGAATTAAGTATCTCAAAAGTATTGTTCACATTAGTCGCGGAGACGGCCTCATTGCCGAATCCCTAGTTCAAACAAAAATCAGATTTATGGCCAGATTGGCCGCAAAACCAGCAAATAACTGGCTTAACATGTCTACACTCGTAAGTTCCGTGAGAAGGGTCAGAGCAGTTGAGACATCTCCGGCTTATGGCGAAAGGCTGCGGTTGTACATCTTTTCGTCCACTGCGCCCATTGAAACTCCCTAGTTCAAACAAAAATCAGATTTATGGCCAGATTGGCCGCAAAACCAGCAAATAACTGGCTTAACATGTCTACACTCGTAAGTTCCGTGAGAAGGGTCAGAGCAGTTGAGACATCTCCGGCTTATGGCGAAAGGCTGCGGTTGTACATCTTTTCGTCCACTGCGCCCATTGAAACTATTCCGCACTATTTTGGAATGTTTTGTGTCAAATACCCTGCAAAGAAAAGTTATAAATCGACAAGCGGCGTTGATCGGTGTATGAAGCTAGTTAGCCTGAACAAATGCAGCTGAGGGAAGTCGGTAAAAGTGTAAATATTTGTTGTTAAATTGTCCAGCGCTACTCTTAGTTACATATATTGTCCATACTCATTTACGGAGGCTAGCGCTCATACTAATGACAACGTTAAGACAATATATTTAACCCAGCAGGCACAGAACATTGAAAAAACATCGAATCAACGTTGGTTCAAGGAAGAGACAATGTTGTTTCAACATTGTGTGCCTTCTCGGTAAGATGTAAGTAAGTAAGTAAAGACTATATTTAACGAGGGTAACAGTATTTAGCACACACATAAGTATAAGATAATCTTCCACGAGGCCCTAAATTCTGGTCTTCAAACTGTAACTTGCAATTTCATTGTGAAAACGTGCTTCTTTGACTTAAACGTTAATATGTATTTTTAGCTTCATAAAGATTACTGCGCGTCAATGGGGCTCTACTAAAGAAACCAAAACATTTGTTTTATGAGGAAGAACAAACCCTGTCTCAGAATGGTCATAGCTTTTTAGGAGCATGAGTGTCTCCTCATGTAACTGCTTAACAGTCATCCTGACAACGTAAGTCTCAGTACTTCATTCATACTGATAACAGAAGTGTATAACCATCAGATGCATTTAATTTCATTGGTTAATTGTGATATATTCAAACCAGATGGGATGCTTTTCAAGCACGGAACCCAAAAGAGAACCAAATCTCGACTGGATAAATTTAAAGAGTAACTACACTTCAAGAACTGACTGAATCAGATCCCAAACCCTATCCCCAACATCAAAGGGAAAGATTGACAAAGACATCCCAACAAACGATAAATTACAAGTGATAAGCCGAGTCAGCAGCTTTTTCCCAAATAGATGGCAACTCAGCTATCTTTATTGAACTAAATAATTTAGACCAACAGACGGGTTACAACGGACTAAAGTCTTTTCAAGACCAAAAAGGAAAAATGTGGTACTGCCCATGCCCTTTTGTACAGACTTTCATTAAAACTCTATAATGAAAGCTAAAGTAACCTAGATTACGAGGAGGTATTGTGTACATGTTGGGACCTTCATATATGAGCCGCGACATGAGAAAACCAACAATGTGGCTGTGCGCCCAGCGCAGACTCAGATCAGCCTGGGCATCCGCCCAGTCTGATCAGAGTCTTTGCTGTCCGCATGGAAGTAGCTTAGACCCTTAGTTACCTTTTAAGCCCTTAGCGAAGAGTCTGATCGGACGGCAGTTGCCCAGGCTGATCTGAGTCTTCGCTGGGCGCATAACCACATTGTTGGTTTTCTCGTGTCGCGGCTCATATAATTCTTTCGTCATTGAAACTATCACGAGCCTGAAAGAAGCTGATCCCGCATACGTATTGACACATTATAACAACGCTTTCGCAACCAAATGGCTAAGTTTATGCACCGTCACTTAATAAAGTTTCATAATCCTCTTTTTCAAGTCCGATGAACATTGTATGTTAGGCTGAAGACAAGAATTCCTCTAGTTGCAGCTTCAGTAACCCGTATTTACCAAGGCGTCAACTTAGAACCGGATTGCTCCTTTAACATGATTGAATTACTACGCCAGATTTTCCAGCTAATAAGATTAGTTTTTCTTCACCACTCGGCTCCTGAAGAATACGAGCGGGTTCTTCAATCAAATTAATTTAATTAGGATCTCGTGTAAGGGCTGGTGTTATAATTTGTGTGTGTTTACAAGTTCGCTCAATCGAATAATCACCTAAACGCTCGCAGAATTGCGGCGCTCTTACAGACGTCTTCCCAAATCAATCAATTTTCCAGAGGAATCTGCAGAATATCTTCTCAGGCTGGTGATAGCTGGATGAATTTAGATTTTACAGCCTTTTTAACTTAGTATTTTATGTTATTTTGCGCTGAATCAGGAAGTATATGAGGTCATTATAGTGAAATAATTTAAAAGCTAGAACATAATTATAAGGCCAAGCTCAATACAAACCGACTGCTTTCCGAACTATGTGTTTGGAGCGTCTTAACTCAAATTAGCCCAGGGTATGCTCAACTGAGGTTGGTGCTTAATAGAAACTGACAATACCAAACAATATAGACCCAATCTGATTGCTCCTTAAAATGTTTTTGCTCTAGAAATTCGGCATGTATGTCATTTAGCAAAATGATATTCACTGTTAGCAACCGTTTCTAATTTGAAACAGGTACTTTTTCTACAGTGAAGCGGTCTTGGCATTGGGCATGTATTTGATCTTCCATCAAAAGAGAAGACATGCATAGTCTAATGCAGTTTAAACTAAACCTATTCATTCCTTCCTTTATTCATTCATTAGTTATCAACTGTACAACATGACAATATAAACATTATAATCGGCATAAAGCCATAAAAAAATAAGGTATCTCCCTGAAAGTTAGCAGACTTCTTATCTTTGTTGTTCTTTACAGTTTAGAATACAAAATAGACGTACATGCTGCTTAAAAAAGTGTTTTTATAAGGAAAGATCAAAGAGTAATTTTCTGCGCAATAATCAAAAAAATTAACATCGTTATTGAAAATTTACATAGTACTGAAGGTGCGTTATTGCATAATGAAGAGCGTACTAGCAATTATTTATTCCAACTCTTTCTCAAATTGTAATGTAGACCAGATGAAAACGGTAGCTTTTTCTCAAATGTTCAACCATGTACAAGGTAATGTACACTGGATGCATTTATTAAATATAGGGTAGACAAGCATACCTATGTAACACCTACAGTATAAATAATACATTACTTACATGGTCAACGGTGTGTAGATAAATTGTTCAACCTTGTTAAAATAGTCAAACCTGTCTCACCTGTGTGTTTTGACCAAAAAAAAAATGGACACAGACCGCATCTTTTTTCATCTGCTCAGCCTGATAATGTGTGAAAGAGTTTGAAAAAAAAAAATTGCCAGCTTGCTCTCCATTATGCAACAAGGAACTCTCAGCACTAAGTATATTTTCAATAACAATATCATTTTTTCAGATTATTGCGCACAAAATTACCCTTTGATCTTTCCTTATAAAAGCACTTTTTAACATTAACAAATGCTGCATTTTGGGAATCTGAATTGTCAGAAACAACATAAAGAAGGCATATGCTAAGTTTTGGAAAGATCAGTGGTATTTTAAGTGTTTTATGCAGATGTTTGTCTTTGCCCCAAATCAGTGATTATCACCACCTTAAGCAAACAATAAGCGGGGCTGACAAATACATGTACATTTATCTGAAAATACATGCAATTCAAATCACTCTTTGTACATGTAATTAGTCTTTATATTTCGCCAGCTAATGTACCCACCTCTTCTGAAGTAATGAAACGCTTGCTAATTCATTTAGCTGAAACTATGATTGGGGTAAGAAATAAATTCACTCCTGTTGTTATACGATTCGTATAAGTTTGACGCCAGTATAGATGGGTTCTGAAAAATCACCAAGCACTTCGCTCTTGAATAAAGGTAAAATCTGAAGATCTAGATCTAAGATTTCTTGTTAAATCGTAAAATTACAGAATGTCTAGTTGAAACAAATCAGTTGGTCTACAGAAGCAACTTGGTATAGACAGATAAATGAACAGAGCCTGCCTGGTGGTATTGGTCTCACAGGTATTGTGCTGTCCTAACATTTAATGTGAATGGATACACCTCTCCATGTTTTTCCACCAGATTACGAAGGGGAACATCTTTTGTGACATCATGACTGCTTTTCTAGATATTAAAACCCTTCCAAAAGGGTGTCAACGTTTCAAAGAAAGGATTTACTCCTTAGAGAGCAAATACTTCCCTTAAAGAGTTGACCCAATTGATAAAGAGTGGCAAAAGAAATGGCAGAGTTGTTCCCCTGGAAAGCACATAACTACGTTAAACGCTGTGTAGGTTTGCTTTGTTTTTTGTACCGGTGTTTGTATAACTTTGCAGCGCCCCAGCTTACTTTTTCCAACTACTTCTTTTTTATATTATTCATTTACATTTTGACAACATTCATGGGAAAGTAATAGGTAATCACTCTGAAAGAACTCAAAATAAAATGAAACAAGAAAATGAGCCGCGACACGACAAAACCAACAATGTGGTTGTGTGCCCAACGCATACTCAGATCAGCCTGGGCATCCGTCCAGTTTGATCAGGACATTTGTTAAGTGCTCAAAGCGTAGCTAAGGATTGAAGCTACCTCCATGCGGACAGCGAAGACTTTGATCAGACTGGGCGGATGCCCAGGCTGATCTGAGTCTGCGCTGGGCGCACAACCACATTGTTGGTTTTGTCGTGTCGCGGCTCAAATATATTTATAGGGATAAATGATATTGTGTTTATAGAGAACAACGTTGTTCTTACTATTATATAAATATATTTGTAGTAATACTTTAAAATAAACTCTTGGTCCCTATCAATGGTATCATAACAGAACTGGACCAGATAAAGGTACAATGATGGTTTTCCTAAAAGTGCAATGTTGCACCATAGTTGCTTTATTGAACTGTGACATAAGCAATTTTGGTCCGTTAATGCACGATGCAGTCCTTTTTCAAGTTACCAAACATTATGTTTCCTGAAAAGAAGAATATTTCATTAATAAATATCAATGACAATGATACAGATACAGTATATCATAGGAAACAAACTTAGAAAAAAGAGAAACAGTTTTAAAGTTTGACAGCGGACAGAGACATTGGCCATAGTGTGTCAGTGTGCATTATATAGTAATAGTCGTTGGTTCAATCCTGTTCTAAGTATAATCAGATTGAGCACATAAACTGATCAGTAGTATTCTTCCCATCTATAATCTTCTTTGAAATACTTTGTTATAGAAACTGAAAATAAACAAAAGCAATCCTCTAAAGCTGAGTCATCCAGTACACGTTCTTGGCTTTAGTAGAATATCTCTGTTTCTCCGTCTGACACATCTGATATTTGTCCGTGATAGTGAAATTAAAGCCATATCTTTAGTCACATACCTTGTCTTTTAATACCTCACAATCAATATATACGAGAAATTAAAAGCAACTTAGCATGGACTATTTCTACTACAGCCAAGGTGCACGCAATTCTTTAATTAGTCGCATACGCTTTGTTATCGTTTATTGCCAGCGATTGTAAATGTGTTTTAACGTTGAATCCCAGAGGACATGTGTAGGGGATTTCATGGTGGCATTAAGTAATGCGATGGCAACTTGTATTGTTTCCGGTGAAGGTGCCTATTAGTATTAATGCCCTTCCTGTTTATGATAAAACTGAACGAGCAACAGAAATTGAATTCATTTGATATCAATACATGTCTTTTACCATTCATATAATATGTACTTTAACGGCAGAGCTCTCAGTTTTGAAAAGGTACAAACTTGTATGCATACTGCTCAACTAGTTTCTGTTAGACGTTCCATATTTGCAACTTATCTTTTTGTTGTCATTCTTGTTAAATCAATTTATAGCTGATGCTTTGGTACAAGCAACATGACTACCATAGAGCACGCTTTTGATGACATTACTAACCCAAACCCTTTTGCTTCTTTATCTTTTGTGACTTAACGGTAGCAACCCAATCATCATTTGGAAATGTTATTCACGAACCGTAAATCCTCATATAGTTGCAACATACCTTTGTATCTGTTTTGCTTCAGTTAATTACTCTTGAACATTTTGGTACCCACTACCTCAGCTCCTTCTGATGCAGCTCAAACAATTTTAGGGAATTTCTATCTATGTAACCCCAACTCCTTCATGCAGAACAAACAGCTAACTTAATGGTTCGAAACATCACTGAAGCAGAGGGCGAGGTTTGAATCCAGCAAAACAAGTATAAGCCCCCCCCCCCAGTAATCCTTTGCTGACAGTACTAAGGCGGTGCTTCAGTTGTGGTTCCTCAGTATTACATGTTATTTCTGCTTGCCTATGGTCTCTAGCAGTCTGGTCACTTAAGCAGCTGCCAATTCTGCTTTCTGTTTTTGTTTTGTTTTGTAATTTAAAATAAAAATAGGTAAAATCAGATGATGATGCTATTTTTAATTAGATTAGCTGAATGACCACCTGTTTGGGAAAGAGCTGCTCGTTCGGCTTACCGTGCGTGTCTAATGTGAACTTTTGTCATTTTTGTGTGTGCTTCTTTCCCTTTTGTTTTTGAGAGTGTGATGTGGGATTTGATTGTATTAATTCCTGATCATTGCATATCTTCTTACTTGCCTGTAGAGGAGTTGGGCCTACGTAGAAGCACCCTAACTCATACCAGTGTGACATTCTATTTCAACGAACGCAATTTTGATTAAACAAAGTTAAAGACTTAATTAGTGCCATGCGAAGTCAGAGAATAAGAAAACACTAGCAGAGTAATGGTATGCCCGACCACTGATATTGGTGGTCAAGCCTCAACATGCGCCAATCGTGTGCAGCAGAGGATGTTGCCGTTTTCTATTTTGTCTGAGGTCCGACACACCGTCGTGACATTAAAAAGAGAAGCAAAGTTGACAACCGTGGTCTGGCTAGCCATCTTCCTGAAATTATTGAGGCATTTAACTCGATATCTAGAAGATCTTTTAAGTATTGGCAATCCTTATTTGGAGGCATGGTGAATCGAATTTATCCAACTGAGCTGCAATTAAGTAAAGCTAATACCTCCAAAACCGAGTCCCTATTCCTGTATTTACGTCTGTCTATTTCGAACGGATTCTTTTATTTTGCAAGCTAGTTCAAACCAAGATAATGAGTTTTTGCTTCCTGTTGTTTCACGTTTGGTGTCGTAGATGGGATGTAGACTTTTATTTAGTTCTATCAATTTCCGATCATTGCCCTTTTACAAGCTTTTTGCAAGGCTTTTTAGCATATCACCACAAACCATACACAATTCAAACAGCTTTTATTTAATTGTGTTGTATTTTTGTCGTCGATGTTGTTTTCTTTTCAAGGTGTATCTTTAGTAAATCTTTTGTTTTCATTATATTTATCCTCTTTTAATCATCAAAAGATTCAGTCGGAACAACATAGGAACAGTACACATTTAGTTTCGATAAAGCAAGTGAGCCGCGACACGACAAAACCAACAATGTGGTTGTGCGCCCAGCGCAGACTCAGATCACCCTGGGCATCCGCCCAGTTCGACCAGACTCTTCGTTAAGTGGTCAAAGGGTAGCTAATGGTCTAAGCTACCTCCATGCGGACAGCGAAGACTCTGATCAGACTGGGCGGATGCCCAGGCTGATCTGAGGCTGCGCTGGGCGCACAACCACATTGTTGGTTTTGTCGTGTCGCGGCTCAAGTGTTGGGTATTCACTTGAGAAGTTTATATTCATCACTTCTTGATATGACTTCCGAATTCGGTTCTTTTATGAAATAGTTAAATTTTAAAGCACCAGAGTCGAAACAGTGGAATTTGCGAACAGCGTAGATCCAGTTGAGGCGGTTCATAATGAGCCTGTTGAACTCTCAAAATCAGAATTTGGGTAAAAGTTTCTTTTTTTATTATGCAGATGTCAATTTTTGAAAGGTAACAGAAGATGAGATAGACAGAAGAAGATGTGGGAAATACTAAATAAAAGCATCGCTAATGATTTATTGTCTACTTTGGGGTGCTTTTTGGGTTTGAAAAACGCAAAAACTGCATTTTATCCCCAATTCTTATAGAAATGCTTAATAACTTTTAAGTAGCTAATTAGATACATTTGCATTACTAAAGGAGTGAATTTCGTCACTCGTCTCAGTTAGACTGACATACAGAAGAGCTAGCAAGCGTCTCATCACTTCAGAAGTGGTGCCAAGGGAAATCAAGCTACGAGCTTCAGTAAAATATACAAGGCTATGCTGTTAATGGGATAGATTGCATCCTTTTATAAAACCCATAAAGTGCCAGAAACGAAAATATTTGAATTTGCAAACAGTGTGGAATCAGACGGAACGGCTCATCACGAGTCGTTTCATCTTGGTATACACTGATTATCCTGTAGTGTTTGAATTCTTAATATGAGATAGTTTGGTTAAATATGACTTATGAGGCTTTGATACAAACCATACTGCCTACTCTTAGTGCAGGATGCCTAGGTAGAAGGAATAATACAAGGGGCATTTAAGAAATAATGTAAATGATCCCTGGGTAGCCTATTGGCTGATATTTAGCAGTGGTTTTATATATCATTGGAAAGGTAAATTCAAGTGCTCTAGAATGGTATGCATAAAAAGAATTTCTAAGCCAATCATGCATGACAGCGCGTGCTTATACGTCATAAGGGTGTGGATACTGTAACTGTACATTTTCATCGAAAGTCTCTTGTGTTCTATTGCTGTTTGCTCAATGAGAAAATGATATATTTTAATCAAGAAACACGTAATACTATTCTTTACATGTAAAATTAGAAAGTTATACAAAAATCGTTTCCAGATTCTACACCAGTAATATAATAAACGAGATTTTTTCTCTGCTATGTCGTTACAAATGCAAAGTTATTATAAATGAATTATACCAATAAATTGTGATTTTCGACTTATTCACATCCAATGTCAATAAAAGACAGACATTTAATGACTGAAATGATTAGGCCAGTATATTTTGTTACGACTGGCATCAAATCACTGATGAAACTGGATGATACGTGTGCAAACTCCACACCGGAAGTTGCAAAGTAGCATCAATTCACGTAAAATACAAAACAATAGAATGAAATTATCTTCTAATAAAAAGACACAGGCTTAATATATTTAACTTTGTTTAATGTCAAAAATTAGAAGGACATATTGAAAGCATAATTTATACACAAAGACTTGAAAAACTTGTTATATTATATGACATACTGGCATTGAAATATGTGCGTGGGTAGGGAAACTTATCGTGAAAAATCAGGTAAGCCACTGACAAAAACGCATAAGGTGCCGTAAAAAATTATTTATAACAGAAAAAGAGCATGACGAATTAAATTTTATTTATTTTCTGTTTCATATCTGTCACCAAACATTCACTTTCACTTAAACTGACCTCAAAACCGAAGTTTAAACAATTTATTATACATTTCAATTAAGCACAGGAAGTGACGTCAACAGAAATGTGCATTGTTCCATGATTATCCTATTTTGCAGGGCAAATCTTATGTTTTAGCAGAGCTGATACAATGTTTTTCATTCTGGAATAATTTCAGTATTACAGATAATATAGGTATCAATCCAGAGCTGTTTGTATGCAGAGTTAAGAAAATATGAATTTGTCTTCACATAAATATTTCTTCCGTTTCTACTCAGTATCTTTACCCTTACAACAATTGTCAAGGCATATTTTGAAGAAAATACCAGTGACTCAATTTGTTTGAGTGAAGGCCATTGGGAGATATGTAAACCTAAAAGTTAATATATAAAATTAAAAAATCGGTTAACATTCCAAGGAATGGCAGACTCATTTACACTATTTCTGAAATGCCCCTCGTAAGTAGGTCATTCATTTATTTCGGTTTAGTGAGAAAAATGAACTGAACAGGCCGAATTGAAATCAAAACCCTGCAAATAGACTAAATACCCGATTCTTTCTGGCCGTTTTTATTTATTGTGATACTCACTAATCTTTGGTTTATTTGATAAAACTATTTTTTCCGAATGTAACGTCTGAACTATAATCGCCCTATCCCAGTTAACCCTAACCAAAAAAAAGCCAGTATAGTAGATGTAAATTCTTTGTCTTAGTCGATGTTTTACATGTAATTAAATTAAATTTGCTCTATTCTTGTCTGTAATACCTTCATTCCCTCTTTTAGTTATTGTTTATTATTGATAGCTTTAAATGCAATCCAATGCTAAATCCCAGAAGACTCGTGTATTTCATATTCTAATGGCATGAAGTGGTAGTGTAGATTGTTTCCGGTGAAATGATATGCACATGCAATAAAAAATAACTACGGTTGAAAAAGCAACAAGAAATAGATGATCCGCGACACGAGAAAACTAACAAAATGGTTGTGCGCCCAGTGCAGACTCAGATCAGCCTGGGCATCCGCCCAGTCTGAACAGAGTCTTCTCTCTCTGCATGGAGGTAGCCCACACCCTTAGCCACTCTGTAAGCGCTTAGCCAAGAGTCTGATCTGACTGGGCGGATGCCTAGACTGATCAGAGTCTGGGCTAAGCGCACAACCACTTTGTTGGTTTTCTCGTCTCGTGGCTCAAATAGATTACCTTTCAATATGCCTTGTCAGGAAAATCAAAACCTCAAATTAGTCAGCCTTCTAGAAATTGAACCTTTGTCAGATTTCATGCGAACCGAACAACCAACTAAATGTTTTGTACCACTTCAGAAACTGAGGGTGAGGTTGGGCCTGTAAAATCGATTTAAGCCCCCCAGTAATTCATTACTGACCGTTCCAAGGCGGTAGTTCTGTTGTGGTTCTTTGTTGCCTGTTTTTGGTGTCAGAGTTTCTGTGATGTTTTACCTTATGTATGTTATTATTATTTTTGGTTCGGTTTGGGTTGCTGAGTGGCCACCTTTTGGGAACAAGCTGCTCACTCGGTTGGCCATATGTTCTCTGTATCTTGATTATTTGTAATCTTAGTTGTTTCCAACTATGGTTTGAGGGCTGGATTTGGATTTTGATTGTTTCAGTTCCTGGTCTTTGCATACTTTTTACTTTCATAAGACATATTCAAACAAATATGCGGAAATTTGAAAAAAACAGCTTATATATGTACATATTTAGAAAAACTGCAACTGAAAATTTAAATTCATACTAGATTCAGTGCTTTAGTCAAAAATAGATAAAATTTTAAGACTGTAACTAATACATGTTCCAAAAACGAACAAATAAATCATGAATAATTTGCAGCTAATATTTGGTCGAAGATATCATCAGTTAGTGCATCTTTATGTTTTGAGCCATTTTTATAAAGGTAACAACTTTTATGACTTCCTGTTTGCTTCTCTGGACGACAAAGCCCTTAAACATGGGGCATGCCCTTAAATGCTCTCCTTTCAGAGTTGACCCCATTTAGAAGGGAGCCAAAGTCTGCAGATAACAAGAGTTGCTTAGCCTAAAACAGTACCCATTCATCTTTGATCGATATATCAGCACTGGTCTGAATCATTTGTGATTCTCATAGTGTTTCCTTGCACTGATAAGGATACGAACCTTTTTGCAATACAAAATGGTCTCATTTTGGCGAGAGTTTACATTTTTTATGATCGCAAAAGTTAAACACTCACGAATATATATGTATTATGATTTTCAGTGCAGTTCCAAGATGGTCTTATTTTGGCGAGAATTTACATTTTTTATGATCGCGAAAGTTAAACACTCACAAATATATATGTATAACGATTTTCAGTATAAAACAATTGCACGCTATCTTTTAATTAGTCTCCTTCTCCTTTGTTATCATTTATCGCCAGTGTTTGTAAATGTGTTTTAATGCTGATTCCCCGAGGACTCGTGTAAGGGATTTCCTGATGACATTAAATGATAGCGCAGGAGCGTGTATTGTTTCCGGTGAAAGGATATGCCTGTTAATGCTTCTCCTAAGGTGTAATAAAAAGGATATTGAGCGAGCGACAGGAAGCAAATTACCTTTATTTAATACCGATACGTTTGTTGTTAATATAAAAAGGCAAAATTCCCAGAATAATACAACATACAAATTAAGTGCATATCTTTTTATGGAATTGTTTTCTTGTTTTTCCAATGTGTTTTAATTTCAAATAGGAAGAAGCGTTAATTAAACCAAAGATGCACCCTGAATTAATTTTGTATTCAAATGTAAACAAGCTGCTATATAGTAAAGCGGCTTTTCTGTATTAAGCATTGAGGTGAATATGTACATTTTTAAGGAAAACGACTTCATATTTAAATAGTAAACCCCTTTTCGGAAGGGCTTCTGAGAAGCCCTTCCAAAAAGAGCTTAACTCAAAAATGTTCTTCGTCCTGGAAAGGAAACAGAAAATCAAGAAAGCTTTCCCCTGTGTTGAGATGACGGGAAAAACATGATGGTGTGCCTATTCTCCTGTCATTTCAGTTGAAGCAGATTGGAGACGTATTT
This sequence comes from Ctena decussata, assembly GCA_963989385.1. NCBI lineage: Eukaryota > Metazoa > Mollusca > Bivalvia > Lucinida > Lucinidae > Ctena > Ctena decussata. The sequence goes on from OZ022498.1 coordinate 14,124,479, forward strand.
AGATGCCAAGGCAAAGCCAATAACACAAAACACATTCCATCCAAGACATCGCGACAAGCAGTACAGTGAAACACAAACGACAAAAAGGAACGGCACATACAATAACAGACACTCTCAAAACGACCTGAAACAAAACAACAGTCCTAGAACGGGGAGTACGAGGGTCATTTCAGAAATAGTGTAAATAAGTCGGCCATTCCTAGGAATGTTGACCAATTTTTGAAATTTATGTCTTAACTTTTAGGTTTCCATATCTCCCAATGGAATTCACTCAAAACATTTGAGGCACTGGTATTTTCTTCAAAATATGCCTTGACAACTGTTGTAAGGGTAGGGACACTGAGTAGAAACAGACGGAATATTTACAAAAAGATAAATTCATATTTTTTTATCTCTTGATACATGCAGCTCTGGATTGATACCTATAGTACCTGTTATACTGAAAATATTTCAGTATGAAAAACATTGTATCAGCCTTGCTAACACACAAGATTTACTTTGCAAGATATGCTAATCATGGAACAATGCGCATTTCTGATGACGTCACTTCCTGCGCTAAATTGAAATGTATAGTGAGTTCTTTAAACTTCGATTTTGAGGTCAAATTAAGTGAAAGTGAATGTTTGGTGACAGATGTGAAACAAAAAATAAATATGATTTAATTCGTCATGCTTAATTTCTGTTATAAATAATCTTTTATTGCACCTTATGCTCTTTTGTCAGTGGCCTACCTGATTTTTTATGATAAGTTTCCCCACCCACCAACATATTTCAATGTCAGTATATCATATTAAATAACAAATCTCTCAAGTCTTTATATATGAATTTTTCTATCAATATGTCCCTCTAATTTTTTACATTAAACAAAGTTAAATATATTGAGCCTGTGTCTTTTTATTAGAAAATAATTTCACTTTATTGTTTTGTATTTTACATGAATTGCTGCTACCTCGCAACTTCCGGCGTGGGGTTTGCACACGTTTCATCCAGTTTCATCAGTGATTTGATGCCAGTCGTAACAAACTATACTGACCTAATCATTTCAGTAATTAAATGTCTGTCATTTGTTGAAATTGGACGTGATTGAGTCAAAAATCACAATTTTATTGATAAAATGCATTTATGATAACTTTGCATTTATAACCATCTCGCAGACAAAAAATCTCGTTTATCATGTTCACTGTGTCCATTCGTGTACGCCTGTAAATGCGAGTTGGAGCAGTGTACGCCGAGTTAGAACACTTTCAGAGAATGCTCGCGGACGAGAGGTAAGTGTTTGTCATGTGTTTTAACAGCTAACTAAGGTTTATGTCCCTCTCTTCTTGACAGTTTTCGTCTTAGACATCATCTACAGACGCAGGTAAAGTTTCAAAGCACCCCGTCTTGTAATAACACAAGAAACGTCGCAAATCCCTGCAGAACATGTCAAAATATTTACTACTGGTCTTAATTTGTATTAAATATACGCAAACACTGTCTTCATTTACCAAAATTATAAAATGTAACAAGAAATGATCCAGTTGTGACCATCAGAGCGAAGTCACAAAATGCAGATCGTAAAACTGAGAGAGCTGCTTGTATTTGATTGCACCAGGGGTGTTGCCAAAGTGCACGCCGAGTTGCAGGACCTGTGCACGCCGAGTTTAATCATTATTGACATAAGAATGTACTGCGAGTTGGAGTACATAAACGCCAAGCTCAAAGACTAGTGACCAAACATGTACCATGCGCTGTATTTATGAGCCTTATTTGATACAGACCTGACATAAATAACAAATTTTGTACATGTTGAAAGGAAATCGTCAATCTGAACGCTCTTCCACTGATAGTCAGAGAGTCAGAGTCAATAATGAAAGTAAAAAGTATGCAAAGACCAGGAACTGAAACAATCAAAATCCAAATCCAGCCCTCAAACCATAGTTGGAAACAACTAAGATTACAAATAATCAAGATACAGAGAACATATGGCCAACCGAGTGAGCAGCTTGTTCCCAAAAGGTGGCCACTCAGCAACCCAAACCGAACCAAAAATAATAATAACATACATAAGGTAAAACAGGCAACAAAGAACCACAACAGAACTACCGCCTTGGAACGGTCAGTAATGAATTACTGGGGGGGCTTAAATCGATTTACAGGCCCAACCTCACCCTCAAGCTACATTTTGCGTTTAAGTACAGTGATAATACGAATAAATAAATAAACTGTTCCTGAAGAAAATTTCGAAGCATCCTAGCTAAAACAAGCAAGCACCAACCATTAACGCTGACTGAGCTGCGAGTAAAAAGGTTGCGTATCACATAGTGCAAAAGCAGTCTGCCCATGGTTATAAGCTTTATACCCATAACCACACGCACAGGCTGATAAGTATGTTATAATCTGCAGTCCCTTTTGACACAACTCATTTGGTATAACACCTAAGCACCCCCACCCCGCCGCCCAACCATGTGGAGGGCCTTGTCTAGTGGATAATATTCGCCTTTCACGCAAAGTGTCGAAGGTTCGACTCCCACGGACGGCACATGTCCGATCCATTTTTCCAATAGACCAGAAAATACACAGTTCTGAGCTGAAATAAGTGGCATTTGAGTGGCAGCTGGTGCTTACAGCGTCATTGAACGACGGAGATGCGTCCGCCTTATAAAACCGACAAAACTGTAAATGTGCACGCAAAACAGCAACACACACTGAGTCAATGTGGCTGATATGGTTTTGTTACCAGGCACTGTGGTCTGCTTAAAACAAGAAAGAATGGGCAAACAACAAACAGGTGATCACTCCTTCAAGCCCAGTAATAAGCACAAAAGTTAAGCGGATGTAGTCGCTACTTTAAGGGTTTTGCCTTTCTGCGCATGTATATTCGGATACAATGTTAATACCCCTGCACATGCCTACAACATAATTCTATCTGCGAGACCGTCTCCCAGTTAACATATTGGTTTAAACAATATTTTATTCAAATAAGTTGCTATACAATTATACATAATATTATATGGTACAGGATCTGATAGAAAGCTGAAGATTATTTAAATCATCTCCTGAAACAATATGAATACAGCAACATACGTGAATGGTGGAAAGAAAACAAGTAAATCAGGTGAAATGAATGAAAACAAAAAAATGATTAAAACAGAGAATACTACATAGCTAAACACATATCCGTAGCCAGCAAATACTCTTCGCAGGCTTTTGTGCCCCGAAGCTCCATGCGGACCAGGTGCCCAGGGACTGTGTGGGAGAACCTATGTACAGACAAGCCTTTCGCAGACACCTGTCCCCGCGGAGCTTCGGCAGGCACATGCATACGAGTAGCATTTGCCAGGCTAGCATAAAGAGATACAAGTGTCTACCGTGAGATACAAATGTCTACCGTACGTCTGCACAGTTAACATATTTATCTCCTGTGCAGACGTACGGACAATTATATTCTATGAAAATATGCGGAGAGACGAAAATTGGAACGGACACGAAAATAACAGAAAAAGGGCTGCTTTTGAAGAATTGAGGGATCAGAGTGGCCCGACCAGGAGTAAAGAAAAGTAAATGTGGAACTATTCGTGTATCCACCCATCTGATTTAGAGAAGCGCCTGCCAATGAAGAGCGAATGAGAGAGATTTCATGAAAAGCTATTTCAGTCAGAAAAGAGTCTTGCAAAAGAGTCAATAAATCATTGTCCTTTTCCTAAGCAGAAAAATAACTTTCATTTTCTTTAGAAAATGATACTTTGCTTGGGTGAATGAATTCACTTTCAGAGGAAGCAACTATGTCATTTTCATTCTTTCCGCCCTTCTAAATTCTTGAAGATGTGCCCCCTTGTACAATGATAAAAACAATCGCCTTAAGGTGCCCTTTCATGGGAAGCAACTCTGCCTCCCTTTTCGACATGGGTCAACATTTTAAAGAAAAAATTTGCTCCGTTTTTAGCATTTTATTTCCTTTAAGAATAGAGCACCTTTTAGAAATGCTTCCTTATCTGGGAAACACAAACAGAAAGTCGCGAAAGTAACTTCTCTATATTAAAGTGACGGAAAAACAGTGTAACCAGACTCCTTAATGTCCAGTTACATGAAGCTATTGACATACGCGCAGCAGCAAGATAATCAGAATCATTACGATGCATTTCAAATACAGTTTGTATATAAAGGGAGCAGACTCTGAACGTACTACATGGATGCACAAGTTGCGCTATGTCTGCGCTGTTTGTTCATACTGTAATATGGCACATGTATAGATTTCCATGCCTCTATATACGGACACAGATGGATTGATGGTATGATGACTTACGACCCTACGTCATTTTTAACAGTAATTGTCATATCAGGACCATGGGATGATGATAATGATGAAAGGCTGTGTAAAATTGAACCTTCATCGAACCGGGAAGGTCTAGCTTAGCAGGCCAGCGCATAACATTCTAAGCTACCAGGGTTTCTACGGACACACCGTTCTGCATAAAACGGGCGGAGGAGTAAAATATAAGTAAGAGTATTGTGTGTAAACAGTTATCTGGAAGACAAACAAAATGTGGATTCTTAATTATTTACAATATTTTCAATCATTCTTTCGAATTTACTAATAGAATGATTTTTCATACATGTAATCAGACAGCCAACAACAACAAACTGACTTTGGTATTTTAAACACTATCAGTACAAAGCAATGTCAATAAATGCTCAGCTAGACAGTTGCAACTAAATTCAGTGGCATTTTTTAAAACAAAAACACACAGAGCAGTACTTTACTCCAACTAGGCGTACACCTTTTTTGACAAAAAAGCTTAAACTCGGCGTACATGGGTTCTCCAACTCGCCGTATTTTCGTTAATTATGTATTTGCAACTCGGCGTGCCTACAAATGATTTCTATATTCAAAGCGGACAGGTTTTGACAAATTCATGTATTACAATAGCTTCAATAAATATCTGCCTTACTAGCAAGGGCCCTATCAATCAAAAGATACATGTATTTGTTAAGAAATACTGAATTCTTTTTTCAGTAAAGGCACTCTCACTTGAAAGGATGTACTGATTTGGCTAAATATTCTGTAAATCGAACATTGCATTTACGTGAAACTATATCCGTCTGAAAGGTTATTCAGTTACAGATACACTCATAATAGTTTATTACATTTAGATGATGAAAAGCCCTGATAAATTAACTTAAGAGCCACGAAGACATTTCCGAGACTTGTTTTCTTCTAACTCGGCGTACACTGCTCCAACTCGCATTTATAGGCGTACACGAATGGACACAGTGATGTTACTTGTGTAGAAAGTGGTAACAATTTCTGTATATCTTTCTTATTTTACATTTTAAGGACAGTTTTACGTGTTTCTTCTTTAAAATATATCATTTTCTCATTGAGCAAACACCAATAGAACACAAGAGACTTTCACTGAAAATGTATAGTTTCCAGTATCCACACCCTTATGACGTATAAGCACGTGCTGTCATGCATGGGTGACTTAAAAATTCTTTTAACTCATACCATTCTAAAGCACTTGAATCTGGCTTTCCAATGATATATAACATTAACTGCCAAATATCAGCCAATAGGCTGCCCTGAGGTCATTTACATTATTTCTGAAATGCCCCTCGTAGTTAGCCAAATGTGTCCATTTCAGCTTTGTATCAAACTAAATTTCTGTCAACGATAAATTTATCATATCTTCAGTTTCAATTCTTAAAATCAATGCTCGTGATATTAAAAAGCTATCTATCGAGAAATTTTCTCCTACAACCCAGTTACACGCAACATTTTAATTAGCAATATTTTGCTTTTGTAAGCTTCAATTGTTGTTATTTATCCGTGTCATTTAAGGATATTTATCTCTACTATATATATATATAGAACACACAGTATGACCCTGTTACGGCATTACCTTTCTGAAACAGGGAATTCCCTTCGATCCCTCAAATAACAGTTTCACCAGACTGTTGCATTATACATTGTAGGATTATGGCAGTCAGAACAGGCCACTCGAGGTCTAGTGTATGTCACTAACTTTAAGTAGGGGTTGAACTCATCTAACTTTGCTTTTCCTTTCATCTTCATTATATCCAGAGTATCTCAGGATAAAGTTGTCAATAGTAATGGTTATTTATTGTTAAATTTTTGTAAACAGTCTTCACTTAGAATCTTGAACGGTAGGTTTGGAAACGACAAATCTGTTGGTCGCTTTACCTTCAGTGGGCATAATGGTCAAAGCGTCGTAGATTATATCTTGGTATCGAAGGAGTTGCTTGACACCGTTTCTTCATTTTCGGTTGCAGACCCTAATATATTGTCGGATCACTGTGCCTTAACCTGCTCTTTGTTGGCGTGTATCAACAAAAGTCAACATGAAGACGGCAATGATCATTGTGAAAAGATTACATATAAATATAAATGGAACGATGCAGAGGCTGACACTTTCAAAGGATTGCTTTCATCCGATGATACAATTCATACGTTTAATTCAATTCAGTCTTCTTTTTTATCACCACATAATAATAATGATTTTATTGATACCGGCATAAGCAAATTTGTCGAAACTCTAGAGTACTGTGCGTCTCCATTTCACAAGCGTATTTTCCACACTAATGGCGAGACCGACTACAGCGTTAAAAATCATCCTTGGTATACTGATATATGTAAATATAAAAAGGACATATTCTATGAATGCTTAAACGTTTTTCGAAATGATAAAACGGAATCAAATCGATTAGCGTTTGTGAATGCTCGTTCTGATTTTAAATCAACTTTACGAAGGTCTAGGTATGAATATAATCAACAGCAAACACATAACCTGATTACGCTCAAATATAAAAATGCAAAAGCTTATTGGAATCTTCTTAAAAGTGCGTATTCGGAAACTAACCCGCAAATGAATCTTTCAGATTTCGCAAGATATTTTAAAGCTGTAAATAATCCGGATGACCCCTTTTATTCGATAGATGAAGATTCAGAATTTCTACTTAATCGTTATCTTAACGGAGAAATCCAAGTCATGTTCGATGAACTTAATGTAGCTTTAACATGTGGTGAAATAAGGTTAGCAATTAGTCAGTTAAAAACTTGTAAATCTGGTGGCCCAGACAGACTCATTAATGAATTTTTTATTAACGGTAAGGATATTTTAACACCATATCTACACACAATATTTAATGTTATTTTTGATCACGGCTATTTTCCCGATTCTTGGTCTTTGGGTGAAATTATCCCTATTCATAAAAAAGGTAATAAAGTTAATGTGGAAAATTACAGGGGTATAACACTCCTAAGTGTTTTTGGTAAACTTTTTACACGCATTTTGAATAACAGACTTACAGAATGGGCTGAAAATTATGGCGTATATATTGAGGCACAAGCGGGATTTAGACAAAATATGAGCACTATAGATAACGTTTTTATATTAAACAATCTAATTTCACATTCTCTAAATTCTAATAAGAAGCTTTATTGCAGCTTTATTGATTTTTCCAAAGCATTTGATTATGTTGTGAGAGACATTCTATGGCAAAAGTTGCTTAAATTTGGAGTAAGAGGTAAGATTTTGGATATACTGATATCAATATATAAAAATGTGAAATCAAAAGTTAAATATAACAATTATTTGAGTGAAGAATTTACATGTCAAACTGGAGTAAGACAAGGGGAATCATTATCGCCATTTCTTTTCGCTATCTACGTAAATGACATTGAAGAAGAGTTTATTATCAAGGGTGCAAGTGGTATTGAAGTTGGTCATCTAAAATTATTTCTGCTTTTATATGCAGACGATATCGTTATATTTTCAGACACACCAGAAGGTTTACAGAAAAGTTTAGATATACTCTTTGATTACTGTAATAAATGGAAGCTTACTGTGAATATAGATAAGTCAAAAGTTATGGTTTTTAGAAAAGGCGGGAGAATAAGAAGTGATCTATCTTTTAAATATGGAGATACAGGGATGGAAATTGTGTCAAAATATACGTATTTAGGAATTGTCTTTACTTCTGGTGGATCGTATAATGTTGCCCAAAAAACGTTATCAGATCAAGCTCTAAAAGCGATTTTCATATTGAATAAATACCTCACAAAATTTGTTAATGTGTGTCCTAGTCACGTCTTAGAATTATTTGATAAATTAATAAGCCCAATTTTATGCTATGGCTCTGAAGTCTGGGGGTTCAATAAGGGAAAAGACATTGAAAAAGTTCATCTTCAATTCTGTAAAAGACTTTTAGCAGTAAAACATTGTACGCAGAACGATTTTATTTATGGCGAATTGGGGAGAACGTCTTTTCAAAATAAACATTATCTCAATACGATTAAATATTGGCTAAAAGTAACCCAAACTAGTACTGTTAAGTACACACGAATTGCATATGATTGTTTATTTTCCGATATAGAAAAGTATCCTAATAAAATTAACTGGGCATCACAGGTTAGGAATCTTTTATGTGAGCTAGGCTTTAACGAAGTATGGTTAAATCAGTCTGTTTCTAATCCTAAAATATTCTTATCCTTAGTAAAACAACGTTTGAATGATACCTTTATACAAAACTGGAATTCTCGCCTAAATGATTCAAGCAGGGCTTTATTTTATAGGAATTTTAATATTTTCGGTTTTAAACCATATCTTGACATTGTCAAATTCGAACAAATTAGACATGCATTAACTAGGCTAAGAACTTCCTCTCATAGACTTGAAATTGAAGTCGGTAGATGGGCTAAACCTGATAGTGTTCCTATACACCAACGTCTATGTCTAACATGTAATCTAATTGAGGATGAATTCCATTTTGTATTACAATGTAGAAGATATATTGTTTTAAGGCGACTTTATATCAGTAGTTATTTTTATAGCAGACCTAACATGTTTAAATTTATTGAACTCACGACCTCAACTAATGAAAAAACAATTAAGAATTTAGCATTATATGTTCTGAAAGCTTTTACAGAAAGAAGAAATTATGTATTTCAGTAATTCGATAAACATATCACGTGGCGCGCGGTGTTGAATCGACGTTGAGTCGACGTTGGTTCAACGTCAAAACGTTGAGTCAGCGTTGATTCAATGTTGATTCGACGTTGTGTGCCGGCTGGGAAGAAATTAAAATTAAGCGAGATGAGTAAAATGACGTTATATTATTATGCTGATTTTTCTACTACACATTGTCAAGTTTAGTATGGCAAACTCAAAAAGCCTTGATTCAGCACTGATTCAACGTCGACCCAACTTCATGCCGTTGAGTGGACGTTGATTTTGAGTTGATTTGACGCTGGTTGCTCGGTAGTTATTGTTTTCATATTGAAAAATGACACGTGATAGTTTATGTTATGATAGTTTAAACAAATTACTTCCATTACGTTTGTCTTTAAGAAAAAGTAACCTGCTACCTTCTCCCTACATTATCAGTTTTGTCTTAATATTTGTATACTTTGGCAGTTACATGTACGACCGCATTTTCTCACATGCCATCGTAATTAAATACGTATCTCACCCATTACATTCGAATAAGCGCGGATCCAGTACTGGCGTCAGTGATTTTTAGGGGCGGTCTTTTATGCGCACTATGCCAGTTCCAACATTGAACTGTCATGGAACGTATAGGAGACGTTGTAGAGCGGTCCGGCGTGACTCGCATTATGACTTGTATTGTGGAACTGCTCTTGTTCGAGTGGATGGGTGCAGCTGCTTTGTTTTTAGTCCTCGAGAACTTTACAGAATTTGAACACCTTACTACAGAACCACTATGTATACTAAGTTATATGTTTATAATTGAATTATTTGTTCGCCATGTATGTCACAATTTTTGTAATGTTGTATGTAACCTATATGCTCATGGGCCTGAAGGCCTTATGCTAATAAAATTATCTATCTATCATCTTATCAGTTTGATAGGGGATGAACAATATAAGGTACATGCAAATTACTATGTTGAGACTGGTATATTTTGACGTATAATGAATATGAAGATAATCATAATCAGAACAGCCCAAGTCACAAGCGTATAGATTAAGATACTCGTGAAGGTAACAATCACAAGATACAACCCCTTCATGACACAGAAGAAGAACAATGAAACAACAAAGGTTTGTAAACGTGGATGGGTATTCTGTCAAAGGAAGAAACTGTCATTTTCATTTTTAAGTCCCTCCTGATAGGGATCAACTCTTAGAGAAAAGAATTTAGGAGCATTTTTTTTTTGTTTAAGAGTAGATCCCAATTTGAAGAGACACGTCGTCCAAAAAGCATTATTTAAAGGAAGTCACAAAAGACGTTTCCCTTTGTAAGAAAAATAGCAGAAACCATGGTGTTCCGATTTCCATTAACAACCTCGGTGTGACAAATAGGAACTTCTAGTTGCATCTTTAGTGTATTTTGTTTGCTTTCAAAGTTTGCTTTTCTGTTAGTCTCAGACAATACTGTAGTCTATATATAGGCTACTTTAGTGACCACCAGTGAGGCAAAGAGGTGTCCTCTTAGCTTTGTTTTGTCTAGCATTTAGTGCTTCCACGTGTTAATCCTTTTCTTTCTCATTTGGTGCTGTTGGTTGGATGTTGAATTTTAAATTTGATTGTCGTTTTATATGTACTTTGCAATCGGAGAGTCACAAGGAATCTGTCAGTATAATTGTAAAGGACCTGGTAGGATAAGGGCCATTTTTGGCCCCCATTCAAATTCTCTTAAAATTGCATGGTTTCTATTGCTTATCATTTGTGCATAAGGGAACAAACAGAAATAGTATGTTTTACCTTTGTTAACTCTCAGGATAGCATGATTTCTGACATGCCTACGTTGGTTCAATAATATGAAGGGAAATTGCAAGAAAAACTGACTTTAATAATTTTTCCTTAAAAGAAATAAGTCATTTACAATAGCTTTTGAAAGCTTTTGATAGGCTTTTGATGAGATGCTTATACGTTGGGTACCACGGCTAACTACCTGTGCATTGCACAAGGCCTGTCAAGGTATCCCGCCCACTCAAGTTTGCAAGTCCAGAGACGCTAACCAAAAAATTCATACAGATTGAAACGAAATTAGTACCAAATTATTCCTTGTGCTCTAACTAAGAAAATGAATACCCACAACATATGTTTATTTTGTCTATGAGCGGAGTTATGGGCGTTTTTGTGTAGAGAAAACAGGGAAAATGTTCCAAACGCTGCCAGTTTGATAACAAAAAAATTAAAAATAGACATAGAGCCCGGTCTCCAGCACATTAACTATTTTCATGGCATGCAAATATATCAAAATCATGTCTGCATATAAAATATAAAATGTGCTGGAGGCCGGACTCATATGTTTGAAAGCCTCAAAGGCTACCGAATTCGTCATTTTTGTCAGAATCCGCCGGGGGTATGTTCAAGATTAAAAATACAATTCTAACACTGGTTGCCTATACAGCCGATGCTAAAATCTAGTGATATATTGCCTAACAAATCACTGAGCGGATTAGCATGACGTTATTTAGCGCCGTTAGGACGTCATTTTTATTCGTTTGGTGACGTCAATTTTCATTTCCGTGAGGATAGACGGTGTAACGTCCTTTTGTCGCATCAAAAACGTACGAAATACATGTGAACGCCTCTGTTACAGTCAAAGCTGTTGGCGGGATTTCTTCATGTTATCATGGCGGAAAACTGTAAAAATCTGACGGAAACATTTGCGTTTTCATCGTTTCTGGCGTGTTAGAATCGAAATAGATTCTTGCTAACAAGTGATTTGTTGCCCAATATATCACTAGCTGTCGGTCAGTCGTCAGTGACTATATCACTCGCGCTTCGCGCTCGTGACATAGCACTTTACGACTGACCTCCAACCAGTGATATATTGGGCAACAAATCACTGTAAGCAAGAATCTTTTTCTTAAATACTTTATGCAAGAGTGGTTGATTTTGTATTTTAAAAAAATATTTTGCTGTAATATTTTAGGTTAGAACTTTCCTATGAATGAATTTTAGTTATCGAAATAGAACTTTTGAAAAATGAGTTTTCTGGTGGGGGGGGGGGGAATATGGGCCTTATCATACCAGGTCTTTTAAAAAAAATATTGGAACACCTTAAATAATTACAGTAACTATAAGAACAGTACGAAACGTGGAACAGATTGCAGGTATTGCGTCTGACATTTTAGGCCCTGACAATTAGCGGTTCAAATTTGAACAAGTATAATGTCAACAACTTCAAAAAAAATAAAACACAAGTGCTAAGACTTGCCAAGATAACTAAACCAATATATAAATTGATAAACCCGTGTTTATATTGTCTGAAAACATCATTCACGCCAAGGCATCAACATTGCTACAGCGATTTTAAACGCCTGTGTAGCCACTGGGTATATAAAAACTTTGTGTGTGTGTGTGTGTGTGTGTGTGTGTGTGTGTGTGTGTGTGTGTGTGTGTTTTGGATACAAGTAATTGGAACCAGTGGAAGCTTTCCGTGAATGTTTAATTTAAACTTAGTAGCAGCAACTACATGCGCGTGTTGTATCTTTTTGGAGAAAGCATTTAAACTAAGTACATTTCTGTATTTTTATTGTGAAATGCTTTTCAGTTGAAACAAGTACATCAAACAGATTTGCTTCAATGCAGTAACAATTCATCGCTCGTCTCAGTAAGAATGACATTTAAACGAGCTAGCAAGCGTCTCATCGCTCCAGAAGCGGTGTCTAGGGAAATCAAGCAATGGACTTCAATGAAACGTACTGCGCTCTTAGCGGGATAAATTTTATTCATTTGATTAAAGAGGGAGTAAAAACGATAAAGCTCATGATATTATCATTATTGTTAGGTCCTGAGGCTGTTGGATTTGAAACGTCTTCTTTGAAAATTTCAAACCAGGAAACAGAGTGGAATGCAGGACACAGAGAAATTATAACAGTCAGGCTAGTAGCAACGACTCAGATTAGCAGACAGTATGTACGTATGTTTCTACGGCTTTCCGGACTGGTTGCACGAATGCAGCAAAAATATAAACTGGACGATGTCAATGCAGCGCATTATATGAACATAGAGTTGAATGTTATTTTCTGCCTGGTGACGATACTCTCTTAAATCTACTACAGAAGAATATTTTCTTATGACGCTGTTGTTATTCAATGGATAACGTCGTGACATAGAAATCGTATGACCACACGTGTAATAACACTTTGGCGCGTCTAAGTAAAGTCACTGAATTTCATGTCAGCAATGCATTTTCTTTTTAAAATAATGGTCAGTTTGAAGGCGTTAAAATCCTATTTTTAAGGTCATATGATAAACGGAATCTTACACTTGTGGTCATTTCTTATGAAATTTATGAAACTCGCCAAAGGCTTGCTTAATAAGTTTCAATGAAATGGCCACTCGTGTAAAATCCTCTCTATTTTAGATGACTGGCGCCTGGCCACCTATGTTTTAGTTGGTTGTTTTCGTACACGAGTAGCTGTCTACTTTGCTTCGTTGTTATATGTCTATTGTATATTATGTGTTTTATGCGTTGTGGATTCATGTGTATTCATGCTCAGTTCCTCTGTGTTGGACTGGTGTATGTGTCTTGTCTTTTGTGACTGTGGCCGTTCCTAGAAATTTTTCTGTGTTTATAATAATTATTACATCCCGTTTGATTTTCCTTAGATGATCTTAGTTCGGAGAAACAGTGTTCATACTTCCATGAACAACAGTCGGTCACGCGACGTCGTTGGAACGCAACGTCATATGTAAACAAAAGACGTCATTGCCGGTTGTAACATTCTATTAGCCGTCACGTCATGGTGACGGCCGTTTAACGTAAGCAACTTACCTGTTGGTTAGTGACAGCTTTTCGTCGTATATTTTACAAATGTTGCTCTTAAAAATCGAAAATGATGCTCAAAATAATGTTAGACTTGAATATAATTATAAGAGATGAAATGGGTCACGTGCAAAGTTAACGTGAACGCACTTCGATCGTCACTTACTTTGTGACCCATTGTGTTCATATTTCCACGAACATCGGAAAAATAAATTTATTTCTTAAATAAAATTATTGAAAAGGTCTATCGATGACATGACATCCAAGGGTGATCATTTTTATCTTCGCACATACCCTAACAAAATGTACAAACTTAAAGCCCCCCCCCCCCCCCCCCCCCCCCCAAGCATAGTCTATTGTTTTCTTCAGAGTAGATTCCATTTTGGATGGGCTTCATCGTCCAGGGAAGCAAACAGAATCACAATAGTTGTTCTCTTCGTACAAAAATGGCAGCCAAATATGCATCTTAAAAGACGCCTACCAATCCCTCTCATGCGCAACCGAGGTCAATAGCAAAATGCATTGAGCGGAGTGTCCGGTTGAGCATTAGAGGAGTAAAAAATGCACACCTTCTCCAGTATTAAGTGAATAATTTTCTCTGAAACGTATTTATGTAAACAATTAAAAATTAATGCTATTGGTTCTTTCTCACGTGCAAAGATTAAACATATGGTCATGCACTTTCACAGTTTATTAATTGCTTCCACAATGACCACGTGTTTCGCCGTAGTAAAGCAATTTCTAGTTAAAGTATACATTTGTATGTCCATGTATCTAATCTTTTCACGCGCGAAAAGAGCACCCTTTGTGTGACAAAATAGCGTTCTAGGCTTATATTTTACATAAGTTTAAAAAAAAAGTCGGAGAAAATAGTTCACTAAATTTGGTCTTGTTTGCGGTAGCGCATGAGAGTGATTGGCAGAGGGTGTAAAATCTACGGTCCTTGTTCTGTTTATTTGTGCCTTTTTAATGTTTCGTTTCATTCATGCCTTATGTAGCTACACCATTGTCATAAAATAAACTAATCATGCCGCGGGATACTCATCTGCACAAAAAATTTTATGGGACTCATTTACATGTGCATCAAATACTTGATATTTTCAAGGAAGTTTTATTGCAAAATAGAAGTGTTTTTAGACATGATTTAATGGACTCTGTACTAGTGTTTAAACAGAAAAGCCGGGCTCTTAAATATTTATTCATGTGGTAAATTGCTGTAATAGTCGCCAGATGACAGGAGTTTGTTAAAGTTGGTCCCTTTTGAAAAGTTATTTTTAATTACATCATGGACACAGGTTGAAAGGTTATACATTTACAATATTCACAATACCAGCCTGAATCACATTGAGGTCTGGGGCCATATTTACAAAACGACTTAAAGGCCGGGATTGTCGTCCACCCGGCCAGCAGATTTTACCTGTATAGGTAATGTAAGTGAGCATTATAAGTGGGCGGAGCTTAAGTCATCCTGCTGATAAGAGGTATTTAACTGGTCATGCATTTACAATTTTGCAATAATTCTATTATAATTGAATGATAAAATTACCGATGATAAAATGATAATTATAATAATAATAATAATAGTAATGAAAGCACAGGTAATGAAAATGATGACATAATAAATTGTAATAGTTATCAAAATAATAGTTATTGAAATAAAAAGAAAAATAGTCATTATTATTTATCTTTTATTTCATTGTCATAATCATTGTTATTATAATTATTATTATTGTTATTATTATTACAATTATTGTAATTGTTTTCATTTCTGAGTTCAAAGCAGATTTATTTGCTTAGTCTGTTGTAACCCTTCTGTTGGTCTAAATTATTTAGTTCAATAAAGATAGCTGAGTTGCCACCTATTTGGGAAAGAGCTGCTGACTCGGCTTATCACTTGTAATTTATTGTTTGTTGGGATGTCTTTGTCAATCTTTCCCTTTGATGTTGGGGATAGGGTTTGGGATCTGATTCAGTCAGTTCCTGAAGTGTAGTTACTCTTTAAATTTTTATTATCATTGTTGAATCTTTAAAAGATATATAATGACTATCTAAAGAATTTGTTATGCATAATGAAAAAACACACAATAATTACAAAAATAACAGTAAAAGTAATGAAAGCAGTAATGTTGTTGCTTGTTTCTATAATGCAATTACCCCAGAATAAACAGATTAAATTTTATTGGTGTTATACAGACTTAGTTATAAAAACACTTCATTGACTCAGCTGATAAGAACTGTCAATCATTTTACAGGTAACCTTTAACAATAGCCAGTAGCCAATCAAAACGCATGGCTGAGCTCTTGACCCTTTGGACTCTAAAATCATACTGAGGTGAAATGAGCCTAATCTGCCTTTTATAGTCACGGCCGGCCTTTAAGTCGTTGCTTTGCTGTTGCTAAGGCGAAATTTCTATGTAGGAGATTCCCTACAACTATTAAATTTGCTCTGAAGGAACAGTCTATAAAAGAGTGTTCCTCCGGAGCAACTTTCATAGTTGTAGGGAATCTCCTACATTGAAATTCAGCCTTAGCAACAGCATAGCAACGACTTAAGTCGTTTTACAAATACGGCCCCTGATCCTTGCAACAGGTTCAGTCTTTCAAATGAATGTACATGTAGAGGTTAGATCTACGTTTGTTGGATTATGCCCAGGTGGAGAAATTAAGGTAAATATGTAGATTTTCATGGGAAGCAACTCTGCCATTTTCTCTGTGGCATTCCTTCTCCATGGGGCACTCTTAAAAAAGAATTTTTACCCAAAGGAGAAATTCTTTTCTTTAAAAGTTGAGTCCAGTTGGAAAGACTTTGTCGTCCTGTAAAGCAAGCAAATAGTCTCAAAAATTGTCTCTCTTTGAAAAACAATGGTGTAAAAACATGGTGTGCCCACAAACCTTAAACCTCGTTGTACGATCAGACCTTGTATGAGTCTTACAAAGTGGACTGATAATTCAGACCGGCACCACAACAGTATCCAATCAAGAGCATACGTTTGCATTTACAACCTCAGCGCTACCAGGTTTACACTCTATGAGACTGAAAGTTATTCAGAAAAGTAAATGCAAAAGTTATCATCAGGAACCTACACAACTGTCTAGCACATCTTGTCCAAAACATCAAATGGGAATGGAAAAAGTAAAGACGACATACAAAGCAAACGAAGACAAGCGAAAAAAGCAAGAGGTCATTTTTCCCGGCAAATGGTCGGAAAGCTATTCTAAAAAAATCAAAGACTAACAGAAAGGCGGTAAACAATGACAATAACAGTAGTACATGTAAACAGCCCGCCTCGGAACGGTCAGTAGTAAATTATCGGGGGCTTAAACCGGCCTGCAGAGTGTACAGTTCCATCTCTGGCAAGCAGTAGCTACATACGGCTGGACAGACAGACATTGAGAGTCATTAGTTTGTAAACTGATTTGTTCAGTAAACCGAATGAGCAGCTCTTTCCCAAACAGATGGTCTATCAGCTACTCCAATAACAGCATCAACATCTATTTTTACTTATTTTTTATTTCAGTTACAAAACAAAACAAAACAGAAGGCAGACTCGGCAGCAATACGGGTGACCAAACCGCCAGAGACCATAGACAAGCGGACACAACATAATATAACATCCAGAAACCGCAACAGAAGTACCGCCTTGGAACGGTCAGCAAAAGATTACTGGGGGCTTAAACATGTTTTACTGGGCCCAAACCTCGCACTCTGCTTCTGCATTGGTTTGAAACATTAAGTTAGCTGTTTGATCCGCATGAAGGTTTCCTAACTCATCAATGAATCATCACCGGAAACAAACAAATAACGGATAAGGCCTATGATGAATCAGAGATGAGGACTCAACGGAAAGAAGTATTGCGACACCAGGAGACCCCTGGAAAGTCAGACAACACCACTGAAATACCGGAGCAAAAGAAAACTATCAGTTGAACCCAGAATAACCAAGGAACAGACAAGGCAAACTCCGGCCCCAACCAACTAAATCAAGTAGCTTTATGACGGGCCCATCATTGAGTCTGATGCCTGGCCTACCGGCGTGCAATTAAAGAGGGAAGCAAAGTGTTTAACCATAATTGGGTAAACCACTAAACATGCAGACTGTTGCTTTACATTTATATTATATCCAATACGTTTGTAATGAACGATTATTTTCCTGAACTGATCAGAAAAATCGGACTTACCTACAATTTTTTTTAATTTATAGACTAAGTCACCATAAAATTCTGGTTCCGATAGGCCCTGGTGCAAAAGACTTTTTAATCCGACATTGAAGTTAGAAACCAATTCATAGTGTCGGCGAAAGAATTTTGAAAAAGCTTTTCGAAGTTTATGATATCTATAGCCCTGTTGGAGAAGCTAAGCAGTTAAAATTTTATTACGGGCATTGAAGTCAGTCATATGATTAGACACTCTAGCAAACAGAATAAGTTGAGAAATGTAAACCCCGTAAGAGGTAGAACCATCCAAAAATGGAAAAATTACTATGTCAAAATCAAAGGCATCGCGTTTATCATAAATTTTGGATGAAACAAATCCATTTGAAACAGTTTAATGAAAATCAAAAAATGAGGCTTCAGTATCGGCTGCATTCGCTTTGTTTAACTGTAGCTCAGGTGGATAAATTTGATTCACCATGCCTTCAAAGTAAGGATTGTCAATATTTAAAAGGTCATCTAGATATCTAGATGTAGAATTAAAAGCTCCCACAATTTCAGATTGTTTATCATTTAAAAGAGAAGCCATGAAATCTCTTTCGTAGCAAAATAAAAACAAATCCGCTATAAGAGGAGCACAATTAGTACCCATCGGAATTCCAACAATCTGTCTGTATAACTTAGTACCAAATTAATCGCCTCAGCCAAGATCAGATGCAATTTTGTGTTTCACAAAAGGTGATTTTTCAAGGGTTTCTGAATGACTTAATTCTTTTATTTCTGAAATCTGCAGATGTTGCATTTTTAGAAAATGTAAATGCCACGTATAACATTTTATACTCTGGTATTCATTTTTGTTAGAAATGCTGTATTTGACTCATAAAAAGAACACAGACTCCATTTTTTTATATTTTCATTTTCAACTTAAAACAAGAACAAATTTTAATAATTTATTATGAATAACAACAACATACTAACAGTGAAAATTTTATGAGGGAAAAAAGTTAAAAATACTATTGTTTTCCTTTCATTTAATGTTTCATCATATGAAAATGTTTTCATAATTAGGGGATATACCTTGTATTGTTTTGTCCAGTTTCTCTGTGGGTCACCTGATTTTCAAATGATTTACAATTTTGTAAACTTAAGTCAATGGCTTTCAGGTGGTGTGCAATTCATGTATGTTTGCAAAATGAAATGCAAGATAAATGCGAGGAAACAAGTGTGTCCAAGTTAACTTAAAATATCTACGGACAGGACACGTTTGACTTGTACATGAAACACTGCAAAATATGTATATTTAAATGATAAAACTGCTGTAGAATAGACCAGTAAGTGAAAAGTCAATAATATTTACTTCATATAGTCACCAAAACACCTGTTTGTTGAATATGAAAAATAAATTACAATATTGTGTTTTGTTATATCTTGGTATGTGTTTTGAACACACTTTTCCTTTAACAGGAAGAAAATAGAACAACAATACCAACAGGGAATACTGTACCTAATGTCAATAACATTACAAACTGACTACAAAAAACACTGGTCAAAATACATTGAAATTGAAACAATAATACAGATGATTATTTCTGATACCACAGCGTGTCTACGGACGAGACAGATTTCAACTAAAAATTGTAATTGCAAGAATTCTGTGGATTTCATTGTTTAACTTTAAACTGGGTTTATTAAGTTTATAATGCCAAAACACTCATAAAATGTGAACATTAAAGTGAATAAATAATTTCTAAAAGTACAGTTTGTCTGTGTCGGCGCTTTTGGGTTTTTACCCATGTAATGCAGATATCTGAATTTCAAATACAGATATCTCTACTGCTAAATACGGACATCTGTATTTTTGTATTTGTATATATTTCTCATTGAAATGCAGATATCTGTAATCGACATAGAGATATCTCAAACTGAAAAATGCAGATATCTGTATTTTTTATCATAATATATAGATATCTTTATTTTAGAGATATCTCTTACTTTGCTGAAATTCAGATATCTGCATTTGAAATTCAGTTAAATATATATCTGAATTTCTTTACCAAAAACAGATATCTGAATTTGAAATACAGATATCTGCATTTCAATGAAAGAATTCTGTCTTAATTGTCGAAATAGATAAATCTTCATTTACTGCACTGTACATAAATGATCCTATCTTATGCCCAGTTCTATTGAAAAGCCAGGCCAAATATAATGGGCCCGGTAGCTAAGCTAGATGGAAGTTTGACTGGCAATGAGGACGCTGGTTCGATCCCACTCCAGTCCCGCAACTAGGAAAGTTTGTCCCTACCGCTTATTTAAGTAAAACCGGTGTCATTGAATGGTGGAATGATGGGCATGCCCAGGGAAAGTGTGGTAAGTAGGCATCTTGCCATAATTGTGATGACCATAGCTTTAGCTGTTTTACTGGGATGTTAAACACTTAGAAAACCAACCAACAGGGTCCGATAGCTCATTTGGCTGTGTGTTTGACTGTTTATCAGGAGGAAGCGAGTTTTATCCTGCTCCAGTCAGCCAACTTCAAGCATGTCAAAACCCTGAGCAAGGGAGTATTGATTATTTGTTGAAATTAAATTAGAAATAATCAGGTTAATATATAGAGATATTTGCATTTAAAAGATAATTATTGATATCTGTATTTTAATTGGAGATATCTGTTTTTTTGATAAGACACGTCTGTATTTCAAATACAGATATCTGTGTTTCTAAAAATGCTGATATTTCTGATATAAAAAAGAGATATCTGCATTTGAAATGCAGATGTCTGTAATTTAGATGAAGATGTCTCTAATTCAAATTCAGATATCTCTATTTGATAATCAAGTATAGATATCTGCAATACAAATTCAGATATCTGTATTTGAAATACAGATTCTGCATTTTAAATGTAGATACATGTATCTGTATGTAAATGGAGATATCTGCATTTTAAATGTAGATATCTTTATTAAATGGTTATAAACCCAAAGGGGCAGCCATACTATTGACAAGACATATTTGAGACCACATTTGTAATTATCATAACAGGGACAGCTGTTTGAGTGAATAGAAATAAAATAGCCTATGCTGCAGAGGTTTGGATGGTATCAAATTTCTTCGAACTGTTTAGCAGCAGACGACATAAGAGGAAAGGGGAGAAATTTAACTTGAATTTGGTAAAATCTAGTTACAGGAAACCTATCCTCGACCAATTAATCCAGCCTTTAATGGCTCACCTACCTAGCAAGAATTGAGATATCTTCTACCAAAGAATTAGGCACTTCCATATAAAATTACAAATGACCTTTAAAATCCGGTGTTGACAATATTCTTCACGCCATGGTATCATTTAACAAATGAGAAGCTGAATATAAATGGCTGATGTGGGGATATGATGGTGGATTATAAGGTGGGTAGATATGACGCTAAAACAGCATTCAGAAAGAGACAATAAGGCTTTTCCCTTCTTACAGACAATGTTTCCATAAGTAAAGAAAATATTCTGTAAGCAATAATATACCAATAAACCATGAACGGTACACCCTGTCCAATGTGTCTTGTCCGTAGATCAGTACGATACATGTACGTACTTGGAACGCAGGTATAATGCAAAAGCCATTAAATGTTTAAAGTTAACTTTTCATAGTTGTGAAAAATAAGCAGATGGATTTTATAAGGCTATTTTATACAGTTTTCATAAATTGCTTTTTGAATGTTTTCAGAAACAGGACTTTGCTTTCTCTGTTTTTGACAAACTGGACATCTGGTGTGAAAGGAAATGCACTTATCCTCAAAGAAATAGTTTAGTTTTACTAAAATAGTGGACTATAGAATCAATTTGACAATCAAAATGCGTAGCAGCTGGAAACTTGGTGGTTACCAGTCATAGTTCATCAAACTACTGTGGATCTACGGACAGGACAATATCTACGGACGAGACAAAACTTACATTTGTTCCTTATTGCTGCTCTGTCTTTGGTGGTGGTATTATGTCTTATATGGAACAATCAACAGTAGTACAGAGTCCATTCTTTAATGAGAATTCTTTTCCAGACATATGCTACCTCATAGAGAAAAGGGTGTCTACGGACAGGACACTTTTTTCGTGACATTTCACATGGTTATTTGAAATAGAAAATTTTACTGAATGATAATTTCTATTCATAATATTGGTAATTTTTACACTTAAAGAATGTCTGTGGATTGTTTATAGCACATTATAAGTACAGGGGATAGTAGTTTTAATTATCTGGCAGATCAGCTCCTGTTGATATTTCAAAATACATCAGAGCGTCACACTTCAGCAGCTTAAGTATTTTTGCTATAACTCCAAGACTAAATGTCGTAGCCCATTCAAATAAACTGCGTAATAAAGGGTAAAAAAATTTGCTCTCCAACAAATGCTATTTTGACTGTGCATTACAGATGGATTTAAACTTTTTAATCATAAAAAGTATGTTTTTTTTCAAGTGAAACAGCATAACACCTGTTTTGTGGCTATTTTTGGCTATTTAAATTATTATTGTAAAGAAATGGCTATTCTGATAAACATGAAATGTTTAGGCCAGTGAGAGATGCTTGTTTCTGACATTCTGAAATGTAGTTTATGTATCTCAGTCCCGTAAAATTTGATATGCAAGTGCATAACATAAGTTAAATTATAAAATGCCATCTGATCTTGGCTGAGGCGAATGTAAATATTATCTAAAATGTATGTTAACGCTTCACACATATTTTGACATGACCAAAGTTTATATCGGTTTTGGTGTTCAAAAGTAAAGAAAGCGTTTCTTTCGTTACATGCAAGAAAAGTTGAACCTTCCCTTTGTAAGGTCCATTAGATTTTAGACCCACATATGGAAATATGCAACAGTGCACTGTAAATGCTGTTTGACAAATTGCGTTTTGAGAATTTTTGCCAACCCGGACTCCTCTAGAAAGTCATTGTAATAAAATTCTGACTTATGCGACTAAGCATGTTGGAGACAAACACACTCTGAACATTCTAAAGGTTGGGAAGATAGGTCTGAGCAAAAAGTTAGCCATAGATCATATTGTAGTCTGAAAAGGGTCTACACTGTTTACCAGTCCATATGTATATTTTGGGCACATTACCACACTGTAAAAAAAACAAAACATAGATTTTAAGGTAAAAAAAACTGGCAACTGGCTAGTCTGTATAGTCTCGTAATTTTTTAATATGGAAACCAACTGCACTGTATAAAAGCCTTGCTTTAACTCCGCATTTAATGTATTTTTTTTTTAATAAAAATCAAAAAGCTTTTAACACAATGCAGTCATTTTTCATTTTAAAAAAGTTACGGTACTACCCCATACTGTTTGCGGTAAAGGGCCTCTCAGCTAGCTGCCAGGTCTTTGACAGTAATCTACGGGATTGTTTTACAGTGTAAACTGTAAAATCGGTACAGCTAATGAACCTGTTTAGTGTGTGACCAACTGAAAATGGACAAAACTGTCTTTGCATGTTAAAACTGGCTTTCTTCAGATCATTTGCTATTTGGTGTTATCGGTACCTGAGAGGAAATATTTGACTTCTGCATCATAAAGTGAAACTTAATAGCAGAATTTTCATAAACGACAGCGATGTGTTCATATTGACAAAACAGATGTTTTCTATCATTAAAAGGAGTCAAATTACTCTCATTTTCACCCATGCTGACTGGATGTCCCCACCATGCACGTGTTAAGTTGGATAAATAAACGGTTATGGCGGGTGGCCTTCCATCAAACACGATATGGTACTAAATGTGTCAGATTTAAGGTTGATGTGTGGAGAAAAACAAGCATGATGATATCAAGTTAGTGGAATATATGAGCTTATACTTGTACAGATCTTTTTATAGATAGAGTGTTTATATTCGATGCCTTCGAGTTTTTTTTTTCCCTACCTTTCTTGATAACTCCTATTTTAATGGAAAAAATGAAGTAGTTCTGTCTGCTAGAGACATGCCTTGTATGGGGTTAGGCGAGGGTGATCTGTTACATAGGCATTGTATGTGATCTGTGATTTTATAACAGTCAAGCCTGTGACTTTTAAAGCTAAAAAGTTAGGTTGCAATAGATCCGGCTTATTTCATACTTCTTCAAAGATTACCACACACACACACACACACACACACACACACACAAAACTGGCTTTGCCTTAAATAAGTAAAACATAATCTAGCTTGTTCATACTTGATAACCAGGCGCTTCCAAGTCAGTTGATTGTCCAAATATTCTTGACTTATGGGGGCATAGCCCCCATTGAGGACCCGTTTACACGGCATATATTTACAAATGTAACAACCAAACAAAAATATAAAAAAAAACAAAGAAGAATTCTATAGAATGCTATTTCGCACGTTAAAGAGGCTGAATACAAGGTCTGTCATCTATGTTTCTGATACATCGGTTCCTTAGCTACATCTTCTTACTTAAGTAGCCTTAAATTTCGTTCAATATACAATTATTTTATGTTTTTGGTGATTGCTCACATACTTAGCTGTAAAACTGTCCTTCTTCTAGACCAAGCAAACCTGCTTTGATTATAATCTAATTAAGTGTCCTGAGATAGATTTACGATAACGCGGTCAAATTATGATGATGAAAAAGACTGGTGACAAAAATGGCAGATGGGCGGTCATTCCTTTCCTCACTTTGATCCATTGTCATTTGTTGTTTGACGTCGTTGATTCGTTCTGGAAAATAAATAAATCTCAGACAGCTCATTTGTCATAAAGTTTACTGAGTCCAAAAACATCGATACATTTCTGACAGTTCCGTAAAAACAGTGAAAATCATCAGAGTGGCGAGCTGAGTTTTTATTCCACATAAAAACTGAACTGTCAATTAAGCTGTAGGCGGACATGCTGAATCCATACTCCTTGAAAACTGGAAGCCTTCCTCACAGTACCGGGGTAACATAAATGCACGAGGCCAAAGAGCGCATGATGAGGTCATGACTGTTTCAAGAGCTACAGCCTAATTCGAATGTTTTCAGGGATTATGTGTTTCTCCAGGAAACAATATACTTTGCAAAATATCAAACGTTTTAGAAGAAAATGTATACATATGGTTAACTTTTGTTGATAAACCTTTGGCATTTGCTAGTTCGATTCCTGCTGAATCAAGTCTTAAAAGAATTTGCTACTAGGTAAAAACATGAATATCAACGCATACATGTAATATCATTCCAAACTACAGTGTATAAATTGAGAGGATACTGCTGCATTTTGCTATTAAATCCTTCGGGCTTCTCTACATCTGACACCAGAACCACATTATAAAGACTGAGGCAATTCATGCAAAATTTCTAGCCGTAGATCAGCGTACCTCTTTTAACCAAAGAAAATTGTTTTAAATCCTGTAATACTTTGCTCATGGGCCTTTTGTGCTTGACTAGATCTGACTCAAGGACCAAGTCTTCAAGAAATTTGTTACTACTGCATGAGATAATGCCCAAGCACTATATCAGCCTTGGATCATTGCGAAGATTTTTGCTGCTTATCGATTGGCCTATTTCGCTTCCCTACTGCGGAGCTTAATTCAGCCCCAGGGCCAGTTTTCAAGCAATTGGCACTTCACCACAAGGTGCATCGCCTTGCAAAATATATAGTTGGCCTTTTTATATTCTTTGTTGTATTAATTAATGTATTTATTTTGAGAATGAGATTTTTCGAAAATATTAATGAAGATATGAAAGAAAGATACAGCACACCAAACCGACAAAAAGGAACACTACATCTTTGATAACAGACACGTCAGCCCAACACAGAGAAACGGTACATAAGTGCAACATTAGAAGCCATACAAAATACATTTACATAAAATATTAAACATGTTTTACCTGTTTCCTATATCAAACCACAACAAAGCAAATCAGGAGGCGAAGTGAACAGCTGAACAGATGCCATTATGCTAAAATACAACAAACGTGATCTGCATCAGAAGTTTTCGTCTGGGAACGGATAGTGGCTTGAGCCACTGAGGGATTAAGTTTTATGGGCGCAAACCCACACTCCTTCTGATGCAGCTCCAAAACCAAAAGGTGGTCAGTCTGCGTAAAGGCCTTTTTTTACCTCATCAGTGAGGCATGACAGTAAAACAGCAACTATGATGAACCAAAACTAAGGACTCCGTGCAACCCGAAGCCAGAGCAGAAAACAACGCTTGTTTGGACTACTATGGGCCAGGCTAAAGACATTAATTTGTGGTCAGTCGCAAACCGTCCATAACAGATTCCTTCTTTAATAGATTTATGGATTTATGAGGGTGCCGTCATGTTGGTTCGTCTCGATGCATTTATGTCAGATGACCGGTTTACTATGACCACGCCCACAATGTAGTTAATAGGCAAATTAATAAAAAGATCAGGAACTCCACATCCTACCCATAACACCGAATGAGAAACAAATGAGATACACCGTATGAATACCACTAAGGTTTAGAAACATATGTTGGAAGCTTAGTGAACAACAAACACTGGAATGCCAAGATATTGTCGACAACAAGCATCTCACTAACGCTTGTTCTAGATTCTGTCGTAGCTCATCTAACATGCTGTCGTTTAGTCTGCGTGCTTGTGACTAGCTCACCGGTGAATCATCACCGAAAAGATAAATCAGAAATAAACAGCGATGAAATTGCGGCATTGACGGAAACACCGATGCTAGAACTGGAGCAAAAGAAACTAATAATTGACCACTCCTGTTGGGTTAATATCAGGCAACGAAAACTATCAGAGAAACTTCCGACACCAACCTACTTAATAATCTTTAAGTTGGAGCCGTCAGTAAAACGTTCTAATGCCAGCGTTTTCTTAAAGAGGGAAGAAAAGACGTTAGGAGTGATTGTGTTGAAACGCAGCATGCATTCTGTGACAGTATGGACAGAACATTTATCCTGCATCTATTTCGTTTAAACCCGCTTCTAACAAAATACAACATTGAATATTTATCAAGTAGTTTAGTTGATGCTCTATCAACGAATACGCTATATCTCTTAGCGTCTGAGTAGGCGGGGTCTTATAAAGAAATGCTTGTATTGATCTTTATAGAAGATTTAGTGAGTCTTAATCAGAAACAAGACAGAAAATGACGACTTCCTATTGGCATTCTTGTCAAAATTATGCCGATGTGTGTTATGTTAAAGTGGGTTAACGCTACTATAGTGACGAAAACGTACATGTATATGTAAATCGATCCCTGAGTTAATGAAATCGGTGCCTTTTGCGCTTTGTGAGTGTGGCCTTTTCTAGCATCTTTGTTTGATCCGCGACAAGAAAACCAACAAAGTGGCATGTGCGCTCAGCGCAGACTCAAAGCAGCCTGGGCATCCGCCCAGTCTGATCTAAGTCTCCGCTTTGCACTTAAAGGATACCTGAGAGTTTTAGCTAGGCTCATGCAGACAGCGAAGTCTCTGATCAAACCGGGCGGATACCCAGGCTGATCAGAGTCTTCTCTGGTCGCACATGCCACTTTTTTGTTTTGTCATGTCGCGGCTCATTTGTATTTTTGTCATGCGCTGTGGTCACTGAGGCATCGTCAGCGTTGTTCAGACGGTGAAAATATGAAGGAGCATTCACGCTATCAGACCAAATGCCTAAGCCCACGTAAAGAGCCATATATGACTAGGAAACTGAAGGTGAAATATAAATATCATACTAATATAACTTCTAACGATCTGCTATTTTCTTACGTTGTAAAGGTAAACTTATTTTACGCCAAAAACAATCCATTTTGCTGCATGCTGTACCGAATTAGTTTTGAACGCGCTAATACCTCGAAATATACCCAAAGCTATCGTTTGGCTTCCGACGCAACAGAAAGAATTCTGTAACATAATAGCTTCACGACAAATTAAACATATCTAACGGACCTGCGATTCTGATAAAAATAAAGTGTTTGTTATGATATTTGAAACACACAGAACAACTGTTACTTGACTAACGTCTATACTGAAAGTGATGATTCTTTTTTTTTCAACTCTGCTTAGGTGTGTTGATCTAGTATGACTGTAAGAAAAAGAAACACTGTTATCTCATTCTAACAGATGTACAAACTAATGAGGGTAACAAAGTGCCTTTGCATTTATGCCTACCCTGAATCAGTGAGCCTGAGCTCATTTATTAAACTCATTCATAGATCTTTCTACAAGATTTAAGGTGTATGGGTACAGCTCGTTGTGTTTTTTTTCGCCATCTTCACAAAGGGGAACAACCTTTGTGTCTTCTTATGTTTCTTTCCTGATTATGAAGTACTTCCAAAATGAGGTCTACTCTTTAAGGAAAGAATTGCTCTTCAATGAGCAAATTCTTTCCTTTAAGAGTTGACCCTGATTGAGAAGGGGTCCAAAAGAAAATCACCAAGAGTTGTTTCCCCTGAAAGTCTGCCCATTCACCTAAAAGACGAACTGGTGACACTTGACCAAAACAGACCAAGTACAGATTGACCGGGCAATCCTATTATAACACAAGTACTTTTAATCAGATTTGATCATCAAAATCTCATTATCTTTTTGTTAATGCAGTCTTCAAGTGCGAATACTGAGACTTAAAAATTTATCAGATGTATGCCTGATATGCTTAAACCTGATTTCGAATTGACCCAGCCCACCCTGGACTAATCAGTACTTTCTCTCTTTTACTCCAGCTGCAAGTTTATTCAAGACTGACATGTCGCTCTCAACGTTGTTCATCAGTTCCTTAGTGATTTAATGTATTAACCGATGAATAAAGAAAAATAAAATATAAGTACGGAGAAACAAGGGAAGAAAAACATCAGAATTAAGAGTGTACATGTAGCTGTAGCCTCCACACGAACCAGACAACTGTATGTCTGATTAACTATGACAGAATCCTGGTTAACAGTGATGTTTTCTATAGGTTTTGTTTTTAGATTAAATTATATGCCCTTTAGATATTATATTCATTTTCATATTTAGCCATGCCGGTTTCCTCGAGCAAAAACAGAATTTCTAGGCCAAATATTCCTTTCTGAAGCTTCTAATTGAATAGGACTTTTAAAGAAGAAAGACAATAAGAGTTAATTTCATAAACCTACAGCAACAATTTCTTTAATTAAATTAATTGATTGAAAGACGCTGCACAGCGCAACAATCCGTCAGACAAATCAAGTGATGTAGTAAAAACTATATTAGAAAGAAATGAAAGCCGCCGCGCTTCTTAACTTTAGCTGAATAAGCACTCATAATTTGTCTACGCAAGTAGGTCAAAGTGAGCTGACCTCAATAGCCGGGATAAAAGTTTGCCAGAACATTAATAATAATTTATTATAATCTGATGGAGCATGGTGTAACATACCGCGGGCCTTAAACAATACTGATTCTGGAACAACGTTATCGCCTATAAATGCGTTTCACAGCTGTAATACTATTTTGTTGACGTCGTTCAATTAAATGATGCAAATGTTGTTGTTGTTGTTTCAATTCTCATATCGTTCGATGTTCTCCAGGCGGTACGCGATAATAATAATAATAATAATAATAATAATAATAATCAGGAGATGACTTACATATAAGCGTAACGCTTACTGTCCGATCCTGTATGGTTTCAGTGTATTATTTATATGTATGTTTAAAATCTTTGAATAAAATATTGTTTAAACCAATAATAATAAAAAGATAATGATGATGATGATGATGATGATGATGATGATGATGATGAAACGCTAAACTGTCCGAATGACAGTGTAGCGCTTCATAATTATCATTAGTATTATTATTGCTACGTCATCTACCTTGGCTGGTAATTGTCACTGCAGTAGACGCTTTCGTGCAAAACCTATTAGGGAGACGGCGTTGACGTAAGTTATTGTTATAACATCTGATTGTTAATCTTAGCTGCTTTTTCGACGGTCTTATGAGCTTCGTATAAACCGTACACGTTGTCTAAGTTGCCGTTATTTACACATAAAATTGCCTTGCAACGTCTCTTTTTTTGAAATTCCAGCTTCAAAATGGCCCAACAACCTGCGACAGTTTTCGATATTAAAGCGCGGTATGCGAAATAGAGCCTTTAAACGTTTAAAATGCACTTTGATATTATAAGAGTAACGTTTCCGCAGAGGAGTGTATACATAAAGTGATACATCTGCATGGAAACTATACTAAGAATACAAGGAGCACGCACTAATTCCTGACCGATTCGGTTGACTAATTTCCAACTTGTGAGATCGACAGAATCAGGTACAAAGAAATATATGATGCAAAATTTTGGTGGACGTGACAATATTTATTTTTTAGATACCGGGTAGTCCATATTAAGCATGTTAAGTAGTAGAAGTTTTTCGTCCTTTCGGTAAAATCCTGTTTGAATTAGTTTTACATAAATGAGAACGGCGCAGGCGAGTGGTGGTGGTGACACTGTGCTTGCCTCTGCCGAATGCACAGCCACGGAATCATCTAATGGCATGCACATTTCTTTCTTTTTTTTTTCTTTTTTAAATAAACCAACCCAAAACCTTTTTTTAGTAAACCAACTCAAACAATTAACAATTTTTTTCGTTTTTTTTTTCGTTCGAATTACCATGCACTAACAAGATGGTGGATCTATCTAGCTGCTGCTCTCATTTCTATAAATCCAGTTTTCTTGCGATAT
This sequence comes from Ctena decussata, assembly GCA_963989385.1. Classification (NCBI taxonomy): domain Eukaryota; kingdom Metazoa; phylum Mollusca; class Bivalvia; order Lucinida; family Lucinidae; genus Ctena; species Ctena decussata. The sequence continues at coordinate 14,154,989 of OZ022498.1, forward strand.
GAACACTGCAGCTGTAGAGCATTATTTAACAGGGTCAGACTACTTGATGGTCTTGGTCTCCATACAGGCGTGTGTCGACGTTCATAAATTAATTGTAAAACTGGGTGGCCTTTCATTGAATGTGATATGTTATACCCTTAGTATCATGTTTTTATAGTATGGCGATCGGGAAAAGTAATTGCTGCATGGGAAAAGCGATATAAATCATTCTTGCCTTATATTTCTACAAATCATTTTCTTTGTTTTGAGCAGACAATAAAGTTTATTTGTCCACGAAACAGATACTTTTTTCAACGTTTCAAATTCAACAAAACAGTTTTATTGTATCTCTAGCATCACGATCACCTGTATATCTGTCCAATATGCTTCCTGTTCGTTTTATGGTTTAAACTAGAAAACAGGTAAAATATATGAGCCGCGACACGACAAAACCAACAAAGTGTCATGTGCGCCCAGCACAGTTTCAGATCAGCCTGGGCATCCGCCCAGTCTGATCAGAGTCTTCGCTGTCCGCATGGAGGTAGCTTAGACCCGCAGCTACCCTCTAAGTGCTCAGCGAAGAGTCTGATCAGAATGGGCGTATGCCCAGATTGATCTGAGTCTGCGCTGGGCGCGCAACCACTTTGTTGGTTTTCTCGTGTCGCGGCTCATATGTGTATTTTATGTTTTATCTTTTTTATGTTTCTTGTGTTGTGTACACAGGTACTGCTCCGTATTGTTTGTATCAATACGCCTTCGGAGGGGGGGGGGGGGGTGGGGGGGGGGGGAGGGGTTGCTTGTATAGAAGCCGAATGGATCCCAACGGTTCCACAATATAAGTCCAAAAGAAGCGGTTCTACTGCTGAATCGACGTTGATTCAATGTTCTTCCACGTTGTGTGCTTTGTGATTATGGCCTTTCCTGGATACCTCCATTATATTCCTACCATGAAATGCTATAGAGTTTTTGATAAAAGACTTCAAGGATTCATCGAAACTTTACTGACCGTTCCGGGGCGGTAGTTCTGTTGTGGTTCTCTGTTGCCTGTTTTTGGTGTCGGGGTTTCTGTGGTGTTTTGCCTTGTGTGTGTTCTTGTTATTTTTGGTTCGGTTTGGGTTGCTGGGTGGCCGCCTCTTGGGGGCGGGCTGCTCGCTCGGTTGGCCGTGTGTTCTCTGTGTCTTGGTTGTTTGTGGTCTTGGTTGTTTCCGGCTGTGGTTTGAGGGCTGGATTTGGATTTTGATTGTTTCAGTTCCTGGTCTTTGCATACTTTTTACTTTTAAATGGACAGATTGCGAACGGAAATATTGCAATGATTTATTTGTTAAATCATCGATAAAACTATATTTTTCATTTCAATGCATTCATGAAGAAGCGACCAGTTCTGGCTGTTAGAAATAAATTTGTCAGTCTCGCTGTTGAGGAACAAATATGATCATCATGAATACAGATTAAGAGGCTGTCGAACCCAATACACTTGACGAAATTCATCAGAGAGTTTTGAAATGAGGTGATGCATGCGAAATGAGGCCCTGGTCCCAAGCATGAGAAAAATTACTCGTTAAAACGTTTCATTTCTTTCTTTTGTACGTTTTTACTTTACTTTTCATGTCATTTTTATTCTTTTTAAATGCCAAGTGAATAATCGACTTTCAAACGTAATTGGGATCAGTAGAAACATAATCTTAGGACAACCAAAGTACGTCATTACGAAGAAAATTATTCAAAATCTAATAAACATCATAGAATTTGGAAAAAAATAAAAACATGAAATATTCGTGAAATGGAAAAGTATAAAAAAATTATCTCTTGATCCCGCCCACATTTTGCATGTTTTGCAATTGGTTTAAACAATATTTTATTCAGAAAAGTTGCTATACAATTGTACATAATATTATATGATACGGGATCTGATAGAAAGCTGAAGCTTATTTAAATCATCTCCTGAAACAATATGAATACAGCAACATACGTAAATGATGGAAAGAAAACAAGTAAATCAGGTGAAAGGAATGAATAGCAAAACCGAGCAAAAAAAGATAAAATAGAGAATACTACGTAGCTAAACACATATATTACGTAGCTAGCAAGTACTCTTCGCAGCTCTTTGTGCCCCGAAACTCCACGGGGACCAGGTGCCCAGGGACTATGTGGGGGAATCTATGTTCAGACAAGCCTTTCGCAGACACCTGTCCCCATGGAACTTGCAATTAGTATAGACCTTCCAGCGTATGGGATATATATGCTTAAATTCGCTGGCTATGCAGGCCTGCGAACATTGATTCAGCTGACGCTTTGCAGAACGCACACAGGGCACCTTATGAGAAATTACCGAAAAAAAAATCAAAATTGAGTCACGTCACGAAAAAACCAACAAAGTAAGTTTGCGCCCAGTCTGATCATAGTCTGCCCTGTCCGCATGGAGGTACCTTAGACCCTTTGCTAACCTTTAAGCGCTTAGGAAAGAGCCTTATCAGACTGGGGGATGTTCAGGCTGGTCTGAGTTTGTCCTGGGCGTACAACCACTTTGTTGGTGTCGCTGCTCATTAATAATTGAGACTACGAAAGTAATTGCAGTAATTATGCTACATGTAAATAGAATCAGTTTTTTTTAACAATGCAGAAATCCGTCTTAAAGATGCTGGTGGAATGGCAAACAGTGTAGGCCCTGATCGAACTGCTTTAGGAGCAGTCTGGTTCTGGTCTGCTCTCTTTGGCCATACCCATCTGTCCCATAACATAGAACTTTTACGGTATTTAATCCATCAAAGTTCCACTCAAAATTCCACTTTGACCAGCTATGGTAATGAAACATGAATTATGATTGATTTCGTTCGGCACAGATTTTGGTCCATTCACCAATTCTTGGCGGTGCCAAAAAGTCGCCTTTTCCTACTGAAATAAGTTGCGAAATAGATTGATTTATTGAGTGATTGTTTTGGGTTTAACGGCCCTTTGAGACAGTATTTCAGTCTATATCGGGCCGTCTCCCAGAGAGGGAGAAAGAGGAGAAATGATAGACGAGAGAAAAAAATGTCCAAACAACCCCCACCCGCACCTACTGCAAGCACAGTAGGCCTTTGCCTTACAATGTTCCATATGAAATAGAAAAAGCTAAATTTTCTTGTGTTCATACATATATAATTATTTGATTACCTCTGAAGAAGGGGAAAATGCTCAGGCAAGAACAAATTATGCACTGTTAATGAATATCTCTCCGCAAGCGTGTGAATATTTTACAACTGACGTCAAGTTCAAGATAGGAGAAGAAATAAAAAGCAAGTTGCTTTCGTTCCAATCCCAGTACAATTTGTATGTTGTATTATATATATGTTATGAAAAAGAGAAACAAATATGTTTAAACCAAGTTCAAGATATATGAAGTAAAATAATGAATATTTTCGGCATTGAACTCGTTGTCAAAATATTCAAAAAGATGCTTCAAACTTCCCAGCAACATACTATAAATTCGCTATTTTTCATCCGTGCATAAAAAGTGTGTTGAACACCAGTACACATCACGGCCGGTATAATGTATCACTTTATTGTGGAAATACGAGTCAACCGATCTTTCCATTATGACCCGTGACAACTCAGTTTTGCAACAGAAGCGCGCGTCCATGTCAATAAACAATCAATAAATGGTGGGTGGCCTTTTAATGAAAATGGTTTCATACTCCATGTACCAGTTTATAGAATTTTTGCAGCTAAAATGGAAACTGATGCCAACGGAAATATGAGATAAATTATCAGTTTCACTATATTTAAAAACAGAATCTATGATGGGGTTCAGTTTTCAGATTATTTAGTCTCATGCGAAGACTTAAATATAGATATAGACTGAAATACTGTCTCAAAGAGCTGTTAAACCCCAAACAACCAACCAACCACTATTGTCGAGGCCTCAACATCATCACTGATTATTTTCCTCACCCATTATGCTTTATAAAACAGAATGAAAGCAGAAAACGTTCACAGTGAAACAGAAAATGGTTAGTATCCGCAACTACTTAAGATACACACATCGGACTAGTTTGTGCTTTGGGACTGTAGCCTTTTCTGTGTATCAAGAATATCCCTTACTAGTGCTGTCTGAGATTTTTCTATCCCGGCCTGTTGTCTCAGCCTAGGCTCTGAACGCTGTCTCAAAATGTCAAGCATTACTTAATATAGCCCAATTTTGTAAATTTCAACAACTCCACTTTTTACCTAGTACATCCTGGGTTCGAATCCCGGTCTGGCCACATACTTTCGTTTCTCCTTCCGCTGATTCAAGAAGGGCGGTTGTCAGTTACTGGCGAAAGTATGTGCACTTAGTACTGGTTATTTTTTTTTATTAACCGCTTAGGAGGTCTAAGCCTGCCCAGGAACAGTGTGGTTAGGTTAACTGACCGTCCCGACATGACCTTAGTTGTTTACCGTGGACGTTAAGCATCAAATCAACCAACCAACCAAATTTACCTAGTACATGTATGTAAATGCATTGACAGCCAGTGATGCACAAGAAATGTCGCTGCAGATTTCTGATTAGCTGTCAGTCATGTAAAATGTGTGCCCAAGATGAAATTAATAGGTTAGAACCATTAATAGAAAATTAGTTAGAAGCTTGAACAAAAGTTTTAGCACTGAATTACTTTTCTGTTTTATTAATGCAATCGATGAGAAAAATAATCAATAATAGTGTTGAGACCCCAACTTGGAAATCCTAGGCTCGTTTTCAGAAATTTATGAGACTTAAAAATCTAAAAACCAGCCTGATATTTTCACGTCTCGGATTGGAGTCCAACTCAGATGAACTGTACCATGTATACAAACATATATTATATATATTGACCTATTTTAAACCACAAAATAGCAGCTATGCGTTGATAAAACATTCAACATATGGGATTCCCAACGGGAGTATCCGCATTCAAACGAACAGAAGCTTAAACTACGTGGAGTCTCAGCTAATTTCACTCGTGCAACCTCCCCAATATCTTTATAAAATATATATATAACTCAACGCTTTGGTCCATTTGAACAGAACAGAGTGTACAACTAAATAGAACTATCAAAGGATACGTAAATTATCTTAAATAGCTTCAGAAAATAGTGCAAAGGAAAGTTCTCTAGGGAGTGACACAATCAAAGATGGAAGTCCTCCCCTGGCACTTATTTTCCAAAATAATTTCAGATGTTCGAATATTTAGAGTCTGAATTGTTGCAAAAATGGTCGTACATACCCACCAGCTCTTGGGGTGGCCGCGAATTACCTGTATGCCTAGAAAATATGTGAATACAACAAAATAGGGCTTCAGCTTGCCTTCGAGCCCTTGGCCACCACAACAACTCCATCTAGCTTAGTAGTACCCATGTATTCTACCACTTGCGCCAAAGACATCAAAATATGTTGCTTGATTTAGTCTGTCGACTTGCCTTTCTCCATACATAATGGCACAACAAGGCAAGAATGTTTCTTATATACAATATATTCTTTGATCGAACGCATTTGTTGATTTCCCTTGGTGTCAGTCAGTGTCAGAAAGAAATGAGCCGCGACACGAGAAAACCAACAAAGTGACATGTGCGCCTAGCACAGCCTCAGATCAGCCTGGGCATCAACGCTTTGCGCTTAAAGGGTAGCCGAGGGTCTAAGCTGGCTTCATGTGGACAGCGAAGACTCTGATCAGACTGGGCGGATGCCCAGGCTGATCTGAGTCTTCACTGGACGCACATGCCACTTTGTTGGTTTTCTCGTGTCGCGGCTCATTAACGTATCAGTCATAAATATTTCGGTATCCATGTCTAGCTATCGTTTCTGTTCTATTTTAACCCTTGGGAGAGAGCAAGTTTTATGTCCCAGTGACATTTAAGTACCTTTTGTATAGAGCCAAATACACATAGATACATTGTAACTTATGTAGTTCTGCGCCTAGTTTTTCAAAACTAAGGACGTCGTTAGTAAACGAGACGTTAAAGTTTTAATATTTTCTGCCTATTAGCCTTCATATAGTTTTATGTCCTTCAAAACTAAACGCTTATAATTAGATTTAAAAAAGAGATATGAAGGTAAACAGGCAGACAGACTTCTATCCGCATTTTGCATGTAATATATTTCCATTATTTTGTTTATTCGCCTAGAGAAACAAATAAAGATTAGGCAGGGTGTTATTATTATTTTCTGCATGTATGGTAACAAATTTGAAAAAAAAAATCAGAATGGTCCTGCCAACACCTGCTAAATATAATGCTTATATTAATACGTTCGCCAAAACACATAAATGTTGTAGAAATGTTGTCCAGTTCAACTTCATAGCCTCTATTTGACCCGCGACACGAGAAAACCAACAATGTGGTTGTGCGCCCAGTGCAGACTCAGATCAGCCTTGGCCAGTCAAACCAGTCAGATCAGTACCTTTGCTAAGCGCTTAAAGGGTAGCTAAGGCTCTAAGCTAGCTCCATGCGGACAGCAAAGACTCTGATCAGACTGGGCGGATGCCCAGGCTGATCTGAGTCTGCGGTGGGCGCACAACCACATTGTTAGTTTTCTCATGCCGCGGCTCATTTTATATGAATGATTATTTGTCCAGTATATCTTGTTGAATAGCATCTTTGTAGGCGGAGTTTTGACTTGGCATTGTTCACATGGTATACATACACAGTATCCGAACTGACTGTACCATCTCTTCCGGTTTTCATAGCGTTGAATCGAGAGTACAAAATTCGCTTGTAACCAGTATTCGGAAATCATTATGTTTTGAGATTTTATCCGGAGTCTGCTGCGTCATTTATACTTATTCAGCTTCGAAAATGCAAAAAGTTAAGTTAAATATAACTTGCTCTTCGGTCTTTTACTTTATTACCCTGTACAATAAAAACCTCATGGCCGTCACAGAAATTTTATTCCGACCAGCTTAATTTAACATTGTGTCGTGCAAAACCTAGCTATCATCCTACTATCAAAACTAACAAACTGTAGATTGATAACACCTTCCGTTTATTTTAAAGATTTTTTATAAAACATGTAAAAAAGGCTCAAAATGGTTTTAGAATCATGCCAAGGGCGATTTGAATACTGTACCAATTACTACCCACCCATACACGACATTGTACAGGGCAATAAATTAAAAGACCGAATAGCAAATTATATTAAACTTACTGCTTTACATTTTCAAAGCTGAATAACTATAAATGACGCAGCAGGTTCCGGATAAAATCTCAAAACATAATGATTTTCAACTACTGGTCATAAGCGAATGTTTGTACTCTCGATTCGACGCTATGAAAACCGGAAGAGATGGTACAGTCAGTTCGGATACTGTGCACTTATCGATTCTAGTCTGAGATATACTTCGTTTTTGTAAAATAAGACAAATGAGCCGCGGCACGACAAAACCAACAAAGTGGTATGTGCGCAAAATGAAGGCTCAGATCAACCTGGCCATCCGTCCAGTCTGAACAGAGTCTATGCTGTCAGTATGGAGGTAGCTTAGAGCCTTAGCTACACTTTAAAGACTCCATAGTCCTACCAGTGGGTAGATTCGTCAAAATACAAATCATTATGAAACCTGTACAGCCTTCAGAATTAATGAAAATATGTCGGTTGATGTGCTTTTTGTACCTGTTGTTCAAAACGTCGTTAGCTTATCGAAGTCGTTAGGAAAGGATTCGGTAAAATCAAGCGTGCTAATGTGTTTGCTTATTGTGTAACGTAAAACGAGAGCGTGACACATCATACATCGGTGTCCACAGGTCCATCTGTAGAGTTAAATAATTCTCGAGCTTTAGCGAGGGGACTATTGACCGTAATGTATGCATTAATGTACATGTATTTCAATAAAAAAATAAATAATGTTAGAATGCAGCTGTTTGGGATCGCATTACTAACAGCTATGAGCGTTTTGTCTTGTGGTTGGCGGTTGGCGGATTGGGACTCATAAATAGACTGCTTTATATCATGTGTTCTTTTGTCATGGTGATATAACACGTCTCATATCATGTTTTTACGATTTGTCGAACATGAAAGTTGCTGCGGTCATAAAATAGCCAACATTTCAAGCAAATTTAAAATTTGTTGGATTGCCTAGGATTAGTTTAATACCTGCTGACTTATGTGTACCAGTGTTATTATTGCTAAATAAAACCTACCTAAAGGCCTACACGAAATGTGGATTTTAAACCATGCCCACAAAATGGTCTAAGCTTGCGCGGTTCGTTAATGCCGTAAGACAGTCTTTTCTCAATATGGCCCCAATTTGATTCATCAAAGGTCATGTCTGTTGCTAGCAGAGTAACTAGCCTGGCTCAACCTGGTCCCATAATGCCTGACACCCAATGCTTGCCAGAAAAAACACCCTCCACGTTTTTTCTTATTCCACTGCATGACTCCGGATCCATTGCTGACACGCATGGCCACGCCACACCATTTTCTCACAAAGGCGCTTATGGGTAATAGTGCGTTGGGCAGCTAAAATCGCCTTACCTTAACTAAGATCACCTGTCAATCAATTAATGCATTAAGTAGCATGGATGTCGCATTAGCCGCACGAGTCTCTCTAGGATGGTGTTGTTGCCATAAATGGTGCAACAGAAAAGACAAAAGTAAGACGAGATGTTTTTCAGACCCGCATGTATGCATCATGGGAGAGGTTGGCCCATGTTCCTACTTTTGAATGTTTTCTCTGCTCTTGAAGGAACTTTTGACTTCACTGCAGCAGTGGCGGCTGTATATAAACAACGTCTCCCCGTACATCATCCATACTGCATTATATATGCAATTTTTGTCATTTGAGATCAGAGGATATATTCTGAGATATCAGAACGTTTGATTTGTTTTTACTTTTATTCTAGATCAATCGCTTTTTTTTATCATTTTGCTCCTTTTGATACTGATCAGTCTTTGAATCGATTATTTAAATAATGAAATTACATAACGCTTTTCTATGCCTTTTGTCGCCAGATAATGTCAAGGTCACTGCTAAGGCTTGAGTAGCTGAAACTTCGAAGTATAGCCCATATTCCTACTTTTGAATGTTTTCTCTGCTCTAGAAGGAACTGTTGAAGATTTTAATTATACAAATTGACAGGATAACACCATAGCGTTTGCTTACGCGATAGCAACTCTGCGAATAAAAAAGAGGCGAATCCAGCATGCACACAATGTTGAACCAATCTTGAATCAACGCTGATTAACGTTGAATCAACGTTGATTCAATGTTGATTCAACGTTTTGTGTCGAGTGGGAAATACGTATGCTAGAACTTTTTTCGCGATGCTAAACACAGGAAGATTCTTTCTCATAACAGGTCCATTACATTTGTTGATTTCCCAAGTTGCTCTTCAGAGCGAAACAGTAGCACAGCAGCCATAAATACACCAATATTCCTGTTTATTTCTCGTTTTCTTTACTGTCTCAACTGCTTTTGAGACAACTTTATGTTCATGTGACAGTATAATCACATGCTTCTATATCGTTATGGCTTAATGATGCAGAAGTGCTTCAACAAAGCGCACGGTCGCAAACAGTCGGCACATTTCGAACCGATCAGTCGCATTTATCGCGGGTAAAGCTGGGACCCAGCGGGCACACGACGTTGAAATGACGTCGTACTGACGTCGATGCGACGTCATTACGTCGCACCGACGTCAGTATGACGTCATTTTGATGTCATGTGCCCGCTTGGGAAAATTCATTCGGATAAGTTCGGCAGTTATTCGTTTAAGCTTTGTCCGCCATCTTTAACCAGAATAAGAAAATACCCATAAGTCCATGCGCCAAATTCGACAGATCATATCGCGCTGTCGTTTCACCTCTCGCGATGATGGGGGAATAGAGTATGCCGTGATAATGATTTACTCTAGTGCAGTTTATGCTTTCATGGGTGTTTTGGAATTACCTCGATCTCTGCCCGTGCTGTTAGGCAGTACAGTATTACACTTTATCTCAGTGGGCGCATAACAATGTAGCACCATTGAATCAATGTTGAAACACGTCACGACGTTGACTCAACTTTGATTCAATGTTGTGTACACACAGGGCTACAGGCTTAATCATTTTCGTTTCTTTAGAGTGTTCTTTGCTTCCAAACGATGCTACTTTTAAGAATTTATATTTATTACTTATTTTAATTTTGTTAATTTGAGATTGTTTTTGCTGAGGACAATTGATGTCAAAGCATTATTTCCATATACCGTGTAATGGGAAATTTTCGCGTCGCCTAATTTTCGCGGAATTTCGCGATCAGCAGCAAACCGCGAAAATTAAACTCCGCGAAATATTTTCAGTAGCTTAATCATGTTAATCATATCGTAAACTCCATAGCCCATCTGTTCAAATCTACGACGTAGTTAGTTAACAAGGCGTTATATTTTCAAAGGTATATAGTATTGGTCTTTGCTGAAAAATGGAGGGCAAAAAATTGGTTTTATTTCATTACTACTCAATGAATTTTCTTGAAACTTAGTGAACCTTATTCAATTACCCATACGAAACACATGGAAATACAGACCGTCTGGCTTTTTAACTTTTAAATTAAAAAAATGTCAACTCAACTGCTTCTAATCTTTGAAGCTTTACTTTTGGTTGGCGCAGATTATCACTTTAGTTTCGTAATTGTAAATGACCGTAATTAGCCAGCTTTAAAGAAATAAAACATCCTTGAGTTTCACATAAAAATGATTTGAAATTTTATTTGGGTCATTTTAGTTGGCAACTAAAATGACCTACTTTCGATTTCATAAAATGGTAAAAATACAAGGTACCGGTGTGGAGTCCAAATCACTATCCCGCCTATGTTTATATAGCGTTGGTAGACGGAAAACCAGAACAGGATATTGCATTTTGTGGAGCGATTTGTTACTTTTTTTCAAAAACTTGTTTTCTCTACTTTTCTAGCTATATGACTTAGTACATGCACACCAACCCACATTTTATTGCCAAACGTGAAAGCCGGACCGCTTTTTACGATGATTTGAGTTTAGGCGTTTTTACCGCTGATAGGACTATGGAGACTTTAAAATACAGTGTATTTTCGTCAACTACCCAGAAAGTCCAGGGGCCGTATTCATAAAACAACTTAAGTCGTTGCTATGCTGTTGCTTAGGCTAAATTTCTTAGAAGGAGATTCCCTACAACTATGAAATTTGCTCTGGAGGAACAGTCTCACAAACAGTCTTACAAAGACTGTTCCTCCAGAACAACTTTCAAAGTTGTAGGGAATCTCCTTTATAGATATTTAGCCTTAGCAACAGCATAGCAACCACTTAAGTGGCTTTATGAATACGGCCCCAGGATCCCTAATACAGCTGTATCCGAATATCCCTAAACTTCCATTCATTTTTTTCAAACGTATTCCCCATATCCTTTTTAGCTCGCCTGAGCACGAAGTGCTCAGGGTGAGCTTTTGGGATACCCTGATGTCCGTCGTCCGTCGTACGTCCGGACGTCCGGACGTCCGTCCGGACGGACGTCCGTCAACTTTTTTTGCTTGTGTACACTCTAGCGGGCACAGTTTTGATCCAATCTTTCTGAAACTTTGTCAGAATGTTTATCTGCATAAAATCTAGGCCAACTTCGAAACTGGGTCATGTCGGGTCAAAAACTAGGTCACTAGGTCAAATATTAGAAAAACCTTGTGTACGCTCTAGAGGTCACAGTTTTGATCCAATCTTCATGAAACTTTGTCAAAATGTTTATCCTCACAATATCCAGGCCAAGTTCGAAACTGGGTCATGTCAGGTCAAAAACTAGGTCACTAGGTCAAATATTAGAAAAACCTTGTGTACGCTCTAGAGGTCACAGTTATGATCCAATCTTCATGAAACTTTGTCAGAATATTTATCCTCAAAATATCCAGGCCTAGTTTGAAACTGGGTTATGTGGGGTCATAAACTAGGTCACTAGGTCAAATATTAGAAAAACCTTGTGTACGCTCTAGAGGTCACAGTTTTGATCCAATCTTCATGAAACTTTGTCAGAATGTTTATCCTCACAATATCCAGGCCAAGTTTGAAATTGGGTCGTGTCGGGTCAAAAACTAGGTCACAAGGTCAAATATTAGAAAAAACCTTGTGTACGCTCTAGAGGTCACAGTTTTGATCCAATTTTCATGAAACATTGTCAGAATGTTCATCCTCACAATATCCAGTCCAAGTTTGAAACTGGGTCATGTCAGGTCAAAACTAGGTCACAAGGTCAAATATTGGAAAAACCGTGTGTACGCTCTAGAGGTCACAGTTTTGATCCAATTTTCATGAAACTTTGTCAGAATGTTTATCTCTATAAAATCTAGGCCAAGTTCGAAACTGGGTCATGTCGGGTCAAAAACTAGGTCACTAGGTCAAATATTAGAAAAACCTTGTGTACGCTCTAGAGGTCACAGTTTTAATCCAATCTTCATGAAACTTTGTCAGAATGTTTATCCTCACAATATCCAGGACATGTTCGAAACTGGGTTATGTCAGATCAAAAACTAGGTCACTAGGTCCAATATTAGAAAAACCTTGTGTACACTCTAGAGGTCACAGTTTTAATCCAATCTTCATGAAACTTTGTCAGAATGTTTATCCTCACAATATCCAGGACATGTTCGAAACTGGGTTATGTCAGATCAAAAACTAGGTCACTAGGTCCAATATTAGAAAAACCTTGTGTACACTCTAGAGGTCACAGTTTTGATCCAATCTTCATGAAACTTTGTCAGAATATTTATCCTCACAATATCCAGGCCAAGTTCGAAATTGGGTCGTGTCGGGTCAAAAACTAGGTAACAAGGTCAAATATTAGAAAAACCTTGTGTACGCTCTAGAGGTCACAATTTTAAATCCAATCTTCATGAAACTTTGTCAGAATGTTCATCCTTACAATATCCAGTCCAAGTTTGAAGCTGGGTCATGTCAGGTCAAAAACTAGGTCACAAGGTCAAATATTAGAAAAACCTTGTGTACGCTCTAGAGGTCACAGTTTTGATCCAATTTTCATGAAACTTTGTCAGAATGTTTATCCTCATAATATCCAGGCCAAGTTGGAAACTGGGTCATGTCGGGTCAAAAACTAGGTCACTAGGTCAAATATTAGAAAAACCTTGTGTACGCTCTAGAGGTCACAGTTTCGATCCAATCTTCATGAAATTTTGTCAGAATGTTTATCCTTACAAAATCCAGGCCATATTCGAAACTGGGTCATGTTGGGTCAAAAACTAGGTCACAAGGTCAAATATTAGAAAAACCTTGTGTACGCTCTAGAGGTCACAGTTTTGATCCAAACTTCATTAAAATTTAGCAGAATGTTTATCCTTACAATATCCAGGCCAAGTTCGAAACTGGGTCATGTCGGCTCATAAACTAGGTCACAAGGTCAAATATAAGAAAAACCTTGTGTACGCTCTAGAGGTCACAGTTTTGATCCAATCATCATGAATCTTTGTCAGAATGTTTATCCTCACAATATCCAGGCCAAGTTCGAAATTGGGTCGTATCGGGTCAAAAACTAGGTCACAAGGTCAAATATTAGAAAAACCTTGTGTACGCTCTAGAGGTCACAGGTTTGATCCAATCCTCATCAAACTTTGTCAGAATGTTTATCCTCACAATATCCAGGCCAAGTTTGAAATTGGGTCATGTCGGGTCAATAACTAGGTCACTCTGTCAAATATTAGAGAAACCTTCTGTACGCTTTAGAGCTAACAGTTTTGATCCAATCTTCATGAAACTTTGTCAGAATGTTTATCCTCACAATATCCAGGCCAAGTTTGAAACTGGATTATGTCGGATCGAAAACTAGGTCACTAGGTCCAATATTAGAAAAACCTTGTGTACACCCTAGAGGTCACAGTTTTGATCCAATCTTCATGAAACTTTGTCAGAATGTTTATCCTCACAATATCCAGGCCTAGTTTGAAACTGGGTCATGTCGGATCTAAAACAAGGTCAAATTTCTAGAATAACCTTGTGTACGCTCTAGAGGTCACAGTTTTTTGGTCCAATCTTAATGAAACTTTGTCAGAATGTTTATTCTCACAATATCCAGGCCAAGTATGAAACTGGGTCATGTCGGGTCAAAAAGTAGGTCACTAGGTCAAATATTAGAAAAACCTTGTGTACGCTCTAGAGGTCAAAGTTTTGATCCAATTTTCATGAAACTTTGTCAGAATGTTTATCCTCAAAATATCCAGGCCAAGTTCGAAACTGGGTCATGTCGGGTTCAAAACTAGGTCACTAGCTCAAATATTTGAAAAACCTTGTGAACGCTCTAGAGGTCACAGTTTTGATCCAAACTTCATTAAAATTTAGCAGAATTTTTATCCTCACAATATCCAGGTCAGTTTTGAAACTTGGTTATGTCGGGTCAAAAACTAGGTCACTAGGTCAAATCTTAGAATAACCTTGTGTACGCTCTAGAGGACACAGTTTTGATTCAATCTTTTTGAAACTTTGGCAGAATGTTTATCATCACAATATCTGGGCCAAGTTGGAAACTGGGTCATGTCGGGTCAAAAACTAGGTCACTAGGTCAAATATTAGAAATCGATCCAATCTTCATGAAATTTTGTCAGAATGTTTATCCTTACAAAATCCAGGCCATATTCGAAACTGGGTCATGTTGGGTCAAAAACTAGGTCACAAGGTCAAATATTAGAAAAACCTTGTGTACGCTCTAGAGGTCACAGTTTTGATCCAAACTTCATTAAAATTTAGCAGAATGTTTATCCTTACAATTTCCAGGCCAAGTTCGAAACTGGGTCATGTCGGCTCATAAACTAGGTCACTAGGTCAAATATAAGAAAAACCTTGTGTACGCTCTAGAGGTCACAGTTTTGATCCAATCTTCATGAAACTTTGTCAGAATGTTTATCCTCACAATATCCAGGCCAAGTTCGAAATTGGGTCGTATCGGGTCAAAAACTAGGTCACAAGGTCAAATATTAGAAAAACCTTGTGTACGCTCTAGAGGTCACAGGTTTGATCCAATCCTCATCAAACTTTGTCAGAATGTTTATCCTCACAATATCCAGGCCAAGTTTGAAATTGGGTCATGTCGGGTCAATAACTAGGTCACTCTGTCAAATATTAGAGAAACCTTCTGTACGCTTTAGAGCTAACAGTTTTGATCCAATCTTCATGAAACTTTGTCAGAATGTTTATCCTCACAATATCCAGGCCAAGTTTGAAACTGGATTATGTCGGATCGAAAACTAGGTCACTAGGTCCAATATTAGAAAAACCTTGTGTACACTCTAGAGGTCACAGTTTTGATCCAATCTTCATGAAACTGGGTCATGTCGGATCTAAAACAAGGTCAAATTTCTAGAATAACCTTGTGTACGCTCTAGAGGGAACAGTTTTTTGGTCCAATCTTAATGAAACTTTGTCAGAATGTTTATTCTCTCAATATCCAGGCCAAGTATGAAACTGGGTCATGTCGGGTCAAAAAGTAGGTCACTAGGTCAAATATTAGAAAAACCTTGTGTACGCTCTAGAGGTCAAAGTTTTGATCCAATTTTCATGAAACTTTGTCAGAATGTTTATCCTCACAATATCCAGGCCAAGTTCGAAACTGGGTCATGTCGGGTTCAAAACTAGGTCACTAGCTCAAATATTTGAAAAACCTTGTGAACGCATTAGAGGTCACAGTTTTGATCCAAACTTCATTAAAATTTAGCAGAATTTTTATCCTCACAATATCCAGGTCAGTTTTGAAACTTGGTTATGTCGGGTCAAAAACTAAGTCACTAGGTCAAATCTTAGAATAACCTTGTGTACGCTCTAGAGGACACAGTTTTGATTCAATCTTTTTGAAACTTTGGCAGAATGTTTATCATCACAATATCTGGGCCAAGTTTGAAACTGGGTCATGTCGGGTCAAAAACTAGGTCACTAGGTCAAATCTTAGAAAAACTTTGTGTACACCCAAGAGGGCACAGTTTTGATACAATCTTCATGAAACTTTGTCAGAATGTTTATCCCCATAAAATCTAGGTCAGGTTTGAAAATGAGTCATGTCGGTCAAAAACTAGGTCACTAGGCCAAATCTTAATAATGTTACGCTGCAAGAATCAGAACTAACATTGCAATAATGCCAGCCATAAACTCCTTGGAAAACATTAATTTCACCACAGAGAGATAATGATGCTACCATTCTATCATCTGTGTTCGCCTAGTTCAGTCTAGATCAAATCCATCAAAGGAACTCAACATGAATGGGTACTCTTCGGAGATGCAACTCTGCCATTTTTAGCTCACCTGAGCCTTACAGTATTGGTGTTAGCTGCCTCTGTCATCCATCCATAAACATTTTCTAACATCTCTGAAACCATTGGGCAGACTAAACTCAAATTTCATATGGAGCCTGCATGGGTCAAAGGATTGAAAGTTCTTCAAATGATCTTGGTCACATGACCAAGGTGGCCGCCATTCCCATGTACGGTAAAATCTCTTATAAATCTTCACCAGAGCCAGTGAACTGATTAATGCTCAGGTGAGCGATTCAGGGCCACCATGGCCCTCTTGTTAATTTTTCATGCTGTATCCATGTAGGGACCTCCGTCTACCCCTAAAGTCCTTACACACCCCATAGCTACAGACCCCGTGAGCAGAAGAAATAATTAACTTTGTATTAAAATATAGAAACGGTGTGGCCATTTCTAAAGTGCAAATGTTTTGCATATTTTGAAAAGTGTCTCAATCCATGCAGTTGTGGTTTGCAACATAAAAAATTCATAAATAAACTATCAATGATAAAAAGTGATATACCCTAAGCTAAAAACGGCTTAAACAATCTTTTGACATCAGTTTTACGCTATTTTAGTTATTATTGTCATTGTTATTATTATGATTATTATCCTTTTGTGACAAAGACAAACTTCTCGTAGTTTTATCCTTTTCAGATAGAGTAGAACTACATTCATTTTTGAGATTCCTTATCTAAGGACTGATATAGATAATTATTTCTGTTCTATTCATCGTATTTGATTTCTCTGTAGCACTGACTGGTGGCAAGTCCTCTCTTAGGAATTTCCCTGACTGCATCAGAGAACAATCAGAGATCCTGTACGAAAGGGGCCAATTTTACGACTTTACCAACTCTAAATAGCAAATTAGATAAGGGAAACCAGCGTTCTCCCCTCACAAATGGTGAAGTTTTCATCTTTTCTATTTGTTGGTCACTGTTGATTGCTCTTGGGACTATTTGATCCTCGCCAGCAGTAAAACAGCAATAAAAGCTCTTATTATGTCCCCCCACCAAAGGTAAGGGGGGACATATTGTTTTCAGTGCGGTTCCCGGGCGTCGGCGTCGGCGTGACAGTTTCTTGCGTGCGCGATATCTCTTGAACCAATAAATGGAATTTCACCAAACTTGCATGAATACATCATTGGGACAAGTTTAAGAGCTGATTAGATTTTGGTGACCTTGACCTCATTTTCAAGGTCACTGGAGGACTTAGATGACAATTTCATGTACCCACTTTGTGTGCGTGATATCTCTTGAACCAATGGATGGAATTTTACCAAACTTTCATGGATATGTCATAGGGACAAGTTTAAGAGCTGATTAGATTTTGGTGACCTTGACCTCATTTTCAAGGTCACTGGAGGAGTTAGATGACAATTTCATGTACCCATGTTATCTCCTAAACCAATGGATGGAATTTCACCAAACTTGCACGGATACATAATTGGGACAAGTTTAAGAGCTGATTAGATTTTGATGACATTGACCTTATTTTCAAGGTCACTGGAGGACTTAGATGAGAATTTCTTGTACCCACCATATCTCCTGAACCAATAGATAGAATTTCATCAAACTTGCATGGATACATCATTGGGGCAAGTTTAAGAGCTAATTAGATTTCGATGACCTTGACCTCATTTTCAAGGTCACTGAAGGACTTAGATGACAATTTCTTGTACCCACTATATTTTCTGAACCAATGGATGGAATTTCACCAAACTTGCATGGATACATCATTGGGACATGTTTAAAAAATGATTAGATTTTGATGACCTTGACCTCATTTTCAAGGTCACTGGAGGACTGAGATGACAATTTCCTATTACCACAACATCTCATGAGCCAATGGATGGAATTTCACCAAACTTGCATGGATACATCACTGGGACTAGCTTAAGAGCTAATTAGATTTTGATGACCTTGACCTCATTTTCAAGGTCACTGAAGGACTTAGATGAGAATTTCTTTTACCCACCTATTCTCCTGAACCAATGGATGGAATTTCACCAAACTTGCATGGATACATCATTGGGACATGTTTAAAAGCTGATTAGATTTTGATGACCTTGACCTCATTTTCAAGGTCACTGGAGGACTGAGATGACAATTTCCTATTACCACAATATCTCATGAGCCAATGGATGGAATTTCACCAAACTTGCTTGGATACATCACTGGGACTAGCTTAAGAGCTGATTTAGATTTTGGCAACCTTGACCTCATTTTCAAGGTCATTGGAGGACTTAGATGACAATTTCTTGTACCCATAATATCTCATGAACCAATAGATGGAATTTCACAAAACTTGCATGAATACATCACTGGGACTAGCTTAAGAGCTGATCAGATTCTGGTGACCTTGACCTCATTTTCAAGGTCACAGGAGGACTTCATTATAGGGGATGGAAAATGGGCTGGTGGGGGGACATCAGTTTTTCTCTGGAAAACATTTCTAGTGTTTCTGTTTGATTCCAGTTTTTCTTACTATTTTTGCTACTCAGCAGAGAACTTTTATGCCTTTACGATATTTAAATGAGCATTATCTGTATGACGTTGCATGTCGTTGTGCACACAGCGTTGGAACAACGACTTATACAGCAGATGTCTGGATATAACAATAACGCCAGTGTATGAAAACAGGTAAGTCCGGTTATCAGTGCGCCGACAGCGTCTACAGGGAAGAAATATACAACATCATAGTTGCTATAGCTAGTACCATCCATGACTAATTTTAAAAATTAGTTGACTCAGTGTTGATACAATATTGTGTAGCAGAATACTCAAATAAGCCTCTTCACTTCCTCAACATTTATCCTTTGAGAGAAGAGCAACCGCACTGCAAGGACATAGAAGTTTCAGTAATGCCAAATTAAGGGTCATGTCAACTTTGAAAATATCAATTGATTCACGTGGCTGGCAGAGCGCAAGCAAAAATATGTAGCCCAGCAGACATTGCCTAATCCATCAAAAATCCTCCCTGTATTCGATTGTGAGAGGCTATGTAAATGAATCTAGAATTATGATTGATTTCCTCCCATACAACTTTCAATTCCATTCATTCAATATTCAACGGTGCCAGAAAATTGGCCTATTTGAATAGACATCGATAGCCACATTGCCATGATATAAGATTTTTTTTGCGCCGTGGAAGCAAGCGAGACGTATTTTTAGAGTTTTTCTTTTGCTGAAAAAGAGCGACGTGATAAACAAACAAAGGTGACATCTCCCAAAATAGTAGTGTATAGGGCAATATATACATGCATATCAAATAATATCATGGCAGCATTAAATGGTGGTATGCTTGGAAGATAAGAGCAGACAACGCCATATCAACGTCATGATAAATCGACGTGGAAATGATTTCATTGAGGTGACATTCGATCACTTTTAATCTGAATGAACCCTTTGACAACAGGCCTTTGAGGTGAGATGCTACCGATGGTTACTGAACATTTTGTACAAGAACCATATAACCAATGAGGATGTTTGCAGAAAGGTCCAAGCAGCCATTTGAGAATATGATGAACTCCTGATCCTGGTCAAGAAACGAGAGCTAAGGTGGTATGGCATTGTCTCAAGGTCTTCTGGTTTAGCAAAGACAATTCTACAGCGCACAGTGAAAGGAAAAAGAAGAGGTAGACAGAAGATGAGGTGGGAAGACAATATTAAAGAGTGGACATGGGTGGACTTTGACAGCTCAACTAGGGCAGCTGAAAACAGTACAAGATGGAAAGGTATTGTTACGAAGTCATCTGTGGTGCCCCAACGACCTTGTAAGGTTATGGGATAGGATAGAATAGATAGAACCCTTTGATAACACAGTGCATTATTGTGGTCATTATGTTGCATACCGTATCGCTGGCACGATCGTATGTCGACGGTACCCACTAAGACTCGGTTTCTAGTTGCCTTGAAATTACTTTTCCGGTGTTGGTGTCGTCGTCGGTGTAAACTTTCGTCCATTTTGGGGGTTAGCTGTGTAAGTAGTACAGCGTTTCCCTTGTGACAACGTGCAGGCAGGTACGACACGGGTGTTTTGTGTTTTTGGTGTTAAATTCTGCCTACATAGTGAATATTCATGCAAAATAATTCCATTTGAATTATTTTGCATGAATATTCACTATGTAGGCTGAGTTTTGAGTTTTACTCGAAAATGCTCTTTTATCAGCTGGATATTGATTGGTGTCTGGAATGCACTTCCTTTATCGGTATTAGCCAATTATTTGTCGACCTCCCATTGGAAGCCTGATTACAATCACTCCTTATTGGATTCCAGAAAAAAAAAGGTTTTAAATCTGGCCCAGTTGTTCAAAACCAACGACTTCGTTAGTTAACTTTAAACTTAGTATATACGCAAACACACTGCCATTTTTGCCGAAAAATATGGGGAGCTTTTGCAGTATATAAATTTGCAAAAACTCCTCACATTTGTTTAGCAAGAAAACTAAAATCAGCAGATTTGATTTTATGAGCAGATTTGATTTTATGTTTTATAGAAGACTTGACTTGGGACTTCGTTAAGCAAACGATGCTTTGAACAACTGGGACCTGACGGTTTGTCGCTTTGAATAGAACACTTTTATGATGAGTTTTCAGAAGTTAATGAAATCTGCAATTCGCCCAGCTCCATCATTTCAAGTAGAAGATAGAGCCTGGCTAGATCGCCGTACGAACAGATAACCCGTGAGCTCAGTTGGCGAGAGTATTTTCGACCGTACAGGCGGACAAACCTTGTTCTATCTTACATCAGTGTAGAACTTACGCATTACTGAGTAGTTCAAGCTTAAAGTTTGGGTGTCTGGGTTTTGGTGTCTGGGGAAGGATATTACTACACATGATAACACAAAAATATGATGAGAAAGGGTAACAGGAACAATTCAGGAATAACTTTTCTTACAAGTTAATGAAAACCACATGTTGTGACCGCTCATCAGAACCTAGACGAGAGGGTTCTAATGAGGGGTCACAACATATGTTTTTATGCAAAAACAAGGAACATTATCCCTAAATAATGTCGTTACCCCTTCTTATATGAAACACTGAATATCATTATAACTAAGAATAGTTACAATAGGAGAAAAGGGTATCTAGCGCCTCTGTCGATAGCGAAGACTACCGTCGATTCCTCAGGATTCACATGAAAGCTCAACGATGGTCTGAAGCCTTGCTTTTGAACATGAACTAAGCTCATCTTTATGTATCTAGCAGTTCTAATATTAATCTGATCTGTCTTCGTGAAGATATCAGTAGTACTGTAACAATGATCGTCAGTTTTTTGTATTAAGAAGATTATCAGAATAATGTTTTGTCTCTTTAAAGAGAAATATGATGGTGGTCAACATATAAATTCCTGCACTTTGATACTTATTCAGGGTATAGGTTTCGTACAATTGCTTAACCTTTGCAAGCTACAGCGGAAATAAAGAAAATAGAAAATTCCGACTAATTGAAATCGAATGCCATCTCTTGGGAAAACATAAATAGCATATCTTTATACACTGATATATTAGACACAGTGTTGTATACTTGATTGTTAATGGTTATAAAGAACGTTAATAAATATTCTGGGCCCTATTGTTCAAAGCATTGATACATGTAGCTTAATGAACTAGTTAGGCTCGGTTTCCTTGTGCTAATCAAGGGCGTAGCTACCATTACGCAAATACGCAGGTGCGTATTGAAATTTTGTCAAATTGACAAAATTTCAACACACACCTGCGTGTTTCATGCTGAAATGTTATCAATTGGGCATAATTTAAATACTTATTGCCAACAGACCTCTATTATTGCCCTCAAAGAGTATAAAACATGATTGTGCGTAATGTGTAAGTGGCTCTAGCTACGCCCCTGCTAATATATATATGCTGAAAAACATGTGAGGAGCGTTTGCACTGCAAAAGCTCACATGGCAGTGTTTTGCATATAGGCCGTTTGCTGAAAAGTGGAAGGCAAAGAATTTAATTTCTTTGCTGTTGAATAAATTTTCATAAAACTAAGCGTACCTTCATCTATGACGAATACAAACGCAAGCAAGGAATTTCAGTTGTTTTGTTTTGGTTTTTAAATAAAAAGTTACTAATTAATCATTACAATTTTCTTAAAAGGAATATCAAAAAGAGATGTATATTAATTGTCTAATTTTTTTCATGCTGATAGAGCAAGTGGGCCTTTAAGTTCCAAATATTTTAGGGATATTTTGATGCTCGTGGTCTAGGGTCTCAACTATAGACTGCTTCAGGACAAAGCCATAGAAAAGGCTTCTGTCAAGCTTTCTAGTCTTTGGTTTTAACGTTACCAAGCACCTATTGCACGTGGAGGCAACGCTATTCTGTCGCGCATGCCCACTGTTGTATTAAATAATCATTGGCTAGGTACTAGTAACTGCACATGGCCAGACATGGCCAGACGAGCCTGCGAATATATATGCATATTCTGATTTTGGGGCATGCATGGATCTTATACGGTGACTGCTTAGGAAACAGGCAATCATTTATTGCACATAGGCGCTACTGGGAGAAAAAAAAAAACAGCAACCTACCAAAATGCTAGTGTTTCTAAGTCAGTGTTGGAAGGCGAAATGAAGATTCACTCAGCGATGTTAATTTGTTTCGAGTTCCGTTTTCACCGCATAACTCAATTTATTTGACAGGCTTTGCATTGCGCAGCGTCTTTCAATCAAGTAAGGGGTTGTCTTAATTGTATTAAAGAAAATGCCTTGGTTCGGTAATTTAATTAACACTCATTGTCTTTCCTCTTAACCGTGGCAGCTTTTTGACGGAAAAATCTTCCTTGATGAATGGATAAAAAGAAGATATTGTTTGTAAGTGAATGAAGAAACACTGAATGGGATGTTGAGTAAATACATACAGCATGGCTACAGCCAAAAATATTTTTGAAGGTGCAACATACGTATGTTCGAAGAGATCATACGTTAGGTTAATTTTGCATCGGAATGGCGAAACTACTTTATCTGATTTTAATGTGCTGGAACTTGTGAAAGACTAAAGGCTAAATTGTTCAACACACAAGTATTGCATAACTATTTGCATAAGGTGCCTGGGTATACCTCCATGTTTTCCGCCATTTTTACAAAGAGGAACAACTGTTGCGAATTCCTGTTTGCATTCCTAGTTGGCGAAGCCCTTCCGTATTAACTGGAGGAGCTTAAGGAAAGAATTAGCTCCCATTTAGAAGAGAGGAAAAGTGCCAGATGAAAACTTTAGCTCCTCTGAAAGTAGACCCATTCTGAAGTGTTTCTGCTTCTTTATACTTTGGCAAGAGCTTATCACACGTGTGATGTGCTACTTGACTTTGGGCATACGTGAGGATGGTTCAATTTTCTATCATTCTTCCTACTTTATTATACAAGCCTATTGCATCGATTCGAACTTCTTTTAATTAGAAACATACAGGCATGTTCTGTACAAGACCTCAGTTATTTACTGGAAAACATCCAAAACGGCCTCCCGTTCAGTGGCATAATCAGAAAGGAGATCATGTATCTATATTTAATTAGTTTTAATTATTTTATTTATATCCATACAAGGTGACTAATTAGTAGGGACGAAGACTGATTTATAAAATTACATAAGAAAGTTCATTATGGAAGGAAAAAATATACTCAGTCGAAATTGGCCTTATTTTAACCATATTTCCGGGCTGCACAATTGTACAAACTCTAACGTAGGTAACAATAAGGGCATGTTGCACGGCTGATAGTTTTAAAAATTATTACCGCGAAAATTCTAAGTATTGGGACAGATATGTCTGAACAAACAGAGCAAACACAAGTACAGTGTGCAAATTTTTAGAATGTTAACTGTAGTACGTCCGCTGTCGACGTACACACGTCATATGAGCCGCAACGCGAGAAAACCAACAAAGTGTTTGTGCGCCAAGCGTAGACTCAGATCAGCCTGGGCATCCGCTCAGTCTTATCGGACTCTTTCCTATGCGCTTAAATGGTAGCTAAGGGCCTAAGCTACCTCCATGCGGACAGCGAAGACTCTGATCAGACTGGGCGGATGCCCAGGCTGATCTGAGTCTTCTCTGGTGGCATAACCACTTAGTTGGTTTTCTCGTGTCGCGGCTCAATTATGTTTTCGATGGAAACCCAACGTGAAGCTAGATGTCTAATGATTATATGAATCTTAAGACATATTTAGAGACAAACGTTTTACCAATGGTTCTCTGAGGGTTAATCGCTGACCTGCTAAGCTAGCGATCCCGGTCTGTATTCAGCCGGAGGCGGATTTCTTGTCAATCGGCAAAGAGATTCCATTGCATACAGCCTATGAAAATCACCCTTCTTTCGGCTTGAATGAAATACTGCTAAAAGGGTCATCGTCGAACCATATCCATCCAATACAGGATAACTATGAATATGGACGGCGAACAATTCATTGCGAAGCGCCGGCCTTGGGATGTTCTCGCGGTGCCTTTTGCTCGCCGGGTATGTTAGTTTGGATGAGTTCGACGCGAGGTTTATTAGCTTTCAGAGCTAGGCTGATGCATCTTTATCGACCTCATCAAAAAGATTGTAACACCGGCGTTGTTCTGGATTCTTATATTAAATAAACTTAAATAAATAACCAGTCTTATTTTACAGGAGTCAGGTGTTGAAGAAACACTTATCGTATTAGCACAGAAATCTGGCACAGTTTAATTAAATTCCACCATGTTAAAGGAGCAATCCGGTTCTAAGATGACGCTTTATAAAATATGGGTTACTGAAGCTGCAACTAAAGAAAACCTGCAGACAGTCGAATATGGTAAAACGTTCTAAGTATTGGGACATGTAGTTTTGAGCAAAGTGCAGACACAGATCAGACTGCTTGTGCAAAAGGAGAAAAATCTTATGCGAGGCTCGCCGAGCAAAATACTTTAAATAATCTAAAACTGAGCCTGAGATTTCCTTGTTGATTATTTTTCTTACCCATATCAAAACAGAAAAGCCATTCAGTGCTAAAACTCCTATGCCGTTATATACTTCCAGCTGAATTTCTATTAATAGTTCTAACCTGTCGATTTCATGCATGCATTTTACATGACTGACAATTTATCAGAAATCTACAGTGGCATTTCCTTTACATCACTGGCTGTCAATTTCATATTCTGCATGCAGTTTACATGGCATGTAACAAGTGGAGTTTTTGGAATTAACAAGATTGGGCTACATTTAGTAATGATTGACGATGTGATTTTGAAACAGCTTTCATGGGCTAGGCTGAGACAACAGGCCGGGATTAATATAATCTATGATGTGGTTGAGGCCAAGACAAGGAAATCTCAGGCTAGTTTTCAGATTATTTAGTCTTATGCGAGGCTTGCCGAGCATAAGACTTAAATAATCTGAAAACGTGCCTGAGATTTCCTTGTCGAGGCCTCAACCCCATCATTGATTGTTTTTCTCACCCATTATATTTTATAGAACAGAAAATTCATTGAATACCTAAACTTCCTGTTGAAGCCATTCCTATAAACTTGAAGCTAATTTTCTATTAATAGTTTGACATGTGTGTTAATTTCACCTTGTGCATGCATTTTTCATGACTGACAGCTAATCAGAAATCTACAGTGACACTTCCTGTACATTACTGGGGATTCAATTTCATATTCTGCATGCAATTTACACGACCGGTAGTAAGTTGATTTGTTGAATTAAAATGCGTTATTAATTGGGCTATACTATATAGCAATGATTGGCATTTTGAGACAGCTTTCTGAGCCTAGGCTGAGATAGCAGGCCGAGATAGAAAAATCTCAGACACCTCTAGAAAGGGATATTCTTGTCCAGTGGGTGAGAAAAAAATCCCAGACAGCTGTAGAAAAGGATATTCTTGTCCAAGGGTGAGAAATGTTACTTATACTGATGATATAGCTCGGCCATGTCCACGAAATATTTTTCTATTTCAGTTTGCCAGGTTGTCATTCTATCTTAAGGTCTGTCACCACGGTTGATGAAGCAGTGATATATTTTATATTTAATCTGCGCAGACAGATTTAGTCCCACAGCAAAAGCATCCAGTCTTAAAAGCAGTATTATGGTTTTTATCAATTCCTCTATTTAATTCAATGAATAAAATTTATCCCGCTAAGAGCGCAGTACGTTTCATTGAAGTCCATTGCTTGATTTCCCTAGACACCACTTCTGGAGCGATGAGACGCTTGCTAGCTCGTTTAACTGTCATTCTGGTTTAGACGAGCGATAAAGTTTGCTTCTATATTTATGTAAATCTATTTTATTTTTAGCTCCTTAAAAATTTTAGAGAAGTAATTCGTGTCAGGAAAAGATGTGATTCTTCGTTTTTTTGACACAACTGTAGTTTGTGGCACTGTAGTTATTACCACGAATGCCAAACAAACGCTTCACCCTTGAATCGCAAAAAAAAAAAAAAAAAAAAAAAAAAAAAAAGAATAAATTTACCTCTTTAAAATTTCGCAAAAAACAAAGTTCCGTCCAAGCTATTCACAGACAAGAGAGCAAACAGTGTAGATTCTGATGATGTGGCTCATCTTGAGCCACCTCGTCTTGATCTAAACTGTTTGCAGATTCAGCTATTTTCATTTATGGCATAGTCTATATTTCTGAAGAGTCCACAATAAATTATACCATCCATGCCAAAAAACGCCAATTTTAACACTAAGTATTTCGCAATGTGCAAGATCTACACCGATAAGGATGGTGTAAAATAGTTATACCATAGTTTGTCCTCCTGTGCGGGAGATAATCCATTCGCTAAAGCTCGTGGATTATCTCCTCGTACAGGCGGACAAACCATGGTATAACTATTACATAACTGATGAATTTTAATTTGGCTTTGAAACAAATATGACAAAAGAAATCATTATAGGAACGAATTTTATTTTTTGTGGATTTTATGGATGTGTAAACGCCTGCGAATCACTCACAAACTTAACATAAAGCCCGAATGGGGCTTTATGTTAAGTTTGTTAGTGAAGGGGCTTTGTGTTAAGTTTGTGAGTGATTCGCAGGCGTTTACATTCGGGCTTTATGTTAAGTTTGTGAGTGATAAGCAGGCGTTTACACATCCATAAAATCCACAAATAATTATGTTAAGTTTGTGAGTGATTCGCAGGCGTTTACATTCGGGCTTTATGTTAAGTTTGTGAGCGATTCGCAGGCGTTTACACACCCATAAAATCAAAAAAAAAAAGAAATCATTTCTTATAATTCCAACTTGGTCATCGTTTTCCCCAAATCGTCAGCTATAGTGCGTATCTTAGAAATCGCCAACAAGAAAATAGTTCCAAGTAGTTCCAGATTTCGGGTTCATGGGGTTGATCGAAGTATAAACGCCGTTTTCTGTTGGCTCTTGACCAATCAAATTGTGCTAAATTAGTATTCAGAAGGTGAGTTGGAATTATTATGTAAAGAAATACATGTATCATGATGTATCTATTTCTATTAAGCATTCATGGCGACAATCGTATCATTATCAAATAAAGCTAATTTGCATCCTGGCACGTGCTCGATATCAGTTTTATTCTACAATAGGAGAAAACATTAATATGCATTTCCTTTCACCGGAAACATTTCAATAGCTGTGCCATCAGTTAATGCCATCAGGAAATCCGCTACAAGACTCCTCCGGGATTCAGGATAACCGATATTTCCGTAAAAATTCTAGAATGGGGACAGATAGGTCTGAGCAAACAGTGCAGACCCAGATCAGTCTAGGCCGACATAAATGAGAACAGGAGCATTTGGCAAACAAAGATACACTCCCACTCGACGGAAATTTTGTAAAATTTTATATATGAGTCGTGACATGACAAAGCCAACAAAATGGCATGTGCACCCAGCAAAGACTCAAATCAGCTTTGGCATCCGCCCAGTTTGATAAGAGCCGTAGCTGTCTGTATGGAGATAGCTTAGACCCCAAGCTACCCTCTAAGCGCACAGCAGATTCTGATCAGAGACTGATCTGAGTCTTCGCTGGGGGCACATGCCACTTTGTTGGTTTTGTCGTGTCGCGGCTTAATTATATCAAATGTCAAGCTATTTCCAGCCACGCTGTATCGGTTGCAAAATAAGGAAGTTACTTTTCATCCCACTGCATTACCTTGTTTGTGTTATAATCCGGTGGCATAAATGAGCCTCGACACGAGAGAACCAACAAAGTGGTTGTGCGCCCAGCGCAGACTCAGATCAGCCTGGGCATCCGCCCAGTCTGATCAGAGTCTTTGCTGTCTGAATAGAGGTAGCTTATACCCTTAGCTACCCTTTCAGCCCCTAGCGAAGCGTCTGAGCAGACTGGGTAGATGCCCAGGCTGATCTGAGTTATGCGCTGGGCACCAAACCACTTTGTTTGTTTTCTCGTGTCGCGGCTAGAATATGCAACCGATCGACTTTAAATTTTACAGAGAGGTAGAAATAGATTGACATTTGATAATATGTATAAAAAAAATACAAATTTTCCATTGAGTGCTTCCGAGAAGATATTACTAAGAAGCAGATTGTTTCAGAAATTTCTTTCAAGAATTTTTGGGTTCCATGTATAGTCCGTTTGCTCCAAAATGCAAACGGCATCCCCAATATTTTCTTAAAGTTGGTGAGAGGTAGAAGAGTTTCGAATTGCGCATTCTTACTAATCATCCTATACATAACAAAATCAAAATTTTGTAGAAATGAGAGGCTTTGCACGAACAAGTTTCTGTACAAAAAAAGGACCTAAAATGTGTCATTTTTACCTCTTAATTACAAGGGAGTAACAGTTGGCTGTTGGAATTCCCGTATAGTTTAACGTATTAGAGCATGTGACCTATGTAAGCTATCCCTAAGACAAAATATGCAAAATTAATTTTATTCTGAGTCCATTTTTTCTACTTTTTGTTTCACCCATATATCATCAAATTTTAAAACATACACTTTTTACTCGCAAAACTATAAAATAGTTTAATGTTTATTTACAATATACATGTAGTAATACCTGACCGGTGACACCATGCGTCCGCCCCGTTACTGCGGCTATGGATTCGTTCCGCTGAGGTGCGGGGGCAACTTCGGTATGAGATTTGAAATACTACTACGACACCATGCGTTACGCATGCGGACAGGTGAATACATTTTACTATTTCATTCATATACGCCCACGCCTGTAGTAAACAACGAGTTTACGCTATTGCCTAATACCAATATTTTGGCTGTTCTAACAAACATTCGACGCCCTTCAGTGAAACTGCTCAGTTTCTGCTTTACTGTGAATAGAAAATATTTTACAAAAGCATCCAAAAATTTTGATTTTTCGTATTCTGTTATGTATAGTTATAGTAATTATCAGGACATTAGAACAGTTGATGCTGTCAGAGAGTGGTCCCCCCCCCCCCCCCCCCCAGGAAAAATGACTACAGGAAGGACGGCTATATAGTGGATTGTCCGGACCTCATAGAGCCACTTTCCCCCCATAGTCCTTTTTCCCTCACCAGGAAATTGGCTACTAGTGAATTTGACATGGCTATAGGTATTTTACGGAACGGAACGAAACGGAGCGAAATTGAACAGAGACATTTTACGGAATTAATCGCATAAAAAATGTATCAGTACTTCAAGGAAGGTAATGAACGTGATTAATTAAAAAAATCAATATGAAAATTTAGCACCCATATTTTTATAATAATCAATAATTACTAATTTAAGGAACCAGCAGGGTGTGGTTTTTCCCATCGCATATATTTATATACGTACACATACGCATGCAAACTTACAGGAAGATGTACGAACGAGTGCTTTGTCTAGTCATGTTGGATTTAGCAGGGAGTTTATTACATTGAAAATCATAATCGGACGTGTGTCCCTATGGGAGTCGAGCCCTCGACTCCTGCATGAAAGGCGAATACTAGTCCAGGCACTCCGCTGCGCGCACGCACAGATGAACGCTTGTAAAAACACAAAATAATACAAATTTAAGCACACAGCCATGTACTGTGGCTAACATGGAAAAGCAAAAAATGCCGACATGTTTTCCCCAAAACAAAAATAAGACAGACTGATAGACACATGCATGCGGTTCTAGCATCTGTTAGCTATCGATACTTTACGGACAGATACTCATATTTCTGTTTCAGTTATAAACCTCACTATTATAATTGGAGAAGGAGCAAATTCCGCACTGTAGCGTGTTTTCCCGCAATTATATAACCAGGGGGAAAATCTACTATAGAAGGGAAAAACGGCTATGCAAAAACACGTTTAGTAGATTTTCCCCGGGGAAAATTTGCTATATAGTCATATTTCCGGGGAGAAATTCTACTATATAGCCATTTTTCCGGTGGGAAATTCTACTATGGAAAAATCATAGTCATTTTTCCGGGGAGAAAAACTACTAGGGGGGGAAAGCTACTCTCTGACAGATGCAACTTTCATCGTTTTCGAGAAAATAAGCAAAACCTCATTTGCACTTGGAAGCAAACGGACTATATCCTATTTCCTCTTCTATAAATTTTGAGACAGATTGCGAGCTTTCGACAAATATTACGATTTTTTGTGAGACCATCAAGTTAACGCATAAATTCTTTAATGAACTCTTATAGAAACATGTCTCTCTCAAAATTCTGCAACGCATTTCTCCATCTCGCACTTGAGAAACAGAATCTAGCGCAATGAATAATTTAGGATGAACATAAAATGGATTAATTTCAGCGCATTTTACTATTATAACTCATTATAATATAAGACTGAGCCGCGACACGAGAAAATCAACAAAGTGGCTGTGCGCCCAGCGGAGACTCAGACTCAGCCTGGGCATCCGCCCAGTCTGATCAGAGTCTTCGCTGTCCGCATGGAGGTAGTTTAGACCTTTAGCTACCCTTTAAGCGCTTAGCTAAGAGTCTGGTCAGACAGTGTGGATGCCTAGGCTGATCTGAATCTAAGCTGGGCGCACAACCACTTCGCTGGTTTTCTCGTGTCGCGGCTCAAATTTATTATTCCAAAGTGCATAATAGCGTCTAGAGACTTACTTTGTAAGAGTCCCATAATGTGTTCAGGAAAGAGCACATTACATCTAACCCTTAACGCGTGAAGCAAATAAACAGACGACAAAATTTATGTCTGCAAATTTAACACACAAAAAAACTTTCGTCCAAGTATTCCAGCGTCTGTTGGCATAATTATGGTGTTTTCTTCTATATAATGACCTAATTCCTATGACAGAATAAAAAGATGACCGGATTGCATCCTAAATTTATGATAAGCTTCAACAGACGATATTACAGGTGATTTCGGTAAATTCTCCGGTGATTTCGGTGATTTCAGTAGATTTCGGTGATTTCGGTCTATCGTCTCACCGACCTTTTCTTACAGCAAGCGAAACTTCGTTCTGACAGCAGTTATATTTTGGCGACAGGACTGACACTGGCTCATCAAAAAAGGATGTTTAAAATACATATTTATTGTTATTTTTGTTTGTACACTGTCAGGTAAATGAATATAACTCATGCAGCAGCTAAGAAAAATGCTGTTTTCATAGGAGAGAATATATTGTTTTCAGTGACACAAATGCCGCAACCGCGCCGTAGCGGCAAATTTGGGATTTTTTACTGCTAACTCTGACCGTTCACACAACGTAAGACACGGCTCGGATTGCCCCCATACGTCATGTTTTGCAGGAGGTGACTGAATGACCATTTCATACTGGTTATCAAATACTGTTGTTGTTGTTTTTCATTTTGGCTCTTGTGTCACAAGAATATGAACATGTTTAAACCAAGTGGCGAGCATGTTCATAGGCGAATACATGATTCATATGTACTTTTTATTATCAAATAGCATTACCTTAGCACTTCACGCGCCAAATAGGAAAATAGGTGAAATTGCAAACAGTGTAGATCCAGATGTCGATGAGGAAGCTCATGACGAGTCTACTCATTTGGATCTCCCCTGTTTGCCCTCTAATCTTATGATATAGCGAGCACATTTTTTTCCCAATACTTATGTCCTCTGACGCTAAAAGCCGCCGATCAAATATATCATCAGGGGCCGTAGTCATAAAACGACTTAAGTGGTTGCTATGCTGTTGCTAAGGCTAAATTTCTTTGCAGGAGATTCCCTAAAACTATGAAATTTGCTCTGGAGGAACAGTCTTACAAAGACTGTTCCTCCAGACCAAATTTCATAGTTGTAGGGAATCTGCTTCATAGATATTTAGCCTTAGCAATCGCATAGCAACGACTTAAGTGGCTTTATGCATACGGCCCAAGGTTTTTGTTAGTCAGAGAAGGCTCGGATTACTAGTTATCTAAGTTTGGTTTAAACATATTCTATTGCTCAAATAGTAGCGATGGGGTCGGTCAGCTACAAGTTCTCACAACATTAGTTACAGCCCTCCCCCTACAATATTCAATACAACAGCAACATGGCTGTTAACTGTGTGTGTGTGTGTGTGTGTGTGTGTGTGAGAGAGAGAGAGAGAGAGGAGAGAAAGAGAGTGTGTGTGTATGTGGCTGTTAACTGAGAGAGAGCCGGAGTGTGTCGGGGGCGGGGGGGGGGGGGGGGGGGGGGGGGGGGGGGGGGGGGGGGTAAACAGTTGAATTTGAAATTTGGAAACAGCGATCCAGACTGAAAAGCCGCCTCGTCTGCATCTAGACCGTTTGCCCTCTAGTCTTTGAAACTTGAGTTAATCAATTTTTAAATTTTGCAGATGAAAACTTTGTCGTCGACATTTTGGTGCTTTAGTCCGTTAATAAGGACACGCATTCCTGTGCGATATCTCTTTAGCCCGCATTAATATTTCTGATTTGTTTACTCTAGCGGAACGTGTCGATGCTTTAATATGCTGCCATCATTTTCACATATAACGGTATTTCTTTAAGCTACCGTCTGTTTAATTCCAAATTAATAATTCTTTGATCTGTTGTACAAATACCCTCTTAAGAAAATGTCCAGATGGGCTGTGAAGATTTGGTTAACGCTTGGCCTGTGCAAATAATTATAATAAACGATAGCAAAGAATAAAAGCAACGCATTTCCAATTCTAGCGTTACCAGTTTCGCGAGTATTGATGATAATAATAATAATAACAACACAAAAATGATTATTTCGGTTTCACGCAATTTACTGAGTCTGTAATATTAAAAAAAGAAAAAAAATCATAAGTCCTACTTTTCTTCACCATGAATGATTTTATCAACATATTACTCATTCTATATTATCATTTTTAAACCCATGTATACAATCTCGCCATATAATTTCCTCGCCGGTGGTTATGAACGCTGACACGCTTTGAAATCCAGGTAAAGTCGTCTGCGGGGATTAGGGGCAGACGAGATAATACGTATTAAAGGGGTGGCTAGTATTGAAATTGCCCCGATAAGGTCACACTTATCTGTCGCGGGGATCATAAAAGCTTGCCACTCAAAACAATACATGCTAATTTGTTTACTTATATAGACTGCAATAACCAGACGATAACTTGGTGATTATAGCGGCTAGGAACATGTTTTAGGGAATTACACTGTCTGTCGAAAAAATTCCCACAGGTTTCATTGGTCAGAATAAAGGTTAATAAATAATTGAGATAATAAATATAAAAGAAATATTTCTGCATGTTTATCACAAATTGTCGCAAACCTAAAATATTATCCAGTTGTTTACATGTATCGGCCCGGTAAAGTTGTAAAAATAATTTCAAGGGCTTCTCTTGTGTATATTATATACTTTTGTCAAAATCTGGGATCTAACATGAATGACCAAAATGGACAAGGTTTGTAATTTTATTAAATATTACACCTCGTTTTCATATACCTAAGTCATTCCCCCCCATATAAAGATAAATAGGACGGTTTCTGAGACTTTAAAGATTTACTCCCTTTCTAATTTTTTTTTCTTAGTCGAAACGTTTACTTAATACGTCTGAAATGGATTTTAAAATGACCATAATGATTAGGGTTTGTATATAAAATTTGTAACAAAACTGGAAGAATCGCGGACCGCGGTCGAAATCGCATGATTGGTCAGAACAAGATCAGTTGACTATCCTGTATGCGAATATGGAAATAACCTTGGCATAATCACATGACCTGATTTTCCTACGGGCTTTCGATTTTGCTACTTTGCATATTGATTGTGAAATTACTATTTGAATTCATATTTGTCTTATCAAAAGTCAAAAATTCTTTCTAGACACTTGTTTAAAGAATTTGATACGGTAATTCTAATGAAATTTGTTAAGACGATTTAATTTAGAAATGTGAAATGGCGAGGGGGTTTGTCTTTAAAGTCCACTGTTTTTCAAGTAATAATTTCACATGGTAAAGGGAGTTTGATGGAGTTTAAAAAATCCAAAATTGAGAGATCAGAATCGCCGCAAAACGTAACCGACAGGGCATAACGTCACTCTTTTCGTTCAATTTAATTTCTCCTGCGCTCGAAGAAATGCACTACTCAAAATATTTAAAGGAGCATCAAAATATTTTTTTCCATTGACAACAGTGCAATGCATCCCCACTTGGAGGATCAATCAAGACATGAAACTACCAATTATCTTCCAAATTTTTGAAGAGGGTCTAGATCACTGGTTGTACAAGTTTTTATTCCATATTAATCCTGCCCATGTTCATGGACTGACTCTTTTCAAATGGAATTTTAGTAACAAAATGCAATTTTTCAGAACAGGTGAAAAGCATGAAAATTTGAACTAAAATCAAAACGACCATTTTGGTTATGAAACCGAATGTCTTACAAGGTGACCCGTTTGAAGGATTACTTTGAACTCAAGTTTATGAGATTTCATAGACTTTCAGCAAAAAATGCCTCAATTGCAGAAAATTCGAAAATTGCAAAAAGTTTTCGATGGAAATGAGCAAGGCATCAGTTGTATTGAAATTCTTGTTGTCTTAAACTGCCATCATTTTTTTTCAAAATCCTGCCGAAGAATGGGAAATTTTTGGCCACTGGCGTTCGAATTTATGGGCCGTTGAACTGGGTATATGTTGTACTAAGGTCTATGGGAAAATATCAGCTGCTCCATTAAATATTTTCAGCAGTGTATTAGTTTAAGAAATCACCATTATAACAAACTTCACATTTATAAATGATTGGTTTCTTATTTACTTTTCAGTACCTCTAATTTGCAGCCGGTGCAACAAACAAATTTATGATGGAACTATTTTCAAGGTCAGGGGACAGTTTTTCCACAATGCATGCTTACAGTGTGTTGTTTGTCGGAAACAGCTGAATGGGTCTTGCTTCGCGAAAGGGGCTGATTTCTATTGCAATAAGGATTTCACAAGGTAAGACCTGCAGTATACTAAAACATGTTTTATACATACCCCTTTTCGTCAGTCTAGCCAAAATACTCATTTGTATGGAATTTTCAGTATCAAGGATAATAAAACTGCAGACCATATGAAATAATGCTCCTAACGGTATGTTTATAGAAAATGAAATACTTCTTTTTTGACAGTAGTCCCATATATGAGACTTCAGAGGTCAAATGCCCATATTCTATGTTTTCATGTTATTTTCATTTTTCTATTTTTAGTGACTGCAGTCGCTAACAACAACATGAAAACATAAACACAGATATTTGACTGCAGAAGTCTCATGTATGGGACTATTTTGACAGATGAGTAATTTGGCGGTATTATGTCTCTTCCAACAATATTTCAGTATACCAGGACGATGGGATAATGATTGTAAAGGGCTCTGTGAAATGAAGCGCAGTTTAAGTTCAATCAAAATCTCGTTTTCAGCGGGACTCGAACCCGCAACCCTGTGGTCCGATTTTTTTCTGGAATCGTTGGGCATAAATCAGGTGAAAGCCATGGCCCTGATATCTCAATTTAAAATCTGATCAGATCCCGCAGATTTACAGTCCAATGCGTAACGTGCACACTTGACAAATACTCGATTCGATTCCCACCTAGAAATAAAAAATTCAAGCCTCTGCACACAGGAAGCCAAACTATAACAACGCTATTTGACTCATATGCATGTAAAGCATATTTGTATACACAATATATACTTTGAAGAACTGGTGGTTATCACAAAACTCCGGAGAGTGGCCAAACCGAAATTTCGGTTTGGCCACTTTCAGGAGTTATGTGTTAACTCTACTAGTTTATGTTGTTCAAAGCTGAAATTTTGTACTTATATGCTTTATACGAGTCGCACGGTATTGTTGTATTTTGGCAATCCATTTTGCGGAAGCTTGTATAATGGAATTGCGCGCTTACTCGGCGTGATGTAGGTGACTGGCTGTTTCCTGCTTCTTTATTATGACAGCGACATATATATATAGATCCACCTATATCATCTATATAGGCCACTAATTATGACATAAATGTTGACTAACTCCCTATCCTGCTTCTTTCCAGTTTGTTTGGTGCCAAATGCTGCAGTTGCTGTGGAATAATTGCACCAACAGAGGGCGTGCGCTTCGTCAATGGCAACGTATATCACTCCGCTTGCTTCACGTGTGTGATCTGTGGCGGGGCAGTGAAAACTGGGGACTACTTTTATATCAGACAAGACCTGAAGCTTGTATGTAAAGCAGACTATAATCTTCACGTTGCAAAAGGTATGTCACCCACAGACTGTTCCGTCGATGTTCTCTGTTCGCATAACAACCAAGAAAAGCAAAATTTCAATAACAAAAATAATTAAAACATTATCAAGTCGATCTCTATTTGTGTATATTTCGTTTGTAACAGGGAACAAACGGTATCTTGTGGTTTCCTGTAGTTCTTCTCCGTAACTATTTTTCAATGCTTTAGAAAAGTGTCGACAGCATAAAACTTGATCTGAACTTCTATGTATTAAATTAATGTACACGTATCTATGTATTAAATTAACGCAACTTCTATGTGATAATGTAAAAATGTTTTGTTTTTTTTTTTTGACTGGGTTAAGACACAAAACACAAATAGACACATTACAATGTATATATATTGGACAGGAATGTATAATAGATGATAAAACTGTATTCCTTCCAGTAACTGGTGCAGCTAGCGACAGTGATTCGGATGATGGAGACCCGGACATACGCCATCGCACGTGCATTAACGATCGCCAACTGCGCATGCTCACAGACACCTACCAATCAGATCCCAAGCCATCCAGGCAACTCATTGAGAAATTAAGCAGGAAAACTGGGTTAAGGACAAGAGTTGTTAGAATATGGTTCCAAAACCGAAGATGCAAAGAAAAGCACTTCACAGATAAAGAACGAGGACCACAGAAAACAGGGTCCGATAATAAAGGTAGGCTCTTTGTCCAAATATAACGTTGAAATGCATGCATTTGTTTTGACTGTCTAAATGTAAGAGTGTTTTGTTACCAAATATTCAATATGTTAGACAACACTACAAACTCCAGCGTCCGTTATCAAGCCACAACAGTGGTGAATTTCGTCACACCTGCAATTGATCAGAGTCTTTAAGAAGAGACTTTTGGACTATAATTGCTATAGAAAGCTAGCTAGAATAATAGTTCACAAAACTCTGTTTGAAATGTGAGGATGGTATATAGCACTTGACCCTTTCAAATTGAAATGTTTCACTTCTGGAGTATCTTTCAAACCAGACTCATTTGAAAAACAACTTTGACTGTTCCATCGGACCACATTAGGAGTTACCAGCCCTCAAAATTGATAGTTTGCCTCGGCCTTCAGTTTCAGTAAATATCACATTTTATCATGAAACGCATAAATAATATAATGTTAATGTGACTTCCTTGTTCCATTGCAGGCTATGGTTATCATCAACCATCCAATCATGGGTGTTTCAACAATACAATGACCCCAGACACAGGTTGTCACCATGACAACAACAACACAGGGATCATCCAGCCACCATATCAGCTGTACTGCCCTCTAGATTATCTTCTGCCAGATTCCATGCCGCCAAACATCGAGCTGTCGTCTGCAGATCTGAGAAATGGTGAAGTGATAAGTCCCAAGGTCAAGGACACTGGGAATTGCCAATTCTCTGGTCTAGCTTATCAGCAACAGTGCAGCCAGAACAGTTTCAATAAATACATGGTTCAAGGTGGAGTGTAAAAGACCCTCTGGTGACATTTTATAATCTGAATTTTACTTATTTGCAAAAAAAATAATTATTAAATTTAAATAAATAAAGTTTTCTTTTGTTGTCAGTGATTTCAATCTGTATATAGCCCCACAAACTGATTCTAAAAACCTCTATTTTAAAGTATAAAGCCCCACAAACTGATTTAGAAAACCTCTATTTTTAAGGAATCTAGTATTCTTAAAATATACCGTTTTCAGCATCTAAGATGATACTTCTAGCAGCTTAACTTACATGCATCATGCAAAGTGCTGTATAACCCTTTTTAGACTGTAAACCCGTTTGGGGGACAAATGCAAACAGTGCAGACCCAGTTCAGGTGCCACATTTTGTGGCATCTGATCAGGGTCAACACTATTTGCTTTCAGGAATTTCTTCAGAAAATACAATAGAAGTGAAAACATTCACCAGGGGCCGTATTCATAAAACGACTTAAGTGGTTGCTATGCTGTTGCTAAGGCAAAATTACTTTTAAGGAGATTCCCTACAACTATGAAATTTGGTCTGGAGGAACAGTCTTACAAAGACTGTTCCTCCAGACCAAATTTCATAGTTGTAGGGAATCTCCTTTATAGAAATTTAGCCTTAGCAACCGCATAGCAACAACTTAAGTGGCTTTATGAATACGGCCCCTGAAAGCCATTAAACTAGAAATAAACTCACCCAAATAATAAGGATGGACAAGTCCACTGGCCAAAAAGGGGTTAAGACTACAATGGATTTATCAGAAACTGCCCAGCAGGCACACAACTTTGACTCAACAATGAATAAAGGTTGATTCAACATCATAATGTTGAATCAATGTTGATTCAATGTTGATTCAACATTGTATGCCCAGTGGCTGACTGTCATACATGGCTGAGTATGATAAATATGTGGCTTAAAGGCGGAGTGGTACACTATCAGGATATGTTACTCCACAATTTAATTTTACTGCCATTCTAAATGGAATCAATTAAGAATTTGCTCCCCTGGAGGCAAATTCTTTATGAGTAGACCCCATTTCAGAAGAGCCTTGCTGTCCAAGGAAGCACAAGAAGTCGCAAAATTCATAAAACTGTCAGAAAAACATTCCACTGGGCACCCACCATTGAATTAACACTGAATCAATGTTGATTCAGAGTTGATTCAACATTGTGTGCCTGCTGGGTTGAAAGTGTACCCATACACCTTACATATCCGTATCCATCCAAGGGAGAACACTCTCATCTGAAAGTAGCCGCTGCATTTCTCTCTTTCCTTTATGAGTAGGACCCCACCTGCATTTCTCTCTTTCCTTTATGAGCAGGACCCCACCAAAGACAGAACTCACCTACTGACTTTAAGAAGGTGTCTGTTTGGTGATGTAATTCTGTAGGTAATACATCATCTTTCACCAAGCATACTGGACTCAAGTCTGATGGTCCGCAGTTTGCTGAGGCACTTCTGCTCCAACAGAGTGACTTACACAGATGATTTCTTGATAAGGTGGGGTTCTGAGGATAACTTTTGAGATAATTTTTCTTATTTCTCAATGTAAACATATGTTGTGACCCCTTATTAGAACCGTCTCGATGAGACGGTTCTACTGATGGGTCAAAACATGTTTTTATGCAGAAATATGGAAATTTATCACTAAATTATCCCTGGCACCCCTTCATATCTGGAGCACTGTTACAATTCATCTTTGGTTAATTTCATACAACAAAACTAAATATATGAATATGGTGGTCATTTATTGTATAACAGTAGCAACGCCTGGGGTATATTGCTCTAAGAACTGGAATTACAAGACAAGACAAGACTATATCAGCAGCTGTAACTCTGCCTGACTGTTCAAGGTGCATGGGTCCATCCATCTTCATGTTTTTGCCATTTTGACAACGGGGAAACAACTTTTCTGACATGTTTGCTTCCCTCAGAAACAACACCCCTTCTAAAACAAGCAAATTCGATGAATTTATGTCCCCCGCCTTGGAAACTAGGTCTCCACTGTGTATATACACTTAGTGTTTGAGCTGGAAAAGCGGCTAAGTTAAAAATGTGAAAAAAGTAATAAAAATATAATGTGAGGATTATATCCAAACCACATGCATATCTTCAGACCATGATCAAAACACCTGTGAAGTTTCAAAGGAATGGGCATAAAACTGTAGGAGGAGTTGAACACACAAGGTACCCACTATCTATTCACTTTGATAGTAAAAATGTATGGAAAATGGCTAAGTTCAATTTGCGAAAAAAGTAATAAAAAAAAATGTGAGGATTACATCCAAACCACATGCATATCTTCAGACCATGACCAAAACACCTGTGAAGTTTCAAAGGCATTGGCATAAAACTGTAGGAGGAGTTGCGCACACAAGGTACCCACCATCAGGTCACTTTGATAGTAAAAACGCCTAAAAAATGACTAAGTTCAACTTGTGGAAAAAGTGACAAAAAATAATCTCAGGATTACATCCAAACCACATGCGTATCTTCAGACCATGACTAAAACATCTGTAAAGTTTCGAAAGAATCGGCATAAAACTGTAGGAGGAGTTGAACACACAAAGTACCTACTATCTATTCACTTTGATAGTAAAAATGTATGGAAAATGGCTAAGTTCAATTTGCGAAAAAAGTAATAAAAAAGAATGTGAGGATTATATCCAAACCACATGCATATCTTCAGACCATGACCAAAACACCTGTGAAGTTTCAAAGGCATCTGCATAAAACTGTAGGAGGAGTTGCGCACACAAGGTACCCACCATCTGGTCACTTTGATAGTAAAAACGCCTAAAAAATGACTAAGTTCAACTTGTGGAAAAAGTGACATAAAATTATCTCAGGATTACATCCAAACCACATGCGTATCTTCAGACCATGACTAAAACATCTGTAAAGTTTCGAAAGAATCGGCATAAAACTGTAGGAGGAGTTGCGCACACAAGGTACCTACTACTTTAGGGGGACGGAAAGACGGAAGGACGGACGGAAGGACGGAATGCCGAAAACTATGTCCCTCCGCTTTTCTTCGAAAAGGCGGGGGACAATTAAATCTATTTTTCAAGGAAAGATCTGCTCCTAAGGGAGCAAATCCTTTCCTTTAAAAGTGACTTATCTGACATGAGAGGCAAAAAAGAAAATGACAGTTTCTTCCCCTGAAAATGTACCCACAAATCTTAGACAATACTGGTAAAACATGAATGAGCTAAAAATAAAGATATTCTGGGAGTTTTTAATGTCATAAGAGCTTCCCAACTGACCAACCAGGGAAGACCCAGATCATCAGTCTGATAATTCAGTCTTATGAGAGCCTGTGTTTGCTATTCAGCCAACAGAATTGTAACAAGTCGCCCAAGGGCAACGATCGCTCACCTGCCAGTATATGCCAGGTCAAGTGGCCAAAATGAAAGCTTTCGGCTCAGGCAGGCTAATAAACAGGCTGCAATTCTATAGGATTGGATAGTGAGTGTGCAAACTGTTCCACCATGGCCACTTCTATAAAATCACTAAATGACCTTGACCTCTAGTATTATCGAGGTTGAAGTTGACTGCATTTCCATATCACAGAGCTCAATCGCAACAGAAAAATGCACTTTCTCATCTTTTCCCATTCAAAAGCCTAAGGGACTAAATTTGATCTTGCCATAAAATAGGTCAAGGTCAACCTAAGGTCATCATTTATATAAACTTTGTAGTACTAGAGTCCTTGATGCTACATACCAAGTTTCAAAGCAATCGGCCCAGTGGTTCTTGAGTAGAAGAATTTTTAAGTTTTATACCATATATGGGCATGGTGGCCATCTTGGTCATGTTATCTGGGTCAAATATATAAACATTTGTTTCTTTATACTGTTAAGGCTCTATATGAAATTTGGCTTCAATCAGCCCAGTAATTTCTGAGGAGAAGTCCTTTGAAAATGTTGACAACGGATGACGACGACACAGACCTTGACCTCTAGAATTCGTAGGGGTTGACGATGACTGAATTTCCATATCACAGAGAACAATAGCAACAGAAAAATGCACTTTTTCATCTTTTCCCATTCAAAAGCCTAAGGGACCAAATTTGAACTTGCCATAAAACAGGTCAAGGTCAAGCTAAGGTCATCATTTATATAAACTTTGTAGTACTGGAGTCAAAGATGCTACATACCAAGTTTCAAGGCAATCGGGCCAGTGGTTCTGGAGAAGAAGATTTTTTAAGGTTTTTACCATATATGAGCATGGCAGCCATCTTGGTCATGTGACCTAGGCCAAATGTATAAACTATCGTTCCCACATCCTGTTAAGTCTTTATATGAAATTTGGCTTCAATCAGCTCAATGGTTTCTGAGGAGAAGATGTTTGAAAATGATGACACCCAATGGCCAAATGACCTTTGATCAAGGCCACTAAATGACCTTGACCTCTCATATCCATAGGTGTGGAAATTGACTACATTTCAATATCACAGAGCACAAAAGCAACAGAAAAATGCACTTTTTCAGATTTTCCCATTCAAAAGCCTAAGGGACCAAATTTGACCTTGCCATAAAATAGGTCAAGGTCAACCCAAGGTCATGATTTATATAAACTTTGTAGTACTGGAGTCCAAGATGCTACATACCAAGTTTCAAGGCAATCGGGCCAGTGGTTCTGGAGAAGAAGATTTTTAAAGGTTTTTACCATATATGGGCATGGCGGTCATCTTGGTCATGTGACCCAGACCCCGGGTATAAAATTTCGTTCCCCCATCCCACTGAGACTCCATATGAAATTTGACTTCAATCGGCCCAGTGGTTTCAGAGGAGAAGATGTTTGAAAATCTTGACGACGGATGGTCCGACGGAATGACCTTGACCTTTAGTGACATAATATCTTCATCTGGTCATTTAGTCAACCATGTATACCAAGTATTGTACCTTAGACTTAAACAGTTTCTGAGAAATCCACCGTTTAAGCGTTTTCCCATATAAAAGCCTAACATACCAAAGTTGACCATGCCGTAAATTAGGTCAAGGTCATCACAAGGTCATGATTTATACAAATTATGATGGGCTCGCATGCCCAATGCTACATACCAAGTTTCAAGGTCATAGTCCTTTTGGTTCTGGAGAAGAAAATTTTTGAAGGGTTTTTACCATATATGGGCGTGGCGGCCATCTTGGTCATGTGACCTGGACCAAATATATAAACTTTCGTTCCCCCATCCTGTTAAGGCTCCATATGAAATTTGGCTTCAATCCACC
Source organism: Ctena decussata (assembly GCA_963989385.1). Taxonomy (NCBI): domain Eukaryota; kingdom Metazoa; phylum Mollusca; class Bivalvia; order Lucinida; family Lucinidae; genus Ctena; species Ctena decussata. The sequence continues at coordinate 14,198,420 of OZ022498.1, forward strand.
CAGTGGTTTCTGAGAAGAAGATGTTTAAAATTGTGGACGCGGACGCCGACGACGGACGACGGACCAAGTCTATACTATAAGCTCACCTTGACACGTGAGCTAAAAACAGACATAAAGTAAAATGGGTACATTTTAGGCAAATCTTATCATTTTTTTTTATCTCTCTTCACAAAGAGATAAACTATTACAGGAACAATTTCTCCCCTATGAGCAAATTCTTCCTTCAAGGTTAGACCATTACTGGTACATGTAGGATGCAAATAGGAGGTCTAATAAGTTATTTCCCTTTGTAAAAAGAAAACATGGGGGAGTATCCATTTACAGTTATTAACCTTAATGAGATAAGGGTTAAAGTGGCTTACTACACAGATTTATTATTTTAAAAGACTGGGCGATGCTAAAAATGTCATATTATAGACTGTACTTACATTATGGTCAAAGAGAAGTAACTCAAACTTCAGTCATCATTACGGTTTTTCATTTACATGCAAAAGTTATATACCATTTTTATCCTATTAAACACCCCTGGAGCACTGTATTATATGGAAGGAAGTCCTATTTAGGAAGAGTAAGAAATTAGCCACTCTCCTCAATGTTTCCAGTATTAAAACAGTAGTTTGTTATTTTGCATCATGTAAGACTAAAAGCTGCACTTGTCATGCTGAAATAACTGACAAATGCCTGTCAAACCCCACAGACCATGGTGAAGCCAAGGTAAGACCATGTATGAGCCTTGACATGGCAAAACCAACAAAGTGGCATGTGCGACCAGCAAAGACTCAGATCATCCTGGGCATATGCCCAGTCTGATCAGAGTCATTGCTGTCCCCATGGAGCTAGCTTTGACCCTTATCTACCCTTGAAGTGAACTGAAGACTGATCAGAATAGGTGGATGCCCAAGCTGATCTGAGTCTTCACTAGGTGGATGCCCAAGCTGATCTGAGTCTTCACTGGGCCCACATGCCACTATGTTGGTCTTGTCATGTCGCAGCTCATATAGACTATGGCATCTCAGGATTTTATGGCCTGAGTTCTGCAACTTTGGAAAGTCAGTAGAACACCATTTAAAGAAGAAGCAGGGGAAGTTTGTTAGAGGAGGGACATTTATTAGGATTAATACAATTTATCTGCAAGTTTATTACTGAAAAAGTGTCAGCTTTCTTACAACTTCCTAGTATAGCATTAATATAATGATTAATCAGCTGCATAAATATATGAGTTAAACAACCTTAATATACACTCATGACTATGACAATTAACTTAAAGTAATACTGTGTATATTCAAACTAATAACTCAACATGACTATACAAAATAAACAAACAGTTACAGCACACTTATAAATGAATGAGGTATATCCGTTGACTTTACTTGATTTTGACATTTACACATGACACACACAGTTTTGCAATTTTTGAAGCGACCAAGATATGGGGAGTATTTGTTAACAAGTAAAATTTCGTCTCACTAAGTGACCTAGACAGGTATGAATTTCCAGTTTGGCTGACCACCAGCTCTGTCAGAAAAAACATTAATCAAATGCCCATTTAATACTGGTGATAGCCCCCAAGTGCTTTTTAGCCCTTGGCTACCTAATTTAAACACAAACAACATTTAACACAAAAAGTGCAGACATAATTACATAATTAAGGCCATACAAAAAACAACAACAAAAGTCTTTAAAACTTCACAAAAATACGTATAAGATAAAAATGCAAACCACGTGTATAATGCACAATTCTAATATGAGCTTAACAATTTCCCCACTGAATGCATAAGTGGCGCATTGTGAAAATGTGTGATAAATCATGTTGCTAAAATCAAGACGAAAAAATTTCACACTTTGATGACACTAAATGTATGCTTCTCTCAACGTCCTTTAGAAAACGTCCCAAAATACTTGCATTTTCATTCTGTATAATGTGAGAACCAAATGATTTAATAATTTGTTTTTACCCTGGAATAATTGCTTATTAAAAGTTGTGTTGTTGGGCAGATGCAAATAGTAATTCACTCCAGCTTTGCTGTTGTGAATGAATATTCGCAATCTGCCCTCCAACATCATGTATCAATCAGCTATAATTTACAGGTCAGGAAAAAATAATTACTTAATTAACTATCAGTACAAATTCATTTACATAAAAAGTAACAATTTTAATAAAAACAGTTTTACATGTAAATAAACACTTAACAGCTTGGTAGTCTTTATCATTTCATCTGAATATCATTTATTATAAAACCAAGGCCCAGTTGTTCAAAGCATCACTAGCTTAAATAAGTTGCTAGTCAAGGATTTGTTAAGCCTTACGGTACACACCAAATCAAGTGTACTAATATATCAAATCATGAGTGCTAGTATTTTTAGCTGAAAAAAATTAGAAGCGCTTTTGCACTGCAAAAGCTCTTCACAATTTTTCAGCAAAAATGCCAGTCTTTCAGTGTACAATATTTTTAAAAATTTAAAGTCTCGTAAACTTTCCTTAGTTTTGAACAATCAGGCCCAGAACTTGATAAAATATCAAACTCAAAAACAAAAGTAAAATTAAATTCCAAGATCAGATCTAGGTAATGGAAATAAGACACAAAAAATATTGTATGTGACAATCTAAGATTTTTCAGTGAAACCAAATTTCATTATCAGATGTACCAAAGTACCCTTATGTTTTAACAGTATTTAATTTTCTGTAGTATGACAAAGCTCTAGATAAGAGGGAGTATTTGATGATAATTAGGGATAATTTTCCTTATTTCTCATTCAAACCATATGTTGTGACCCCTCATCTGAACCGTCTCGTTGAGACGGTTGAGATGAGGGGTCACAACATATGTTTTTAGGAAGAATTAACAAAAATTATCCCTAATTATCGCCAGATACTCCCTCTTATCTAGAGCTCTGGTATAAAGAACAATATTCAGATCCTTCTCTACCATATTTCTTCAGTTACAAGATGGAAGTTTTCCCCTTTCACAATAATCCCACAAATTCAGATCCAGCTTACAACATTGATCTAGATTTTTGGGATTGTTTTGCAAGGGAAATACTACCTTACAGTAGAAATTCATAAGGCTCATAGAGAGAATAAATCCCATCCTACAGCCAAAGAAATAAGTAACAAATATTATTCATATTTAAATATGTACAAAATCTCATTAACAGAAAACATTTCATCATTTACATGCCTACTAAGACTAGCAAATATTTTCAGCTCAAAACATCCCACTTACACTTTGCATAAAACTCATCTATCATACTTAGTCTGTTATTCCACTCCTAAATGATCCCAAAAACCTGTCTTTTTTCTCCAAAACAATCCAATAAATCTAGATCCATCTTAAAAGACAAATCTCAATTTTTGAAAAAACTAGACAATCACTAAAGGTGATGAATGCCCCCGCCATATGCCTCACTAGATGAGTTATGTGTTAAAACATATTTGTGTGAAGTTACATCAAAATCTGTCAATAAATAAAGGTGCTAGAGGGATGACTGAGTTTTTCTTAAAAATAGCAACTGTGACCTTGACCTTGGACCTGGGGTGCTGAAGCGCCAATTTATTCAAGATATTGTTATACTTAACATTTATGTGAAGTTACATCAAAATCGATCTATAAATGAAATCGCTGGAGCAATGCTCTAGTTTTTCTGAAAATAGCAACTGTGACCTTGACCTTCATCCTACCAAACTGAAACGCAAAGACGTTCAAGGTACTGTCATCCCCAATAAAGCTGTGATGTAATACCAAAATCGGTTAATAAATGAGGCCGCTAGAGCGACGATAAAAGGTGAGATTGTATTTAAGCTATGGAAATATGGTCAAAATATGTATGTAATTCAAGGGGACATAATTCTGCAATAAAGACCTGACTGAAAGTTCTGTTTCCTTTATGCACATGTTCAATGCATGTCTGAACTGTGTTGCAAGTTTCAAATCCCTACATCAAATACTATTGGAGGAGTTGCAGAGACAAGAACAGTACTACAAAGTGTGAAATATGGTCAAAATATGCAAGTCATTCAAGGGGATGTAATTCTGCCATAATGACCTGGATCAAAGTTCTGTTTCCTTTATGCACATGTTCAATGCATGTCTGAACTGTGTTGCAAGTTTCAACTCCCTACATTTAATACTGTAGGAGGAGTTGCGGAGACAAGAACAGTACTCAAATGTGAAATATGATTATAATATGTATATTATTCAAGGGGACATAATTCTGCAATCAAGACATTAATCAAAGTTCTGTTTCCTTTATGCACATGTTCAATGTTTCCTTTATGCACATGTTCAATGCATGTCTGAACTGTGTTGCAAGTGTCAACTCCCTATATCAAATACTGTAGGAGGAGTTGCGGAGACAAGAACAGTACTCAAATGTGAAATATGGTCATAATATGAATATTATTCAAGGGGACATAATTCTGCAATAAAGACCTGAATCAAAGTTATGTTTCCTTTATGCACATGTTCAATGCCTGTCTGAACTGTGTTGCAAGTTTCAACTCCCTGCATCGAATACTGTAGGAGGAGTTGCAGAGACAAGAACAGTACTACAAAGTGTGACGGACGTACGTACGTATGTACGGACGGACAAGGGCAAAACTATATGCCCCTCCCCACTTCGTGGCGGGGGGCATAAAAAACACAGATCTAGGTTTTTGGATTGTTTTGGAAGGGAAAGCTCATCTTATAAATGGCTTACAAAAGGCTAATTTTCATATTTGGAGTCATTCAGGAGGGGTGAAAATCCAGTCTTATTGTCATCAGATTGACAATATGTAAACCAAAACCACAATGAAGCATAAAAATCTGGCCTAGAGGTTAGAAACTTGAGTACATTCTCAAACTCAAAATAAAGCACATTGATTGGCTGCATGCCCGGAAGCAGCCAGTCAGTGTGCTTTGAGTTTGAGATTATTTTCAAGTTTTATAACCTCAAACCATGGGCTCAAATGTCTGAAGCATCGTTAGTTTAACAAAGTCGTAAGTCAAGGATTCATAAAGCCCCCTAGTACACTAAAAATCAAGTGCACTTATGTTTTTCTTCCCCAAAATGAGAGAGGCTTTTGCACTGCAAAAGCTCCTCATATTTTTCAGAAAAATGGTTGTGTTTTTGAATAAAATACATTTGAAATTTTAATGTTTCATTATCTAAGGTTGTAGTTAGGTGGAACAACTGGGTGCTGAGCTCCAGATAAGAGGGTGATATTTTGCAGTAATTTCTCTGAAATCTCCATCAAAACATATGTTGTGACCCGTAACTGCAAGACATAATGGGAGGTCACAACACAGATTTTCATGCAGAAATAATATTAACTGTCCTAAAATTATCATCAAATATTCCTCGTATCTGGAACTCAAGACTCCAAGTAAGACCTAAAATTTCAAACATATTGTAAACAAAAACACTGCCAATTTTTTGCTGAAAATTGTGAGCTTTTGCAATGCAAAAGCTTCTCACAATTTTTCAGCAAAAAATATTACCACAATTGATTTTGTGAGTACTGTAAGACTTAACAAATCCTCAACTAATGACTTTAATAAGCTAATGATGCTTTAAACAACTGGGCCCAAGTGTTCATAGCTTACAACAATAAAACTATACAAGGCATAGCAAGACAAAGCATTTTAAGTCCATATACAAATAGTAAAGATCCTGAGTAGGCTGCATAATCAGGCTTTCTGGTCACAGTCTCCTATATACAAATATCATGTACAATCTGAGAACAGGCTCTGAGGCTAATTACAACATAATTTCTGCTTACACTGAACAACAAGAGCTGTCGCCTGAAAGCATAGCTCGCCTGAATTGGTGCTTGCCCATCGCACAGTTGCTATGGTGGTGTGGACTGCTATGCATAAAACTTCAGGCAAGCATGTCTATAATGACAACACATTTATAAACAAAAGCTATCTCATAAACAAGTGTTAAAATTAAAATAAAAAAAATCCACATGAAATTTCAAAGTCCATGAGCTAGAGGTCAAAGAACTGAGGGGTAGGGGATGGGGTGGAGGCAGGATGTATCAAAACCCTGAACCATTATCTAACATCAGTCCAAGTATTAGTATCAACTGAGTCCATTGTGGCACTGTGAAATTATGTCTTCATAAATATAAAACTTTAACCAAAATCTTTAAGACAAAATTCTAAGTTGATGACCTTGACTTTAAGGTCATCCACTTGGGTAAGTATATAGTGTTTTGTAAAAACTCAAAATCAGTTCAAGTGTAAACTATTTCTTTGCCAAGCATTATGAATCGGTATGCAATTAGAAAACTTTAATAAAGACATAAAATTCCTAAGTCCCTGACCTTAACATCAAGGTCACTGAGCGGGGTTGGGGTAGTACACTGTAAAACTTTGAACTAATATCTAACTATAGTGCAAATATAAAAAGAATTTCATTCACGGGTTCAGGAGATATGTGTCTTTAAAAAACTTTAACAAAACATCCAATCAATAAAAAGATAATTTTCTAAGTCCATGACCTTGACATCAAGGTCACTGAGCGGGGTGGGGGTAATGCCTTGGAAAACTTTAGACCAATATCTAACTACAGTGCAAGTATCAAAGGAATCCATCCATGGATTAAGGAGATATTGGGCTTTAAAAAACTTTAACCAAAACATCGGTCCAAAAAAACTCCCAATTTTCTAAGTCCATGACCTTGGCATCAAGGTCACTGATTGGGGTGAGGGTGGTACCCTGTTACACTTTGGACCAATATCTAACTACAGTGCAAGTATCAAAAGAATCCATCCATGGGTTAAGGAAATATAGGTCTTTAAAAAACTTTAACCAAAACATCCAATCCGGACGCCGACGCTGACGCGGACGCGGACGCCAAGGTGACAACAATAGCTCTTCCTGAACTTTCGTTCAGGCGAGCTAAAAACAAGCAAATCCAGGTGGCTCTGATTAGTTAACAGTTTATCTTAAGTTTCATAAAATTTAATTCACAGGTTACTAAGTTACTACTACACTTGCGGATTATAAATCAAATCAAAGGCAATAACTCATGTATAATTCAGTCCATCCTAAAGTTTGCCTCAGCATCACCACACTATGATGATACATATTAAAATTCAATTTCAAGAAATTTTGTGCTTCGGTAAGGTAATTATGGCTAATTTGCGGAATGCTATTCAATTCAAGAGCAAGAACACATCCACCACTGAGGCTATTATGACAAATTTTGACGTGCACTGCTGCCTTGTGACAATTCAAAAATATTTGTTGTTCCATAAAATTACAATCATTGGTTACTAAATTATGACGCAATTTGTTGATTTTTAAAGTATTCAAGTGCAGTACTTCATGAATTACTTGAGCAATTTTGACATACACCAACATATTTGGTGATATATATTTTGTATAAGTTTCATTAAATTTCACTAACTGATTTCTTAGTTACAGTTGAATTTGTCCATTTTTAATTGAGTCAAGGGCAGTAACTCATGCACTACTGATGCCATTCTAATGAAACTTTATGTGCACAATTCTGTTTTAGTAATACATGTTTATTCTAAGTTTCATGAAATTCCAGTAATTGATTACTTAGTTATGGCTCATTTTATTGATTTTAAATCAATTCAAGGACAATAACTCAAGCATTACTGAAGCCTGTCTGACAAAACTTGACATGCGTCATTATGTTATAGTGATACAGACAGAAGGACAGATGGACATGGAGAACACAGCATCCCTCTGCCTCTGGCTGGGAATAACGAATGCTGTGAACTGTCATTTAAATTAGTCTGAATGAGAGGTCACAGCATATGTTCTGGATGAGATATAAGCTAAGAATTCCTATTTCTCTTAACTCTCCATCAAAACTAAATTATTAATACATACATGTAATATCAATAATACATATGAGCCACGACACGACAAAACCAACAATGTGGTTGTACGCCCAGCGCAGACTCAGATCAGCCTGGGCATCCGCCCAGTCTGATCAGAGTCTTCGCTGTCCGCATGGAGGTAGCTTAGATCCTTCGCTACCCTTTGAGCACTTAACGAAAAGTCTGATCAAACTGGGCGGCTACCCAGGCTGATCTGAGTCTGCGCTGGGCGCACAACCACATTTTTGGTTTTGTCGCGTCGCGGCTCATATAAAAATACTTACCCTGAGATTATCACAGTTTTCATAAAAGTAATTCAAAATTAAAACATATATACTTAGCAAAAATAAAAACTTGACAGTCTTTATTTTTCATCCTGCGGTAGTCGGGAAAAAGTGAGACATGAAAATTCTTTTAATTTAAGAAAATGTAATCATTCTGTAATATCATTGTCACAAAAATTTCAAGATTCATTAGATACAGCAAAATTGGGGCTATTGTAAACGTCAGGAGGGTACTTTTCTGTTTTCTATGCTCAAAACCAAATAATTACCAAATTTAAAATTGTCGAAGTCTGCTTAAATGATAAAAAATCTGTTGGCAATGCTTTTCCATTATTAAATCCAATCTCTATGGACTCATGAGCTAAAATTATGCCAATGCATGGTCGACTAGGAGGCCGTAAGGACCAGACAAAAAACCTCAGTCCACGCCATTATAAAGTCAGAAATTCAGTTTCAATAGAATTCCCATTACACATTTAAGGCTTTATAGGAGTTTAAGAAATGGCTTTTAAATAAATTTAGTAATAAAGACATTGAGTTTGCAAGACAAGCAAACTTATCTCGAAGAAAATAATGATTGATTGATTGATTTGATGCTTAACGTCCACGGTAAACAACTAAGGTCATGTCGGGACGGTCAGTTAACCTAACCACACTATTCCTGGGCAGGCTTAGACCTCCTAAGCGGTTAACCAGTACTAAGTGCACATACTTTCGCCAGTAACTGACAACTACCCTTCTTGAATCAGCGGAAGGAGAAACGAAAGTATGTGGCCAGACCGGGATTCGAACCCAGGACCTCTGATTTACGAGTCAGGTGCCCCACCGATTGCGCTACCCGGCCCGGCGAAGAAAGAAGAAAATAATGAAAAACATGAATTGGTACAGAAGATACGGCATCTCATAAATCTCTATATGTTTGAGTCAAAGGGAGATAATCTGAAAGTTTTGAAACTTTAAACGTTATTTTCAGGTTGTGATTACAATTAACATAAGCGTTTAAAGTGTTTTCTATGCGTACTGGAATTACTTTTTATTGCGTACAAGAGAACTTTCTTCTGTGCATGCGCAAATTAAAGTTCTATTCTGAATTATTAAAATAGGAATAAGTAAGATAACTCCGGACAGGACGAAGATTTACCAATAATTTATCATGATTTAAGTAATCAGATGTCTGTTCAACGTGAAAACATCCATATATACATTACAAATTTGCTAGGTTGGCCGGAACTGAGAAATAAAAACCGTCAAGTTTTTATTTTTGTTTAGTATATATATATATGAGCCACAACAGGACAAAACCAGCAAAGTGGCATGTGTGCCCAGAACACTGTGATCAGCCTGGTCATCAGAGTAATCCCTGTCCCCACAGAGCTAGCACAAAGACTCTGATCAGACTAGGTTGCAGCCCAGGCTGATCTGAGTCTCCATGTGGCACATGCCAATTTATTGGTTTTGTAGAGTGATGGCAGAGACAGAAAACTGTCTCCAAATTCTCATTGCCTACAGATCTTATCTGTCACTCTTCCCTTTTCTACATTTTTGATTAGTTTTAAAAGAAGAGAAACATGTCTCAAACAATTGCATATTCTTTCAGTGGTTCATCCACCAGGAATCGCTGAAATCCAAATCTCGACAGATCTATAGTCTTGAATCTGTCAAAATATATGAGTTCTGATATGGCTCTGCCAATAGCTATCCCCTGCTGCACACCGTGTCCGCTCATTCCGTTAGCTAACAACATATTGGTGTGATGACTGTGAGGTCCGATAATGAGGTTCTGGTCCACTGTGTTGTAGTCGTAGTAACCTGCCCAGGCACTTTTTAACTGTAAAATGACAATACAAAGTCTGTCCATTTCAAATTTGTACTTCATATAACTTACATTATACTAATAGAATCTAAGATGGGGTTGAGGCCAAGACAAGGAAACTCAGGCTCGTTTTCAGGTTATTTAGTCTTATGCGAGGCTTGCCGGGCCTAAGTCTTAAATAATCTGAAAACGAGCCTGAGATTTACTTGTCAAGGCTTCAACCCCATCATTGATTATTTTCTCACCCATTATATTTCATAAAACAGAATATTCTCTGAATACCTTACTTTCTTGTTGAGGCCATTCCTATATTAACTTCATGCTTATTTTCTATTAATAGTTCCAACATGGAGTTATTTTCACCTTGTGCATGCATTTTTCCATGACTGGCAGCTTATTAGAAATCTACAGAGACACTTTATGCACATCATTGGCTGACAATTTCATTTTGCATGCAATTTATATGACAGGAAGCAGCAAGGAGAATTGTTGAATTTAGATATGTAATTAATTGGGCTGCACTATGTAGGAATGATCGACATTTCAAGACAGGTTTCTGAGCCTAGGCTGAGCTAGCAGGCCAGGCTAGAAAAATCTCAGACAGCTCTAGAAAGGGATATTCTTATCCAATTGGTGAGACAGAAAGATCACATAAAATGAGGTACTTTCTCTAAGCCATAATTACTATAAACCTTCTGAACATTCGGACACCTACAATAAATACCTTAATTAGCCTAGAAATGGAACTGTGTGGTTTCTCGATGCAGTAGTGAGTCCCAAAGATGCACATGAAATGGTAAACAGTGTAGACCTTGATCAGACTGCTCTTTCATGAGCAGTCTGATCAATGTCAGCACTGTTTGCTCAGTCCTTTCCGTTTCAATACTTAGAAGTCTTACGGCAATGTTTGAATGTGCAGTGGCATTAAGCCAAAAAGTCATGAATAGGAAACCAATGTCTTCTACAGCCAGTGCTGTCCTGCCATAATTAGACAACAGAAATCAACATCAAACTGCAGGGACGGCATGCCTTTTACTGCTACATTATACAGGCACAAAACATGCATACAGATTCAGTTTTAGCTAGTATCTTGCCAATTTCTCAAAATTTAGGGTATTGCATCGGTCAAAATATATCACCCACAACAGGCGGGCATGTGCGCTCAGCGAAGACTCAGATCAGCCTGGGCATCTGCTATTGACATGGAGCTAGCTTAGACCCTTAACTACCCTCTAAGTCCACAGCAAAGTATCTGATCAGACTAGGCGGATGCCCAGACTGATCTGAGTCTTCGCTGGGAGCACATGCCACTTTGATTGTTTGTCATGTCGCGGCTCATATAAAACTTTTTAACATGTTAATACATGTAAATAATTATACGCATGAGCAACTTAATATGATTCTTTGGTGTTTGCAAATTAATGTCTTAAATTTGTGTTTTGCTTTTGTTAGTGAGTTCTTGAATTTGTGACCAAGTAAATGTCCATCGGCTATCACCATTCACCGTCTTACTTAGACTTGGACTAACCTTAGAGTTTTCAAAAGCTGGTACCCTGTATGAAATAGCTGGCCATACAAAATCCTGGTAGAAGTCATAGTCTACATCTAGTGTACTGGGGTCTGGTTCCTCTTCCTATATAGCAAATAGAAAAATAAACTTGGGGAACAAGATCATGTACATTTCAACATGTTTCTGTACATTTCAATAGTAGCTCTGAAGTTTATATTTGAGCCACGACATGACAAAACCAACAAAGTGGCATGTGTGCCCAGCAATGACTCAGATTAGCCTGGGCATCCACCCAGCCTGATCAGAGTCTCCACTGTTGGCATGGAGCCAGCTAAGACCCATAGCTACCCTTTAAGCACACAGCAAAGACTCTGATCAGAATGGGCGGATGCCCAGGCTGATCTGTCTTCCCTAGGTGCACAGGCAACTTTGTTGGTTTTGTAGTGCCGTAGCTTATTTGGCTGGAATATGCAAATGGGCAGCTCCACACGTGGTGAAAAAAAATCCTTCACATAAATATCATGCATTCACCACCCCTGGCTAACTATGTATATACAAGGGCTGTTACGAAATGAAATACAGCTGTTATGAAATTAAAAAGAGTCATAGTTACCAAACGACCTGATGACCAGGTTGTTTGGTAACTATGACTTATTTTCGTTTCACAACAGCTCTTTTTCGTTTACATTAGTATTGAAATAAAAAAATATGTAAATATACCAGATCAAAGGGAAGTTGTCATTGTCACACCTGGTTAACATGCAATTCCATTCCCAATTGAAAATTAAAAATTCAACCCATGCTATTCAACATGTATACCTGAGAAGCAAATACAAACTTTCAGCTTTGTAAAAGATAAACTGATGGAGCACACAAAACTCCTGAAAAAAGCCAAACTGAAATTTTGATTTGGCAATTTTCAGGAGTGCTTGATAATTCACCGATCTGAAATCCATGCTTACTTTTAACAGGTGTGCATCCCTCAGTTAACTGTAAGGTAAAATCATAAACTTATTGTGGGACATTGAGCATGTGCGATTTTGTTTGTGGGATTATGTCACATGCTAAGTTATCTTTGTACAGGCTAGTCGTACACTACCAGGTGACTTTTGAGTGACAGTCTGGGTGTGGCTCTGAACTATCAATTTCACAAGCTCATTTACTTCAAACAAATTATTCTGCTAAAATATGCTTTCAATACATATAGGCTGGCTGAACAGCATTATTTTTGGCTAACAATCTGCAGATGCTAAAACTTTAAATTTTCTTTTATACTTGACATATAATAATGCCATGCTGGGATATCTTATTCAGTTATTCCATTGCAACTGATTTCTGGAATGTCCAACAGATATAAATTTGGATAACTGCCACCATGAGTAAAGTGTAAATTTATTAATCAGGATCCAGTTGTTAAAAGCATCATTAGCTTAACAAAGTCATTATTAGAGGATTCGCGAAGTCTTACAGTCCTCACAAAATCAATTGCAATTTTTGGCAAAAAATGGCAATGTTTTTATGTATATTAGAGCAACGGAAGGTATTATCGACACCTTAAGCTACTATTTGGTTTTAAACAGATACTTTTGTAAAATTCATATTGGATTGACCTGTTTTCACTAACACATTATCTACCAAGATAATGAGAAGGAACCCTTTAGAATATTGTTTATATTTCAAAAATAACTTTTGCTTCATGCCATGTACCGGAGGATAGCAGTTATCAACACCCGGAAGCGGTTATCAACACCCCATATACCCCTAAATGATAATGATAAAAATAATGATGATTTAACACAACTTCTCTTAAAATTATGCTATGATCACTTAGTGTAGATAATGATTGAAAGATTTGCTTTAAATTCAAACATAAAATCCCAAGATTTTTTATTTTTACACTCTCAGCCAGAAACAATGCAAAAATATAAAAAAGTAGCAGTAAAAATTGTGAATTTTTTTTTCAATTTTGACCCTTAAAATAAAAAAAATTCTTACAAAGATAAAATTAAACATTGTACATTTGATGATGTTTTGTTTGCTTTTTGAGATAATTTTACTTGAAAATAAACTATTTTTCTGATCTATTTTTTAGAAACTGTGCATTTTTGAGACATTTGATTTTGGGGTGTTGATAATTACTGCCATGCTGCATTTAGGGAAGTAGTTATCGACACCCTGGAGGTTACAGTACCATATATGGTTTAGAAGAGAGTAACCATGTCTGCTCTTAATATTCTCCATGGTGATCTAGTTTAAGGAATAAAACCACATGAAAGCGCTTTATGTGAGTGAAAATAACCATGCGTCTGTGTGACCTCCCCTTACAGCCACGCATAAGAGGCATGTATTTCATTAGTACATCAACAATTATGCCAATTTTTTCTCCAAACACCTAACTTTCTAGCATTTTTTGCACTAATACATAAAGCTAAATGAAATTGCAACACTATAATGCCTTATTTACAAAAAGATGTTAAGAAATGGAAAAGTTCACAAGGGGGTGTCGATAACTACTACCTGTCGATAATACCTTCCGTTGCTCTACTTGAAAAGAAAATGTCTCATTAACTAACAACCGGGCCTTGCAGTACATTTAAGGTAAAGGACACAACACGCCTTGCAGATGCTAATCAGGCCCCGAGGTTATAAAACTTTTTTCATGCTCAACTCAGCTGAGCATGAAATTTTCTCTGCTGATAAATATGAAAATGCCAACTAATGTTGGCATTTTCATATTCATAAGCGGAGAAAATTTCATACTCAGCCAAACTGGGCAAGAAAACAACCGTACTTATCAGTAATTTGCTATTTATTAGCAGGTAAAATTTCATGCTCAACTCAGCTGAGCATGAAAAAAGTTTTATAACCTCGGGCCCAGTTTGGCATTCTGATCACAGTCTCTTGTTTATTTTATCAACATCTAATATCATCAACATCAGTTTGCTAATTGGCATCTTGGAGTTCAGATTTCAATAAGTTTGTTGACTTTTTTTCTGATTTCCAATTGCATATTACTTGTTGTTTGTAATATTACAATTGCTGTTTGTAAGTATTGTTTAAAGAAAGTGAGGCAATTTAATGAGAATGGATACCCTCTCAGGGAAAGCAACTCTTCCATTTTCATTTTTGCCTCCCTTTTAAATAGAAGCAAAGTCTTAAAGGAAAAAATTTGCTCCTCTTGAAGGAACTCTCCTCTTCAACATGATTTATATCCTTATCTAAATTGATTACAAGAGGGGGTAACTCAGAAATTCCCCACTTTGTAGTTCAAATTTTTTTTTTAAACTTTAGATTGTTACCTACATCTGACAGTGGGGACGCTCCACACACAAAGTGACCACTGAGTCCCTCTCTTCTAAAGTAGGCTCCTGAAGGGTCCACAGTCAGCCCTGAATCAATTATTGGCCCATTTGCACAATGGTATACAAACACGTACCTCTTTCTGCAAGAAATAAGAAGACACTAAGCTTTTAACACTTTAAGCACCAAAAATGAAAATATTTGAATTTGCAAACAGTAAAGATCAAGATGAAGCAGTTCATACATTTGCAGAATTTCAGTCTTTCAACCTATATTATATTAACTAACTAATGGGATACAGACTTGAATAAGTCAGCTGACTTTCTTCTAAATCCCATTTTGTATAACATATGATATATTTTGTGAATGAATGTACTGTTTCATATGTTGGTTATACAAAGAAAATAAACTTTAAGCCTTTGAGTGCCAGGACGTTATTATGCCTGCGCCACACTCTTTGACGTTATTGTTTTCAGCGCTAACGTCATCATAAAATGGCGCAATTGAAATGCCAGTCTGACGGCGCACAGCTGTGAGGGTTGGTATGTAAGTAAAATTTATGGGAAAAATACGCTGAATAAGTATACAAATGTTTTCATACACAAGTAACATATCACTAGATATTTGTAGCTATATTTTGATATGAGCATAAGTTTGTTTGCAAAATTAAAATAATGATAATAATAATAAATAATAATGATAAAAGAAACAGATTGGGCTATTCTATGTTTGGAAACATTTACTGTACTTTGTTTATTCATTTGTGAGTGAATTTGTATTATTATGCATATTTAGAAGGCTTAGCGCTGCTCCGTAGCAAACTATAATCCCAACTCAATTTGGCGCAAATTTGATCGCTCAAGGGTGGACAGGAAACGTTGATATTTTGACTTATCCCCTAACCAGAAACCTGGAAGTACTTGGAGCACTGACTAAGTATGGCAGAAAATTCTGAAGTGAAACTGGGCGAGATAGAATAAACAAATAAATTTATTTTTTTGGATTTCATGGATGTGTAAACAACGTCAAGCAATCATAAAACTTCTAGAAGTACACTGTAAAAAAAAAATCCATTGATTTTACGGTAAAATACCCGGAGCCTGGCTGCCAATTCATTTACCATTGCTTTTACGGGTGTCTGCCTGTAGAACATTTGTGGAAACAACGGTGTGGTAAGGTTATAGTAATTGACCGCACTCGGAAATACATTGATAGTTGAAGGGCTACATGATAAGAAAAATACCTATCCTATTCTGCCTGATTTTTCCTGCAAAAGTTTACGGGCGCCAATTATTTTACCATACTCTGTAAAAAAATCTGTAGATTTTACGGTAGAATAACTGGAAACCAGCTGTCAGTCTGTTCCACGTTATTTTTACGAGAGCCCGTAAAAATTGGCAGGATCTATCAAGCAGAGTAGGATAGAATGGAGCAGGTGTTGCTTCAGTCCTATTGCCCTTTAACACTATAAAGGCATTTCTAATGCGGCCAGTAATAAAACATGACATTGCCATATCGTTATTTCCAATAATGTTCTGCAGGCAAACACCCGTAAAAATAACGGCGAATGGACTGGCAGCCGGTTGCCAGTTATTCTACCGTAAAATCTACGGGTTTTTTTACAGTGTAGCATCTACGGATTTTTACAGTGTAACAGTAAATGTAATACCGGCTTTATTTCGTTTGTGACTGATTAGCTGGGAGATCATGCAATAAATGTCACAATTATCAAAATTATTTCTTATAATTAGACATATAAATTATTTGCCTGCCAATTTGAAAGTGTTAGCAAATAACGATTACTTTTTTTATCATTATTATTCTATTTTTTCTCTTCCTTTCTATCTTGTCTAAAAGCAAATCGTTACGTCATTTATACTTGATATTGATGGGTGCCCCGTCCTCTCCCCCCCTCCCCCCCCCACCTCGGGGTATCAGATTATCATATATGCACAACTCCAACAATTTTATAATTGAAATTTTGAATGATATTCTTGATGGTCTGAGGAAGTTGGAACAGAACGCTCATCGTGTAAAATTCGATAGCTCATGGCCATACAAGAATATATTTTAATTTAGGCTAAACTATTTCTTCGCAGATTATCGGAGTCTTTTCTTCATGGAGTATCGAGCCTTCATTCGGCTGTTGTACAAGGTTAGCCTTGCTATTCAGAATAGCACTTTTCGATCCGGAATTCTGGATTTATTGATCTATACATCGTTTTATCTTTTTTTTTTTTTTTTTTTTGGTAAATGTTACTCCAACATTTGACATTTTCAGATGGTGTGTGTGGTTGTGAGAGATGGGGTGTGGCGGTTTATTTGCAAATGGCAATACTTAGACTGGTAACACAAAGATTTTACGGTAGAGTACCGGGAACCAGCTGCAAGCCCATTTCCCATTATCTTTACGGGCGCCGTAAACATTGGTGGAATCATCACGCAGAGTAGGGAAGAATAAGACAGGTGTTGTTTTGGTCACATAGCCCTTCAACACTATAAAGGTATTTAGAGTGCGGTCAGTTAGCATAAGTCTACCAAATCGAGATTTCTAAAAAATGTTTTACAGGCAGACACCAGTAAAATTAACGGGAAATGGACTGGCAGCTGGTTGCCAGGTATTCTACCGTAAAGTCTAAGGAATTTTTTTTACAGTGTATGCTTTTTCCTACGGCATTGCTTACCGCATCCTGGCCGTCCCTATCTATATCCTACATTCCATCAATTCAACCGCCAGTTTTCAAACCGGCACTTCCCCTCCCTTCTTTTGCAGCATTTTCAAAAGGGATTCAATACAACTGATGCCCTGCTCATTTCACTGAAACAATTTTTTTGTTTTGTTTTATTATTTATTTAAAATAGTGTTGAAGGGCTATCTGACCAAAACAATGCCTGTCTTATTCTACCCTGCTCTGGGTGATGATTCCGCCAATGTTTCGGGCGCCCGTAAAAACCAGAGGGCCAATGGCCCTATATCGCTCACCTGAGCACTGAGGTTATGTTGGAAAAACAGCAACAAAACCACATGCCCAACAGCAATAAAAAAAAAATGAAAATCTTGCCTTTCGGTTGCCATGGCAACCAATCAAAATCAGGGATTTAGGCAAAATTCATATGGCTGGTAGAGGACTACTCCAGAACCATTTCTGTAAAGCTTTATCAAATATCTGCAGTAACACAGAAACAAATGCAATATTTCCAATTTCCCCATTGTAAGTCTGTGGAAACTCTAAGTTGCCATAGCAACAAATTCACATCAGCAACGGTAAAATAAAACATAATTTAGAGAGAGGCTAATGTAATTGACATGTATGCAAAGTATCACCTTCATCCCTTTTATGGCTTCTGAGGAAAAGATTTTGTAATATTTTCAAAAATTTACCCTTTATTTTGCCATGGCGACCAATCAAATTCAGCAAAATTCATATGAATCATAGAAGACTACCCAAGGAACATTTTTATAGAAAAAAATTCTAAATAACTGGTGTGAGACAGCAAAAATTGCCAATTTTCACTTTCCCCATTATAAGTCAATGGAAACTATAAGTTGCCATAGCAACCAGAATTCTTATGGGATTGGAAGAAAAAAACATAATTTATGTAGAGGCTAATGTCATTTACATGTATGCAAAGTATCAGCTTCATACCTCTTATGCCTTCTGAGGAGAAGATTTTTGAATATTTTTGTCTAAAATTTACCCTATACTCTGCCATTGCAACCAATCAAATTCAGCGATTTGGTCAAAATTCAAATGAATCGTAGAAGACTACTCAAGAAACATTTCTGTGGAAAAAAAATCCAAATAAC
Source organism: Ctena decussata (assembly GCA_963989385.1). NCBI lineage: Eukaryota > Metazoa > Mollusca > Bivalvia > Lucinida > Lucinidae > Ctena > Ctena decussata. Next base: position 14,216,978 of record OZ022498.1, read on the forward strand.
TGCAGTGAGATAGCAAAAATTGCCAATTTCCATTTTCCCCATTATAAGTCAATGGAAATTATAAGTTGCCATAGCAACCAAACTGCTGGAGCAATTGCCATGAAAAACAGTAATTCTATAGAGGTTAGTACTAAGATCATTTCTGTAAAGTTTGAGCTTTATTGGCCACAGAGTTTCTGCGGAGATGATTTTTTAATATTTTTCTATTTTTAACTATTCGGTTGCTATGGCAACCAGTCAAATTGAACATTTTGCCGTAATTTAATATGGCTGGTTCGGGACTACTCATGGGACATTTCAATGAAAGTTCTGTCAAAATATCTGCAGGGACATAGCAATAAATGCAACTTTTCCATTTTGCCATTGTAAGTCAATGGCAACTTTAAGTTCCCATAGCAACCAAACTGCTAAAGCAATTGCCAAGAAAAACAGTACTTTTATAGAGGCTAGTACCAAGATCCTTTCTGTGAAGTTTGAGCTTTATTGCTTGCATAGTTTCTGAGGAGATGATTTTTGAATATTTTTTCTATTTTTAACCATTCAGTTGCCATGGCAACCAGCCAAATTGTGCAATTTACATAAATTTCATGTGGTTGATAGAGGACTACTAAAGGAACATTTCTATAAAAGTTTTGTCAAAATATCTGCAGTGACATAGCAATAAATGCAAATTTTCAATTTTTCCCATACAAGTCAATGGCAACTTTAAGTTGCCATAGCAACCAAAGTTCCAAAGCGATTTGGATAAAAAACAGTATTATTGGTTCCCCCTGCCTATAGATGCTACACATGAAATTTGGTAACAATGGGCCTTGTAGTTTCAGAGGAGATGTCGTTTGAAAATGTTGACGGACGGACGGACGGACGACGGACGACGTACGACGGACGACGGATGCCTGCCTATACTATAAGCTCACCTGTGAGCCTTCGGCTCAGGTGAGCTAATAACGGGAAATGGACTGGCAGCTGGTTGCCGGGTATTCTACAGTAAAATTCACGTATTATTGTTCTACAGTGTAGTTGAATTTGCTCCCTCCACACTCATAATAGTGAGGTTCAAATCTTACACAGAAGGGCAAGTACCTGTCCGCAAATAACCGCCGGATAATACATGCTAGAAAGGCATGTACATGTACATGTGCTTATCAGTCCGTCGGAGAGAAACAGCTTGACACTTTGTCTTTCCATGTCAGCGTGCGTACGTGGTCATGCACATACCTTTTTATATTTGTAAGTTTGTGCAAGCGTTCATTTATGCATGCTCGCAGCGTTTTGTTGGTTATTTTGGATTTAACGGATCTTTGACACAGTATTTCAGTCTGTTTCGAGCCGTCTCCCAGGAAGAAAATAGATAATGATAGAGGAGAGAAAAAATGTTCAAACTAACCCCACCCGCACTTTATGCATGAACAATAGGCCCTAGCCCTTCTATTATCCAAATAAGTAGGCACTGAAAGTCATCAAGAACCCGCCCGACCATTACCACCCCCATGCAGGGGGTCGTGGGCTCAACTCCCATCGGGACACATGTCCGATTATTATTTTTCAATCTATATAAGGAAATCCGAGCAGTGTGTCATGGGCTCAGGGTGGTAGTTGGTGATAGCAGTGCAATGGCATCAGCCTTATGGAAGCGGCGACACTGTACCTTAGGACACCGTAATGTGTCTGTTATGGTTTCGTACCCAGGGACTATGGCGACTGAACAATACGCGCGTTCATCTGCTTGTTTGTTGGTCTTCTTGTAAGCTGGAATGCGGATGTGATAATTTGCATTGGGTACTGTACGTGTACACAGGTATAGCGATGCCGATGCCGAGAAATCACCGTAAATGATTAAATTTCAAGGTATGCATATTTCCATGTGTCTCATACGTGTCAGTCTGCCACTGTCTGTCTGGGAAGAAATAAGAATGAAGAAATGGTCATTCTTCTGCAGCTTTTGCTAAGCAAGAGAGTGACAATATGTCCTTGTCTTTATACTCAGTGGGCGTGTTGTAAGTCGTGTGTAATTCGTATATTATATATATATGTTTTCGTTCTTTTTTCTTTATACTGCCGCTGTTGTGGCTCAACTTTTCGAACTATATATATATATATATCTGTGTGTGTGTGTGTGTTTTCAAATATGATCAGAACTTGAAATCCCACTATATACCAAATTTTCTAATAGCCAATTTCTGGTGGGGTGAGGGCGTGGTGGGAAGACTATGGGAAACAAGTGGCTCTAAAAGATTTGAACAGTACACTACATTGTCTTTCTTCCTATAGCCATGTTTCAAGATGTGTGTGTGTTCGGGGGGGGGGGGGGGGGGGGGGAGGTGGGGGGGAGGAGTGTGAGTGGGGCTGACTTTCTGAAGTCTCTGACAGGTCTTCCAAAACACAAAACGTACAGGAAATGCAAGAAAATTATAATTATAGTAATTGTCTTTGATTTTCCGGAAATATTACTATAAAATGCAATCTTGACACCGCACCCCCGCCCCCCACCCCCCCCCCCCCCCCCCCCTCCGCACACACATACACACACATACACATACCCCGACTGCCCCAGAAATATGGACTATATAGGAAATTCCCGCAGGAAAATATCTCCTAGACCTATTTTAGCATAGCCGTCTTAACCTTTCAGTGGATTTACCCCGGCGGTTACCTGTCTAGTCTTTGCCCCCTTGCATGCTATAGGAGGGCTGTCCGATGTTAAAACAGAAATAAAACAAGAGGGCCATGGTGGCCCTGAATCGCTCACCTGAGCATTAATCAGTTCACTGGCTCTGGTGAAGATTTATAAGAGTTTTTACCATACTAACATTTGACCTAGTTTTTGACCCGACATGACCCAGTTTCAAACTTGGCCTGGATATTGTAAGAATAAACATTCTGACACAGTTTCATTGAGATTGGATCAAAACTGTGCCCTCTGGAGCGTATACAAGGTCGTTCTTATATTTGACCTAGTGACCAAGTTTTTGACCCGACACGACCCAGTTTCAAACTTTACCTACATTTCATTAAGATAAACGTTCTGACAGAGTTTCATGAAGATTGGATCAAAACTGTGCCCTCTAGGGTGTACACAAAGTTTTTCTAAGATTTGACCTTGAGCCGACGTGACTCAGTTTCATAGGGGGCTTAGATATATGGACAATAAACATTGTGACATAGTTTCATGAAGATTGGATCAAAACTATGCCTTCTAGTGCCTACACAACGTTTTTCTAAGATTTGACCTAGTGACCTAGTTTTTGACCCGACATGACCTACTTTCAAACTTGGCCGAGAGTTTATGAAGATAAACATTCTGACAAAGTTTCATAAAGATTAGATCAAAACTGTGTCCTCTAGAGCGTACACAAGGTTTTTCTATGATTTGACCTAGTGACCTAGTTTTCGACCCGACATGACCCAGTTTCAAACTTGTCCTACATATTATGAGGATATACATTCTGACAAAGTTTCATGAACTTTGAATCAAAACTGTGCCTTCTAGAGCGCACACAAGGTTTTTCTAAGATTTGACCTAGTGACCTAGTTTATGACTCGACATGACCCAGTTTCGAACTTGGCCTAGAGTTTGTGGAGATAAACATTCTGACAATGTTTCATAAAGATTGGATCAAAACTGTGTCCTCTAGAGCGTACACAAGGTTTTTCTATGATTTGACCTAGTGACCTAGTTTTTAACCAGACGTGACCCAGTATCAAACTTGTCCTAGATATTATGAGGATAAACATTCTGACAAAGTTTCATGAACTTTGGATGAAAACTGTGCCTTCTAGAGCGTACACAAGGTTTTTCTAAGATTTGACCTAGTGACCAAGTTTTTGACCCGACATGACCCAGTTTCAAACTTATCCTACATATTATGAGGATAAACATTCTGACAAAGGTTCATGAACTTTGGATCAAAACTGTGTCCATTAGAGCGTACACAAGGTTTTTCTATGATTTGACCTAGTGACCTTGTTTTTGATCCGACATGACCTACTTTCAAACTTGGCCGAGAATTTATGTAAGTTAACATTCTGACAAAGTTTCATAAAGATTAGATCAAACCTGTGTCCTCTAGAGCGTACACAAGGTTTTTCTGATTTGACCTAGTGACCTAGTTTTTGACCCGACATGACCCAGTTTCAAACTTGTCCTACATATTATGAGGATAAACATTCTGACAAAGTTTCATGAACTTTGGATCAAAACTGTGCCTTGTAGAGGGTACACAAGGCTTTTCTAAGATTTGACCTAGTGACCTAGTTTTTGACCCAACAAGACCCAGTTTCGAACTTGGCCTAGAGTTTATAGAGATAAACATTCTGACAATGTTTCATAAAGATTGGATCAAAACTGTGTCCTCTAGAGCATACACAAGGTTTTTTCTATGATTTGACCTAGTGACCTAGTTTTTGACCCGACGTGACCCAGTTTCAACCTTATCCTAGATATTATAAGGATAAACTTTCTGATTAAGTTTCATGAACTTTGGATCAAAACTGTGCCTTCTAGAGCGTACACAAGGTTTTTCTAAGATTTGACCTAGTGACCTAGTTTTTGATCCGACATGACCCAGTTTCAAATTTGGCCTAGAGTTTATGGAGATAAACATTCAAACAAAATTTCATAAAGATTGGATCAAAACTGTGTCCTCTAGAGCACACACAAGGTTTTTCTATGATTTGACCTAGTGACCTAGTTTTAGAACCAACGTGACCCAGTTTCAAACTTGTCCTAGATACTATGAGGATAAACATTCTGACAAAGTTTCATGAACTTTGGATGAAAACTGTGCCCTCTAGAGCGTACACAAGGTTTTTCTAAGATTTGACCTAGTGACCTAGTTTTTGACCCGACATGACCCAGTTTCGAACTTGGCCTAGATTTTATGGAGATAAACATTCTGACAAAGTTTCATAAAGATGGAATCAAAACTGTGTCCTCTAGAGCGTACACAAGGTTTTTCTATGATTTGACCTAGTGACCTAGTTTTAGACCCGACATGACCCAGTTTCAAACTTGTCCTAGATACTATGAGGATAAACATTCTGACAAAGTTTCATGACTTTTGGATGAAAACTGTGCCCTCTAGAGCGTACACAAGGTTTTTCTAAGATTTGACCTAGTGACCTAGTTTTTGACCCGACATGACCCAGTTTCGAACTTGGCCTAGATTTTATAAAGACTAACATTCTGACAAAGTTTCATAAAGATTGGATCGAAACTGTGCCCGCTAGAGTGTACACAAGCAAAAGTTGACGGACGTCCGGACGTCCGGCCGGACGGACGTACGACGGACGACGGACATCAGGGTATCCCAAAAGCTCACCCTGAGCACTTCGTGCTCAGGTGAGCTAAAAAAATATTTGAACGAAAAAAAAAAAAAATACCGCCCGATAAAAAAAAAATGTGTCTTCCTTTTTCCATCAAATATCCTTATTTCTATTTATTTCTTTTTTGGTTTTGTTTTGGGGAGAATATCCAAAACAAGAGATCTAGATAGGTCTTGCCATGTCTGTCCTGAAAAATTTTCGACAGGTTTTTTTTTCTGAAAATGCTCATAATATCTACGTATCCATATCAATTTTAGTGCGATAGACACGAGTTTCTGTATATAACTTCTCCAGTGTCGCAAAACCCCAAAAGTTTGAAAGAAACGAGATGATGGGTAGGTCTTGGCAGGCAACAAGCATCCCCCTATTGTCGCATTCCGCGGGACACTTTAGCTGCAGACATCAGGTAAGAGACACCTACGTATTAACTCGAGAAAAGCGACAGACAAGGGCATCAGGAAAGAGATGTTCGATGCAGCAAGAACCCGCAAAAAGCCAAAACAGTTCAAAAGAATGGAAGCCAAACTCAGCTAAGATTCTTGTTGCTATGACAAGTTTGTCTTAGTTTTAGAAGAATTTAGAAATTTTACCAGATAACATAAAGGATAAACAAATGAAACGGCGAAACAATGCAATTAAAACAATAGCACCGTTCCAGTGTAAACGTTTGAACATCCCCCGCATTTGGGGCGACGTTACGTGACGTTAGTGGCGCCAAACGTTTCATTTTACTCTCCTCACATGACGTAATCAAAAATAAGAACCCTTCAAAAGTCGATTTTAGCGTCTATAAAAGCAACAATTTATATATTTATGAAACAACAGACCATTTTATAAAAAAACATTATGTTTTCAATTATTTTTACGGAATTTTGGGACCGAATCACTCACACTAAAAATGGACCATAAATGGTCCATTTGGCACAGAACATGTTAAACCAACCTGTATTATATTGAGAATCAAAAGACTCTAGTCTTTGGATTCTCAATACACAAGGGTTGATCCAGAAGTAATGTCACTGTGCCCATTACATGCTAATTTATCGTTGCATTATTATAACAAGAGGGCCATGGTGGCCCTGAATCGCTCACCTGAGCATTAATCAGTTCACTGGCTCTGGTGAAGATTTATAAGAGTTTTTACCATACTAACATTTGACCTAGTTTTTGACCCGACATGACCCAGTTTCAAACTTGGCCTGGATATTGTAAGAATAAACATTCTGACACAGTTTCATTGAGATTGGATTAAAACTGTGCCCTCTGGAGCGTATACAAGGTCGTTCTTATATTTGACCTAGTGACCAATGTTTTGACCCGACACGACCCAGTTTCAAACTTTACCTAGATTTCATTAAGATAAACATTCTGGCAGAGTTTCATGAAGATTGGATCAAAACTGTGCCCTCTAGGGTGTACACAAAGTTTTTCTAAGATTTGACCTTGAGCCGACGTGACTCAGTTTCATAGGGGGCTTAGATATATGGACAATAAACATTTTGACATAGTTTCATGAAGATTGGATCAAAACTATGCCTTCTAGTGCTTACACAACGTTTTTCTAAGATTTGACCTAGTGACCTAGTTTTTACCCGACATGACCTACTTTCAAACTTGGCCGAGAGTTACTGAAGATAAACATTCTGACAAAGTTTCATAAAGATTAGATCAAAACTGTGTCCTCTAGAGCGTACACAAGGTTTTTCTATGATTTGACCTAGTGACCTAGTTTTCGACCCAACATGACCCAGTTTCAAAGTTGTCCTACATATTATGAGTATAAACATTCTGACAAAGTTTCATGAACTTTGAATCAAAACTGTGCCTTCTAGAGCGCACACAAGGTTTTTCTAAGATTTGACCTAGTGACCAAGTTTTTGACCCGACATGACCCAGTTTCGAACTTGGCCTAGAGTTTATGGAAATAAACATTCTGACAATGTTTCATAAAGATTGGATCAAAACTGTGTCCTCTAGAGCGTACACAAGGTTTTTCAATGATTTGACCTAGTGACCTAGTTTTTGACCCGACGTGACCCAGTTTCAAACTTGTCCTACATATTATGAGGATATACATTCTGACAAAGTTTCATGAAGATTGGATCAAAACTGTGCCTTCTAGAGCGCACACAAGGTTTTTCTAAGATTTGACCTAGTGACCAAGTTTATGACTCGACATGACCCAATTTCGAACTTGGCCTAGAGTTTATGGAGATAAACATTCTGACAATGTTTCATAAAGATTGGATCAAAACTGTGTCCTCTAGAGCGTACACAAGGTTTTTCAATGATTTGACCTAGTGACCTAGTTTTTGACCCGACGAGACCCAGTTTCAAACTTGTTCTAGATATTACGAGGATAAACATTCTGACAAAGTTTCATGAACTTTGGATGAAAACTGTGCCTTCTAGAGCGTACACAAGGTTTTTCTAAGATTTGACCTACTGACCAAGTTTTGACCCGACATGACCCAGTTTCAAACTTGTCCTACATATTTTGAGGATAAACATTCTGACAAAGTTTCATGAACTTTGGATGAAAACTGTGTCCTCTAGAGCGTACACAAGGTTTTTCTATGCTTTGACCTAGTGACCTAGTTTTTGACCCTACATGACCTACTTTCAAACTTGGCTGAGAGTTTATGGAAGTAAACATTCTGTCAAAGCTTCATAAAGATTGGATCAAAACTGTGTCCTCTAGAGCGTACACAAGGTTTTTCAATGATTTGACCTAGTGACCTAGTTTTTGACCCGACATGACCCAGTTTCAAACTTGTCCTACATATTATAAGGATAATCATTCTGACAAAGTTTCATGAACTTTGGATCAAAACTGTGCCTTCTAAAGCGTACACAAGGTTTTTCTAAGATTTGACCTAGTGACCTAGTTTTCGACCCAACGAGACCCAGTTTCGAACTTGGCCTAGAGTTTATAGAGATAAACATTCTGACAATGTTTCATAAAGATTGGATCAAAAATGTGTCCTCTAGAGCATACACAAGGTTTTTTCTATGATTTGACCTAGTGACCTAGTTTTTGACCCGACGTGACCTAGTTTCAAACTTATCCTAGATATTATTAGGATAAACTTTCTGATTAAGTTTCATGGACTTTGGATCAAAACTGTGCCTTCTAGAGCGTACACAAGGTTTTTCAAAGATTTGACCTAGTGACCTAGTTTTTGATCCAACATGACCCAGTTTCGTACTTGGCCTAGAGTTTATGAAGATAAACATTCTGACAATGTTTCATAAAGATTGGATCAAAACTGTGTCCTCTAGAGCGTACACAAGGTTTTTCTATGATTTGACCTAGTGACCTAGTTTTTGACCCGACATGACCCAGTTTCGAACTTGGCCTAGATACTATGAGAATAAACATTCTGACAAAGTTTCATGAACTTTGGATGAAAACTGTGCCCTCTAGAGCGTACACAAGGTTTTGCTAAGATTTGACCTAGTGACCTAGTTTTTGACCCGACATGACCCAGTTTCGAACTTGGCCTAGATTTAATGGAGATAAACATTCTGACAAAGTTTCATAAAGATTGGATCAAAATTGTGTCCTCTAGAGCGTACACAAGGTTTTTCTATGATTTGACCTAGTGACCTAGTTTTAGACCCGACGTGACCCAGTTTCGAACTTGTCCTAGATACTATGAGGATAAACATTCTGACAAAGTTTCATGAACTTTGGATGAAAACTGTGCCCTCTAGAGTGTACACAAGGTTTTTCTAAGATTTGACCTAGTGACCTAGTTTTTGACCCGACATGACCCAGTTTCGAACTTGGCCTAGATTTTATAAAGACTAACATTCTGACAAAGTTTCGTAAAGATTGGATCGAAACTGTGCCCGCTAGAGTGTACACAAGCAAAAGTTGACGGACGTCCAGACGGACGGACGTCCGGACGTCCGGACGGACGTACGACGGACGACGGACATCACGGTATCCCAAAAGCTCACCCTGAGCACTTTGTGCTCAGGCGAGCTAAAAATTATAAAGTAGAACTTCAATGGCTCGAACCCTGATAGCCCGTTAACCCTGCCTGGCTGGAACTCTTTCCTTAGTCCATAGAGGTCACTTTATATAGAATTTAACCCTGGATGGTTAGAACCACCCTTGACTGGAACTAATTTTCATGGTCCCAAGCCTGTTCGAGCCAATGAAGTTCTACTGTATCAAGCTACACTGTAATTCAATTCTAATTAACAGAATAGATAAAAAGTTGATATCTTTTTCCGTTCCAATTATATAGACGTTCAAAGTATGCAACCAACACCATCGCACCGCATATTAGAATAATGCTGATTACATGAAGATAATTTTCAAAGGGAATTATAAATAAACTAGAAAATTGTGTCTGTAAGACACTAATGATGCCCCCGTGCAGCGCCTGTCACATGACATGATGTATATCCATAAAGCGCCTACAAAGAATCCACTGAAAACATACCCTACCATGTAAAAAATTGCCCAAAATAACTAAGTTCAAAAGGCTGTGATTCTGTCAAAATTAATTCTAGATCTATCAAAATGCCTCATGCATATCTTCGAATATGTCCACAATTTGTAGACAAGGTTTGAAAAAGATCCATTGAAAACTGTGGAGCAAATTGATACATAAACTCAATACTCTACAATGCAAAAATTTCCCTAGAATGTCTAAGTTCAAAAGGCCATAATTCTGTCAAAATTAATTCTAAGTCCAACAAAAACCCACATGCACATCTTCAATACATTCACAGCATGTATGCAAGGTTTGAAAAAGATCCATTGAAAACTGTGAGGAGTTGATTACACAAACTCTATACCCTACAATGCAAAGATTTGCCTAAAATGACTAAGTTCAAAAGGCCGTAATTCTGTCAAAATTAATTCTAGGTCCAACAAAATCCCACATGCATATCTTCAATATGTTCAAAACATGTATGCAAGGTTTGAAAAAGATCCATTGAAAACTGTGAGAGGAGTTGATTACACAAACTCTATACCCTACAATGCAAAGATTTGCCTAAAATGACTAAGTTCAAAAGGCCGTAATTCTGTCAAAATTATTTCTAGGTCCAACAAAATCCCACATGCACATTTTCAATATGTTCAAAACATGTATGCAAGGTTTGAAAAAGATCCATTGAAAACTGTGAGAGAAGTTGATTACACAAACTCTATACCCTACAATGCCAAAGTTTGCCTAAAATGACTAAGTTCAAAAGGCCGTAATTCTGTCAAAATTAATTCTAGGTCCAACAAAAACCCACATGCACATTTTCAATATGTCCAAAACATGTATGCAAGGTTTGAAAAAGATCCATTGAAAACTGTGGGAGGAGTTGATTACACAAACTCTATACCCTACAATGCCAAAATTTGCCTAAAATGACTAAGTTCAAAAGGCCGTAATTCTGTCAAAATTAATTCTAGGTCCAACAAAAACCCACATGCACATTTTCAATATGTCCCAAACATGTATGCAAGGTTTGAAAAAGATCCATTGAAAACTGTGGGAGGAGTTGATTACACAAACTCTATACCCTACAATGCCAAAATTTGCCTAAAATGACTAAGTTCAAAAGGCCGTAATTCTGTCAAAATTAATTCTAGGTCCAACAAAAACCCACATGCACATCTTCAATATGTCCACAACATGTATGCAAAGTTTGAAAAAGATCCATTGAAAACTGTGGGAGGAGTTGATTACACAAACTCTATACTATAAAGCGTGACGAACAGACAGACGGACGGACAGACAGACAGGGGCAAATCTTAATGCCCCCTGACTATCGTCACGGGGGCATAAAAATCAAACTAACGCGCCAAATCAGAGGAAAATTTGATACGATGACGAAATATATTTCTGCTGCCCACTGTTGAAACTTTGATAATGTCATTGCAGTTTGAAGTTCGCTAGTCAGTGCTACTGTTTGTTACTGCCGAGTGGAAAGAACTGATTTCTGACGAATGCATCAGTGCATATTTACGCGGTTTTGCCACAAATTAAGAATATCACAATTAGACACTCAAGAACAGTTTAACTAAACAGGCAGTGATATAACGGCGATTATAAAGTTTGTGTAAAGGTGCAATCAGTGCTATAGTGATGCAGATGATTCGCTAGAGGATCATCTGAAGACCGGAAGGCCTGTATGTGCAGTGTCAGGCAGTAACGTCAGTCTTGTTTAGATATGAAGATCAATTTTATATATCAAGATCAATTTTCTGCAATTCAAATATTGTGTAAATTCTTATACATGAGCTGTGGGGCTGCTGAAATATTATTGAAAGATGAGACAAACATGGGTGAACAGAAATTTAGTGCTATGCTGGAATAGCTAAGATATTTCTTTGGACATGACAAAATATCAAAACTTCATCTGGAACGTCCACGTCATTGACGTGCGGCGCGTTGTTACCATGCCTTCCGTCTATCTCGATATCTCGATAACTGTGCAGGATAATCTCCTGGCATTTTCAGACCATAATATAAATAGACTAAGGTACCTGAATATGACATTTGTTGTTTTTCTTTTATTCTACACGATTTTATAGCTGCTGTGACCTTATTTCTGGATCAACCCTCGTATTAGGTTTTTTGAAATTCTGCAAATGTAAATTTTGTCATCAGCTATTTAGGTGCTTAATGGATTAACTTTCTTAAAAAAAAAAAAGAAAAAAAAAAGATAATGTTAAAATTGCCTGATAATGATCCTGACAGGTCTGCCATGAAATGTCTCCATAATCAGGCAGGAACCCGTAGATTATCTTCTGTACAGGCAGGAAAACCATGGATTATCTCCCTTATAGGCAGGGCCACCATGGATTATCTCCCAAACAGGCAGGAAAACCATGTATTATCTCCTGTACAGACAGGACAAGAATTCTGCTGAAGGCTATGTCGCGACTGCAAAAGTATTTTTCTCTGGACTACATTACTGGTTATTTTCCAGGTCAAGGTCAAGGTCAGCAAATGCACAGGCATTGCAGAGAGTGGATGTTATGATATATGCTTATGTGAAAAATCCACACAAAAGTCTTTTTAATAGTCTCTAAGAAATGAAGGCTAACACAGTGAGTACATATACGTATCTAACGTTTATCCTCAAATCCGAGTGTAACTAGCACTCTTACCAACCTGGGTTCTACTGGTAGAGGGATACTCAGTTCAAGTTCTCCGGTTCCAATCCCCGCCAGCTTGGCTACCTCCCCTGCCCAGGGGCCCGCTGCATTTACACAAACAGGGAAATCACAACCACAAATCTGACCACTGGCGTGACGAATCTAAAGAATAAATTACATTGAACAGTAAAAATTCTTAAAGACTGTCTCCCTCGTTTATTTCATGTTTTCAGAAACAAATATTTTAACATTTTCGTTAGACATTATGTACTAGTCTCATAATTAACCGTACAAGTTTTGAGAAAATGCATGTTTTTTCCATAAATGTGGAATGAAAAATAATCTTTGAATTAAAATGCAAATTATCTATTTCCTCAAGGCCTGTAAGAGTATCAATTCTGACCACGTGTGTCATGTGATCATGTACAGGTATTATTCTTATTTGTGCACGTGATTGTGACGTGTGAATAAATTATTTTTGTCCAATAATGCGATTTCGAGCGCGGTCTGTGATCGTTTAACAAGAGGACCATTAGGTCCTGAACGCTCCCCTGAGCCCTGAGACTTTAATGTGATATGAACTTTTTGGACATTTGTTTTCGCTATGAATTTACCGATCTTTTGTAGACATAAAATAACAGTGCCAAAATGATGATAGCAAAACAACCAGACCTAATAGTTTCTGAGAAAAGGAACTTTAAATATTCAACACAAGTGACCATTGGCCAAGGTCACTAAATGACCCTGACCTCTTGAATTCAAAGGAATTGAGGCCAATTACATTTTCATATCATAGAGTCTAATAGCAACAGAAAAATGCACTTTTACAGCTTTTCCCATTCAAAAGCCTGAGGGGGTAATAAATTAGACCTTTCCATATAAATGGTCAAGGTCAACTCAGGATCATCAGTTATATAAACTTTGCAGTACTAGAGTCTTAGATGCTACATACCAACTTGCAATCGGCCCCGTGGTTATGGAGAAGAATTTTTTTTATGGTTTTAACCATATAGGGGCATGGCCGTCACCTTAGTCATGTGATGTGGAAATAATATATAAACTTTCTTTCCCACTTTGCCTGAGGGCTGCATATGAAATTTAATTGAAATTGGCCCAGACATTTCAGAGGAGGTCCTTTGAAAATAATGACAGATACGTGACCTTTGGCCACAGTCACTTAATGACCTTGACCTCTAGAATTCATGCAGATTGTACTTGAATGCATTTCCATATCACAGAGCACAATAGAAACAGAAAATTCCACTCTTTCAGTTTTTCCCATTCAAAAGCCTAAGGAACCAAATTTGACCTTGCCATAAAATAGGTCAAGGTCAAGTCAGGGTCTTCATTTATATAAACTTTGTAGTACTACAGTCCCAGATGCTACATACCAAGTTTCAAGGCAATCGGCCCAGTGGTTCTGGAGAAGAAGATTTTTTAAGGCTTTTACCATATATGGGCATGGCAGCCATCTTGGTCATGTGACCTGGACCAAATATATAAACTTTCTTCCCCCCTTTGCCTACAGGCTGCATATGAACGTTAATTGAAATTGGCCAAGTAGTTTCAGAGAAGAAGACCTTTGAAAATGTTGACCAACAACAGACAGGTGACCTTTGGCCAAGGTCATTAGATGACCTTGACTTCTAGAACTTCATAGGGGTTGAATTTGAATGCATTTCCATATTACATAGCACAACAGCAACATAAAAACTTACTTTTTCAGTTTTTCCCATTCAAAAGCCAAAAGGACCAAATTTGACCTTACCATAAAATAAGTCAAGGTCAAGTCAGGGTCTACATTTATATAAACTTTGTAGTACTAGTGTCCCAGATGCTACATACAGAGTTTCGAGGCAATCGGCCCAGTGGTTCTGGAGAAGAAGATTTTTTAATGTTTTTACCATATATGGGCATGGCGGCCATCTTGGTCATGTGACCTGGACCAAATATATAAACTTTCTTTCCCCCTTTGCCTGGAGGCTGCATATGAAGTTTAACTGAAATTGGCCTAGTAGTTTCAGAGAAGAAGTCCTTTGAAAATGTTGACCAACAACAGACAGGTGACCTTTGGCCAAGAACATTAGATAACCTTGACCTCTAGAACTTAAAAGGGGTTGAATCTGAATGCATTTCCATATTACATAGCACAATAGCAACGTAAAAACTTACTTTTTCAGTTTTTCCAATTCAAAAGCCTAAGGGACCAAATTTGACCTTGCCATAAAATAGGTCAAGGTCGAGTCAGGGTCTTCATTTATACAAACTTTGTAGTACTAGTGTCCCAGATGCTACATACCAAGTTTCAAGGCAATCGGCCCAGTGGTTCTGGAGTAGAAGATTTTTTAAGGTTTTTACCATATATGGGCATGGTGGGCATCTTGGTCATGTGACCTGGACCAAATATATAAACTTTCTTTCCCCCTTTGCCTAGAGGCTGTATATGAAGTTTGATTGAAATTGGCCCAGTAGTTTCAGAGAAGAAGTCCTTTGAAAATGTTGACGACGGACGCCGGACGCCGGAGACTACCATCCTATAAGCTCCCCCGGAGCCTTCGGCTCAGGGGAGCTAAAAATTTATCTTATTTTTTGTTTAAAGTCACTTTTATCAAATATTACTATCTAAAGTCTATTTCAAATGTATAGTTAGATCATGTCAGAGGTATTGCATGAAATATTTCATCAAATCGTTTTTTTGTTATTATTATCAAGGGAGTAAATATTTAATATTGGGACAATAATGTCTGATCAACCAGTGCCAACCCAGATCAGGCTGCTCATTTTAGGAGCACCCTGATCAGGATCAATAATGTTTGCCATGGCTTCGTTTGATTTCATTACCCCAATGACCTTAAAACTTTGGACATCTGAAAGTTGGACAATTATTGTTTGAAAATTCTTAGTACATGTAAGTGGATATTACATAGGTTAATACATCCAAAACATGCTCAGTGAATGGCAAACGTTGTAGACCTTGCTCAAACTGCTCCAGCAGGAGCAGTTTGATCTGGGTCTACAATGTTTGCTCAGACCTGTCTATCTGAATATTTACGGTCATTACGGTGCTGCATTAAAATACCTGTTCCTGTTTCATGGTAATTATGTAATTATTTTTAGGTGTCCCAATTTTTAGAATTTTACAGTAGAATATACAGTCAAGAGTGTAAAAGTATTTCAGTTATTTTTTCCAATGGACTTCACTTGTGTAATTTATTTTTGGTACTCCTGCCCAGAGCAATAAAATTGTTAAGGTACAGATAGAAAGATAAATGAATAATCCAAGCAATATATTAATCTAATTTCAGTTGTTCACCTTATACTAAAACAGCAAGTTTTTATACAAAACACTTGTATTTTTGGTTAATTTTTTCATGATCTTGCCACTGAGGTCAATAGAAGCTTGTTTTCTAAACTTAAGCTAAGTTTGTCAAGCTGTATCTTGAGACTGATGGGTTCTGCTAAAATATATATTATTTTTTTTTATTTAACACCATAATTAATTTTCTTGTTAGCAAGTAGATGCAATAAAGTCTATGGGAAAATAATATTATGGCAAATTCTTTCCCTTAAGAGCTAACCTCCACTGAGAAGGGCAGCAAAAATGAAAATGGCAAAGCTGGGATCAATCATCCAAGGAAGCAAATATGCAATCACAAATGTTATTTCCCTTTTAAAATAATTAAGAAACTAGAAAATTGTAGCTGTAAATCCCAAGTGATGCCACTGTGCCCTGTACCAGTCCCCACCCCTTGCCCCTTCCCCACCAAGGATCCCCCAACACATTCACCCAATGCTGAAGACTAATGTCTAAAAGTCACAAGTGCCGTAATTTTTTGTCAAAATTTATTTTGTCATCTTTAAAAAGACACATGCAAATCTTCAATATGCTAGTAATATCTGTTCACAGTTTCCAATCCACTGCTTGTAAACTGTGGAATTAGCTGAATACAAACACTGCTACACTATACAGTAGCCTAATTTCAGAAATGTCTAAGTCAAAAACACAGTTATTTTGTCCAAAATTATTTCCTAGTACATCTGTGCACTGTTTCAAACTTGTTGTTTGAAAATTGTAGAAGGAGTTGATTATACAAACTTGCTAGTCCATATTGAAGCCTAACCTCAAAACTGTCTCAGTCAAAAACACTGTAATTTTGTCAAAATTATTTTTTATGTTCAGAATGCGGCATGCACATCTTCAATATGCTTGTAACATTTGTACAAAGTTTCAAATTGATTGCTTGAAAACTCTGGGTGGAATTGATTACATAAACTTTTTAGGCATGAGGGACAGACAGATGGATTGACAGACAGACAGACAAAAGGACAGGAGCAAAACATAATGTCCCCTGATTATCGTCATGGGGCATAAAAATCAGTTTTGTCGTGAAAATTTGACACCTCTCCAGAGCTCTAGATAAGAGGGAGTATTTGGTGATAATTAGGGATAATTTTTGTTAGTTCTGCATAAGAACATATGTTATGACCTCTCATCTGAACTGTCTCATCGAGACAGTTCAGATGAGGGGTCACAACATATGGTTTCAATGCCAAACAAGAAAAATTATCCTAAATTATCATCAGATACTCCCTCTTATCTACAGCTCTGCTCTCCATCAATGTAGTTAATGCCCATATGGAAATTTTTCACTGTGATGCACTGACTAACAGCCATGGATCATTTAAAATGTTCCAGTTCTAATGTGTGTGAATAAAAATTACCAGAAGAAGACTGCTTTAAGCTTTCTAAAACATTTTAATTTCAATCAGGTAAGCAGATACAAAACTCTTTTCTTGCAAATCTAAAATTACATATCAATCAATGTTTTTTTTTAGAAAACAAGAGGGCCAAGAAGCCCTGAATTGCTCACCTGAGTAAAAAGGTCAAAGGTCAAACTAGGGTCATAATTTGAACAAACCTGATAGTTTGCAACCATTTCCAAATGGTTCTGAAGAAGAAGATTTTTTAATATTTTTCTATGTACATGTATTGCTATGGTTCAAACCCTGACCCCCTGGGGCTAGGCCATTTTGGACCCTGGGGTCATCATTTGAATAATCTGGGTAAAGGACCACTAGGCAATGCTAAAAGCTAAATTTCAAGCCTCGGAGCCAAGTGGTTCTGAAGAAGAAGATTTTTTAATATTTTTCTACGTATTTGTATGGTTCAAACCCAGGACCCCCTGGGGCAGGGCCATTTTAGACTCTGGCGCCATCATTTGAACAAACTTGGCATGGGATTACTAGGCAATGCATCATTCCAAATTTCAAACATCTGCACTAAGGGGTTCTGGAGAAGAAGATTTTTAAGTACATTTCAATTTCAAACCCAGGACTCCCTGCCCCTGGGCCACTTTGGATCCCAGGGCCACCATTTACACAAACTTTGTAGGGGTCCACCAGGCAATGCATCATACCAAATTTCAAGCATCTGAGCCAAGTGGTTCTGAAGAAGAAGATTTTTGAATAGTTTTCTATGTATTTCTATGGCTCAAACTCAGGACTTCCTGCCGCAGGGCCATTTTGGACCCTGGGGCCAGCATTTGAACAAACTTGATAAAGGCATACAAGGCAATGCATCGTAGCAATTTTCAAGCATCTGAGCAAAGTGGTTCTAAAGAAGATTTTTGAATATTTTTATGTAGATCTATGGTTCAAACCCAGGACCCCCTGGGGCGAGCCATTTTAGACCCTGGCGCCATAATTTGACCAAACTTGGTAAAAGACTACTAGGCAAAGCTGCACACCGAATTTCAAGCATTTGAGCCCACTGGTTCTGAAGGAGAAGATTTTTGAATATTTTTCTACATGTATGTATTACCTAAGACTCCCTGCCGCAGAGTCATTTTTGACCCTGGGGCCACCATTTGAACAAACTTGGTAAAGGACTTCCATGCAATGCATCATACCAATTTCAAGCATCTAAGCCTGATGGTTCCGAAGAAGAAGATTTTTTAATGTTTTTATTTGCATTTCTATGGTTCAAACCTTGGACTCCATGCCAAGGGGCCATTTTGGACCCTGGGGCCACCATTTGAACAAACTTGGTAAAGGCCTATTAGGCACTGCTACATACCAAATTTCAAGCATCTGAGCCTTGTGGTTCTGAAGTAGAAGATTTCTGAATGTTTTTCTATGTATTTCTATCATTCAAACCTGGGACTCCCTGCCCCAGGGCCATTTTGGACCCTGGGGCCACAATTTGAACAAACTTGGCAGAGGACCACTAGGCAATGTTACACACCAAATTTCAAGCATCTGAGCCAAGAACTTCTGGGGAAGAAGATTTTTAAGTATTTTTTAGTTTCGAACCTAAAACCCCCTGCCCCAGGGCCATTTTAGACCCTGGGGCCACCATTTGAACAAACTTGGTAGAGGATCACTAGACAATGATACATACCAAATTTCAAGCATCTGAGCCAAGCAGTTCTGGAGAAGAAGATTTTTAGTTTCTAACCCAAGACTACCTGCCCCAGGGCCATTTTGGACCCTGAGGCCACCATTTGAATAAACTTGGTAGAACTCCACTAGACAATGCTTCATACCAAATATCAAAGCCCTAGGCCTAGCGGTTTCAGAGAAGATGTCAATTATAGCAGATTGTTAATGACGGACGACGGACGACAGACACTTGGTGATCACAATAGCTCACCCTGAGCCTAAAGGCTCAGGTGAGCTAAAAATGACTCATTTCATACAGTACACTCACCTCTGCACCCTTGAGTTTCTTATATTCTTTTCTCTCATCTTGGTCAACATAATAATGAGTTTTATATTGAAAACCTGTCACCTCTCCATCAACGTAGTTTACACCCATGTTGATGTTTTTTCGCCGCAGAGCACGGACCAACTGCCACGGATCAAACCAACCCTCCCCCTCAAGACCTGGAAATATATGCAGAGATATTATCCCATTTCCTACGCTCCAGCTAAAGAGAATAATTATTATTCTCTGATACTTTCAACTGATCTAACACTGACCTGTTCATTGCTCCGCCTTCTAAATTTGTCAGAGTATAGTTTACAAAAGAAAACTGTTGTCACAAAATCACATTTGCATTTGTTTGTCCTAGGTTTTTTACCTTATTTGACTGGTTAGTGCATATTTTGACTGACAGGTGGCGAAATGGCCATCACTCCTGCCAAAAGCATGTTGTGGCCCATAATTTGTGTTAAGTCATAAATCCCTAAAAAGCAGAAAAGAAAATTTACCTCTGCAAAATTTAAAACAATGCTTGCCCAAGCTATATTGTCTTGTAAATTTAGAAACTAGAGGGGAATCAGTGTAGATCCTGATAAGGCAGTGCCCTATGTGCTGCCTGATCTGGTTCTATGTTGTTTGCAAATTCAACCCTATTAATTTTGGGGCTTACTTAATGCCAATATATTGCATTTCCTTCTATACAATACAAACAAAATACAACAGCAAAAGGATCTAAACTTAAGTCAAAAGCTCATTTAGTTTATCTTCCTCATCAAGGCAGTTTTAACATTTTTTAGAGGACCCATAAGTGAAAATAGTTGAATTTGCATACAGCTTAAATCCAGATGAGATGGCTCATATTGAGCCATCTCATCTGGATCTACCCTGTTTGCCCTCTAGTCTTTGAATTCACAATACCATCCAGATTGGTTGAAACATTTACTGAAATTTTGCAGATGTAAATTTTATTATCTGCTTTTTGACACTTTAAGGGCTGATAATAGTTCATGACATGGGCCGCAACATGACAAAACCAACAAAGTGGCAGTCTGATCAGTCTTCCATGTCTGCATGGAGCTATTTTAGATCCCTAGCTAGCCTTTAAGCCTCTGATCAGAGTCTTTGCTGCATGCACATGCCACTTTATTGGTTTTGTCGTGTCATGGCTCACAAGTTTTAACATTTGTTGAGCTGCCTAAATAAAGCACCCGTATTGTTGGATCACAACATTTTTTTCTGAAATGAGGAAAAAAAATCACTGTACTCTATCAAGTTACCAAGGTTAGCATATATCACTAGCAAATGCAGTAATGGGAAAATAAGTTATGACTAATCAACTTAAGCCTTAAAGTATCAAAACAGCAGGCGACAAAAATTTACGTCTGCAAAATTTAAAAAAAAATGTATCATCCAAGCTGTATCACATTGCGAATTCAAAAACTAAACGGCAAACAGGGTAGATCCAAATGAGGTGGCAAAGCTTTTAAAAAATGTGCCATTGAAGGTATATCAGACTGAGAATTTAAAGACTGGGGGCAAGCAGCGTAGACCCAGACAAGGCAGCTCAATATGAGCCATCTTTTCTGTATCCACTCTATGATAAGAAGCTGTATATGCTTAAGTCTATTAATAAAGTTTTCTGTTCTGTTCTATTTGTTATTTCAACTGTTTTAGGTGCTTTAAGTGTTAAAAAACTATGTTGTTGCTAAAATCTTAATCATTGCAAATATAACTGTGCAGTTGACTTTTTATCTCCAACACTGACATCTTAAAGCACCTTCTTATGTCAAAGAATATAGTTCGGAAATAATTTCGTCCTGTTCTATACATTTCAACTCATGTTATCTCAAACTACTGATATCTCAAAGTAAATTTTTCTGGGACAAGAAAATTTACTTTGAGATATCAGTAGTTTGAAATGAACTTCAACTTTGAGATATGGAGAGTCCACTGTATATGTCCTAATATTTATTCCACTAACAGTATTTATGCAATCTTACCATATGACCCACATTCAATTCCATCTACATTCAGCCAGGGAAATCTGTCTTGTAGTTGTTTCTTGCTTAGAAACTCTGTTTTAGCTCCAAGCTCTCTGCAATCAGAACACAACATAGATCAAGGGTATAGTTTTAGGTCACCATAGCAAATACGTACACATAAAAATTACTTTAAAGACACTTACAGTAAAATCCCTTTGTTAAGACCACCTTTCAGACGCCTTAAAGTGGCCTTATTAGTGAGGTGGTCTTAAAGGTAGGTTCCTGGACTAGCAATAACAATTATGTTCAGAAAATAATTTTGTCTTTTTCTGAGTAGTATTGAATTTTCTTATTTTTCTGAATTTGATGCTACTGAGAAAATCGTCAGATGTTGAAGAAAATAGTTGTTTTCCCTTTTAGTTTATTTTCTTTCATTGGAATTCCAGTTCTAAAAATAACTATGTTTATTATGTCCATAAGTGCGTGATTTCTGATGCCATTCTCCAAAGGTCAATTTTCTCTTGCCATGAGCTCTTCTAGAGGTCCTGGCATGGCGGACGGGTTAAAACTATCCCAAAATGCAATGCAGCATGACATCAGCAGCATTATCTATTTTTGGCACAAACTAAAAATAGCGCTAACTGGTGTGCGAAGCAGAGTTAGGAAATCCCTTGCAAAAATACTTTTCTAATACTTTTTTGATTTACACTTTGTAGTGAAACTTATTCATTCCCTTTTTATAAGTGCTTCCCAACAATTTGCATGAAAGATCATCAAAATTATGATGCATTCCAAAGTATAGGAACCTACCTTTAATGTCGAATATAAAATCGTAAAAAAAATACCATTTGGGACTAGCAAAGACTGGTCTTAATAATAGCGTGATTTTATTGTATTTCCTACTATTTAAGACACACCCCATGTTTCCCACTGTTTTATAGCCCTGTTATGTCATTACATATGTTAGACTGGGTATTTCTTTTGCTGAAACATCAGCTGCACTGAACTGTTGCATAGTAAGATTATGGCACTCAATAAACAAAAATATTTAAAAGTTGATCTCTATTGAGACATGATCGAAGCATAAAGAAAAGAAAATGGCAGACCTGCTTGCCCTGAAAATTAACCTAATACACCTGCGGAAGAAAATGCGTTTATTTTGTCATGACAATCACGTGGAGCATTCGTGTGTCGTCATACTTTAATTTTGACTGACGCTCCGTTCAAACTAAAGGCTTGCAGTAACAATCGATATTATTGGCTTAGCGCTTCAATTTTGCTGCAATCAGTGCTACACCCCCTTTTTAAGGACAGCCCTCGCTATACTGGTCGTTGTCAGTCATATACAAAACACACTTCATGACCTTGCCGAATGCGTGTGTCCAAAATTTCGGAGCATAGTATTATGTCCGTCGCTACAAACTATATTTCAGAGTGTTTTTATGGTTTTATAACCTAAGGTGTATGATACATGTTTTCGGCCATTTTTACAAAGGGTAACAACTTTTGTTGTGACTACCTGTTTGCTTCCCTACACTACATAGCCCTTCCAAACGGCGTCTAATCGTTAAGGAATGAAATGGTCCATGAGGTCGCTATAGTGAAATATTTTTGCGTTCTCAAAGAATTGAGGTTTGGAAGAATTAAATACCGCGATTGCATTTGACTAAACCAGAAAACTTGCCAAAAAAAATATGTGGCCGACGACGAAGCCGCCTATGTTTTATGGTTCACTTCTGCTAGTCGCAGACCAGACACAAACTGAAGATTTGTTTTAAGTCTACGATACACCTTAAAATACTGACGTTATACACAGTCAAATTAGAATTATACGGACAGTCTTTCATCCGTGTGTGTGTGTGTCACCATTTTTTCGTCATAATTTGTAATTTTCTAATGGTTTATATGTAAATAAAATCAGACGGACAAACCAGTACACCACTAAACCACCCCCATGTACCATACCTCAAACTCCTGAATAAACAGCAAAGACCCAGATCAGACTGATACAAGGAAGACCTTATCCAGCACTATTCCCGATTCACATGGCTCAGTACTTTGCGTTTTTTTTTTATTTTAATTTTTTTTATTTTTTTTTTTTAGTTTGATAATCAACAATCAAGAATAAAATATGTGTAAGTAATAAGCTGCGAAACCCAAGAATAATGGAAAATCTTTTCTTTACGACCAGTCTGCACACATGCGCAGTTTGGCCAGGGTACACGCAAAGTGTACATATTAAGGTGACTGAGTACACTTTAATCCCTTTTCAATTTTGTCATCGGGTCAAATTTTAAAACAAAGAATTTGATCCTCAAACAGCCAATTTTTGCATATGTTTAAGAAGCGTTTCATCGCCCAAGGCAGCAAAGAAAGTCAACACCGAATAAAGCTAATAGCATCGCAAATGTCTCCAGTAATTAGTATTGGTAATTTTTTTTACCTTACATTAAGTAATTCCGATTTTGTGGTAATCCGAGTCTTCTCTGGCGTCATTGTGAATATTCTTTATTTTTACACTAACAAACCACATCGATTAGTTGTTTCAAGAGGCAATTTTGATTAACTTTATTAATATTAACAGTAGTAGTAGTAGTATTTCTCCACAACACATCTGCTAATTCACTCTCTATGCATCTCAGATACAAATCTAGCGATTTCTCAACAGATGTTTTGTAAAAATGAGATAAATTATCTCAGAATTACTATTACTTATTACAGTCTAAAATTTACAAATGATAGCATGTCTAATACTAAATTAATGCAAAATTTTCATGGACAGTTTGAAGTAGAGACTGGGCTTTATCTTTATGCCTTTGATCGTTTGAAGATTACAGTTTCTTTGATGTTTTCATTTGAGATTTTTTATTCAAGATCTATTTTCTTCGAGTAGTAAATATGATTGAAGCACTTGACCTCCAACAGATATCCTAATCTAGATATCTACAATAACTATTGACTTTGGTTGTGATTATTTGAGAAGAGTCGGATGTAAATTTCTTATGACATAATTATGCAAGAATTGATTTTAAAGATATTTTTTATGGTTACTTAATCTTTGGCGTGGAAAAATGTCTTGCGAAAAGGTACGATAAGCATCCCTGATATTTCAATAGATTGTTCATGCGAATGGAGAGGGCTCCGATCAGACTGCGCGAATGGCCAGGCTGATCTGAGGCTTTGCCGTTCGCACTTTCCGTAGGATAGTTGAAATTATGCATATATACTCCACGATTTCAGAATAGTTTCTGAATGAACACTTTTGTCAATAAAAAGCATCACCGAACAAAATACGCACATGTACTTCTCATATTTTTAGACACAGCAGTGTCTGGAAAGTCACGTGCTACTTGTGAATGACAAGGTTATTTTGGGGTTTTTGTAAAACCAGTAACGATTGGCTGAAGCTTTTGTTTCATCTACCCGTTACTTGTCTGGGTTGACAGACGCTAGCGGTAAAATAACACACGTCACATCAAGCAAACTCGATGCGATCTACGTGGCAAAATAAACGGAATTTCTTCCGCAATGATTAGCTCAATAAGAACCCGGAATTAGTGCAAAAAAGAAGTTAGAAATACAAGGTGGGGCTATAAAAGTTGACAGCAGTTTCCGAAGAAAATGTATGTGATACAACCTCTGCATGTTAACACTCTGTCGTAGGTTCTCAGCTCTCTCCTCTGGTGACAAGAACAGGTAACCTTGGTGATTAAAACACACTTCAGGTGGATCCTCACCTGTAACAATAATGAACTGGGTTTGAGGCTATAAAACTTGAGAATAATCTCAAACTCAAAATAAAGCTCACTGATTGGCTGCTTCCGAGCATGTGCCCGGAAGCAGCCAATCAGTGTGCTTTATTCTGAGTTTGAGAATGTACTCAAGTTTTATAACCTCTGGGCCAGGAGTAACAGGACAATTTTAGGCGCACGGGTAAACTTTGCTCACCTGAGTAAATTCTTTCCTTTCAGACTTTCAGAGGAGACTTCATTTTAGACAGGCTTTGTTGTCCAGCACAGCAAAAAGTTTGTCATTTAATATTCCAAAATGTAGCAGTGTTGCTATAAAGTTTAGATATATTCCTTAAAAATTCTCTGAAAAAAATACATTACAGTCGAGTCCAGTAACATTGCGCAGCCGCTTATATTGCGCATTATTAGCGTGAACGGAAGATCAAATTATGCCATTCCCGATGTCATTTTTGCCATTTTTTTGTAGACAACATTTCTTTTCAACATTTGAGAAGCTTCCCATCTATCAGTGTGACAAAGATGTCCAAAAACATGAATTCCACTCCTGTCAGCACGTGTCTGTATTTACAAACAAATGTTCAGGTCAACACTGTCACAGGTTCAAGCAGCTGAGGGGAATTTGCCAGAAACACTTACCTCACACTAGTTACGGAATTTTCTACAACCTTTGTATATACTATCTATAATTCAACCTTGTTTTGCAGTTTTGTTGCAATTATTGCATTTTTACACTGCTTGCAGACAAACATTTCCAACAATGATGTCATATTTTGGCGGGAAAATGTATCACTCACAAAATGATTTTGATTTTGGCAGCAAATGATAATCATAGAATTATGTAAACTCGTTTCTTGGTGTTTATCTATAATTTGTCTTAGATAAAAGAAGTTTATTTTCAGCTTTATAAATAATTGAAGATTGAAATTCTTAAAAGAATTAACCTATCCTATGATATTTCCTTGCCACCGCACATGACTTGCACATGGCAGATTCAACACGTGTTTTTAGGTTCGAGGACATAATTATTAGTGTGTCTATAAACATCTTCAAAGGGATAAAATATTTGTGTTTAATAGGTCTGCGCAATGTTCAGCAACAAATCTGCTCTGCATTTTTCACTAGGGTGTCAATCTTTTAGCTCAGCTTCTGTGAAATGAGCTTAGAAATTGAGCCTTTTGATTATTTTATGTTTGAATGGTTACGCCATAGCTAATTACTGACAGTAAGTTTTATTTGTGTATTTGTTTTCTAAAAACAAATTTATCCATCATATGTCTTAAGTGCGCAATGGCCGCAATGCTACTGGACAGCACTTTATGTTGTGGGCAGTAGTTAAAATTGCCTCCAGGCAATCCTAATAAGCACCTACAAAAATATGTTTTCACAGAGACTTGAAGAAATTTATCCCCAAATTATCACTAAATACTCCCCATGCCTGGTTCACTGTCATGATGTTTGGGTTATCTGGTACCCTGCTCTACTTACCCAACACACTGAGGTGTTCTTTAATATCTCTCAGAAACTCTGTCATATACATAGACATCTGGACATTCTCTGGTAGGGTAAACTGATGTCGAAGTCCCCCGACTGATAACATGGTTGATGCCCTGGTATACTGAAATAAATAAAACAAACTCTGTCACATATATACTCACACATCCATCCACACATTCCCTGGCAAGGTGAACTCCTGCTGTAGCTCTTTCATCTAGATAGCAAGGTAGATGCTCTGGGGCTAGTTGTTCAAAACTAATGACATTGTTAACGTTTCGTTAAAATTTTAAAAAATCCATTAGAATTTTCAAGTCTAAGAAGTTTAAGGCCTGATTTCAGGTTGAACTTGATACATGCATTAGCATTCAGAACACCAAAATTTTACATTGCCCCTTCCGGTCAAATAAGCCATGGACATAATCTGAGTACAGTAGATAGCTGCAGCCCCAACTTACACAATGGTCTCTTTCCACAACTGTGACATCAAGCCCATGAGGTGCCCTGCTCTTGACAAAGAAAGCAACCGCTGACCCCACAATACCACCACCAATTATGAGAACATCTGTATAACGAGGAACCTGATTCTCCACAGACCCAATACCAGCTTTGGTAAAGGCACCTAACTCTTGTTTGAATAATGACAAGGGAGACCTGCAATATAAATGGTGAGGAAATTTAAAGGTCACTGCCTGTTTTGCTGGAAGCACTTTGAAAGTGCTACAAATACTAGAGCATGTGAGCAGGGGCTCACGTATACCCCCGGCCAGCACCACCGCCTAACAGTAACACTGCCACACTTAATACAAAACTTTAAAACAAATGATAATGAATGATAAGCAGAAGGAGACTCAGATACTCTCTGATACAACTAGTCATACCCAATGTTTTGCCTAAATATCAAAATCCTAGCTATTGTGATTCTTGAGACATCTGTGACAAAAATCAAATTGGAAACAAAGAAACAATGAACAAAAGAAGGGAATGATACATATAATATGGAGGCTGATACTCTCTTACACAATACGACTAGTCTCACCCAATATTTGTACCAAATTTTGAAATCCTAGCTGTATGGTTCCTGAGAAATCTTCGACAGAAATTAAATTGGAGAGAAAGAAAAACAAGAGGCCCACGGGCCACAAAGCTCACCAGATCTCTAGCTCAAAACTGCTTTCAAAACTGCTGTCACATTTGTACAGGCTAATACAAAATATACTACTACAAAGTCTCAGTCTGACAGTCTGTTGAGTTGTAACAAAATATATAACTGTTTTCCATATTTTGATTGCAGTAAATGCCATTCTTTTAATATTCCCCATTGTAAGTCAATGCAACTCTAATTTGCCATAGCAACCAAACGAAAAAGAGCTGATTCTCATAAAAGAAAAACACATATTTTCACTTCCCCAGCCCAAGGATACTACAGATGAAATCTGAGCCCAAACTAAAGGGCAGATTTTCATAAAAACCACAAACTTTCAATCCCCCAGCCTAAGGATACTACAGATGAAATCTGGGCCTTATCGCTCCACTGGCTTCTGAGGAGATAATTTTGTCATCATTTTTTTCCATTATTTTTGCGTTTTGGTTTCCATGGCAACCAATAAAAGGAGCAGGGGGCCAAAAACATCAAGGTTAACAGAAGACTTCTCAAGGAACATTTCTATAAAAGTCTTGTAAGCATATCTGCAATAGCTTGGCAGTAAATGCTATTTTTCAATTTTCCCCATTATAAGTCTATGGGAACTCTAAGTTGCCATAGCAACCAAACTAAAGGGCAGATTTTCATAAAAAACACAAACTTTCAATCCCCCAGCCTGAGGATACTACAGATGACAGCTGGACCTTATCGGCCCAGTGGTTTCAGAGGAAATAATTTTTAAGTATTTTTTTACTTTTTGATTGCATTTTGGTTTCCATGGCAACCAATAAAAGGGGCAGTGGGCCAAAAAACATATAGCTGATAGAAGACTTCTCAAGGAACATTTCTATAAAAGTTCTGTCAACATTTCTGCAATGGCTTGGCAGAAAATGCCATTTTTCAATTTTCCCCATTATAAGTCTATGGGAACTCTAAGTTGCCATAGCAACCAAACTAAAGGGCAGATTTTCATAAAAAACATAAACTTTCAATCCCCCAGCCCAAGGATGCTACAGATGAAATTTGGGCCCAATCGACCCAGTGGCTTCAGAGGAGATGTTGTTTAAAAGTGTTGACGGACGACGACGACGACATACGACATACGACAGACGCCGACGACGACGGACAACTGCCTATCCTATAAGCTCCCCCGGAGCCTTCGGCTCTGGTGAGCTAAAAAGAGGGAATGATAAGCAGATGGAGGCTGATGGTCTCTTATATGATAAAACTAGTCATACCCAACATTTGTAACAAATTTCAAAAACCTAGGTAAAGTGGTTCCTGAGAAGTCTTTGACAAAAAAAAATAATTGGAGAGAAAGAAAAAATGGACAAACAAAGGGAACAATAAGCAGAAGGAGGCTGAAGTTCTCTTACACTATACAACTAGTTATACCAAACATTTGTACAAAATTTCAAAATCCTAGCTGTAGTGGTTCCTGAGAAGTCTGCGACAGAAAAAAAGGTTAATTTAATTGGATAGTAAGAAAAAATGGACAAAGGGAATGATAAGCTGGAAGAGGCTGATGTTTTCATACATATTACAACTAGTCATTACCAAGGTTTGTACTAAATTTCAAATACCCTTACCGTAGTAATTTCTGAGAAATCTCTGACAGAAATTTATTTGGAGAGAAAGAAAATTGAACAAACAAAGAGAATGACAAGCAGCAGAAGGCCGATTCTCTTAGAAAATTAATTGGAGAGAAAGAAAAAATGGACAAATAAAGGGAATGATAAGCAGCAGGAGGCTGATTCTCTTACACGGATCTTTTACAGAAAATTAATTGGAGAGAAAGAAAAAATGGACAAATAAAGGGAATGATAAGCAGCAGGAGGCTGATTCTCTCTTACACGGTACAACTAGTCATACTTAACGTTTGTACCAAATTTAAAAATTCTAGCTATAGTGGTTCCTGAGAAATCTTTGACAAAAATTTAATTAGAGAGATATTGGAGAGAAAGAAAAACTGGACAAAAAAAGGGAATGATAAGCTGGAGCAGGTTGATTCTCTCTTACACGGTACAACTAGTCATACCCAACGTTTATACCAAATTTCAGATACCCTTCCTGTAGAAGTTTTTGAGATATCTTTTACAAAAAATTAATTGGAGAGAAAGAAAAAATGGACAAATAAAGGGAATGATAAGCAGCTGGAGGCTGATTCTCTCTTACATGGTACAACTAGTCATACTCAACGTTTGTACCAAATTTCAAAATCCTAGCTGTAGTGGTTCCTGAGAAATCTGTGATAGAAAAAAAAAGTTTAACAAACACACACACACACAAACATATAAACGGAAAAACCAAAAACTATATACCCCCTATATACTTCGTATACCGGGGTAGCTGTAGTGGTTCCTGAGAAGTCTGCGACAGAAAAAAAGGTTAATTTAATTGGATAGTAAGAAAAAATGGACAAAGGGAATGATAAGCTGGAAGAGGCTGATGTTTTCATACATATTACAACTAGTCATTACCAATGTTTGTACTAAATTTCAAATACCCTTACCGTAGTAATTTCTGAGAAATCTCTGACAGAAATTTATTTGGAGAGAAAGAAAATTGAACAAACAAAGAGAATGACAAGCAGCAGAAGGCCGATTCTCTCTTACACTGTGCAAATAGTCATACTTAAAGTTTGTACCAATTTCAAAATTCTAGCTGTAGTGATTCCTGAGAAATCTTTGACAAAATTTAATTAGAGAGAAAGAAAAACTGGAAAACAAAGGGAATGATAAGCTGGAGCAGGTTGATTCTCTCTTACACGGTACAACTAGTCATACCCAGCGTTTCTACCAAATTTCAGATACCCTTCCTGTAGAAGTTTTTGAGATATCTTTTACAGAAAATTAATTGGAGAGAAAGAAACAATGGACAAATAAAGGGAATGATAAGCAGCAGGAGGCTGATTCTCTTACACGGATCTTTTACAGAAAATTAATTGGAGAGAAAGAAAAAATGGACAAATAAAGGGAATGATAAGCAGCAGGAGGCTGATTCTCTCTTGCACGGTACAACTAGTCATACTTAACGTTTGTACCAAATTTCAAATTCTAGCTGTAGTGGTTCCTGAGAAATCTTTGACAAAAATTTAATTAGAGAGATATTGGAGAGAAAGAAAAACTGGAAAAAAAAAGGAATGATAAGCTGGAGCAGGTTGATTCTCTCTTACACGGTACAACTAGTCATACCCAACGTTTATACCAAATTTCAGATACCCTTCCTGTAGAAGTTTTTGAGATATCTTTTACAGAAAATTAATTGGAGAGAAAGAAAAAATGGACAAATAAAGGGAATGATAAGCAGCAGGAGGCCGATTCTCTCTTACACGGTACAACTAGTCATACTCAACGTTTGTACCAAATTTCAAAATCCTAGCTGTAGTGGTTCCTGAGAAATCTGTGATAGAAAAAAAAGTTTAACAAACACACACACACACAAACATATAAACGGAAAAACCAAAAACTATATACCCCCTATATACTTCGTATACCGGGGGTATAAAAACTACAGAAGTGACCTTTAAAATGGTAAAAATAGGGAGATGCACTTTATGACCTCTAAATGTACTAAGCAATGATATGACCAAGTTCGTCATGGTCATTCTTGCAGATTTCCACTTGGAATTATGCGATTTGCATAGTCAGCATACAGTTAGGTTTGAAATAAAAAAGGGATGGAGCATTTATTACAGTGGGGCTATATATCTGAATGATATTTTACAAAAATAAACCTACCATACTTACCTAAATAATCAAATTATAATCAGACAGAAATACACAGAAGATCAGTCTGCTCCTGTGAGGAGCCATCAAACTACAATAATGACCCTAAGCTTTTCAGACAGACAGGTTTGAACAAACATTGTAGACCCAGATCAAACTGCTATGTTTGCCATTCACTAAGCATCATTTGAATGCATTAACATGCGTAAAATCCACTTTCTAAGAATTTTCAAATAATAATTGTCCAACCTCTGGGTGTTCGAAATCAACTTTCTAAGAATTTTCTAACAATAACTGACCGCTGGGTGTCCGAAATTTCAGGGTCATTACAGTAGAATATGCATAACAATATTTATTCAGCTGTAAAATGGAGAGCAGGGAATTCCTCATTAGAGCTGTTTCTGCCAAAGGGTCAATCCAATGAGGGTTCACAATCTATGGTTTTATGGAAAACGAAGGAAAATTATCCCTAAATCATCCCTGTTACACGTTCATATCTGGAACACTGGCTTAATGACCACCATCAAGCAGGCAAAATATGTCCAGAGATGTTGACTGTTCCATGGACCTATGAATTTCTTTTAGAGTTGGGTACCACAAACAATAAAGCACCACAGTTTACCAAGGTTTTATGGTGAGAATCACAGTTTGTACCATGTTTACCATGACATTACTAAGCCTAGAGAATATCCTTAAAGTTTGGTTATTTGTTTGACAGCTACTTGTCACCAGAACTGAAAACAATGGCAGTTGTGATTTTCAGAACACAAACTTAATTTTCACCATGCACATACGAGTCGTAAGTGCATTTTGGCTTAATTTTACATCATTCAAACAGAAAGTAGTGTATTATAGTAACTGACCTGAACTGTGGCTCCATGTATGTTTTTCCTTTGTTTTCATTAGCACCTACTTTGTCAGATATAGATGTAAAAACAGTGACAATAGTTTTAATGCATAGATTCTTAATTAGTTGTTCTGGCAGAAATATAAAATCTTATTACATGTAAAAGGTATAAAGAAACAGTATCAAACAAACTTTACAACATGTTGTCCATGGACATGTAATACACTTTCAAGGTCTAGTACGTCCATGTATGTTTGGCTATTGTCTTTTAAGGAAGGGTAGTCCAAGATCTGTAGCTTTATTATGGGACAATACAAAATCATGTTAAGAAATCATCTCTGAAAGTGTTAAAAATTACTGCCATCATACAATGTTACTCAAAATAGAGTAACATAGAAAAGCGGTTCAGGCAAAGAGTACCATGGTATGGTATACCACAATGAAAAACCACAGTAAACTGGTATATCCATTTTACTGCACACTTCTAATTTCTTTTCATGCTTTCATTTTAACAAATTGAAACCTAACTGCCAGAGAATAAGGAAACATGTTCTGCTGGCATTAATTTTGGCAGCAATGTCAAAAAGTAACCTCACAATGTGACACAAGAATTCTGCGGAAGGTGGCATCGCCTGTCTGCATACTGTCACAAAACAGAGCTATTTAAAACTAAACAAGAGCTGTCGCCTGAAAGCATAGCTCGCCTGAATTGGTGCTTGCCCATCACATAGCCGCTATGGTGGTGTGGACTGGTATGCATAAAACTTCAGGCAAGCATGTCCAAAATAAAAACACGTTTATAAACAAAAGCTATCTCAGAAATAAGTCTTAAAATAAAATTAAAATTAAAAAAATGAAATAAAGTTTCAAAGTCCATGAGCTTGAGGTAAAAAAAAACTGAAGGGGGGGGGGGGGGGAGGAGGAGGTGGAGGCTAAGCTGTACCATCAACCATTATTTAACATCGGCACTGTGAAATTATGTCTTCATAAATATAAAACTTTAACCAAAATCTTTAAGACTTCAAGGTCATCCAGTGGGGTAAGTATAAGGTGTTTAGTAAAAACTCAAAAAAGTGTCTAACATCAGTTCAAGTATAAACTAAATCTCTCCAAAGCATTATGAATCAGTATGCAATTACAAAACTTTAATAAAGACCAAAATTTCCTAAGTCCCTGACCTTGACATCAAGGTCACTGAGCGGGATTGGGGTAGTATTCTGTAGCTCTAACTACAGTGCAAATATAAAAAGAATTCATCTATGGGTTCAGGAGATATGTGTCTTTAAAAAACTTTAACCAAAACATCCAATCAATAAAAAGACAATTTTCTTAGTCCATGACCTTGACATCAAGGTCACTGGGGGGGGGGGGGGGGGGATAGTACCTTCAAAAACTTTAGACCAATATCCAACTTCAATGCAAGTATCAAAGGAATCCATCCATGGGTTAAGTAGATATTGGGCTTTATAAAACTTTAACCAAAACATCCAGTCCAAAAACACTCCCAATTTTCTAAGTCCATGACCTTGACATCAAGGTCACTGAGTGGGGTTGGGGTGGTACCCTGTTAAACTTTGGACCAATATCTAACTACAGTGCAAGTATCAAAAGAATCCATCCATGGGTTAAGGAGAGACAGGTCTTTAAAAAACTTTAACCAAAACATCCAATTTGAACGCCGACGCGGACGCGGTGGTGACAACAATAGCTCTTCCTGAACTTTCGTTCAGGCGAGCCAAAAACTACCAGTATGTGAAAGTTTAACACCCACATTGCTGCCGGAAAAGTAATACCTATGTCTTGCTTCTGAAAATCAGAGGTGAGATAAAATAGGAACTGTTTACACATATATGGAAATTTTTCATTGTCTCAATACGGCCTGCATGAATATCTTTTAGTTTAATTATCTTTTTGTCATACCAACTAAATGTATTTATGGAATGACCTTGACCATCTGGGCTTCTCTTACCTGTATTGTCCACCTGGTGGCATATACTCTTTATCACTGTCATCTGGTGTGTCAGACAGTGACCTTGACCTTATCATACTGGAACATTGTCTGAGATCTTTCACTTTCAGGAGTCTTTGACAGCTGCGAATCATCCTGTATCCTGCAAGAAGAAAGCTGAAATTTTGTTTCACAAATTCGCAATTACTATATTTCTTTGGTCATAAGACTGATTTTTTCCCTTCCAAAACAGATTAAACTCTGATCAGATTGGGCAGATGACCAGACTAATCTGAGTTTTTGCTTGGTGCACATGCCACTTTGCAGATTTTGTTGTGTTGCAGCTCAATTACCGGTATGTATGAAGCACCCTTGCTGAGTGTTGTGGCTAAGATGCCAAGTCAAACAGAAACAAAAACCTGTATGGCCAATCCCCCTGCCAAAATGAATTGTCTGGTAAAATGAGCATTTTTTTTTTATTTTTTTTTTAGCCCCTTGAGTTAAGAGTTGCTGCTTTCTCTGTTGGTTCCTCTGTCAGTCAGGCATACTTTCATCTTGTTAATGAACTGTAATTCTATCCTAGCTTGCAGAGAAAGGCTAAGTAAGCATATAGTAACTCAATTCTCGGTGGCTCAAGATACAATATAATTGTAGCCTTTACCACTACCTGGATAAATAATACCACAGGAAAGTATTAAAATGATCTATGGAATTACTACCGCATCCAAATACAAATACATACAAATACAAATTTTATTTATAGTCAGACATGTTATAACAGTGAAACATTAGCTTTAACAGTGGACTAAGGTAGTTATACCGGCATGGCAGGAAATTGCTGAGGAAAAGAAAATTATATAGTGTGAAACAAATTTTGGTAGACTGCTGAAAACGAGACCTTAAATAGGGGCGTAGCTAGGGGCAAGTAAACAGTACGCACATGCACAATCATGTTTTATACTCAGTGAGGGCAATAATAGGGGGTAAAACCGCTAAGATATTTCTTTTTTTCTTTTCGTGTCTGTTGGCAGTTAGTAAAAAAGTATATGCCCAACTACCAACATTTCAGCATAAAATAGGCAGGTGTGTGTTGAAATTTTGTCAATTTGACAAAATTTCAATACGCACAGGTCTGCCTATTTGCGTATAGGTAGCTACGCCCTTGTAAAATGTCATGCCCGTTTCTAGGCTCTGCCTAAATACATATTATTACTACTAGGTCTAGGATAGCCATAAATTTACAGACAGTCTTTAAATTTACAGACTGTCTTTAAATTTAAAGTTATTTTAGTCTGTAAATTTACAGACTTGCATAAATCAGTTCATGAAAATAAATCGTATGAAAAATCCTCAATCTCTCGCTTATCTGTCTGTTTTCATCACATTATGGTTGACATTTTGCAGTAGATTGCATACATTTTCTTTCGCGCTTTCTTCTTTTATCATAAGAAAACTGAAATTTAATCTAAACCAGATACAGTACTTTCCTTTTGACCGCAAAACAGTATAAGGGAACCAAAGTGAGCGGTTTCGGGGCGTTTCTTTACCAAAGGCAATTCGTCCGATGGTAAGTGATACCCAATGTGCCATAGGCACATTTCTATGTGTAAGGTCAAAATGGTGATGCTTTACACAACTGGCAGTCTTGATTTAGCAGTAGAATAATAATTTGCACTATCTAAATCATTTTTAACGGATCCTGTTGGGACAGAACAGCATAGAATACTATGCTTAAAGAAACGCCTAAATCCTGAAGATGTGTTGTTAGCAGGAGCAACATGATCATCGTCTGCATTCATGCTTTTCATGTTATTTCACTCAAATTACATTCAACGTTACAGATATCGAAATGCGATTTTTAATGTTAAGCTCCGTTTTCCTCAATGCATGTGCCCAAATCTGTAAATTTACAGACTAAAATGTCTGTAAATTTAAAGACAGCCTGTAAATTTAAAGACTGTCTGTAAATTTGTGGCTTTCCTAGACCTGACTACTACATTCTGACAATTAAAAGCGCGGTGGCTCAGTGGTTAGTGCACTTGACTCTGAAGTCAGAGGTCGTGGGTTCGAGCCTCACCAGAGGTGAAATCTTCCTATGTCCGAACGCGTTTTTCTAGCATCATTTGCAGGGATGATGCTGACAAGTGTGCCGTCCTTCGGATCGGGACGTTAACTGGAGGCCCCCTGAGCAGGGAGAGTCATACCCTGTACAGGTTAAAGATCCCTACTATAGCTACATGGCTATATGTAGGCTTTCATCCTGCAACACCGGAGTGTACAAAAGTACACCGTCTGTGTCCCCTTCTGGGGTTAAGGCGTAAATGGAAAAAGGAAAAAGCAATAACATTAGCCGCGAAAATACATGACGTTCAAAAATTTCCCAATTACGGCTTTGTTTGCAGAAGCTCTCTCGTAAGACACGTGCAAAACGTTGTCTTAGGCTTAACTATTGCATAAACTTGAGCTTAAATGACGTGACAATTATTTCTTACACAATAATTCAGATTTTAAGAAGGTCACTCTGGGGATCAGTAAGACTCCTTTTTTGAAGAGTTATCCGGTGTCGAGGTACCAAAATCAACGCAAATCGAGAAGGTCGATTTATTGTATCTTCAAGAAAAAGTTTATATTTTCTTCAGCTCACAGAATTAAATAGTAATATATTTACTCATCTGTTAGTTTTCTTATATTTCTGGTTTTCTTTAAATAGCAGTCCTACAAGCAGGGACAATGTTGCGGACTATTTATTTTGATAGAATTATACATAATCACCGTTTATATCAAAACAAATTTGACAGCTCAAAGAAAAAAAAATAGAATTTCTTTCCTTTTGCGCCCTTTACTGTGGTAGCGATTGCAGGTACAGTATTTTGGTAATCTGCTATGTGCAGCACTTAAGAATTCGATCAGTTCCTAGTCATTTCCTGGTTCTGGTGTGTTTCGATTTTTTCTCAGAGTTTGAGCCTGCAGACGTGATGTCTCCCAGATCATCAGGGAGTCTCACGGAAATCTCCTGCGCTCCTGCAGAATCTCCTGGATTCTGAACCGTCCAGTGTGCAGTAACTACTTACCCGGCGGCAAGTCAATTTAGTCAAAAGGATTAACTGTCCGTGACCTATTTAAATTACCTAACAGGGTGCAATATTGGTTATGTCTTTCCGAGGAGTATTCGCTGGTAAGACGCAGCAAGGTGTTAAATTGGCTCGCGCATCAATAAATATGTACATACATGTATGATAACAGGTTGTTGTTGTGTTATTGTTTAACCTTGGAATACCTTGGTACGGCCGCACCTGGAATATGCTGCGGCCATCTGGGATCCACACCATAAGGACAAAACCAGCCAGATTGAGAAAGTCCAACAGCGAGCTGCCCGTTGGACTACTTGCAACTATGACAGAAGGGCCAGTGTTTTGGACATGATTGAATCTTTGGGATGGCGTTCACTCGAGCAAAGGCGTGCAGCCTTTGTCTCTTTTATAAAATTGTTAATGACATGGTTGCAGTGCGCTTCCCTGATTACATCCAGCCAAACCCTCAAACATCCAGGCGTGGCCATTCTAGGACCTTTTGCCAATTGTATATGGCAAAGGATTACTATAAGTACTCCTTTTTCCCACTGGCAGTTGTGCAATGGCATGCACTCCCAGAATATGTTGTAAGCTCGCCAAGCCTTGACATATTCAAGGCAGCGGTTGGCAAGCTGCAACATTCCAAGCCTAGATCCCAAGTATAAATTGTTTTTATCCTGCTTTTAGCTATTCTTTACTATTTTTAACCTATCATCTTTCATCCCATCACTATTAGAATTTTACACTCACTGTCATGCTTTTACTTTTTTTAGCCTTATCGGATAAAAATTGAGAATAGAAAATCTTACTGGTGGACATATTTCCTTAACCGGTGCGTTGTTAAGATAAACAAACCTGGAAATGAGTTGATATTTATGATAAGACTCAAAATATTTGTTCTGTTTCAGTGCTCCAGATAGCGTCCGTATCTCCGTATATTACGGATCATTTTTGGCCGATACGGAGCTATTGGAAATTTTATCGGTACCCGGTACGGACACTTTCAAGCCGTTACGGATCATTTTTTCCGGTAATCCGTACCACCTGGACAAGTTCCCGTAGGCACTTGCATTATTATATCATCAAGTAGACTGAGCTTCCTTGTGCGTTGCACTCACCGAGAAGCTGACTGATTCTAAATATTTCCTTCTGAATTAGTCTTTCTAATGTGTGGAAAATAGATGGACTGTAAACCAGTCGCTTCAAACTGAAAGTAGGAAAGCATGGCTTCGAGCTTTCAACAGGACAAGCAGGCCTCTATCCTGCGTTTTTTGGGGCCTACTGACAAATCAACCGAAAATCGTAGATGCGTCTATGAGATAATAAATACTGTTATCTCAGGTGTGGTTATGACTGCATGTAGAAAAGGTTAAAAACATTGTGGTAGGTAGAAAATTGCAGTTCAAATCCAAATGTGATTCGCATGAACCCAGTTCGTGCTTATATTAGCACTGTAAAATTGAAATTTTTAAGGCAAACACATGAGGCATAGAACATGTTTGGAACATCTTATCTGCTGAGACAGGTACCAAGCAAACTCATTCTTGATCATGTTTGGGCACACCGGTTATTACAATTTGCTTAATGACCTGTTCACTTCCTTCTGGCAACATCAACCACAATTTGTAAATCAGTTTTAGTTTTATATTAGCATTTTGTGAAGCAGTCAGAAGGAGGTTGAGTCGTGATATAACGGTTCAATAAATCAGATTTTGATTTTGGTGTTTTTTGGTTTAAGAAAGAGTATATTTTCCACACAGTGAAAGCAGAAGTATTATTTTACAGGGCAAAGTCAAGCCAGGGAGTACCACTGAAATACTGTTAAAATTAAATTTGTTTGCATGTTACATCTGTCGGTTCAGTGCAAATACTGAAGCAGAATCGTGGATACTGATCCAAGAAAATTTTGACCAGTACGGTACTGATTGAAAAAAAAAATTATCTGGAGCACTGTGTTTTTGACTTTGTAAGTTCAGATGGGTATGATAATTTTAACTCTTTTGCTATGGACACGAGATGTTAATGCTATAAACACACATGTGTTAATACAGAAACTGAAACTATACAGAATAGAACCTGTTTAAATATGTGCTTAATATCAGACAACACTAGTAGTCAAACAAGATGATTTTGATGGTCATTTATTAAATTTATGAAACAATAGCTCAAGATTTCAGGCTCAGAAACATTGCAAACTTTTGAATTGTGATCAATACCACTTTGTAACTTTCATCATTTCAGTGCCAAGAGAAAGGAAGTCTTGACCATGTTGAAAGGGTGACTCAAAAGTAAACTAAACAGTTTTATTTTAAAAAAAATAAAAATAAATTACAGTAAAGTATGTGAAACGATGTGTCAAAGTTGACGTCAAAAGTCTCCCTTATGGAGAACTCAGTCTCCCTGAAATGAAATCCAAATCTCCCACATGGTTATCAGGAGCTCATCACATGTACATTGGCCTGCTTGGACTGTTGAAAGCTTTTTGCTATTTTATTTTTATTTGCAAATAAAAAGCATCACAGTATATAAGCATTGAAAAATCCTAAACTGTGAATGTTGGTATTGCAGCCGCTGTTGGTGGTGTATTATGTAGAAATGATAATCACTACCTTTGCCTCCTTCAAGTGGCACAGTAGCCTATCTCTGCAATGTAACACTGAAAAGAAGTGATTCTCTTTTCACCAGTCTGCAATGAAAATACTGCTTAATTCAACTTATTTGATAATTTCTTAAATAATACCAGTACAATTGTGGTGGTATCTAATCTTTCCAATAACAACCTTAAATCACTGAATATTTCAAATTTGTCAGTGATATTTTCATCTCCAGTTTGGAAGCCATTTTTGTTTGTTTTACATGTGAAGTACTAAATTAAATGCACAATGCGGATACATTACCATCTCTGAATCAGTGATGTAACCCTCAAAGCGCCAAAAATTAAAATACCGTAATCGCCCCATTTACCGCACATGCCCCTATAACCGCACACCAAGGCCATTTCCGGAAAAAATGCATAAGCGCACACTGCTTTTTCCTTTTGAAACTCACAAAATCAAATGCATCAAGTTCAACTTACCATTACTGTTTCAACAGCGACAGTGTTTTCAGTTCTGTTTTCCGGACGCAATGTGCGAAGAGAGCAACTCTATCGGTCTAAATGTCAATCGGGCATCCTTGCCGATATTTACGAAGTTGGCTGAAGTGTTATGATGTGCACGAGTGCGAACAGCGACTCGGATCAGCTTACACATCTGCGCCGTCTGATTAGCGTATTCTCTGTCTGCATCAACAATGGGAATGTACAAGTTGATCCCAGAAGGATCGAGCTTATGAAGTTATGAGGTTGTGGGGGTGCGCAGGCTGAACTGAGTCTTTGCCTTTCGTACATGCGAAAAGGCGCCATTTCTCAAGAGCAATTCTTGTCATATATAGCGAAAATGTGCACATGCGCAAAAGTGCTTTGGGAAAGATACATGAACGACAGATGAGAAACTCGGGTTGCAAAAGAAATAAATTATCATAACGACATGGAGATCGATGTGTCAGCTGGCAATCCTGTTGCGTCATAAATTGTAAACAAGAATAAGCTTTTAAAAAGGATGTCCCAAGCAGACGCACTTGCCGGGGACCGAGGGCTGGAGTCGACTCGGCGGTACGATGACGCTGAGTCGGCGACAGTACTGGGTTGTGTCGGTGCGTCCGCCGGGATAATTTTTTGTCTTATAAAATTAAAATAATTGTAAATAAAGCAAAAAAAAAAAAAAAAAAAAGAGAATAAGGTGAGGGAGCCGAGATCGTTCAACAGGGGATAGAGGGATGTGACTGCGCTGTTTCCTCCGGGATAGACGGCTTGGTCTCCAGGGCCGCCGAGTCGGTCTTCCACGGAGGACAGACGGTCATATTCACATCTCCAGAACAATCTCGGCTCAAACATGTCGTGTTTTGAAAATATAAGTAGAAGCTTCGCGCGATAAATTTGGATGAAATAGTTTTTTTTTTTTTTTTTTTTACCGCATTTCTCTTACTCACACATCGAAGTTTTTTGCATATATTTGAGGCATGTCACAATTCTTATACTCTTCGTACCACATCATTCATATTACATACTATTACAGCTTCCATACATATTCGTAGATGAACATAAGATTTTGCTAATTCTATCCCATATTCTTAACCAACTTCTAGGAATCCACGCATACATGTACGTATGACAGTCTCATGCGTACGTTAGCTCCACGCAAGCCGTTTCACACATACGGTATGCGCTTAAAAATACATTGTGTGTGTCCACACAGAGTGTATATAATGCATATATTTAAGCCCGTCGGCTATTACTCATAGTGGTTTTACATACTTATTGACAGCATATA
This sequence comes from Ctena decussata, assembly GCA_963989385.1. Classification (NCBI taxonomy): domain Eukaryota; kingdom Metazoa; phylum Mollusca; class Bivalvia; order Lucinida; family Lucinidae; genus Ctena; species Ctena decussata. The sequence continues at coordinate 14,258,456 of OZ022498.1, forward strand.
TTAGCGTATACCACATACCCTTTTTTTTTAACTAATTCGTAACTTCAAATATACTGCATTATTTATCTTTTTTGTGGCTTCCACACATAGACCTATAGATGTTGTCCTTTTCACCGGGGCATACATACATACATACATACATACATACATACATACATACATACATACATACATACATGGGCATGTTCAAAAAAAATGTGACCAAAGTGTGACATTGGAGGTAAAAAATAAACACTCTGCCATAGGTTTAATTTTTATTCCAGACTTATCTACAGTGCCTACAGTTTACAAAACTATAAAAATTTTAATAATAGCATTATTAATAAAAATTTCCTGACAATTTTTGTGAAGAGATTTACACCAAAAATCTGTTAAAATGACCAAATTTTATGAAAGCTTTGGAAGCTAAAATCAAGATCATATCACTTTAAGTTTCTATTATTTGATGCAGGGCACTTCCAAATTATGAAAATAAGTGCTGTTTTCTATCAGAAACCCCTGAATGAAATAAAAACTTAAATTTTAACTTATTTTGATAAACTTTTTTAGAAGTAGAGTTTTAAAAACTTCCATATCTTCTCTTTACTTGGCTGTGCCTCAATAAAATGTGCATTGGGATGATGGCATATGAATAGAGAACTAATCTAGAGAATGATTGTTGATATAAAAACATACTGGTAGTGGTGATGGTACGTCAAAAATGTGCTTAAAGTTTCAAGGAATGTGTTACACTCCTGAGTATTATTTTAAAACTGCAGGAATTAGCATCACAAGAACTTAAATCATTGATTAAGTGCTCTATGCAATAAAGTAACACTGACTGCATGTTGTTAACATCATTTTTTTCAAAATTTATTGGCCTTTTTAACAAGAAAACTTGGTCTTTGCTCAGGAGTGTAACACTTTTCAGCCATTTGTTGGTACAGTAAAAAAAAGTTGAATATTCTGCCTTTAGATTCCATTATGATGTTGTCTTCACTATAAATGCAACTTGCACTCATTGCTATAGGAAAATCTAAAATCATATCTTTCAACTCAGTGCTTGGGTGTGTCATAATATATTTGCTAATCTGCTGTCTAAATGCACACGAATCAAACAAATACTGAATTTGATTGATTTCTTCTTCACTCTTTCTTTTGGAAAATGAACAGTTTTCTTTACCTGAATATCATCACCTGTTTACCAAAGACATTATAGAAATAAAGTTCCATACCAGTTTCAGAAGCTGATGGTCACATTATAAATCAGTAGAAAATGTCCCTTCCTAAAATACAATTAACCTCAAAATCTTATCAAAACAGATGGCACTGCATCAAAAAACATTTTCAGATGTTGGAAACATTATATTTAGCATGAATTAATCCAAATATGTTGGTGTAGAGGAAGAAAAAGTGTCCAGAATGGCATTAAACTTAAAGTGCTCAGGAGTGTAACACCTTGCGCAATACACATCATAACAAAACCCAAATTAAATCACATATCATTATCTTGGTCACTTTTATCTTATCATTTTTCACAAAACACTTGATAGCCATGTAAGAATATTATTTGGAATGCCTCATAGTGATAGATATGAAGATAATGGAATCTCAAAATCTTCTCAACTTTTGGTCATTTTTATGGCAGTACAGCTTTATTTACGTTTAGAAGTTAAATTTATGTTCCAAAATTGCTTGAGGGGGGCTTGGTCGTCATGTATGTGCCTAATAAATGAAAATAACACTGCTTGTGGTAAAGAAATAAGCTATTTTTGTCTTTTTACAAAAAAGTGTTACACTCCTGAGTGGCTTAAATGGTATGTATGAAGAAAACAAGAGCAAAGATAAAGACTTCCTGTGTACCAATTACCATGATGGGTCAATGACTTTTCATACATGGCATGAGAGTTGACTAAATCTACCCCTGGAAAAAGTTATGGGGTTTCAAATGACAAATGTTACACTCCTGAGTTCAAGGGATACTTGAGAAGAAGTGGTTTACATTCTGAGATGGATGCTGGTACAGCAACTGGAAAATTTGCAATACAATATACCATGTTTATTCAATGTTCCAGACCATGTTATAGAGATTAGAAGCCTCAAATATAAAAATGACATCCATTTACATGAGAACCTCTTCTTTTTTGGTGCACCAGAAATTCAGCATAGTGCTGTTGAGTTTAGCCTTACTTATTTCATGGGTGATGATGAAAGGACATAAATCTTAAATTTTCATGCAGCCCAAAGGACTCGAAAGTCAAACAGATGGCTAACAGGTATGGTAACCAGCAGAGTTTTGTAAAAATGCAGGCAGAAAATTCTGTAGTCAAAAAAATGTCACACAAAAAGCGTTACACTCCTGAGTTTTTTGGCTATATTTTTGACCGTAACTTTTTTATTACTCAAACTATTTCAATGAATTTTGGCAGGTATCTTCAAGGCGACATGATACATCTTCAGCAACAAAGATAATATAATATTAAAGCCCCGTTTTCTTTAAAATGCTCTGAAATGCTTCGGTCACATTTTTTTTGAACATGCCCACATACATACATACATACATACATACATACATACATACACTGTAATGATATTAAATATATAGCTGCTTGTATCCTTGTCATCAATGCGCGTCTTCCACACATAAACTGTATTGCGCTATTCTGGATACATACATACATACTATACATACATACATACATACATACATACATACATACATACATACGTGTAAATAATGTAAATACTATTAGCCTATATTGTTATGAACGGTAAAAATTACACGATATGTGAAAAAATATGGTGTCGGTGTAGGGGAGGAGGAGCCGACAAAAAAAGAAAAAAAAAAAAAAAATCATAACGACAAACTCTTGTTCCCTGACAAAATCAGTCTGAATGCATGCGCAAACTGAACGAAGCGACCAGCCTGTGCATATGCATGGTATGTGCATTTAAACAAGGTTCGCGGTAGCCATAGGATAGCTTTAATATCATTGGCATACCTGGCCCGTGGGCCTCAAAAGGGCCTCAGGACACATTCGATCAGCAAACACCCGCATCATACAGTGCATTTGCGAACACTGACCAGTCTAACAAATCTCCAGGATTCGCCGATAGTTTGCAAAATAATTGTTTTAAGATGCGCAGACTGGTCTAAGGCTTTGCTGTTTGCACATGTAATACGGTACCTTTCTCATGACACATTGCCAATATTTCTGCACCCTTGGACGTAATATAGGACAGACCGAAATAGAAAAGATCAAAAGGACCGCATCTTCCAGAATTAGACTGTGTGTGTTATTAATAGAAGCCCGTGATTTTAAAGCAGACCCCTTGCGATGAATGAATAGCCAGAGCACTGACAAACTTACCTGACGTGTTTAAACAATCACATATTAGGTCATTGTAAATGTGTTGAAATACTTTCCTTTCTTTCGGAATATTTTATTTGGAATAATGAAGAAGGATAAAGAGAATGAAATACATGCATAATGAGGACATATTTAATACTGAGAGGTATGAGATATAATTTGCGACTTGACATGAGATCGTTTTTCTCCCGGAAATTGGCAATTCAAATAGTTAGAACACTAAATATTTTCATGACACTTCGAACACCCCGATCAGTATTGCCGACTATTACGACTGTTCGTTTGTTGTTTTTTCGTTCTGAGTGTGCGGTTATTAGAAAGGTTTTTAACCACACCTTTTTGTTGCAATTTTGAAAAAGTTAAGCGCACCGTGCGGTAAATGGGGCGAATACGGTAGTTAAATTTGCAAACAGTGTAGATCCAGATGAGATTGCTCATAATGAGCCACCTCATCTGAATCTACACTGTTTGCCCTCTAGTGTTCGAATTCTCAATATAATATTACTTTGATGAAACATTTTTTGAAATTCTGCATGCGTAAATTTTGTCGTCTGCTTTTTGGCGCATTAAGGGTTAAGATTGTTATTGGTAAGTTACCACCACAATTTTACTCATATTATTTAACAAATCATTAGATAAGTTGAATTATCGTAATAGACCCTTTTAGCGCCCTGTGTGCTTAACTTTTTCAAAATGGCGGCAAATACTTGTAGTCAGTTTTCTTTCTCATACATAAGCACACATTTCAATGATTTATTATGTGTTGATCAAAGGAAACAAATGTACAGGTTACTCATAGGAGAAAAGCTGCTTATGGTCATAGAAGGATAGAGAAGCTTTACAAAAGAAAAGTAAGATACTGTAGCATTTTTCAGCTCTTGTAAACTAGCAAAAAAGGGATAAATCAGTAAAAATATGTGCGCCAATAGTCATATGCCTCATCAGTTACCATGATGTGTGCTCATAGGAGCATGATTGTGCGCTTATTAGGTTGAATGCAGTATGCAGTATTTTCACAACAGACTGGTTAAAAGTGAATCACTTTTCAGTGTTACATTGCAGAGATAGGCTGGTATCAATCACTACCCTGATTGAAGGAGGCTAAGGTAATGATTATCTTTATATTTTTAGGTATAGGTCATTTGCGAAAAAGTGGAGGGCAGAAAATCCAGAGCTCTAGATAAGAGGGAGTATTCGATGATAATTAAGGATAATTTTTTTTATTTCTCATCGAAACCATATGTTGTGACCCCTCATATGAACTGTCTCGTTGAGACGGTTCAGATGAGGGGTCACAACATATGTTTTTATGTAGGATTAACAAAAATTATCACTAATTATCACCAAATACTCTCTCTTATCTAGAGCTCTGAAAATCGATTTAATTCCAATACTAATGAATAGATTTTCATGAAACTTTGGCTACCATAATTTGTTACCATCACAAACTCAAGTTAGGAAATTTAGAATTTTTTGACTTTTGAATAGAAACTTACTTTACTAATCATCACCATTTTTCTTCTCAGTTATATATTATTCTTACGTAGGAGGTAATCATAATGGTACAACAGCCATCGTTGCTTCACCAGTCACTATACCAATACTATTTTTCGTTCATAAATTACCATGTGGTCTGAACTGTGTTCACTCACTACTTGATAAACAAGAGGCTTTAGAGATCAATAATGGACCAATCATTTGAATATAGGATGTTCTTTTATCATGCATCTGCTGCAAAATTCACCTGATATCTGGGGTATGATAAATAATGTGATGTGTCACTTTAGAACTGCGCTTGTGCCAATGTTATCAGGCAATGCCTTTAGAAGCGATCTTTGAAGATGATTGGCTGCATACTGACGTTAGCCCTGGTATCAGAGTTCGATTGGTTAACTGACGTCACCGACTTACGTCATAGTGCATTCGTCACGTCTGCAAGTTCAAATAAAACTGCATTAGCTTAATTGTTTGCCGCTCTTTACGTCGTTAAATCTCCTAATGATGCACGATAAATGGAAAAACATGTAAGTGTCATTTGATGTCAAGTTTATCAGGGTGACCAGAAACACGTCGGGCTGGCTCGGCAAGCCTCGCCATCCCTACACTGTTCCTGGTCTCGCCTGAAAAACTTGATATCAAAAGACACTAACATGGTATTCTCTATATGTGTTTCTGCCTGTTTTCAGGTGAGCTGTCACTGATATGTTCAAAGATGGGATAGAGTGATAACAGAAGCTGTGCACATAGCTCCTCAGTACAACTTTAAAGTGTAGCTCAGCTGAGGCCAGTCAAAATGCCGACAATGTCAACAAAGCCTCAGCCCAATGTGGGTGTGGAGGTAGAAGAGGATGAATGCTGCTACCCCTGCTGGAAGAGCCTACCCGATAGTATTACTCTGCATATCTTCAGTTTCCTTGGAGCATCCCATCTTTTCCAGGTAATGCTTTATTCCATACCCTGTTGAAATCTAATTAATTACCGTAATGTGCGTAAGTATTGGGACACCTGAAATAATTAATTTTCCATTTGTTCCAAATGGAAAATTAATTATTTTAGGTGTCCCAAAATTTAGACACATTACAGTACTGTAATTGTTGAAACATTTTACAGTTTGTTTTGTCAATGGATTAATGGGTCTAAAAGGTGCAGATAGAACTGCAGACAGTGTAGACCATGATCATACTGCTTCTTTATCTTCAGGAGTAGTCTGATCTGGGTCTGCAGTATTTGCTTAATATCATTCATTCATCCTAATCTGTAGCCCTGTACTGGATGTGTAGGAGCCCCAGTAGCTCAGTTGGTTAAGCACTGACCTACTGATCTAGCAGACCCGGTTCGAGCCCCGCTTGAGGCAAGAATCTTTCCTACCGTAAACAGGGTTCCATTGCACACAGCCTTTCATTATCATCATCCCATTGTCCTGATTTAACTGAAATACTGTTGAAAAGGACATAAAATTGCAAGTCATCCATCATCCATTTGTACTGGATGTTATCTTGAATATCTATTTCAGGTTGGTCTTGTATGCAAAGCTTGGCTGCGAGTGGCATTTGATGAGCTGTTGTGGAAAGACCTGTTCTATCGACACTGGGGAATCAGTCGATCAATCCCATTGGCTCCAGGGAAATACTCGTGGATACAGGAGTATAAGAGGCTGTTATATCACACTCCCTCTGTTGAGAGCGAGGTTCTTAAACAGCATGGTGATCAAGTGTTACATGTCAGCTTCTCTCACAATGGGAAAATGTTTGCTACTTGTTCCAAGGATGGCTTTATAAGGGTAAGTTATGAAAACCACCATATTAGTTCGGCTAAAATACAGGGGGTTTCTCCTGCTAATATAATCCCAAAAATCCAGATCAATCTAAAGACCAATTTAGATTTTAGGGATTGTTTTGGAATGGAAAAAACCATATTGTAGCAGCATTAATGTGACTGATTTACATTATACAGTCAACTCTCGATATCTCGAAGTCTAATTTTAGCCCAAACTACTGATATCTCAAAGTAAATTTTCTGGTACCAGAAAATTTACTTTGAGATATCAGTAGTTTGAGATAACAGGAGTTGAAATGTAAATAAAAATGGGAAATATATTCTTTGATATAAGAAGATACCGGTATTTTGAGATATCAATGTTCGAGATATCGGGAGTTGACTGTATTTGGTGGCATTTTGGAAAACACCCTCATCCTATAAGTGAATAAATATGGTACTTGTAACAAATATTGTGTAAAGAAATTTATCATATGACATCTTGGCTGACAGTCTTACAAGGTCATGCATTAAACAATAATCTACTGGCTGATTTGCTGTGAATTCTTCAAGTGAATTAAATGCAGTTTGAGGCATCTTATTAATATGATAGAATTTTGTACTCATGCTTTATTGAATTACCAGTATGTTGGAGAAATCCTCATGCTCATACTTTATTGAATTAAGTTGGGGAAATAATAAGATGCTCCACAGCAACTCAAAATTTTATCTTTTTCTCCAACTTGTATTATTTATTAATACAATGAGCACTTGCATCAGACTGTCTATTTTACAGCAGTGTTACCCAGGATACTGCAATACCCACTACATGACCACTTAAATTTATTAAGTGTTGTAAACACCTGTGCAAACTTACAGTTCACTCACAACTTTAATCTATAGCATATTGATATAGTTTTGTCCAAGCTGTGTCATGTTAAGAATTCAGAGAATAGAGGGTAAACAGTGTAGCCCCGGATTATGTGGCTCATTAAGAGCCACCTCATCCGGATCTACACTGTTTGCAAATTTAACAATGCATATTTTCATTTATGGCTCTTTAGGTGTTAAAGTAAAGAAGGGAATATCTCTTCCTAGCTTCGTAAGATGAACAAATTCAAGTTCTCAGCATGTTTGGTTGTGAATTTTTATACTTTTTTCCAGGTGTGGGATACAAGTTACCCAACATCATTGAAGCACAAGGCTGACATGAGGAAGTTTACATGGAAATATACACAGTTCTCACAGTTCAACTCCAGCGACACTTTATTGTTGGTTTCGGGAGTGCACTTTGGTTCCTTGAGTACCTCTGGAGAGATAGCTGTGTTCAGTTTGGAAGGTGAGGTCTTATAGTAGGATTTATTTATAATATGCCCGGCTCTAGAGGGAGTATAGAAAATGCCATTCTTTTTACCTGGGATAGAAAATCTTATCTTACCCAGGTGTTCTTACCCAGGACCGGATAAAAATCACGAGCATTCAATGCATTGGTTGTATTGGAGGTCACGTATCTGCGTCGTCAAGTGACATTGGCGTTTAAGATAATGACGTCACGAAGACGGCAAAAATGACGCCAGTTTATGCACGTCAGACGTTGACGTACAGAACCAAATGGCAATCGTTGAAAGCAGGGACTTCTTTCAAAATCAAATAGAAACCTCTCAAGTAGATCTACTAAAATTACGCATTGTAACAAGTTATAAAGTTAAAACAATATGTGGTGTGCAAGAAAAAGTATCTTTCATTGGTGTGAGGTGCAGATAGAAAAATCTGTCTCTAGGGATCACTGTTCGGCATCATGAGGCTTGCCCAGTGATGCCCAACAGTGATCCTCATGACAGATTTTTCTATCCACACCTCACGCCTATGAAAGATACTTATATTATGTGATAGTTAGGGATAGTTCTTGTCTGGCTTGAGACTAGCAGATGTGAGGCATGGGTATTACTTTTCCAGTGTTTGGGGTAAACTTTGTGTCAAGTTTTCAAGTTGGAAAATTTGCAAAAGAATATAAACCCATTGCAACACTTTATTTAGAAATAAGAAAAATTATCTTTAAAATATCTTGAATACCCACTCTTATCTGGAGCTCTGCTTCAGCTAGACAGTGTATGCAGGCAGTAGGATTATAACAGCGGAACGGTAATTTCTTACTATTTTGGTAGTTATATGAGCTTCAGATTTAGGTGGTGTGGGTGTAGTTTTGATGAAACATATGTTGTGGACTGTCAATAAAATTGCTTCAGTTTGCCTGACAAGAAGTCACAAAAGTGATTTTAATTTGGGCCCACAAAGGAAATTAGGAAAATTATCTCCTCATTTTGTATGTCTTAAATAGAGCCCTAATATGCATCATGCAGTGTGTCAAAGTATGTTTACATAAACATAATGGTATTATAAATAACAAATGATAAATTCACCGGTAAGCTGTGTATAGATGGATAGATGATTTGCAGTTTTAGAGCCCCTTCAACTATTTCATTCAATTCCAGCCAGTGGAAGGGTGATAATGAAAGACTGCTCACAACTGAACCCAGTCTGCAGTTTAAAAGGATTACGCACACAGTGGGTTTAGAACCCAGACCACTAGCTTAACAAGCCAGCCTTTAAACCAATAAGTTACGGAGGTTTCTTTTAAGCAGTGTAAATTATCCTCTTTAAACAGTGCTACAGATAAGGTGGGTTGTTTAGAATTATTTAGAGATAATTTTCTTATTTCTCCATGAAAACATGATTGTGACCCTTTGGTGGGAGGATTTTAATGAGGGGTCTTGACAAATGTTGAGACAGTCCAAATGAGGGTTACAACAAGTTTTTACTATGGAAAATTATCCCTAAATTATCTGAATCACCGTTCCTATCTGGAGCTCTGCAATAAATTTAAATCATATTTTCCAGGAGAGTTTGTGATGCAGAGTCGTGTGATGAACAAGCCCTATGATGTATTTGGTACCTGGTATAATGATTGTTATCTTCTGTCAGGCAATCTGCACTGGACAGGACATCTCAACTCTTGCTCTGTACTCTGGCTTAATAAGGTAAAATTAGTGTACAGTTTCACAGGCCCAGATAAAGTATTTGATTGTATTTCAAGATTACAGTCAAACCTAGCTAATTCGAACTGACAGGGACCTCACTATTTCATTTGAATTATCCGTAATTCGAATTTTCGAATTCGGCCTTTCCCGTTCATTTCCGTCATTTCCGGAACTTGTTATCATGGCGTTTTTCAGACAGTCCGATATTTTATTACTCTATGCTTACTGACATTCATGGATTTACAAATTAATGAAAACAAAATCAGAACGTAGAATAATTAATATTACATACTGTAATCATCCCAAACATCCACGATCATTTAATATTGCGAGACCTTTCCTTGTGTTTGGCGCATGTACATGTGTATTGTCCGAAAGCAGCACAGCTGCCAAACATTTTCCCAGCTCTGCAAATCAACTGTTAATGACAATGCAGCGCCGGCGAATATCAAAGCCAGACTGACCGGAAACAGGCTAACCACTTAACCCTGACTTGTTTCTATCTCAGACTTCACTGTACTTTCACTTTCCCTTTAAGTTTCCGAGAACTGGGCTACTTTCGTTTTCAGAAAACACGACACACACGGTCATCGGAAAAGGTTCCTCAGTCATTCAAACTCAATGTATTTGGGAACAACCAATACTCAAACCAGCCTGTGAGTCTGCGCAGTCTAGCTAGAAACTCTTTTGAGTGCCATGTGCAAACCGTATGATCCGTGCGCAAACTGAACGAAACCAAAGTTCGGATGCGCATGCTAGTCCGAGCCTTTGCTGGTTTCAAAAGCCATCAGGTTTAGCCTTTAAATTTACAAACTTCAAATAAGATAATCACACTGGTCTGGCATTCAACACAGGTTACGAAGACAACGTACATGAATCTTGCTTGTTCCGCTGATCAGGATAAGTTTGTTTCAGAAGTATAGTCTCACGGACCATCCGATTCCCTGCTCTTGAAATAGGAATCAAAAGTTTTACTGAATTCATATGCATATTCAAAAAATGTTTGAAGACAATTTTTTGACTACAACGTCTATGCAACCAATCGATAAAGAAACTTATTCAAGCACTGCATATATACTAGACGGAATTTCTTCAAAAATCTGGTCTGACTAAGAGGTATAACAAACTGCCTTGTCCGTAAGAATAATAGTTTGAAATTAATCTAAGAGATATGCGAAAAAATCAAGTTTTATATTACGTTGCCTTCGTTGCCTGTGATGAATGCCAGACCAGTGTGATAATTGCCATCAATTACGCAATTAGACAGACACCTTTTGCTCAACAGAAATTAATGACTAAACCATCAAAACGTTAGTGGTCGTGAAGCGATAATTACCTGTACATGTGGCAGTGATGACCTGAGGCTGTAAATATTTACCTCATCGATGACAATAGGTGTTATTTTCCAACATGAAATCAGAGCTTGAATTTTGATTACGAATAATAGAGGGCTATTTATAGTGAATTTACTCCGTCTGAACTTTTCTTTCGAAAAATCCTATTTTTCAAATAATCGAAATTTGAATTTACGGAAGTGTTTTTGCATAGAATTAATGGGCTAACGATCGGGACCATGTTTCAACTTCGAAAACATCCAGCAGTTTCGAAAAAGTGGCGTTCGAACAACCCAGATTCGACTGTATAAGTCTCTTTCATGGGTGCATGGCACAGATGAAACATGTGGATATCCTTGTCTGGTGTGTAAGAAAAAAAATTCTTATTTCTCCTTTGAAACATGTGTTTAGACCCTTCAATGGAATGATTTTGCTGAGACAGTTATAATGAGGGGTTACAGTGTGTTTTCTGAAGAAGAATTAAAGAAATTATGTTTTATAGAATAACCTTCAAATACAAAATGTACTATCTTATCTGGACCTGTTATTTTAAGACTCATTTTCATTACTTTTTAGTCAAAATTGTATGATGTATCTCCTTAGAATTTCATGGCAGTGTGGTTCTATTGAAATGCCACATAATACATACTTTTTTTGTATGTTGTTGGTCACAAACGACTTATATCAGCAAGCCAGTAGTCAAGTTTCTACTGTAAAGTATGGTAAAAACTCGGGGAAATCTATCTATGCTATCACATAACCTTACAAGGTCATTGTGGCACCACAGATGACTTCTAAAACCATCCCTTATCACCTTGTACTGTTTTCAGCTGCCCTAGTCGAGCTGGTAAAGTCCATTCCTGTTCACTTCATAATATTATATTCCCACTTCTTCTTCCGTCTACCTGCCGGGCCGTGCAGCGCAATCGGTAGGGCACCTGACTCATAAGTCAGAGGTCCTGGGTTCGATACCCAGTCTGGCCACATACTTTCGTTTCTCCTTCCACTGGTTCAAGAAGGGCAGCTGTCAGTTACTGGTGAAAGTATGTGCACTTAGTACTGGTTAACCACTTAGGAGGTCTAAGCCTGCCCAGGAATAGTGTGGTTAGGTTAACTGACCCTCCCGACATGACCATAGCTGTTTACCGTGGACGTATAGCAACAAATAAATCAAAATCAATCTTCTGTCTACCTCTTCTTCTTTTTTCTTTCCCTGTGCCCTGATTTTACAGCATCAACATTTGTTTTCTGTCCTCACAGGGCTCCAGAATAAGTGGGTGGGTGAAGATAATTTTTCTTGTTTCTCAATGAAAACATATGTTGTGTGTTGATGAGACAGTTCTTATGAGGGTTGACACATACGTTTTTATAGAGGACTGGAAAACTATCAGTTTCCCTCTTCATATCTGGAGTATTGTCACAGTCAGATTTTGCTAGTATCATTCATTTCCTATGATGTCTGCTATTATTCTTTTCTTACTTTGCAGGCATATCAAGAAACAATGTCAGAGTCAGAATCAGTTGTGATGAGACTTTTTAAGTTTTCGAACATTAATGCTAGCTCAATTAGAACAATCATGGTTGCTGATTGTTTAGATGGCATGGAAGGCACGGTCTGTGTGGAGAAAGAAACTGAACAAGAAAACAGCCAGAGTACCAGTCAGGCAGATGTAAAACCTCCTATGGTTGGTCAAGAACAAGCCAATCAGAGTGAAGCTAACAAATCAGATAAAGACAATGACGAAAAGATGCCAGATCAAATGCAAAAGAAAAAATCTCTTAGTAAAGTTCAAAGTATCCAGGTCTATGAAAATGGGTGTTTGTGTACTAAGTTTGTAGAATTAGATGAGGAGGATCTGAATGATAAACTTAATGGAACAATAGAATATAGTCATGATTACAGAATGGCTGAGGGGCCATCATGTATGGAGGATGCAAAAGAAAGTAATATGGACAATGACAGTGGCAGTAGTCGAGCCAGTAGTGAACTCAGCTTGGCTACCAGTTGTAGTAGTCTGAAGGAGATGGAGGGTACTAGTGGTGGTGTACAGGCCACTGGGCCTAATTTAGAAAACATACAAGAGAACTTTATGCTTGGTGATTTTTCTGTAGCCAGTCAAGATGAGTCTGTAGACAGACAGAATGTTTCTCTGACAGTTACAGAGAAGACTGCACAGCAGAACAATGCATCAGACAGAGACATGTGTATATCTAACTATGAAATTGCCTCAGAGCAAAATGAAAATATGGATATTGTGAATCTAAAAGGGCAAGTTGCTACACAGTTTTCATTCCAAGTGAATGTAGAGAATTCAGATAACACTTCACAAGAAGACATTTTAAATTTGGAAGAAAACATTACTTATCATGTTGATTTTGATCTATTAGAAAGTGATGTAAGTCATGATACAGAGAAAGCTAAAGACGGCAATAGTCTTAGTGTCTCTGATGTAATGGATGCCACCACAAGTGTTTCTAATAAACGTATACTGCATGGCCAACAGCAGTTGCAAGGCTCTCATTTCCGTGACCCCTCAACCTCCGACATCGAAAATGATTTCATAAAAAGTGAAAGTTCAAATTCCTCACAGAGTTTATCTATTCCTGTAGATACTGCCTTGTGTACTGAACAAGCCAGCTTCTGTTGTGTTGATTACAAAAAGCTACGAAAATCCACAAAACCAAATAATATTACTGAAAATCAAATTGTTCCAATGAAACTTGAAGAAATTCCAACAACATCAGTTCAGGGAGATTCAGAAATACCAGGCCCAAGTGCTTCTCAGGCTGTCACAAATTTGTTAAACCAGAAGAGAAAAGGATCCAAAAAACAGAAGCTCAAAAAAGCTTTATCTGAAGAGTCATCAAAAGCTTGTGCTAGTGATGAGTCACAGACTATTTTTCTGCCTACAAAAACCCAGACATTGAGTTCCCCGCAATCAGAGGACAAGTATCTAATATTTACAAAAGGTTCAGAGACCTACACCCCTCATCAAATAGGAATAAAGAGAATTAAGCCTCTTAAAGCATTTAACGACAGCGGACAGTTGCTGCCTAATGTTGATGAAAATACACATGGTTTGGAGCGTGGAGAGGATCATTATGACGAGGTGGATCATTTGATTAACATGGACGGTCATATAATTGGCATGTGTCTGTCTCCTGACCAAAGGTATAACTTCTTTTATTATTCCTCAGTGTCCCCGGATATGAGACAAGCTTGGACATCTCACTCGGAAACAAAATAAGACTGAACTTTCTTAAGCCAAGGCAGGAAAATAGATTTTGGGCTATTTTTATCTTGGGAATTTCATGTCTTGCAATTTTAAGATATATGGGTGCAAATCCATGTTTTGTCTGCCGTTTTTAGCTCACCTGGCCCGAAGGGCCATAGTGAGCTATTGTCATACCAATGCGTCCGGCGTGCGTCGTGCGTCCGTGCGTCGTCCGTCAACACCTAAAAACAAATATTCAAACATCTTCTTCTGTAAAACTACTGGTCCCAAGGTTCTCAAATTTCACATGGAGCATGACCTGACTCCAGGGTTTCAGAATTGTAAAATTGGGTCAGGTTGAAAATCCAAGATGGTCGCTGTTACTAAAAATAGCAAAAACAACAAAATAAACTTCTTCTCCAGAACCACTGGGTATATTTGTCTGAATTTTGGCATGGAACATCAGTGAAACCTTGGTATTCAAAATTGTAAAAATGAAAAAAATCTGTATCGGAGTTTTGTCACAGTGACCTACTTTCTGTTCACGTGTGTAATTTTGCTCAAATGCCAATGTCAAAAAATGACCTATTTAAACAACTTCAAACAACTTCTTCTCTAAAACCACAGAGCCCATGGATCTCAAATTTCACATGGAGCATGACCAGACTGCAGGGTTTCAAAATTATAAAATTGGGTCAGGTCAAGAATCCAAGATGGCTGCCGTTACTAAAAATAGCAAAAACAACAAAATCAACTTCTTCTCCAGAACGATTTGGTATATTTGGTTGAAAGTTTGCATGGAACATAAGTGGGACCTTGGTATTAAAAATTATAAAAATAAAAAAAATCTATAGCGGAATTAGGTCACAGTGACCTACTTAGCGTTAACAAGGCCGATTTTGCTCAAATGTCAATATCTAAAGAAAATGCAGCCAATTCTGACCAGATTTGGTCAGAATTGGTTCTTGAATGGAATTATTTCAATTTTGTGCCAGTTGACTATCCAAGATGGCCACCATGGGGGCCGTTACTAAAAATAGCACAAACATAAAAATGACAATTACTCAAGAACCCTTGAATGGAATTGGACCAGTTTTGTGTCAGAATGTTCCTTGCATGAAGCCGTTTCGATTAATTGCAATTTGGCATCCCAAGATGGCCGCCATCTGGTGTTACTAAAAATAGCACAAACATAAAAACGACAATTAATCAAGAACCCTTGAATGGAATTGGACCAATTTTGTGTCAGAATGTTCCTTGCATGAAGTCGTTTTGATTAATTGCAATTTGGCATTCCAAGATGGCTGCCATCTGCCGTTACTAAAAATAGCACAAAACATGAAAATGACAATATCTCAGTAACCGCTGAATGGATTTTGACGAATTTTGTGTCAAAATGATTCTTGCATTGAGATGTTTCAAAAAATATCTAACTGTAAACCATTCATATTGGCCTCTGTTACTAAAAATAGAAAATTGTGAAAATTAGAAAATCTCAATGGAGTTGGATTAATTTTGTGTCAGAATGATCCTTTCATTAAGCTTTTTCGATTTTTTTGCATTTTGGCATTCCAAGATGGCCGCCATTTGCCGTTACTAAAAATAGCACAAAACATGAAAATGACAATATCTCGGTAACCGCTGAATGGATTTTGACGAAATCTGTGTCAAAATGATTCTTGCATTGAGATGTTTCAAAAATATCTAACTGTAAGACCAGTCATATTGGCCTCTGTTACTAAAAATAGAAAAATGTGAAAATCAGAAAATCTCAATGGAATTGGACCAAATTTGTGTCAAAATGGTCCTTGCATGAAGGCTTTTCGATTTTTTGCATTTTAGCAATCCAAGATGGCCGCCATCTGCCGTTACTAAAAATAGCACAAACATGAAACTGGCAATATCTCAGTAACCCCTGAATGGATTTTGATGAAAGTTGTGGCAAAATGATTCTTCCATTGAGGTGTTTCGAAAGTAAATATATAAAGACCAGGCAAGTTGGCCTCTGTTACTAAAAGTAGCAAAATGTGAAAATGAGAAATTCTCAGTGGAATTAAACCAATTTTGTATCAGAATGGTTCCGTTGCACAATAGCCAGGTGAGCGATATCAGGCCCATTTGGGCCTCTTGTTACGAAGGGGAATAGCTTTCATGACTTCCTGTTTGCTTCCCCAAAGTCCTTCCAAAAGGGAGTAAAGTCTTAAGGCAGAGAATTTGCTCCTTAGGGTTAACTCTCAAAGAAGCAAGTGCTTGGCTTTAAGAGTTACCCTTATTGGGGAGGGAGGCAAAATGAAATGGAAGAGTTGAATCTCCTGAAACTGTACCCATTCACCTTTAATTACTGTCAATTCTCAATATCTCGAACACTGATATCTCAAACTATCCTCTTTTATCATGGAATATAGTTGGACACATTTTTTTATTTTTATTTACATTTCAACTATTTTCTTACCTACGAGACAGAGTTTGTTCTATTTTTAGCGGTGCTGGAAAAATCTGTCTTGCCCATGGGCCGGGACAGCTCACACGAGCTTGAATTCTGTGTACCACTACGCGCTTCTTGAAATACGGTGCTCCCGGCTTGGCAATTCCATACTTTATGCATTATTCTTTCATAGGAATGAATTGCCACATCGATAAAATCCAACCCAAGAAAGGTTATTCATTCTGTATAATCCCATTATAGCCTGTTTCAAGGTCTTAAAGTCGGCAAAAGATCCAAAATAATCAATATTTCACCTTGACAAAGACTGTCGAGGAGGCCGCCATTTTGAAGACGTTACCAACTGACGTTTGAAATGACGTTGACATTACGTCACAATCAACGTCATACACTCGCTTTCTGTAGTCGTCTCAATACAAATTTTGTTCTTTAATATAAATTTCAATTAGAAAATCTAAAAGTTTAAATCAGAAAGTCTAAAAATGCGAATTTGTCAAGGACCTATTTTTTACTTGTCTGTTCACTAAAGCAGCCATGAGGGTGACACGGTTGTACTACTTACTCTTGTAAACGTTCGCATGAAATAGGCCTATCAGTTCTCCATTCAATTTTAAGTAAATATTATCTTAGGTAAGAAAAATAATCAATCATAGGTCTCCGATGCGGACAGGAAAATCCCAACCCTCGGGCACACGGGGTGTGTCGGAAACTCGGCAAGCCTCGTTTCCGACACACCCCGTATGCCCTCGGGTTGGGATTTCCCTGTCCGCATCGGAGACCAATGATAGATTCTATTTATCTCAAAGTACTGATATCTCAAAGTAAATTTTCTGGGATCAGAAAATTTACTTTGAGATACCAGCAGTTTGGGATGAGCTTTGACTTTGAGATATTGAGAGTTGACTGTACAACACAAAATATGAGTGTAACAGATTCGTGCCTACTTTTGCTTTTTGATATTCCACAAATTTGCGTTTATTATTTCTGTTATAAATCCTTCAAAAATTCTATTTAAACATATATCAACTAACATTTATAAATATTTATGAAACTATTTATTTCAAGAGCCGATAGATTCAGAAATATTAGTGAAAACAAAATTTGTGGGAATATGTGATATAGAGTAAACCAAGTTACTCCTCTACAGAGGAGGG
The DNA here is from genome assembly GCA_963989385.1 of Ctena decussata. Classification (NCBI taxonomy): domain Eukaryota; kingdom Metazoa; phylum Mollusca; class Bivalvia; order Lucinida; family Lucinidae; genus Ctena; species Ctena decussata. Next base: position 14,276,245 of record OZ022498.1, read on the forward strand.
TTCATAAACCAAGTACATGTACCTCATTTCTTGTAATAAATACCCAGGCGGCATTGTAATTATCAAGTCCTAAACATGGCATTTTGAAAACAAAATCTGGGGATTAAATGACATATGAGCCTCGACACGAGAAAACCAACAACGTGGTTGTGTGCCCAGCGCAGACTCAGATCAGCCTGGGCATCCGCCCAGTCTGATCAGAGTCTTCGCTTTCCGCATGAAGGTAGCTTGGACCCTTAGCTACCCTTTAAGCGCTTAGCGAAGAGTCTGATCAGCCTGGGTGGATGCCCAGGCTGATCTGAGTCTGCGCTGGGCGCACAACCACATTGTTGGTTTTCTCGTGTCGCGGCTCAAATTTTGATGATCTAAAGCCAGTTTCGGTAGAAATTTGGCAACCTTTTCACAGAAAAACGTGAGGACTTGTTTATTAGAGAGGTAGCATTTTTGAAAAAAATATTTTGAACATAGAGCTTGAGCATATGTTAATCTTTTTTCAGATATCTGTATGTGAACAGTCGGCCATGGCCAAAGAACTACCATATTGAGAATCCTCTATACCCACCCCCAATAGCTCAAGAGATTGATATACATGTGATTGACCTACTTAAGATGAGGGAGGTGGGGACAATGCACAGGGCTCACAAGGCTTATACATCCAATGATGAATGTTTCTTCATATTCCTAGATGTTTGTGATGAGTATGTTGCTAGGTAAGACAATCTTACTAACACAGAATTAAACCTGAGAATAATGCTTTGTTTGAGAAAATTTGAAGTATCTGTTTCAGGAATTTCAGTATGCAATGCTGTTTGCCATGCTCCTATACCAATGGCATCCAAAATATGTTACCATAACAACCGTGGAATTACCCACTTGCCGCTGTTGTGCTTGGTGCCTTGGCAGAATGGCATCTTGATGACATTTCATACTGTGACATAGGCATCACAATGTTTCTAGTTGCTATGGAAACAGATTTCTGACGTTATCGGTATTTGAGCACAGCAAACAGTGTTTGCCATGCTCCATCAATTTTTCAATGACATTACAAACTGAAATTCTTTCAACAGAAGCTTCAGCTTTTCTCAAATAAATAATTATTCTCAGGTCATTTAATTTTGTGTTTACTTTGATTCATCTTTTCATAGTGTGTTATGCTTGTTTTGAGCTATATGATTGGCTGATGGCAAAGTTTTACACTTCAATAAATTCTGTGAGCATGGATCTCATACTATTTTCCTTCTGCAGGCTCCTACAAAGTGCAATACTGGTCAACAATATTAAGGTTTTGATAAAAAAAAAATGGAATTATAAGGAATGAGTCGTTATTTTTGTGGATTTTATCAAAGTGTAAACTCCAGGGAATCCTTCACAAACTTAACCTATAGCCCTTTGGGCTTTACTCAGTTTGTGAGTGATTCGCCTGAATTTACACATCGATAAAATCCACAAAAATCAAATTCATTCCTATAACATTCTAAAATATAGCCCTTATTCTGGTACTATATGGTAATAGTGCATGCCTAAGACACTTATGAAACACCCCTGCTCTAATAAATGCTCCCTCTTTTCCTAAAATAATGTAATATTAACTTGCATGAATTTCTGTTTGCTTCTCTGGATGAAGTAGCTCTTTGAAATGGGGTCTTTTCTTAAAGGAAAGAATTTGTTCCTGGAGGAGCAAATTTTTTCCTGTGAGAGTTGATCCCTACTGAGAAGGGACTTGAAGGGAGACAAAAACACATGTAGTAGAGTTGCTTCCTATGAAAGTGTACTTATTTACCTTTATGCTGTTTATTAGCAGTACTTCTGCAGTGGCCTATTGACTCCACTTTACGCATCAAATAAAGACCCCTTCTCGCAAAATGCAGCACTCCAGGGGCGTTTAATAGGAATACTGTATAAACATTGACTGATCATGGTCTACAGTTTACATACAGGAATTTCTGTGCCAAACACAATAAACTTGAAAACTTAAAAAAGGATTGAGACAGTAGGATCATTGCCTATAATTGCTTTCTTTGGATCAATTATCAGCTATCCTTGACATCATTTAGTGTTCTAACATAAAGTTAATGTTTTCCCTATTGAACACATAGGAAGCAGCTTGGTGTGAAAATTTGTGATAAATCAGGTTGAACTGTTTAATCCAAAATTTCTGGCCAAACTGTAATGTTTCTATTAATCCAAATTTCTGGCCAAACTGTAATGTTTCTAATAGAAACATTACAGTTTGGCCAGAAAATTTGGATTATTGTTTCATATTTTCCTACAGTGGGGCAGAAGATAAACATGGCTACCTGTGGGACAGACATTATGGCCTCTGCCTGAAGAAATACCCGCACAGCGATGTCGTCAACTCTGTAGCTTTCAACCCCATGGATCCCGAAGTTCTAGTCACAGTTAGTGATGATTTCTCTATCAAGATCTGGCGATCACTGAGTCGACAGAAAGAGGTGATCAATGCGTTCAACAGAGAGCACTGTATTCGGCTGCGACATGTGAGAGCGATAATGTCAGATCCTGCCGAGGATATTGAGGTCACGCAAGAATAAACATTTTCTAGTCATTATTAAACACACATGGTACCACTTCTGCCATATTAAGGACACCAGCTCTGATAAGCATGTTGTAGAAGTGTTAATCTCATTGCCTCATACCGGATTAAGGTTGATGGGTTCATCTCCCTGTTTTGGTGCCATTTTTACAAAGGGGGTACAACTTTTATGACTTCCTTGCTTCGCTGGTGAACAAGTCCCTTCCAAAAGGGAGTCTGCTCTTAAAGGAAAGAATTTGCTCTAAAATGTGCAAATTCTTTCCTTTCAGAGTTGACCCCTATTGAGAAGAGAGGCAAAAAAGAAAATGACAGAGTTACTACCCCTGAAATTGTACCCATTTACCTATAAATGGCTAGTACATGCTGTATTTGAGCAACACCTGTACTGGCAAATTCAAGATATAGATGTACCTCAAAAGAATTAGCTTCTTTAAGATTGACTCCCTTTTAGAAAGGAAGCAAATATAAAGATAGCAGAATTGAAAGTGTAACCTTTCATTTTAAAATGTTGCCCTTGTAAATCACACCCAAACCATGGAAGTGTATGCAGATGTCATAAGTTAGTAAGTTTACTACAGTCAAGGATCAAAAGTATTTTCACAAAATCAATTTTCCCATAGACTTTTAGTGTATTTTCATGTTCACTGGAAATCATTTTATGGCATTCTTGTTCAACAGATTGCAATAATTTTGGTTATGGTAGAAAGCTAGATGAATAAGGCAAGCTATATATTTGTTTCATATCGGTTATACAACTTATACCTAATTACATGTAACATGACTTTAAATTTTACGTTCAAGTTTTTGGTCACTTTTTTCACAACATTGCCATTTAAGTCAATGGTAACTTGTTGTTTTCAAATTTTATACAAAGTTTGACAAGCTGTATCTTAATACTGATGGGGCAGAAATTAGTTCCGTAAACAGTATTTATTGCATTATTTATTTAGCTTTTCAGCCACATTTATTATTTTATGCTTGCCTTACGAGAACTATTAAAATTAATTTTCTTGTGAACATGTAAATGCACTAAAGTCTATGGGAAAATATTTTTGTGGAAATACTTTTGGTCCTTGACTGTAGCTGAAACACAAAGCATTTTTTGCTTATAAGATTGTCTTTAGATATGAGTTATAAATGTGTTCAAGATTTTATTGTGTGTACAAATTTACATTGATTGTTAAAAGTTGTATTGTCTGGATTGTTTAAGAATAGGATAAGGGTAGGGTGTGAATGATAATTTTTTAGATAATTTGAGAAAAATTACTTCTTAGAATATATGAGCCGCGACACGACAAAACCAACAATGTGGTTGTGCGCCCAGTGATAACTCAGATCAGCCTGGGCATCCGCCCAGTTTAATCAGACGTTTCATTTAGTGTTCAAAGGGTAGCTAAGGGTCTAAGCTACCTCCATACGGACAGCGAAGACTCTGATCAGACTGGGCGGATGCCCAGGCTGATCTGAGTCTGCGCTGGGCACACAACCATATTGTTGGTTTTCACACGTCGCGGCTCATATAGGCTATGGCCCCACATTAGAATTGCACTTATTGTATGTCAGTTCTAATGTGCAGCCAAGATACCATATTAATCCTAATAAATGCCCCTGCTCTAATAACCACTCCCTGCCTGAACAGAGCTGTTACTACTGTTTAGATGCCACAGGTTCCCTAGATTTCATAGATTGCATAATTCAAAAGAGAAGATTGTTCAAACTGCATAAATGTGCAGACTGATCTGAGTCTCCATGTTTCCATATGCCATAAGGTACCTTTTTGCACAACACTTATCATGTTTTTTTTGTTTTTTTTAAGAAAAAAAAAGTTTAACTTCACAAAAATATCATCATAACCCACCCCTATCTGGTCTGGATTCTATGTAAACTTGGGTTGTTAAAAGTTGCGCTATCTGGAATGTTTGATAACTGTTTTATATTACCATCCAGGGCCCAGTTGTCAATAACTAACTGCAGCGTTAGTGAAAGAGACATAAAAATTTCAAACTTATTATACGCATTTTTGTTGAAAAAATATGAAAAGCTTTTGCACTGCAAAAGCTCCTCACAAGTTTTCAGCAAAACGTATTACCGCTATTGATTTTATGAGCACTACAAGACTTAACAAATCCTTGACTAACAATTTTATTAAGCTAACGGTGCTTTGAACAACTGGTGCCCAGATTTTATTTTCATCCAGCTTCAGTATTGATTTGAAATGCTTTATTATTGGGTAGTTTTGTTTTCAAATTTTACAGTTGTTATTTTCCCCAAAATTTGTTTGTTCTGTATAAAAATATATCTGTGTACATAGAGATAATATGTCATCCATTTCTGAAGCGATCAGTTATGACTGAAAGAATATTTCAAACTGGATATAGCCATGACACAACAAAACCAGCAAAGTGGCATGCCCAGCAAAGACTCGGATCAGCCTGGGCATCTGCCCAGTCTGATATCAGGGTCTTTGCTGTCTGCATGGTGCTAGCTTAAACACTTAGCTAATTTTTAAGCAAGTAGCAAACTCTGATCAGACTGGGCAGATGCCCAGGCTGATCAAAGTCTTTGCATGGCGAACATGCCACTTTGATGGTTTTGTCATGTCATGGCTCATCTATTCTTGATAAAATCTTGTTGTTTTTTGTGGGGTTTTTCCACTTCCAAAACATCAAAATGTGTAGATACATCTTACAAGACAAACCAGAAAACAGCAGAATTGCTTTCCCTGTGAGTATATTCACTCATGTTAAGGAAAAGAGAAATAAAATTTATTTGAGCCATGTCATGTGACTTCCAACAATGTGGCAATTTTTGTCATGTGATATTCAGATCATCCTCCTGTTGCACACAGGGTAATCAGAGACCTTGCTGTTGGCTCTATCACTAGGGTCACTTCTATAGAGGGCTGATGTGACAAGCAAAGGCCCTGAACAGACTGCACTTTTGTGCAGTTTGATCAGGGCCTTTGCTTGTCACCTTGTCACTTTGTTGGAAATCACATGATGTGGCTCATTTCTGAATTAACATTAAGAATTCCATCTGAAGTTGTCTAATCCATTAAGGATAATCTATTTCTTAATCCAGGTTGATGATCCATTTTAATCCATTCTTGTTCATGTGGTCTCGGTTCGTCATCTTGTGATTTATGCTGTTTACCCGAATATGCTTGAAAATTGGGACACCTATAAACCATTAATTTTCCATTTGGGACAAATGGAAAATTAATGGTTTTAGTTGTCCCAATACTTAAGCACTTTAGGATACGCCATCGACTATTTCTTTGTTCTGTGATCCAGGTATGCTTATCATAACTTTCTGATCCATGATTGGCCCATATTTTGTCTAGGTCCAGTCCTATGTTCCATAATGAGGTATTATTTTTTGTTGGACATGCTCTAGCAGAAGACAGAAGACAGGCTTCGTTACAGCATGGCACATATTGTTGACCGACCTGATCTGGACTGGTTAACGAGTTATTACATATGTAACATATTGTATTGAGAAATAAAAAACATTGCCAGTTTTGCTGAAAAAAAATTATTTGTGAAAATGTGTACTGGAAGACTTTATTTACAAATTGTTAACAACGACCTTGTTAAGCTAGCAACACTTTGAACATTGGGACTTAGATATTTTGATCAAAAGATTACTTGTTTATATCTTGTAGGCTGTTTTATCAGGTTTCATGTTTCATGTTAAAGTGAGTTGCACCTGAAGTGCTAAAATTTGATATTTTCTTGTTAGTTGTAGCAGTGCTCCATTTGAGCCAAAACTTTAGGGATGAAATATTTTCAAGAAAAAAGGGGGGTGGAAAATAAGAAAAAATGTGGATCTCATTAAGATTACATAGCTACCAGAGACAATTCAGCTGTGGTCTCATACATTTTTGGTGAAATAATTTAACCCTTTTTAACCAGTGAACTTATCCCTCCTTATCATTTGGGTGAGTCCATTTCTAGTTTTAGGGGTTTCTGGTGAATATTTTCATTTTAACAGTATTTTGCATGTAAAAATTCCTGTAAGTAATCAGTGTTGACCCTTGATCAGATGAACTAGATCTGCACTGTTAGCCCAAAATGGGTATCTGTTTTAAAAGGGTTAAAAAGTACTAGTCCTCAACTTTTGCCTTACTGGAGAGGTTCTATATTTTCCAGGGGTGCACTATTTGTTTTTGTATCACCACTTCCCGTCACGTTTTCTTTACCATGCTGATTTGACATCACATGCCAGTGTGTCTTCAGTGATATTGCAAGGGTAGTATTACATTCAGTTCTGAGGTCATAACATTTTTTTTAAATGCTATGTGGACTGTTTCAGCAGTCATGTCTCAAATAAATGTTAAGAAATTTTATTTTGAGATAAAGCCAAGTCATACCATCAGATGCAGCAACAGAATTAGATTGAATTTTTAATCTTATTTAGAATGACCAAATAATAAAATAGTTACAATCCTTCGCGTTGGTAAATATACAGGTTTATGGACCTGAAAACATATTGACCTCCACAAGCATCAGTCATTATAGTTGGCAGGTCCATACAACTCGTCACCTTAATAATTCTTTACCATTCCTCAAATAGTGCAGATCCTGCTTAACCCTATTGCACTCAGAACGGCCAAAACTCTATGGAGTTTTGGCCGTTCTGAGTGCAATAGGGTTAGAGTCTGTAGTCTATTCTGAAGAGCAGCAATAGTATAGTGTTGAATGCACTAAACTACCAATCCAGGGGTTGCAGGTTCAACCCCCAACTCCTCTGGTCTTCTGGATAGTTTATTTAAACGGCGGTCCCATCTACGTACTCTCTCACCTACTTCATTTGCTGAGGCGTGTGTGTCCCAATATTTAGTGCTTTCATAGGTGCAGATAAGGTGAATATTTGGGGGATAACAGTGTACTCAAAATTGTCATTTGGGGAGGTAAATTGTTGGTTTTATGGTGGGAAAATGCAATTTGTGACCATAAAATTGACTAGAGTATCGGCGTACATTTCAATTTGCACCCATTAAACCGACGATTTACCTTTCGCAGTGACAGTTTTCATTACAGTTATCCCATTCTAATGCATATTTCATATTTTCAACTTTAAAGTTGTCCTGTTTTGCACCCATAGCAAATACTTTCAGCGACGTAAAACCAGACATCAACCAATGAGAAGCAATGATAAGTAAAATGTAGGGTTTCCGACAGTATATCGCAGGATATACATGTACCATCACAAGTTTTTGACGTTATCTAATCGACGTCGCATTACATTCACAAGTACATGAGAATATTCAATAATTTTACTTATTTCTCCATAAAAACCTATGTTGTTACCCTTCACTTAAGAACTGTCTTGCCGACATGTTTCAGATTAGGGGCCACAACATATGCTTGTATGGAGAACTTAAAGTATCATAGTTTTGTCTTCAAGTACTCACCTTGCCTGAGCCTCTGGTTTTGTGATAATTGTATCATTTTCTGTCAACTTTATTCTTGTTTAATTAATTGTTGTATATAGTATATTTGGACATTGTCATATGAAAAGATACCTTAGATTATGTGCCAATCGAAAAGATCAGCCTGTACATCAGCAGTCTTATCAGCTTCATTCCAGTTGGTTGTACAATCTGTGAATCCTCGGGAGCCTGTGAATCCTCGGGAACCTAACAAGTTAAAAGTGAAGGCTAATCAGTTGTCACAGATGCTGGTTTGAGTACATTAAAGGTATTGGAACAGATACTTCTGAGCAAATAGTGCAGACCAAAATCAGACTGCTCCCAAAGGAGCAGTCTGATCAGGGTCTACACTGTTTGCAATCCAGCTGCATCTTTTGGAGGCATTAATGCAGTGTAAAACAAACCATCCACCTTCAGGACAATTACAGTAATTATTTAAGGTGTCCGAATTTTTAGAATTTTTATGGCTCATGTAGTCGTTGTAGGCATATAACCTTAAGTCCCTCCTCAAGTGATGTCAATAATATATTCAACATATGATGTCATGTAAATGTACTACAATGTCATGTAAAGAGACTTTGATAGGCCAGTAAAAAGTGCTTAAATAGTAATTGAGATTTATATGAAATGTGGTGGTCTTGACAGTGCTTGATAGTTTTTGCATGCTTTTTCTGATGTTCGTACATGTATCCACTTTTTGTGAAAGTAACAATTCCATTCGTCTGAAGACCCTTTTGTTCAAGTTTTTGATTGTCTGTATTGTATCAGGGCATAAACTCTTGTTACTCTTGTATGTTTTTAATGCAAGAGATGTATATTTTTAATGAAAGACTTACAGGACAACTTTGAGTTTACATCAAGGATTGTCTCCCTTGAAACCTTTAAATCTTTAGTACCCAACTTTTAAATATATTTTGAATTGAATTTCACTCACGGCCCCAAGGTTATAAAATTTGAGTACATTTTCAATTCAAAATAAAGCACACTGATTGGCTGCTTCCGAGCTCATGCTCGGAAGCAGCCAATCATTGTGCTTTAATTTGAGTTTGAGATTATACTCAAGTTTTATAACCTCGAACCCGGATTCATTTTCTGGATGAGACTGCTCTGCAGAGACTGCATATGCATTCTTTACTTGTACTTAAAGGTGACTTGTTACAATGTACATCTCCACATTAGTTTTATTGCTATTTTTACACGGGAAACAACTTTTGTGACTTCCTGTTTGCTTTCCAGGGTGTCCCGGTCCTTTCAAACTAGGGTCAACTCTTAAGGAAGAATTTGCTCTTTTTCCTTTCAGAGTTGACCATCATTTAGGAGGGAGAGCAAGCAAACTTTTTTTCCTTTCAGAGTTGACCATCATTGAGAAGGGAGGCAAAAATGAAAGTGACAGAGTTGCTTCCCCTCAAGGTGTATCCAGTCACCTTAAGATTGATTTTCATATCACTCAGCCCAAATTGTTAGCTGAATGTAAAAGCTTTCTTCTCTTGGAATATTAGTAAACCAATATGTATCATCAAATGTAGTGCTGTCAGATTTTAACACTTCAGCACCAAAAATGAAACCATATGTAGTTGAATTTGCAAACAGTGTAGTTCCAATTGAGGTGGCTCATCATGAGCTGCCTCCTCTGGAACTACACTTTTGTACTTAAGTCTTTCAATTCTCAATATTATACAGCTTGGACAAAACTTTTTTTGAATTTTTGCAGACAAATTTTTTCCATCTGCTTTTTTGTTTGGCTCTTTAAGGGTTGATTTGATTTCACTGTAAGTCCATTTTCTCTTGCAAAATTTCTCATATATTGGTCAAAAAAAAAAATGCCACATTTCAATTATTTCAGATTTTATTAGTATATTTCCGGTTGATGCACACAACCACTGAACAAAGTTCTATTGTTACTAATGTCCAAGCATCATCACAATGTTGTGATGGCATGATAAAATATTATTTGACAGTCCAGCACTATTGTTACTTGGCAGTCCAGCAATTTTCTTTCAACAAAAGTTTGAAACTATTAAAATGCAGCATTTATTTTGGCAAGTACATGCTGAAATTCGTGTTCATTGTATCCATTTCTCTTTATATATACCCATGTTTTTTGTTGAACCATTGATAATAAAGTTTTGTTTCCAAATATTGTGTTGTGAAAGCATATTCTTGCTGATCCCAGCTGCTTATCTCCACAGTAACAGCACCTTAAAAATGCAAACACTCAGGAATGTGCTGATATCTTCCAAACTCGAAGAATGTAAATTAGAGAGCTGAGACACTACCAAGCCAACAAAGTGGCATATGCGCCCAGAAATGACTCAAATCAGCCTGGGCAGCCGCCCAGTCTGATCAGTCTTTGCTGTGCACTTAAAGGGTAGCTTAAGGCCTAAGCTACCTCTCTGCAGACAGCAAAGACTGATCAGATTTGGCAGCTGCTTAGGCTGATCTGAGTCTTAGCAGTGTGCACTGTTACGGGCCAACTCTCCTACCTTCCAATATCTACAATTATAGTAGATTTGCGCATAGCTTCGTATATATTCAATCTCTGACAACTGCGTCAGGGAGTTAACTCTTTGGCTCAGTGGTTAGAGCATAGAGATGGGGGCTCATCCGGGATAGGACATTATAAGCCAAAATGGCTTTCAGTCATCATAAATGATGACTTCCTTGAAGTGGGGGAGTGTTACGGGCCAACTCTCCTACCTTCCAATATCTACAATAGTAGATTTGCGCATAGCTTCGTATATATTCAATCTCTGACAACTGCGTCAGGAAGTTAACTCTTTGGCTCAGTGGTTAGAGCATTGGACTATCACCCGGGAGTTCTGGGTTCGAATCCCAGCAAAGGTCTGGAATTTTTTCAGCTATGCTTTGGTCCGTTTGTTGCGGCAGCAATGTCGTAAGAGCACATACCACTTTGTTGGTTTTGTCGTGTGGCTGCTTTTTCAGACATTTTTTGACAACTCTGATGTGAGATCAATCTGAAGATGATGGTTGAAATGACTGGTGGTTGTGATAGATCAAAGCCTACTTTTCAAAACTAAGATATTGTTAGTTAACACAAGAATTCCACAATATTTTTCTCTGGGCTACTCTACTGGCTATGTTCAATAGATGGAAAAGTAGGTCAAGGTCTGCAAAGATGATGTCAGGATATATGCCTATATGAAATTTCCTCACAATAGTCTTTTAGTCTATTAAATGAAGGTAAGTAGACTAAGTTTGACAATGTTCATAACAGCCTGAAAGTAGGTCAAGTTCAGCAAATGACAATGGTACTAGAGACAATGTCATAATGTATTTTGGTGTGTTGTTTTGTCACAAAAGATCTATATTTGAGAAATGGGGCTCTAAATGTAGTGCATATATGTACATTTGGCTATGTTCAACAGAGCATGAAAGTGACTTGCAATTTATGTCCTTTTAGTATTTATATATGTACATTTGGCTATGTTCAACAGAGCATGAAAGTGACTTGCAATTTACGTCCTCTTTAACAGTATTTTGGTAATATCAGGACGATGGGTGTGATGCAATGGAACCCCGTTTACCATTGAATAGATTCTTACCTTCAGTGGGGCTCAAACCCATGACTGCTAGATCAGCAGGCCAGTGCTTAATCTACTGAGCTACCAGGGCTCCTCAAAGTACATCTAAGCCAGCAACCAAAACTGGTACTACAGAGACAAGGTCATGATGTATACTTGTGTATAGTTTCATCATAAAAGGTCTTTTAGTCTCTGAAAAATGGATCTCAATGCAATAAATGGGTAAAGGTAAATCTGGCTATGTTCAACAGAGCACGAAAAGTAGGTGAAGGTCAGCAAACAACACTGGTGTTGAGATGATGTCATGATGTAAGCCTGTATGAAGTTTCTTTACAAAAGGTCTTAAGTCTATGAGGAACAGAGCTAAACATAGATGTAAATTTGGCTATCTTCACACAGCGCGAAAGTGGTTCATCTGGAAATGATACTAGTGTTGCACAGACAATGTTACGCTGTAAGCCTGTGTGAGATTTTATCAAAATAGCTCTCTTAGTCTCTGAGAAATGGAACTAAACCCAGTGTGTAAACACTAATGACAATGTCAGTGCTAAAGCAGTCGCAACAAAAACTAATTTTCAAATGCATTGTACATAGAAACTGTACTCTCTTTTTTTTGAAAAAAATGTGAGCTTTTCACATTTTTTTCAGCCAAAAATATTACAACACTATATTTTTTGTGCTCCTTAATGTTAACATATCTTTTGACTACTGACTTTGTTAAGCTGACAGTTATAACGGCCCAAGATTGTCAAATACAACAGCAAGAACAACAACCCACATTGCTTGATGTGCTTATTACTTCCCTTACATTAGGGCATTTGGGTGAAAGGTTACAGATAATACTGTCAGGATCAGCTGATGAAGCATATCTTGTGTTCAGCAGAAAATTATGAACAACTAGCTAACTACTTGTAAACAACATTTATTTGGCAACCACAATATAAGACACATCCATTGGTCAACAATATTTCTAATGTAAACATAGTATTTGATTAAAACTTGACTTGAATGTTTAACAACAACTTTATGTGTATAAATATTTTTTGACACTATCAGACACTGGTCAAGAAAAGTAAGCATTAGTCCATTCCATATTTCAACCACAGCTGTATTACAAATACTTAGAAACTCCTTTGCCAAGCAGATAGCAGCCTGGTGAGATGACACACACACCATTCTGTAAAAAACCTGGGCCCAGTTGTTCAAAGCATCATCATTAGTCAGTGATATCTGTGATTTGTTAAGTCTTCTAATATGTATAAAATCAAGAGGGTTTGCATTTTTTGCTGAGAAAATTTGCGGAGCTTTTGCATTGCAAAAGTTCCTCACATTTTTTTCAGCAAAGCATGATTGTATATTTAGGGCACTTAATTTCCTAGACCAGTTTAATTTCCTAGACCAGTATCATATTTTGACAAAATGTTCATAGTCAGCAGTTTGCATTATAAAGTTCATTATCAGCAGTTGGTAGTGTATATGTGTCTATAAAAAAAGGTTCAAAATTAACTACAGGAACACTGTTTGCTCAGACCTGTCTGTTCAAATACTTGGAATTTTTTTAGTAGGTCTATCCACACATCCTAATGAAAAGTTGCTGTCAGAATCACAAGCAGTGAAGAGACATAAATGGTGTCTGACCACTTTGGTCTCACCTCCACTGTGGTACATGTTTTACAGCTAGCATGACAAGTTATGTAGTTTGCATGACAATAACCTCCAGTAACAAGACCTGTTCCCAAACAGGATAGCTTGCCTGACACAGTCTTGCCCATCACATAAAAAAACTTTACATATTGCTAATGCCCTCACCGCCCCACCGTTGCTGCTGGCGAAGAAGCAGGGGATAGGGCAATAACTCTTCCTGTACATTTGTACAGGTGAGCTAAAAAGGAATTTCAGTAGCATGTACCACCTTTGTAAAAAGATTTAAACAATATTTGCCACCTCCAGAAAAAACTGTTTCAAGGCATAAACAAAGCTAAGCTAGTGACCAGGCTGCAGAACAGTTCTGGGCACAAACACCTCCCACCATATGCCTTATTGACAGCTACCTGCAACCATATGCCTTAAAGACAGCTTTTCTCATCATATGGCTCATACAATCTGGAGCTTCAAACAGTCAAAATTTCAAGGTACCAATTTTTATACCTCTCTTTTAACCACTGGCAAAAATGTAGTAGGACCCAATTAGATATGCTTTTTTAAGGCACTTTGAATCAGGCCCTACATGCATGCTCCATGGAGAAATAAGAAAAAAGTCTAAGTTGTCACTGTAAGTGAAACTCAACTCTGGACGGAATATTCAAAGGATGCTTTCAAAAATATTTGATATACTTAAATAAAGGATGAGTACAGATTACTCAAAAATTGTATAAAATGTTTGATAAATATCTTACAAATGTAACATTTGGCAAACACATTATTACCCAATGACCTTGAATCAAAACGGATTTCTTCACAGCTCTAGCGATATCACAAACAACAAAATCCTACATACAAGAAAAATCATGGTCCACTTACAATTCTTTACTACGAGATAAAGCCAAGAACCAAACTTTACAAAGGGAGTAATGATAAAACTATGCATTACAAAGTTTCTAATGATATTATGTTCTTACTGCATTTATCAGTCTGAGCCAAGAATAAACCACAGTGTATCACAACAGACTGACCAATAAATGAAAGACAGATTCAAAATAACTAGATAATTCAATAAAAATGCATTATAAGTTTTCATGATTTTATAATGTACAAAGCTATAATGTACAGTTAACTCTCGATATCTCAAACACTGCTATCTTAAAGTACCTCTTCTTTCAAAGAAAAAAATTCGGACATATTCCCTATTTTTATTTACATTTCAGCTCCTCTTATCTCAAACTACTGATATCTCAAAGTAAATTTTCTGGAACCAGAAAATTTACTGAGATATCAGTAGATTGGGAAAAACTTTGACTTTGAGATATGAGTTGACTGTATATAAACTTGAACAGTTTAAAATAAATGTTCTATAAAAAGGCAATTTTTCTCCCTATAAAACAATACTAAATATAACAGCCATACACAAAAGAGAAATGAGGTCTTACAGCCAGTAGGAACAGTAAAGATTACAGATAAGGCTGATCTATGCCTTCACTGTTAGCAAAGGCTGTATGACACAGAGTAATGTGCATAAGTAATGGGACACCTAAAATAATTAATTTTCCATTTGTCCCAAATGGAAAATTTATTATTTAAGGTGTCCCAAAATTTAGGCACATTACAGCATATAAAACATTTTATCATTACTTATGCACTGCTTGTTTGATATGGTCAGCTTCTAACTTTTGACAGGTTTTAAAAGGTGAATGGATACACTTTCAGGGGCTGCAACTCTTCCATTTTAATTTTTGTCTTCCTTCTTGATTGGGGTAAACTTTTAACGGAATTTTGCTCCTTTAGGAGAAACTATTTTCCTTTAAGAGTAGAGCCTACTTCGGAAGGGCCATGTCATCCAGGGAAGGAAACAGAAAGTCATGGAAATTGTATATTTTGTAAAGATGGCAGAAAAACATGGTGGTGTACCCATACACCTTAATGCAAAAAACAACAACATTTAGCTGTATGTTAAACAAATGCAGGAAATCTGAATATCAGTGAGCATAGAATAAATGTTTTTCTGTCACAGGCAGAATATGGACATTCTTAGATTATTCAGATCCCATCTACCTTTTTAAAAGCGTTAACAATGCAATAACTACAGAAGAAATGTCCGCAACTGCACAATAGCAGTGAAAAAAACTGAAACTAGAAATCTGTAAATAAACAATAGATAACTATTTAACCTCTCATATATGTTAATTCTAATCATACCCTGGTTTGTATCGTTAGCTCAGTACAAACATAATTTTATGTATCAACACCATTTTCATCATTAGTAAGTAGTTGTTAAAGATCAGGGCCCAGTTGCTCAATGCATAAAAATTGTTAGTCAAGAACACATTAATAAAATAAAGCGGGCTTCTATTGTTTGCTGAAAAAATATGAGAAGCTTTTGCACTGCAAAAGCTCCTCACATTTTTAGCGAATGATATTACTACACTTGATGTTATGCTATATCACAGTATCCGAACTACATGTACAATCTCTTCCGGTTTTCATAGCGTTGAATCGAGAGTACAAACGTTCGCTTATAACCAGTAGTCGGAAATCATTATGTTTTGAGATTTTATCTGGAATCTGCTGCGTCATTTATAGCTATTCAGCTTCGAAAATGTAAAGAGGTAAGTTTAATATAGTTTGCTCTTCGGTCTTTTACTTTATTACCCTGTACAATGTCGTGTATGGGTGGGTAGTAATTGGTACAGTATTCATATCGCCCTTGGCATGATTCTTAAACCATTTTGAGCATTTTCTCACATGTTTTATAAAAAATCTTTAGAATAAACGGAAGGCGTTATCAATCTACAGTTTGTTAGTTTTGATAAAAGAATGATAGCTAGGTTTTGCACGACACAATCTCGTGTTAAATTAAGCTGTTCGGAAAAAAAAAATCTGCGACGGCAAGGAGTTTTTCATTGTACAGGGCAATAAAGTAAAAGACGAAGACAAAATTATATTAAACTTACCTCTTTACATTTTCGAACCTGAATAACTATAAATGACGCAGCAGATTCCAGATAAAAACTCAAAACATAATGATTTCCGGCTACTGGTTATAAGCGAATTTTGTACTCTCGATTCAACACTATGAAGCCGGAGGAGATGGTACAGTACGTTCGGATACTGTGTATATGAGAACAGTAACTGTTGATTTCAGCAAAAACTTGAGTTTTTGCATAAAATGCATCTGAAATTGTAACAGTTTGTTAACTATCAATATCATTAGATGTAAACAAATGGGTCCTGTTAAATGCAGAGCTCCAAACATTGAAGCTTTCTGAAGGTAGGTTTGAGATTATTTCTCTCAATTCTTGTGAAATGTATGCTATGGCAGTTATAATGAAGGACCACATTATTTTGTGGCAAGGATAATAAAATGATCATTATTATAGAAAATTATTCCAAAATATCATCAAAAGTCCCACCTTAAATGTAGCCCCCGATCTGATACAATGTTGGACATTGGAAGTAAATGCACTTATCATAAGACTAGTATCCTTAAACTGCTATAACTGACAAATTGTTTGAGCCAAATAGTTTGGCCATTCAGGAAAGCCTGTTCTCAATCAGTCTGAAACACGCAAAATGCAATAACTGAGCCAAACCAGCCGAAAAAGGGACAAGGCTATGTGAAAACAACAAAGACTTCAATCAGTCAGCACATATGCATATTCTGAGTCTTCCCTGCTCAGGAGACAATCTACCTATTTTGAATCCATACATAAAACTCACCAGGTAAATGCCCAGTTCCGTTCCCAATTCAAGATTCTCCAAATAGTTATCTAAAATATAACAATGATATTAGACTCGTATGTATGAAAGCACATTTGTGTCAATTTAAAAAAAAATAAAAATGGTAGCATTATCACAAACCTCCTGAAAGAGATCAAAATGAAATTCAGTTTGGCCACATTCAGGGCCCAGTTGTTCAAAACTAACGACATCATTAGTTAACATTTCGATAAAATTTCAAATGTTAATATCTCAAATACGGCAGCATTTTTTGTTGAAAAAATGTGAGAAGCTTTTGCACTGCAAAAGTTTCTCACATTTTTTCAACAAAAAATATCAGTGTATTTAATTATAAAGTCATAAAACACTTGAGCTGACCTCTTAACAGGCTCCTTAGGCTAACAAGGCTTTGAACAACTGTACCCTGGCAGGTGTTTTGTGAAAATACTGCCTCTTTGTCTTTCACAAAGCTGCATTTTTGCACTAATAATCTTGCATGCATAGGAGTCGAAAAGCATCATTTTATTTTAACTATTCACATGCAGAATATTGACTATTCGAATTCCAGTGGGAAGAGGAAATGAGCATTTTTTAGGCATATGAAAGGGTAAATAATCTGACCAGCATGCACAGATAAACTGACTGATCCGAGTCTTCATTTTTAACACAAGTCATAAGGCACTACTTTTCACAGAGTGGTTTGTATATCTGAACACAAAATAAGAAATATACAGAGCACTTAGATTGTTTAGGTAATAAGCAAAATACCTTCATAGTTGAAGGTAATACAGTACACCTTCATTTTTTTCTGCTAGTTTTTACGAAGGAAGACAACTTTGTGACTTCCTGTTTGCTTCACTGGAGAATAAGGCCTTTCAAAAATGGGGACACTCTTAAAGAAGTAGGAGCAATTTTTTTCCTTCAAGAGTTGACCCCCATCCAGAAAGGACGCAAACATCAAATTGGCAGAGTTACCCTCCCTGAAAGTGTACCAATTTACCTTAAGAGGCTATACAACATTCAAAGCAAGATATATCATACAGCACTTGACATTCCCTTCTCTCTTTTATTTTCTCTTTGCGGTTATCCCTTTTTTCAGGCACTTCTTTCAAGCATATTATAGTTGTTTCCAAGTCTGAGTACAGTATGGTGGAGAATTAGTGGCAGTAAAAGGCAGTTACAGAGTTATCTAACCCTCAAAATGCCAAAAATGAAAATAGTTGAATTTGCAAACAGAGTAGATGAAGATGACATGGCTCATAATGAGCCATGTCATCTTGATATACACTGTTTGCCCACCAGTCTTTGAATTCTCAGTATGACATAGCTTGAATTAAACTTTTTTTTAGAAATTTTGCAGATGTAAATTTTGCTGTCTGCTTTTTTTTTGCACTTTAAGATTAAACATTGAGTTTTCCCTCTTTAGCATCTTTGAGGTTAATTGTCTTTGTAAACATGGCCGTTTTCTTCATCTTCTTCCAGCGACTCTGTGACATCTTCTCTTTCTGACGTCGCCGCTGTTCTTCTCGTGCAATACGCCTCTCTTCCTTCTCTTTTTCCTGTGAATAAAAAAAATCTTTCGTCAAACATGAACAAACTTTCTTCAATATGCAGGCTCGCCAGGGTCTTTGATGATCATATACATATAGTTTCTGACTATTTAGAATCATTTTCAAAGTACCTAAGTTTTACATGTATTTAATATTTCAAGCAGAACAGTACAACAATCACTTTATCAATGTTCTTCATTGTTTAGATCAAAATATGCACAGTGTGATGAATTCTGGATTTACAACTGGTAATCAAATTTTTGTAATGTTTTAAATTGTAAAACTTGATTAACTTGTGGAATATTTCTTTTAACATTTTCCAATATTCTGTTAATATTGCTTTTCTCTTCACTCATGTATTTCCTCCAAGTTATAGTTGACCCCTAAAGCCTTCCAACCAGTAAACTGAGTCATTCTGATAAGCCTCAAGACATATTACAATTAATAAAGGGAATATTGTTTCTTTTATTGACCTACCTTTCTATCACCCTTATCCAAAAATTTCCATAAAATTTCATAAAACTGCAAATTAGCTGCTTAAGAACTGTTTGACATATTCTGGAAAGAGTGTGCTTTTAATAAAGCACTTCTCTGTTGATAAAATAACAATTTTACTCACAGACTGGTACCACCTGACAGGAAATGCTCTGCGACCATCAAGAGCTGGTTGTGAATACTTGATCTGATATTTCTGTCTCTCCTTTGTTGTTACACTCTGTTCTACTACTAACACTATCTTAGCCCACTGAAAATATAGAACAGTTCAAATGAATGCTACAAGCAATGGCAGATTGAGGAACCAATTTTGAGATGGTCCCATCATACCGGTAAATGCAGTCAAATGTGTATAATGGGACCCCAGGCTACCGTAATCACCCTATAATTTCGGACACCCAAAAGTCGGACAATTACTGTTCAATTCTTAGAAAGTGAATTTACACAGGTTAATGCATCCAAATGAGGTTTAGTGAATGGCAAACATTGTAGACCCTGATCAAACTGCTCCTTCAGTGCAATGCCTGTCCAAATATTTAGGGTTATTACGGTATATCAAATGTGTATAATGGGACCAGAGGCTATATAGCATATAGCCTGTGGTCCCATTATACACATTTGACAGCATTTACCAGTAGCTGTGCCTTTGAAGCATCGATACAGTGGACCCTCTTTGTTCCCACACATTTTGACATTAAACTGACTTTGTTGTTATAAAAAATATGTTCAAGGATATATATAAAGCTAGTATCATTAGGGCTCAATGAATAGCCATTAATAACCTTATTTTTTTTACTGGTTAGCATTGATAGATTGATTTGATGCTTAATGTCCACGGTAAACTGCTATGGTCATGTCGGGACAGTCAGTTAACCTAACCACATTATTCCTAAGCAGGCTTAGACCTCCTATGCGGTTAACCAGTACTAAGTGCACATACTTTCGCCAGTAACTGACAACTACCCTTCTTGAATCAACGGAAGGAGAAACCAAAGTGTGGCCAGACCGGGTTTCGAACCCAGGACTTCTGACTTATGAGTCAGGTGCCCTACCGATTGCGCTATGCGGCCCTGCTTTACTGGTTAGCAATTAAACCCTTTTTTATTTTTAGTGATAAGCCATTTTGGGGGCTTAGAAATTAATGATTAAGCCAATAACTTCTGAAATACACTAATTTTTGTGAAAAATGACTTTATCAATTACTGATTTAAGGGCTAAGGTTTTAATGATTAGCGATTTTGGTACCCCCCATCTGGACCCTCATGCATGTCAAAATGACAAAATAAAGAATTCTGAAATTTGCAATGAATGCAGTTTTACAAAGAGAATTGATTGTAAATGAATGCAATAATAAATATGTACAACAATTTCCAAGTTGGCGTTTGACTCTTTGAAATTTAAATAACATCAGTTTGTCTTTGTATATTTGATAATTTATGTTTTACCTGTCTAAAATATTCCTTCTGTGTTTCTGCGACTAGCTGGTAGGTGTTTCCCATCATGGCAATCAACATGTTAACCAACAACAATGTCACCATGATCATGTACACCATGAAAATTATCTGTAAGTTTAATACTACGGTATGAATTACTGAAAACTTGGAATATGTAGTCAGGAATCTTACTGTCACACATTAAAGCAATACCAAATATATGTGAAGTTTCGAATTTACCATTTAAAAAATGGTTCTTAAGGTGGTGATTTATGGTAAATGTAAAAATCTGCATAAAACCATAAAAAAGTAACGTATCTCCCTGAAAGTTAGCTGACTTCTTATCTTTGTTGTTCTTTACAGTTTAGAATACAAAATAGACATACATGCTGCTTAAAAAAGTGTTTTTATAAGGAAAGATCAAAGGAAATTTTCTGCGAATAAATATAAAAAATTAATATCGTTATTGAAAATGTATGTAGTGCTGAAGGTGCGTTATTTAAGAAATAGATCAGCTCTAGCAGTGAATTGTTGAGTAATAATTCACTGTTTGGAGGTCAGTTGTAAAGTAGATCATATCACGAGCGCGAGTGATATATCTACTTACAACTGACCGACAAACAGTGAATTATTACTCAACAATTCACTGCTAGAGCTGATCTATTTCGATTCTAACACTCAAAAACGCTGAAAAACTGTTCTTTTCATTCAAATTCTCCCAACTTTCCTGCCAGCGTGTTCATGCTCCCTCCAATATTCTGAACTGTATTTAAGATAAATGTATGTTTTTATGGCGATTTAAGAAAGAAAAAGAGACGTTACACCGTCTAACGTCTCAAAACGTCACAAAATTACGTCAGTAATTGCAGTGACGTCAGCAACTAGACTCGCGCGCTCTGTAACAGTGAATTGTTGCAGAATAAAACACAGCAACTTTCCATTGCTTCATTAGGCGCACTGTGTTAGAATGCATAATAAAGAGTGTAATTATTTATTCCAACTCTTTCTCAAATTGTAATGTAGACCAGATGAAAAGGGTAGCTTTTTCTCAAATGTTCAACCATATACAAAGCCAATGTACATTGGACGCATTTATTAAATATAGGGTAGGCAAGCATACCTATGTAACACCTACAGTATAAATAATACAATCCTGAAGTGATCACTGGTGTGTAGATGAAATTGTTCAACCTTGTTAAAATAGTCTCACCTGTCTCACGTGTGTTTTGACAAAAAAATTTGGACACAGACTGCATCTTTTTTCATCTGCTCAGCCTGATAATGTGTGAAAGAGTTTGAAAAAATAATTGCTAGGACGCTCTCTATTATGCAACAAGGTACTCTAAGCACTAAGTATATTTTCAATAACGATATTATTTTTTCAGATTTATTCACAGAAAATTACCCTTTGATCTTTCTTTATAAAACACTTTTTAACGTTAACAAATGCTGCATTTTGGGATTCTAAATTATGAGAAACAACATAAAGAAGGCATCTGCTAAGTTTTGGAAAGATCAATGTTATTTTGAGTATTTTATGCAGATTTTTGTCTTTGTCCCAAATCAGTGATTATCACCACCTTAACATTGATAAAAGCCTTCAACATTTCATGAAAAAATCCAATTTGCAGAACTGCATTTGCGCTTCTAACTATACAGTAATTTACAGTACAGGTAATTCATTTCAAATGCCACTTTGCTGTCAAAAGAGAACATGCACCACATAATCAGCTGTCCAGTTCAGTACTAATATATTCCATTCAAGTATGTGCCTCATGTTTTTGTACATATAATAAAAATCGATCAAGTAATTTCAGTGCATTTTTCTACATCAGCCAATTTACAATTTACCTGTAGTCCCAATTGCAAATACATGCAATACTGTACGTTCTGTGAGTTTCACTGTTTTTCTTTGATGTCAGTCAATAGCTACTTATATCAGTCAGTACCTACTAATAGCTAATGTTATTATGTTTATATCAACCAGTGGAAAATAAAATTTGTATTCTGTATTAAAATATGGCCTGAAAAGTGCTTGTTCTATCTTTCAAAAGTTAGGTTTTTAATGTTGTTTTTTCTCTTTAGGAATTAATTACCTCAAACTTTGCTTTCGTTCAAATCCTAGTAAATTTTGTATGTTGTAATATATATACATGTATGTTATGAAAAAAGAGAGATAAATATGTTTAAACCATTTTCCTAAAACTTAAATGGAAATGAGTATACTGTCATGGAAAACAATGCTGGTCAATTTCATTTTTGCAACCCTTCTCAGTGGGGGTCAACTTTTAAAGGAATGAATTTGCTCCTCTAGGAGCAAATTCTTTCCTTTAATAGTTGACCTCTTTAGAAGAGTTTTGTCTCCTGAGAAGCAAATAGCAAGTCACAAAAGTTGTTTCCTTTGTAAAAATGGCGGGAAAACATATACAGGAAACAATCACCTTAAAAAGAGACAATTATAAACACCTCCTGATAATTTAGACTGTTGTTGGTTGTTTATTCTGTTTTTATCCTTGATCTATTGACTTAAAAAGAAATGTTCAATGGGAAAATACAGACTTTCATTATAGTTGTTATAATCTGTGCTAAGATTCTTCAAGTACCAATATCACTCAGTGTTATTAACTGGGTTATCACACAGTGTAAACACATGGTTTTTCAAAACAGTGATGGAAATTTTCAAACATATTAACAAGTCCATGAAATCCTGTTCTTTTCTACCTACCATAAAACAGACCTGAGTTGAGGAAAGGGTGCTATAGGAAAACAGTGATAGGCATGTTGATATTGTTCAAACCAAATATTCTGGATCATTCAGGTGCTGTCAAATTATGGTAAAATTCACTCTAATGCTTCAATGATACCAGTACCCTCATTAAAATGGTAAAAATAAATACTGGCAAAGATTTCATGGACATGTTACTATACTGACCAATCTGTAATGATGTACAGTCCTGGGGAAAATATCATTGTATCAAAATATGGCAAAGAAAATTTAGTTTTCTATTTTCCAAGCTTCCCAACTAATAGACAGACAGATATTTGCTGTGGACTCGCAATAGAATAATGTTGTCAATGTTCTTGAGACTTAATCTAGATGATATATACAGTAAAACTTCAATGGCTCAAACAGGCTTGGAGCCATGGCAATTAGTTCCAGCCAAAAGTAGTTCCAGCCATCCAAGGTAATATAAACTGAACTCTATGGACCCAAGAACAAGTTCTAGTCAGGCAGGATAAACAAGCCATCAGGGTTCAGGCCATTTAGGTTCTACCACATTACTGTGCAGAAGAAAGACATACCCCCTCCCCCTACCCCTATAAAAATGGGCATTAATTTGGGCAGCAAAAATCACTAGAGAAAGTGAGCAGAGGCTCTATACCCCTGACCAGTAACACCACCTAATCAAACCACTACTCAATGAAACCAGTCTCAATACATGATATGAATCTAGAAGCAAGGTTGGTAAAAAATCAAAAGGTTCCATCAATAAAGTGTATTACAAATATCAGAAAAGAACACAAACTTAACACAAAACTCAGCTGCAGTATCCATTAGATGTCAACTTATCTGCACAAACCTAGATATAAACCTAATCATATATCAAGAGTGTCCATCAAAGAATATTGGAAAAAAGTTAAGAACAGAAACTGAAGGCAAAACTTAAACATAAATGTTTAAGTCTGTGACCTTGACCTTAGTTCAGCAGCAGCATCCAGATGATGTCAAATAATCTGCATGAACCTAGAAGTAATCCTAGTCACATATCAAATGGCTCCATCAAAGAGTATTGGAAATATAAGCTAAGAATAATAATATTAATGCAAAACTTTAACACAAATGTATGACAACATCCACACGATATCAATTACCCTTAACAAGAACCCAGTCAGATATCAAAATTTCCATCAAAGGCTATTGCAAATGTAAGTGAAAAATATAATAATAGCACAAATCTTTAACGCAAATGTTTACGTCTGTAACCTTGACCTTAGGTCAGAGGAGACATCCACATAATGTCAAGTAATCTGCAATAAGTTAATGTAAAACTTTAGGATAAATGTCAATCACAGATGAATGGAAAGACATAAAGACGAAAATTATATACCCATACATGTCAGGGGTATGATAAATTTTAGGTTTATATGTAATACTCATATGCTATTCTTAATAACTCACAAATTCATTGCATTTATCATTATATAACATTTGGGTTTTCCTTCACAATATTGCAAAGAATGAAATCATTCAGAGCTCTGCCCATGCTCTTTATACACAATCCCTTTATTCACTTTCTGATTTTCTTGTTTTGTATTTTTGTCTAGCCTTACATTTCTTCAACAACTTACTGAAACAAGCCAGGGGTATTTAGAAGTATGAAATATTCCGGTAATATCTTCAAAGTCCCCTACAGACATAGTAAACACCCCTAAAATGGCCTCTGCCGGGTGCTGGAACACACAAGGGTCCTCTGCGGGGTCACAACTACTACCAATAAAACCTACGAAAAATGCTGAAACAAAAGCACACAATAAACTACAACATAAAACAGTCTACAGACAAAATAAACAAAATCAAAATAAGCATAAGTAACAAAATCAAGATAAACAAAGTCTGCCATTCTACAACACTGACACAAAATATTGGCCTAAAGCTCTGAAAAAGAAAGCAAGACAAAAACTATATACTACGTATACTGAGGGTACAATGACAACTGATATAATAATTGTTACAATTTAGCTTACATATTTATTTGAGCCATGACATGACAAATCCAACAAAGTGGCATGTGCACCCAGCGAATACTCAGATAAGCCTGGGCATCTGCACAGTCGAATCAGAGTTTTTGCTGTCTGCAGGTAGCTACCCTTTAAGTGCACAGCAAACACTCTGATCAGACTGGGCAGATGCCCAGGCTGATCTGAGTCTTTGCTGGGCACATATGCCACTTTGTTGGTTTTGTCATGATGTGGCTCATTTGGTTGTAAGACAGGGACATTTTCCTCTTCCAAAATGCCTCCAAATATGTAAATCAGGACCTGGTTGTTCAAAACTATTGATGTTACTTAATGGGGCATTTAATATTCAAACATAAAAACACAGCCAGTTTTAGCTGAAAATTTCTTAGGAGCATTGCAAATTTTTGGCAAAAAATATTAATTCAAGTTTCCAAGTTTCCAAGTTTCCAACTAATATTGTGAGTACTGTAAGACTAAATTCTCAACTAATGCCTTTGTTAGGCTAAAGATGCTTTGTTAAATTGTGTTTTTTTTGTCCCTTTTAAAATACAATTGCTGCAGCATTGAGATAACAAATTTTATATGCATGCTTATTCATATAACTGACAAACACACTATGGATGGCTTTTCGTTCAGGACTTATAACACACAAAATAAATAAACACAAACACAACAATATCATGAGTGGGTGGGGTAACAACATCAATGTGCTGAAGCATACTATAGCCAGTATTTGGTGCTTTGTCTCATCAAATGAGTCATAAAAATCTCCGAACTCTCCAAGAGACATCATGAACATGCCCATTATTGCCTCGGCAGGGTGATTGAAAGAGCTTCCCTCAATGTCACGATATATGATAAACATTGCTGAAAATTATAGAGAATTATACGGAGTGCCAGATAAGAAGGGGTAACAGGAATAATTCAGAGGTAAATTTTCTTGTTTTTCCATAAAAACATATATTGTGACCCCTCAGTAGAACTGTCTTGGCGAGATGGTTCTAATGAGAGGTCATAAATATATGTTTTTAAGAAAAACTAAGGAAAATTATCCCTAAATTATCCCTGTTACCCCTTCTTGTTTAGACACTATTACATGTATATGACCTGCAAGAAATGTGTTATAATGAAGCTGAAAGATTATGTGGAAATGTCTATTAAATGTTAAACTGCCAATTTGCATTAGGAGCCCATACATCTTAACACTTAAAGTGCAAAAGTAACAGAGTAACGACAAACTTCATGTCTGCAAAATTTTGGAAAATGGTTTTGTCCCAGCTACATCATACTGAGAATTCACTGACTAGAGGGCAAACAGTGTAGATTCAGATAAGGCAGCTCATTATGAGCTGCCTCATCCGGATCTGCACTGTTTGCAAATCAACTATTTTCATTTTTGGCACTCTTAAGTGTTAAGATATTATAGTAAATTTTCAATATTTAAGTGATAAACAATATCTATGTAACTACAGTAGTTACAACATTATTATCAGCATACTATGGCCATGACATGATGCTGAGTTTCATCAAAAGATTCGTAGAAATCTCCAAATTCTCCCAATGACATCATGAACATGGCTAGGACTGCCTCTATTGGGTTACTGAAAACACTTCCCTCAACGCCAAGGTATATGATAAACATGGCTGCAAAAATCAAAGGATACTGATTGTCAGCAACATATACATTGTACTTGCTGTCTCTTACGAGTATTACTGTCAGTAACCTATTTATACCATCTCCTATCTACAATTATTGTTATTTTATAATTTACAAAAATGATATGTTTTCTACAATGTAAATGTGTATTTCAATTGTTTTGTTTGGTTTCCAGCCTTGGCTGAGATAGATTCTAATTTCTGCAAGCATTGTTTTTTTTAAATGCCTATCTCTTGGAGTGCAGCAAACCTGTGTTTTGGGAGTGAGGGATGAACACAGATGATAGGTGCATTAACAGGGTATAAACCAGTCCGCCAATTTTCGCTTCCTGCAGAGACTGTTCATCATATTTGGCTTCCGCCGAGACTATCCACAATCTTTTGCTTTCTGCAGGGACTACCGTCCTCGGAAAATAGCTTTCTGCCGAGACTGTCCGCGTGACTCTGCTTCCTGCTGAGAGCCTCAAGCAAAATCACGCGGACAGTCTCTGCAGGAAGCCATTTATCATGTACAGAAGTCTTAGCAGGAAGCAAGAGATCACGGACAGTCTCTGTGGAAGCCAAATATGATGGACAGTCTCTGCAGGAAGCGAAAATTGGCAGACTGGTTTATACCCTGTGATTAACAGTATCAATCATCACTCATAACATACGATTATTAAACAAACAAAAATATTATATGACAAAATGGAGAATTGTTATTAGGGGTAGGGAAAACTGCAATAATTCACACAGTCGTACTATAGACAGTATGTATTGGTCAGTCTGAGAAAACGAGTCATAATAATCGCCAAACTCTCCCAGAGACATCAGAAACATTGCCATGGCAGCCTCTGCAGGGTCATTAAACACACTACCCTTGACGTTTCGAAAAACAATATAAAAAGCTGAAATAGAAGTCAAAACTTTGCAAAACTTGAAGCTTCCAGTCATATCTAAAATCTGTGAATACAGTGAATGATTTGTGTGAATCCTAGTTTTCGTGAATTTATATTAAGTCATACTGGTACATTTACATGTTTTACCGCCATTTTTACAAAGGGGACCAGCATTTGTGACTTCCTGTTTGCTTCTCTGAGCAACCCAGCCCTTCAAAAATAGGGTATACTCTTTAAGAAAACAACCTGCTTCCAAAAGAGCAATTTTTTTTTTTTTTTTTAACCCGTAATATGCCAAAAAGCAGACGACAAAATTTACGTCTGCAGAATTTCAAAATATGTTTTGTCCAAGCTATATCATATTGAGAATTCAAAGATTATAAGGCAAACAGTGTAGATCCAGATGAGGTGGCTCATTATGAGCCACCTCATCTGGATATACACTGTTTGCAAATTCAACAATTTTTCATTTTTGGCGCTTTAAGGGCTAAGAGTTGACCTCCACTGAGAAGGGAGGAAAAACAAAAATGACAGAGTTGCTTCCCCTGAAAGTGTACCCATTCAATTAAAATTTAACCTTGCCATTTCACAATCAGTTTCAATCTGCATGCCCTCGCAGATACAAATGATGCAATAGCTACATTACCATAGCAACAAGAGGATGCTTGCACCTACAAGTTACTATGGTAACAGAGCCATTACCATTTCACTACCAATTCTGGGCCCAGTTGTTCAAAACTAATGACAATGTAAGTTAAAGTTTCTTTAAAATTTCAAATGTTAATATCTCGAATACACCAATATTTTTGTTGAAAAAATGTGAGAAACTTTTGCACTGCAAAAGCTTCTCACATTTTTTCACCAAAAATATCAGTGTATTTGGTAATAAAGTCATAAAACACTTAATGAGTTGACCTCTAAATGAGCTCGTTGGGCTAACAATGCTTTGAACAACTGGGCCCTGGTCTGCAAGGGCACAAACTGTATGTCCTTGCACACTTTGATTATGCACTGGCATTGTGAAATTTGTGCATCCAAAACTTTAAACTTTTCAAAAACAAATGATTTTTCTCAAACAATTCAATTATTAAAGTGTTCAGTATGAATTTAACCCTTAAAACACCAATACAAGCCGACTACAAAAATTTACGTCAGCAAAATTTCAAATAATTATTTGTTCATGCTTTATCATATTGACAATTCAGACTACAAGGCAAATAGTGTAGACCCAAGGCAAATAGTGTAGACCCAGATGAGGTGGCCCATTATGAGCCACCTCATATGGATCAAAACTGTTAGCAAATTCAACTATTGTTGTTTTGGGCACTTCAAGGGTTAAGCTTTGGCCTTTTTTTGGCAAACATGTGTACTTACATTGTGAAAAGCCAACAAGAAAGACTAGATATATTATGAAGAATCTTCGTAGATCTCCAACCACCATCTTGTATATCATAACCACAAAAGGCCCAACTATTCGGAAACCCCTGAAAGGCACAGAGCAAAATAGCAATAGGTTCTGTTCCATGCAAATGACAAAGCACGGTAACACAAGAAAGTTTAATATTGTTTACTTAATTTTTCAGATTTTCAGCTTATGACCCATCTAAATTGTAAAACTGGTAATCATTTTATACTATGAAATACACATACTTAAATTTAGCAGTTATCTTATTTTGGTAATATTGGGAGACAAGAACAAAACTGCAAAAAAAATGAAAGAAACTTGTGGCTGGGTGATTAGAGATGCTTGGTTACGGTGCAGAAGGTTGTGGGTTCAAATCATCATTAGGACAGCCGGTGACTATAACATTCTCTCTGTCAAACTAGCAGTAAATGGTACCTTTTTCGATTCATGGGCAGTAAATGGTACCTTTTTCGATTCATGGAAGGATAAGGCAGCAAAAAGAAAGGAATGGGCTTGGCCTTTCATATGCTGTGCCCAAGGCATGGTGGGCCTCTTACCTTCGCTGTCCTTTACTTATGTGATTAACTGCAGTAATAATGGACATTTCAATAAAAAGTGCTTAGCAGATTCCACATCTTCACACTGAATTGAACTTACCTGCAGAAGAAGAGGAAGTACGGTGCAGTAAAGAGAATTGCCAGAACTCCCATCACATCTTCATACTGATATGCTCCAGCTGCACGCCCAGGTAACATCATTACCACAAAAGTACATGACAAGAGAAACATGGCTTTAGCAGGAGCCCCTTTCTGGAATAATATTAAGTACATGTACTGGTATATGGAAAGTTGCATTTTACACATAAAAGGCATGAACAAGAGCCCCAAACAAGGTACCATGAAACATTTTAAAAATTGGGACACCAAATATGATTACCATAACAGTCCTGAAAATGGAACAGTTTGTTTTAACAATGCAGCAATAAGTGCAAAAGATGCAGATGGAATGGTGAACAGTGTAGACCCTGATCAGACTACAGCTTTAGATTGATATAACCAACCTGTCCCAATACACAGAATTTTTATGGTAGTCATTAATTTTGATGATAATACTATAATCATTTCTTTTTGCATAGTGATTATTTCTTTTTGCATATAAAATGTTATCAATAAAATGTAATCATAACAGCAAAAAGTGCAAACCCTGATCAGACTGCCCCTTCATACTGTTTGCTCAGGCACTTCTGTGCTAATATTCTGAGCCCTAAAAGTATGTTACTGTAGAGAAAAAAATCTCCATTTTCGCCCCCTAAACTCCCATTTATCTGGAGTTCAGACAATAATACAGGCTGACATTCTACATTATTCCTGGTGTGTTCATATTCATGTGTTCATGTTCAGCCAGTTTAGCAAACTTTATCCCCCATAAACCAATAGTTTCTGCACAGTACTATAATAATGTTCCACAATGATTGGAAAATATTTTTACCTTTAAAACACCAAAAACAAAACTATCTGAATTTACCATAGAACTACTTCAGGTGGCTCAAAATCTGGATCTACAATGCCTGCCCTTTAGTGTTTCCTCAATATGGTATAGCCCTGACCAAACATTAACTGAAAGGGTGCATATGTAAATTCTGTCATCTGCTTTTGGGGCACTTTCAGGGTTGATACCCAAAAGTTATCCTGATCACTTGCCCCAGTGAGCACAAATGCAATTTTAAGAGCTTACCAGTGTGGTGAAGAAAGTTACAAAACCTTGATGGTATATCTCTTTCATTGCCAGGAACAGATAACTGATGGCTCCCATCAGCACTAGGAGCTCAAGGGCAAATCTGACCTGCAACAAAAACAGGTGAAAACATCATAATGTATATGCAGTAACTTTTGCATGTTCAAATTTTCAGGGTTTTCGGTACAAAACATGAATACATATTTTGGTAATATTTAATTTTCACAGTCAGCAACAGGGGCCAATATTAAAACGTTATAAAACGTTGAAATTAATTGGACAACAGATTTTAGGCTAATTGGAAAAACAGATTTTGACCAATTTTCTCACATACTGTTATGTACCTGACACTGAAAAGAAGTTTGTCAAGCAATATCACCTATGATAAAAATAAATAATTAATACATGTCAAACTGAACTCAGTAATATTATTGGTTCATATGTAACTGGCACCTAATTAAAGAACTGCTGCTTAAGTCTCTGATGATCCTTACATAATTAGGTGAAACTTTAAATAAAACTCACTGAAAATACCATATTAATCCTATTAAACACCCAGGGGCATTGCATTTTACGAGGGGGTAGGAGTGTGTGTGTGTGTGTGTGTGTGGGGGGGGGGGGGGGGGGGGGGGGGGGGAGGAATTCATACTGTTCCTCTTTGTAAAACTGTTGGAAAACGCAAAGGTTAGCGAGTTACCATTATTTCAGGAAAAGAGGCAGGGGGCGTTTATTAGAGCAGGAGCGTTTATTAGGATTAATATGGCAGATTATGTTAAAAAATCTTTTTCCATTAATATATTGTTGTTACTCTAGGGATGATGATAAAGTTGAATGATGGAAGTAAAAAGTGCTGGAATTTACTGAGGCAAACAGAAACTGGTGTTTATTGCAAATACGGATGCCAGGTCAAACAAAGGCACCGATGTTGTCAAAGTTACCTTATCCTCAGTCCTACAAGCTTTCAGCAGATATCCACTGTCTATTTCTGTAACATTCTGTATGAGACCATTGGTTGTGTTGACCTGCCTGATGGTGGGGCAGGGGTCGGTCCCGGGGCGGAGAATAAAGGCAGCAACAAACAGCAGGAAGTACAGGATAAAGATTATAAATCGTCTGTAGAATCTGCAAAGAAATTGCAATTTTGGAAAAAATCAGAGAAATTTATTAAAGGTAGGTTCCTGGGCTAGCGATGTCAATTATGTCCACAAAATAATTTCGTCATTTTCTGAGCAGTATTGAATTCTCTTATTTTTCTGAATTTGTTGCTACTGCGAAACTCGTCAGAGGTTGAAGAAAATAGTCGTTTTCCCTTTTGGTTTATTTTCTTTCGTTGGAATTCCAGTTCTAAAAATAACTATGTTTATTATGTCTATAAGTGCGTGATTTCTGATGCCATTCTCCAAAGGTCAATTTTCCCTTAACGTGAGCTCTCCTAGAGATCCTGGCATGGCGGATGGGTTAAAACTATCCCAAAATGCAATGCAGCATGGCATCAGCTGCATTATCTATTTTTGGCACGAACTAAAAATAGCGCTAACTGGTGTGCGAAGCAGAGTTAGGAAATCCCTTGAAAAACAACTTTTCTAAAAAATTTTTGATTTACACTTTTTAGTGAAACTTATTAATTCCCTTTTACAAGTGCTTTCCAACAACTTGGATGAAAGTTCATCAAAATTATGATGCATTCCAAAATACAGGAACCTACCTTTAAAGAAGTAGATCAGCTCTAGCAATGAATTGCTAAGTGATAATTCACTGTTTGGAGGTTCATTGTGAAGTATAAATTTACTTTACAACTTGACTTTCAGTGAATTATGAGTGGAGTGCAAATGATATTATATCTACTTACAACTGACTAACAAACAATGAATTACTACTACTCAAGAATTCACTGAGAGCTTAACTAGTTCAATACTAACTTTCAAAAGAACATTCAGAAAGTAATCTTTCCATCTGCATGTGTATGATGCCACCAATGAATGTCCTTAGGTGTAACACAAATATATTTTTCTAACAATTTTATTATTAAAAAGACCTTACACTATCTGACATTAAGGAACACAA
The DNA here is from genome assembly GCA_963989385.1 of Ctena decussata. Classification (NCBI taxonomy): domain Eukaryota; kingdom Metazoa; phylum Mollusca; class Bivalvia; order Lucinida; family Lucinidae; genus Ctena; species Ctena decussata. Next base: position 14,309,103 of record OZ022498.1, read on the forward strand.
TCAAAACATCATCAAAGCCATCACTAATTGCAAGTGATGTCAACAATAAGACTTACATGCTCAGAAACATAGAATCATTGTAGAATAAAGTTTATTGCATAAAAAGCAGTGCCGTATGGTATTAACAGCCGTGCATCAACCGGCGAAAAGCCGTGTATCAACATGGGATTTCATGCACTATTGATGCATGGGTACGTAAATTTCAATATGCTTGTGCCTGGGCCATTTAAATAATTCTGCTATGCACCCTTGCCTCTCCCCTTTTGGTTAATTTACAAAAATTGGTGGTACCCTACCTCTGTATTCATATGACGTCATCATCCTTTGTACTCTTATATTATTACGTCATCAAGTACTGACACAGGTTTAAAAGCGATGTTGTCTTCATTCTTACGATGCCAAACAGAGAGTAAACTAGAAATGTTTTTCAGAGAAAACCTGATGTCCCCCCACCAGCCCATTTCCCATCCCCTCTAATGAATAAAAAGCTTGTACAAATAAAATATCTATGCCAGTTTGGACAAAATCCATCTGCTGGTTCTAAAGATATCCTACATAGAAGACTATGTTCTTCAAAAATGGGTCAAGGTCACCAAGTACTAAACATGTCTTAAACCTGTCACAACGATACATTCATACATTCATGCAAATCTGATGAATATCCATCCACTGGTTCAAGATATCTCATTTTTAAGAGAGAAAAATACACATTTGTAAAATAGCTTTTGACCTTGAAAATGGGGTCAAGGTCATCAAAACACAGTACACTCTACACTGTCCCATAGGTATATCTATTAAAGTAAAGTGGAAATCAAGCCAAAGGCTAAAGAGATACATCAATTTTAGAGAAAATTTTCACATATCTAAATCCTCCTGTGACCTTGAAAATGAGTTCAAGGTCACCAAAATTTTGTTCAGCTCTTAAACTTGTCCAAATCATGTATCCACGAAAGTTTGGCGAAATTCCATGCATTGGTTCAGGAGATATTGTGGGTACAAGAAATTGCCATGTTAGTCCTCCAGTGACCTTTAAAATAAGGTCAAGGTCACCAAAATCTAAACAGCTCATAAACTTGTCCCAATCATGTGTCCAGAAAAGTTTGGTGAAATTCCATCCATTGGTTCAGGAGATATAGTGGGTACAACAAATTGTCATCCAAGTCCTCCAGTGACCTTGAAAATGAGGTCAAGGTCACCAAAATCTAATCGGCTCAAAAACTTGTCCCAATAATGTATCCATGCAAGTTGTGTGAAATTCCATCCATTGGTTCAGGAGATGTAGTGGGTACAAGAAATTGTCATCTAAGTCCTCCAGTGACCTTGAAAATGAGATCAAGGTCACTAAAATCTAACCAGCTCTTACACTTGTCCCAATGATATATCCATGCAAGTTTGGTGAAATTCCATCCATTGGTTCAAGAGATATCTCGCATACAAGAAATTGGGTACAAGAAATCGTCATCTAAGTCATCCAGTGACCTTGAAAATGAGGTCAAGGTCACTAAAATCTAATCAGCTCTTAAATTTGTCCCAATGATGTATCCATGCAAGTTTGGTGAAATTCCATCCATTGGTTCAAGAGATATCGCGCATACAAGAAATTGTCATCTAAGTCCTCCTGTGACCTTGAAAATAAGGTCAAGGTCACCAAAATCTAATCAGCTCATAGGCTTGTCCCAATGATATATCCATGCAAGTTTGGTGAAATTCCATCAATTGGTTCAGAAGATATTGCGCATACAAGAATCTGTCACGCCGCCGCCAACGCCGACGGGATCCGCACTGAAAACCATATGTCCCCCTCACCTTTGGTGGGGGGACATAATAAGTGCTAAAGAAAACATTTGTACCCCAAGCTTTCAGCTATAAAGCACTGCACAATGTACATGAATGGACCAGGCTTGTTCCGCATGGAAATTCTTGCTTTGATCAAGGTATCTGCTTTTTCTTGATGAATTTGAAACGACCATCTTGACACTTTTCAGAACTAATGAGGTGGAAAAGGATGATGGCAGCCATCTTGAATAGCTTGACGCTCTAGGACCAAGAAGATGGATATTAATAAAAAGATGCACTAGCGCGTTGGCTGTCAAACGGGGACAAAATATATTGCCATATTTTTTGCAAATTTTAATGAATATTTCGTTGAATTTATGTAATAACAGCGATCAAACATACTTTTCCAATGCATTAAAGTTTGCCAGGTCCCGAGGGAGATGTTGAAAACCTCAGCCTTCGGCCTTGGTTGTCAACATCTTCCTTGGGACCTGGCAAAGGTTAATACATGAAAAACTATGTTTGATCCCTATAATGAAAAATTTCCATTGCTTCTACAGGAGCACTGTGTTAGAACTGAATATGAAGCATACTTATAGTGCATTTTAGATCTAATTAAAATCACCTCATAAAAATCTTTTAATAGAGAGGGGTCACAATGTATGTTTTGGCACCTAATTAGAACCATCTCAGCTGGACTGTTCTAAAGAGGGTTCACAATGTAAATTTTCTTTGAGAAATATTAAAAAATATCCCAATATTACCCCAGTTACCCCTTCTTAACCTGAACAATGTAGGGTATACCTGTATCTAGCGAACACTTTCCATTTCTCCTTCAGCAAATTTACAATCAGTCCATCCATCATGTCCAGGTGACCTTCACTTTCTCCATAAACAACAAGATTAAGGACGGAATATTTATCAAGTTCTCCACTAGCAGAGATAGTGTCAATGTCTGGCAGCGGGTACCCTGCACAGGTGACATTACCAAATATCCAGTACACCTGTCTGATTATCTCCAGAATATGTTCGTACATCTACCGTGAGAAAAACACAGTTAGTTTTAAATCAAGTAAATTAAAATCCTATCCCATCCACCCCCTCTCCTCTTCCCTATAGAGCATGTACACAATTTGATCCACCTGTGACATTTATATGCAAGTTTGCCTGGAAACTGCAGTTTTCAAAGATATCATGTATGTAAGCCTTAGGTCCCCAAAATTTGAGTCCTAGCTCCTTTCCAGCTTTGAAAATAAAAACATCATAAACAACTGCAAACCGTTTTGCCTGTTTTTACCCCAAAGCAGGGGCTAACAACCTTGATGGAGTAAAAATTTGATCACCACAGGAAGCTTAAATTAAAGTCATTACTTTAATCATTTACTCTCAGTTTCAGGAAAGTCCCCTCCAATTCTGATATTGTAGAGAAGATTTTCACAATTTTATATATGCATAGAACTCCTGGGCAAAGGATAACAACTCATGGGGGCAAAATTTTGAACATGGCATCTTAATCTTTTTTGATCATATGTAGTAAGTTTCAAGGAAAACACCATTAAATTCTTAATTTATACAGCTTGTTTAAGTGCAATCATTTCTGTGACATTTCATCGTCATATTCAAAACAATATAGAAATTACAGGCCAGAAACCTTCTACCTTCCAAAACTAGCTCGAAAATCTACGTAGATGATGGATCTAGATATTCTGGATTGTTTTGGAAGGGAAGGCCCCATCTTATAACCAAATAAAATATGGTAAGTCTCCATGCAATCACATTTGATGTGGAAGACATAATTAAACAGGCTGTACATGAATTTATAACTTATTAGACTCGCTTTGCGTGTAATCCCTAAAAGTGCTTAAGTATTGGGACACCTAAAACCATTAATTTTCCATTTGTCCCACGTGGAAAATTAATGGATTTTAGGTGTCTCAATAATTAAGCATATTATGGTAGTATATGAACATTCAACTTACATCCTTACGAGCAAGTTTAGCTGCCAAAGTAAGGGGAGTTAACCCTTGTCTGTTACGAATGTCCAGTCTCCCTCCAAGGGCATACAATAGGTCAAACATTTCCTGGAATGACATAATATTGATATTATAAGTTTATACAGTCAACTCTCAATATCTCAAAGTCGTAGTTCATCTCAAACTACTGATATCTCAAAGTAAATTTTCTGGTTCCACAAAATTGAGATATTGGTAGTTTGAGATAACAGGAGTTAAAATGTAAAGAAAAATTGGAAATGTATCCAAACTATATTCTTTGATATAGGAGATTACCTTGAGATATCAGTGTTTAAGATAACAAGAGTCAACAGTATAACTGAGCCATGACAAGACAAATCCAACCTAGTGGAATGTGCACCCAGCAAAGACTCAGATCAGCCTGGGCATCCACCCAGTCTGATCAGAGTCTTCACTGTCTGCAGGGAGCTAGCTTAGACCATTAGCTACCCTTTAAGTGCACAGCAAAGACTCTGATCAGACCAGGCTGCTGCCCAGGCTGATCTGTGTCTCTGCTGGGCCATGTCCAACTTAGCTGATTTTGTTGTGTCGCGGCTTAATATTATTACCGGTATTATTACCAATATCATTATATACTATGCAATGGACCTACAAAAGGGAATTTCGTGGAACATAGTGCCTCACCTGCTGCACTTTGTCAGAGAGAAGCCTCTAAACTACTTATACAGAGCTAAACCAGCAAACTCTACAGAAGTCTTCCTACCATCATCAGAAAATACCTATGGCTTGCTTCTACTGTTCTGATACAAGAGAAAAATGTAAATTCCAATGACTTGAAAAATATTCAGTTCTCCAGACAAGAATAGTTATAAGATGAGTTTGGGATGATTTTTCATATTTCTATTCAAACATAATTTTCCATCCAAACATAAGTTGTAGCCCCTTCATTAGAACTGTCTCGGCAAGATGGTTCTAACGAGGGGTCACAACATATGTTTTCAATTGACAAATAAGTAAAATTATCTTTGAATTATTATCAAACCTCACACTATCTCGTGATCTGATATTGTAGTATTACTTCACATAAAACACCCAAAACAACACATCTGAACAAATCTGAACGCACTTAAAGTTAAAAGAACATGAATTTACTTGCTGCATTTAAATATAATATTTTCTGATTTTGCTCTATTCCTCATCATTCATACACAGCTTTCAAGTATATGAAATTATCTTTTCCAATAATTAAGACTTTTCCTTGAAATGTCATATTCCTATTCAAAAATATCAGAGGGCCAATGGCCCTATATCGCTCACCTGAGCACTGAGGCACTGAGGTTACAGCAACAAAACACCATGCACAACAGCAATAAAAAACACCATTTATGTAGAGGATAATTCACAAACATTTATGCAAAAAAATAAGCTTTATCCCCCATTAATGGCTTCTCAGAAGATCTTTGGCAAAAAAAAGTGAAAATTTGGCCTTTCAGCTGCAATGGCAACCAATCAAAATCGGGTAATTGGGAAAAATTCATAAGGCTGGATGAGGCCTACTCCAGGAACATTTCTGTGAATTTTTGTCAAAATATCTGCAGTAACACAGAAATAAATAGCAAATGTCCACTTTCCTCATTATAAGTCTATGGAAACTTTAAGTTTAGCAACAAATTCACATGGGCAATGATAATATAAAACATACTTTAGGTAGAGGTTAATATTATTAATATGTATGCTAAGTATCAGCTTCATCCCCCTCATGGCTTCACTTTTCCAATTATGAGTCAATGGAAACTATAAGTCGCCATAGCAACCAAAGTTCTTATGGGATTGGAAGAAAAAGAATAAAATTTATGTAGAAACTACTGTCATCAACATGTTTGCACAATATCAGCTTCATCCCCTATATGGCTTCTGAGCAGAAGATTTTTTTTTTCGAAATTTACACTATATTTTGCCATGGCAACCAATCAAATTCAGCGATTTGGAGAAAATTCATATAATCGTTGAGGACTACTCAAGAAATATTTCTGTAGAAAAAAATTTAAATAACTGCAGTTAGATAGACAGCAAAAATTGCCAATTTCCATTTTCCTCATTATAAGTCAATGGAAACTCTTTGTTGCCATAGCAACCAAACTGCTGGAGCAATTGCCATGAAAAACAATAATTCTATAGAGGCTAGTACTAAGGGTCTTTCTGAAAAGTTTGAGCTTTATTGGGCCACACAGTTTCTGCGAAGATGATTTTTTAATATTTTTCTATTTTTAACCATTCGGTTGCAATGGCAACCAGCCAAATTGCGCAATTTGCATAAATTTAACATGGCTGGTTAAAGACTACTCAAGGTACATTTCTATGACAGTTTTGTCAAAATATCCGCAGTGGCATAGCAATAAATGCAAATTTTCCATTTTGCCATTATAAGTCAATGGCAAATTTCAGTTCCCATAGCAACCAAACTGCTAGAGCAATTGCCAAGAAAAACAGTACTTTTATAGAAGCTAGTACTAAGATCCTTTCTGTGAAGTTTGAGCTTTATTGGTTGCATAGTTTCCGAGGAGATGATTTTTGAATATTTTTTCTATTTTTTAACCATTCGGTTGCCATGGCAACCAGCCAAATAGTGCAATTTACATAAAGTTCATGTGGTTGATAGAGGAATACTCAAGGAACATTTCTGTAAAAGTTTTGTCAAAATATCTGCAGTGACATAGCAATAAATGCAAATTTTCCATTTTGCCATTATAAGTCAATGGCAACTTTCAGTTCCCATAGCAACCAAACTGCTAGAGCAATTGCCAAGAAAAACAGTACTTTTATAGAAGCTAGTACTAAGATCCTTTCTGTGAAGTTTGAGCTTTATTGGTTGCATAGTTTCTGAGGAGATGATTTTTGAATATTTTTTCTATTTTTAACCATTTGGTTGCCATGGCAACCAGCCAAATTGTGCAATTTACATAAAGTTCATGTGGTTGATAGTGGAATACTCAAGGAACATTTCTGTAAAAGTTTTGTCAAAATATCTGCAGTGACATAGCAATAAATGCAAATTTTCAATTTTTCCCATACTAGTCAATGGAAACTTTAAGCTGCCATAGCAACCAAAGTTCTTTAGCGATGTGGATAAAAAACAGTCTTATTGGTTCCCACTGCCTATAGATGCTATATATGAAATTTGGTAACAATGGGTCTTGTAGTTTCAGAGGAGATGTCGTTTGAAAATATTGACTGACGGACGGACGACGGACGATGGACGGACGACGGACGACGGATGCCTGCCTATACTATAAGCTCACCTGTGAGCCTTCGGCTCAGGTGAGCTAACAAGAAATTCGTCTGTCTTAAAGAATCTGATGTAACCTGCCTGTTCTTCTTCTCTAAATCAGCCTACTGCCTCTGACTTTCTCATTTAACCCCAATAAGGTAAAATAGTGTAGACCCAGATAAGATTGTCTGTCAGTCTAATCATTAACTATACAGTCAGCTTGCTTTATTGCCCTTCTTCTTTTGGACAACTCCCTTAACACTTTAAGTACCAGAGACGGAAATAGCAGAATTTGTAAACAGTGTAGATCCGGATGAAGCGGCTCATAATGAGCCGCCTCATCTAGATTTACACTGTTTGCACTCTAGTTTTTGAATTCTCAGTATGAAATATCTTGGACAAGACATTTTTTTAAATATTGCAGATGAAAATTTTGTTGCCTGCTTTTTGGTGCTTAAAGAGTTAAATTATGTGTCCACTAATCCCAAATTGCAATCGTATTCAGAATTCATATTTTTTCTTCAGAAAGAAATTCTTTGTATCTAAGACAGATAGTGAGGGGCCCTATTCAGACACCACATCCTGCGGCAGCTGATTTGTGTCTACACCATTTTCCATAACCCGTTTTGTGGGATGCTATACATGAAACCATCACCAACTAGTGCTAGCATATAATATATTATGAGAATATGAAACTAAGGTTAGTTACAATTTATTTACAAAATAAAATTACAAAATCAACCATAGGAGCTGGAAATATAAGTATGAAACTTTTTTTAACTCCAATCTGGGTTCTTTAGGATGTAACATTTTACACAACACATTAATACAGGTGAACTTTTAACTCTTTAAGCACCAGTGACGAAATAAGCAGAATTTGCAAACAGCGTAGATCCTGTTGAGGCGGCTCATAATGAGCCGCCTCATCTAGATCTACACTGTTTGCCCTCTAGTCTTTGAATTCTCAATATGAAATATCTTGGACAAGGCAATTTTTTAATTGTTGCAGACGTAAAATTTGTCGTCTGCTTTTTGGTGCTTAAAGAGTCAGATATTAGAGGAGACAGGAGGCATGTGATGTTATATGGCAGATTAGGACTGCAAGTGTATTAAGTTCTGGCAAAAATGCTGTCTGGGAAATAAAGCTATAGTACCACAGGGTCCATGTAATTTTTGTCATAAGATGCCTGTTTGTAACACACACAAGACAAATGATAAGTTGCATGGCATATAGCATATAGAATTAATCTCAACACCTAGTCCTTGCTCTCCCCACCGTTTTATGAATCTGAACAATCAAATACATGACTGCTATTTCTGAACCATACTATTTATGAAACATATTTGAGAAATAGATTACCATAATGACCCTAAATATTCGGACAGACAGGTTTGAACAAACATTGTAGACCAGTCATTCACTAAGCATCATTTGGATGCATTAAAATGTGTGAAATCCACTTCCTAAGAATTTTTGAACAATAATTGTCTGACTTTTGGATGTCCGAAATTTTAGGGTCATTACGGTAGCTTTAACAGTGATATGTTGAGTAATAAATCACTGTTTTGAGCTCAGTAAATCATATCACAAGCAGCATGGAGCAAGAGTGATATATCTACCTACAACTCACTGACTTACAATGATTTATTACTCAACGAATCACTGTTAAAGCTGAACTATTTCAATTCTAACACAAAATCTTGGGCAAAGTGTTTTGCTTTCTTCAAATTCTCCCAAGAATCCTTCTGGGTGCAAATAAATGTGCCAACAATGCAGACTGTAACATGCATCTTTGTATTTCTTTTCCACAATTTCCTGCTGAAAAATAGACGCAGCACCATCAAACTTAAGGGAAATGCTGTTTGATGTCATCTGTTTTGACGACAACATTAGCTATTAGCTAAAGCGCCATGAAACATTGAATTGTTGCTGATAATTCACTGCAATTTTCCACTGCCTCAACAGATGGACTGTGTTAGAATTCCTATTCCGAAGTGTTATGATATCATTTTCAATGGTATTTGTCCATCTTTATCCTGAGCAATCCAATGCAAGCCTTTAATTAGTAATGTGGCAATATACATTCTGTAGCAATTAAAATACTACTATAATATGGATTGTAACGAAAAGTTCACATCTATCATGAAACCAGTATTATTTGGCAAGAATACCTAATAAATATGTACACCCATGTCATAAAGCCCCAAAACAGGGCATGCGTAATAGTTGTAATATGACATTACATATGAAATTATTGTGCAGTCTTCATACTATGCATGAAAATCCCTCAGTGTGAATACATTATCACTCTGACCAGACTGCATAGATGTCTGCGGGGCACACAACATTTAACCAACATTTAGTCAACATTGATTCAATGTCATGACATTGAATCAACATTGAGTAAATGCTGATTAAACTGTGTGCCTGCTGGTTGTACTTGGCATAATGTCCTCTCACACCTTTTATGCATTGCCCCTCAAAAAAAGAATGTATATATAATTTGGCAATAATTTCTAAAGCCACTATTATGCTAATATTATGCAAAGCCCCAGCTTACAATGCCATATTGTAGATTCATACAGGCCACCCAACAAGGGTTGTTCCCTTACTGTGATTATTCTAAACATTAGGACACTTTATACCATCACACTTATATCTCTAAAATTTAAAGAGGCCTATTTTTCTTACACAGCATGTATAGTTTAACGCATGGAATGGGCTTGAATGTAATGAACTGGACAAAGTTATCTACATTCCACTGGCTACACTCTCCTCCTACAGCTTGGGATGGTCATTTTACAGGGAAGAATTTGCTCCCTCATAAAAAGCAAATTTTTTCCTGTAAGTGTATACCAAGTGAAAGATTATCCCTCCAGTCCATTTCTGCCCATTCCATGTTTTAAACTTGCCTGCTTTACCATAGGATGTTTCATATTATGCTTTCACTGGTTATGTCGCAGGCTTGTAATGTTGAATCAATGTTGAATAAAGGTCATGCTGTTGAATCAATGTTGATTCAATACAGTTTGCCTAGTGGGTAGATTTTATTAGGTTATAAAGACTAAGTTGCTACAGTAATCAGCTGATGTATCAGAATCACAAACAGTGCTCACTTGGCGCAGACTGCTCTAACAAGAGCCTTGTCTTGGCCTGCACTATTTGTAAGGGTATATATATGTCTGTCCTAATATTTAGGCCCTTACAGTATATATTCAGAAGAATCATGCGAAACATGCCGCCCAGGTAGCCTGGACCCAGTTGTTCAAAACTAATGACATTGTTAGTTAACGAGACATTAATTTTTTTATGAAAAAGAGTGAGGAGCTTTTGCAGTGCAAGGTCTCCTCTCATTTTCTCAGCAAAAGAATATTAGCTTTTTTAATTTTATGGGTACTAGAAGACTTGCCGGGCCGGGTAGCGCAATCGGTAGGGCACCTGACTCGTAAGTCAGAGGTCCTGGGTTCGAATCCCGGTCTGGCCACATACTTTCGTTTCTCCTTCCGCTGATTCAAGAAGGGCAGTTGTCAGTTAATGGCGAAAGTATGTGCACTTAGTACTGGTTAACCGCTTAGAAGGTCTAAGCCTGCCCAGGAATAGTGTGGTTAGGTTAACTGACCGTCCCGACATGACCTTAGTTGTTTACCGTGGACGTTAAGCATCAAATCAACCAACCAACCAACTAGAAGACTTAACAAATCACTGACTAATGACTCTGTTAAGCTAACAATGCTTTGAACAACTGGGTCCAGTTCTATATACAAATTTCCCACTTTAAAGCAAATGACTTATACTATGTATATATTTTGCATCATATACCTTTTCAGAGTATACCAACCTTCTTTGGTGTATACTGGAATCCAAATATAAGTAAGCATTTAAGCAGAAACAGAAGAATAAAAGAACATCAGCATTGTGAAATCTGAATATAAGGAATGATGAAATTTCATATCTACACTAGCCAATCTATTTCTAATGATTTTCAAAATATTTGCAAGAGAGAATTTTTGACAGAAATAATTATAAAAACTCCTGTTAAGCCATTATTTAAGAGATATAAATATAGTGAATTTTCTCATTGTTTCCTACACCAGAGCAGTCTGCAAAGACCAGTGTTTTGTATAGCCCATATAAGAAAAGGACTGTCACGGCTATCCACTATTGAGCATAGCGTACAATTTCAGATTCTAGTGAAATTCTTTCCTTCAAGAGTATACCCCTAACGTTGGACAGGTATTTTTTTGAAAGGGAGTGTATAAAGAAGTTGCAAAAATTGTGAAAAAATGGCAGAAAAACATGGAAGAGTACCCATACACCTTATTCTTAAAAAGGAAATCATTTTCACCCTAGATCTTTAAACTTGCAATGACTGCCTGTTCAAAGAAACAATGGTAAGTTTTACAAGTTTTCTCAAGACCCAGTACCAGAGGAAATGTACACTAGGTTTGGATTGTCATGTTATGTACATTACCATGGACTTTCCAAGCAACTGTAATCAAAAAGATAAACATTGCCTTGTCACACTTAAAATGGCAAACTTTTGACCATATTAATTGGACATAAAAATTTACACTTAAAGCGGCAAAACTGAAAATGGTTGAATTTCAAACAGTGGAGATCCAGATGAGGCAGCACTGTTTGCCCTCTATGCTCTGAAATCTCATTTTAATATAGCTTGGACAAATCATACTTTGAAATTTTGCAAATATAAATTTTGTAGTCAGCTATTTAGCTACTTGAAGGGTTAAGATACAATAATGACATATATCAGCAAGACCTACATTGCTTGCTATTTTAATCATAAATCATTTTTTTACAGGATGTTTAGATTGCTGTTGTGTCTGAGTGGTTTGGGTGCTTGGCTATGACACATAAGGTTGTGGGTTTGAATCCCGACTTGCAAATGACTTAATGATTTTCTTTGTCAACCTAGCTGTTTAAAATAGGGAGGATTACTGCAAGTCCACCTGCTAATGCAACATAAGTCTTCCAGCTGATCTGAAAGACTGACATGTTAAGCTGTCACAAAAAACAATCTGCCAAAATACTGATTTCTTTCCACTTCAACTGTTACAGCACAACAGCTTAGCAGCCAAAAATAATTATTAACTGACGTTAGTCAGTGTCTTGTTTTTACAAGTATGTTCTGGCCTAGTTGGCTGACATCAATCATCAATGCTCTGAGCTCCAAGTATGATGACTGGCTCCTAAAAAGGTACAGTGACAGGTGATCACTGATCAATCAATCAATGTCAGAGCTCCAGATAAAGTGGATTTTGAGGATAATTTGGAGATAATTATTTTCATTTCTGAATGGAAACATATGTTGTGACCCCTCATTAGAACCGTCTCGATGAGATGTTCTAATGAGGTGTCACAACATATGTTTTTATGCAAAAATATGGAATACTAGAGCAAGTGAGCAGGGGCTCACGTATACCCCCGGCCAGCGCCACCACCTATAGGAAATAAACTTTGCATGCCCATGTAGGCACATATCACTAGGCTACATCTGAAGATTTCACAATAATCAAAACAATACAAACTTAAAGTTCACTTTTAACACAAATGGTTATATAAATTTCAAAGTCTGTGACCCTGACCTACAATCAGCAGCAGCAGTCAGATGATGTCAACAAAACTGTCTCAACCTCGCAGTAAACCTAGTCACACATCAAAAGGTTCCATTCAAGTATATCAAAAACATAAGCAAACAGATACAGCTCAATACAAACTTTAACACTAATAGTGTTATATAAATTTCTAAGTCTGTGACCTTGCCCTTAGGTACTAATATGTGTCCAACCTGTAGTAATACTAAGCACATCTGAACAAATTTCAATAGAAGCTGTCAAAATGATAGAGCAAAAGCAAAATCTTGAAACAAAACTTTAAAACAACTGCTGTAGAAATTTCTAAGTCTGAGACCTTGACCTTAGGCCTGCAGAAGCATCAGGGTGGTGCAAACTGATCAGTATCCATCCTGTAGTACCAATAAGCACATATCAACAAGTTCGAGTAAAGACCTTCATGAAAACAGAGCAAAAGCAGAAACTTAACACAAAACTTTAATGCAACTGTTATATAAATCTCTAAGTCTGTGACCTTGACCTTTGGCCAGCAGCAGCATCAAGGTGATGCACACTGATCAGTATCCGTCCTGTAGTAGCACTAAGCACTTATGAACAAGCTCTGGATAACAGAACCAAAAGAAAAAAACTTAACGCAAAACTTTAACGCAAATTTTATAAGAATTTCTAAGTCTGTGACCTTGACCTTTGGCCAGCAGCAGCATCAAGGTGATGCATACTGATCAGTATCCATCCTGTAGTAACACTAAGCACCTATTAACAAGCTCTGGATACAGAAGCAAAAGAAAAAAACTTAACGCAAAACTTTAACGCATATGTTATAAGAATTTCTAAGTCTGTGACCTTGACCTTTGGCCAGCAGCAGCATCAAGGTGATGCATACTGATTGGTATACATCCTGTAGTAACATTAAGCACTTATGAACAAGCTCTGGATAACAGAAGCAAAAGAAAAAAACCTAACACAAAACTTTAACGCAAATGTTAACTTACGTACGGACGAACGGACGGACGGACGGACGGACGGACGGACGAACAGACGGACGAACGGACGAACGGACGGAAAGACAAAAACTATATACCCCTCGACATACTTCGTATGCCGGGGGTATAATTATTAATAAATTATCCCTGTTACCCCTTCTTATCTGGAGCACTCGACAAAAATAGGAACACAATATAAAAGGCTTTGATCATTATTGGAATGTTGATTTTTTTTCTGACAGCTTCAAAAGTGTCTGACCCTTGCACAGGAATAAAATGTTGCATTAGTGGATGGTTTGGTAGTAAAGACAGAGAAAGGAGATGACTGGGTTCTGTCTTTCATCTGATATGCTATAATGTTACAGGAAACCTTCACCTTTATAGACTATATATGGCAATCAGTATACCAGCATGTACCAACAAAAGCAAACTTTGGGGCTCAGAGGCAAGCATGTTCCACTGTATAATCAACAACATGCATCCAATACATTTCAGGACAAGGCAAATAAATTACACAGGCTTGCATATATAAACACATAAAAGCAGTCAAAAGCATTAGCGAATAAACATAAGTTACCACAAAATCATAGTGCTTAAAAAATAACAAAAATTATAACAAAGTTACATGGTCAACAAAACTTGGAACCAAAATTGAAACATCAATACAGTCAAATCAGGGCTGATCCAGAATTAACCATGTTGCAGAGGTGGGAGACACTAACATTTCTGATGAGCTTATATTTGAGCCACGACACGAGAAAAACCACAATGTGGTTGTGCCCCCAGCGCAGACTCAGATCAGCCTCCCAGTCTGATCAGAGTCTTCGCTGTCCGCATGGAGGTAGCTAAGGGTCTAAGCTACCTCCATGCGGACAGCGAAGACTCTGATCAGACTGGGCGGAAGCCCAGGCTGATCTGAGGCTGCGCTGGGCACACAACCACATAGTTGGTTTTGTCGTCTCGCGGCTCATTTATTTTGTTTTCATTCCACTTCATCTTGGTCAATCTGAAATTCAGGGTTCAGTTATTCATAATATCGTTAGCTGAACAATATTGTTAGTCAAGGACTTGTTAAATTTTCTAGTATATTTAAAATCAAGTAAGTTAAATATTTTTGTTGAAAAAAATGAGAGGAGCTTTTTTGCAATGCAAAAGCTCCTCACATTTTTCTGGCAAAAAATGGCAGTGGTTTTGCTATAGTATATTTGAAAACTCAACCTCTTCTTAGCTAATGACATCACTACTTTTGAACAACTGGACCCAGGGCCCAGTTTAACTGCTTTTGGTCATGTGAAAATGTGACACCCACTAATCCATCATTAAGTTAGTACTGGACCTGCCTTTCAACAGCCGGCATTAATTAACAAGTAGCCCAAAGGGCAACAATTGCTCACCTGAGAGACATTGTAAACCTATAGGGATATTTAAGATGCTCAAGGGCAGCTAACTCCACAGTCAGTGGTCCAATCAGGCTGAAAATTAAACTCATCCAAAACATTATGTATGCCCTCATTTAATATAATGTATGCCCTCATTTAATATATGCAAGTTTAAAAAGTATCCGATCAAGAGCACAATAGACAGAGCTGTCAAAGGCAGCTAACTTCGTAGTGGTTGGCCTGATCTGGCCAAAATTTGAACTTGTTTAAGATATTATGCATTTCCTCATTACCTGCAAGTTTGAAAAGGATCGGATCAGTAGAAACCAAGAAAAAGTGGCGAGATTGTTTTTTTGGATGCTCAGGGCAGGTACTCCATAGTCAGTGGTGGGATCTAGCCGAAATGCTCACTAATCCAAGCTTTTATGCATATCCTCATTACCTGCAAGTATGAAGAGGATCTGATGAAAAATGAAAATGTGATGACCTTGTTTTCTCCAAGACCATGGGATTTTTTTCAAACGCTCAAGGGCAGCAAACTCCGTAGTCTGTGCTTGAATCCGGCCAAATTTCGAACTTATCCAAGCTCTTATGTATGTTATCATTACCTGCAAGTATAATTAGGATCTAATCAAAAACCTTGATTGCAGCACCCTGAAAGTCAAACTTGCTTGAGATACTGTCATGCCCTACATTTGTGTGAATTTATTTTAAAATCCGTTGAGAAATGTAGGTGCTACAGCGCTGACAAAGTTTTTCTAGAAATAGCCACAGTGACCATGACCTTGGGCACAGCTCCCTGAAAGTCGAACTTGCTCGAGATATTGTCATGCCCTACATTTGTGTGAATTTATTTTAACATCCATTGAGAAATGTAGGTGCTAGAGCGCTGACAAAGTTTTTCTAGAAATAGCCACAGTGACCTTGACCTTGGGCGCAGCACCCTGGATGTCAAACTTACTTGAGATATTGTCATGCCCTACATTTGTGTGAAGTTATTTTAAAATCTGTTGAGAAATGTAGGGGCTAGAGCGCTGACAAAGTTTTTCTAAAAATAGCCACAGTGACCTTGACCTTGGGTGCAGCACCCTGAAAGTCAAATATGCTCGAGATATTATCATGCCCTACATTTGTGTGAAGTTATTTTAAAATCTGCTGAGAAATGTAGGTGCTAGAGCGCTGACAAAGTTTTTCTAAAAATAGCCACAGTGACCTTGACCTTGGGCGCAGCATCCTGAAAGTCAAACTTCGTCGAGATATTGTCATGCCCTACATTTGTGTGAAGTTATTTTAAAATCTGCTGAGAAATGTAGGTGCTAGAGTGCTGACAAAGTTTTTCTAAAAATAGCCAAACTGACCTTGACCTTGGGCGCAGCATCCTGAAAGTCAAACTTGCTCGAGATGTTGTCATGCCCTACATTTGTGTGAAGTTATTTTAAAATCTGCTGAGAAATGTAGGCAATAGAGCGATGACAAAGTTTTTCTAAAAATATGTGATGACGTTGTTTTCTCCATTATAACACTATGGGATTTTTTTCAAACGCTCAAGGGCAGCTAACTCCATAGTCTGTGCTCGAATCCGGCCAAATTTCGAACTCATCCAAGCTCTTGTGTATGTCATCATTACCTGCAAGTATGATAAGGATCTAATCAAAAACAGTCGAGAAAACGTGATGACGCCATTTTCCCCATTATAACCCTATGGGGGCTATCTGTTGCCATGGAAACCAGAGTTCTGAGCTGATCGGCACCAAAACCTAATGCAGCCTTTCCCCCACCCAAATAATGCTTCAGATAAAATTTGATTGCGATCGGCCCACTGGTCTTTGAGATAATTATGTTTGAAAGTGTTGACGCACGCACGCACGGACCACGGACGGACGACGGCTCGACTCCCATCCTATAAGCTCACCTCTGAGCCTTCGGCTCAGGTGAGCTAATGACAACAGATATGTCTAATCAATTTAAAAGCATTTTCAAATAAAGAGACAGTAAAAACCTATGCCAACACAACAGAGCATATCATATGGCTTAGCAGTTTCGAAGCTGAAAAACTGAAATCAGGGAAACAAGACCTATCCCCATACAGGATAGCTCGCGTGACAGTGCCTTGCCCATCATATAAAAAACTTTGTCATAAAACTTGAAGGTGAGTCACCTACACCAATGCCAATATCAGGATGCCAACAATATTTTCCCTGTACTTTCTTCATACAGGCAAGCTAAAAATTAGATATTCTTGTTGCTGTTTTTATCTACAACTGCAAAGTTTGCCATTTTAAAACAAATGCCAAAGAAAACAAATAAAACCAGAACAAAAAGTATCTGATCACAATCTACACTGCTTGCTAGTTGTTGTTTTTTTGTGCCATAGAGAATATTATAATAGTTTATTTTTGATATGTCTATCTGGCAAGAGCAGTAAACGTATAGGGATGATGAAGAAACCACCTGACCATGATATCAAAAGAAACTAACTTAGATTTCTGTTTATCATGCATCATTTAAGCTTTTTTTACTGTGAAATAAAGCAAAAGATAAAGCACACTTTAACTTTGATCAAACTTTATGAAATAGCATTTATGTTATGGCATAATGCAGTGACCTTGCGCTGCCACTCGAACTATGAGATCATTTCAAGGCCAACAGCTGAGAGTGGTTGTTGTTGTGTTAAAAATGCACTGAAATGCTACATCTGCATGTGCAGTGCATTTCAGCAAAATTACACCCCTACTATTGCAGAGCACTAGATAAGAGGGGTATTTGATGATAATTGAGGGATAAATTTTTTTATTTCTCAATGAAACCATATGTTGTGACCCCTCATCTGAACCGTCTCGTTGAGACGGTTTAGATGAGGGGTCACAACATAGGTTTTCATTCAGATTTAACAAAAATTATCCATAATTACCACCAAATACTCCCTCTTATCTAGTGCTCTGTATTGGTCACTTTAGTTCCATAATGAGGGACAAACTGGGAAAGTAAAGGGGAATGAAAAGGGCATCCAAATGTTTACAGCAAGTAGAAAACTAATTTTGCTGCATTGGTCATGGAGTTAATTTTGACAGCATGCAACAGCACATACCTGTATGATGGCAGCATATTTTCCTTTTCTATAAAGAGGGTTTGAAAAACTACCAAATTCACAACAACTTAACAGGAAAAAAATATATATCAGTGGTCATTTGACAACAAAATAGACATCTAACTTTGTCACATGAAAACATATCTGAACATGAGAAAGCCCCTATGAATATTGATTTTACATCTAGGTCCAAGTATAGTTTATATATATATATATATTTTCTTTTTTTTCATGAGAAATTTTTTCTATTTTCAATAAACACATAGGTTGGGACCTCTCATTAAACACCACCTGCCAATTGTTTGGAGACAGTTTTTGCTGATTGATTGATTGATTTGTAACGTCCACGGTAAACAGCTATGGTCATGTCGGGATGGTCAGTTAACCTAACCACACTATTCCTGGGCAGGCTTAGACCTCTTAAGCGGTTAACCAGTACTAAGTGCACATACTTTCACCAGTAACTGACAACTGCCCTTCTTGAATCAGCGGAAGGAGAAACAAAAGTATGTGGCCAGACCAGGTATCGAACCCAGGACCTCAGACTTATAAGTCAGGTGCCCTATCGATTGCGCTACAAGGCCCAGCTAAGCCATGTTTATTTTTTTTTTCAAGAAAAGCAATATTAATCTCAAATTATCACAGACATTTAGCCATCTGGAAAGCTTTAGTTTGTGACCATACATTTATGGTAAATGCTGCATGTTATGAATAAGTTTGCATGTGTCATTTCCACTACTCAATCTTCTTTTCTAACTATTACCTCTCCCTCTAAAACTTTTTCCTTGTTATCATAAAAACAAATAATTCATATAAATGGGTTTTCACATTTTATGCTTTGAAATTTAATTTTTTTGTTATAAGTGCTTTCTGACAATTTAGAATACAAGAGGGCCAAGAGGCCCTGAATCGCTCACCTGACCAAAAAGGTTAAAGATCAAACAAGAGTCATCATTTAACAAACCTGATAGTTTGCAACCATTTCTAAATGGTTTTGAAGAAGATTTTTGAATATTTTTCTATGTATTGCTATGGTTCAAACCCGGGACCCCCTGGGGCCGGGCCATTTTGGACCCTGTGGCCATCATTTGAATAATTTTGGTAAAGGACCACTAGGCAATGCTACATACTAAATTTCAAGCATCTGAGCCAAGTGGTTCTGAAGAAGAAGATTTTTGAATATTTTTCTATGTATTTCTATGGTTCAAACCCAGGACCCCCTGGGGTGGGGCCATTTTAGACCCTGGGGTCATCATTTGAACAAACTTGGTAAAGACCACTAGGCAATGTTACATACCAAATTTCAAGCATCTGAGCCTTGCGGTTCTACAGTAGATGATTTTTTAATATTTTTCTATGTATTTCTATGGTTCTAACCTGGGACTCCCTGCCCCGGCACCATTTTGGACCCTAGGCCACCATTTGAACAAACTTGGTAGAGGGGCTCTAGGCAATGAAACATACCAAATTTCAAGCATCTGAGGCAAGCAGTTCTGGTGAAGAAGATTTTTAAGTGTTTTTTAGTTTCGAACCAAGACCTCCTGCCCCAGGGCCATTTTGGACCCTGGGGTCACCATTTGAACAAATTTGGTAGAGGACCACTAGACAATACTACATACCAAATTTCAAGCATCTGAGCCAAGCAGTTCTGGAGAAGAAGATTTTTAAGCATTTTTTAGTTCCGAAACCCAAGACCCCCTGCCCCAGGGCCAGTTTGAACCCTGGGGCCACCATTTAAACAAACTATGAAGAGGACCACTAGGCAATGTTCCATATCAAATTTCAAGCATCTGAACCAAGTAGTTCTGGAGAAGAAGATTTTTAAGTATTTTTTAGTTTCATACCCAAGAACCCCTGCCCCAGGGCCATTTTGGACCCTGGGGCCACCATTTGAACAAACTTGGTAGAGGACCACTAGACAATGCTTCATACCAAATTTCAAGCATCTGAGCCAAGCAGTCCTGGAGAAGAAGATTTTTAAGTATTTTTAGTTTCAAACCCAAGACCCCCTGCCCCAGGGTCATTTTGGACCCTGGGGTCACCATTTGAACAAACTTGGTACAGGACCACTAGGCAATGTTCCATACCAAATTTCAAGCATCTGAGCCAAGC
Organism: Ctena decussata; assembly: GCA_963989385.1. Lineage (NCBI taxonomy): Eukaryota > Metazoa > Mollusca > Bivalvia > Lucinida > Lucinidae > Ctena > Ctena decussata. The sequence goes on from OZ022498.1 coordinate 14,329,274, forward strand.
AGTTCTGAAGAAGAAGATTTTTAAGTATTTTTTAGTTTCGAACCCAAGACCCCCTGCCTTAGGGCCACTTTGGACCCTGGGGCCACCATTTGAACAAACTTGGTAGAGGACCACTAGACAATGCTTCATACCAAATTTCAAGCATCTGAGCCATGCAGTTCTGGAGAAGAAGATTTTTAAGTATTTTTTAGTTTCAAACCCAAGAACCCCCGCCCCAGGGCCATTTTGGACCCTGGGGCCACCATCTGAACAAACTTGGTAGAGGACCACTAGACAATGTTTCATACCAAATTTCAAGCATCTGAGCCAAGCAGTTCTGGAGAAGAAGATTTTTAAGTATTTTTTAGTTTCAAACCCAAGACCCCCTGCCCCAGGGCCATTTTGGACCCTGGGGCCACCATTTGAACAAACTTGGTAGAGGACCACTAGGCAATGCTTCATACCAAATATCAAAGCCCTAGGCCCAGCGGTTTCAGAGAAGATGTCATTTTAAGCAAATTGTTGACGACGCACGACGGACGACGCACGACGGACGACGCACGACGGACACTGGGTGATCACAATAGCTCACCCTGAGCCTATGGCTCAGGTGAGCTAAAAATACCTACAAAATAATAATAAATATAATACTCCATATAACAACCTTTAACCCATTCCATTCGGGATACCCTTTTAGAGGTATCTGGGCAAACAGTTTGGATCCAGATCAGGCCCCACAAACGTGGGGCCTGATCTGAGATCCAAACTGTTTGCTTCCTAGACATCATTTCTGCACGAGTTAGTTAAACCAATATGGTCAAAATATTCTTGATTTTTGATGCAGACGACAATTTCAGCAGACGACAAAAAATACCCAGAATGCAATGGGTTAAAGGCAAATAGAAAACCTTCAATCTTGTACCCAAGGTTATGAAACAATCCTAGCAACTAAAAGAGAGATCACTGGCAAAAAGAAACTGTGCTTTTGGTAAACAGTAATGGAACTCTTTTTTCTTCTAGAATAGACTGTGAGGTTCAGGTATGAAGAAATCGAAAAATACTTTAGTTCCAAAACAATACCTTTCTGTCATTTACTGCAATGTGCCTAAATTTTGGGACACCTTGAATAATTAATTTTCCATTTGGGACAAATGGAAAATTAATTATTTTAGGTGTCCCAATACTTAAGCACATTACGGTATGTCCATACTATTTGCTATTTGGCAACTCTAAGTTTGTTCTTATTTAAACTGCTTAATGGTAAAATAAGGTGAATGTATACACTGTCATTTATTTCTGTCGTTTCTAGACAGGGGACAACTTCTAAGACTTCCTCTTTGCTTCCCTGGAAATGAAGCTCTTCCAAAATGGGGGCAAAGTATTCCATCAGGGTGCAAATGTTTCCCTGTAAGAGAAATCACTGATGAAATCTGAAAAAACTTCTTTGGTAAGAATTACATCCAGTAGAAGTGTTTTCATTCAGCTTAATGGTTCCACAAGATTTTAGAGGGCATGAAACAAGCATCTTGCTTACCAAAGAAACAAAGAATGCCATCAGGAATGATTGGCTTCATATGTATACTATATTTATTCAGTTTATACGATCTCAAAGATCTAGATCTGTCTTGTAAGATGGATCTAGTCTTGTAAGATGGATCTAGAACAATCTCAACGACCTACATCTGTCTTGTAAGATGGATCTAGTCTTGTAAGATGGATCTAGAACAATCTCAAAGATCTAGATCTGTCCTGTAAGATGAATCTACTCTTGCAAGATGGATCTAGAACAATCTCAAAGATCTACATCTGTCTTGTAAGATGGATCTAGTCTTGTAAGATGGATCTAGAACAATCTCAAAGATCTAGATCTGTCTTGTAAGATGGATCTACTCTTGCAAGATGGATCTAGAACAATCTCAAAGATCTAGATCCGTCTTGTAAGATGGATCTAGTCTTGTAAGATGGATCTAGAACAATCTCAAAGATCTAGATCCATCTTGTAAGATGGATCTAGAACAATCTCAAAGAACTAGATCTGTCTTGTAAGATGGATCTAGAATAATCTCAAACATCTAGTTTTTTTATTAATTTGTTGCTTTACGTCCACGGCAAGCATCTAGATCTGTCTTGTAAGATGCATCTAAAACAATCTCAAAGATCTAGATTTGTCTTGTAAGATGGATCTAGAACAATCTCAAAGATCTAGATTTGTCTTGTAAGATGAATCTAGAACAATCTCAAAGATCTAGATTTGTCTTGTAAGATGGATCTAGATGTTTGTGAGTCTTTAGGAAGCAAAAACCCTATTCAGGCTCAATTTACTGCTGAATTACACAAGACGGATTCACATATATCTGCAGTGATTTTGGAAGGGTAAACTGCATTATATATGGTTGTCACCTTTCAGCAAGTGTGAAAAGTGAATGCTCAAATCAGCCTGCACATTGTTGCATGCTGAACTCCTGTCCTTCCTCTTATATAATCTAAATTAAAATACTTGAATATCTAACAAGTGATAAATGGAGACTGATCAGTCTGCACATGTCTGATAAGGCTGAGCTGAGCATTCACTGTATGCAAAATGGATAATGGCCCATTTTCAAAGAAAGCCACATAATTACTTAAACAAGCCTGAAAGCATACATCACATCATTATCAAGCATCACTTATAGTCTTTCCAGCTCAGTATATGTATATAAAAGTTATGCCAGTATTGGCAGTACCCAGAGCTCCAGATAAGAGGAATATTTGAGCACAATTCTGAGATCATTTTCTTAAATTCTCAACAAAAGTATGCTGTGACCCCTCATCAGAACAGTCTCATATTGTTTAAAGAAAACCTATGCTGTGACCCCTCATCAGAACCATTTAGGGTCAAAATTTCTGTTTTTAACCGAGACGTTCTGATGAAGGGTCACAACACATGTTTCATTGTGAAATAGGAAAAAATTACCCATGAATTATCCCCCATACACTCTCTTATATGTAGCTCAGCCACTATAGCAAAGTTACGCCTGTATCCACAGAAGACCTACCTTTTTATCATGGATGACCATCATATGCATCACTGTGTTGCCGTTACTGTCCTGTAAGTTAGGGTTAGCTCCCTTAGCAGCAAGCAGACGTACACATTCTTCCTGTCCGAGACATGCTGCGAAGCTCAGAGGATACTCACCAAAATATACATGGCTGAAAACAAATAAACAATTAACCTTTAAAGTGCCAAACATAAAAATTGTTGAATTGGCAAACAGTGTAGGTAGATCCAGATGAGGTGGCTCATAATGAGCCACCTCATCTGAATCTACACTGTCTGCACTCTAGTGTTTGAATTCTCAATATGATATCGCGTGAATGAAACATTTTTTTGAAATTCTGCACACGTAAATTTTGTTGTCTGCTTTTTGGTGCATTAAGGGTTAACCTATTGATGCCTAATATGCTTTCTCTCTATCCCTATATACACTGGATTACCCATTTACATATTAACACTTTAAGACAAAAAAAACTGAAATTTGCAAACAGCGTAGATCTTGATGAGGCAGCTCATCATGAGCCGCCTCATCTAGATCTACACTGTTTGCCCTTTAGTCTTTGAATTCTCAATATGAAATAGCTTAGACAAACTGTTTTATCAATTTTTGCAGACGTAAATTTTTTCGTCTGCTTTTTGGTGCTTAAAGTGTCAAGGAGTGTCTGGTTTATTTTAAATGGATATTTTCTTTCAAAAGAGAAGTATCCATTTTTCTTATGGAAAGAGTGGAGACGCTCGTCAGACGTTTTGTTCAGTGGCGTCTGATCTGAGTCTGCATTGATTCCTTGTTAAAATAAATAATAAAACTAACAGAAAAACTTTTTGTAGTAAAGTTTTGCATATTTCCAAGACCCCAGAGATTAGCAATGCTTTTTAATGGTTCTTTCACACATAAACATTATTTAGATTTATCATATGCTTTCAATGATACCTTCTTTGATCTGTAAATCTTCCAGCCATCAGCTGGTTCAACATACTGTCATTTTTTAATCCATAAGTATCTCTTAAAGTGAGGTTAGATTTGAGTTCTAGGTTCAGATGCATCAGTTTTTTTAAATACGTATCATAGGAAGGAGGACCAGAGAAACGAGATCAGTGATGTAACGTCAACAAACAAGACCTTAGGTGTAATGCTGCTACATTTTTACATGATGTTGACATCAATAAACTTAAGAAATGGAAATTAATTCAGACTAAAATAGATTTGTTTTTTAACATCACTGTTATTCAGTGGATAATTGTATGATCACACATGTAATAACACTTTGGAGCGTACACGTAATGTCATTGACAACGTCCATGTCAATAATGTGGTTTCTTATTGAAATAGAGTTCAGTTTGAAGGCATTAAAATCCCATTTTAAAGGGTCATACGATTAACAGAATCTTACACTCATTGTTGTTTCATATGAAATTTATGAAACTCGCCAAACACTTGTTTCATAAATTTCATATGAAATGACCATACATGTAAGATCCTCTGTGTATGACAAACATATCATTCCAACAGTTTTTGATCTGACCCTGTGTAACATGTCATGGATGTGTCCAAATCTCTGAATCACATGAAACAGGGAATTAAATTACCTGAGAATAATAATTTGTTTGAGAAAGTCTGACTTTTACATTGTACGAATTTCAGGTAGCATCTCACTTATAATTCGAGACAAGCATGGCATACAATGTATGCCATGCTCCTCTCAAATTATAAGTGAGATGATACCATTGATCTGTTACCATAGCAACTACAGAATTACCAACTGTTGTGCTTAGTACCTTGGCAGAATGATGTCTCAATGACACCACTTAGACATCAATATGAACTCTTAGTTGCTACAGAAACAGATATATGATGTCCATGGTTCCGGAACATGATAAACCATGTATGCCATGCTCTGCCAATTTTTCAATGACATTACAAACTGAAATTCCTTCAACAGAATCTTCAGATTTTCTCAAACAAATAATTATTCTCAAAACCAAACTATTTCATTTTAGGACAATTACTGTAATCATTTAAGGCATCTGAATTTTTAGAATTTTTATGATATACTCTAACACATACCCTTCATAATTAGTCATCTCACAGACATCCACCCACTCATGATCTAGACTGTCAGTCCTGGAGTCTTTCTGGTCATCGGGACAGAAAAAGTTGCCGCAGCATCGCTGGTGGTAGTCGGCACCTTTGTCGAGAAGGAACTTTACCATGGACGGGTCTTCATTAGAGATGGCCATATGTAGTGCATTTTCTCCTGAAACATTACAAAGCTCTGGATGACAGAATTCTGACAATAATATATGATGAGTCAAAACTGGGACACACACAAAAGTGGCTGCTTAAGACAGGTGCTCTTACTGAATGTCCATTTACACTGTTTGTTGTTCTAGGAACCAAAAAAATGCCCTTTAAAGACAGGTGTCACCTTAAAACATTTGCGGGGTTCGCTACTAATGCAAACAACTCACTTTAGATCATTGAGTCGGTCAGAACTTTGAAAAAAAAAAATCAGTATGCAAGCTGCTCTCGTCATGAGACAGCTTGAACAAAATATTGTTTGATATTTTGCAAACATACATTCTGTTGGCTGTTTTTTGGGGGTTTTTTTTGGCATTTTATGTATTATTTTTGTCGATCGTTTATCTTTCTCTTCTCTCTCCTGGGAGATGGCTGAGTGTAGTCTGAAATACTGGCTGACTGGACTGTTAAAATTTGAAACAATGAAGATCCAGATGAGGTGGCTCATCTGGATCTACACTGTTTGCCCTGTAATCTTTGAATTCTCAATACAGTACAGCTTGGATAAAACATTTTTTGAAATTTAGCTATGTCTGTGAAAAAGTAATCTGCTTTATTGGTAGTTTAAGGGATAAACCTGTAAGCAACAACAAAATTACCCTTAGTCCCCGCCAGCCCCACTGGCTCTTTCTTACTCCCTTACCGTAATACTCCTCCGAGTTGTAAATGTCATTGATCAGCTTTGGGAAGTGATGTAGGAGCCTCTTGGCCAAATTGGCATGTATCGCAGAGGAGTTGAGTAAACACAGGTGCAGAATCTGCTCCCCCACCGTCCCTCTCTCAGTAATATCCCAGCATTCCTCTCGGAACTTTCTCTCTGAAAATAGAAAGAATGTGTAGAATATGAAGGTTTTAGCTAAGCCAGAAGTCCAGACTCCAAGTTTTAGCTTTCAGAAAAGAACTGCTGACTTGAAGTGCTGAATTCAATGATTGTTATACTAATGTTGCCAAGAAGTTCCATCAAGATTGGTGTAAAATAAACTACGTTTTCATCTTATTTAACTTATTACAAAAGGGCATTATCAAACTTATTAGAAAAGGAGAGTATTCCAAAGAATATTCACGTTAAGGAGTGCACACCACCTGACTTATATATACATCCCTTCCAAACAGTATCAAAAATCTTAAAAGGTATGAAAATTATGTAGCACACAAGGTTTCATCTATATATGGATAGATCTATCTCAAAATAGAACAAAACAGAAATTCTGCTGAATGCAGTGTCTTGCCTTGCCTGACTGTGCATTGTGACAAAAAAAGACCTAAACCAGAAAGTTTATACTGCCACTGCCACCTCAAAAGTAATACCTATGTCTCACTTCTGCTTGTCACAGGGGAGATAATGAGAGTTGTTATTCTTTCAAGCAACAAAATTTATTGCCCTTTTTTTCTTGATTCTATAATTCATAGAATTTATAGATATTACTAGAAGAAGTTCTGTAAATCAAGAATTTTGCAGTTTCACTCTTTAATAAATATTACATGGAAAATGTCCAATGCAGTTTATGCTTATGCTGAGTGTAAAATGGTAAAGTAAGGCTAAAGTATACCATATTAATTCTAATAAACAAACCATCTCTACTAAAATCTGCAGAATTCTAGCAAAACTGGCTAGCATAACCACCAAGACTCGTTATGCATTGCCATCACTTTGTATTTATAAATGACTGCAGGGCCCAGTTGTTCAAAACTTATGACATCATTAGTTACGAAGATGTTAAATATCCACAATTATACGTAAGTAAAGTGCCATTTTTTGCACTGCAAGGGCTCCTCAAAATTTTTCAGAAAAAATATTAGCACATTTGATTTTATGAATACTAGAAGACTAAACAAATCCTGGACTAACCACTTTGTTAATTAGCTAACAATGCTTTGAACAATCAGGCCCTGAACTGCAACATCCCCATGGCATTTAGTAGAAGTAACATGGTACCTTAAAGTAACATTTAAATGATTTCAAACTTCAGTGAAAGCTATTTCTTCAGATGTTTACAGGCGCCTGGAAACCAGATCAATAAAATCATCAATAAACAATTATACTCTATCAATAAAACATTGATTGACTATTTAAACAGGCCCAAACCTACAGGACTGAGCCATTTATTGTAATTAAAGTGACATCATTCAAGAAGAAAATCAATTTAAACCCATCTATCGAAGATGACAAACTGTAAAAATTTGGAAAAACTATAAGGACAGATAGGTCTGAGCAAACAGTGCAGATCCAGAGCAGACTGCTCAGGAAGAAGCAGTCTGATCAGGATCTACACTGTTTGCTGTGCCCTCTGCATCTTTTGGATGCTTTGCAGCATTGTAAAATTACAGTAATTATTTCATGTGTCATTTTCTTTTTTAAATTTTAAGGTCATGGTGATATATAGTTATAAGAAATATTTATGTTATGCCATTATACTTATAGAAGCCCTCCTGAAATTTTAAGCCAGTCATACTGCCAGCTAGTTTCAACACTTTTACATGCATGCCAGGAACTTGTAAACAGCTTAACTCCAGATGAGGTGGTCCATAATGCTCTGCTTCATCTGGAACTGTTTGCCCTCTGCTGTTTGAATTCTCAAGATCATATAGCTTGGACAAAACTTTTTTTTTTCTTTACATTTCACAGACATAAATTTCATCTTCTGCTTTTTTAGCCAAAACAATCTGAGAAATATAGGCAAAACTGATACAGGAAGTCTTTCATACCATCATAATTTAGCTATAAGGCAGGGGTTTTCCAATCAAAAACGATCCTGAATTATCTTATTGGAAGTGGCTATTGACAACCAGTTGTCAATAGCGAATGTTCGCTATTGACAACCGGTTGTCAATAGCGAATGTTCGCTATTGACAACCGGCTGGCATATTTCCTATCAAATTAAGATTTGCCAGTTAAGATCTATGGAATATTGAAGAAATAATTTGGTAATATGAAAATTCTATATTGTATTTGACAAGAAAATGTGAATATGGAGATGTCACGATACTACTTCGACAAGTATTTATTTCATGTTTTTTTTTTAACTTTTATTTGAGCAGATATCAACATAGTATATAAACAGTAAGGCTTAAATGATGTTTTCTCTTAAGATATTGCTTCAAAACTCCAGAATCTGATAGACAAGTTTGGATAGCCATCAATTCCATTTTTAGCTCCCCTTTTAGCTCGAAGTTCAGGAAGAGCTATTGTCCTACCCCCGGCGTCGGCATTAGCAAAATGTTAAAGTTTTACGTTAAAGCTTTTTATGTGTTGGGCAAGTCGCTGTCAGGTGAGCTATCCTGTCCCGGTGACAGGTCTTGTTAATGCTCCCAACTTGTGTGGGGGTGGGGGTGGGGGGGGGTGGGGGGGGGTGGGGGGGGGAGGGTATATTGGTTTTGCCTGTGTCCATCTGTCCAACCATCCCGCTGCTGTCCATTCTTACAAATTGGGTTTGTGTGGCTTTGTTTTGGTACAGAATAGCTCTAAGTGGCTAAATTGGTTTGTGTGGCTAGCCACAGAAACTCACTTTTCTGTAAGTACAGGGGGTATTAGGGGGTTATACTGAGACATTGGCATAAAGGCACATAAATCCTGTCTCTGGACATTGGACATCCATCTTTATGTGCAATTGTGTGTAATGTCATTATAAAATTTCAGATTTGAAATTTCCTCAGAGTGGTACTTGAGAGCCTATATTATAAACTCACAAAAAAGGAACTTCATTCCATTCTTACGGGGTTAGATATAAATGACTGTAAAAAGCCACATAAAATTTTGTCTATTAACTTTTTGTAGGTAGGACCTTTAGGTGACCAGTAGACACATAACAAGAATAGTGTGGATAGGTCAACTGACTGTCCCGACATGACCTTAGCTGTTTACTGTGGATGTTAAACAATAACATGACAACAACAACAACTATCCGTAACACTTTTTGGCAACTGGGAAACTCAAGAACCGCTTATACTAGGATCTTTAAATTTTATATGTGGCATGTACATAAAAAATTAGCAAATCCGAATCTTTTCTTCTTTTTTTTTCCCCGCTGGTCATGTATTTTCAGAGTTATGCCCCTTTTTTCAACTTAGTCTATGGAATCTTTTGAACAAAACATCTCGAGCACCCCTAACGCTAGGACTGTGATTTTTTGCAGGATGACATTGCCCAAGGCGGAGATGACCAGATTAACTTTTGAAAAAAAAAAAAAAAATTTAAAAAATTGTGAATTTTTTACCGAGTTATGTTTTTTTTTTGCTGGATGACATTGCCCAAGCTGGCCTGATTAACTTTTGAACAAACCTGATAAATGTAGTTTGAAACTGTCAAAATATGAGAGACATTGATAGTGGTCAAAGAATGATCCATGTATTCATTTAGTTGTCAAGACTGCATTTCTCAAAATTTGCTCCAAAATCTTCTGTAATTTCCATTGACTCTGAATTGCTTAAGCATTTTCCCATATAAAAACACCAGAAAGCAAATTTGACCTTGCCGTAAAAAGGCTCAATTCATGGTCATCATTTAAATGATCTTGGTAGAACTGCAGTACTCAATGATAAATACCAAGTTTCAAGGCAATCATTCATTTGGTTCTGGAGAAGAGGATTTTCTAAGGCTGTTCACCATATATGGGTGTGGCCGCCATGATGACCATGTGACCTGGACAGATTGAACAAATTTTCCTTTGCTCAACCCCATTAATACCAAATTTCAAGCATCTGAACCAAGTGGTTCTCAAGTAAAAGATTTTGGAATATTTTTCCTATGTTTTTCTATGGTTCAAACCCTGGGTGGGGCCAGTTTGGACCCTGGGGCCACCATTTGAATATATGCTGTAAATGATTATCAGGCAGAGCTTATTACCAAATTTCAAGCATCTGAGCCAAGCAGTTCTAAAAGAGATGATTTTTAAGTGTATTTTATTTTTGAACCCAAAACCCCCTGCCTCAGGGCCATTTTGGACACTGGGGCCAGCATTTAAATAAACTTTGTAGACGTCCAGCAGACAATGCTTCATAGCAAATTTCAAGCATCTGAGCCTTGCGGTTCTGAAAAAGAAGACTTTTGACTATTCTTCTATGTATTTCAAAGGTTCAAACCGAAGACTGCCTTTGGGCAGGGCCATTGTTGATCCTGGAGCAACCATTTGAACAAACTTGGTAAAGGACTATTAGACAATGCAACACATCTGAGCCTTACGGTTCTGAAGAAGAAGATTTTGAATATTTTTCTATGTATTTCTATGGTTCAACCCAGGAATCCCTGCCACGCAGGGCCATTTTAGGCCCTGGGGTCACCATTTGTACTAACTTGGTAAAGGACCACTGGGCAATGCAAAATACCAAATTTCAAGCATCTGAGTCTTGCAGTTCTGAAGATGAAGACTTTTGACTATTTTTTTTACATATTTCTATGGTTCAAACCTAAGACTCCCTGCCATGGGGCTATTTGGACCCTGGGGCCACCATTTGAACAAACTTGGTAAAGGACTACTAGGCAATGCTACATATCAAATTTCAAGCATCTGAGCTTTGTAGTTCTGAAGATTTTTCAATATTTTTCTATGTATTTCTATGGTTCAAACCCAGGACTCCCTGCCCTAGGACCACTTTGGACCTTGGGACACCATTTGAACAAACTTGGTAGAGTATCACTAGGCAATGCTACATACCAAATTTAAGCATCTGAGCCTTGCTGTTCTGAAGAAGATTAGTATTTTTTATGTATTTCTATGGTTCAAACCTAGGACTCCCTGCCCCATGGCCATTTTGGACCCTGGGGCCACCATTTGAACAAACTTGGTAAAGGACTACCAGGAAATGCTTCATACCAAATTTCAAGCAGCTGAGCCTTGTGGTTCTGAAGAAGAAGATTTTTAAATAACTTTCTATGTATTTCTATGGTTCAAACCCAAGACTCCCTGCCCTGGGGCTAGTTTGGACCCTGGGGCCACCATTTGAACAAACTTGGTACAGGACCACTAGGCAATGCTACATACCAAATTTCAGGCATCTGAGCCAAGTAGTTCTTGAGAAGAAGACTTTAAAGTATATTTTATTTTCGAACCCAAGACCCCCCCAGCCCAGGGCCATTTTGGACCCCAGGGCCACTATTTGAACAACCTTCGTAGAGGTCCTCTACACAATGCTTCATACCAAATATACAAGCCCTGGACCTAGAGGTTTCAGAGAAGATGTCATTTAAAGCAAATTGTTGACGAAGGATGACACACGATGGACACTGAGTGACCACAATAGCTCACCCTAAGCCTATGGCTCAGGTGAGCTAAAAACTTGTTGAAGTCGTGTCTTGACATGTCCATATTTACATTTTCTTGTGAAATATATTATAAAATTTCATGTTACCAAATTATGTCTTCAAAATTCAGTAAATCTAACTGGCCCATCTTATTTTGATAGGCAGTAGTCCAGCCGGTTGTCAATAGCGAACATTCGCTATTGACAACCGGTTGTCAATAGCGATCGCCTATCTTATTATAATAACCAGTCTTGTGTATTACTATTCTGATACTATAACAATAAATGGTCTTAAGGTCATCAAAACCATTTTGTGAACTGACCAAGGCCTTGCCTGAAACAGAGACAACAACCTCTGTTCTAGATTGGTTGGTTGGTTGGTTGTTTGGGGTTTAATGGCCCTTTGAGACAGTATTTCAGTCTACATCAGGCCATCTCCCAGAGGGAGAAAGAAAAGAGAAATGACAGACGAGAGAAAAAATTCTAAACAACCCCTGCCTGCACCTACTGCAAGCAAAGTAGATAGGCCCTTGCCCTACTTTTATCAAAATAAGTAGGACGGCCCGGCACTGGAAGTTATAATCAGCACCATTGCCTGACCACCACCCCCTTCTGTTCTGGAGTTGAATTGTTTAGCCCTGTAAGTGCAAAAAAGCAGACGACAAAACTTACGTCTACAAAATTTAAAAAAAACGCCTTGTCCAGTTTATTTCATGTTGAGAATTCAAAGACTAGAGGGCAAAAAAATGTAGATATAGATGAGACAGCTCTTATGAGCTGCCTCATCACGATTGCTCTGTTTGCAAATTTCTGGTGCTTAAAGAGTTAAGACTGCTTTATTAAGCTGTTTGTCTCTTCAATCATATCTTTTGACTATAAAAGTGCATAGTTTTGCTGCTCTGCTAATTGCTTAAAACTTTCTAAACCATAAACTAACATCCACCACTGGCTGCAGCAGCAGCCTACTATGTATACTGTAAAAAGTTGGAACCCTAAATTAACGTAACTGTCCTAATATTGAACAGTTTGGTCTTTCAGTACAGTAATGTATCTAAAAATTAAAAAGAATGCAGACAGAATGGCATTAACATCAGAGCTGAGCAAACAGAAATAGTCCAAAACCCAGGACAGGTCAAATTTCTGGAGAGACAAATGAACATCTCCTAGCCCTTAGTGCTAAATTGCAGGGGTTTTATCAACCATGAGTCTGTCGGTCCTGGACCAGTGTTTTTTGGGCATGACCAGTTGATGTCTTTGGTAGCTGGTCCTGCAGACTCACTGATTTTGAAATTAAATGAAAACACATTGTAATAAAGAATAGCCGAAACATCGGGAGGACCACTTAAATTGTGGATAAGTTGATCCTGTGGACCACCAGTCATTCAGTCCTTAGCGAAATCCCTGAAATTGACTCAAGGCAAGTGGATTTTTATGGGGATTCAACCACTGTCCAGACAAGTACATGAAAAAAAGATCTGCGCAGCCCTGCAAACAGTGCAGACTCTGATCAAACAGCTCCTGAAGGAGCAGCCTGACCTGTGTCTGCAATGTTTGTTTACTCTAAGACTCATCTGTCCCAATATTTAGAACTTTACAGTAGACTGATTTAATGTTTACCACTAATTTCACTAAAAACCCTTTCACAAACTATAATAATGATGAAGTGAAAACAGAAGGCCAAGATGACCCTGAATCGCTCACTTGAGTTTTAGATTCAAATTGCTTTCAACTGTTTGTTAGATATTTTGCAAAAGGAAGTGCCCATTGCCCAATATGTTTTCTTCAAACTGTAAGACAAATCAGTTTAGGTCATTTTAATAACCTGATTTTTCCTGCAGATTACATGATTAAAAATACCAAGAGTACAATAGCAGGCTAAGGTCTAATGATATGGCAGTTTCTGCCGTATCTTTTCTTGTTCAGTAAGTGTGGGACAATAACTTAAGTGATATACTTGGCTCATTATAAATCAACCTTGGCCAAGGGTTACCTTGTGGTAATAAGCAAGTTTATATGACTGCTCCAAAAAATGTAGCCTGTTGTCTTCACTATACACTAATTAACAGCAATAACTCAAGGTATTTATGGTCCAATCAGGCCCATTACCAAAACTGACTGAGATCAGTTGCCATATATACTAAGACTCTTGTGCAAGTTTGATCTTAGGATTGATAAAAACTGTCCTTCTCCATATGTGTTCACAGATTATAAACAGTATCTTTCACTTAGTAGGGGGCAGTAACTATAGTACTCTAGGTCTAATTTTACCCTTTCTTAAACATGTTAAACTTGACCCACATCTTACAGCCACAAACATTGATTCTGTGCACTGAAGTTATTATACAGTTTATGTTTGCTCCAAAAATGTAGCCAATATTGTGTTCACAATATGATATACAGCAGTTTTCACAAAGTAAGGGGCAATAACTCTGGCATTAAGAATCCAGTTAATGCCATTACTGAACTTGTCTGAGATCTTGAGGCTATTTAGTAAAACTGCTAATAAATGCTACATCAACTTAAGTGTAACCTCTGCCATTATGTGCACAATTTGCAAGCGGTGGCTGATCATGGACAACAGACAGATGACGGAATGATGACTGATCACAATAACTCACCATGAGCATTTTGTGAGCTAAAAACTGACACCCTTTGGATGAAACTGAAACTAGTAAGCCCATTTCCTTTGTTCGTGAAGGGAGTTAATGTTGCAGGGATCAAGCTTGAGATCTGAATAAGGGAGAATTTTTCCAGATTTTAGGGAGAAGTGTTTGTCCATTTATCATCCTTGCCGATATATTCTAAACATTTAAACTTCTCTTTCAGCTGAAAACAGAGAAAAGTTTGATCCTACAAGGAGGCTAAATTCGGACAACAGGTAAATTCGGACAGTGACTTTGTTTCCTTTATATGTCAGTTGTTTGAAATTAAAACAAAAATAACTGGGCAAACAGTGAAAATCCTGATGAGACGGCTCATTATGAGCCGTCTCATCAGGATTTTTACTGTTTGCAATAGTATGTCCAAATTTACCTGCTGTCCGAATTTACCTGACTTGACCCTATTTGTCCCTAGTCTCCCTCTAGCTTGATCCCTGATGCCAGCAAAAAATTGGATGTAAAATTAGCTACAGCATCTTACCTCCTTTGACTTCTTTGTTTTTATCTGAAGGTACTAAAACTGATCAGAGTGTTTCAAAATACCAATAAAAATGTTCTACATTTTGCCAGCATGCACTGTCTTCTCATTTAAATTAAAGTTGCTTAGCAACAAAATTGATTATTATTTGACTTTGCAATCAGTGTCAATCAAGATGAAGCTGTCATGAGCCGCCTCAACTGTGTCTAGGCTGTTTGCCTTCTAAATTTTGAATTCTCAACATGATATATTTGGACGAAATTTTTGTTTGAAATTTTGCAGAGATCAATTTTGTTGTCTGCTTTTTTAGTACTTTAAGGGCTAATTTTCAGTTATTGAAAAGGGACCACAGTTTCCTTTAAACACAGCCAATTATAAACAGTTCAAACATCAAAGTGCACAATCATACGTAGTCAAACTTAGAATAACAAAATAAAAACAAAACCGCAAGCATCTGGCTATACAGGTGGCAAATGGAGACCTGGTGAGTCCATGTTTTTGCTTCTAAATGTTTAGAGGAAATTGAGCTTGTCAAACAATTTTCATTAATTATTTGCTTTGTTGTAAAACATTAATTCGTAAAACTGTATTATTTGTGTGAATATCTAGATTTGTACAAAAAAGTACCATATTCATGAATCTTTTGCTCTCCTTCACTATATATATGTATGTGTGTTTTTGGTAGTCTGAGCCTTCATAAATTTTTTAGTGAAAGCCATCTGAAAGTATGGTGACAGCCAAACTGAAATAGCCACTACACTGTTAACAATCTGAACAGCATGGTCATTTTTGCATAGATCTGCCCTCCTCTGTTCGTGTGACTGCCAGCCTAGGTTTGACAGCATGGCTGAGACTCTATCATAAGTCGAGAACTTACGTGTCCATCTGATGGCTTGTCTTTGGAAATCTTTACTTTATTTATACCCTGTCTGATATAAGGGCGCATATATGTTTATAAATGACTTTTTTCTATCTTAGGTAAAATTGACAAAAAGTTTCCGCTAATAAATTACAGCTTAATCAACTACTGCACAGTCTGGTAGTACAGACCTGACTCACTCTCCTTGCAGCTTTACCTGGTTTACTATGTAGATAGTTGCCCTCTGCATCAGTCAACGTCATGTCAAGCTTTGCCAATTCTTTGGCTCGATTTTGCTTATCTTTTCCTATCTTTATTTTGCTCTTTTGTCTGTCCTTGTTTCTGTTCATTACCAAATCAACAATCGGTATTTTCTTTCCATCTCCTCCATTATATAGAAATTTTGGTACATCTGTCAAAATTTTTTCATCTAATTCCGTGTAGTTTTTGGTCCATCCGGCTCTTTTCATACATTCTACCAATTCCCCACCGCCTTTCAAGTCAACCAGCTGATATAGCTTTTTAGACTCGTTGTCAGCCTGGTTCTTGACACCAGAAGCTACAACTGCTGTATTTCCCATCTTGGAAAACTTTGGCTGAATGAATGTGTCACATTTTTCCCTCAAAAACTAATTTAATTGGCAAATTCTGCCATTGCCAATGTAAACAAGTCCATGACCGGAAATCAACCCCCAGGATTTTCAGACGGGTTCTACAGCTTTTCCTCTGAGAGTCTGATTCCTCTGGCGTAAATTTCCTGGCTTATCGAACCAGTCTATTTCCTGATAGGTGCGACCATACTTTGATCTCAGGTAAATTTATCGCGATCTAACACGCTTGATCGATTATTGTGTACATCCTTAGCAACTGATTTAGCGCCCTCGACAACGGATGACATCGTGACACAATCAGTCGGAATTAAGTTTATTGGATTTGATAACCGGCTGTGTTCGCCTGGTTAAAAGGACGGTGATTTAGAAGGGAAATGACAACCATTGCCTTTGGGGGAGGCCCAAGCTTGGGACAAAGAAGGAGCTTTACTACGCTAAGGGATGGAACTCATGTACCTGGGTAAGAGAGTTTTTGATCATCAGACCATAACCACTGCTCATCAGTTATCACAGTAACAGTCTAAGTTAACTTCACTCTAGTCACAGTGATAGAGTGTCCATTAAATTTTCAGACTCGCAGCCCTGCTGTGTAGACCATCAATAAAGGGCCTCAGCTACCGTTGCACTACCGCTACTTCACGCAATGTCAGGAGTCTCATGACTATCCCAGTTGGAACACTGTTCGGCCAATTCCATGAATGTCTGATTCACGGAATTAGCCAAGCGGTGATCTGAGTGTACCATGACTACCCATCTGCGCTATGTATGGCCCTGTAGCAAAGGCATAAAAAATGTTCTTAGCTCTGTGTATATGGGGTGCTGTTGTACTATTTATTCTATATTTATTGATATCCATGATGCAAATTATGTATATCCACTATTCAAATTATTGATATTAGTATAGAGGTTCTTACATGAGTGGTCATTTCATATGAAATTATGAAACAAGCCTTTTGCATGTTTCATGAATTTCATATGAAATGACCACGAGTGTAAGATTGTGTTTATCATATGATGCTTTAAAATGGGATTTATAGCCTTCAAAATGAACATTAATTGTTTCAATTAAAAAAAATCATTGTTGACACAGTACATGTAGGGACAAAAATGGTATTACACATGTTCATACGATTTTTATAACACAACGTTATCCACTGAATAACAGCAATGACAGTCAAATGATACAATTATTTATAGATATCCATAATTATTTATTGATATCCATAATTAGAATCATGGATGTCTATAATTAATTCAAATAAATTTATATCCTTAAATCAAATTATGGATCGCCATAAATCATGTATAATTATAGATATCAATAAATCCAGTTATGGATATCCATAATTCAAATAGTAGCTATTTATGATTGGATTTATGGATATCTATAATTCTATAGGATTTGTAGATATCCATAATTCAAATTATAGATATCAATAAATAGAAAAGAATTATGGATATCCATAATTGGAATTATACGTGTATATAGCCATTTATTGATTTAAAGATATCTAAAATTAGAGTCATGGATATCCAATATTCACCCTGAATATGGATATCAATACTTCTAATAATAATGGATGTCCATAATTCAAATTATGAGAATAGGGGGAACGGGTTACCCACCATAAGTGCCATTTTACTATTTATTCTTATTTATTCCCAATTGACTGATATCCTTATATCGAATTATGGATATCCATTATTCAAATTATTGATATCTTTAATTATTTATGGATATCCATGTTTTTTATTGAGCTCCATTATTCGAATTATAGATATCTATGATTTGAATTTTGAATATCCTTGACTGGAATTTATGAATATCCATAAATCATGTTGAATTATAGATATCAATAGATAGAAATATGAATATCCATAATTAGAATTACAGTCAAACCTGTCTTAAGGGGTCACCCAAGAGAAGGACAAAAAGTGGCTGATTAACATGATTAAGACAGATGACCTGTTAATACAGGTTCATTTGTATTGTATTGTGGCTAATGGGAACCAGAAAAGGTGGTTAAGTTCTTAGTCAGGTGATCCCTTAATAGAGGTGACCACATATTAGCAGGTTTGACTACATATATATTCATAATTTGAATTGTGGATATCTGTAATTCGACATGATTTATGGATGACGATTATGTGACTTATAGATATCTTTAAGAGAACAGAATTATGGATATCCATAATTTATGTTAGATATCCATAAATAGATTTATAGATATTTATAATTTGAATTATGGACATCCATGTTTACCCTGATGTATGATCCATATCAATAATAATCAATTTGAATATTGAATATCCACAACTCAGATTATGGATATCTATAAATAGGGAATAAATAGTAAAACAGCACCCCAAAACCAGCAGCTCCATAACTGATGCTCTCACCAAGGGCAAGGGCTAGTGCTATGAAAGGTAGACATTGTATTCGATTGAACTGTGCCAGAAAAGATGGAACCAAAAACTGGGATTTTGAGGACCCACAAAAAATCTCCAACTATAATAGAATCAAATAATTTTTGACATACATTTCACATATGGGGTCCTCTTTAAAATGCATATCTAAATTTTCCTTCAGTTCCCCAAATCACTGAATGCTCGTTAAAATAATGGTCTCATGTAAGACTGAGAAAAGACCAGACGAAATTTTCAGGCAATTGTCCATATCTCATTTTTCTTTAATTTTGCCCAAAACATCTAATTAAAGATATTGGTTTGGCTATATATATGTTAGCTAGAGACATTACAGGGAAATGTCGAAAAGCCAAATATTGAAATTATATACAATGTGCATTATTCAAAGTAACGTTCCTGAGACTAGGACGTCAAAATACATTCTCAAAGTCAGCAAGATCTAACAATACTGTGTTTGCTTTTCATTTGTTTGACGCTCTTTTTGCCTTAAAATCTTCTAAAGTGTCTATTCAGGCTCAGCCAGAAACATGCTGGACTGGCTTGGCAAGCCTCCATTCCTGAGCTGTTTCTGATACAATGGACTGATATGCTTCTTATCGAAAGACACAAACATGGTATTCTATATTCACCATGTATGCCTTATGAGTAGATTGATTGATATATAACATACCCTAATGTGCTTAATATTGGGACACCTAAAACCCATTAATTTTCCATTTGGGACAAATGGAAAATTAA
The DNA here is from genome assembly GCA_963989385.1 of Ctena decussata. Lineage (NCBI taxonomy): Eukaryota > Metazoa > Mollusca > Bivalvia > Lucinida > Lucinidae > Ctena > Ctena decussata. Next base: position 14,348,596 of record OZ022498.1, read on the forward strand.
TGGTTTTAGATGTCCCAATAGTTTAGGTGTTCCACAGTTTGTTACAAATTTGGGACAGGGGCATAGCCAGAACATTAAATTGGAATTGATTTGCTTAGTCACCAAAAGGGGAAGGGCAAAACACAGGGTTACAGTATCTCATATGCATAAATGTGGAGGTTCGGGACTCTCCCTGAAGAAAATTTTGAACTTTAGGATGCCTGTAATTGCATTCTGAGACTTTTAGTATTATGAAATGTATTGTGCATAATGGGCACTGTGCCTGTGTGAGTGAATTTATCAAGACCATCTCGTTATTAATCTTTTGTCTTTTTTTCTTCAGATATAGAGGGTATTGTCCTCAAATAAAGTACAGAGTTGGAAAGACATATGGAACAGACACTCATGAGCTGGCACAGGTAAAATACATGGTTCAAAAATCAGTTCAGTTAAAATCAGCAGTGCAGACCTTGATCAGACAGCTGTCTGATCTTGTTCTGCATCCCTTGCTAACAGTTTCTTGGTCTTTAGATAAAGTCAGCATCATTATGATAAATATGAGATATATTCTAAAAAAATGTGAATTCTAGCTGTAATTCTCTTATACCTTTTTTATCCTACACATAAAAGTTCTTAACTTTTTTATCCTACACATATAAGTTCTCAATCAGTATTGGGACAGACAGATCCTTGACATTTCATCTACAACCATTTCGTCTAAGTGCCATTTCATCTAAAAGCCATTTTGTCTAAAAGCCATTTCGTCTAATGACCATTTCATCTAACGACCATTTCATCTAGATGCCATTTTGTCTAACAGACAATTCGTCGAATACGACATTTCGTCTAAATTTCATCTAAAAATGTCTATAAACGTCTATATTAAATTCCGTCTAAAACATAATTTATAGGGATTTTTTTTTTGGCCAGTTTTATTAACACATCAATTCACAGACATTGAAATGTCTGAAATGTCTAGTAGTTTAGTAGCTTAATTTATGGATACAACAACAACAATGGTGGAAAGCGTTTTCGAGTCAGGTGCGACATTTTGTCTAAAAAATCTTAAATTGTTTTTAGACCAAATATCGCCCCTGTCCGATTTTTAGACAAATTGTCCATTTGACAAAGTGTCTATTAGATGAAACAGTGCTGGAAACAGCCTGTGGCCCAGTGGCCAAATGCTCCTAATTTTTGTCTCGGTCCACCAGAAATCTTTGAAATATTCCTTTAGTGGCCCAAATTTATCTTTCTGGCAATACTAAATGAATGGGAACTTTAGGTGGTGGATATTTGGGCCACTGAAAGTTAGGCCTGTTAAGCTTTTGGGCCACCGCATAAGTTTTGCAAGATTCCAGCACTGTGAAATGTCATTTAGACAAAATGGTCATTCAACAAAATGGTCATTAGAACAAATGGCCTTTAGACAAAATGACATTTGGACTAAATGGGTTTAGACGATATGTCGTGCACCCGGGACAGACAGGTCAGGCCAAATAGTGCAGTCCCTGGTCAGACTGCTCCTACCTCAGTGTTACCACTGTAGTAACTATTTCTGTTATTGAAAGGCCACCATTGTAACAGAGGGATCATAATTGTTAACCTTCTTACTAATACATGTTAAAATTATTTATTCTGAAGGTGTTGTTTAAATATTTATAATTTCAAGCCACAATTAATGACCATTACAGTGGAAAGACATTTTTAATTTATTTACTCTTTTCTTTTCTCATTGTCATTTTAGAATTGCAATTAAGGAGAGAATAAAGGCAGATATTGAATGTAAACTGTGAATCCCAACAGGTACAAAGACTTGTATGGATTTAATGATTAAAGAACTTTTGTAAACATAAAAAGAAAGTGTATACCCTATTTAGCATAAATGCTTGTTCACATATTGAGCAATGACTACTATTATCAGAAACTGTGTAATCAGTTGATGCGGTAAAATTGCCTCCAGAGTAACAAACAGTGAAGACCCTGATTATACTGCTCAGTTTGGTCTTGTTTAGAGCTGTGCTGTTGTTTTTAATCACTTTCGTCCCAATATTTAATCATTTTTCTTATGAATGTTTGTCCTGCCGATTTACCGAAATTATTCTTAGGTCTACTGATCGAGCTTCATGGGTAACTTATAATTTCAAATTATGGTGAATTTAAGCATGTTGAGGCCAGTTCAGAAATTTTAAGACCAAGTTGAGATATATATATAACTTGTTATGAATGTTGTACTTTTTTGTTTTTTAATATGCATTTTAATTCATGAATACATGTACAGTATCGTTAGTTGGGTAGCAAAAGTGGACAAAACCACGTGACCTTCCATCAGCAGATCTTTGCTTTCTCACTTGTCAAAACTCAACCGACAGTGGTGACAGACCAAAAGAATCAGCATTCTTTAACACTATAGGCCTGATTGTTCAATCTAGTGAATTATTTTATCGGAAACGTGTTTGTATGAAATATATGAGTGGTATTTTGTCACATGAAGCTAGCTTTTTTGGCAGATGAAAAGATTAGATACATGGGCTTATACATTTCCAGAATTTTTTTTACTATGGCCAAACGCATAGTCATGGTGGAAGCAATTGGATGTCTGGAAAAGTACATGACCATATGTAAATCCTTGCATGTGAGAAAAAACTAATCTATACATAACAAATTTTACATAAATATATTTCAGAGAAAATTATTCACTAAATTCTATAGAAGGTGCGCATTTTTGATTCCTCTTACTCATCTGGACAATTCTCTCATTGACCGCAGGTGTGCTTGAAAGTGATGGTAGGCATGTATAGGATAAAAACAAAGAATGAGCATTTCAGAAATCTCAGATATCTGATATCTCTGAAACCAGCAGTTTTGGGAAAAAATGGGGAATACTGATTGCATTCAAAATAACCATGTTGAAAGATGTATTCTAACCACAGAGCTCTAGATAAGAGGGAGTATTTGATGATAATTAAGGATAATTTTTCTTATTTCTCATCAAAACCATATGTTGTGACCCCACATCTGAACCGTCTAATTGTCAGATGAGGGGTCACAACATATGTTTTTATGCAGAATTAACAAAAATTAACCCTAATTATCACCAAATACTCCCTCTTATCTAGAGCTCTGTAACCAGCATTTCCAAAATAGATAGGTAGTAAGATAGATGGATGGATGGATGGATTGGATGGACGGACAGGTGGGTGGGTGGGCAGGCATGCAGGCGGGTGGGTTAGATAGATAGAAGCAAAAAAAAAAACAATAATAATAATCTTTGTGTAGAAATAAGGAAAAAAAGCTCAATTTTAACATCATGACATTGTCTTAGCAGGAGCTCTTTTTTTATCAGTCAATCATAAAACTGTGTTTGCTTTGTTTCTTGTTTTAATCTATGAGTACTTAAAGTTAAGGTAGTGATCTGTCACTGCTAATGTAAATATCTCTCAATATTTTGCAAATAATACTTAAACAATCGTTAGATCTTATATCAGCCCAATGCAAACAATAATGTTTGTATGGGTTTGTCCTACTAAAACATGACTACTGTTTATCATCAGGATAGGGGAATAATTATATTTGAAATTGGTTAAATATAAGAACAGGTTACAATGTGTAAATTCCTCTTAAAAAAAAATAGAAAAAATAAATTTTTTTGTCCATAGAAGTAAAAAGAAAAGACAAAATATAACACACAACTCCTGCATTTGGAGGTCCTTCATTCTTCTTAAGCTAATGAGCTACAGATCCGATGAAGAGTATTGCGTGATATTAAAAAGAAAAAAAAAAAAAAAAAAATAAGAGAATATGCAACCATTTTTCTCTTCTTTTTTTTTTGCACTACCATGTTAAGTTGTTAGGAATGGTAACTCTAGCTGTTTGTTTGTTTGTATTTCAAGCAGAATGAAAAACAGACTTATTTTGAACCTTAAGCTATATATAAGAAAACATATTCCAGCAAATGTGGCAAAGGTACATGTATATGTAGGTTTCCCATAGCATATAGTTGAAGATTTGAGGCCCACCATAAATTTGGCACAGCATATTATGTCTTTTATCATGTCTCACTATTGCACTTTTTATCTCCTGCAATCTTTCTTTTACCCTTGCACTGACAGCGCAAACTGCACATAATACTCGAAAGAGGGTGCTGCAGTATGAAGAGACAGATAGATAGATAGGGGAAGCCCATCTCTCTACTTTTGCTGCCTTATTATTTGTGGCTTTAAAATTAAAACACACACATACACACACACACATACACACACACTGGTTAGGATGGGGAGTTCTTTCAGTTAACTATGCTATCACTCAAAGTTAAACTTAACAGTTGATATAAATATGCCCGTTATCATGAACTTTGTTTTAGCCCTATATCGACTGACAAAGATATATAAATCCTAGCAGAGAAGAAATAATCCGCCCATTTTAACATTATTTACTTAAACCTCTTTTAAAGTGTGTGAGATTTTTTGCTATGAAAACATTACCCAATAAATAATCAACGCTTTAGCGCCCTGTGTGCTTTAAACTTTTTCATAATGGCAATAGATACTCGTAGTAAATTTCTTTCTTTCAATGATTTATTATATACTCAGCATCAATGCAAAGCACCAGTTTGGAACTATATAGTATGATCATTGAATTTAAGCAAAATTTTTACATTTTAAGACTGGTGCGTTTTCATTGACGCTGAGTATATATTAAAGGAAACAAATTTAAAGGTTATGCATAGTTATGATCATAGAGGGCTAGGGAAGTTTTACAAATGAAAAGTGAAATATTCTGTAGCATTTTTTTTCTTTGCTCAAAAGTCTTTTAAACTATACTTAGCAAAACTAAAAACTTGACAGTTGCTATTTTTCATCCTATGGTAGTCGAGAAAAGGTGAGACGTGAAAATTATTTTAATGTAAGAAAAGGGAATCATTTTGTAATATCATAGTCACACAAAATTCAAGATTCTTTAGATACAGCAATATTGAGGCCATTGTAAACGTCAGGGGGGTACCTTTCTGTTTTCAATGCTCAAAACCAAACAATTACCGAATTTAAATTTGAAAAATTGACAGAGGGCAATGAGAGGAAGTGCAGAGTGCAAGAACCGTAATCCTATCACGGATAATTATAGAGTTATTGCCTTTGCCAAGACATTACGAAGTTAAACAGAAAAGGATTCAAACTACAAGCCAAACACCTTTTTTGTGCCCTCTTAAAGCAAAACATAATTTTGTTTCCTAGCAGGAAAAAGATCTGCTTCTAAGTACAGTAGTTCTTAGAAACAATAGTTATTTTAATTTGTTGGTCCAAATGTCTTGTTTCAGTGTTCAGGAATTTTGAATTTGAATATTATAAACCTGTGTTTCCTGGCCCAGAGGTTATAAAACTTGAGTACATTCTCAAACTCAAAATAAAGCACACTGATTGGCTGCTTCAGGAAGCAGCCAATCAGTGTGCTTTATTTTGAGTTTGAGATTTTTCTCTCGTTTTATTACCTCGAACCCTGTTTTCAGACGCGGATCCATGTTCATCCAACACAGTCAGTAACCCCAGGCCAGATGCCAGTTCCATCACTACGCAACCAACTACCCAAGTCTACAGGTGACAATAAATACACAGAGGAGATGGTTCCAGGTTATACAGGTAGGTTTATACCAGGGTTGACCACGATCCTACCAACCTGAAATGCTAACTAGTTCAAGGTATTATATGTATACATGTATCTGCAAATTTCAAAAATTGTTTCACCGAAGCTGTGTAATATCAAGAATTCAAAGACTAGATAACAACAAACAGTGTAGATTCAGATGTGCTGCATGTGTCAGCTGGATCTATACTGTTGGCAAATTTAAATATGTTGACAGTCAACTCTCGATATCTCGAATACTGATATCTCAAAGTACCTTCTTATATCAGAGAATATAGATTGGATACATTTGGTTGGGGGTAAAAAGGGTAACCGAACCGAACCGAACCAAACCACCGTATTATACCGGACGGAGCTTACGGAAATTTCTGATTGTCACGGTACCGGCTTTTACCGCCGTCACCGAACCGAACCAGCGATTGCGATATCTACTGTCTATTTATTATAATTTCTTTTAGTATTTCATTGAATTTATTACTTAAGTTTCTAGATTTTACCTATTTGAGTATAATTCAGTATATCTGGATATTTGGATAGTGATAGTCCGGTCTCATGGTACCAAGGGTTCCATGGTACCAAGGTAAATTGGAACTGGCTTTGTTAAGAAACTTAAACCATTTGCTGGGCCTTGATATTATTATATTGATAAAGTAGGGGGATGCTACTTTGTACTACAAAATATTGTATAAGATAATTAGGATAAATATCTGAATAAATATCAAATAAAGTAAAAAAATTGGAAAATATGGTTTCTCAACTTTTCCAGCCACCACAAGAACAATACAATATTTAATGTCAGCAATAATTCTTAATTCAACTTTTGCTACTGAATGGTCCAGCATACCCGTCTCTTAAAAATGCAAATAGAAATTACAACTTGACTGTATGCTCATTTATTTTTGGAATGATTGATATATGGGCTGCCATTAAGCCTTAAAACTGAAAAATTACACAAATTTACACGAATCATTTTGACTGGAACTCAGCAAACTAGCTTCAACTGTTCCAAATACCTTTAAAGTTACTGTTACTAATATTTTTTGATTGGTGAAGCTACGTTTTTAGATATCCACACAGTCCAAGTAAATATAAGACACCTTATGTCATACTGGAGGAAATTTTAAATATGCCATTTGCCAGATTTCAAATGGCAAAAAACACCTTTATTAAAAGTTTTTATGAGTTCCAATATGACTGACAAAAACCATTTATATCTTGCCTGAAACAGTGTGAGATATTAATATTTCTTATCATGTAAGCCTTGCAAAATTGATAGCTTTCTGTTTGCCTTGGTATCATGAGAATGTATTCTGACAAGAAAATAGTTAGCATGACTTTGTTCGAGTCCTGCTTGTAAGAAATAAAAGGATTTACCTGAACATTAAACTTTATCATCACTTAGAACATGGTTTCTTGAAAATACTGTTGTGCACCAATCAATGCAGTGTTGCTTACAGCATGTGTTGTCTCACTTTAAACATTAAGTACCTTGGTACCATGGAATCCCTGGCTAAATAACGAAACATAATCTTTGAAAACGTTTAAGAAACATGGCCAGGGCTAGCTCAAACATAATGTTTTTTTAGTCAACACCTTTTCCTAGTTTCTTTTTTTTTTTTTTTTTGACTTAGCTAATCATTTTACGCATTTAATTTACGAGGGTAATCCAATAAAGAATGAGACTTTTTCTATAGCGCAAGAAGTTTACATGCTAGTGATATGAAATCTCGTACAAACCTGGTACGTCTTATTAGCCATTCGCACGTAACGCCAGGTGCGCGTATCATGATATCATTTAAAGTGATGTCACGTCGCGCACAGGTATTCGGAGCATAATGGCCACGTTTACTGCCGTTGAACAACGAGCGTATATAAAAATTGAGTACTACAGAGGTACTAAAGGTGTTGAAATACTGAACACTCTGCAAAGTGTTTGCGGTAAAGATGCTCTTCCGAAAGCTACAGTTTACAGATGGATCGACAAATTCAAAGAGGGGAGAAATGAGGTTGAGATCAAGCATAGCCCGGGACTGCCGGTGGACGCAACTGCCTCAGAAAATGTGGAAAAAAATAAAGGAACTGTTGAACAATGACAGAAGACTGACTTGCGAGGAAGTAGCCAGGGAAGTAGGGATTAGCCGTGGTTCGGCACAAACAATTTTAACCACTAATTTGAACAGAATTAGAATTAGAATATTTTTTATTTCCGTAATTTGAACATGTGACGCATCGCCGCGCGGTGGGTGCCACACTGTTTATCTGACGCCCAAAAGTCGGACCGCATGGACATCGCTAAAAACCTGTTAGATTGGTATAAAAACGAGGGTAACAGTTTCCTTAACAGGATAGTTGCGATCGACGAGACTTGGATTCGCAGTTACGAACCTGAACTGAAGCGACAGTCATCGGAATGGCACACACCGGCCTCACCAAGACCAATCAAGTTTAGGAGAAAACAAGGAAGTCTAAAAATGATGATGATATTCACGTATGATTCTGTTGGTGTATTAGCTAATGAACGTGTACCATTGGGCAAGACTGTGAATAAAGAAGTGTATACAGATTTTCTGATGAAAAAATTACGTCCATCTATAAGAATTAAACCAAGAACACTATCAGAAGCCAAACCGTTGATCCTACATGACAACGCGTCGTGCCATAAATCAGAGAGGGTGACGTCACGCATGACGTCATACCAGTGGGACGTATTGCCGCATCCGGCTAACTCTCCTGATATGAGTCCGCCGGACTTTGACCTCTTTCCTAAGCTAAAAGAACCTCTCCGTGGAATACGTTTCGATGATCTAGAAGAGCTAGAAGCGGAGGTGGCCAAGCAAGTTCGACTGATCAACCCCGGTTGCCTAGCAACAGGGGTTAGCAATCTTCCAAGACGGTGGGAGTCAGTGACAGAGAACAAGGGATGCTACATTGAAGGAATGTAGAAAGGTTTGTCATTGGTTTTGTTTCTATTTAAAAAGTCTCATTCTTTATTGGATTACCCTCGTATGAATTAAATTATCATTATTATTATCATCATTTTAATTATACATGTACATCACTCCGGATTGATTGAATGCATTGCAATGCTGATTGTAGGCAGTGTAGGAAGTATAATCGGTGTTAAAGGCTACAGTCCAGTCAGTTTGGCCAAGACAAGTGACATGTAACGATCTGAAGCACTGAATCCCATGATGAATGTATTCATTTTCTTGTGTGCGTGTGTGTGTGTGTTTGTGTGTGTGTGTAGGGGGGGGGGGGGGGAGGTAAAGCCCCTGTCACACTGTCACGATATTTCTGGTGACATTCGGCGATAAACGGCGAGATAAAACTCGCCATCAATCGCCGCGGATGACAACGAGTTGTAAGCTGAAATATCGGTCAAAATATTTGTACGAGTGCACCACGACATCTCTTCGATATTCCTTACAAAGGGGCACGAGGCTATTACGATTTTGTACGAATTCTTCCGACATTCATACGGCTATCTCCCGACAGTTGTTCGACATTACTACGGTCTTGTTCGAGTTTGTAAGAGTTTTGTTCGATAAGATACGAGTTTATACGATATGGTACGATATATTACCATATTAGTACGACATTAGTACGGCATTAGTACGACTTAATACGATACAATACGATTTTGCTCGACTTTGTACGTCATAGTGCGATTTTTGTACGAGTTACCACCATTTATGGTCTATATCGGTTTGTACCAATGACCAATGGTCATAGTTCACATTTGGAGAGTGGAGGTGGGGCGTCACTAATCGTGGGAGGTGTGCAAGCTATTATCCTAGTCAAATCACCTTTCTGTTCTACTTCGGAGCCATTGTTTTCCGTCAGGCCCATATATATTCAGAAAGAGTGGTCCAAAAAGGATTACTGAGAGGTAGCGTTGATGAAGTTCTTCCCGGTGATTATACCTTGACATAGACTTATACAAGTCTCCTACTTAAAGAATATTTTAATTTTCTGAATATTTGCAATCTTTCTCAAGCTCCAGCTATAGATTGGCTCGAAGTATTATTCAGCTGCCCTTAAAACGGGATCAGAGAGGAATATTGCTGAATATGAGACTGAATATCAGTCTAACCTTAACATTGAATGCGGGAAAACATTGCGATGCCCATTTATATGCCTTTGTCAGGTATCTCGTCGGAATTCGAACTAAACTCTCACAAATCTCGCGCATTATCATACAGTTGTCGAAAATACTCGAAGAGATGTCGCAGTGAACCCGCCAAATCTCGGCATAATATCGTACTATATATCGCAGCAAGTCGTGCGTTACTCGCCTTATGTCGTACTATTAAAATCTTAAAAAGTTCCTTCACGAGCAGGGAATACATACAGAAGTAAGAACATGGGCCAGACTATATCGCCATGACTCGGCAGTTGCTTTGAAACGGCGAGAACACTCGAGAACGTGCAACAGTAGGCGGTAATGCGTACGAGAGCTGTACGACAATGTACTGATGAGTTGCGAGATTCGTGCGAGAAGACTTTTAAAATTCTCGTAGGCACTTCCCGACAATGTACGAGATATAACGACAAGTGTTCGAGTTACTACGACATACGGCGACATCTCTTCCACACCCTCTCGACATGTGGCGAGTTATAAACTCGCCACATGTCGTAGCTCAACTCGTGACAGTGTGACAGGGGCTTAAGCAAGCGGTTGAGAGGTGCTAATGATTTTTGCAAGAGATATTTATGAGAGAATTTATTTTTTGCTCTAAGCGTCAGATAACAGAAAATGCACACACTTATCGGGGCAAGGTTGCGGTGGAGGGATACTCAAACTGTTCTGTTATTACATAATTTATAAGGACTACAGATTTTGAGGATTAATCTGAGATACCTTTTTCCTTCTTTCTTAATGAAAATCGATGGTGTGATCCCTCATTAGATCGTCTCAGCGAGACAGCTTTAATTAATGAGGGGTCACAATATATGTTTTTATAGAGAAATATGGAAACTTATCCCATAATTATCCCTATCTCATAACAATGTAATTTACTGCAATTCCTGATGTATAATCACTGACTGATTGTAAAAAAAAATACACCCTAACCCCCATCGCCAAGAAATAAACCAGATATAATGAATTAAATAATACCTTGAATTAACAGATCAAATCATAACAATATTTAACTAAATCAGAAAAATATATGATAGGATTATAACTAATAAAGACTACTACAGGTTCACATTTTTCCCTAGGACTATCATCCATTGGAATGCCCTCCCACCCTTCATACCGGTCCTTCCCACCTTGGCGCAGTTCAGTGGTGCTGTCTGCCAGGTGATCCATGTCTCTCCCTAAACACCAATTTCTGTTTTTATCTTTTAACTATACTAACACTCTTTATCACACTGTACAAACTCATCTCACACACTTTCCTATACTTTTATTTCAGCTAACCCCTTCAGCACTTGGTTCGCCGGAACCCGTCTGACGTCCCCCTCGGGGGTTAAGACGTAAAGGAAGATAGTTTCAGCAGGAGCAGGTTCCAGAATACATTACATCCCGGCGGCATGTCGTTTTCAAAGATTATGTTTCATAATTTAATTATCAAACTATCCAGATATTTTAAATTATACATAAGAAGATATTATATAGAAACGTTATTAATTGATTAAATGAAATACTAAAAGAAATTGTGTTAAATAGGCAGTATATATGCATTCACTGGTTCGGTTCGGTGACGGCGGTAAAAGCCGGTACCGCAACACTCGGAAATTTCCGTAAGCTCTGTCCGGTATAATCCGGTGGTTCGGTTCGGTTCGGTTCGGTTACCCTTTTTACCCCCAACCGATACATTTACCTTTTTTATTTACATTACAACTCCTTTTATTTCAAACTACTTATATCTCAAAGTAAATTTTCTGGGACCAGAAAATTTACTTGGAGATATCAGTAGTTTGGGATGAACTTCGGCTTCGATATATTGAAAGTTGACTGTATTTTCAGTTTTGAGCTATTTAGACAAAAATGCCTTATCTGAAGTATAGAGCCACATCAGTTAAGGGCCCTTTCTCATGGTTTAGGTCCATCTAACAAATCTAAATTGTTGGTTATCGGTTAATGTAACATTATATTTTATTATCATACATTCTATTTAAGGTGGTTTGCAAATAAAAAGACATTGTGTCTTCTTTCATTCATGATAAATTCTTGCCAAGTCTTGTTACCAATGTTGTCCTAAACATTGTCAACCCTAATATGCCTAAGTATTGGGACACCTATAACTATTAATTTTCCATTTGGAACAAATGGAAAATTAATGGTTTTAAGTGTCCCAGTGCGTAAGCGCATTAGGGTAATTGTACAGAGTTTCAAATAAAGTGGGGTTTTGAGGATAAGTCAGAGATAAGACCAGTATTTGTATTTCTTACTTCTCTGTGAAAACATATGTTGTGACCCCTCATTAGAACCGTCTCGAGCAGATGGTTCAAATATGAGGTTGCAACATAAGGTTTTCATGGAGAAATTTGGAAAAAAATTTATCTCTTTCATTACCCCAGTTATGTCTTTTTATCTGAGGCACTGAGTCCAAGTCTTTTTACCAGTATTGTCCTAAACATTGAGACACTCCTAGAACTTTCCGCAATTTTGAACAAGTTTGCCAAAAGTGTCTGCAATCTTTGTCAAATGTTGCTGGCTGAATAATGAACAACAGTTTATTACTCTCCTTTATAAGCAGTTTGGCATGTTTATGTATTTGTCCCAATAATCAACAACAACAAAAAAGATGTAAGGGTTTACAATTTATACTTATGTGGGATGAGGAACAGACTGACTTTTTCCCCTAATTTCAGTTAGTGACAAAAAATATTTTTTTTTTTAAACATTCTGTGTGCACATACATGCCATAAGGTTTGGACCTCAGTCGCTAATGGCTGATTATTTTTGAAGCTTGACTTGATTAGATTAATGATACTCACATACATTTTTTCCAACCTAATCTTAGGCTAATATGGATGGATGGATGGATGGATGGATCACAATTCTACATCCTTGTCAACAGTATTTTAGTAATATCAAGACAAAGGGAAGATGTTAATGAAAGGCTGTGTGCAATAGAACTCCCTGTACGGTTGAAAAAATTTCCACCTCCAGCTGTAATCGAAGGCAGTTTTGTCAGTTTAGCAGTTTAGTAGGCCAGTGGGTAACCAGGGCTCCTACTTATCTCGATAGAATTTTATAACCTTTTAAATCTTGCTTTTTTGCAGGTAACAAATACAACATTTAAATTTACAGTTCTTCTTCAGTGCTTCTTGAAATGCAAACATATTTTTTCCAATTTCACATTTTAACCCTTAATGCGCCAAAAAGTAGACAACAAAATTTAAGTCTGTAGAATTTCAAAAAATGTTTCGTCCAAGCGATATCATATTGAGAATTCGAACACTAGAGGGCAAACAGTGTAGATTCAGATGAGGTGGCTCATTATGAGCCACCTCATCTGGATCTACACTGTTTGCCAATTCAACAATTTTAATTTTTGGCACTTAAAGGGTTAAGAAGACACACTAAATAAATGCATGCCAACCCTCACTAAGTGAAACAAGATCTCATTTTTATCCCCCGACCGAAAGGTTCGGGGGATATAGCGATGAGCCTGGCGTCCGTCCGTCTGTCCGTCCGTCCGCCGTCCGTCCGTCCGTCCGTAAACATTTTCTTGTCCGCTCTATATCTTGAATACCCTTTGGAATATTTTCATGATACTTCACAGTTATGTAGAACAGGTCATGACGATGTGTCGCGTACAAGAATGGTAACTCTTGCAATTGCACTTTTTGAATTATTTCCCCTTTGGTGATTTTTTTGGCAGATTTGTGTCCGCTCTGTAACTTCAATACCCTTTGGAATATTTTCATGATACTTCACAGAAATGTAGAACAGGTCATGACGATGTGTCGCGAACAAGAATGACAACTCTTGCTTTCTTACTTTTTGAGTTATTTCCCCTTGATAGTTTTAGGTGTGATTTTTTGGACAGATTCGTGTCCGCTCTATAACTAGAATACCCTTTGGAATATTTTCATGATACTTCACAGTTATGTAGAACAGGTCATGACGATGTGTCGCGTACAAGAATGGTAACTCTTGCAATTGTACTTTTTGAATTATCTCCCCTTTGGTGATTTTTTTGGCAGATTCGTGTCCGCTCTCACACTTGAATACCCTTTGGAATATTTTCATGATACTTCACAGAAATGTAGAACAGGTCATGACGATGTGTCGGGTACAAGAATGACAACTCTTGCTTTCTTACTTTTTGAGTTATTTCCCCTTGATAGTTTTAGGTGTGATTTTTTGGGCAGATTCGTGTCCACTCTATAACTTCAATACCCTTTGGAATATTCTCATGATACTTCACAGATATGTAGAACAGGTCATGACGGTGTGTCGCAAACAAGAATGACAACTCTTGCTTTCATACTTTTTGAGTTATTTCCCCTTGATCACTTTAGGTATGATATCGTGTCCGCTCTATAACTTGAATACCTTTTGGAATATTTTCATGATACTTCACAGATATGTAGAACAGGTCATGACGATGTGTCGCGAACAAGAATGACAACTCTTGCTTTCTTACTTTTTGAGTTATTTCCCCTTGATGGTTTTAGGTGTGATTTCCTGTACGCTCTATAACTTGAATACCTTTTGGAATATTGTCATGATACTTCACAGATATATAGAACAGTTCATGATGATGTGTCGCGAACAAGAATGACAACTCTTGCTTGTTTACTTTTGGTGTTATTTCCCTTTGATGATTTTAGGTGTCCGCTCCATAGCTTGAATACCTTTTGAAATATTCTCATGATACTTCACAGATATGCAGAACGGGTCATGACAATTTGTCTCATACATGAATGATAACTCTTGCTTTTATACTTTGTGAGTTATTTCCCTTTGGTAGTTTGAGCTGCTGTTTGAGTCTCTGCTCCATAACTGTATAACCCTGGCAGCTCCAGAATTTGAATAACCGTGTACCTTTTAGAATATTGATGGTCATGCCGTGATATCTTATCAGTGTTCCTAACTCTCTCTGACCCCTCCACATTCCCGTGCCCCCCCCCCCCCCCCAAAAAAATTTTTTTTTTTTTCCAGATTTGGATTCTTTGTCCAAATTCACTTACTAGAGAGCTCAAAATTAGGTTTGTAGGACTTGTACTTTAGAAGTTATTTACACATTTGGAAAGTTGAATGTATCGTATGCTATACATTTGTGTTTATGGAGGCTGTTTGAGACATTACCTCTTTTTAGCAGTCAAGCATACTGTTTTAGTCTGAGTGTCAGATAATCATGCATCTGTTAACAGTTAATGTCAATCAGAAGCATAAAAGAACGACAATATATTACTAATATTTGTTTTGAAGTGCACCCTTTTTACCAAGGCCCATTGGGGTCTTCGGTCGGGGGATTTGCCATCTCCTCTGATGGCTATTTTTCTCCTTGTGAGAAGTTGTTCAGAACTCACTAATCTTTCAGCATGTACTTCTTAACATGCAAAAAGATTAGTGAATTGAGCATGTACTTCTTAACTCATTAATCTTTTAGCATGTACTTCTTAAGAAGTACATGCAAAAAGATTTGTGAGTCTTAACCCTTAATGCGCCAAAAAGCAGACGACAAAATTTACGTCTGTAGAATTTCAAAAAGTGTTTCATCCAAGCGATATCATATTGAGAATTTGAACACTAGAGGGCAAACAGTGTAGATTCAGATGAGGTGGCTCATTATGATCTACACACTGTTTGCCAATTCAACAATTTTAATTTTTGGCACTTAAAGGGTTAAGAAGACACACTAAATAAATGCATGCCATTTAGCAATAAGTGAAACAAAATCTCATTTTTCTCCTCGTGGGAAGTTGTTCAAAACTCACTAATCTTTCAGCATGTACTTCTTAACATGCAAAAAGATTAGTGAGTTTAGCATGTACTTCTTAACTCATTAATCTTCAAAAAGATTTGTGAGTCTTAACCCTTAATGCGCCAAAAAAGCAGACAACAAAATTTACGTCTGCAGAAATTTCAAAAAATGTTTTGTCCAAGCTATATCATATTGAGAATTCAAAGACTATATAGGGCAAACAGTGTAAATCCAGATGAGGTGGCTCTGTTTTGAACCACCACATCTGGATCTACACTATTTGCGAATTCAACAATTTTTCATTTTTGGCGCTTTAAGGGTTAAAAAGTACATGCTAAAAGATTAGTGAGTTTTGAACAACTTCCTAGAAGGGGAAAAAATGAGATTTTATTTCACTTAATGAGAGTTGGTATGCATGTGTGTTGAAATTGTAGATTTATTTTCAGTTTGAACATTTCAGTACATGTTGATACCTAAGCATTTGAAATTGTTTTTTCAGGTTATATTCCAAGGATGCCATTCAAATTTGGTGGAACATATAAAGACGACTGTGATGTTTGTATAGATGAATATATGACTAACACTCAAAATCAAGAATTTAAGATTCGTGACCTAAAACATCAAGTTAACAGTGTACCCAGACTTACAGCAATATCACATGATCCACATGTTAAAGAATATTTAGACAGATACAGAGATACGCATCCTAACAGACCTATGTTGATGGGTAGGTATTGCGAAGTTGTTCTTTTGGATGAGTGACGGTCAAGAGATTTGTGGACTTCCATTCGATGACATGTTTAATTGAAATTACAGTTGGTTTATGTAATTAACATGTCATTGATGACACAAATTTTATGCAAAATCTTAGGAGGCAAAAGTCTATACATGCACTTTGAAGTAGTATTTTCAGTATAATACTGACCTGTATAAGCAAGCGCCTGCTTTGGGCAGGCTGTTTTGCAATTTCCTTTGGTTTGTTTTTAGGATAAGTCGGTATGCCATCCAATAATGTTTAAAGCCTGAAGGAGCAAATTCAGTTTGTTTAAAAGAAGTTCCCTAATTGAGACAAATTCTCCTTAAGAAATTCTTATCAAGAAGAATTTGACTCCAGTTTCATATGGGGACTTCTCTTAAAAGATTTTGCTCTTATTTTTACTGAAAAGAATTTGACCCCTATTTCATGAGGGGGTGGGGGTTGCTTCTCTTTAAAGAATTCGCTCTAATTTTTACCAAGAAGAATTTGACTCATTGTAAAAATTTGCTTGAATTATTACTAAGAAGAATTTAACTCTTGGTTCATTGGAGGAGGTGGCTTCTCTTAAAGAAAAGAATTTGAGCCGCGACATGAGAAAACCAACAATGTGGTCGTGCGCCCAGCGCAGACTCAGATCAGCCTGGGCATTTGCCCAGATTGATCAGACTCTTTGCTAGGCACTTAAAGGGTAGCCAGGGGACTAAGCTACCTTCATGCGGACAGCAAAGACTCTGATCAGACTGGGCGGATGCCCAGGCTGATCTGAGTCTTCGCTGGACGCACGACCACATTGTTGGTTTTCTCGTGTCGTGGCTCATTTGTTCCTTCAAACTGTAACCGTCTCTGGAAGTGTTTTGATTTATTTGAAGGCATTGGTATAACTGTACCTGAAATCTTGGAAAAAAAATCCAATGGTATTGTAAGGTTGTAAAGATGGGAACATTGAACTAATACTTTTTGGGGTCCATTATTGCTGCCAGAGTGCTTGCGAGTCCAAAATCCTCTTGATTCTGAGGTAGCAGAGCACTTAGTAGTATTTCAATTCTCATATCGACGTTGCCCCCGCACCTCAGCGGAACGAATCCATAGCTGCAGTAACGGAGCGCCGATCGTCCGTCCAGCAGAGCACTTGTTCAGGGTTATAAAACTTGAGAATAATCTCAAACTCAAAATAAAGCACACTGATTGGCTGCTTTATTTTGAGTTTGTGAATGTACTCAAGTTTTATAACCTCGGACCCAGACCATCCTATACACATGGGCGTGCTGAGTCTAAACTGTCCATGTGTGCATGCTCATGGGGGCATGCACAGTTAGGGTTTTCCTATTTGCATGTATTTATGAAAGTTAGAGTTAATTTTGAATTTTAGAGGACAAGCGACCATTGACAGAGCCACCTATACCAGGGTATAAAGGATATATTCCAAGAATAAAACCAACTGAGCTAGGTCTTGGGAGTAGATACCATCTAGCAACAAAGCAAGGGTTTGAAGATTTTGTCAGGGAGACAGCACGGCAGTCAGAGAGATTAACTGGTACTATTCCAAGAGCATTAGAAGGGTAAGATCTTTTTATAAGATTCAGGGCTTCAGATAATCAGGGCTTGTTCAGATCTAACAAAGTTGTCAGTTTGTGAGACAATAAAATTCCTAACCTATTGTATGCAAAAACTCCATTTCTGCCAAAAAAATGTGAGGGTTTTTTGCAGCAGTGCAAAAGCTCCTCTCATTTTTTTTAGAAAAAAGTTAGCATACCGTACTTGATTTTATATGTACTAGCAGGTTTATTGAATCCTTCACTATAGATTTTGTTAAGCTAATTGCGCTTCGAACAACTAGGCCCAGAGGTCTCGATAAGTGGGGCATTTTGTAAAAATCACCTTGTTTCTCCTAATAAATGCCACCTCTAATAAATGCCTCTGCAACCTTTTTCTATGAAAAAGGGACCAAATTCCACTATGATTGGCTTAAGACCACTAAAATTTGTTCTCAAGAAAGCCATTTACAGGACTCAATGAATTGTAATGCTCTGCCCATCCGGTGCCCCTGGCATGTATTAAAAAAATACAGTAGGGATTATAATCTGCATAGAAAAACACATACTGCAACCCTCATCTGCATTGCTCATTGAGGCAGTTCAGATGAGGGTCACAACATGCTTTTTGATAAGAATTAAGAAACAATGTATTAGAATTATTTTCAGTTCCACTTTATCTGGCTGTCTGATAATAAAACCAAAGTTGTGAGGATTATAACCTCCTATAACACATGTGTAATGATATCTGAACAGACTCATCTCCCCCAGTGGTGGGAAAAATGGGGTTGATGAGGTGGGGGGGGGGGGGGGCTACTGTCCTAGCATGATAATTTATGTAAATTGTTAGTTCTGTTAGATAGATGCCAGGGAGGTGGAAGAAGGGGGCGGTAGGGGAATCATATTACATTGTATATGAAAGAGGTCTTTAGACTCTGAAGAATTACAAATCAGCAAGTCAGAGGACCTGGGTTGGATACCCATTCTGGCCGCATACTTCCGTTTCTCCTGCTCATTCAAGAAGGGCAGTTGTCAGTTACTGGGGAAAGTATGTGCACTTAGTACTGGTTAACCACTTAGGAGGTCTAAGCCTGCCCAGGAACAGTGTGGTTAGGTTAACTGACCACCCCGACATGACCAAAGCTGTATATTGTTGACGTAAAGCAAAAATCAATCAGTTACCAAAGTGCCTCATATAAACAGTATTAATTGATTTTGCCCAAGCAATCACATAAGATTATTACAAATAATTCCATGGTGGAATAAGAGAGAGAAACCAAACTGTTGTATTTGGAATTTTGTAAAGAAATTATCTTTCCTTTGGCAGGCTTGAAATACCAAGGTTTGTTGCAACCTAGACTCATACTCTCTTATAGTTGTGTTTAGCAAAAGAAAAATCATACTCTCTTATAGTTGTAGTGAGCAAAAGTAAAAATGCTGCAGTATGTTTTTGTATCCAGTTATGAAAAAATACAGTCTTTGTTTTAGTAGTATAACTATAATATAAAAAAAAGGCTTAGTTTTAGCCTTGCAGGTCTGATACCCCTCCTATGGTTTTTTGGATGAAACTTTAAACTGAGATCCTGTCATCATATGACACATGTGTTGATGGGATTTTAAATTCAAGTTCACTCACACAATTTGTCTAAAAAGTTTTAGCAAGCACAGTGTTTAAGGAAGCCTCTACTTTAATCAGTTTTAGCATATACTGTATGATTGCTAACTTTCATATACATGTAGACTGCAAGGAAAACTGAATTAAAATTTCGGTATAAATTTTGTAAACCAACTTTAGTATTTGCACATTTCATAAGACAAATTAATGTGTAGCATTTCTATTTTTGTTCAGTATATGTTTAGCTAGAGAAAAAGCTTCTCTGTTTTCTCCTGATACATAGTAGGAGTATACTCAATATATTTATATCAGTCTATGCTAGTTTGTATCAGAATTTTAACTTCACAGGCCGGCCTGTACGCAGACTGGGCACAGAGGTGCAAACATTGACATCCCTGTATTGGGCAAATTATCTCAAAATCATGAAGTTTTCTACCAGAAAATGAGTTTACACCCCTAAAGTTGCCCTCAAAAGCTGAGTTTTCATAACTTTTGCAACCCCTTTGATAATTTCCTGATGTTTGCACCCCCTTTGCAAAGTCAGCATATGAGCCAGCCTCATATACATAAAGGTAAATGGCTACACTTTCAAGGGAAGCAACTCTGCTGTTTTCATATTAGCCTTCCTTCTCAGTATTGGTCAGCTCTCAGGGAAAACAGCTGCTTTCCTAGGAGCAGTTTCTTCCCTTTTAGAGTAGATCCTTTTTGAACGAGTTTTTGTTGTCCAGGAAAGCAAAGAGGAAGTCACAAAAGTGTCTCCCCTTTGTAAAAAAGAAAGTGTAGCCATACACTTCAAATTAGCCTCACAAAACAATTAAGTAGGACTTATAACATAATTGAGCTGTGACACAACAAAACTAACAACCATGCAAAGACTTAGATCAGCCTGGGCATCCACCAACTCTGATCAGAGTCTTTGCTGTGCACTTAAAGGGTAGCTTGGGCCTATTAAATCTACCTCCATGCCAACAGCCAGAAGCCCAGGCTGATCTGAGTCTTCGCTGGGGGCACATGCCACTTTGTTGGTTTTATCATGTTGCGGCTCATACACAGCTGTAGTATGATCAGTATTTTGCAGTAATATTCATTTTTCCTAGATGGTAGTATAAATCTGTGTTTTCAACCATTAGACTTCTTATGAATTTGACAGTTTATGTTTTGATTTAGACATCAGTCAACTTTCTCTGTCAGGAGATGTTCTGTATAAATGTTTGCTAAATTTGCAAACAAGCTCGACCCTGATCAGACTGATCCTGTAGAAGCAGTATGATTAGGTTGACCATTTTCACAGGCAATTTTGTTCTTATTTAATTCATAGAGCTTTGACTTTTAAATCTTGCTTTCTTTAAAATATTCATAATCGGTGTTAGATTTATACTCACAAATATTTATTGTCTCATATATACAGTCGAACTTCACTGGCTCGAACTCGGAAGGCTCGAACACCATGTTTCGGTCGAACTGACTTTGCAGTCCCAGCAAAATCCCTATTCATTTTAACTAAACATGCCACACTTGGCTCGAACTACGATGGCTCGAACGCTCGAACCTCAAGTCTGGTCCCTAGAAACCACTTTCTATGTAAAAAAAAAACACCGATGGCTCACACCTATTTCTTTGTAAAACATTTTCAAGTTTAATGACCGGACTAAATGTAGATCCTACCAATTACAAGCATTGGTCATCAGGTTTGCTACGTCCATGCTTGATATTTTTATATTGTAAATAAAATTATAAACATATGTTTCTGTGTTTGGTCTACCTGAAAATGCAAAGGTTCAAAGAGTGACCGATCAAAATACAGGAAGTTGCCGTAGTTATGATAGAAAAACATAGTACATTAAGTTGGATTATGTTGAGTTGGTCTTCAATGGCTCGAACTACCGATCGTTCGAACTTTTTTCGGTGGTCCCGGCGAGTTCGAGCCATCGAAGTTCGACTGTAGGTCTTTTGTTGGGCAATTCTCCTGTTCTCTTTTCTTTGGCTCTGCAAATTTCTGCTTGACTATTGAAAATATTAATATGTTTAATAGAATTGAGCCGTGACAAGAGAAATCCGACAAAGTGGCATGTGCACCCGGGGAAGACTCTGACCAGCCTGGACATCCACCCAGTCTGATCAGAGTCTTTGCTGTGCGCTTGAAGGGTAGCTAAGGGTCTAAGCTAGCTCCATGTGGACAGTGAAGACTCTGATCAGACTGGGCAGATGCCCAGGCTGATCGTAGGCTTCACTAGGAGCACATGCTACTTCGTTGGTTTTCTCGTGTAGCAGCTCAATTATCATTCAGTTGTTTCTTGGTAGATGAGTGCTTTGATTGGCTTGACGTTTATTTCTTAAGATTCTCAGTGCATGCTAAATACTTCTTCAAATGCACATATAGCTATTTTCATACCTGATGGATAATTTCATCTTATAAATATGTTAAATATGTAGCATAAACTCTATCAAATGTATAAGCCATAAATCTTATGAACTTTCACCATTTGCTTGCATTCCTTTGTGTACTTTAAAAAGAAATCTAACTTTTTTTGCCTTCAATTTTCTGGGCCATTTAATTCAATTTAGATTACCACAAAAATTTTAACACAGATAGATCTGAGTAAACAGGGCAGCCCCAGCTGTGAAGTCCTTTCCCCCCAAACCTATGGAGGTGGGACACTACCTGTTACGACAGAGTGTCATGCAGAATTTTTGTAATATTCCCTCATACATGATACTAACAGATTTGCTATTTTTTATTTATATTAAATGATATTGGCACTTTTTATTAAATTGCTTTTCAGAGTTCCACGAGAACAATTAAAGAGTGCCCCGGCAGCGTTCAACAGACGGTTGTACATTCCGGACGGTATGATTCCCAAATACACAGGATATATACCACGTAAGTTACTGCATCTCAGAGCTTGGTCATTATAGCACCAGATAAATTCAAACTTTGGAATGATTTAAGCCGTGACACAACAAAACCAACAATGTGGCCTGTGTGCCCAGCAAAGACTCAGATCAGCCTTGTTATCTGCCCAGTGATCAGACTCTTTGCTTTGCGCTTAAAGGGTAGCTATTACGGTCTCAGCTAGCTTCTCGCAATCTGATCAGAGTCTTTGCTGTCTGCAACAAGTATGTTAGCTTAGACCTTTAAGCTCACATCAAAGACCCTGATCAAACTGGACGGCTGCTCAGGCTGACCTGAGTCTTTGCTGGGCGCACATGCCACTTTGTTGGTTTTGTCATGTTGCAGCTCAATTATAATGGCTGTCAGGCTTCTCATTAACTTCATATTTCTGCAGCTAGCAGAAGCTAAACATATATATTACCTTTCAAGCATTAGCTTAAACTTTTGTTCATTGTTCAGGTTTAGCTCTGTTATGTGACAATGCACCACAGAATTCTTGTTTACTCCTACTTTTGGTCATGGGGCTCCTGTTTTTCAGAGAATATCTTCAAAATTACATCGTGGCTCCCCTACTTTTCCCAAAAATGTCTCTGAGACCCCTATAATTTTCAAAATCCTAGTGAGCTTCAAGATATTATGTGAAAAGGGATGTTACAGTTTCAAACATATTGTGCATAAAAACACTGCCATTTTTGTCGAAAAAAAATGTGAGGAGCTTTTGCACTGCTTTTGCAGTGCAAAAGCTCCTCTCATGTTTTCTGCAAAAAATATATCGCACTTGATTTTATGTCTACTAGAAGACTCAATGTATCTTTGATCAATATTATCGTAAAGTTAACGACTCTTTGAACAATTCTTTGTTTTTTAACAACCGAGCCCTGGTATAAACATTAAGAATAGTCTAGGCTTCAGTTTTGACTGATAATTATCTTCTCTTTTCATATTTATAGATTTTACAGTACTCACAGAATATATATATAAAAAAGGGAAGACTCAAATCAGACTGAACAGATGTACAGGCTGGTGTGAGTCTTCCCTGCTTTGCTTGTACATTTATACATAAATGCCAATCCTATGTTTTGTTTTTTTGTGTGTGTGTGTTTTTTTTTTGAAAAAATAAAAACGTTCTGATGCACAACCTAGCCAGTCGTCCATAGCTTCAGTAATTTCAAGTGTAATATCTCTGGAAGGACACAGCAATGTTATCATTTTCATTTTTGCAGCTCTTCTCAATGAGGGTCTGTTCTTAAAGGACAGCATCTCAAGCAATTTTCTGATGTATCTATTTTTATTCATTTTGTGTATAATAGCATATAAATAAAAATCATTTTGTGTATGATAGCATATAAATAAAAATCATTTTGTTTATAACAGCATATAAATAAAAATCATTTTGTGCATAATAGCATATAAATAATCATTTTGTGCATAATAGCATATAAATAAAAATCATTTTGTGCATAATAGCATATAAATAATCATTTTGTGCATAATACCATATAAATAAAAATCATATTGTGCATAATAGCAATAGCATATAAATTAAAATCATTTTGTGTATAATAGCATATAAATTAGAATAATTTTGTGTATCCTACAATTTCAGACAAGAGGTTTGTGTTTGGTAATACATATGGTGATACTACTCGAGGATTGGAAATTTGCTCACACAATGCCAACTCCTATGGTGAATTTGCCAAACAAAAAGCCAGTCAGAGTGTTGCGGCCTAGATGATGATAGGGTCATAGCTCAGAGTAAAGAATGAACTAGCCCAGAGTACCATTGCATTTTGCCAAATATCAGTAATACATGTATATGATAGTGCTGAAGTATTGAGACACTTTAAACCATTAATTTTCCATTTGTTCCAAATGGAAAGTTAATGTTTTTTATGTGTCCCTATATTTAAGCGAATAGGGTATATGAACAAAAATTATGGTGATACAACTTGAGGATTGGGAATTTGCTCACACAACACCAGCTCCTACAGTGAATTTGCCAGACAAAAGCCAGTCAGAGTGTTGCAGCCTAGATGATGATAGGGTCATAGGTCAGAGTAAAGAATGAACTAGCCCAGAGTACCATTGCATTTTGCCAAATATCAGTAATTTATGATAGTGCTTAAGTATTGGGGCACTTAAAACCATTAATTTTTCATTTGTTCCAAATGGAAAATTAATGGTATTTAAGTGTCCCAATTTAAGCACATAGGGTATATGAATAAAAATTATGGTGATACAGCTCGAGGATTGGAAGTCCGCTCACACAACGCCAGCTCCTACAGTGAATTTGCCAGACAAAAGCCAGTCAGTGTTGCAGCCTAGATGATGATAGGGTCATAGCTCAGAGTAAAGAAGGAACTAGCCCAGAGTACCATTGCATTTTGCTAAATATCAGTAATATGTGATAGTGCTGAAGTATTGGGACACTTAAAACCATTAAATTTCCATTTGTTCCAAATGGAAAATTAATGGTTTTGGGAAGAAATGTAAAATTAATGGTTTTAAGGTGTCCCAATATATCAGCACATTAGGATATATGAATAGAAAATTATGGTGATACAACTCGAGGATTGGGAATTTGCTCACACAATGCCAGCTCCTACGGTTAATTTGCCAGATAAAAGCCAGACAGCGTGTCGCAGTCTAGTTGTTGATATGAGCCATGTTACACAAAAAAAACCATCTGCAAACAGTAAAGCATTAAAGCTCAGAGTAAAGAATGAACTTGTATATTCTGTTCATACATGCAGTCTAATCAGAGCATCTGTTTTATGCCTCTATATTTCTGAGGCTCAATACACGGTATGAACAAACATCAAAGGCTCTTGTCAGACTACAGATGCAGGTTCAGGGTTAAGCCTTTGCAGTATGTATATTAAGCTATAGGTGGCATTTTTAGTGTGTTACAGTTCATATGATCATAGACCAGAGAAAAGAATGAAATAAGGAAGAGAAAAATTGCATTTTGCCAAATATTATTAATATATAGACAGCCAGTTTGTAAGCACAGGCACACAATATTATTTATAAACAATGTCTTATCAAGTCAATGCGATGTGTTTCAGCATAGTGTAGTCATCATCATGGTAATCGTGTTTGGGATTCATTTAGGCTGTTTTATATGAGTCTTGAAGTATAGCATTTATATTTGCATGTTGAAAAAAAATAAAGCTCCATTTTGGTTTTTTAGTGAAAGGGTGCATTCTCGGGGGAAGCAATTATCATTTTCAATTTTGCCTCCCTTCTCAATAAGAGCCAACACTTAAAGGAAGAATATGCTCCTGACGGAGCAAATTCTTTCAATTGAGAATAGGTTACAGTTTGGGAGGGCTTTGTCAAGAGAAAGTTACAAAAGTTGTTCCCTCATGTAAACATGGTAAAAAAAACATGGAGACATATCTATGCATCATAAGCAAAATCATCCTCAGTTTATTGGGGGATACTTACCATGACTAGAACTCTGCTATAAATACTGGCAAGAATGTAAGAATGCAGAGAAAGAGGAGAAGAAAGGAACAAAATATTAATTGATCAAAAATAATTATTATACGTAATATACAATTTCAAAATTTAGAATGAGTTTTGTCTCTCTTTCTTTTATTTTATGTATTCATTTTTAAAGTGTTTTTGACTTGTTTTGCTTTATAATACAGCACACATTATTTAATACATGTAGGCATACATGTTGTACGAAAATAAAATACGGAGTGGTGAAGAAGAAATGGCAATTTTTGGTTTGGCCACTGTCAGGAGTTTTGTGAGAACCCCACCAGTTCATCTTTTACAAAGCTGAAATGTTTTGTAATCATAACTTTACGTGCATAAGAGTTGAATAGCATTGTTATATGAGCCGCGACACGAGAAAACCAACAAAGTGGTTGTGTGCCCAGCTCAGACTCAGATCAGACTGGGCATCCGCCATATTCGCTGTCTGCACGGAGTTAGCTTAGACCCTTAGCTACCCTTTTAGCGCCTAGCGAAGAGTCTGATCAGACTGGGCAGATGCCCAGGCTGATCTGAGTCTGCGCTGGGCACACATGCCACTTTGTTGGTTTTCTCGCGTCGCGGCTCATATCTTGGCTATGCGTTTGCAAAAGCTTGACGTTTTAATTTTCAGATGGGAATTGAATTGCATGTGTACCAGACATTTTTATGACATTTTCCCACAGCATGTTTCATTAGTTGTCTGTTAGTACTATTTATTTTTTACTGTTGTTATTGTTGTTACGTGTTTCCTGTACTGTAGACAAATATAATCGCAGGAATTGATTTCCTTACCTGGGCTATCAAACAAGCCAGTTTGTCACCCAACATGCAAAAGTGCTGTCAGCTAAGGCAGTTAGTTGCACTGACTGTTATTGCCAGGTCGATAGCTGCAGTCCTCAGTTGACTGACAATTCGCACAGTACTGTCTCGTTTGACTGTGCAGGTACTGACAAATTGGTATTGTTGCCCCCATGGTAATTAATTTAAAAATTTCAGTAAGGTAAATCTAAAAATAAAAAGCTGTATTAGTAAATTTATAATAATATTTGAGCTGCAACATGCAGAAAAGGGGTCCTAATGCAAAGGAACTTTGGAACAGCAAAGGTTCAGACCAGCTTCCACACCCATGCAGTCTGATCAGAACCATTGCTTTCACACACACTACAGTCAACTCGTGACATCTCGAACTCTGATATCTCAAAGCACTTCTTATGTGAAAGAATATATCTGCTGCCATCTGCCGTTACTAAAAATAGCACAAAACATGAAAATGACAACATCTCATTAACCGCTGAAGCGATTGAGACAAAATTTGTGCAAAATGATTCTTGCTTTGACGTGTTTCACAAATAAACAAATATTGACCCGTCAAGTTGGCCTCTGTTACTTAAAATAGCAAAATTTGAAAATTAGAAAATTACAATGGAACTGGACCAATTTTGTGTCAAAATGGTCCTTGCATGAAAGCTTTTCAATTTTTTGCATTTTGGCATTCTAAGATGGCCGCCATCTGCCGTTACTAAAAAATAGCACAAAACATGAAACTCTCAGTAACCCCTGAATGGATTTTGATGAAATTTGTGGCAAAATGATTCTTGCCCTGAGGTGTTTCAAAAGTAAATATATAAAGACCAGACAAGTTGGCCTCTGTTACTAAAAGTAGCAAAATGTGAAATTGAGGAAATCTCTGGAATTGGACCAATTTTGTATCAGAATGGTCCAGTTGCACAAAACCCAGGTGAGCGATATCAGGCCCATTTGGGCCTCTTGTTTACATTTCAACTCCTGTTATCTGAAATTAATGATATCTCAAAGTAAATTTTCTGTTCCAGAAAATTTACTTTGAGGTATCAGTAGTTTGGATTGAACTTTGACTTTGAGATAATGAGAGTTGACGGTATGTATGAATACTGAGGACTCTTTAGGTACAAAATAAAGGCTAAAGACAGACTATGTGGATTCAAGATTTGAGCTTTATCTATTTGAGGTTCTTCAGATTTACTGTTAATATGTCTATTAACATGAGAATAAACTACTGCAAAATTCTCAGGTATACAATTATTTACTTACATTTGTTCATTCCTATGTTAGAGTTTTGATTTGTGAAACTGTATGTATTGTAATAATATAGCTTTTAGAATGTTTGATTTAGTTCTAAGGTAAATGGGTACACCTCCACAATTTCCCTCCATTTTTACAAAGGGGAACAACTTTTGGACTGGCTGTTTGCATCCTAGGAGGACAGAGCTTTTCCAGAAGGGGTCTACTCTTAAAGCAAAGAATTTGCTCATACAGGAGCAAATTCTTTCCTTTAAGAATCAGCCCCATTCAAAATGGAGGCAGAAATAAATAGGGCAGAGTTGCTTCCCCTGAAAGTGTACGAATTCAACTTTAGTTAGATTTTGCTCTAAATGGTAATGAATAAAAATTCTGTTAAATGGATCTTAACAAACTGTGTAGACTCAGGGTAGCTTCTGATCAGGGTATACACTGCTTGCCCTAAATGCAGGAGTTTCAAAAAGAAAAATAAATGATAATAATAATAATAAAGAAATATCGGAATATTGACCCATATGACTGTGAGGTAGAAAAGGCCACTTGGCACTAATGGGTTCATAAGCTTTAACTATTGGGTGAGCATGAGGTTAGGGCTTTTTTTGAACAGTGAAGACTAAGCCTGCTCTCCCACACACTGATAAATCTTCCAAGTTGGTATCAAGTTCGTATCAACAATCAGCTTTCTGTAGAAGCAGTCTGATGAAGATAATGTGCCGCTTGTTTTCTGATTTTGGTCTATGCTGTTTGGACTGACTGGAGAAATGTCCAGGTAATTAGGGTAAAAACTGTTATACAATGTGATGTTTCTGTGAAAGGAGAATTCCATTGCTGTATTCGAGGGTCCAGTTATTCCAAGCATGATAGGCTGACAAAGTCGTTTTCATTGAGTAAGTCATCTTGTAAAATCAAGCATGCTAACTAATAATTTTGCAGAAAAAATGTTAGGAGCTTGTACAGTGCAGTTCTTTTGCTAGCAACTTTGTTTATTAATGAGAAGCTATATTTTCAAATGTATTGTTGGCAAAAAATACTGCCTTTATTTTTGCCTTAAATTTTGGGGAGCTTTTGCAAAAAAAAGCCAAAGCTCCTCAATTATTTTGGCTAAAATGGCAGTGTTTATGAAAATATTAATTGTCAGTTTTGAACAACTCGGCCCTAAAGTATGTAAGTAGACAGTGAATATAATGTATTTATTTCTTTATAAGATGGGAGTTTTACCATTAAAAATTACCCAAAATATGTAAACCAGTCTTGTGTAGCTATAAAATGTTTTTTTTTACCAAAACAATCCCAAAAATCTAAGTACATCTTATAAGACTGGGGCCATATTTATAAAACAACTTAAGTGTTGCTATGCTGTTGCTAATGCTAAATTTCTATAAAGGAGATTCCCTAGAACTACGAAATTTGCTCTAGAGGAACAGTCTTTTTCAGACTGTTCCTCCAGAACAAATTTCATAGTTGTAGGGAATCTCCTTCATAGAAATTTAGCCTTAGCAACAGCATACAACCACTTAAGTCGTTTTATAAATATGGCCCCAGATCTAGAATTTTGGGATTATTTTAGAAGGGAAGAACTCATCGCATAGCTTCATTTCATAAAGCTTAAGAATGTATTTGGGGTCATTCTAGAGATGGGAAAACACCGTTTTATAACCCAGTTAACCCTTAATGCGCCAAAAAGCAGACGACAAAATTTACATCTGCAGAATTTCAAAAAATGTTTCCTCCAAGTGATATCATATTGAGAATTCGAACACTAGAGGGCAAACAGTATAGATTCAGATGAGGTGGATCATTATGAGCCACCTCATCTGGATCTACACTGTTTGCCAATTCAACATTTTTAATGTTTGGCGCTTTAAGGGTTAATACAATAGTGATGTGATGTTTCTTCATCATGCCATGACTTGCTTAGTTTGATAGTATTATTGCTCAGCATTTATTATTTTAGAGAGTGATTTTGTTATATCAAGTTTAAAGCTGTGTAACTTCCACAAGAGCGTAACAAATTATATTTGCATCGCTGAGTTGGACCGTAATTAATGTTGTGAGAACTTGTGGTGCAGCCCAGTTATACGATTATTTGACTAACTGGAATTTTGCAAGTTTGGCAAGTCAGTATGACATTGTTTTCGGATAAAGAGGGAAAGAGGCATTTATTAGGATTAATATGTTAAGTAGAATGCTAAGATCATTTGTTTTTTTCTTGAAGTTACACAGCTTTAGTACAGTTACATACTTGAAATATTGTTACGCAAACTTCGTTTGATATTAATTTACGTTGTTTTATTAATTGTAGCTAGTATTTACTGTCGTTAGCAGCCAGAAGATTTCTCCTCTTACAGTTGATTGTTTTAAAATGTCATCAGTACCGATGTATTTTCTTTTAACCCTATTGCACTCAGAACAGCCAAAACTCCATAGGGTTAGTATATCTGACACCAAGAAGAAAATAACAAATCAGTTATTTATATGCATAAATTATTAAAAAAAAAAAATAAACATTGATTAATGCACTGATGATTCTATAAGTGATCAAATCATTTCTTTAAAGTTTTCCTTTTGTTGTAGAGTAAACCTGTTTGTGCCAAAGTATATCCAAAAGATCATAAATATTGTAACAGTTTACTTAAGTATTTAATTAAAATAATAGTAAATGATGTGTATTTATTAAGGACTTTCATCATATCCAGTATCTTGGCTGGTGAAATATTGTATGAGCCACGTCATGTGATTTCCAACAATGTGGCAATTTTGTTATGTGATATTTAGATCAGCCGTCTCATTAGTAGAGGGTATTCAGCGACCTCACAGTTGCCTCTATGGCTAGGACCACTTCCATAGATGGTTGATGTGACAAGCAAAGGCTCTAATCAGACTGCACTTATGTGCAGTCTGATTACAGCTTTTGCTTGTCACTAATGCAACATTGTTGGAAATTCCTTAATGTGGCTCATATTTATTTGGCAGTAAGACAGGGCTTTCTGTCCTCAAAATTACACCAGCTATGCAAAAAAGTCTTTTATCATATGACGTCGCTTCTGAGAGTGTAATAAAGCCACGCATTAAAAACGATAATCCACTAGTGGATTAAATATGCAAATCACGTTGTAACGTACATTGACGTCCATAAAAACGTCGCTTTTTCTAATGGCGAAATCGTGACGTTTTAGTGCAAAATTTGCTTATAAAATGCGATTTTAGTGTCGTATGATAAATTGAATCTTGCATTTGTGCTCATGTATTATTGAATTTATTAAACTCGTTGGTGAAAAGGATAAGATGCTCGGCAGAGCCTTGCATCTTATCTTTTTCCCCAACTTGTTTAATAAATTCAATAATACATGAGCACTCATGTAAGATCCTCTATTTATTAAATTTAGCATTGGATGAGTGTCTTCCCTTCTAAAATGATCCCAAAAATCTAAATTCATCATATAAGACAGATTTAGATTTTTGGACTTGTTTTGGAAGGGAAAACCTCCATCTTACGAACCGAAGAAATACGTAAATTATTGTGGATATATGGAATTGTTCTTGATTATGCTTACATTAAATGAGGTGCTTTTTTCAGCAGAGCTACACAGGTAAAAATAATGGATAAATAAAGGCTGACTTATCTGTGCTATCTAGTTTGTTTGCATTCTCATCCTCGGTAAAAACTTCTTGGTGTTTTATACCCTTTATGACATAGCATTTCCCATACCTCTCTATAGTAATATGTGTATTCAAAAGGTAAACTGGCATCTTAGGATCAGCTCGTGAAGACAGTCCTGTTCATGCTGTTGGTTGGTTGTTTTGAGTTTAACGGCTCTTTGAGACAGTATTTCAGTCTATATGGAGCCGTCTCCCAGAGAGGGAGAAAGAAAAGAGAAATGATAAGCGAGAGAAAAAAAATCCAAACAGCCCCACTCGCACTTAATGCAAGCACAGTAGGCCCTTCCCTACTTTTATCCAAATTATCCAAATTAGTAAGAGCCCCAGCACCGTAAGTTACACCCAGCACCATCGCCTGACCTGACCACCCCCTATGATTAAGGTATGTACTTGGTACAAACAGCTACTGTATTGATTCAATTAGACAAGCATATGAGCCGCGACACGAGAAAACCAACAATGTGGTTGTGCGCCCAGTGCAGACTCAGATCAGCCTGGGCATCCGCCCAGTCTGAGCAAAGTCTTCGCTGTCTGCATGAAGGTATCTTAGACTCTAAGCTACCCTTTAAGCGCCTAGCGAAGAGTCTGATCAGACTTGGCAGATCTGAGTCTGCGCTGGGCGCACAACCACATTGTTGGTGTTCTCGTGTCGCGTCTCATATATCCTACCAAAATTATCGCAAATATGTAACACAGCTGTAAAATGGGGTTTTATCTTCCAAAACAATCCCAAAGATCTAGATCCATCTGCCAAAACGATCCCAAAGATCTTGAGCCATCTTACAGGACAGATTTAGATCTCTGAGATTGTTTTAGAAGAAACTAGAAATGTGTCCATAGGACACGAATGCCCAAGCCTAGTGCCCTAAGTAAGATGGGGCCTTGTTGAAGGTACTGACACTTGTAGCATAACTAGGTTCACAAAGGCAGACTTCTGTGGTACATGTTTTATTGTTATCCTTGGGCAGATGTATTGTGCTTCTTGGATCAAGAGAAGTGTGTGTGGGTGGGTGGGGGCGTGGAAGAGGGTGGGTGTCATGACTGTGATATGTGATAACATTCTGTATCTCATCACAGAAATGGATGCCATGCAACTTTCCAAAAGAAATAGCCCAGAAACAAGTAACTTTTTTAAAAACTAACAAACGGAAACCATTATTGTATGAAATAAAGTATAAAAAGGGCCATAACTCCCACAATAATTGACGCATTTTACCAAACATCTAACTTGACCTGTATTTTATGATAATATACCTGTGAATAAAATATGAATTCAATACACCAATGCTTTCAAAAGATAATGAACGGAAACCAGTTTTTCATACAAAATAAAGTCGAAAAAGGGCCGTAACTCCCACAATAATCAATGAAATATGCCCAACATCAAACTTGACCTGTATTTTAAAATTATATACCTGTGTATAAAATATGAATTCAATACACCAATGCTTTCAAAAGATATCGAACGGAAACCATTTCTTCATACAAAATAAAGTCGAAAAAGGGCCATAACTCCCACAATTATCAACAGATTTTGCCCAACATCTAACTTGACCTGTATTTTATGATAATATACCTGTGTATAAAATATGAATTCAATACACCAATGCTTTCAAAAGATAATGAATGGAAACCAGTTTTTTCATACAATATGAAGTCGAAAAAGGGCCATAACTCCCACAATAATCGACGGATTTTGCCCAACATCAAATTTGACTTGTATTTTATGATTATATACCTGTGTATGAAATATGAATTCAATACACCAATGCTTTCAAAAGATATCAAACGGAAACCATTTCTTCATACAAAATAAAGTCGAAAAAGGGCCATAACTCCCACAATAATTGACGGATTTTGCCCAACATCGAACTTGACCTGTATTTTATGATTATATACCTGTGTATAAATATGAATTCAATACACCAATGCTTTCAAAAGATATCGAACGGAAACCATTTGAGCCGCGACACGAGAAAACCAACAATGTGGTTGTGCGCCCAACGCAGACTCAGATCAGCCTGGGCATCCGCCCAGTCTGATCAGAATCTTCGCTGTCCGATATCGAACGGAAACCATTTGAGCCGCGACACGAGAAAACCAACAATGTGGTTGTGCGCCCAACGCAGACTCAGATCAGCCTGGGCATCCGCGCCGTCTGATCAGAATCTTCGCTGTCCGCATGCATGTTGCTTAGACCCTTAGCTACCCTTCAAGCGCTTAGCGAAGAGTCTGATCAGACTGGGCGGATGCCCAGGCTGATCTGAGTCTGCGCTGGCCGCTCAACCACATTGTTGGTTTTCTCGTGTCGCGGCTCAATTTTTTCATAGAAACAGAATTCGAAAAAGGGCCATAACTCCTACAATAATAGACGGATTTTACCCAACATCGAACTTGACCTGTATTTTATGATTATATAGCTGTGTATGAAATATGAATTAAATACATCAATGCTTTCAAAAGAAATTGAACGGAAACCATTTTTTCATAGAAACAGAAGTCGAAAAAGGGCCATAACTCCCACAATACTGGACGAATTTTACCCAACATCGAACTTGACCTGTATTTTATGATTGTATAGCTGTGTATGAAATATGAATTCAATATACCAATGCTTTCAAAAGATATTGAACGGAAACCATTTTGTACGTATGTACGCTACGCTACATACGTACGGACAGCGGTGATACTATATGCCCCCCCCCCCCCCCCCCAACAGCCCAACTTTGGCAAAGAGATATCAGTGAGGTGTCGCCGCAAGCTTCTCACCATACTTTAATCATTGTATATGACCGCGATCAGCTAACTTTAAAAACGTAAAACATCGTTGAGTTTAATATTTTAGGTGGCAAGTAAAAAAAAACTTTCAAGATTTTTCAAGATTTTCAAGATTTTATTATCGACCATTACCCCTACTGGGGCATTAGTCAAAACTTTCAACAAAAGCAATACAATAAGCATCTGAGGAAAGTTGCAAACTTTGGTATTGACAATTGAGACTAATTAATCATAGCCAAACCCACAATCTTCTGGCTGTGGCTGTGAGCAAGGCTACCATAAGCAATACCAGAGAGAACAACGCTGATAAACGAGATAAAAGAAAAATTTTCAAGTCCTGTCTACAGATTAGCATGTTAGGCAGCGGAATTGTCCATCTAGATCTACTGATTCAGTTTTAACACTGAGCAATAATGTCTATTGTTATGAAAAGTCTAATACACTTTATAATATTTAGCAATTTAAGAACCAACTTAAGAACCAACCACTCATGTGAGTTAATTAAACACCACAACAAGTAGACTAATGACTAGATCTCTAAGGAAAGTCGTAAACTTTGGTATTGTCTAATGATGCTAATTAGTGATGACCAAACCTCGGTATTGACCAATGAATCCAATTAATAATGACCAACCTCACAAACACATGGCTGTGAATGTGAACCAGGCCACTGTAAGAAACACCAAAGTGAAGAACATCCATCAAGATCATAATTCCAGTCCAGTTAATTATCCATCAAGATCATAATTCAAGTCCAGTTAGTTAGCAACCACTGATAGGTATATTTACGTAGCAGAATTGTTCATCAACTACTCCTGTTGTCTATTTTACACCATGTAGCCTAGTGACCAGATCACTCAGGATAGCTGCAGTCTTTGGTATTGATTAACTAAATTAAGTAAGAATGATCAACCTTAATATTGACTAATGTGGCCAATTAATAATGACCAAACTCACAAACACATGACTGTGAATGTGATCCAGGCCACCACAAAAAACACCAAAGAAAACATCACCATAGAGATCAAGATTCAAATCCTGTTAGTTAGCCCCAGTTGTAAGTATATTTATGTAGCAGAATCGACCAACACCTAATCCTGTAGTCTGTAGCACTGCTTAGCAACAACCATTTATATTTAAGTATACCCACACATACAAGCCAGTGCTCCATATGAGGAGAAAATAGGAACAACATATGCCATGACCTCTCATCAGAACTGACTCGTCGAGGCAGCTCTGAGTAGGGGGTACAGTGTAAACCTTTACTGAAAAACTAAAACGTCTCCCCACTCCTGGAGCACCGCTATAAGTCGACTATACCAAATGTTCCTGAGAACTTCCTTAAATGACTTCTTCGCTTTCCTACTACTAAAACGTCTCCCCTTAGCAAAAAGAAATGCATTTAATATCTATTCAGTTTCCATTTCTTTCTAACCATTAATTTTTCATTCATTCATCATTTCATTGCAAGGCTTAGAAATGGAAAGTTTCCATAGAAGGCAATTAGTCTTAATCATTGAACTTCCATTGGATCACCCTTATTGCAGCATTGGACCACCATTGAAAATGGACGAAATATGCAAATTAGGCTGCTATTGAAATGACATCATGGAAATGGTGAAACAATAATTTCCATTTTGCATGGAAACATTGAAATGACATCATAAAAATAGTTGGAACATTAGTTAAAATGGTTTGCTACCATTTAAATGATGCAGTTATAGTGATGAAATAATACTTTTCTCATGGCATGATCATGTGCTATATTCTAATAAAATATATCTTATGTAAGTAACTCAGACAAGCCTGCAAATTTGCACAAATTGTAAAGTGTCCTTGTTGTGCACTCTGTTCGAAAATTAGACTCCAAAAGTCCTTCATGAAGGTACTAACAAAGACTCGGAACCCTTGCTAGATGCAGCATAAAGTATATTTTCCAGAAGCACTGACATAAACCTTAAAATTTGGTAAATATGTACCAGAAGAATTCTGTTGCTTCAAGCACCATTTCTTGTCTCTTCATTAAAAAAAAAAAATAAAAAACCCATAAAGATTTCAACTATCTGGAACAGATAGATCAGAAAATAGTGCAGACCCAGATCAGGTTGCTCGTAAATGAACAATCTGATCAGGGTTTACACTGTCTGCCATTCCATCTTCACCTTCAAATCCAAACTGTTCCATATTTAAGACAGCTATGGTATAATCATTTAAGTGTCTGATTTTTATCATTTTTACAGAGTAATAATCATTTATGGTTACACTTCTTTTAATTAGTGAACCAAGCAGTATTAAAACAAGGTGCCCTTAAATTTTCTGATCTTTACAAAGTATTTGTACAAATGTATCATGTTTGCTGGGGCAGTTTGATCTGGTTTTGCACTGCACTGGCAGTCTGATCAGATTCTACACTATTTGTTTGGGAAGCAGTCTGTTCAGCATCTATAATGTTTGCTCATGGCAGCCTTAATATCTTATTCCTTTCTAGTACAAACAAATAAAAATAATGCATTAAGAATGTCAGATGTAATTTGCAGGGTTACTAGTAATAGATAACAAGCTTGATTTATGTTAGCACTAGCAGACCAAAATTATATCTGTTGCTTTCCATTTGAACAGTCAGAAGGCCCAGATCAGTAGTCTTACCAGCATGTCAAAGTTTTGCTTGGGCAGCCTGATCCAGGTCTGCAGTGGTGTACAATGTCTGCTTGGGGACAGCCTGAGCATGGTTTACAATGTTTGCTAGTGACAGTCTGATCAGGGTCTATACTGACAGTCAGATCTGGCTCTACACAGTTTCTGTTGCCCAGCAGTCAGATCAGAGTTTATACTGTTTGCTGGGACAATGCTACACTATTTGTTCTGGCAGTTTGATCAGGGTCTGCACACATTGCTCTTTGCTGTCTGGTTGCTATGGCATATCTACCTTAATAATGATAAGCTCTAGTTAATTGAGTCAAAGCACAAGAAAAGAAGTCTGATGTCACATGCAAACAGCAGATACTACATGTAAGACCATCCTGCACTTAAATGCAGATGTGCAGACTGATCAGAGCTACTGCCTTTTGCTATATGTATTCTTCCAGCATAGTATTTTTTTAGATCATAACTGTGCATACAAGCTAAAAAAACAACAACAGACCTTATAGTAAAAAATGGTCCATTTTCACTGGGATTTTAGGCTATTATATTTTATTGGAAGAACCCTATGGTAAGAATTCTAACTATTGGGACAGACAGGGCTGAGCAGAAGGTGCAGGCCCTGATCAGTCTCACCAGGAATTATACTGCTTTCTATTCCATTTGCATCTTCTGAACACATATCACTGTTTTGTAAGCCCAAAATGTCCTTATTTTAGGACAATTTTGGTAATTATTCTTGGTGTCCGAATTTTCAGACTTTTTTCGTTATGTTTTTTTTTTTAAAATTAAAACCTAAAACTCTGGCACTCATAAGTTTTCCAATGTCATTACTGTTTTAAATCATTGGTTCAATGAATGAATAAAAGATACATCATTAGACATGGCAACCTGGGTGAATAATTACACATCAGAAATATGTTACAGTGAATCTGACATTAGCCAAAAAGTAAAACATGCAAATTTTAACTATAGAAACTTACTTTGCTGTAATTTTTTGTATTAATTCACATACTGTGCAAGATCCATTTATTTGTTGTCCACAATATATTCCAAAACCTCAAAACATTATTAAAACTTTATGCAAGAAAGTTTGGTTAAAAACATACAACTGTTTTAAAACTTAGCTAAATAATTGCGCCAGAATTTAAAACTAACTCTGGTGTACTGAGAGGCTGACAGGAAATTACTGATATATAGTTATTGCTATAGAAACCACATTCTTTCTCTAGCCCCAAGCCTTGATAATTACCATTTAAGGCCCATTTCTCTGTCAATCAAATTCAATAGAAAATAAATGGTTCAAATAATATCATTTTGTCATGGTAGACATTTCTGTTTAGAGCTAGAAAATAGAAAACCAATGGATAAAAAAATGGCATAGCTGTATAAAATCCCCATTTTTATACTATTTTCTGCAAAAATGGAAGCATAATAGCCTATTTGCAATGGTTTTAAGGAACAGGTATGAAATTTAACTTGTTATTAAAGAGTGTAACAATGGAAAATGGTGAAACCATGGTGAACTAATAGCAAATCAATGTAAAAAATCCATTTCATTTTGCTAAGGGTCCCCACTCCTGGAGCACCGCTATAAGTCGACTATACCAAATGTTCCTGAGAACTTCCTTAAATGACTTCTTCGCTTTCCAATATCGCTTGGCATTATGAGATCAACTGGTTCTCACCTGTACTCAATCCGACTACTTCAGAGAACCACAAACTTTGGTGATGAGTAGTTAGGCTTATCATAATGACCAGATCAATTCAGAAAGTTGCAAATTTTGGTACCTCCTAATGAACCTAATATGTTGTATTATAATGACCACCCTCTCAAACACAAGACAGTGATCAAGAGCATGGCCACCATAACCAGCACAAAGAGAACAACAATGCCAAATTAGATCAATTATTCAACTTTTGATATCATTATCACTCACAACTGAAATTGCCAATCATAAAGATGATCAACATTTTTCGTTATATATATGTTTATTAACATGTTTAGACCAGCACTCCAGAAAGGGACAAACGGGCACAACCCAAGGACAAAACGCACTCCATGACCCCCCCCCCTCACTAGAACCGCCTTGCTCATGCATCTTTGAGGGGCCACACCGCAACCTCTGAGGTGAATCTAGTAAAAGCATCTAAGAACCAACCTACACACACACACCCTGTCTGAAGCTCTGATAAGCTTACTTTATTAAATTTTGATTACTAAATGTTTCTAAAAAAATCCTGAAATGTCTTCAACCCAATTTTACTTCAACACAATTTTACAATATTTAGCAATTTTGAGCAGTAACTGGTTATCCTTAGAACTCATGAGTCTCTCAAATTTCACAGCATTTGGCCTAGTGACCAAATCTCTTGTTTCAAGATTTCAAGATTTTATTATCAACCATTACCCCTAATGGGGCATTAGTCAAAACTTTCAACAAAAGCAATACAATAAACATCTGAGGAAAGTTGCAAACTTTGGTATTGACAATTGAGACAAATTAATCATAGCCAAACCCACAATCTTCTGGCTGTGGCTGTGAGCAAGGCTACCATAAGCAACACCAGAGAGAACAACGTTGATAAACGAGATAAAAAAAAATTCAAGTCCTGTCTACAGATTAGCATGTTAGGCAGCGGAATTGTCCATCTAGATCTACTGATTCAGTTTTAACACTGAGCAATAGTGTCCTAACTATTATCATAATGACCAGATCAATTCAGAAAGTTGCAAATTTTGGTGCTTACTAATGAATCTAATCTGTTGTATCATAATGACCACCCTCTCAAACACAAGACAGTGATCAAGAGCATGGCCACCATAATCAACACCAAAGAGAACAACAATGCTAAATTAGATCAATTATTCAACTTTTGATATCAGTATCACTCACAACTGAAACTGCCAATCATAAAGATGATCAACATTTTTCGTTATATATATGTATATTAACATGTTTAGACCAGCACTCCAGAAAGGGACAAACGGGCACAACCCAAGGACAAAACGCACTCCATGACCCCCCCCCCCCCCCCCCCTCACTAGAACCGCCTTGCTCATGCATCTTTGAGGGGCCACACTGCAACCTCTGGGGTGAATCTAGTAAAAGCATCTAAGAGCCAACCTACACACACACCCTGTCTGAAGCTCTGATAAGCTTAATATATTAAATTTTGACTACTAAATGTTTCTAAAAATTTCCTGAAATGTCTTCAACACAATTTTACAATATTTAGCAATTTTGAGTAGTAACTGGTTATCCTTAGAACTCATGAGTTTCTCAAATTTCACAGCATTTGGCCTAGTGACCAAATCTCTTGGCAAATATAATGCTCTTAAATCATCAAAATATGTACATTCACACACATAGTGGTATTCATCTCCCAATCTATCAAGAGGACATAATTCACAAATTCTGTCATCCCTAAATACACCTAAATATCTTCCCCATTCAACTGGCATTTTATGATTAAGTGATCGAAAATGAAAAAATGGCAAAGCTAGGTCTGGTGGCAACATATAAAGTAACTTTCAAACTGAAAATCTTGTTTAAATATTCTATAATTTAAACATTTAGGTGAATTGAAAATAGACTCTTTCCAAATTTGTTTGTAATTTTCAATGAGCCTCAATTTTATGGTCTTTGAAATATTTGAAGGAACTTCTTGACTCAACCATATGCCCTCTTTACCACACTCATATAAAGTATTCTTCATACATAAAAGCCACTTAGAGTGAAAAAAGTCCCCTTCATGCATGGCCAACAAAATTTTATATAATTTGTGTGATATTTTATCAGGTTTACCATTAACAGTCCTTTGCCAAAAGCCAATCATTCTGGATCTAACTTCAATGCTAATGGGATATCTACCAAGTTCACCATGTAAAATAATATGTGGAGTAGTCTTTTTAGCATTTAATATCATCTTATAGTACTGAGTGCACATTTTTTCAAGAACATCACAACTCTCAAACCCAGACACCTCAGAACCATAAAGTAAAATTGGACTAATTATGCTGTCAAAAAGTTGAAGCTGTATATCTACGGGTAATTGTAACTTTCTGGCTTTTCTAAGCACAGCAAACATTGATTTGCGAGCACGATCAACAAGTCTTTGATTATGTTTCTGAAAGCGTCTATTGTAAGAAAACTGTGCACCCAGATATACAAAACTATCATCAATTTCCAACTCCTGGCCATTGTATGTAAAAACTGGATTCTGCTGTGTTTTCCTATTTGAAAAAATTGTAATTTTAGTCTTCGCGGGATTAACCTCAATATCCCAAGTTTTACAATACAAATACATAGCATTTAAAGCAGCTTGTAATTCACTAGCTGACTCAGCAAAAATTACTGTATCGTCCGCATATAACAGGATATATAGTTTAAAATAGACTTCAAAGTCATCATTACTTAAAAGAATTTTAGCCATATCACTAACATTAGTCAGGCCATCATAAGCGTGGGTTATAATTTTAGTTAGATCATTCAAGAAAATCGAAAACAGGGCAGGGGAAAGATTCTCACCCTGACGAACTCCAACGTTACTTGAGAATGTTTTAGACTTTAAATTACCAAGTTTAACACAGGACTTTGCATTTGCATACATATTATGGATAATTCTGAACATTTTGCCATCAATATTAATAGTAAGGAGTTTCTGCCATAAATAAGTCCTATTAATGAAGTCAAAAGCTTTTTTGTAGTCAATAAATGCACAATAACGTTTTTTACCTCTAAAAAAGTATAGATCAATTAAACATTTAAGATTAAATATATGATCAGTAGTGCTGTAATTTTTACGAAAACCAGCTTGTTCCTCATTTAATATGTGATTATCTTCTAGATATTTATTAAGTCTATTGTTTAAAACTGCTGTGAAAAGTTTCCCAAAACAGCTTAAAATTGTTATTCCTCTATAGTTATCTGGACTGGCCTTATTACCCTTGTTCTTGTATATAGGGGAAATAATTCCCTGTAACCATTCATCTGGAATGATGCCAGAAGTGAATATCAGATTAAATAACCTGGTAAATACACCCAACATCTTGGTTTTAGAGAATTTTAAAAACTCATTCAAAATTAAATCAGCAGCACAAGCTTTGCTTAGCTTTAAATTGTTAATGCTTTTAAGAACTTCTTGTTCAGTAATCTCTGCATTTAATTCAGAGTTAACTTCCGATACCTTCAAAGGGTCTACCTCAGGCACCCAACTATCATTTTCAGGAGGTACCATGTTAAGTTTTCTGAAATGATCAGCGAACACGTCAAGTGAGACATTTTTAATAGTGCTAACACTATTATTTCTATCAGCTTTATTGAGTAAGTTCCAATATGCTTTTGGGTCTGATTTCTTAAGAGATCGCAGTTTTTTAATGAATTCAGTTTTGTACTCCTTAAAATGTTTATTTAAACATTTTTATATGCTTTGCTGGATTCCCTCAAAAACTGAAAATTTTCAACATTGTTAACCCTTCTCCTGTGATTTCTATCACGTCTATACTGTAAACGAAGCCTGTGGCACTCTGCATTAAACCAAGGGCGCTTAACCCGTTTATGATGCAATTGACTTTGTTTTGTATGTCATCTCACTAATTTGTGTGTAATCATACCTGCAGCATCAGCCGCATTAAAAAGCAAAGAAGAACATTCAGAGACCATTGTTTCAATATTTTCTTTGTTAATATCATTAGGAGTCACCGAAGCAATCCTGTCAAGAAACTGTGTAATATCAGTATCATTTAAATGATTAAAAAATGATTCACTAGCTTCAGATTTCCAGACAGCTTTAGTAGTGATACTATCTTCGCCATCGAGCATAGAGTGATTAATGTTTGGAGTATCACAAGTGATAGATAAGCTAATACCACTATGTACATCACTAACCATTGGCTCAAAGGGTAATATTTGGAAATGTTGAACGGAAGTAAATAATAATGGGGATAAAATAGCATAGTCAATAACCGAACAACCCTTACATGTTTTACTGCCAAGAAATCTGTCACTGCAAAGCCTACCATTAGCAATGCATAGGTTGAAGGATTTACAAACATCTAATAAACGTTTTCCAAAGTTATTTATCTATAAATCTGAATTATGCCTTTCAGTAGGAAAACCCAGATCCCCAATTGTGATTCTAATCAGTTCATCATTCGGATTATCCCCGTATAAGAACTGTTCTATATTTTCGTCAAATGGTACTAAGTCACTCAAATTTGCAGTTCTTGCATTAAAATCCCCCAGTAAACATATTTGAAAGTTATTATTCTGATTGAGTTCAAGAATGTCCGCTTCTAAGGTATCAAAAATAGATATATCACTATATCTACTGCCCTCTGGTGGTATATATGAATTGCAAAACAAAACATTTGAACAAAGTGAACAAGTGAACCAATAAAAATTTTCACCACGGTTCTGAACAATGTTAACCGTATCATAAATGTTATCCCTGACCAAGATCGCGATCCCGCCTGACCTGCATCTAGCTTCAGCTCTTACCATAGTAGGCAGCAACGTAAAACCCTCCACTGAGATAGAGTCATAGACATCAAAATGCGATTCTTGTATACAGATGATGTCATATTTATCTATGAAGTTTGAAAATTCAGGACTTGCAATTTTATTGTTCGATTTCATGACATTTATGAAAATGGTAAAAATACAATGTACAAATGTGGGGCCCCATTCACTATTGAGCTTTTGTTTATTTTGCATCACTCAATCGGAAACCAGGAAAGGGAAAACATATTTTGTTGAGCGATCTGCAGTATTTTAAAAACCTGTTTTCCATACTTTTGGCAGTTATATAGATCAATTTTTGTACATTAACCTACGTTTTATCACCAAATGTGAAGGTTGAAACGCTTTACATCATGATTTGTGTTTAGACATTAATTTTAACCACTGATAGAACTATGGAGACTTTAAGTCACAGTTATGCCTGTGCACATGGAGAATAAAAATTCAAATGGATA
The DNA here is from genome assembly GCA_963989385.1 of Ctena decussata. Lineage (NCBI taxonomy): Eukaryota > Metazoa > Mollusca > Bivalvia > Lucinida > Lucinidae > Ctena > Ctena decussata. The sequence goes on from OZ022498.1 coordinate 14,392,503, forward strand.
ACTGAAACATAACAATGCCATTTGACTCATGCATATTCAGCAAGTGAGTAGAAGATTTCGTCTTTGTAAAGGAGAAACTGATGATCACAAAACTTCTAAAAGTGTCAAAACCAAAATGATTCAGTTTGACTTCTTGCAGGAGCTTTGAGATAATTCCACGGGTTCTTTTGCTTTAAAGCAAATATTGTGCATAAATATGCTTTACATTAGTACAAATCGAAAAGCATTGTCAACCCTTCAATCCAGGTCTATAGACTTTTTATTCTCTATGTTAGAATAAAACACCATGATTTACGACTATTCACAATGGTAAATTGACACACGGTACTTTCAAAGCAGTTTGGCTGACTGAGGGAGTAAGGATTTGTTCTGGATTAGGCAGCTCAAATTGATCAAAACATCCAGTGTTACCAATGAAATGGCACTCCATTTCCAGTAAAGTTGCTATTACAATACACACTTCCATTAAAAATTATTTAAAAAAAAAAGAGATTTTTCTTGTTTTTAATTGTTTAAAAGACAAAACGTCTCGACCGTCTTTGCGCTGTCGAAAAGAGGGCCCGCTGCTGTTTTAATACAGATCTAGATCATGAAGCTCGACAAAAGTTTGCACCACGCCGGCGAAATCGGAAAAGCAAAAGCCATATAATGCTGGGCCAGACCAAAGGCAGATGATGAAGACACAATCACTTAAAAAGATTTTTTTAGGCCAGACCCATCATTAAGTCAGAGATCCGCCCCACCGGCGTGCAATTGCAATTAAAATGAAAAGCAAAGAGACAGCCTTTCTGAAAAGGGTTCTGCTCTATAGTGGTATTCACGCAGTGCAGTACAACGAGAAAAAAACAAAGATTAAATATTCATTGACCTTTGATATTATTGGCTAGATTTAGACATACGCGTTATTTGACCGACATGTGAAATGTGGAATAAAAGTGAAATTATACTGCGCCGAGAAAAAAATTAAATCACAGGTCTGGGATCACTAATGCGTAGAACTTATATCGGCGATGAAAAGAAAAAAAGAAATAAAAAAAATAAAAAACAACAAAAAAAAAAAAAAAAAAAAAAAAACGCAGAAGATAATACACTTCATGTTGCGTTGTTTTCTAAATCAAACTTATTTATTTGACATTTACTTAGAACTACCAGTGAACCGTGAATCAATGCGTGTCATCCATCCCCAAAGAACACATTTAGCATGGATGCCAAACTGACCTTTCAAAATAAAAAAAAAAGTGCCATCAAAATAAAAAAGCGCAATCAAAATGCTCTTCCAATGCTTCTTGGCGCGACGTTAAACCTGCGTTCATTCACTCACCCACCGATTGTCCAAAGCATCGTGAGCAAATTAACTCGTGAAGTGATTGATTTTTTTAAGAGTTTTAGGAAATATAGTGATTGATTTTTTAAGAGTTTTAGGAAATATAGTCATGTGAAGCATACGAAGGTGTGAAGCTAACACCTTCAGAGTGTCAACTACACCGACCCGCACATTTCTGCTAAAAATGAATAGCGATCAGCTCAGTTTTGCACTACAAAAGCTCATTACTTTCTTTTGCTAACACAATTTATACAGAGACGGATGCATCATTTGTGTATTTAAAGTCTTATCCGAAGACCTCTCCTAATTAACTGACGAGTGTCTTTTCAGCAACGGGCATTCGCAACCTCCATAGTCCTTTAAACACAATACGAAAAGCACTTCAAAGTAAAAAGATAGGCAATGATCATGAATTAATATTATCAAATCCCACATTCCTCTCTCAATAGTCAGGACGCTGAAATTCAAAAAGGGCCTATTTTTCGAGTTTAATGCCCCGACAATTCGAAAGGATGAATTTGGTATTTTATGAAAGTTTATTATCCCACCTTAAACTTAGGGTATGATGTGGTCCTGAAAAGTGGATCCAGGATGTAAAATCAGGGGAGATAACTAGGTACCAAAGAAATGCTAAAAATGATCGTCTGCCTTTCTCCTTATTTTTATGTCATTTGAAGCGGAGTTTCAAACAAACAACATAAGTTTTAGAAGAAGCCTATTATACTGCTAACGACTGATACTTATTAGCTTTCTGTTTATTTTGGCTTAAGCCCGTAACAGTCGGTTAAAGACGTTACATATTAGTATATTCCCAAAATGTAAATAAATTGAAGGTAGAATTGTTTTCTTTTCTTTTGTTTGTATATCCTCCTTTAAAACCATCTTTAAATATTAGAAGAATTATAGCCTGCTTGATTCCTTGTCATTCGTCTATGCTACTACTTGAATTAACGTAGAATTAACGTAGATAACATTTATACAAAATGTATTCCATTACATCACAGCTAATCAGCATCCTTCACCAACTCCCAGGAAACTCTCATAAATACGGTATTCAGACATTTTTACAGAAATATTGTTGGCAGAAGTTTGTCTCTATTTTGACCACGCAGTTTAAGACTCTCGTAAGCTGCGTTTTATACGTGAAACAGAAAAGAGAGTTGTTATGTGTTAAAAGACTTGACAAATACTACTGAACAGTCTTTTTTGCTAGTTCTTTCTTCTTGTAGCAATGCTCAACACTTTTGCTGACATGATTATACAACGGTTCAATTTTCTTGCTACGTTTCTAACATACGTGACTTTTAGTCAAAGCAATAAAAAAGAAACAAATAGATAGATAAACTGAGAGATAGAGAAGATATTACGCCAGGGGAAATAAAACTACTGGTGCTATGAACATTGTTATTTGTAGAGGTGTCAGTCAAGTGACAATCAAATATCGTCGTTCTTTTTAATATAAATAAATATAAAATTAGGGAATTACTAGTAATATACACTACAAAACCTGCTGTTACATTGATTATTGAAAAAAAAATCGGTTGCTAGAGCATAGAAATGTAAAGGCTACAGAAATGTGAGAAAACTAAAATACACACTGGACTTTGATGACATGAGGCACAGAAAAGTATCTTCCAAATCGAAAATAAGCATCTACTTACACAGTAAACAACACTTATCAAAAAGAATAGTTTTAATATTTTGCCTTAAAACAGATGACAGCGCTACAACCCGGTAACGTTGATGACATTTCAGCAAGTAAACCTTGGTACTTAATTGAAACACTGACAGTTTCTTTAAATGGATACGTAATAATAATGGTCGAATACGTTATTCAAGTTCAGTTTTGAAATTTTATTTTAAATTTAAGTTGAGATGGAATGAAGTATCATAATATTTTAGCTATAAAACTTTCGTGCTTCATTGTTGCGATTTTGTGCACAATAATGATAAAAGTATTAAAAGTATACAGTTTAAATACACATGATAAGTTAATTCTAAAGACTGAAGGCTTAAGGCATGCAGACACTGAGGCGTTGAAAGAAGCTTATTCACAAACGAATATTATCGTTTGGTACTGAATGAAACACTGTTCAAAATACAATTATGTAACGCAGTATAACGTCCATTCAGATGCATGCCAAACAGATGAAAGTAAAATACCTCTAACAAGCTCGTTTTCTTATTTATTTACTTTCATCGTGGCATGTGCACCCACTACTTTTAAATATAATCAATGGCTGTAGCATCTATGGCTATCTGTTCGTCATATAATAACGAAGTTTTCCGGCATATTGTTAGATTTCTTAGAAAATAAGTTTTAATAAGTATTCACCTGGTATAGCCAGTGTAACACACACTAATTCGAAATGTTCAAGCAGTTAAGTCTACAATAGGCAAAATTTTACGTTTGCTAGATGTTTAGTAAGAATATTTTATTTTACTTATTTATTCGGATACTGAATTCTGTGCCGATGGTTTTATTTCTTCTGTTATATACGTGATATACATATGATGACTGTTGACTGAACCCTTTGAAACTTCATTTTTAGTTGCGTATTCAAATATCTAAAGACATCCATGTTTAGGACTCAACACCTACGAATTATTGGAGCTTCATCAGAAGGAAGTGTGAGGTTGCGCGAATAAAACTAGTTTAAGCCCCTGGTAGATTATGTACAACTGTCTATACAAATATGAAAACTGCTAATGCGAATCCGTTGATTGGTTTTCTTGTCTTGTGGTCGCCTGTATAGCTATCCCCTGTGCTTTCTGTTTTCTTGTGTGGTTTAAAAAAAGAAAATATGTAAAAAATAGTTGTATCAAATGTTTGAATGTATTTTGTATTGTTTTTGGTGCTTACTTATGTACAGTTCCTCTGTGTTGGAATGGAATGTCTGTTACCAAAGATGTGCTGTTCTGTTTTGTCGAATGCATGTTTCCCATCTTCCTTCGGTGTCTTGAGTGGGCTGTATTTTGTAATTGTGGCCTTTCCTGGGTAATTTTATTTACATTTGTCTATGTACGCTTTCTTCATCTCATACACGTAAACTTGAGTCTGCATGCATATCTAATGAATAAACTGTAACAAAATAGCAAGAAACAAATTAAGATAATCAACATGTAAACGAGTTTTATTCTCTGGAGAGACGTACCAACTTGCACAATAACGCTGTTCACAATGGTTTTAACCACCTACTGGAGGAAACAGTGATGCCACAATTCTGCTAATATCTTCCATATGCATATTACTTGCTAGCTTCTTTTAATATCAAAGTAGTTTACGTTGTAATTACTCCTCAAACCATGACGTTTTATAATTGTTTGAACATAACTTTGAATGCCGCTCATTTTCCCGCCTGTCATTAAGTTCAAATACTCGTTAGTACATTGTCTTTTTCAATTTTGATACTTCTATCATTACATCAGTCCCAATCCAACTTAACATACGTACAGATGTTGTCAAAATACTTCATTTACACTCTAAATACCAATTACATGTATAAAACTTCATTTTGTAAAAAAAAATAATTAGCGTTTAAGGCAAGGGAAAAATGCAGAGTTTAAAAGCACTATTTTCAAAAACATATTTGAACAATATAATGATTTAAAGTTGAAATATTATTTTATTTATTTATTCGTTTCATGGGTAAAATAAATAATTTGTAATAATTGCTATGAAAATCTTTTTGGAAACCTTATTTTACAGATTATAGTAACTATACTCTAATGCAGTAAAACAAATATGATCCTGCTTTTGTATTCTTCATCTTTATATATCTTCTGAATCGTCTTCATTCATTATTTTTTAACTCAATTATATCAAGTAACGTATATAACAATCGAGTTGTATCGGACCAGTGATCGAAGGGTTTGTTAATGTGAGTGCGAAAGTTGTTCGAAGTCATTGCAGACCCAGAAATGGTAGGGCTGGTTCTCTTGTTAAAACTGCACAGCACGGGGAAAAATTCAAATTGTACATCTTTTAAAGAAATGAACGTCTGAGGAAAACGGGATCCACGGTGGTGGTTAGATTCCAAAGACAAACGTTTTATGAAGTACAGAGTGCAGTGTCATTATCATTGGATATTTTGCGAGTCAGTTGCCCTATAATTCTATTCGCATTTTGATGAGAATCTGGAAGATAGCGATTTAAGCTAAAATTTAGTACCTTCAAACACCAACAATTGGTAGGATGAATTATCCGTGTGTAAATTTGTGTATACACCGGTTTTCTTAATATTTTAAGCCTGCATTTTGTAAATTACTATAGAAACTGATACTTTGCACACAAATACGTCATTTCATGAATTAAATCAGAAAATTTAAGTGCACCTCTAAATGGACAGATTTATAGCGTTTTCATTTTGAGCAAATTAAGGTTTAAAAGGGGTAGGGGTAAAAAGGGGTAATTAAAAGCACGGGATCCTATTTTAGTGACCACATCATACCCTATCGTAAAGCTCAAATGTTGTGCTTATCAAATTTGGTAAAATTTTCCTTTCGAATCGCCGGGGCATTAAAGTTGCATTTTTTCGGCTTCAGCGTCCTGACTACAAAACCAAAAGGGGAAGAGGCACATACACACAGAAATTGACACAAGTTTACGAAAGACACGCACAGTAAACCGAATGAGCAGCTCTTTCCCAAACAGATGGTCATTCAGCTACCCCAATAACAGCATCAACATCTAGTTTTACTTTTTTTTTTATTTTATGCATAATTACAAAACAAAACAAAACAGAAGGCAGATTGGGCAACAATACAGGTGACCAAACCGCCAGAGACCATAGACAAGCGGACACAGCACAATATAACACCAAGGAACCGCAACAGAAGTACCGCCTTGGAACGGTCAGCAAAGATTACTGGGGGGCTTAAACTAGTTTTACTGGCCCAAACCTCGCCCTCTGCTTCTGCACTGGTTTGAAACATTAAGTTAGCTGTTTGGTCCGCATGAAGGTTTCCTAACTCATCAAATGACTCATCACAGAAACAAACAAATCACAACGACTAGAAAGATGGAACTAGAATGCTATTTAGAAGAATCTTTGTGGATAGAAATTTTTCATAAAGGTGAGTCTATTTTATTAAGTACTATTTATCGACCACCGAACACACCGGTATCCTTTTGGGATCGACTTAATATTGTTATCGAAAAAGGTATGGAAATATCGAGTAACTTGATAATAGTTGGAGATCTAAACGAAGATCAGTTAAATCCTAGAAATCACTATCTAAAAGATGTAATGACTTTAAATAATTTACTTAATTTAATCGTTATGCCAACGAGGAAAACGGCACAGTCTCAAACACTTCTTGATCCGATTGTTGTTCACGATTCGATGAAGGTCTTTGATTTCGGTACTCTTGACGTTAGTGAGTGGGTATCTGATCATACTGCTACATATGTCTTCATCTCCTTTACATATGAACATGACAATTCATATAAACGAATGGTTTGGTTTTATAATAGGGGAGACTTTGAAAAGCTTAATACTTTAATTTTAAATACAAATTGGGAATTTTTGAATAATGATGACATTGATACTGCATGTCAGAATTTTACAATCTGTTTAAAAAACTTGATACGAGAATGTATTCCAGGTAAAGAAGTAACAATTAGACCAAATGATAAACCGTGGTATGATAGCATTATACGTACAACTTCGAGAAAGCGGGACCGTATGAAACGAAAAGCAGCAAAATCGGACAAAAATGAAGATTGGCATAAATATAAACAATTAAGAAACAAAGTTAATAATTTAAAGAAACACGCTAAAGAGAGGTTTTATAACAATATTGAAAATGCAATCATTGAAGCTAATATAAATAATCCAAAATTATACTGGAAACTCATTAAATATTTTATTAAATCTAATAAAAATTCTGAAAAGATACCGCCATTAAAGACTAAAACACCATCGGGAGAAAATATATATGCTTTTACAGATTTAGAAAAAGCGAATTGCATGAATAAATACTTTGCGTCTATATCTTCTGTAGATGATTCTAATATTGACTTACCTATATTTAGTCAAAAGACGGAAAGTTCATTGCATTCCATACAGATATCGGAATCGGAAATTGCAGACGTTATTCAAACCTTGGTAGTAAATAAGGCGTCAGGCGAAGATCAAATAAGTCATAAGATTCTAAAAGGTACATGTAATACGATTAAAAAGCCGTTATGCATACTATATAATCGCTCACTTCGAGAATGCAAATTTCCATCACTTTGGAAATCTGGAATGGTAATGCCACTACATAAGAAAGGCCCTTCTGAAATGCCATCTAACTATAGACCAGTATCACTTTTGAGTACGGTTGGTAAACTAATGGAGCGAGTGGTTTTTAAATACTTGTATAATTTCTTTCAAATGAACAATCTTATTTATCCCTATCAATCTGGGTTTATTCCGGGCCATTCAACAGTCTATCAGTTAATTGATATTTATCACCAAATATGTCAGAGTATAGATACGAAACAACATACATGTATGGTTTTCTGTGATATCTCGAAAGCGTTTGACCGTGTATGGCATAAGGGTTTAATTTTCAAATTGAGGCAAAATGGCATACGTGGGGACCTCCTTCATTGGATATCTGATTATCTTTACCAAAGAAAACAAAAAGTATTTATAGGTTCTTCAATGTCTGACTTTCAGTTCTTGTCTGCCGGAGTCCCCCAAGGCTCTGTTTTAGGCCCATTATTTTTCTTAATTTATGTGAACGATATAGCTGAAAATCTTTTAAGTATCACTCGATTATTTGCTGATGACACCTCAATAGCTTTTTCATCGTCAAATTTAAAGGACATTGAAGGTATTTTAAATCATGATTTAAGGTATATAGCGTTTTGGGCAAAACAGTGGTTAGTTACGTTTAATCCGAATAAAACGGAAGCTATTCTGTTTTCAAATGTCGCTGCAGGTGAACCTCGTTTGTTATTTGATAACACAGAATTAGTATTTGTGGACAGCCATAAACACCTTGGTCTTACATTCAGCAGTGATTGTAAATGGCATACTCATATAGATAATATTTTAGCTTCGGCATCAAGAATGTTGGGTATTTTGAGAAGTTTAAAATTTAGGTTAAGTAGAAAAGCTTTAAATCAGATTTACTTATCATACTTAAGACCTTTATTAGAATATGCAGCAGTGGTTTGGGATGGCTGTACTTTATATGAGAAGAGAAAATTGGAACAAGTTCAGTATGAGGCAGCGCGATTAGTAACGGGCCTTACCCGATCTGTGTCTATTGAAAATCTCATCAAAGAAATAGGTTGGCTCTCCCTTTCAGATAGACGTCTCTTTCAAAAATTAGTTACAATGTTTAAAATAAAAAATGGGTACGCACCGGAATATTTATACAGTCTGTTGCCGCCTTTAGTGGCGGAGAGAACAAACTACAACTTAAGAAATGCAAATGATGTTAGTATAGTAAGAAGAAGAACTGAATTATTTTCTAAGTCTTTTATACCGTCTACGATAGAATTTTGGAATACTCTGCCTTTAACTGTGCGAAATTTACAATCGTTGGAAGCTTTTAAAAGAACCTTAAAACAGTCTTACTTTACAACAATGAAAGTGCCGAAATATTATAATCAAGGCGATAGACGTTCTTCTGTATATCATGCTAGATTAAGGAATAAGTGTAGCAATTTGAATCATGATCTATTTATAAACCATCTTAAACTTAATTCAATTTGTGACTGTGGAGATGGTGTAGAAGATGCAGAGCATTACTTTTTCAAGTGTCAGAGATATGTTGAACAACGTTTAGTTCTGTTTTATTCAACTAGACCGTTCCATCCACTTAATTTGAATATGCTTTTATACGGTTCAGATAGACTAGGGGAAACGGAAAATTTAGAGCTGTTTCTCGCTGTGCATCAATACATAAAATCAACCAGACGTTTTGAATAATTATTATAAAATCTAGTTATAAGAACCGACAATTATTTTCTTCTTCGTGACATTGAGCCGAGGACAGGGGAAGGCCTGGGCCACATTTTGTGAGTTAAGATGTGGATCACTTGGTGTGCTCTTTGCCTTTTGTGTTTGTGACTCTGTGGTACGGGAAAGAAGGTAATTGTATTATAATTAACAATAGTCAGTTTTTTGTTAACACACAGTTTACTTTTTAATAGCTATTTTATGTTCATAACTTTATTTTTTTTCTTTCAGGTATAAAGCAACAGCCTTTGTCTACCAACAGATTTGCGCGGTCTATTTTATTAAGTACTATTTATCGACCACCGAACACACCGGTATCCTTTTGGGATCGACTTAATATTGTTATCGAAAAAGGTATGGAAATATCGAGTAACTTGATAATAGTTGGAGATCTAAACGAAGATCAGTTAAATCCTAGAAATCACTATCTAAAAGATGTAATGACTTTAAATAATTTACTTAATTTAATCGTTATGCCAACGAGGAAAACGGCACAGTCTCAAACACTTCTTGATCCGATTGTTGTTCACGATTCGATGAAGGTCTTTGATTTCGGTACTCTTGACGTTAGTGAGTGGGTATCTGATCATACTGCTACATATGTCTTCATCTCCTTTACATATGAACATGACAATTCATATAAACGAATGGTTTGGTTTTATAATAGGGGAGACTTTGAAAAGCTTAATACTTTAATTTTAAATACAAATTGGGAATTTTTGAATAATGATGACATTGATACTGCATGTCAGAATTTTACAATCTGTTTAAAAAACTTGATACGAGAATGTATTCCAGGTAAAGAAGTAACAATTAGACCAAATGATAAACCGTGGTATGATAGCATTATACGTACAACTTCGAGAAAGCGGGACCGTATGAAACGAAAAGCAGCAAAATCGGACAAAAATGAAGATTGGCATAAATATAAACAATTAAGAAACAAAGTTAATAATTTAAAGAAACACGCTAAAGAGAGGTTTTATAACAATATTGAAAATGCAATCATTGAAGCTAATATAAATAATCCAAAATTATACTGGAAACTCATTAAATATTTTATTAAATCTAATAAAAATTCTGAAAAGATACCGCCATTAAAGACTAAAACACCATCGGGAGAAAATATATATGCTTTTACAGATTTAGAAAAAGCGAATTGCATGAATAAATACTTTGCGTCTATATCTTCTGTAGATGATTCTAATATTGACTTACCTATATTTAGTCAAAAGACGGAAAGTTCATTGCATTCCATACAGATATCGGAATCGGAAATTGCAGACGTTATTCAAACCTTGGTAGTAAATAAGGCGTCAGGCGAAGATCAAATAAGTCATAAGATTCTAAAAGGTACATGTAATACGATTAAAAAGCCGTTATGCATACTATATAATCGCTCACTTCGAGAATGCAAATTTCCATCACTTTGGAAATCTGGAATGGTAATGCCACTACATAAGAAAGGCCCTTCTGAAATGCCATCTAACTATAGACCAGTATCACTTTTGAGTACGGTTGGTAAACTAATGGAGCGAGTGGTTTTTAAATACTTGTATAATTTCTTTCAAATGAACAATCTTATTTATCCCTATCAATCTGGGTTTATTCCGGGCCATTCAACAGTCTATCAGTTAATTGATATTTATCACCAAATATGTCAGAGTATAGATACGAAACAACATACATGTATGGTTTTCTGTGATATCTCGAAAGCGTTTGACCGTGTATGGCATAAGGGTTTAATTTTCAAATTGAGGCAAAATGGCATACGTGGGGACCTCCTTCATTGGATATCTGATTATCTTTACCAAAGAAAACAAAAAGTATTTATAGGTTCTTCAATGTCTGACTTTCAGTTCTTGTCTGCCGGAGTCCCCCAAGGCTCTGTTTTAGGCCCATTATTTTTCTTAATTTATGTGAACGATATAGCTGAAAATCTTTTAAGTATCACTCGATTATTTGCTGATGACACCTCAATAGCTTTTTCATCGTCAAATTTAAAGGACATTGAAGGTATTTTAAATCATGATTTAAGGTATATAGCGTTTTGGGCAAAACAGTGGTTAGTTACGTTTAATCCGAATAAAACGGAAGCTATTCTGTTTTCAAATGTCGCTGCAGGTGAACCTCGTTTGTTATTTGATAACACAGAATTAGTATTTGTGGACAGCCATAAACACCTTGGTCTTACATTCAGCAGTGATTGTAAATGGCATACTCATATAGATAATATTTTAGCTTCGGCATCAAGAATGTTGGGTATTTTGAGAAGTTTAAAATTTAGGTTAAGTAGAAAAGCTTTAAATCAGATTTACTTATCATACTTAAGACCTTTATTAGAATATGCAGCAGTGGTTTGGGATGGCTGTACTTTATATGAGAAGAGAAAATTGGAACAAGTTCAGTATGAGGCAGCGCGATTAGTAACGGGCCTTACCCGATCTGTGTCTATTGAAAATCTCATCAAAGAAATAGGTTGGCTCTCCCTTTCAGATAGACGTCTCTTTCAAAAATTAGTTACAATGTTTAAAATAAAAAATGGGTACGCACCGGAATATTTATACAGTCTGTTGCCGCCTTTAGTGGCGGAGAGAACAAACTACAACTTAAGAAATGCAAATGATGTTAGTATAGTAAGAAGAAGAACTGAATTATTTTCTAAGTCTTTTATACCGTCTACGATAGAATTTTGGAATACTCTGCCTTTAACTGTGCGAAATTTACAATCGTTGGAAGCTTTTAAAAGAACCTTAAAACAGTCTTACTTTACAACAATGAAAGTGCCGAAATATTATAATCAAGGCGATAGACGTTCTTCTGTATATCATGCTAGATTAAGGAATAAGTGTAGCAATTTGAATCATGATCTATTTATAAACCATCTTAAACTTAATTCAATTTGTGACTGTGGAGATGGTGTAGAAGATGCAGAGCATTACTTTTTCAAGTGTCAGAGATATGTTGAACAACGTTTAGTTCTGTTTTATTCAACTAGACCGTTCCATCCACTTAATTTGAATATGCTTTTATACGGTTCAGATAGACTAGGGGAAACGGAAAATTTAGAGCTGTTTCTCGCTGTGCATCAATACATAAAATCAACCAGACGTTTTGAATAATTATTATAAAATCTAGTTATAAGAACCGACAATTATTTTCTTCTTCGTGACATTGAGCCGAGGACAGGGGAAGGCCTGGGCCACATTTTGTGAGTTAAGATGTGGATCACTTGGTGTGCTCTTTGCCTTTTGTGTTTGTGACTCTGTGGTACGGGAAAGAAGGTAATTGTATTATAATTAACAATAGTCAGTTTTTTGTTAACACACAGTTTACTTTTTAATAGCTATTTTATGTTCATAACTTTATTTTTTTTCTTTCAGGTATAAAGCAACAGCCTTTGTCTACCAACAGATTTGCGCGGTCGTGAATTGGGAGTCGGATGCAGCAGCAACTAAACTAAAATCTTTCTATTCTTCATTTTACTCTGTTTAATAACACATCGCTTTATCATCCTGTGCATTCGGCTGTGGAGGGGTCCTGTCATCGCCGATCATGGTGGGTCAGTGCGGTCTTTTGTCTTGGTTGCGGTCCTTTAGCGGTCCATGTCAGTCCGATTATCGGACTACCAGAGACCGTATGAAGGATTGCTCTTGAGCTGGCTAGCGTGGCCTGTGCCATGCGTGGCGCTGACGGGATCCTTTTTCAGCCCAAGGTATATGATGATTATTATATTTAGATTTTGATTATTTAAGCAAGTATTATTCACTTATTCTTCCATATTCTGACTATCTTTCTCATTACTCATTCTTTACTTTACTATATTTGTTGTTTAAATGAACAGTTTTTTCTATGCCTTATGATGTCGTTGTCTACTTAGCAGTATTGTAAGTACACGTTATTGGGGCGGACCGTAATTAATGTTGTTAGAACTTGTGGTCCAACCCATTTGTATGTTTATTAAGAAGACAATAAAATATGTTTAAACTAAAACAAATCATGGATAAGGTTATGATGTATCAGAGATGAGGACTCAACGGAAAGAACGTATTGCGACACCAGGAGACCCCTGGGAAGTCAGACAACACCACTGAAATACCGGAGCAAAAGAAAACTATCAGTTGAACCCCGAATAACCAAGCAACAGACGAGGCAAACTCCGGCCTCAACCAACTAAATTTAGTAGCTTTATGTCGGGCCCATCATTGAGTCTGATGCCTGACCAACCGGCGTGCAATTAAAGAGGGAAGCAAAGTTTTTAACCATAATTGGGTTGACCACTAAGCATTCAGTCTGTAGAATTGCATTTATATTAATGAGCCACGACACGACAAAACCAACAATGTGGTTGTGCGCCCAGCACAGACTCAGATCAGCCTGGATATCCGCCCAGTCTGATCAGACTCTTCATTAAGTGCTCAAAGCGTAGATAATGATCTAAGCTACCTCCATGCGGACAGCGAAGACTCTGATCAGACTGGGCGGATGCCCTGGCTGATCTGAGTCTGCGCTGGGCGCACAACCACATTGTTGGTTTTCTCGTGTCGCGGCTCTTATATGCAATACGTTTGTGACGAACAATAAATATCCTGAACTGATCAGAAAAATCAGACTTACCTACATTTTTTTTGAATTTATAGACTAAGTCACCATAAGATTCTGGTTCCGATAGGCCCTGTTGCAAAAGACTTTTTAATCCGACATTGAATTAAGAATCCAATTCATAGTGTCGGCGAAAGAATTTTGAAAATGCTTTTCGAAGTTTATGATATCTATAGCCCTGTTGGAGAAGCTTAGCAGTTAAATTTTATTACGGGCATTGAAGTCAGTCACATGACTAGACACTCTAGCAAACCGAATAAGTTGAGAAATATAAACCCCGTAAGAGGTAGAACGGGGAGCATCACCGTCCAAAAATGGAAAATTTACTATGTCAAAATCAAAGTCATTGCGTTTATCATAAATTTTGGATGAAATAAATCCATTTGAAACAAATAAATGTAAATCCAAAAATGGGGCTTCGGTATCGGCTGCATTAACATTGTTAAAATGCAGCTCAGGTGGATAAATTTGATTCATTAGGCCTTCAAAGTAAGGATTGTCAATATTTAAAAGGTCATCTAGATATCTAGATGTAGAGTTAAAAACTTCAATAATTTCAGATTGTTTATCACTAGAAGGAGAAGCCATGAAATCTCTTGCATAGCAAAATAAAAACAATCCGCTACAAGAGGAGCACAATTAGTACCCATCGGAATACCAGCAATTTGTCTGTATAAGTTAGTACCAAATCTAATGTAAATGTTACCTAAAGGTGTGTTAATGCTTCACACATATTTTGACATGACCAAACTTTCTATCATCATTGTGTGTTGATGTGCACCTATTGATCCGTAAAGCTGGCAAAATGTGTGTGTGGTGGTAGGGGGGACTTTTTTAGCACCCCCCCCCGAAAAAAATAAAATAAAATAAAAAACAAAGAAGCAAAAAAAAAAAAAAAAAAAACACGACAAAGCGCTCCACAAAATACTATTTTCCTATTCAGCGATACAATCGTGTTCACTCGACCAAAATCTTTATCTCTTTTTATATATTATCAATTGTCAATCTATTTTCTACCTCTCTGTAAAGAATGTAACTATCCAACCCCACTACTTAATATTAAACGAACAAGTTGTTTGTTCAATAATGCAGAGGGGTGTATTGTAACTTCCTTATTTCGCAACCGGTCGACTTGAAATTTACAGAGAGGTAGACAAGAAGTATCTTTAAAAAAGATAATTGCCGAAACTAACAAACCCATGGGCTCTTTAAATACGAAAGTGAAATGAGATATGGTTATTATAGGAACAAGAGGCTGTTCTAGGTAATATTATACTCAATTCTTGTGTGAAGTTAAATTAAAATCAGTCCATAAACCAGAGGACCATTGGTCCTGTAGCTCGCCTGAGTCCATTCATCCTCAGCACTCAAGGGTAAGTAACTCTATAGTAAATTGAACAATATGGCCTAATTTCAAATTCGTCTGAGTTGATATGATTGTCCTGGTTAATATCAGCAAGTTTGATGAAGTTACAATAAAAAAAATATAAAGTCGCTGTGCCCTGGATAAGGTCAAATATGAGATATTTAAACACTCAAGGACATGTAACTCCAAAGCGAAATATACAATATACCAAAATTTCAAACTTGTCAGAGAGTTTATGCATGTTCTGGTTATCACCGAGTTTGATCAATTTTCAATACAAAAATACAGTTGCTATGCGCAGGACAACATTTTCGGCATTGTAAGTCTATTGGAAAAAAAATCGGTCTTTAAGGGCAAGAAACTTCGAAAAGAATATTCCGATCAAGCCCAAATTCAAACTGGTCAGAGATTTTATGCCTATCTTGATAATCTGTAAGTTTCATAAAGTTGCAATTAGAAAAATGTTAGCCTTTTGGTTGTCATGGCAACCAGTCAAAGGCAATGATGTGGCAAAATTCATATGGTTGGTACAGAACTACTCAAGGAACATTTCTGTAAAACTTCAGTCAAAATATCTGCAATAACACAGAAATAAATGCAAGTTTCTACTTTACACATTATAAGTCTATGGAAACTTTAAACTGCCATAGCAACCAAGCACACGGGCGACGAAACTAAAAAAAAACACAATTTATGTAGAGACTAAATGTCATTAATATGTATGCAGAGATTCATCTTCATTTCCCTCATGGCTGCCAAGAAACAGATTTTTTTAAAAATATATTTTAAGAAAATTTAGCTCTTTGGTTGCAATGGCAACCAATCAAAATCAGTGATTTTGACAAAATTCACATGAATGGTAGAGGACTACTCAAGGAACTTGTCTGTAAAACTTTTGTCTAAATATTGCAGTAACATAAAAATAAATGCCAGTTTCCACTTTTCCCAATACAAGTCTTTGGAAACTTTAAATGCTATAGCAACGAAACCATGGGGGCAACAATAATGAAAAAACAACAACATTTTTTATGTAGTGGCTAATGTCATGAACATGTATGAAAAAAATCAGCTTCAACCCCGCCCCCACCCCCACCCCCACCCCCATATGGTTTCTGAGGTGAAGATGTTTTAAATAATTGATCGAAAAATTTTCCTTTACGTTGCCATGGCAACCAATCAAATTCAGTGATTTGGACAAAGTTCATATGAATCATAGAGGACTACTCAAGAAATGTTTCTGTATGAGAAAATCCAAATAACTGCAGTGAGATAGCAAAAATTGCCAATTTCCATTTTCCCATTATGAGTCAATGGAAACTATAAGTTGCCACAGTAACTAAATTGCTATAGCAATTGCCATGAAAAACAGAAATTCTATATACGCTTATAATAAGATCCTTTCTGTAAAGTTTGAGCTTTATCGATTACATAGTTTCTGTGAAGATGATTTTTTAATATTTTTTCTATTTCTAACCATTGGGTTGCAATGGCAACCAGCCAAATTGTGCAATTTGCGTAAAATTAATAAGGCTACTTGAGGACTACTCAAGAAACATTTCTATAAAAGTTTTGTCAAAATATCTGCAGTGACATAGCAATAAATGCCAATTTTCCATTTTGCCATTATAAGTCAAAGGCAACTTTAAGTTGCCATAGCAACTAAGCTGCTAGAGCAATTGCCAAGAAAAACAGTACTGTTATAGAGGCTAGTATTAAAATCCTTTGTATGAAATTTGAGATTTATTGAATGCATAGTTTCTGAGAAGATGATTTTTGAATATTTTTTCTATTTTTAACCATTCGGTTGCAATGGCAACCACCAAATAGTGCAATTTACATAAATTTCATGTGGTTGATAGAGGACTCCTCAAAAAACATTTCTGTAAAAGATTTGTCAAATTATCTGCAGTGACATAGCAATAAATTCAAATTTTCAATTTTTCCCTTAAAAGTCAATGGAAACTCTAAGTTGCCGTAGCAACCAAAGTTCTTAAGCGAAATGGATAAAAAAAACAGTATTATTTGTTCTCCCTGCCTACAGATGCTATGGGCCCTGTAGTTATGGCTAAATTTGTCATTTTTAAAAGGGCAATAACCTATGCATTTCTGATGCCATTCTGATGAAACTTTATGTGCAAAACCGCCTTATGGTGATACATTAAGTTTACGTTTCGTGAAATTTCGGTAATTGGTTACTTAGTTATGGCTCAGTGTAATAATTTTAAGTCAATTCAAGGACAATAACTCATGCACTCCTGAAGCTAGTCTAATGAAATGTGACATGCATCAGCGAGTTATAATGATATATATTTAGTTTAAGTTTCATGAAATTCCGTCCAGTGGTTACTTAGTTATGACTCATTTTATTGATTTTATAACAATTAAAAGGCAATAACTCATGCATTACTGAAGCCAGTCTGATGAAACTTGACATGCATCAGCAAGTTACAGCAATATATATTTATTCTAAGTTTCATGAGATTCTGTCTAGTGGTTACTTAGTTATGACTCATTGTACTGATTTTAAAACAAGTCAAGGGCAATAACTCATGCACTACTGAAGCCAGTCTGAAGAAACTTGACGTGCATCAGCGAGTTATAGTAATATATATTTATTTTAAGTTTCATGATATTCCGTTCGGTGGTTACTTAGTTATGGTCCCGGACGGAAAGACGGACGGACGGAAGGAAGGACGGACGGACGGACAGACAGACGGACGGACATGGAGAAACCTATATCCCTCCGCCTTCGGCGGGAGATAACAAAGGGGAATATGCGCGATGCCAAGACTCAGATCAGCCTTGGCATCCGCCGGATATGATCAGTCCTTACTATCCGCATGGAGCTTGCTTAGCATACAATTTTCTTATTAGAGTCTCTGTCGTATCACCTTGGTGTGATTTTGTAGTATACGAGCTTCGAACTTTTTTGTGGCTGCTGTTGTTTTGCTTTGGCTCCCAATTGATTTCGGAGAACAGTGACACCTACAAGTCATTGATTAAAATCCGCACGCACCTTGTCGTATAGAAGCATTTATCAGCCATAAAATGTATTTTCACTTTTTTTTGTAGATTTTCTGTTCATTAATGAAAGGTGTATCTGTAAAATAATTAGACCAGAAACAAACTGATGAAGTAAAAATCGAATTCGCTCTGATAGCATATCGTCTAAAAACTGTACAGACAATGTTCTTGTTCAAATTTGTATGCATTCTATATAGTTTAAAATTTGCTTTCATATAATCGAGACCCGGATCTAGGCCAAACTTAACTTTATAATGAGTTTCGGCAAAATATAGATGGACCGTTGATAATAAATATAAAAATACAAATTATCGTCGAGTGCCGATAAATTGGGCCCCACGTCTGTACATCTTTTTACCATTTTATTCAAGTTTATGAAATCGAAGTAGGTTGTTTTTAGTTGCCGACTAAAATGAGCCACTTCAAACCGTTTTTGTGCGAACATAGTGAAGAAACTGCGTACTAGCACTTCTACAGGTGTGAGCCAATTTGACATATACGAGTAATAGGGGAAAGTTTCATTATCACTTAATAACTTCTTTTTTTCTTAACATATTTTTACATCACAAACGGTATCAAAAAGTAAAATTCTTCATCTTAAATATTGTGTTTTAATTTTGATTCTAGCACAAGTACAAAATGGTCTTTTTTGGGGTGATTTTCTAGAGGTACATAATTAATTAAAACAAATAACAAAATCTCCGTAAAACCAGTAGGGCACATGAATTTAACGACTAATTTCGAATCAAATTAATACAAAATGTTATGCATCACAAATAGATCAGATTAGAAGAAAGAGTATATTTTCATCTGGTATAAATTTTATTTGTCTAGCTAAATGATAAAATGGTCTTTTTTCAATATTTGTTAAAATTTTAGTTGATTATTTTTTTGCCGGTTGTTTCCGTGCGTTTCCGTAAAATGCGACGCTAGGACACGACTCCGGCTTTCAGGTAATAGCTCCAGGCGGAGACTACCACGATAAGATATGATAGAAAGTTGTTAAAGTGAATGAATTATTCAAAATGTGAATTTATCCACTACTGTGTCTAAATTTTGCTTGAACTGAAAGATAAAAGTAAATTTATTTAGTTTTTATTTTACTTTTCTGGTCCAGAGCTGCATTAGAGAACGTTTTTGGTTTCTGGTGTTAGAATAGAAACGAACCCGTGCTAGTGAAATACAATTATAAATGATGCCGATATTCTTTGGTCTTATTAGCAATCATATGAAGAGCATAGGTCGGCTAACTTCTTTAATTGGCGAAATAATTAGTATCACTGGTGCCAAATCGAAAGACACGATATAAATTATCTTATGATTGTATAATGCCAATTAGTAAAGTCGGTATGTTTAGAAATTAAGCGTTTGCTCAATTGTTGCTCATTTATGTAATTATTAATGTGAGGCAAAAAACCACACTATCTGCATAATCGTTATGCAGTTAACTCTAAGACCCAAACAAAAAATAGATTACAAATAACTAAATGAGGGTGAATTCCGGACACTAAAGAAGAAAATTCTATCTGCCAAGGATGGAAGGACGATAATGACAGGTTGTGTAATGGAAACCGTTTACGTCTAAGAAGGTTTCCGCTTTCGGAAATCGAACTTGGGACCTCGAGATCAGCGGGTCAGCGTTTAGCCTACTGAGCTACAGGGTCACCTCGTTATACAAATCCGTAATTCCAAGGAAAATGTTCTTATTGTATCAAGTTTGATCCCTCATGTTTATTATTATTTTAAAATTTATAATCTTATTTTGATCCAGTTTCATCAATTTCATTTTAATTCAATTCAAATATTACTCAGTGTCAATTTAATCAATGTGTGAATATACACTATTACTGACACGGCACGCGTATAACTGTGTGGCAATATTTAATTGAGTCGCGACACGAAAAAAGTCAAGAAGTGGCATGTGCGCCTAGCAATGTCCAAGATCAGCCTAGACGTTCGCCAAGTCTGATCAAAGTCTTTGCTGGTGGCATGGAGATAGCTTAGCTACCATTAAAGTACACAGCGAAGACTTGCCATATGCCCAGGCTGATCTGAGTCTTCACGTAGTACATATGACACTTTGTGGGTTTTGTCGTATCGCGGTTCGACTGGATTAACCAAACGTAATTATGTCGCGACTCGCCAAAACTAACAAGGTGACATGTGCACTTCGCGTAGATTAAGCAGTCCGAGCAGAGTCTTCCCTTTTCGCGTAAAGGGAGCTGAGAGTCTAAATCCTTTCCATGCTGACAGCGAAGACTAAGATCAGCCTGGACATCCGCCCTGGACATGCGCTTACAATATAGCATAGGGCTTAACTATCCCTTTGCGGACAGCGAAGACTGACTAGATTGGGTGGATGCCGAGGCTGATCTGAGTCTTTGCTGGGCGTACATTCGGCTGTGTTCGTTTTGTCGTGTCGTGGAAAAAATCTGTTGTCTTTAACGATAAAATAAATGCATAATGTTTACTCACTCATTAAATTCTAGGTTTTTATCATCATGCAATATAACTAAACTTATTTCCACAAGACTTTTTTTTATTATTATTATTTTTTGAATCAAAATTTTGTGCAATCAATCATATATTTGCTTGACTGTCCTAACAAAACCCTCAGTTATACAATAGTGTGACATACAATTCATTTATTTATTTATTTATTGTTCTTGATAATGTTGAACTTAAATTCTATGTTTGAATCAAACATACATTGTGTCTTATATAATGTTTAAGAGAGAGAGAGAGAGAGAATTTAGTCACGTAAAATTTTGATTATCATTGCATTATGAGACTAAATGACATGAACTGTTAGTAAATATAAGCGATATAGCACCTCTTTTTCCCCCTTATTGGCTGCCAAAATCATTTTGGATTTCTGGAGCATGACAATTCCTTTTAAGAACCAAACATCTTTGAATAATAATAATTATTATTATTATTATTATTATTATTATTATTATTATTATTATTATAAAATATCATTATCATGTGTTCTAACAGCATAATGCAAAGGAAATCCAAAAGGTTTAATTACATTACCATGATTAATTTATGCATGAGTCTGACTATTCTAAGAGACTCATGCAATTTATTCAATATTCAATTAAAGTCATAAAGATCGATATTTTATCATGATCGAGATAAGAATATTAGCCTGAGGAAAAACCTTGACACCTGCGATTATCGCATACTGTCGTTAAAATTCGGAGATCAACCGAAAGATCTCTGGAGATCTACCTGTCCAAGATGAAACTCAATAACCTAGATGACGAAGTACGAGTATTCTGCCAGATGACTCAATGATGTTTTGTTTCATAAAAAATGGCTAATCGCGGTCCTTTACACGTGATGACGAAATTATGGTTTGAAGTTTGCAGCGATATTTTCCCAAAAAATCAATGGGGCAAAGAAACAAACAATAGAATATATTTATAATGTAATGCAATACTGCAGTCACAAACTTTAAGGTAAATACACCAACACAGATTTATGTTTCAAAGAATTTGACACAAGGAAAATTGTTTCTGTGAATTGAAGATTTAGGAAGAAAACCGGACGGAGTTTTTAGAAATAAAATTATGTCAAGGTAAACAACATATCACACTTGCGTAGGCGGTGGAAGTCAAACTGAATAGATAGACCTATTAAAGGCGACGACCATTGTCATACCGACTTGTGTTGTGCCCTTTGTGTACATACTTGTGCTCACAGTAAGGAGAATTCGTTAGAATTCCAACAGAAACGTTTAGGAAAAGGTGAGACGTACTAATTCCTCAATCATAGTTATTCAAGTAGAGCTAGTGATCATATTTGTTCCATGTAATTTCGTTTTAGCTCCAGCTTTGCCTTGTACATCCTTCGAACTATCATAACTGCGCGCATTTTCTAAATAGAATTCACAGTTAGGTAATGTCTCCGAGGCTATTCGATGATGGGGCAGTTTTGTGGACATGAGACTGGAGAAAATCTGGCCTGACAGTTGTTTGAAATGCTACTCAGTTAATAGTCTTTGTTCACCGCGGGTAACAGTTTCATAATTATTGGTACATAACTTGACACCATGATGAAATGAAATTCTTTAAAAATTGGTCGATTTTGACTTAGTTTTGACATATACGTGTCGTTATTCATTCTACGGAAGCAAGAAAATAAGGCAACAACATACTCAGCTTGATAAAGTCTGTTCATGCCAGTACACCAGCCACCCCCTCAAGCACTGGTTAAAGCAGAACTCTTATTTTCAAAATGGACCAGAAAATATATAGTTTTTACCTTGATGAAGAACGAGTACTGCATGAGAGGAAGAATGAATATGTATTCAGACTTTATTATATTCGGTAACCCGCCTTGATGCTTCTGCGCAGCCCTCAAACAACATTTTTGTAATGTGAAACTGAGGTAATGGCGCTTGTCAGTTGAGTAAAAAAAAAACATAATTTCTCTCATATATGGCTTTATTAGTGTCATTATAAAGACAAAAAAATCATTATCAGAACCAAATTCATCTTTCCGATAACCTTGCAAGGTAGTTGGGACACTGCAGGTTACTCTTTAAAAATCTCTCCACTTGATCCTACTTTCAGATTCTTTAGTGACCAAGAATGCCATGAATGTGTTTCGATTATTTCTATCGTCCAGTGAATCAGTGAAAATCTCTATGACTGATATAATGAAACGAGGAGAAACTAGATGCAGAAAAACTCTAAATCAGCGGTTCTCTGAATATCCCTGATTAAGATTATGGAATGTGATAAATCAGAATAAATCTGTTTCGGTTCACCTAAATACACGTGTTCTTGGTGAGTGATTGTAAACTTGTCGTCTTCCTTCATGATCGCCAAATTAAATATTGGGTGTCGTTTTCTTACTTACCTCACTATTTATAGAAATCCTAAATTCAATTTCAGGATATGCATATTTCGACTTATGCTTTGATCCATAATTCGATTTTCGGATACCAACAAGTCGATTTTATCTCAAAATCAAGATGGAATTTGGATATCCATGGTTAAGGATAGCCGAAAATCGAATTATTAATTGTTCACATTTTCTTGCTTCAAGTTTCAGATAACGAAAGGAAAATCAGTTTCGGTTGGTGATATGGCATCTGGAACTGGAAAAGGACAAACCAGGTAAAAGATTCCTTTTTGAAAAGAAATGACAGACCATTAGTTTAATATAAACGCATTTCTAACAGCACAAGAGTTCTCTAACGCATGTTTGTACGCGTAATTAGCTTGATATATTAAGTTGTGTTCTATTATTTTGATGAAGACTGTTAACTTGGTTCGTAGTATAGTATTATATATTATATTTAAGAGCCCCGGTAGTTCAGTAGGATAAGTGCTGCATTACTGATCTAGCGGTCTCGAGCTCGAGCCCTGCTCGAGGCTGAAATCTTTTCATCCGTTAAAGGGGTTACATTGCACATAGCATTTCATTATCACCCTCCAATCATCCTGATATTACTGAAATACTGTTGGAAGTCATCCATCCATCTATCAATTATATTTACCAGCATTAACCTGTGTTTCTTTACACTTTACAGAACGGTGACACGTGAAGCTCTTTGGAAAGTATACAAAAATGTTAAAGGGTATGTTAGCTGACAAGGCGTAAGTTTTTTAATCTCTCATTTGCGAAGTCCATATAAATAGGCTTAAAACAAACTATATGTGCAAGCATTACTAACAGAAGCCAAATCTTGCTGATTAAACATCTATTGGGGAACCTGGTAGCATGCCTTTAGTCATGCTGATCACACAGCTATTGGGATATCTGGAAGCATGCCTTTAGTCATGCTGATCACACATCTATTGGAGTATCTGGTAGCATGCCCTAAGTCATGCTGATCACACATCTATTGGAGTATCTGGAAGCATGCCTTTAGTCATGCTGATCACACATCTATTGGGGTATCTGGTAGCATGCCTTTAGTCATGCTGATCACACATCTATTGGAGTATCTGGTAGCATGCCTTTAGTCATGCTGATCACACAGCTATTGGGGTATCTGGTAGCATGCCTTTAGTCATGCTGATCACACATCTATTGGAGTATCTGGTAGCATGCCCTTAGTCATGCTGATCACACAGCTATTGCGATATCTGGAAGCATGCCTTTAGTCATGCTGATCACACATCTATTGGAGTATCTGGTAGCATGCCTTTAGTCATGCTGATCACACAGCTATTGGGGTATCTGGTAGCATGCCTTTAGTCATGCTGATCACACATCTATTGGGGTATCTGGTAGCATGCCTTTAGTCATGCTGATCACACAGCTATTGGGGTATCTGGTAGCATGCCTTTAGTCATGCTGATCACACATCTATTGGAGTATCTGGTAGCATGCCCTTAGTCATGCTGATCACACAGCTTTTGGGGTATCTGGTAGCATGCCTTTAGTCATGCTGATCACACATCTATTGGAGTATCTGGTAGCATGCCCTTAGTCATGCTGATCACACAGCTATTGGGGTATCTGGTAGCATGCCTTTAGTCATGCTGATCACACATCTATTGGAGTATCTGGTAGCATGCCCTTAGTCATGCTGATCACACAGCTATTGGGGTATCTGGTAGCATGCCTTTAGTCATGCTGATCACCCATCCATGTCTTTAAAGCTTTCGTCAATGTTAAGGAAGCCAACGCCCTGAGCACCCATAACTTTCAAAAGGTCTATCTAATGCTGGAAAGGAATAGAACCGATATATGTACATGATAACAAGATGTTTCGTCCTCAAACTATTTTCCACTAACACTTACATTCACGATTGTTTCACCCTTTTAACCTAGTCGTTTGACCTCATACTCTTGGAAGCAATGTAGCCTAGGGCATTTTTGATGCACTTCATTTAGTGCACCTGCGCCTTCCTTTTTTTGCAGATTCAGAACATAGTGCAATTGAGAATAAGGTTTTGAGATAATGATGACACTCACTTTGGTTTAATGTTTATTAAAGGTGTTTCACAAATATGAAATTCAATGCTCCTATTAGACTTTCGATCAGGAAACCTCAAATTGCTATCAAAACTTTTATGTCTCAAAATGTTATCGATGTTCATGTGTCCCTGCATCTGCCTGGCTATCAGCTCGGACGATTCCATTTACAGGCCAGACAGAAATCACCACAGGTACATGGTATGATCATATCCACTGATGGCACATGAATGTTAACATTTGCTCTCCAAAGGTTTGCTGGTGTCGTATTAAGATTGCAGACTTCATTGCATTTAACATACTTTTTATGTTCTTACTTTCTGCACATCACTTATTTTGAAACGTTCAAAGTGGTATTCTAATAAAAGAGTTAACCAGAAGTTCCCTGTTCGTTTTTGTTTATCCTCCCACACAAACATATACATAGCATTTAAAGTTACGCACCACTTCAGCAATTTATATAAGATATTATCATCACATAAATTTTACGAGGACAAATTATTTTCTGATTAAGGTGTCGTGTAAACACCAACCTCTATCTAAAGGCTCAAGACTTTATCATCCAGTGATCAGCTTATACTACGCGGCAATCCACCTCCTAAAAGATGTTCCGTAAGGAGTAGGTTGGGACTCCACCACCCAGTAATAAAAGTAAAAAGTATGCAAAGACCAGGAACTGAAACAATCCAAATCCAAATCCAGCCCTCAAACCATAGTTGGAAACAACTAAGATTACAAATAATCAAGATACAGAGAAGATATGGCCAACCGAGTGAGCAGCTTGTTCCCAAAAGGTGGCCACTCAGCAACCCAAACCGAACCAAAAATAATAAGAACATACATAAGATAAAACATCACAGAAACTCTGACACCAAAAACAGGCAACAGAGAACCACAACAGAACTACCGCCTTGGAACGGTCAGTAATGAATTACTGGGGGGCTTAAATCGATTTTACAGGCCCAACCTCACCCTCAGTTTCTGAAGTGATACAAAACATTTAGTTGGTTGTTCGGTTCGCATGATAACCCTCCAACTCGTCAATGAATCATCACGGTAAACACATAAATCAAATTTCAACACCATGAAGAAGCAAAGACGAGGACTCAACAGATACAACGGGCCGTCTGACAGGTGGAGATCCCTCTCCTGCCAAACGACCCCACTGGAATAAACTTGCATGGCGCAAATAACTCATCTTAAAAGATATTCCATATAGAATACAATGAAGACTCCACTATCCAGTTTATAAACTTAACTAGTGTCAGGACTCTGCCAGCCAATGGTGCGATTATATTTTAGCCTGATTCTTTAATTTTTTCAGTATTGATATTTGCGTGTTTGAAGATAATGTGCCAAATTCAGTTTCATTATGTAGCAGGCATACTAATGGAGATGGGTATAAACACTCCTTACACTGGCTGTCAATACTGGCACCATACCTGAAATCACCTGTAGGTACAGGACTCCATATTATACTAGGAACCTCACTCCTTCGTTCAGTGATAAGTTGCACTAAGTTCAGGACTTCGTCATCCATAGATAACCTCATACTCTGACTTGTATTTGTAAAGATTCATTAAACATTCATTCTGTTTTCATCCTTATCTATTTCAAGAGAAAAAAGTATGGATAACGTGATTTCTTTGGCTGTAAAGTCATTTATTAAATTTGATATGATTTTGAGCATAGCATCTATACCTTTTTTCAGACCCATGATTCTTGCCTATGGAAGTTTCAACAAAGGGACATACGTATGTAAGGTCCCTAAGTGTCCGACAGCCCTAAATGTCCGACAAAATTTATTTTTTTCTAAAAACGGCAGAATAGTAAAAGAAACTATTATTAAAAGCATAATTAGTAAATATTTCAAAAAAATAATTAGTGAAAAATACAAAAAATCTAACTTAGAAAAAAATTTGTCGGACACTTAGGGACGACCCAAAGGTCCCTAAATGTCCGACAACCCTAAATGTCCGAAAAGTTGAAAATCGATATAAGGTTTCGTTATCAGAGTAAAAACGATAAATATGATCGTAAAAAAGTGATCAAGATACTTTTTGTATATAATAATAACAGTAATAATGATAATAATAAATACAAAATGCCGGGAAAGGTATCAAGTTCGTTACTGACTCCATAAAAAGACAGTAAAAAAGTAAGTGTCAGGCAAAATTTTAGGGTTTCTAAAACCATTATAAACCATAATAAATGCATATAAAGTAATCATTTCCTACAAATAATTCTTCAAAAATATTCAAAATGTAAGCATGGTGAAAACAAGATATGTCGGACATTTAGAGTCATGTGTCCCTAAGTGTCCGACAATATATGAATCTATTTTCAAGTGAAGTAGAAGTTCTAAAACCATTTTCTATTCTAGTCTTAAAGATACATTGGTAAATTATTAATTACTGTTCTATATTAGAATATATATCAAGAACCTTAGGGAAATGAAATGACGCCAAATGTATTTGGTAAGTACAAAACTATTAAGGTAGAATACAGATTCTTAGTGCTTCTAAAACTGTCAGGAAAGTGACAAAACTTATTATAAATGCATATATAGAAATTATTTTGAACAAATGGTTTATCAAAACTAATCAAAACTACGAGAATATAATAATAAAGTGAAAAAATATTTCAAAAGAAAATTAGAATTTGTCGGACATTTAGGGAATCTGTCCCTAAGTGTCCGACAGGTTTTGGTTCTTTTAAAGAGTGAGCTGTAACTGTAGAATCATTAAATATGACCATAACAAGTTGAAATAGCCGATATATTAAATAAATGTTGATAGATTATTGACAACTGGTCTGACAGTTTTTATTAAAATATAAAATATAGTAAAAAGAAAATTTTGGAAAAGCAAACTGCAAGCAGTTGTGTGGTAATAGTTTTGTACGTACCAAATACATTTTCTGCATTTTGTTTCCCTAAGGTTCTTGCTATATATTCTAATACAGAAAAGTAGTTAATAATTTACCAATGTATCTTTAGAATATAATAATGAATAGTTTTATCACTTCTACTACACTTGAAAATAGATTGATACATTGTCGGACACTTAGGGACACATGTCCCTAAAGGTCCGACAGATTTTGTTTTCATCTTGCTTACATTATTAGTATTTTTAAAGAATTATTTGTACCAAATGATTACTTTATATGCATTTATAATATTTTATAGTGGTTTTGCTCACTTTCGCGAAGTTTTAGAAACCCTAAGATTTTGCCTGACACTTAAAAATATTCTACTGTTTTTTATATGTATTCAGTAACGAACTTGATATATTTTCTGGCATTCTGTATTTATTATTATCATTATTAGTGTTATTATTTTATATAAAAATATGTAGTTCACTTTTTTACGATCATATTTATTGTTTTTACTCTAATAACGAACACTTATACTGATTTTCAACTTGTCGGACATTTAGGGTTGTCGGACATTTAGGGACCTTTGGGTCGTCCCTAAGTGTCCGACAAATTTTTTTCTAAGTTAGATTTTGAGTATTTTTCACTAATTATTTTTTTGAAATATTTACTAATTATGCTTTAAATAATGGCTTCTTTCAC
Source organism: Ctena decussata (assembly GCA_963989385.1). Taxonomy (NCBI): domain Eukaryota; kingdom Metazoa; phylum Mollusca; class Bivalvia; order Lucinida; family Lucinidae; genus Ctena; species Ctena decussata. The sequence continues at coordinate 14,421,298 of OZ022498.1, forward strand.
TATTCTGACATTTATAGAAAAAAATAAATTTTGTCGGACACTTAGAGCTGTCGGACACTTAGGGACCCTACATACGTATGGCACGGACAGAAAACTACAAAGGACCAAGCTTCAAGTAGCAGTCACATTCAAGAAATCAAGAACTTTTTCCCTACCATCACTCAATGCTACATAAATCAACAATTTACAAATGGTGGGTTTGTCCTAAATACACAATGCACAAATAGCGCCGAAATCGGGGCCCATGTGTACTTCAACAACGATAAAGACGCCTCGGCCAAAATATGTCAAATTATACCAACGTGTAACAAACACAACAATGTCTTTGGCAATGCGAACAGGGACCAAAACTTTCTAAACAAGCAACAGCAAACACCAACCCAGGGTGTCGAAGTGGTTGACGGAACACCGTATATTGTACGGCTCATGAATTTTGAAGAATGCGCTAATGCTGGGAAAGGCTATGGGAAAGGAGAGAAAGATGGGGCTGCAGGCTTACCTAAATTTGTTGATCTTGAAGAACACACACGTAATTTAACGTATTGTAAAGACAAAAGCGGAACGGAATTTGGAAGACCAATATTAATAGCTTACGGTGTGGTCGAAAAATGATGCAACTGTGCATTTAAAATCTAACATACATTTTCAAAGATTAAGGGCGCGTTTACACGAGCAAAGTTTCTATGTCACAGAAACTTTAACAAAGAAAGTATGACAAACATTTTGCGTTTACACGGAGCAAATTATTTGTTAAAGAAAATGTGCCATAGAATCTTTGTCACATAAAATTTGGCAATGAAATATTTGCTGCAGTGTTCACACGACCAAATATTATTCGTCAAAGTTACCTGCAGCAATGAAACAAAATCTTTGTCACATTTTCCACGCTTGTAGCAATGTTCTTTGTTACATAATCTTTAGCAAAGTTCTCCGTTTACACGGACAAATTTAATTTATCAAAGTAACTTTAACATATTTATTTGTCAAAGAAACATTGTCATATTTTGGCATTTACACGAGCAAATTTTTCTGTGACAAACCTACTTTGTCATAGAAACTTTGGTCGTGTAAACGCGCCCTAAAGCAACCTTAGTAATGCTTACAGATTATTTGTTCGTATAACTTTTGTAAGGTAAATAGATGTAGTATTAACCCATTAATGTCTGAATACCCATAAAATGGACATTGGCAAACAGTGTGGAACCAGATCAGATGCCACAAATGTGGCGTTAGTAATGTGGCGTCTGATTAGGGTCTACAATGTTTGCCTTAAATCATTATTTCTATTTTTTTCAAAGATAAATTAGAGAATAAAGAAAAGATGAAGCCTCTTATTAGAAATGGGTGGGTACAATAAGCCAGTAGAAGAATCCACTAGTATTAAAGGGTTAACACAGGGTCAACGTTGTATTATGGTTGTGTACTCTTATAGTCGAACAGCACTTAGTAAACAACCCCGGCTGAATGTTTTGCTCATGCTGGAAAGTTTGCATGGGTATTGATATTTTGCGGAACGGAACGGAACCTACGTTAGGGCGCATCACGGGGCACAACATAATTTTAAAAAAAAATGTCCGAACTCACAGTATAAAATATTCTGCTTAAATATTGTTGACTGCGACACATATTGAACAAAACAAGGAATGCAGGCAGCTTTAAAATTCGTGCCTGGAGTGACGTTATAAAAAGTTATATTTTACGGTTCCGTTTCGTTCGCTCAGAGGCATTGATGTTTTGCGGTAAAGGTACGGAAGCGCATTGTCTTGCTCTTAACACCCAATATAGACAAAAACAGGTTGAACTAATCTCTTCATTTATATCTGTGACTTGTTGTAGCACGACGGCTGCACAAAAACTTATATTTAAACAGATTGGTGTACACCACGGAGCATACTCTACGTTTTAAGTAAGTTATGTAAACTGATCTGCAAATTATGTTTCTGAAATAATAATGACTATGTCAGGAGTGTTGTTATCAGAAGCTATTTTTCTGCCATCGTTCTGCCCCCTAAAATAGCAACCGCGCAGAGGAGTAAGTCTCTTGCGGAACAGAACGGAACCACATTGGTTTAAACATATTTTATTCGTTTTTAAATTGTAACATACATACATATATATAATATACAATAATCTTGGGATTAGAACGAAAGCTGAGTGCTTATAGAGTTCTTCTCCCTACTATAATACAACTGTATACAGTATGGCGGATATTTGTATACAATTTTAAATATTAAACCAAATTTAATTCTATATTCAGGTAGAAAAGGATTAACAAATGAAGCCCTGCTTATCAAAAAAAAAAATACAATAACTTAGTAACTTAATGCGAATTATATAGAAAAAAGGTATAAAGCTAAACAAATTAACAAGAAAAAAAATACACATAATAATAATAAATACAAGTGTCCAATGAGAAATCCACAAAACATAACAATTAAATAGGATAATGTATAAAATACTGTATACTAATAGAGAAAAAAAAATACGTAAAAAAAATAATAATAATAGTCTTACTAAAAAATGAAGCACTGGGTTGAGAGAGAGGGGCGGGTGGCAACATCTCAGGATCAATCAGGTATGTCCGCTAATCTTGAATTATGTAGGTCGGCATGTGCATCAGAAGTTAAAACATTATCAGAAACGTTTGGAATCAATTATAAACTTGTAAACGCTGTTAAAGATTGTCTGGTTAGTTTCTTGTGACAAATCGCCGTACAAAAATAGATTAAGGGTAGGATATTGATATAGAGAGACTGCGTTTATTAGTTCATTGCGCTGGGCCTGGTAAAAAGTACAATGGAAGAAAAAATGCTGAGCATTTTCTATACTACCGCACCGGCACAGAGGAGAGTCTACTATATTTTTCACAAAGAGATCGAAGTTTAGAGAACTACAGTTCGTTCGTAAACGGGTTAACAGAATTTGGCTTTTCCTACAACCTGAATAGAAATGCTGGGGAACTTTTTGGTTATCCTTTTGCAGAAAGCGTTTAAACGAGGTAACTGAGTCACACTGTTGTGCTTCAACAGATAGATTGTTCCATGCTCTGACACTAGATGGTAAAAAGGACATATAAAACCGGTTCGTTTTTGCATTAATAGTTTGTAAATCATTAGAGTTTCTAAGATTATAGCGTGATATGTTGCTGACAGACTGTGGTATTAGAGAGGATAAGTATAAAGGAGTAATATTGTGTATCATTTTGTAAAACAAAGTTAATTTATGATTATTACGCCTACATTCTAAAGATTCCCAACAAATTTCCTTATAAAGTGAATGTAATGATACCAGCTTCGTTGTCCCGGTAGCAATCCTGGCAGCTTCATTCTGGATTTTGTCTAATTCCTGTTTTTCGTATTGAGTGCAGTTATCCCAAATAACGTCTCCATATTCTATCAAGGGTCGAATAAAAGTAGTATAAATTGTCTCAAGAGATTTCCTATCGAGTTTAAATTTCAGTTTTCTCATGATATTAATTCTAAACCAAGCCTTTTCTTTAATATAATTCATGTGGTGATGCCAGGTACAATCATTGGAAAGGTAAAGTCCTAGATGTTTATGAAATTCCACTTCAGATATTTGGTGATTTTGCATAACAAGGGGTGGGTGTTGAAGTCTGTTTAGCTTACGCGAAAAGAGTAAAGCTTCAGTTTTAGTTGGATTAAATGTAACTAACCAGGTTGCAGCCCATCGCGAAATTTTATTCAGGTCCGTGTTAAGACAATCAGCTGCTGTGGTGGGGTTATCGACGATGATAAAAAGACTAGTATCGTCTGCAAATAGTCGAATGTTGGAACCTATGTCAGTCACGATGTCGTTGATGTACAACAAGAAAAGCAAAGGCCCTAAAATGGAACCCTGTGCAACTCCAGCACTAATAAAAACCCAGTCAGATGAAGTACTTGGAAGAACAACCCGTTGCTTTCTATCAGACAGATAATTCTGGAACCAGGCAAGGGCTTCTCCTGTGACACCAGCTGCATGAAGTTTATGTAAAAGACCTGAGTGCCAGGCACGGTCAAAAGCCTTGCTGATGTCACAGAAGACAGCCCGAACCTCTTTACCAGAATCAAGTGCTTGACAGAAAGTGTTGTAAAGGAAAGTTAGTTGGTTTATGGTTGAGTCTCCTGGTATGAAGCCCGACTGCAATGAAGAGAGAAGGTTATTACCTTGCAGATGATTATATAAATACTTGAAGACAAGTCTCTCTAAAACTTTACTTTCAGAGTTGAGTAAAGATATTGGTCGATAATTAGAAACAGTGGACAGGTCACCTTTTTTAGGGACAGGGCAAACATTAGCTTCTTTAAACAGTGCAGGAACTGTGCCTGATCGTAATGACTGATTAAAAAGGGAGCAAAAAGGAGTCGAAAGTTCATTGGATAGTTCACGTAAGATACGATTGCTGAGACCGTTCGGACCTGACGCTTTGCCCATAACCAAAGATTTTAAAACTGATTCTACTTCTATTCTTGTAAATACTATACTGTCTAAATGAGAATTAAGTCTATTAATATCAGGTAAGTCGGGAAGAATGGCATTTTTTTCATTTAGCACTGTTTGACTCTGAAAAAACGTGTTCAAAATATTTGCCTTGTCATATTCGTCTGTATAAATTTCATTGTTAACTTCTAAAGGCGGGACGGATGATTTTGTGATTGGAATTATAAAGGTTTTAAGCGTTGACCACCAATCTTTGGCAGAGAGCGCAGTAGATTTAAGTTTGCCTGCAATTTTGTCATAGTGCAATTGTTTAGAGTTACGGATCATTTTTGTAACCTTGTTTCGTAACTTTTTGAATGATTGCCAATGTAAGTCTAAATTAGTTAACTTTGCTCTTTTATAAGCACGCTTGCGTTTACGTATATGACGTTTGAGAGTAGATGATAACCAAGGCGGATCTAAAGGTCTAATTCGAACCTGTTTATTTGGTATACATTGGGATGCTATCGAAGTTATTGCTGTATTTAGATTTGTGGCGTATATATCTATGTCATCGCTTTGTAACGACCCCCAGTCGAGAGTAGAGGCTTTTTCTCGCAATAGGTTATAGTCGCCTTGCTCATAATACCAAATATGACGCATAAAAGTTTTGACCTTTGGTTTGGAAAATTTAAAAATGCCATATATGGGGCAATGATACCTAATTTCTTGATTAAGGAAAGGATCACCGACTCCACTGAGTATCAAGTGATCCTTGTTACTAACAAGTAATATGTCAATCAGTGAGGAAGAATGTTCAGTGAAATGTGTGGGCTGATTAATTGTCTGGTTTAGGGAGAACTGAGTACACAAATAATCTATTTTCCTTGAGGTCGGTGGATTTAGCATATTTAAGTTAAAGTCACCCGTAACTATTATGTCTGAGATATCTGTATCGACAGCTAAATGTAAAGAAGTTTCAATATCTGAGTAATAATTAATACCAGAACTTGGCGGTCGGTAGAAAAGTCCGAAAAGAACACGCTTATGTTTATTGGCTAGTTCGACCCAAATACTTTCAATACCCCTTACTTCTAAGTCATTCCGACGCTTATAATGTATTCTTTCTTTAATATACATAATAACACCACCATGACTATCACCAACTCGGTCTTTACGTTCAGGTCTGTTGTATAATTGAAGTAATAAATCATCTGTATCGTCTGTTTGGCTAAGCCAAGTTTCAGTAAAAGCCAAAATATCAAAGTCAAGTAGCTCTGCATGTAAAATTTCAAGTTTAGGGAGTATACTTTGAACGTTGTAATGAACAAATGATAGATTATGACTAGTGTTTAGGGAACTAAATATGGTTGTAGACATATTCGACGAGGAACTCGAAATGCTGTTTTCTGAAGATGAGGTTGATAAGGGACCTGGATTTGGATGTACATCTCCAGAACAAAGTAATATAATGTTCAACCATAAAGCAAACACTATGACAGAAAAACAAGTTACAATAAGTGATACAAACCTAGTGTTTGCTATTGTAGATTTTCCAAGCAACGTGAGTTTACGAGAATAAGTGTGCATACAAGCTTTATGAGCTAAACACTCACTTTCATGCAGTACCATTAGTATTGGGTATGTAAAAAGGTAATATTTGTGAATAGCAAATAACATCAGGAGATGCACAAAAACAGAAAATCTGCACATGCGACTATATGTTGGCATGACGGTTAACCTATTATTTCCAGAAAGTATTATCATGTTATAGATGTAAGAAATAGCAGGAAAAGAATAAGCACCGTCATACGAACAAATAAGAGGTCAGTAACGACAAGACCCACAACCCAGTGTGCCCCTACCCTCTCTCTCGGTCCAGAAGTACAAAACGTAAAAAGAAAAAAAGAAATCATCAAAAAAAGCATGCTGTTGAAATGGAGGCTTTGATTAGCAGGCAGCATTATTTCTGGAGATTGTTCAATTCAGACGTATTTGAATTTATATTGAAATATAACCAGGGTACCCCGTAGGCACACAACGCCGAATCAACACCGAGTCAATGTCGACTCAGTGTGGATCAAGCGATGTGCGCACGTTGGGGCAAGTCTCAAGTCCACAGACGGGGCATATTCAACAAGTTCCACAAGAAAACATGCAGTGCAACCTCACCAGAAACCCTCATCAAGGTGGTTCTGATGAGGGACCACTACCCATTTCCATATGGAAAACCAAAAGAAAGAAGAAAAGAAAAAAAAAAACCCACGTACACCGTCTGAGGCATATGATAATATATCATTTCAAAATTTGAAGATGAAAATATGGATAGACTGGTTAGCGTAATTGAAATCAACTATTTGTTCCTAATTCAAACTAAAAGATTTCTATTAATGAACAAGGAAAAATTCCTTACGACATTTATAGTAATTGCAATTTAAACTGTTGCTTCCCAAGGAACGTAACTAGTATAAAATCTGATACAATTCACGAGACGCAAAAATATTTAATTTCCGGAACCAGTGGTATGGAACAGTCCATATGAATATTACATTCTATCATCCTGCAGCCTGGCAGTCGTTGCTGCAAGAAGGTAATTTGAAACGATCAAATCGAACAACAGTACGCATTCTGATCTGTGTGGACACTACTTCAGCAGTTGGACAATGGATGGGACACAACTCGAAAACTAATTCTAATCATGCGACCAAATTGTCATACAATACGAGTTGCTCGAGTCCTAACATTTGTAATACCGAATAAGTTTTTTTATCCATGCTTATTCACGTCATGATGCCACCCCAGTTGGCAAGAATGCACCAAAAGCTGAAGCCGAAACATCCACTGGCCATCCATACCACTGTCCTAATATTTAGAGGAAGACAAGTACATGATTTGCAAGGGACATAACTCATACAAATATGACTGGTACTACTGTAGCCACTCCAGACATTGGGACACTTTGCTAAGTTACTACAACAACCGACACTCAGTGTGCCACAATCAGGCAGGATAACGAACAGGTCTTACTGTAAGCTTAAACCATAATTTGCAGATACATACGGTAGTCACTTTACACTCGAGGTAGGTAACAGTCGCAAGATTTGGAGTGCCATGGCCCTTCAAAAGTGTTCAGTCCTATCGAGTTTCGGATGAGAGTACATGAGTAATGCAGAGGATAGAGAAGAATCACAGTTGAACCAGATTCGAACTCGCAACCTCCTATACGTGAGTTTCGTACCAATACAGAGCACCGGGAAATGACATTAACCAGCATACAACCTCAAATCAGTTGTGTACAAATATTAACTATAGAAATTGTAGGCCCTGCTAGATAATGTACTCGTGTGCAGTTTTCCTGTCCACTTAAAAGCTGACCTGTAGGGACACAACGTTGAATCAATATTGGACCAACGCTGATTAAATGTTATGACATACAATCAACGTCCTTTCAATGCCGATTCAGTGCTGCGTGTGATTGTTCAATGAGACAGACAATTATAACAGTTCTATAGCTGGCGCAAATTGACCTGTCTCTTTGACCCCTCATTTAAATATATTAGGAGGTTCAGTTGATTTCACAGAAAGGGATGCATGAATTATAATACAAACTTAAGGCCATCCTTTAAAAATATGTTTGTTGAGCTCCAATGCAGACTTAGCTGTATCGGTAGGTTGGGAGGAAGTTTTTTTCGGGTGCCACAAAGTACTGGTTGCGACTAAAGTACATTTGCAAATAGTGCAGATCCGAATTAAAGTATTCCTTAAGAGCAGTCTGGTCATGATCAACAGTGTTTGCCATCTTACACTGACAGTCTTAACTCCGTTTAGCAGCCGTTACCCAATTTGAAGTTGAGAATTACATGTATTATGTTAAATATTACTACATACGAAAAAAAATCAAATGACACAAAGGCCAAATCTTGGATAGTATGGAATGCAGCAAACAGAAATTTTATCATGGCCTTACACATAACAAATCCTCTCAAGATTCACGAGCATTTCTACCAGAAATGAATTACTTCGTGCAATTGTGAATAGTTTACCAGATATACTTGCATAAACCTATAGACGTCTTGCCCACGTTAACTGTGGGCATAACTGTATGGGGTTGTTACTGTCAGAGAGTGGTTTTTCCCCCTTTCCCCCCGGAAAAATGGCTATAGGAAGGACGGCTATATAGTGGATTGTCCGGACCTCATAGAGCCACTTTTCCCCCATAGTAGTTTTTCCCCCACCGGGAAGTTGGCTATTAGCGAACTTGGTATGGTTATTGGTATTTTGCGGACCGGAACGGAATGTAACAGACACATTTTACGGAATTAATCGCATAAGAAATGTGTAGGTACTTCAAGGGAGGTAATAAACGTGATTAATTCCAAAAAATCAATATGCAAATTTAGCAACCATACGTTTATAATAATCAATTATTACTAATTTAAGGAACGAAAACGAATCCATAGCCGCAGTATTCGTTCCGCATCTCAGAGGAACGAATATTCCGCTGAGATGCGGAACGAATACTGCGGCTATGGATTCGTTCCGCTGAGGTGCGGGGGTAACGTCGATATGAGAATTGAAATATGATGATGATGACGATGTGATTTCTTCTCATCGCAGAAATTTTTATACGCTAACATACGCATGTAAGCTGCAGGAAGATGTACGAATGGGTGCTTTGTCTAGTCATGTTTGATTTAGTAGGGAGTTTATTACATTGAAAACCATAATCGGACATGTGTCCCAATGGGAGTCGAGCCCACGACTTCTTCATGAAAGGCGAACACTAGTCCAGGCACTCTGCTGCACGCACGCAAAGATGGACGCTTGTACAAACACAAAATTAAACAAATTTACGCACATAATCACGTACACTCATATCCTTTTTTAACTAACACGGAAAAGCAAAATGCCTACCTGTTTCCCCCCAAAACAAAATAAGACAGACTGATGGAAACATGCAGGAGGTTCTAGCATCTGTTATCCATCAATATTTTACGGACAGGTACTCATATTTCTGCTTCAGTTATGAACCGCATTATTATAATTGGAGAAGGAGCAAATTCCAATATGTAGCGTGTTTTTTCCGCAATCATATTACCAGGGGGAAAATCCACTATGGAGGGGAAAAACGGCTATGCAAAAACACCTATAGTAGATTTTCCCCGGGGAAAATTGGCTATATAGTCATATTTCCGGGGGGAAATTCTACTATATAGCCATTTATCGGGTGGGAAATTCTACTATGGAAAAATCATAGTAATTTTTCCGGGGGGAAAAACTACTAGGGGGGGGGGGGGGGGAAAGCTACTCTCTGACAGTTACAAATAAAGTTTATTATTTCTCAATAGGACTTTTGATTCGGGGCCGATAATGCTATGCATTCCAGAAGACATAATTCGTTTTAATCGCTTAATTGCAAACAGAAGCAACTGCAAAAGCATACACCTCAAAGAGGGTTCAAAACCTGGGCGGGGAGAGGAGGAATGGATGGATAACGTGCAGTTTTACTTCCTTTTAGACAGTATTTAAGTCATATCAGGACGATGGGTGGGTGATAATGAAAGGCTGTGTGCAATGGAACCCCGTTTACGATAGAAAAGATTCCCGTCTCCAGCGGGACTCGAACCAGGGGCCGCTAGATCAGCAGACCACCGCTTAACCTACTGAGGTACCGGGGTTCCTGGACGTGTGTGTCTGAGAGAGAGAGAGAGAGAGAGTTGCATTCTACATTTTAATAGCATGTTACCCAAAGTGAGAATACAATGTAGCAGAAGATACATAAAGAGATACAGGGATAGTGTATTACATCCATCTACGTATGTGGATATTATTTCAACGTCGTCATGATTCATGAACTGTAAACAATACCATGGGTGAAAAAGTAAGCATCTTAACTTATAAGCATCTTGTCTCAACCTTCTGCTTGATGCTCGTGTTTGCAACATTTCCATTCATCTAAGCTGAAAATTGAATGCGTACTCTCTCTATTGAATACTCTCTCTCTATTGAATACTCTCTCTCTCTTTCTCTCTCTCTCTCTCTCTCTCTCCCATAACCAGCTCTGAACTCAAACAGTCATAAAAAATAATTATACAGTGTATGATAAAATTTAGGCGATTTTCCATACAGCAGAGTTACGCGCCGAAACTCCTTGGCATTTGGAAATGGAAAACCGGCTTTATGAAGTAACACGCTCTGTAAATATCTAAGGCTCTTTTCTATGGCGTGTACTTTATGAAGGTTTCGGCGCCGAAGCTGCCTTTGTAAATACATGGCAAAAAGAAATTCGATGCTGAAGCCAACTATAATACGCTCCACGAAAACCCGGCTTTGGGATATGGCAGTCATCCAATCGCGTAAATACGTGTAGGTGTGGCTCTGCTAGAAAGCTTTGTCTCCTATTTCGCAATGAATTGTGCTATTTTGCATATTCATGCATAAAGGTCAGAAAGACAGGTCAATTTGCGCCAGCTATATACAGACAATTGTTTACAAGCTTAAGGTTTTACATCAATTACAGTTGCGGTTGGCTAGGGGAAGCAACTCGAACTACATCAGGTATGACACTAACAATAGTTACTCCAAAGAGTGGGGCAGCCGATAGTTTTCATAAATGTTGACCGCATCGGATCTAATTCGGCCGCTGGCAAATGGCAACTGTATAGACCCCTATCAGACTGCTTTACATGCAGTCTGATCGGGATCCGTGCAGTCTGCACATGTACCCTACTCCCAATATTTAGAGTTAGCAACATTCATCCATGCGAAAAGTGAAATAGTGCACAAATAATTACAGACGAAAGCATATCGAACAAGCTCATTAACACTTGTTATAACTGTCCTAACCATTACTGAAATATGATGGATGACGGAGCAGGGAGCAAATTCTTTTAAGTTCTTTAAGAGTAGTACCACTTCTTGGAAGCGTTTTGTCATCCAGGAAAGCAAAAAGGAAGTCATGAAAGTTATCTCCCTTTGTTTAAATGGTGGAAAACATGGAGCTGTACCCAAAAACTTTTAATGGTCTAGAAAATATAAACAAAAAATGTAGTGAAATATGGGGTGACTTCTAACAGACACCAGATTCTTTAGAAGCTAGAAACACATCAAATGTAAGAAATAGGCTGAGTAAATTCTGATATTTCTATACATGACCCATGAAATACTTCAATGGTATCTACATGTTTTGCACCAAGTTATTTCCCTTGAAGATTCTACTTAACATAATGGAGGCTACTCACAACCGCACCTTATCGGGACACTTCTACAGCCTGGCTACGTGCCAATCGATTCTTTTTACGGAGTATCAGCTTAGAGCAATAATAGGCAACTATGGTAATGGTAGTCATATTCCAAAATGGGAACCAACTCAGGCGGCACACGACGTCGAATTGACGTCTCACTGAACATCAGTGCGACGTCAATTGGACGCCATGCGCCTACTTGGAAATGCTTATCTCGAAGCGTAAAAACCTGCATATAAATCGACTGAAAGGTAGAATCGAATATCAATAGTAATGTTGGTTTTTAATCAAGAGGCTAGGGAAGAATCACGCTCAGAGCGGATTCGAACCTGCAGCCTCTTAAGATATGAATTTATTGCAATGCATAATCAGACAAGATCCGGCAGACACACAACCGTTTATTCAACATTGACTCATCACTGATTCAACGACATGACGTTTGATCAATGAAGACCCAATGTTGATGGAACTCGTTGCACCCATCACAAACAAATCATCTTAGCCAGCAAACACACTAAAGTAAATGGTATAAACAATATTGACATCAGCCATGACTCCTTCTGTTCTCTGTTTAAGCTTAGCAATATAACAATTTGACTCAATCCATCCATGCCCAGCGTCCCATAAAGGGAACATTGGCAAAGAGTGTAGACCCAGATCAGACGCCGCAACACGCGGCGTCTGATCAGGGCCCACTCCCTTTGCTTGAAATACATGTACTGGAGTTTCAAAAACTAAACTAAAAAATAAAATGCATAACCAAAATCTGATCTGATACCCTTTTTCAGGGAACAAAACCGGTCCATGCAACAAATAGAAAATGATGGGTTCATGTTTGATTAGCAAATATTTTTAATGGTTGAGAAATAACAGTCAGTTAAATAGTTGTCCAGTAGGTAGCAGAATCAAATATTAATAATGCGAAGTCATTTTTTCCTCGAGGTGACAGTAAGAAAAATAGCAGTCTTTACATAGTCATTGTCAGCCAATTAACTTAAAGGTAATATAGCGCGCTGTCTATCTACAAGATACAAGATACAAGCTCTTTATTACGAATTTTCGGCCCTCATAGGAGCACATATAGTAGTATAGAATGAGCAACCAAACAAATCAAGGAAAGAATTCCAAATGACAGAATATGAGCAAAATAAAAGATACAAATTAATAAAGCATATCTCCTAACAGATAATACAAGTACCATATACATGATACAATTAGGAGAAACACATACTAGCCCTAAAGTAGTCTCAGTGATATGATATATAAGGCTATTAACTACATTAACAATTTCCTAAAATGAAAATCATTCACTGCCTAGTCAAGTCAGTGCAGTGTTACCATCATAGAGACCCATAGCAGGTAGACTGGTGCATGCCCCATCTATGTAGTGCCCACCAAACACAGAGAAATGAAGCAATCCAGGGCATACTGCAAGTACCCCCTAGAGTCACTCCATCCAATGTGTCAAGTGCACACCACCTCAAAATTCCACATGTACCCACCACAGCCCCATCCGAAGATGAGGCTGCCATGCATACCACTTCTATATTGGCACCCATCAGAACCACCATAGCTATGAAATCCAACATATGTCACATCAGGTTGTTATAAGCAGAAGAGTCAGCTAACTGATGTAAAAAAGGTGAAATTTAATTCAAGTGTTGGGTGATCATAGATCTAAGTTAATGTGTACAAATAACGCAAGTTTCTTCAATAAGTCATTATTTTCACAATTTAGTAGCCAGAAAAATTTATCTGTATTGGTCAGTAGGCACTCGAAATTAATTGTCCACAATCACTGAAACGTATATCAGTCTGATAGAGTTTACGGGCCTGGCATGCCAGGTGCACGTCGCTGGGCACCTGCAGAGGCTTGTAACGCCCGAAAGGGATCAAGGTCATTTGCAGACATAATGCGATGCACATTATCATTATTATCTTTGATGAGTATTGTCCCGTCAGAGGACCAGGCACCTTTGATTAGACGATTTTTAAACAATGAACGTGCCTCGTACAGAATACCACTCCGTTTCTTGGTTAAATCCTCGTTCACAAATACACCGACGTGACCGTTTTCTTTCAGTAGTTTGCGCTGTTTGTAGAAATTACAACGAAACCGGTATGTAGCAAACTTGACTATGATGTCTCGCGGTCTACCTCTTGTTTTCTTAGGGTTACCGATCCTGTGACTTCTGTCAATATTAGTCAGTTGAATGTCTGATCCAATGTCAGAGGCAATTTTAAGCACAATATCGTCCGTATTCTCGTTGCTCTCTTCCTTAATGCCAGAAATCCGCAAACAATTCCTGCGACTGTATTGCTCAGCCTGATCACACTGTGCTTCAAGAGAAGTAATCCGGGTTCTAAGGGACGCATTTTCATTCATTAAATCACTATTGGTTTTCTCCAAGGAAGAAATCCTATCTTGTAACCCTGTCAGGACACCCGTGACAACTGAATCAACTAGGCTTACTATTTCCTCCCGGAAGGTAAATTTGAGCATCTCTGATATTTTTTGCATTTCTGATGGCGGAATCATTATATGAGGTGCAGAAGCAGTCTGATCCTGTAAATGACTAGCATCCATAAGCGCTTCCGAAGAACCAAGATCGGAGGCCATATCTAAACTTTCTGTAACTGTAGCTGTAGCTATTACTGAAGTGTCTAACCGCTCAGTCTCAGAACTATTCAAATCTGACTCAGACTCAGATGAAAGAGATCCGTATCTATTCTTCTTTTGATCAACTTCAAACTCTGGTGATGTTAGTTCTCTCTTTTTTGTAGCTAACGATTTTGGGGTACACTCTGTATTCATTCCTCACTTATGAGCAGTCACTGTACCGATAAAAATTTTGGCGAGCACTCGTCTACACAAATTTACTGTTATTAGTTCATACCGTTATGTGGTTCTTATGCGTAATACAATTGGTTTAAATAGGCATAACGAGTAAATATAATAGTGATCTCAATACATACTTGTGGAAAAAAGTTCAAATATCCATATAATCATTTCCTGAATACTCCAATTTAAGAAATTTAAGACAGTTAACAACACATCTCCATACTTTATGTACTCAAAGTTTCACATATATCCAACCTCCAAAAAGCTCTTAAATTTCACATATCACAAATTTTCAGTCCGCAGAATCAAAAATGAACCACCGCCATCTTAGTCACGTCCTTATTTATCACATTAAACTGTGGTTCCGTCCTGTTCCACGAAAGACCTACTCCTTTGAAGAAAGGTCCGGGCAGATATTATTTTAAACATATTTTATTTCATGAGCATGGCAAGGTAACATTTCGACAATACAAGTTTAAGCGTCAGAACGAAAGCAATAATGCTTATTTAGTTTTATAGGCGAAAGATATCTGATTTGAAATCAAATTAAACCAGACACCCTTGATTGACAAATGGTCTTGTTCATTTGATAGGAGTAGATTCCTCGGGGCATAAATGAGTATTGTACGTCCTTTTGAACAGTATTTCAGTCATATCAGGACGACTGGAGGGTGATAATGAAAGGCTGTGTGCAATGGAACTCCGTTTAATTTGAAAAGATTTCCGCTTCTAGCGGGAACTGAAGCCAGGACTGCTAAACCAGCAAGCCAGCGCTTAACCCACTAAGCTACAGGGGCTCGCAGCTGAGGGCCAAATGACAGAGCTATAGATAAGAGGGAGTATTTGATGATAATTAAGGATATTTTTTCTTATTTCTCATCGAAACCATATATTGTGACCCCTCATCTGAACCGTCTCATCAAGACGGTTCAGATGAGGGGTCACAACATATGTTTTTATGCAGAATTAACAAAAATTATTCCTAATTATCACCGAGTACTCCCTCTTATCTAGAGCTCTGAATGACATCGTAAAATTTAGATTCAAGGGAAGTTGCAACTTCTAACATGTGCGTATTGAATTTAAACTAAGATTTCTTGCTTGTAGTGCAAAACATACGAACTTACTTCTCAAAATTATGCACATTTTATGTTATGGTTTGGTTTGCTAGGCTCTCTCTCTTAACTTGATAATAGTTAATAATACTTAGGTTACGAACATGTAACTACATAAGGATAACAATTAATACATGTGCATACTATATGGATCGGCTTTGTGACACATACATAACATGCACACACAGACAGACACATACATGGCAAAAACGAATCTATGAGGGCAACTACCAAGTACTGAATACACAACTTATTATCTCTTGATTGCTAGTGATCTGTTTACAACTTTTCATTCACAAAAACTGGAAACGACATTATTTGCGTCCACGTAATGCGACGCTCCAGTGACTCAATCTAGCCAGTCGTGAAACTAGCTCGTGGCGCACGATGAATACCCATCCACCTGCTGGAAGAAAAAAAAAAAAAAAAAACAGAAAAAAAAGCTCAGACCCAATGGTATACCCATCTAAACTTAGTTTATACTCGTAGTGCTTATTGCTTTACCAACTTCGCCACAGCGGACAGTGAATTTTTTGGCATTATTACTCAAGTTATACCATGCACTTTACTGACGGATAATGACGCGTGCATTCGGGTATATTACGGAGAAAGGCGGACGGTTGTTTTCACGCTATGTAATCACGTGACCTACTTGTACTACGACAGATGCTGCTTTGGTCACCGTACTGCTAAATTGTAAAGGAAAATGGTAGTCACGCGTTTCGTTGTGACGGTAAGCTGGTTTATTTCTTGTCTAATTATTTCAAAATTGAAATGATTTACATCGAGCAAGTTGTATCAGTGAATAATCTGCTTTGTACTTTGACAACTAATCTGTGAATACGGTTTTTAAGCGACAATCTGAAGAAATCTGCATGGGTCACGTGCTTCTGTTTGTTGTGATCTCAAATATTTGTGTTTTCACTCGATTTATTATGCTATTTTTAATGATCACATGTGTATTATACATCATTTATACTGATGTTTTGTAAAAATACTGGTATTTATTAGGTGAAAAGGACAGGGGGCCGTTTTGCATGTTTTGTTTAATGTACTGCTTTTTGTTGTGATGAACTGCTTTTTAGGTATTACATTCCACCAACTGTACTGCTTTTCGTAAAACGATGTATCAAGAGTTTAGGACTTCAGACTACCGTATCGGCCTGAAAATTAAAAAAAGTCAAAGTACAGTCAAACCTGTCCTAAGGGATCACCCAAATGAAAATTGGCTCCTTAAAACAAGTGACTCCTTAACACAGGTTCATTTGCACTGTAGTTTGGTTCAAGAGACCAAGATAAGGTGGCTGCTAAATACGTGTGGCCCCTTAATGGAGGTGACCACATAAGCAAGTTTGACTGTAACAGCGATTCGCCTCGACTTGAGCCTTAAAGTATGGTTAAAAGATGCCTATGCTAAAAGGACATTTCCAATAATTTCTCTGGCCCTTGAATTCAAAGTCTTAGTGTTCGATAATTTTGCGTTTAGGATGAAGACTCTTTGATACTGACAAGTGAATACCAAACATCGTGCATATCGCTATATACCATAATCTACTTAATCCCCCTCCCTCCTACAACCCCCGCGTATATTTCTGGGCATAATCAGACCAGCAACTGTGCAGGATTTTCCCTTTTGATTACGAGCATAAAATATATTGAGTAATCAAAACAAAAGAAAACTTTTGTCATGCAAGATATTCATTTCTATTACCTAAAAATATTAAAAAGAATGAAAAGAACAGACTTCATCATGTTGGTAGATTCGAACGTTACATCCTTATAGGATATGAAAAAGGGTCAGCGTGACTAGCAGACGTCCACTACACCAATGAGTCTTTACACATTTGAGACACATAATTAACATGCATGATATGCAATGGTTAATGATATAAACGAGTGTTTTTCTCCTGATTGGTTACGAACATGTTGCTTTACCTGTTTTAAAATGCACTGAACCAAATCGATAGCCCCTACCCTGTGTACAAGTGTAGGCTTAACCATAGCAAACGTATATTTTCGCGTGTTACTTGTGTAGATGAAGAAAAGTTTTACTCCTTATATTAGGGGTGCCTATAAAGGGCAGCGTGAACTATAATTGTTTCTACCATAGTCTTCTATAGTGACCCCTGCTCCCTTTGACAGTGTCCCACCCTTTATACAATGTTGCTTCACTATCCAGATTTGCCCTTATTTCAAGCTAAAATGTTAATCAGCAAGACAAAAAAAAAGGAAAAACACCACCTTTTTCAGCAAGTTTTGACACCTACAGGATGTTGACATTCAACTATTCATGAACACATGCACTAACACATGCATCATCGCATGTCAGCCTATACTACATGTAGTACACCTAGGAGCGGCTGTAGTGTAGTGGATAACACTCCAGACTACCAATCCAGGGGTCGCAAGATCGATCCCCCGCTTCTCCGGTCTTTCGGATGAGACTTTAAACCGAGGTCCCGTCTCCATATGACCTCGTTGTTGGTGGGACGTTAAACCCGAGTTCACTCACTAGTACACTTACAGCAATACTTAGCACTGTAATCTGTAAATTTTAGGTATTGTGCAGTTTATTCTGTTTTATTTGAATAACTTTTGGTCATTCTGTAGTCGCAGTAACAGACTCCTGGAAACCAAAAATGCAGTTCAGTTGGATTTGTTTCATGCTACGAAAGCAGTTCACTTTTTCCCAAATTCTATTTTTCTCATAGAATATTAATCTAGTCAAGATAAACTCTATTTCATTTGGAAAATGCACTTTCTGTCGCACCATAGTCCGCCTTTTCTCTGTCTTTTTCGTTGTATTTCTAGGTAAAAAAATACTTTTTTCGTACAACAAACGTGGAAAACGACTAACTCAAACCCGTTAAATTGCGATATTCTCATTTCTTTTCCATCCAATCAAAATGACACATCTGCTGCAAGAACCAACATATATGGTGCAATTATTCGTGCAAGAACTTCCACCTTTCTGACTATATCAGAAAAGGAATTCTTCAAAATACTCACATGGTTCGAACGTCGTTCTGCGGAAGTCGTCCAAATTAAGCAGTACGGTGACCAAAGCAGCATCTGTCGTAGTACAAGTAGGTCACGTGATTACATAGCGTGGTTTTGCTACAGATATAGTCGTGGTTACCCATTTACGAGGTTCGAATGGAATCGGCGACCCTTTGACACGACAGGCTAGAAATTTTGTTTATAGGAGAAGGGTTTAGATATCCCACTAAAAACAATGGCCGTTTTACATCGACACGGATATTTACGCAATAATAAACTTTGGAAACCTATATGAAGAATATGATACCGGTAACCTTCAACGAGAAACCTCAGTCGTGACTTTTTTCGACTGTGAAAGTCAAGAACAGGAGATGATACTCTAGAGAGAAATGTATAGGATAGTTCGCCCTTGAGTCGAACACCTTTTGTATTGTCTTGCGCTTACAGACCCTGGCTATTGACCCACATCGTGTTTGGGTCATGCAACAGCTAATGCAGCTTTCCAAGCACCAAAATGCTGCAACCGTTTAGCCATACTTCCTGAAATAAGGGAATAATAAGGGGTTTTATCCACCTACCCAAATTAGCCCTGTCGAACAGACTTGCCCATGACTCGAACAGATATACTGATCCAGCCATTATAGGACAACCTCATGTAGGGTCTATGATATCCATAAAATCCGCATTTTTAAATTACATATTTTTAAATCATGTTTGTTTGCTGTCAAATTAAAGCACTCTTTATGAGATAAAGAGACACACAGCAATGTACGTAAATGCAGATAAATCCACCCTGTGACTCCTGGATCATGTAGAAAAACATTCGTTTAAGGGGCTCATTTACCATGTGTGTTATTTCATTTATGATAAGCGTAGACCCTTATTGCTTGCATAAAACAAAAGATAAAGATGTGTTTGTGCACTTGTCTGTGACTGAATACATTTGCTAGTGATACAGTGAGTTTGCCGTCTCTGAAACTACATGCCCGTGTTCGACTTCAGGGCGAATCGGTGTTCGACTCAATGACGAAGCATAGGTTTGTGTTAATTGTGAAATTTTTTATTGATTTTACTTATTTTGACCACTAAATAGTTGTCTTTTCGAGCATTGAAAAGCCATGGATTAGTTTAACAAAAATGTTAAATTTCGTAAGCTTAGACCCTTTTTGCTTCATAATATTAAGTATTTTACAAAATTTATAAAAATCAAAACTATGAAATTTAGAAACAGCTCAAAAGGGATGCGTTCCGACGACAGCTAGTCGTATAATGATGCATGTTTTATATTTGGGAGTCTTTTATGCATATTGTTCATAGATTAAGCTAACGTCTGGTATCTTAACAGGTGATGACCCACCAAGTTGAAATGTTAAAGTTATCAGTTTAATTTGTTCGACTTAAGGGCAAGTTCGACTTTAGGGCGAATTTCCCTACACCATATAAGGGAGACCGAGGAATACCGTATCCAAAAATGGGAAATTAATATCAACATAAACCTCATACCGTTTATCGTAGATTTTAGATAAAGCGGTACCACTGGAAATTGATAATGTAAAACCAAAAGTGGTGCGTCGGTATCAGAAGAATCTGCTTCATTTAACTCAGATTAAACGGAAAAATTTTAGTGATCCAAGGACCTCTGACAGTTGTAATGTAGATTTGCCTATAAAAATGGGGGAAAATGAACTTTCTGTATACTTCAAAATTTTTATTGAAATGTATTGCTCTAAACTCTGTATAATTGGCACAAAAATAATTTTTCCAATTATCTCATACGCAGACTTAGATTTTTGGTGTAAAAAGCAAGTTTTTACCATTGAATGTATGGAAAATAGGAGAAGTTTTATAAAGATGCTTTTCCCCCCGTGCCTCAGCAAGCCACTTTGCATGCATATGTGTACTGTCAATATACACATTATATATGAGTGGCGAGCTGAGGCACGGGGGGAAAAGATAGTCTACAGCTAAAAAACTGAAAAGTGGGTGGGGTAATTAGACCCTCTGTGTCTAAAAATAAGGCTAACATACTTTTTATTTACATATTATTGCATACCATGAGCATCTATAGAGTTTTACTTCGTTTTAAGCATATTTAAAAACTGAAACTCATTAAATAAGAAAAACGGAAAAATATATTTATTTAGGATGACTGAAAATTTCACTTACCCCTCTTGCGAGAATCAGTGAGAGTTAGTATGCAGATGTAATAATTGTTCAAAATCAATATCAAAATCTCTTTAAAATGGATAAGTCTACCCGTTAATGCTAAAATTTTTATTTTGGGCTTCCCAAGAAAGCTGCAGTAATTTGTTGAAAAATAGGCAAATTTGCATGGAAACTGTCAGAGGTCCTTATCTGAATAGCTACAAACTGAACTAAACGCTTCAATACAATCAGTTGCAAGCACGAACACTTTCTAAAATTCTGGTTAAAACTTTTTCTTCCCTCTTTAATTGCACGCCGGTTGGTCAGGCATCAGACTAAATGATGGGCCCGACTTAAAGCTACTTTATTAACTTAGTTGGGTCCGGAGTTTGTCTTGTCTGTTGCTTGGTTATTCGGGGTTCAACTGATAGTTTGCTTTGCTCCGGTATTTCAATGGTGTTGTCTGACTTCCCAGGGGTTTCCTGGTGTCACGATACATTCTTTCCGTTGTGTCCTTATCTCTAATTCATCGTAGGCCTTATCCGTGATTTTTTTGTTTCCGGTGATGACCGCCCAGTCTGATCAGAGCCTTCCCTGTCCGCATGGAGGTAGCTTAGACCTTTAGCTACCCTTTAAGCACGTAGCGAAGAGTAGGATCAGACTAGGCAGAATAGGCAGAATCTCAAGCTGATCTTAGTCTGGGCTGGGCGCACAACTACTTTGTAGGTTTTCTCGTGTCGCGGCTCATATAGTGAATGTATGACTAATAAACTGTTCATAATCTCAAACAGTGACCTCTTATAAACAAGAGAAAAGATTGGGCACATTTCCTGTTTGTCTACATTTCAACTCCGTTGTCCTTCCTTGATTCGAAGAAGGTATCAGT
Organism: Ctena decussata; assembly: GCA_963989385.1. Lineage (NCBI taxonomy): Eukaryota > Metazoa > Mollusca > Bivalvia > Lucinida > Lucinidae > Ctena > Ctena decussata. The sequence continues at coordinate 14,442,952 of OZ022498.1, forward strand.
TTACTCCTGTGTTAACGGAGAGAGAGAGTTCAAGTCCCCGTTTGGCCGAACCCAGATTCGAACCCGCGACATTCTGCACCGTAACCGAGGGTCTTTAACCACTCGACCTCGGCATCTCCTTACAAAAAGTCCTTGGCTACAGTAAGTGGACTACAATGAAAATCTTTAATCTAGTCTATCCCATAATCTTGCTTCTGTCCTTCAACCTTGCTATCCCTGTGGATGCCACTTGAGTTGTTCGTTATTTTCTTGGTCTTCTCAGCATTTATACCTTGCGCAAGTTTTGTCGAATCATTCAGCTAAGACTTCTAGTTCTTGCTCTTCCTCACAAGAGCGTCAATGTCATCGGCAAACCGCAGATTGGCATTACTTTTTATTTATGTTTATATGAGCCGCGACACGAGAAAACCAACAATGTGGTTGTGCGCCCAGCGCAGACTCAGATCAGCCTGGGCATCCACCCAGGCTGATCAGACTCTTCGTTAAGCACTTAAAGGGTAGCTAAGGGTCCAAGCTAAGGTCATGCGGACAGCGAAGACTCTGATCAGACTGGGCGGATGCCCAGGCTGATCTGAGTCTGCGCTGGGCGCACAACCACATTGTTGGTTTTCTCGTGTCGCGGATCATATACTACCGCCTTTGCTAGCCTTTCCATCACTTTCTTAAAAAGCATCAGGCATAATCCAAGAGATGAATGTGGAAGAGGGTGGATGTGAGAGAGAATTATTACCTAACTCCTACTGTTGTTCTGATTCATTCTGCAGCGCTGCCATTCATCTGAACTGCTCTTATAGCCTTGTCATAGAGGTGCTCAATAGCGCGAACTAGATTTGCATTGATATTGAACTTCCGCATAGTGACCCATAAGGCTGCATGTCATACCCTTTCAAATGATTTTGAACTTTATGAAAACATGGTACAGATTCTGCTGATGTTGAAGGTTCTTTTCACACAGGATTATGGGGTTAAAGATCTGCTCTGTGGTGCTCTTCTGGCTCTAAACCCAGCCTGTTTTTCAGAAGTAATCTCTTCAGCTTAGGGTTTGAGTCTGTTCAAGATGACTTTCAGCATGACTTTACTCGGATGACTGATTGGTGGTTATGTAGTTCTTGCACATCTGTAGGTTACCCTTTTCAGGGAGTGTAATAAGCGACTCAGTCCATAGGGTCGGCCAGTCTCCTGTTCTCCAGAGTTTGTTACAGACCTTTGTCAAAAGAAGTCATGCTCTCCTCGCCTGCTTGAACAAGTTCTGCTGATATATTATCAACTGTTGCAGACTCTTTTTAAGAGCAGCTACTGCAATCACAACTTCCTTACGAAGGATCGGTTGTAGATCTTCTGGGTGCTGAGTGCATTCCAGAAATGTCAACATAACCCTTTTAGATGATAAGCTTTGAGCAATGCTGTCCATCTGCTGAGAATATCTTATCCTGGATAGTTGTGGGTATACCGTGCTTCCCTGAAGTTAGATCCTTTACCAGCTGGTATGCTCTCTTGCTGTTGTTTTTGTTCAGGCAAGTTTCAATCTCCTTGCACTGAGTATCTATTTAGTCCTCCTCCGCTTAGCTCTCTGAATTCTTTCGCACTTTCTGCTACATACCGCCCCTTCTTCAAATTCCTTATCTCATCACAGAGGTTGAGAACATATCTGGTTACCCAAGGTCTTTTCCTTTCCAAGTATCTCACTGGCTGAGTCAATAACTGCTGTATTGTTGGCCGTAGTCATGCTATCCATGTCTATGTCATCGTCCCTCACTGAATAGTGGTGCAAATTTCCCACCTATTGTTGCTTGGAATGGGCCTGCCACATTTGAGTTTCTTAACCTCTCAAGGTCAAGCCTCAGTCCTGACGGGGTTTGACTTTCTGGACTTCTTCTTCAGAACTCGGAAGGTCGTCATCTACAGGTCATGGCCACATAATTTCAAGTTTTGCAAAGAAAGTGTTCCATGGTACATTGCAACGTTCAAAGTTTGCAACATAAAAGCAATACAAGAATTCCGCGGAATGCGGCGTCTCGCCTGCCGGTGATTTGTCACAAAAGAGAGCTAGGTAAGTTTTGAATGGTAAGTAAATCCTAATTTTATGTCAAGATGCTACATTGATGGGTTTTCAGTTTCACTGTTCCAGATGTATGCATGTCCAATATTTCATGGCTCTAACCTGTATCATTCCTGAGAAACAATGGCTATACTTAAGGCAATTGTTGCAGAGTTTCAGAACCTTAATATGTCAGTCAAGTGGCAGTATCGATGGTGACTTTTAGCTTTACTTTTCCAGATTTTTGCATGACCAATTTTAAATTCATGGTTTTAAAACTGTTTACACTTTCTAGTTCAGTGGTGGTTAGGTTTATTCACTGAATAAGGGATGTCACACCTGTATGGTTTAGTATACTATGCATGTGCAATCAGTGCATTGTTCAAAATCTTTCACATGGCTAGTTGTGCGTAAATACTTGCCTAGAAGTCATCTCTATGGCTCCTAAAATGAAAGCATGGAAAAGGCAAAATTTTGGACTTCCTGATTTGAATGCTAAGACTCTGCTATTGAAATATTTGAACTGGTTTCTTAGCTAAAACTAGATATTTGTGGAAACTGGACCTAAAACATCTATTTAGAAGGCCTTGAATAAACGGCATACAGGCAATACAAGGTCTTGAGCAACAGTTTTCAAACTATAAGAATTTGTTGACTTGCTTTCACCAAGGCAGTTTAGGCTTTCCAGAAACTGATGCTAATTATTATATCTCTTTGCATAGACACAGCTGGATTCTGATAGCTTTCTTTCTTCGTCTTATTCATTTTACGGTATAGCCTGACTGCTTTGACTGATTTGATGCTTAAAGTCCACGGTAAACAAGTATGGTCATGTCGGGACGGTCAGTTAACCTAACCAAACTATGGCTTAGACCTCCTAAGCGGTTAACCAGTACTAAGCGCACATACTTTCGCCAGCAACTGACAACTGCCCTTCTTGAATCAGCGGAAGGAGAAACGAAAATATGTGGCCAGACCAGGTTTCGATACGGTATAGCCTGTACATAAAATTGAATATACTTGGATTTTCACTTTGACAAGTGATATATAAACACAGGTACAAATATGGTCTTACAAGCAAATAAATGTTCCAAAATGATCTGTAAAAATGACCTCCTCACTAAATATTGGGACAGGAATGTCTGAGCAAACCCTGTAGACCAAGGTCAGACTGTTCAGGGAGTGCAGTAGTATTTCCCATTCTGCCAGCACTTTTGTGTCAAATTGATGATATTCAAATCAGTGAAAGTCAAGTCAAATCAGCTTAATTTCGGTTTTAATCGCATCTTCTGCTGAGATAGCTTATGTCAATATTAAAGCTGTCATGGTAAGGTATTGTATCAGTAAGCAGTCAGCTGTAGCAGAAAAAGTTTAAATTGTGCTAAAATGGGCATTCAACCTTAGCAAAAAGTGGACTTGACGGTTACGCATCAGACCAGTTCTTAAAATTTGTATAAGACCTATAGCACTTATATTTCTTGAAAAAAAAAAACAGAGCTAAACAGGAAAAATTGACAAACAATTGCAAAGTTGGTGATCATTGAAAGTACAGTCAAACCTGCTTATGTGGTCACCTCTATTAAGGGGTCACCTGGCTTCAACAGCCACCTTTTTCTGTTCCCGTGAACCAAAAAACAGTGCAAATGAACCTGCATTAAGGGGTCACCTATCTCAAGCAGCCAGTTTTGGGGTTTCCCTTGGGTGACCCCTTAAGACAGGGTTGACTCTTTGAACTTTGCTTTTCCAGATGTATGCATGACCAAAGTTTCATGGCTCTAGGCCTTACTATTCTTGAGAAACAGAGCAAAACCTAAAAATTTGAAAAGAAATAACAGTCAGTGAACAGTAAAAAAATAGGCCAAGACTCAGTATTCACGTAAGCTTTGAGCTTTACTCGGCCAGCTGTATGCATGACCCAAGTTTCATGGCTCTAGCCTTTATAAGGTCTGAGAAACAGAGCTAAACAAGAAAACTTGACAAAAAGTTACGAAGTCGATGAACCGAGCGTTTTTACTTTCTCAGATGTATGCATCACTACGTTTCATGGCTCTAGCCCTTATACTTCTTGAGAAACAGAGCTATCACTAAAGTTTTATGGCTCAAGCCCTTATACTTCTTGAGAAACAGAGCTATCACTAAAGTTTTATGGCTCAAGCCCTTATACTTCTTGAGAAACAGAGCTATCACTAAAGTTTTATGGCTCAAGCCCTTATACTTCTTGAGAAACAGAGCTAAACGCAAAAAATCGACAAAAAGTTACATAGTCGGTGAACCGTAAAATGTAGGCAGGACTCAAAATTGCTGATGCATTTAAGGTCTACGCTTCTAGATGTATGCATGTCATAAGTTTGATGGCTGTAGCCCTTAAAGTTTCTGAGAAAATGAGCTAAAAGCAAAAATCGACAAAAGTTTATGTCGCCAACGCCGCCGCCGCCGAGACCGGAAAAGCAATAAATAGTATGTCTCGCCTCTGCTTCACAAACGAGCAATATTAGAATGTTGATCTAATATCTCTCACTAAAAATGGTTAGAAGATTTTACTCTAAGTGAAGATCTTTTATTCAACGACTTTAGAGCTCCATTTAGGCGAAATCGGTAACTAAATAACAAGCGAACGAAATTTTATGAAAAAAAAATGAACCATAAACCATGAACCAATGATGGCCACTTTGGCGGGGGTATAAATTTGTTAGTATTTAGTCCGAGACAAACACTCACGATTTCATGTAGTTCTAATACTTGTCTGTGTTTACAAGGACATATGAGCCACGACACGAGAACACCAACAAAGTGGTTGTGCGCCAGCGCAGCTCAGTTCAACCTGGGCATCTGTCCGGTCTGATCAGACTCTTCGCTAAGCGTTAAAGAGTAGCTAAGGCTCTTAGCTATATCCATGCCGACAGCGAAGACTCTTATCAGACTGGGCGGATGCCCAGGCTGATCTGAGTCTGCGCTGGGCGCACAACCACTTTGTTGGTTTTGTCGTGTCACAGCTCATATCTTTAAAAACATGTTATATCACTGTTATACGACTGAACTGGATTTTAATTACTTAATAGATACAATTCTTTAAAACATCACATTGTGATGATATTAATTTAATTCCAACGAAACCTGACAGAGAAGTTGAAGAGACACGTCGTTCTGCTGAAAAAAAATGACAAAGGGCTTTAACTTTGGTAAAATTCAGTGGAACATACCCTCGGTAAAATATGAACATCTTCAGGTCATGATATCAATAACTGGAAAGTTTCATCAAAATCCCTTGCAAGTTAGACGAGTTGAAGAGACAAGACGCAATGTTGAATAAATGACAAAGGGCCATAAATCTGGTAAAAAATCAGTGGAGCATGACCATGGTAAAATATGCACATCTTCAGGTCATGGTAACAATAACTGGAAAGTTTCATCAAAATTCCTTGAATGTAAGACGAGTTGAAGAGACAAGACGTACTGTTGAAAAAATGACAAGGGCCATAACTCTAGTAAAATCAATGCAGCATGACCTCAGTAAAATAAGCACATCTTCAGGTCATGGCAACAATAACTGGAAAGTTTCATCAAAATCCCTCGAAAAATGTAAGACGAGTTGAAGAGACAAGACGTACAGTTGAAAAAAAATGGCAAAGGGTCATAACTCTTGTAAAAATCAGTGGAGCATTTATGCTCGGTAAAGTATGCACACTTTCAGGTCATGGCAACAATAACCGGAAAGTTTCATTAAAATCCCTTGAAAAATGTAAGAAGAGTTGAAGAGACAAGACGTAATGTTGAAAAAATGACAAAGGGCCATAACTCTGGTAAAAATCAGGGGAGCATTACCCGGTAAAATGTGCACATCTTCAGGTCATGGTTATACTATCTGGTAAGTATCATCAATATCCCTTGAAAAATGTAAGAGGAGTTGCGAAGACAATATTGTGACGGACGGACGGAATGACGGACGGACAAACCCATTACTATAGTTCCTTCGACTACGTCGGGGGACAAAAAAATAGAGATGAAGATTTTGTTCGATAGTTGGAAAGAAAAAATTGATCCATTTCAGACGAAAACGTCAAATTTCATTGAAGTTGATTGAGATACTGCAAAATTAAAAGCGTTGCGTATCCGTTTTTTTTAAATCACAGGTTTAAGGTGAATTTTTAAATTGAGCGTCTAACAAATGAAAAAACTGCCAAATCACTAAATATCGTGTATCGCCGCCTTGACTGGCAAGAACGGCCCGGATCATCCATCGTACACTGTTAATTTAAAAGTCAGATGACGCCGTGGGCCCAATTATTCCAAACAGCTTGGAGTCTTGAATGGTTGTAAGGTTCTGCTGGTGCACTTGCCTGCCCAATTTATCCCAAAATATGTTCAATTAAGCTTACATCAGGGTTACTGGCTGGCCATGGAGGAATGTTTATAAGGTTTGGTATTATCTTGCTGAAGGGTGATCTGCTTTGCTTTATTCTGAATGAATGGCACAGTTTCGCCTGAGTATTCATCTTACCATTCAGTAGAACAAGAAGTGTCATTAAACCTTCCCTTATACTGCCCATATACATGTAATGACGCTGCCTTCATCAAAGGGGTTTCTCTGAAGAATGCAGGCATCAGCAAAACGTTTTCCTGTCCTATGGTAGACCCTGACACGGCCATGTGTATGGCTTAGTTAAACGGTGACTCCTCCGTGAACAAAGTATTGTTCCGGTCTGCGCGTGCCGCAAATCATGTCGACACCAATTCACTCGGGCAGCTCCTGGGCTCTTGTCAGAAATTTCCGTAGTAAGGTCTGTACGTACACGCCTTTGCCGTTCCCTTTACCTGTTACGAACTCTGTATGGATAATAAGGTTTTTTCTTACAGTTTTTTAGAAATGCAAGAAAATGTAATTTCATGAAAAAAATCATGAAAAATATATTTTATCGATGAAGCATGCTTTTGCATATTATTTCAGCAAAGATTATATTGTATGTTTACAGAATAAGACAAAAAAAAAAAACACACACACACAAAAAAATTTCACCGTTTCGTCTTCTGACGAAAATATCCCAAAACACTAACATAAGTAATGTTTGAGTTAAGGTGGTTGGATTTTGATAAGAATATTGGTGGGACATTCAAACCACTTTACCAGTCTTATAACCCTCAGGGCTATAAAATGTTTGGATAAGAAAAAAAAATATATAGTTTAATCGTTTCGTTTTCCAAAAAATCAAAATTTTGTATTTCTACATACTCTTTTACACAGTTTCTATTCAAATTCATATTTCTAGCATATAACTGCAGTTTCATTTCTGCGATTCATATAATTTATAATATAGGATACTTAAAACAAACTGGTAAGAAAACAATGCACTTATCTTGATAATAAGTATTAATTTACATTTTTTAAAAAATGCAAGAAAACTTATTTTCATGAAAAAATTCATGAAAAGTATATTTGATTGAAGGGGCATACTTATGCATATTATTTCAGAATTACTTACATTGTATGTTACACAATAAGAAAAAACTATCAAATTTTTACCGTTTCGTTTCCTTGCAAAACAATGTTAAGGTTTAAAAATACCCCAAAATCTGAGAAACCCAAATAAACAGACAACCCCATTCCGCACCTGCTGCAACCAAAGCAGGCCCTTGCGCCACTTTTAATTATGTCCCCCCACCAAAGGTGAGGGGGGCATATTGTTTTCAGTGCGGATCTGGGGCGTCGGCATCGGCGTCCCGCTGTGACAGATTTCTTGTATGCGCGATGTCTCTTGAACCAATAGATGGAATTTCGCAAAACTTGCATGGATACATTATTGGGACAAGTTTTAGAGCTGATTAGATTTAGCTGACATTGACCTCATTTTCAAGGTCACTGGAGGACATAGATGACAATTTCTTGTACCCACTATATCTGCTGAACCAATAAATGGAATTTCACCAAACTGGCATGGATACACCAGTGGGACAAGTTTAAGAAATGACTAGGTTTTGGTGACCTTGACCTTATTTTCAAGGTCACTGGAGGACGTAGATGAAAAAATTCTTGTATCAGTGAAATCTCTTGAACCATTGGATGGAATTTCGCTAAGCTTGCATGGATACATTATTGAAACAAGTTGAAGAGCTGGATAGATTTTGGTGACCTTGACCTTATTTTCAAGGTCACTGGAAGACTTAGATGACAATTTCTTGTACCCACTTTATCTTCTTGAACCAATAGATGGAATTTTACCAAACTGGCATGGATACATTATTTGGATAAGTTTAATAGCTGGTTAGGTTTTGGTGACCTTGACCTCATTTTCAAGGTCGCTGACAATTTCTTAGCTGTCTTAGATGACAATTTCTTGTACTAGTGATATCTCTTGAACCAATGGATGGAATTTCACCAAAGTTGCATGGATACATCATTGGGACAAGTTTAAGAGGTTTTCAGATTTTGGTGACCTTGACCTTATTTTCAAGGTCATTGGAGGACTTAGATGACAATTTCTTGTAACCACTATATCTCCTGAACCAATGAATGGATTTTCTCCAAAGTTTCAGGGATGCATCATTGCGACAAATTTAAGAGCTGGTCAGATTTTTGGTGACCTTGACCTCATTAGCAAGGTTACTGGAGGACTTAGATGATAATTTCTGGTACCCACTAAATCTCCTGAACAATGGATGGAATTTCACCAAACTTGCATGCATACATCATTGGGACAAGTTTTAGAGCTGATTAGATTTTGGTGACCTTGATCTCATATTCAAGGTCACTGGAGGACTTACATGACATTTTCTTGTACCCACTATATCTCCTTAACCAATGGATGGAATTTCACCAAACTTGCATGGATACATCATTTGGACATGTTTAAGAGGTGATTTGATTTTGGTGACCTTGACCTCATTTTCAATGTCATAGTCATCTATGTAGGATATTTTAAGAACCAGTGGATGGATTTTCTCCAAACTTGCCTAGATATTTTACTTGTTCAGGCTTTTTATTCATTAGAGGGGATGGGAAGTGGGTCAGTGGGGGGGGGGGGGGGGGCGGGGGGGGGGACATCAGTTTTTCTCTGTAAAACATTTCTAGTGTCCATGTTATTTCGGTTCTACCATAAAGTAATGCCACCGAAAATTTGCAGACGGAATGACAAATCAGAAAGGTTCCTTAGGGGCAGTCTGATCTCAGTTTCCACTTTTTGTACAAACCTATCTGCCCGATAACTTAGGATGTTTACGGGAGTTTGTGTCATTCGTATAGGTAGCTTACCACCAATTATTTTACATAGGCAACAGAAATAACGTTTATGCTAGTCACTAGGAAACTCGAAATTAGTACCGCATATTGAAGAACGACTCTTGCCAGGGGCGTAGCTAAGAGCAATTTAAGGATACGCACAATCAGGTTTTTTACCCCTTGACAGAGAGTGTAGTATTTTAGCCCCTTATCTATTGTGAGTTTGGCATGTAATTTGGCAGTAGGTATTGGAATCTTATAAAATTTATAAATTTTCAGCATGCAAAATATGCAGGTGCGTTTTGAAATTTTGTCAATTTGACAAAATTTCAATACGCACCTGCGTATTTGCGTATAGGCAGCTACGCCCTTGCTTGCCGACGGTTTGAAGAAGAAAAAAAGAAAAAAGGCCTTGCTATGGAGGCCGCTATTTTTATTAGAACACGTAACCCAAGCGCGTGCAGTAAATTTGGCGCGTCATTTTACTACTAGGTAAAGTTATAAAACTATCTGATACTTCATTGGTTTACAGCAAAAAAATCAAGTGTGCCATCTGATAGTTTTCATTTAGGTCTGTTATTTTATTTAATAATTGTTTACATTAGTTACCTGACTAATGGTGGCCATTCTCTTCTTGACTGAAGCTTCTCCTCCAAAGAGGCAGTTCATGAATATTCAGTGGTAAGCTACCCCAAGGTTGAGCGAACAAAAACTCTGTAAATGCAATACAGAGTTCTCCTGTATTCGTCTACCTTAATTCCCTTGAACGGCTGGATGGTTGGTTGTTTTGAATTGTTTAAGAAATTCAGTCTATATCGAGCCGTCACCCAGACAGAATGAGATAAAAGGGGGAAAAAAGAATAAATAGATTCAGGATAAGGGAGACCAAAACACACGCACATACGCACTTATGCACAAAATAAATCAAATGATATAAATAAAAGAAGAAACAATAACTGACAACCCCCATTCTGCACCTACTGCAAGCCCAGACGGTCCTAATGCGCAGATGGGATGGCAACTGTGTAGACCAAGATCAGATTGGCTCCTAAGGAGCAGTCTGATCTTGGTTTCCACTGTTTGTAGAGACCTGTCGCCCGAAGCGTTAAGATGTTTACGGTAGACATTGTAAGTGTATGTTATATACCTGTGCAACTCCACAGTTGACCTGTTTCATCATTAACAATAACTCGTTTTAACAAAATAAAACACAGAGTTATTCATGATCTTTCTACCTCAAGCCAAGTTATGCACGTGGCAATTTGCACGTGAAAAACAGAGTATTTGTTTTAATAGGGCTCATCAGTCGGGGGACTTATGGATTTCCATCACACATATTTGTGATGGTTAACCATGCACTTTAAATGAACTGACAGGAGCCCCGGTAGCTCAGTGGGTTAAGCGCTGGTGTACTGATCTAGCGGTCGCGGGTTCGAGCCCCGCCGGAGGCGGAGTTCTTTCCATCGTAAACGGGGTTCCATTGCACACAACCTTTCATTATCACAAGCCCATTGTCCTGATATGACTGAAATACTGTTTAAAAGGACGTAAAATCGCAAGTCATCCATCCATCCATTAAATGAACTGACATGATGGCTTACCATAATATAATTACTGAAATTTTTACCACAATATGTCACTATATGTTTGAAGGATGAAACGTGATGGAAAGCCATAACGTTGGTTTCTTCTGGTGTTATGGCTGACTATAACAAAACCAAAAACCCCGAGGTACTTTTCTGTCGAGTAACTGGTGTCGAACCTTAAGTAACTCGTACAGGTAGCATCCATTACAAAAAAGCAAGCATTGTAGACAATTTTGATCGTAACGTTTTATAAAAAAAAAAATAGAAAGTAAACTTGTATTTTTCTTGGAAATAAAACAAGCCAAATAAACACCAATATTTACCTAATTTTGAGCACAAGTCTGCAGAAATAACAAAAATACAGACTGTTTATACTGAGAATAGTTAAGGGCTGGACCAAAAATCAATTTTAAGTGTAGAAGGGTCATACTGAACACTGCCAGTGGGTTAAATTGCCATTTTAGTGAGTTGGACTGAAAACTGCAAGAGTTATGGCTGACCACCATAAATATGCGTGATGGAAAACCGTAAGTCCCAGCACACAGTAACATCACCTTTAAACTATCAAATATATCAAATTATTTTCGAATGCATGTTAGCTTTATGAAGTTCGCAAAATATTGTAAAAAGAAATTGTTTTGGCCGAGTATACATAGAAAAAATGTGGGATGTTAACGGGTATAGTGTATTACATATCTTATTTATCAATCATATCGCCGATTGGTGATAGTCATCGATTATCAAACATGTTACCCATATCTAACACATTAGCAATCCTATTTTATCTGAGTTCAGTATACTTTATTTTACAATCTGTTGCGCAGTCTCCTATTCTTTATAGCTCGTTACATCTAAACTATCGATTGGCAGGTTTAGAAGCAGCTGTCATCTACACACCATGGAAGCTTTTACCATTACAAGAACAGGTAACTTTCATTCATTCTCTCTCTCTCTCTCTCTCTCTCTCTCTCTCTCTCTCTCTCTCTCTCTCTCTCTGTTGCCTGTGCGCATGTTAAACAAAATTCTGAAAAGTATATAAGTACGGATGATGTGTGTGTGTGTTTGGGTGGGTGGGTGGGTGGGTGGGGGGATATTGGTTTTGGTGTGGATCGAGTCGGCGTTTGCGTCAGCGTCTGCGTCGCTTCTTGACTGCACTTTATCTTCTGAAGGGATGGATAGATTTTGACCAAACTGGCACAGATACATCACTGAGTTTCTACAATGACCCTATTATCAAGGTCACAGGAGGCCAAAGAGTGTTGAAATATGCCTTATCTGCACTCTATATTTTATATGGATCGATGGATTTTAACCAAACTCGCACAGATATATTTCTGGAAATGGAAAAGAACTGATTATATTTTGGTGACCTTGACCCCATTTTCAAGGTCACAGGATGTCAAAAAGTGTTTGTAAATGCCTTGTCTGCACTCTATCTCCTGAATGTATAAGTAGATTTAAACTACATTTGAACATATATATCATTGGGAAATGGAAAAGAACTGATTAGATTTTGATGAACTTCACCCCATTTTCAAGGTCACATGAGGTCAAAGAGCTCTAAAAATGCCTTGTCTGCACTCTATCTCCTGAACGGATAGAAGAATTTAAACAAATGAAAATCTTAAATAGTTCCTTCGAGAGCGGAGAACACATTCGAAGGAAGGAACATGGGCCATACCTTCACAGACATATAATATTTTGGTGACCCTTACCTTACTTTCAAGGTCACAAGTGGTCAAAGAACGTTATAAAGTGCTTGTTTGCACTATAAATCCTGAATGAATGGATAGATTTTAATCAAACTCGCACAGATATATCACTGAGAAATGGAAAAAGAACTGATAAGAATTTCGTGACCTTGGCCTCATTTTCAACTTTACAGAGGGTCAAAGAATGTAAAACAATGGTTTTTCTCTTCTGAAGAGATTGATGGATTATGACCAAGCATTGACGAGGCTATAGTCCGGAGGTGGAAAAGTGGTGACTTTGACCCTATTTTCAAGGTCACAGGAGGTCTTAACTTGGCAGCATTCAGGGAAAATGGTACTGCTGGAAAAGGGTTGGTGGGGCACATCTGTTTTTGTCAAAAACATTTCTAGTCCATATACAGGTTGTTGGTAAGATTTGCAAGAACTCCCAATGATTTTTGGCAACTGTCCAAAATAATTGAGTTGTACCCCATATTCGAATTTTGCTTCTTCCCAACTTCTGAACCGCCTGAAATAGAAAGCTGATTTTTTGTATTACAGCAGTTCTTAATCTGTATTTTTTGTGTGTGTGGGTGGGGAGGGGGGATTAGGTAGCTCTACATTTAGTAATTACTGAGTTAGTCCTCCTTATGATCAGTATAGCTACTAGGCTCAAGATCCACTGGAAATATGGTTTTGAAATTTCATATATGAAGACTTCATGAAAAGTGATCGGACGAAATATTTTTTGCTTCGTAAAACTTGTACTTTTAGAGTTACTCCCCTTCCTTGATAATAAAAGGAAGTCTTGTCACCACGATATCTGAAAATAATATGAGCCGCGACGCGAGAAAACCAACAAAGTGGTTGTGCGGCCAGCGCAGACTCAGATCACCCTGGGCACCCACCCAATCTGAGCAGATTCTTTGCTAAGCGCTTAAAGGGTACCTTAGGGTCTAAGCTACGTCCATGCGGACAGAGAAGACTCTAATCAGACTGGGCGGATGCCCAGGCTGATCTGAGTCTGCGCTGGGCGCACATCCACTTTGTTGGTTTTGTCATGTCGCGGCTCATATCTGTGCCAGGATGATGATTTTTTACATGCTGGTTGGTGGTAAGATATGCAAGAAATGATAGCTGTTGGGCAAATAATGATATACAAAGGTTGAGGTATGCCCCTTGTTTGAATTTGCTATTTTTCCAACTGAAAGCAAAGTAAATCAGCTTCCGAGGTCATGCGGTTTAGGAAACAGAGTGCTTAAGTGCTACAAAATCTCAGTAAGAGCGGACGTCGAAGACATACATTTGCTCGAATGGCATTTAACCATGCACATAGCCTTTACTTTTCTACACTGAATTTTTACAAGATACTTACATATTCCTTTTTGTATCATCGAAGTCAGGCAGAAAGTCAGTAAAGATGCAGCGTCATCATTAATTACATACCGTAAAATTTCCAAGAACTTTGGACACTTAAAATAGTGGAATACCCTATTTTTGCATAACTCATATGAGCCACGACACGAGAAAACCAACAAAGTGGTGGTGCGCCCAGTGCAGACTAAGATCAGCCTGGGCATCAGCCTAGTCCGATCAGACTCTTTGTTAAGTGCTCAAAGGGTAGCTACGAGTCTAAGCTACCTCCATGCGGACAGCGAAGGCTCTGATCAGACTGGGCGGATGCCCAGGCTGATCTTAGTCTGTGCTGGGCGCACAACCACATTGTGTGTTCTTCTCGTGTCGCGGCTCATATCAACAAATTATTGAGAATTGTATTTTGGCACACAGTTGCTAGCCATACATGTTCAACATTATTTTAAATGAGTAAAATACAATAAAAGAACCTCATTTTCAAGTTTGATATGCAACGATGACAATATAATGTAGTTTCTTGCATCAGTGGTAGGCAATTTGGGCTAGGTTACACCCCTGAAAAATTATGTCCCTTGATTTGGACTATGTTTTTGTGTACTACCTTTGCTTGAAATAGACTATCTCACGTGAAATAGTCTATTTTCTCCATTGTTCACCGTCATCTACATTATTAATGGTACCTTTAAAATTTACCATGGTGAAATGTTACTAATTCCAGTTTCTGAGCCAGGGACTGGCTGTTATTATATACGATGAATATTGATTGCATGAGAAACAGCAAACGTCTGATCTTCTAGTGATCTGAACGAAATATTCGCGGCAAGGTACAGATAATCTTGTCAAAACTCATATCCCTAAAAGCATCTTTACTAAGCCTTACAGGCACTATGGGTTGTTTGCTGTTTCGGTCGAGATGTATAGAATTGGAATGAATCAAAGCAACATACCCTCTGTCAACATTGCATTTTCCCCAATTTTTGGGCACTTTTTCGCAATGAAGTCACATGTTTGAAAGCCAGCAGCATCTACAGCTGACAAGCTCTCATAAAATTCTTTTTCAGTTCGCCAGCACTTTGCCCTGAAACCAGACAACCATTCAAAATCAATTGATTTTTCATTATCTTTTCCACAAATATTGATTTTATTTGGTAAGGGTACATAATTTTCCAGCTGAACAAAATATCTCTGGGCGACACAATTCAAGGGGAGATATTTTTTTCTGACTCAATCATATGAGTTATACTGGTATGCTAAAACTTTCACAGAGGTAGGTTGTTAACAAAATAAACAAAGTCATAAGGTCTGTATATGAGCTTCCAACTACTAGTGCTTACTTTTCACTTTGCAAAAAAAATCTCAATAATTTTGAGGAATACTTTATATTTTTCAACTCAAGAATCGTAATAAATTGACACACTGCGGACAACTGTGACCGAAAATACGTTCCGCTGAGCTTTTTTGGTGCGCAGTAACGACTTACTGAAATACTGTTGTTTGACCTATTCCGACTCATTCACCTGTTTCGGACATCCTTGTCAGTACTTACCGGTCAAAGCCACACGTAGTAAAGGGGTTCGAGTACTATAAACTGGGTTTAAAATGGTAAATATGCATATATGTGAAAGAATGTTTAAAACCAATTGTGAACTAGAAAATTGTGTCTTAGTCACAGATGATGCCCCCGTGCAGCACCTGTCTATCCCTGCCCCTCTTCTCCCATGCCCCCTTTGTCGCACTTCAAAAAGACATGCACATATTTTTATGTGTTCGTACTACCTTTGAAAAGATTCACAGTAATTGTTTAGAAACTGTTGACGATGTTACAAATAAAAACTTGTCATCCTGTTTAAGCAAGAGCTTGCAAAGTTTTTAAGTTCAATCAGAAAATGTTGTTCTGTCAAATATGATTTTTTTCCAATTAAAAAGACACATGTACTTTTTCAGTACATTTGAAACATATATACAATCGTTCAAATCGACAGTTTAAAAACTGTGGATGAACTTCACACCTTGTATTTGGAAGAACCCACAAAATTACAAAGTTTGAAACACTAATTATTTTGTCAAAACTATTTTTTGTCTTCCAAAAAGCAACTGCACATCTTCAATATGTCTTTAACATCTGGACAAACATTCTACCTGATTGAGTAAGAACTGTAGAAGAAGTTGATTATACAATCATGTCATCCAGTATAAGTCACAACCCGAACAATTGCTAAGTTCAAACGTGTACATAATTTTATCAAAAATATGTTAGACACGTGCATCTTCAATTCATCTGAAATATCTTTGCTAAATTTCAAGCTAATACCTAAAAAACTCTGAGAGGGTTTGATTATACAAACTTGCAAAATGTTATTAGACAGAGCCTGTATAATTTTGAAGTTTTAAAAGGTCATAATTTTGTCCAAAAAAAGATTCTTTTTCTCTGTGAAAAGCATATGCACTTCTTCAATGTGTCTGTAACATCTATGCAAACTTTCAAATCGACTGCTAAAATGCGTGGAAGATGTTACCTATACAAACTTGTCATCCTGTATAAGCAAAAACCCGAAAAAAATGAAAAAGCCGTAATTTTTGTCAAATATTATTTCGTTCTCTACAAAAAGGCGCATGCATATCTTCAATACGTCTGAAACATCTGTGCAAAGTTTGAAATTGATAGTTTAAAAACTGTAAGAGAAGTAGATTCTCCAATCGTGTCATTCAGTATTAGCCAGAACCTGTAAAATTTCAAAGTCCGATAAGGTCGTAATTTTGTGGAAAAAAATGCACATCTTCAATATGCCTGCAACATTTGTGCAAAGTTTTAGATCGATTGCTTTAAAACTGTAGGAGGAGTTGATTATCCCATTTCATTAGGCGCTTTGGACAGGCAACCCTTTTTCTGGAGATTTAACGACCAACATTTGTAATGGCGATGAAGATACTAAACGTGTTCCGCATGTAGTTTTTTGTTTATCTTTGACTATTTGAGAATTCAAAGACTAGAGGGCAAACAGTGTAGATCCCAATGCGGGGTTTATCAGTAGCCACCGCCTTTGGATCAAGGCTGTTTGTAAATTCAGTTATTTTTAGTTTTGGAGACTTAAAAGTGCTAACGCTTTTTGATGCCTCGATGGACAGTCCTTTTTAGCTCGCCTGAACAAAGTTCAGGAAGAGCTATTGCACTACCCCCGGCGTTGGCGTCAGCGTCGGCGTCGGCGTTGGCGTCGGCGTCGGCGTTAGCAAAATGTTAAAGTTTTACGATAAAGTTTTTATATGATGGGCAAGAAGCTGTCAGGCGAGCTATCCTGTCCCTGTGACAGGTCTTGTTCTAAATGTTTCTTAGAATATATATTTTTTGTTTTGTTTTAATTCTAGAGTTACTGTAAGAAAGAGAGATTTGTATTCCAACAAAGTGAACAGGATGGTTTATTTACAGTCCTACAATTTATTACAAAGAAATTACAGCTGGCTTGTTACATGTACTGTTACGGAAGAGGGCTTTGCAGTTCAGCAATGTGAAGCGGGTGATATACTTACCGTCCAACAAATTATTACAAAGAGACAACACTTGGCCTGGTAAGGTTACGAAAGAGAGCTTTGCGTTCCAGCATGGTGAAACGGATGATATCCTTACAGTCCTACAAATTATTACGAGGAAACTACACTTGGCCTGTTAAGGTTAAGACAAAGAGCTTTGTGGTTTAATAAGGTGAAAAGTGTGATATACGCACAGCAATGCCCAGACTTAAGAAATCGTGCAATCTCACCAAATGTGTATTTCTGTTTGCTGTTTTATTTGTTTGTTTCATATGCTTCTTCATAAGTGCTACACTGAAAGAGATGGCAGTAAAGTTCCTTATACGGAGGCCAGAAATATCAAAGGAATATTTACTCGTGATGGTAATGAGCAGTCGTGATGCATTTGAGAGCCGTGAAAGAATTCGACAGACATGGTCAAACAGTTACACAAGTGTCAGCTTTATGGTCGGAGAGCAGTTCTGTGGCTATCCGCCGGAACAACAAATACAAGGAATGTGTGAAAGTAATAATAAAACGATGTCAGTTGATTACTTACGAGAATACCTTAGAAATGAAAAGCTCACAACAGAGCGGCTGCGTCTAGAACCAAATGTTGTGTTGTTACCAGTGCTAGATGTCTATGAACAAGCTAGAAAAATAAACGAAAGTTATGCTTGGGCTTTGAGAAATACTGACGCTAAATGGTTTCTAACGGTGTTTGATGACAGTTATGTTCGTATCAGACGGTTAGAAGAGAATCTAAAAAATAACATTAATCCGAAGGACAATATTATTGTTCTTATCGGAGGAACAGGAGACATAGGTAAAGTTGCTGATAGTGAACAAATGACAGAGAATACTTCAACCGATGATAAATATATGCCAACTTCTATCATGGGTCATATTGCTTCACGATCGGCAGCAGAATACGCGTTATCTCGTTGGTATTTGGATTCCGTTCTTAAAACAAGGGCTGATGCACCGCTGCCTCATTCTATACAATGGAAGACTTCAGAATACATGGCAAACGCTGGCGACTGTAATGACACTTCCAAACTGGTAATAACTCACGTGGTACAGACAAAAAACATGTGGCTATGCTTTTTAATAGATTCAATGCCACCGGATGCAACACTTGCAGAGCAGAAACTTAAAACTTCAAACGCAACAATGGAATATGCAGGAAATTTTTTACGTTGGCAACGATTTGATGTGATCATTAAAATGGTATATGCATTCTTTTATTCCGTAAACAAACATGTTCCAGACATTATTGAACGTGCCTACACTGAACATCTTCATGTTTGGAACAAGTTTCATGAATACTGTTCCGATATACAGCCGTCTTGGTTTGATAGTGTAGTACCCTGTAGAGAAAAGAAAAGCAAGTCTGATTTTATTTCCTCATTTCACAACACTATTACTAGTATTCAGAAAAATGGCTTCCGATCAGACGCAAGTCAGATCCCTGTTGATAAAGATGGAATTATTTTAAACGGCGCCCACAGAGTTGCGGCGGCAACTGTTCTGTCAACAAATGCCACATTTCAGCATGTCAATACTTCTTACATTGATCCTTGGGATTACCTATACTTCCGTAAGTTGGGATTATCCAATGATTTGACTGACGTAATTATGTTGGAATGGATGAAAATTCAGCTCAAGTTACCGCGCTTAACTTCAAAGGTATTTATTTTGTCTGTGTTCTCGACTGATCCAGCTAAAGACAAGGATATGAGAAAAATAGTGTCAGAGAAATGTTCCAAAGATAAAGGTATTTTATATGAAAAAAATGTTACAGTTAATAAACTAGGGATGAGCCAACTGATAACACATATGTATGGGAAACAATCATGGCTTGAAGTTAAGATTAATCATATACTGTCACTTTTCAAATCGTCGACATTTACCGTCTTTTTCGTGTTTTTCTTCGGAAAGACTGTGGATGAACTAACAGACTGTAAGCATGATATAAGAACAATTTACAATTATCAAAACTTTAAATCGTCGGCCCATATTCCCGATTCTCCAGAAGAGAGCCTGATCCTCGCGGAAATGATACTTAATCCTAATTCTGTTCAATTCCTAAACAACGCCCAGAATGGCGAGGAATGCCAAAGGATAGCAGCAGAAATTGCTCGACGTTTGTCTTTGAAACCAATACTAACCTTGCCAGAAATGTTTCTCGGCCGAGATGACCTAATGATTGACTCTGGTTCCGTCCTTCATTTCTTTAATTTGCGCAAACGCACAGACGTCGATATTTTATTTCTTCATGAGATCTACAAACGTATTCTGGGAAACGAAAATGATTTCCGAATAGAAGCACATGCATTTAAATCAAATGCGATTTCACCTGGCCGCACCTGGGGCGAAGACCATTTTACTGAGACGGTAAAAACGAAGTGGGATTTATTTTATGACCCAGCTAACTATGGATTTTGTTATGGGGTAAAATTTGTTTCGCTGGAGCAGCTTGTTCGATATAAACTAAAGCGTAACGAGCCACAAAAAGATGAGTATGATGTGAAACTAATCAGGGATATGCTGCATAATACTCAGTTGCAAAATACTCAGGCACCAAACCCTGTGAAACTTTTAGTTTAGCATTTTTAAACATTTTCTGGATTTTGAATTTTAACATTAAACAAGCTGACGTTTGATAGCCTCACTTTTGCTTGTATTGTTTTGTCAGGAATTCGCCGTAGTTATACCCACAGTAGTAAAGGGTGCCACTATGGACACGCCCGTCCGGAGACTAAGTCCGCAGCCTGGGGCAGTCTCGGGCCGGGCGTGTCCATAGATGACACCGTTTTAGTAAGCTTGAAAAGGCTAGTTTGAAATAACTTAGTCTTTTTTTTCAGGAGGGAAGTCTATGTAATATGGCATAGGAGATGTCGTAGGAGGCTATACAGCAATATGCGTCTGCTATGAGTCTCTTGGCCCTGTATCTCAAGACCTCACTATACCAGAGACATAACTCTATAGCGTCAGTTGATGGTGTAAGTTGCTGTGGCATACTCTTGTTCATTCTGTTCAATTTCTGAGGCTTTACAGTAATATGCGTCTGCTATCAGTCTCTTGACCCTGTATCTCAGGGGCTCACTATACCAGAGGCATAACTCTATAGCGTCAGTACTTGTTCTTGGGGATTATAAAATCTTGTATCTCAAGATTTTAATGTTCTGGACTGAAATTTATTTCTTACTAGCCTTCTAAAGTTTACCTGAAAAAATAACAAAGACTGGATTTTTTTCAATAACAGAACTTTAATTACCCCGCTAACGAACTAACTGACGATTGACAAAGGATTAGGGTCGTCCCTCTGCCATCGTTTACAAACATATCTACAACATCGTATACATTGGATATTTCTTTGATAAACAATTGGTATATCTTAAGCATTTACAACTTTGAATCCTATGTTCAAAGAACTGGTCTGGTGGTGATATTGTCTTTTTCACTGATAAGTATAGTCTTCCATAATTCAAACTGAACCACATTTCAATGTCTCTGTCATTTTGGTATGGATCTTCTCCTGTTCCCATTAGGTTCTCGTGAATGGCCGTCTTCAGATCTAGTCCTCTGCTTAGCTGATGTAATATGTAGATACAATACATTCCACACACTTTACTCCATGGACTCTGAAGCATCTCTGTATTTTCTATCCACGTCTTGGTATTTCTTTGTATGAATGGTAGAATGTAGTCTTCTAATGGTGGCTGTCCATATGAATCGAAGTAAATCGCCTTGTCATCTTTGAAGTATAAGGCCACCCAATGTTCTCCTGGTTGGTCCGAGTCATCTGTATTAATGATGTATGCTTTCACATCCAGTGGCTTCTTCTGTGGCAGGAGATCCTTCGAGACTACTTTGGCGTTCAAATGCATAAGTTGAGACGCCTTGGTCAGAAGGGCCGTCAGTTCTAGCGTATTCATCCCTGTTGTAGGAGTCTAAGATTCTCAGTTCCCAGTATTTTTTCCAGTCTTCATTCATTGGAGAGCAGTATTGGTTTTTCTTCAGAAACATCCAGTTTTTATAGGCTTCCACGGCTTCTTCCGGCGTGAGATGACTCATGCCTCTTGCATCTCCAGTGTCTTTTAAGCCAAATTTTAGGCACAGTTCATGGTTCCAGTCTTTGATGACATCGTAGATGTTGAATGTCTATTCTAATGCCGGTTCGTGATAGTGTAAGTCTCTTATCCAATCATCTCCGGCTCCTAGACAGAGCATGTGATTTTTCTGGCTGGGATGATCTATTCTGCAACCTTCACACTCGTGTTGAGCATATTCTCTGACAGCTATTCTCAGGTTCTTTAGCATCGCAAATATCAAAGCAGTCTTGTCCTTGCCAATAAATGTTTTTGGTGGTGGCACATCAAATTGTTCTAGCAGTTCTCCATTTTCATCACACACAGATCTGATCTTTGGGTGTAACAGCTGTTCGAGTTCGTCCTCCAAGGAACCAATTTCGTCAGAGTAGGATCCATGTAGTTGTTCGAAGCATTCCACTCTAAACTTCAGTTCTTGTTCTACGAAGTATCCTTTATTCATGGTCTCAGTAGTCTGTGATGACTTCTCTCAAACCGTTGATTTCTACCAGGTTGTCAAACTCTGCATATACTATGACGTTGATGGTCTTGACGAGTGCTTTTGCAAACTGAAGTTCCACTCGCAGGTTACCAGTTTTTATAGGATGTAGATGGCTCTGATCGGCTCCTTGGTCTGGCGTGAAATCGTATCCCCAGAAGCAGTATCCACCTTTGTAGTCGTCGTAGTCGATGTTACAATTCTGAATCTGATTTTGACTGCCCAAAGCTTGATACAGAGACATGTAAGATCTGAGATATTGATCTAACTTAAATTTCGGTTCAAATGGTTTTCCATAAATGCTGTGACCGTCACAACTCACTTCAAGTTTGCTGAGACCGAAATGTTGGAAGTTGAAAGGATTTGTGAGTAACGATCCATTGAATGTTGCATTATCTACCATGCCAATGAACAATCGCTTTGGAAGTTGTCCCTGAAACAAGTGGTCCTCGACTTTTGATCTAAGACCTGTGCCTATGGTAAATGTCTTAACTTCTACACGCCGTATGGGAAATTTCGCATTGTGATGTGCAATAGTTTGATTGAGATCATTGGCTATGGCTGGCAAAAGTTGAACATTGCGAACCGATAAGACTGCTGCATCGATCTTAACCATAACAGGGTACTCATCCTCAGACATGATACAAAATTGAGGAGAAGCTCGACTGAGACAAAGTCTTAATTCTATTCCATTAGGCAAATATTTTTCCTGCATGGCCAAATCTAGATGTAAACGACCTTGAAGTTCCATAGGTTTACTTAGTTTGAAAGGATTTATGCGGGCTGTTACATTGCCATGACCAAAATCTTCAAAGTGACCAGGTTCATCTTCGTACCAAAATTCTGCAGCTTTAAGTTGATTGTCTTTCACATCAGATCCAAAAGAAAACAAGTTTTCAATGTAAGCCCTGTAGGGATACGTATCCATGTTACTCGTCACCAGTTTATTGTTAAGATATAGATCAATTCCACTAAACATACTGTGAAAGAAGTTGTTGGTGGGAGCAACTTTTTTATTAGCCTCAAGATCGTCACCATTTGCTCTCAAAATCCTGAATTTCAAGTACAAATAAGTTTGTGATAAATCAGTGTAATATTCCGTATGGCCTGGTACCACAAATTCGATGGGTGCATGATAACTGTCTAGTGAAGCTATTGGATGATAATCTATCCACTGAGAATCTTGCATGGTGGTCAGAGTTGGAGGAACAGTTTGCATGTCTAATTCAGACTTGCTACATTCACAAGATCCACTTTGCATCATTTTTAGTCAAAAATATCGCGATCAAATTTTAGATTTGAATATTTTTTCCTTATGGCTCTGTTTACAGAATTCTTTCTACCTCTACCTTTTTGCAGTTTGTTGTGAACAGTTCGACGATTTGTCTTAGACTGAGTTTTTCTACGTTTCTGGCTTGATTTTATAGCTCCCGAAGCCAAATGATCTAAAGCAGATTTTCCCAAAGATTTTAAAGCTGATTTACCTCTAGTTTTTAAAACTTGTTTGATATTTTGACCATCCATGATGTCGCGAAGTGCATGAATTCCTTGATCTTTGGCTACATGTTTGATACTTTGTAAACCTGCTTTTGCAACAGGTTTTAAGATTGGCATGACCGTTCTCAAGGCAGTTTTAAACATGGACCCTAAACCATAACCGTACTGTCTCGATACACCTCTGTAAACTGGAAAGTTATTTCCACCCGATCCATGTTGACACACTACACCACGAGTTTGGAAATACATTTTATTGGCTAATTATCTTTGAGTCTGAAATGTAACTTGATCAAAGACTTTCCCGTGATAAATGGAATATCTATTCCCGTATCGCCTTTTATACTTATGTGAACTTGATCTATGAATGATTTTGCCACTGGAACGTAATGCAAATTGACAAACTCTTGATGAGAATGATGAGAGCGTTTTGAAATCTCAAATGGAACAACTCGCAGAATAGGAGCAGTTATGTCACCTACGTAAGTGTAACTGGCAATATCCGAATAAACGTACAGTTGATTATTAGTCGTGTTCAAATCTACTTCGTATCTAAAAGCATGTCTTTCGTTTCCGATGGGTCTTTCTGACATTTTTGGATTTATCCCTAATTTCTCACCCAGTAGCTTTGGAAATAGTAGTCTGACGGTATTGGGATCATTGCAAAATATTTTGACACGTTTACTGTTGTTGCCATAACTCATTTCTATCTCAGCATTAGCTTTCTTCAGCATTTCTCCAAAACGTGTTTCGATGATGCCTTGTATTTCCTGTACCAAATGTTGTGGGGAACTGTAATTTCCTTTGGGAATTTTCAACTCGAATTCTGCGCAAGTATTGTCTTCCGAACAATCCTCGCTCATATTCTCTACTCCAAGTGACTGAGCTAGTATTCTGTCGTAAAATCTCAAGTAGAAAAAATTGTTTTCATCCGAGATATTCATGACTTGAGTTGGTGTAATCATTTCTACCAAAGCAACTTCCCACTTTTCTTTTTCGATGTTGATGGGATGATCTAATCTGACAGTAAAAGAACTTTGTGTATTGTCAGGAAAAGTCGTCATTGAACTGTCACTTAACAATGTCAAATAAAACCCTGTCATGGTGCTTGTTTGGAAGTTTCTTCAAAACCACTACGTTTTCTGAATTTTAACCCTGGGGAAGGCAGAATATAACCGACAGAACTACTCAATAAAATCAACCACAATTCTTTATCGGGACTTTGAAGACTGATTTGAACTAGGGAAGTGATGATGATGGCATAAACGATAATGATTTGAGATAAAAATGTCAATCTATTTTTGGGTAATTTGGCTAAACTTTCAGAAGATTGCAAAGAATCCGTGTCCCTTCTTATGACTGAAGATTTAAAATTCATGTTCGTGTTTTTATACAAGATCGGATTCCAAAATCCAACTGTCAAATTTGGATGGATAGCCTTTCCAGTGAACTTTAATTTCTTTGACCCACTTTTCCCCAACTTTTCGTTTACGACGATCTAAGACAGATTCTATTTCGTAAATTTGATCTTTGTCCACACGTTGTAATTCTTGCGAATAAAAACTACCTTTTATGAGTTCCCCGTCTAGATCTTCTATTTTATAGGTAACGGGACTCTGACTTTGTATGACACCCCTAACCTTAAACAATTCTTGCGTCCAGTTTGGTAAATAACCTTTTTCAAAAGTGCGTTTTGTTTTGTTGATGCGCACAAAATCACCCACTCTTAATTCTGGACTTGCAACTTTTTGCTTTTTGCCGTACAAAATTTGGGATACTTGAACTTCATTTTTGACATCGACAGATGCAGGCGTACGTTTAATGCTGCGATGATAAGCATGATTGTACCCGTGAACTAATTTTGGAAGTACATCGACATATTTCAGTGTACGATTATGAGTAAAATATTTCCACATGCGACTTTTCAGAGTTCTTTGAAACCTTTCTACAATACTTGCTTTTGTTTCTGGATTTTCTGTCGTGAAAAAATGAATTTTTTTAGATTTCAAGAACTTTTGAAACTCTTTATTTTTGAATTCCGTACCTTTGTCAGTTTGCAAACTTTTTGGAATACGTCCATGTTTCAAAACAGATTTAAAAGCTTCCACCAAAGTTTTTCCAGATTTGTCTTTGATCGGTACAACCCAGGCGTATTTTGAAAATACGTCTATCAAACAGAGCAAGTAACGATATTTGTCGTTATATTTTGCCATACTAGATACGTCCGCCAAATCTCCCTGCCATTGATAATCTATTCCTGCCACCACAGTTTTGCGACGCACAAATTTTCTACGTATGGGTTTGTGCAAAGTGTAAGTTTGTTGTTTTCTTAACCAAGTTTTCACATCGTCAAGTTTGATTTTCTTTGAAATTTTCTTTGCTGCTTTATACAAAGCTTGCAACCCCGTATATCCCACGGGACTTTTAGGATCGTAATAAAGTTTAGATAATAATTTATTCATTGTTCATCATAAGATAACCATTTTCTGGGTGATTCAAACAGTTCTTCTTTTATAGGTTTGATAGAACTGGGTGTAAACAGTTCGTCTCTGATATGTTTTCTAGTGGCAGACAAACTTTGAGATAAGTCTTTCTTGATGTGTTTTCTAACCGATTGTGTAACGGGACTTGTTCTTTTTTTAAGAGTAGGCATGCGTCGGTGTTTGGTTTTAGGAGTGACATACTCTTCTTCATCTTCGTGCTGAAGACGAGTACGATGCATCCATTCCCATCGTTTCTTATTTCCGACAAAATCTTGAGGCACGTTCATGTCTCTAAGAGCCTCAGCAAAAGGTTGCCAACCCCTGGGCTCAGTGTCTTTTCTCTGTCTTAAAACATCATTGACTAAATCTATGATATTAGACCCTGCAACTGGTTTGCCATACATCTTAACCGTCCCATCAACGTCCCAAGATAATTAGGATTATTTTCTAACCAAGATATCAATAATTTAGCTTTCTTTCGCATCGTGGTAGGAACACTATCAAAAATACGTTGATTAATTTTCGATTCAGGCTCTACTGGGAGAGAAAGTTTTGTTTCTGTCAATGCTTTGCGATGTGCCGTTTTAAATTTATGTAAAGTTTGACCAAACAATTGAGATTTTTCTGCCTCTGACAAATCTTCGTTGGCCATGACCGAAGACAAGTCTCTTTGAAGACTGGCCGTCGCAGAAACATTTGGATCGGGTGGAAGTCTTGGTTTTTGAATTTGTTCTTCTTTCCAGCGTTTCATGTCTTCCCAAAGTTTAAATGGTACCACAGCCATTTTACGCCCTTCCATTGCAATTTTTTTACTGACCAAGAATAGATCCTAAGACTGAACCAAGCAAAGGTTTTAAAAGTAAACCCAGGAGTACACCATCTTTCTGATTGAGAATTTTTTTCTTGTTTGCTAGCGCAACACGTTTTGTAGACAATAATCGAATATCATTCTTCCTAGAACGTAATTGTTCTTTCTGAGCTTTTGTGAGTTTGACATTGCCTTTTATAAGATTTAAACAACATTCCCCTACACAGTCTAATATCTCTTTTGGACAATCATTGACAATTTTTTGACGAAACCGATATGGAATGTTACAAAGTCCTTCCAGAAAAGGACCATACTTTTTAATCAGTGAACCTCTTTTCTTTTTGATATGTGTTCTTTTCTTACGTGCAGCCATGATAGCAGTCAAGAATTAAACTAGTAAAAGATCATGTTAACCAAGTCCTTTCATAGTGAAAGTTTACGTTTAGCCAACATCTGTTTCATGGC
The DNA here is from genome assembly GCA_963989385.1 of Ctena decussata. Lineage (NCBI taxonomy): Eukaryota > Metazoa > Mollusca > Bivalvia > Lucinida > Lucinidae > Ctena > Ctena decussata. The sequence goes on from OZ022498.1 coordinate 14,470,198, forward strand.
AGCTTCAAATCCATGTTTTCTGGCAGTACGAAGATATTCGTTTGCAGGAGAAGAACTCCTTCGAGGAGAAGCCCTTAGAGGAGAAAATCTAGAAATTTCTAGAGCAGGTAATTTTGCAGCTGTGCGTCTTTCACCAATTTTTCTGAGACTAGAGTTTGGAGTAGAAAATTGAGTAGAAAATGGAGAAGGTGTTTTTGCAGGAGTGAATCTTTCACCTATTTTTCTGATACTTGAACTTGGAGTAGAAAATCGAGTAGAAAATGGACTTGGAGTTCTTAGACTAGAGTTTGGAGTAGAAGGAGTAAATGGACTTGGAGTTCTTGCAGTTGACGGTCCTGCAACAGGAGATGGAGGTTTTCTAGGTTTCTTAATTCTTACAGTGACAAACTTATCGTTCACTTTTATTTTTCTCCTTGATTTAGTCTTAGGGGATTTTTCCTCTGAGTTTTTTTCTTTGGAGATTTTTTCTTGCCAGTTTTTTTCTTAGACTTTTTAGGACCTTTTCTACCCACTTTCTTTTTCTGAGAAAACCGTCTAAGTATTTTATTACCGTCCCAACGAATGAGAGATCTGATTATCACCCCACCAAAAAACCCACCGCCACCAGGTTTTAGAATGATTTCTCGTTTTGTATCTGCATTTACCAAAGGACTTGCTAGTTTTCTAACATCGTCTTTGCGTTTGTCCATGAATTTTTGAGTTTGTTTTGGTAATTTCATTTTATTTTCAGCTATTTTTCTAGCTGCTAAAGAAAACCATTTGATCATTTCCATCAACCCCGCATTAAGCAAAGTTTTTCTTTTGTTCGAATCATGCTCTCTACTCAAATTGTAGAGAGCCCTGATCAAGTTTGCCGATGCTTTTTGAGCCATGTCTGGTTTCATTCTGATCCATGTAAGACCAAACACACCATTTTATACTGGAAAATACACAACTGGACCTTGTTGATCCGATTTTGTATACCAGTTTGTAAAAATATCTGTTCTAAACCTCAAATGATTTGGTGTGTCTGGTTTTAAATCAATCAGTAAATAACCGTGTGGCTTAGAAGTGGCATCGTTGAAGGCAGACATCAAGTGTGGAGCTTGAAGTTGTTGTGCCAAAACTTTAATTTGCATTTTGTCTCTTGGACTTTGAAACAAAATCAAGTAATGAGCATTCAAACTGATGGTACGTGTCGATTTACTCTGTTGAAACAAGTTTTGTGTGATGTACACAACACTTGCATTTCTGTGATGACCTTTCCTCGTGAACCAAAGTTTAATTTTTTCTTCGTCTTTGTCGCCCAACATATCGTCAAAGACAATCAAGTGAGTTTCACTCGTGTCTGTGACAATATCGTCGTCGTCATTTGGAATTCCTAAAATAAATCTGATGTTTAAATCTTTGCGTTCTTGCAAGATATTGTACACAGGTTGCCATTCTTTGTAACACCACACGATACGTTGTGGTAAAATATCAAACAAGTCTTCTTTGTACTGAATCAGTTTTTTAACAAATTCAGTTTATCCCGATCCACTTGGACCCGATATAAAAATATTAGCAGGATGTTTAAAAAACAAACTACCAATATTTTCTTCTTGAACTGTTACCGACATGATTGAAAGATAAAATGAGAAAGAATAATGAAAGACATGTGTATATATAACATATTTTTATTTTTTACAAACAACAAATTGTTTTACTGACATTCTTTACAAATAATTTTCTTACCAAAAACACTGTTTCACAGCAGTCTCTGATCTGATTTTCTTTGTTTACAGTACATATCCATACGGAACAGTTTCTCCACTTTTTAAAATCACACGTTTGTCATAAGTAAATCTATATGTCTTAGATTGTCTCTCAGTAGTAATTTTTCTGTCTTTATGTTTTCTTATACGGTGCTGATATTCCACAGATTCTTGAAAGTCCCTCTTCTCACTATGGGCCCATACCATCATGTTGTAGAAATGGATTACTTGTGAAGTATTGTAATCCAGGGTCAGTCCTTTGACTTTACAGGTAGACTTGCGTTTCCCAGTATCGTGCTCCAAATACTCGTAGCCATAATTCTTCGGTCCCATACCCACAAACTTGGTGATTTTCGCAGTAGGTAGTTCGTCTGTCCATTCGCCGAGTCTGTTGTTGATGATCTCTGGATTCCATAATTCTGGTTTGTGAATGTAGATGACAGAATCCGTATCGAAGTACAACACACGTTTGTCAAGTTGATGCAGGACACTGTATAACTTCAGTCTGGCTTGTGCTGTCACAAAGGATCCTACCACCACGTTGCTGCAAGCATGAGGTTCTACAATCGATTCCAGATCTTCCCAGTTGACTAACAAAAACTCTTCTCCAAATACTTCGACGTTCTTCACTTTCTTCAATGGATTAGTCACCAGTTCAAAGTAGTCAGAAGGATCTGACACATATTCTGTTTTTGTCATGTTGTCTCTCTGTGCTAATTTTCCCCACAAACTGTTTAAACTGATCTTGCTGATTCCACGTCGACCTTTGTTCTTTTCCACCTTCTCTAGTCTGATACCTTCTGCTTCGAAATAATCCTGTTTGAATTTGATCTTGTCTAATTCCGTCTTGCACCAGTCGGGATAGCCACTTGACTCTTGTTTAATCTTCAGGAAAGTATCGATATATCCAGCAAAGATTCCACCTTGTCCAGTTGACTTGTCGTACTGTGAAGATTGGGGAAAATGCCATATTTCGTACACATCTTTCAGCTGGTAACCCAGTTTCATCGCCTCAAACAATTCGATGCTCACCCAAGTTCCCACTAATTCTCTGTCTTCTTCTCTGTCGTGAGTACATAATTTCGAATTGGCAGATGTCTCTGCACAACTTCTACAGAGTGGAAACAGTAATTTGTTGTTGCACTTGTACGGCAATACCGGATGATACAAGTTTCTGGGTGGTAACACTTTACATTTAATCAGTCCAAAATATTGATGTATATTATCTCTGTCGATGTCTTCTTGTGAATAGATTTCTGGATGTCCAATAGGGAAGATTCCGTACTTGCAGATGTAAGGATAGAGTGAACACACATCGATATACTTGATTTCCTCGTTGCTGGCTTCGTCAATTTCGTAGAACAGTCTTGTAGAATTCGTACGTCCTCCAAATAGCGCATCTCTGGGTTTGAGTGGATCCAAATTGGTAAATTCTGCATCCACCATCTCCCTAAAATCTTTGTCGTCTTGATAATATTGGTCGTAATCGCATTCCCACATTTCTATCACTTGATACCCAGCTCTTTTCAATTTCTCGGTCTTCTCCACAGTCTGTTTGTATAGCTGGTACATGGTCTGGCAGTTGTAAGTATTGATCTTAGTTCTGTCTGGAAAATGTTTGGGACACCCATGCCAGTAACATCCATGGAACTCGTACACTGTTTCTTTTTCTGGATCGTACCCATCCACATAATGTCCAAAAACTTTCTGTTCACCACCATTCAAAGCGTGACGAATTTGGATGTGATTCTTTCTAGCCACGGCTTGAATCCAGCGTACAGCTTTGATAGAATACTTCTTTTGGTTGGGATAGCCTTCTGGTGGAATGATGGCCACAGAGTTTTCAGGCATGTGATTCTTTCTCCATACTTGGGAACAAGCTTGAGCGATCGTGCATGCATTAGCAAAAGGATCCAAGTCGCTGATATCTATCGATTGTTTTCTAAAACATGCACAACCTCTCCTCAGGATATCTACATCGCTGCGACAGTATTCTTCCATTTCACGTCTGAAGTCAAAGATGGCATTGGATTCCACTTTCTGCTTATACCATTCCAGGAAAGCTTCTCTGTGTTTGACCGACATCTGTCCAGGATTATACATCTCCGCGGGAAAGTAAGGTCCCACGTAATTCTGGTTGGCATCAACATTTGCCAAATGTGGGAAATAGCCTTTCTTCATCTCTGTCAATCCAAAGGTATCTGGAAAATTGGCTAATCTCATATGCAGAAAATGATACGAGTTCAAGAACTTGACTTTGGCAGCAGTCATCGTCACGATAGTATTTCCATTCATGATCACATCGGGTTTAAATGTTCCATTTTCTAGTATGTAGCGTAAAATAAATTGTCCATCATATCCTCCAAAATTATGTGCAATGACAGTCACGCCTTCATTTTCTTTTCTAAATAACCAGGAACAGAAATCTGATAACGTTTTTTCACCTTCAAAGATCATTTCTCTTCCAAACTGACTACAAATGTCACAATACCGATCTACAGGCAAATTAATGCAATGGTCACACGCTTTGTTTGTGAACTTATTACAAATTTTACATGACTGTTCAATTGGTAAATCCATACACTGATCACAAGCTCTATGTGCAATACAAAAGTTGACAATATGTTCGCCAGAGTCTTGCTTGGATTCAAAGTCAAAAAATATGAATTGAGGTTGAATAACGGTACCTTTCTCTTCATCGATGATATCGTCCTTCTCGGCATCTTCTTGCAACACTTCGGTCTTGGGTTTGCACACGTAAGGTTGAATATAACATTGATGTTCGGCTCCAACAATCAGTTTACAAAACTTACATTTTTTCTGTCCTGGGCACACGTGATTTCTTTTATTTCCTATAATCCTATTTCCACATTTCTCACAATTATACACAAGTTGACAAATAGATTTTTTCTGTCCTGGTTTGACTAAGGTATGATTTACAAAACAAGATGCACTATGAAATGTTCTCTTACATTTTGTACAGTGCTGATTTTGTTCATGAAGACATGGCGTTGTACTATAACAACTAGTACATCCATTCGAACAAGCATGATCCTCTCTCTTGCTAAATCCCTTGTCACAAAACTCACAATAGTAATGACATCCTTGAAATCCTTTGACATTGGTAATGGTGTCATAGTGATCTGTGCCATTGAAATAGATATGAATCACTTTTGTTTTGTCACCAGGTTTAAATCCAAGTGGAAACAATAATCCGTCTTTAGGATGCTGTGAATGTACTTTGATCAAATAATTAGGAGCTAACACAGTTTGAATTTTCTTGTATTCTTCAAATCCACAAGGTTGGTTGTGAGGAATCTTAGCACGATCTAATAATTTCATGGCTTCTCTAGTTTGTAGCGGTCTGTCAGATTTTTGTATATGTTTCCAAGTTTTCTTCCATGAGTCAGATATGTCCCTGTCGGCATGATGTTTTCCTACCACAACAGCTCTAGCCATACACATGACATCTTTGGTGTTGTTGATTTGAACAATACTATGTTTCATCTTTCTCATATTGCGTGATTCAAAGTAAAGTCCATGGTGTAATGCCTTTCTTCCACTTCCAGTTGGTAACTTGGTGTGTGTCACTTCCAAGCTCATCTGTCCATCATTGATTTTAAAATCTTCATTGGATTGCAACACTTTCTCGATTTCTTGAGTCAAAGATTCCCCAGTCAGACTCGTCACATCTGTGAATGGTACAAAGATTCCTAATTTCAGTCCGGGATGGTAAATGCTCATTCGAATCCTGTCATTGCCCTGAGCTTGAGAATGGGTCTTGATGTCATCCACCAGCTGTTGAAACATCCGAGGTACAAATTCCAACGGTGATACATCTTCTGGAAATTTATTGACATCCACATTGTACACATTGGGTCTTGTTCTAAAACGTCTCGACTCACGTTCTCTAACAGGCTTAATCGTATAATACTGTTGGTAATCATCTTCTTCATCGTCCGAATAAATCACCATAGGTCTTTTTCTTGGTGGTGACACCTCATCTTCAGATTCTTCACTGTCGGAATAATCCACAAGTTTCACATTCTTTGGCGATGGTAACTCGTCCTCCTCAGAGTCTGATGAAGTGGGTGGGGTACGTATTCTCTTCCAATGTCTCTTTGGCATGTTGTCTTGTCACTGTTCAAACTCAGAATGCCAGGAGATCTGAATATTTGACTTATATACCTAATTTATACAAGATTAGACAGGTTAGACTACATCTTGTGATACAGGCAAGATACATAGTATTTGACTTAACAGGCGAGACAACAGTCTTAAGGAATTTTTGTGGTACAGGCGAGACATGGGCTTTACGGAATTCTTATTAACTATCAGGGTGGACTACATGCTTTATGGAAATCTTGTGATACAGGCAAGATACATAGTATTTGCTTTAACAGGCGAGACATGGGCTTTACGGAATTTTTGTGGTACAGGCGAGACATGGGCTTTACGGAATTTTTGTAGTAAGGCGAGACAACAGTCTTAAGGAATTTTTCATTAACTAACAGGCATGACTACATGCCCTATGGAATTCTTATCACCAGGCGAGACACATACAATTCTTGTGCTACAGGCGAGACACTGAGTTTTACGGAATTTTTGTTATTTTTAAAAGAAGTGCAAGAAGAGTGTGCTGTTCAGCACCTTGTTCTTCCCCGGTCGGTTACCCTATGCCTGGGAAGCCCTGGCGATTTGAAGCCATATCTACATGATCACAAGTCCTGAATGTCGCTGTGGACCAGAGACCTGCCAGCGGAGGCTCAGTTTACTGGGATAGTGTCCCGACCCCTTAAGCCATAAGGCTTCTACTGTTTCACATGTAATCGATAGACTTTGCATCTGCGGGCCCAGGCGGTATAACCGTTGTGCACACCAGTTCCAGTCCAGTGGTGACCGGCAAACCAGCAATATTAATATGCGAGTTCCCAATATATATACTTAAACATAAACCAGTTTACTTGAGACAAGATTGGACATTTGCATATCATATATCTTATTTCAATAAAGGTCATGTTACTATTTATAGTAACACATTTCAAAATATAAAAATTAATTAGAGAATAATAAAATCTACATTTTGGTGTTTATTTTATCAAAATCGGCCGAAAAATAACAAAGTTATTCAATTTTTCATATAGGAGATAAAAGCGTGACGTCACTGATAAGATACCTGGGGGATTCCCCGAGTCTGGTTGGCAGAAAGGTTGATACAACATTATAGAATTTAGTTAATACGCGTGATTGTTTTGTATAAATTATGAATTTAAAACAGCAAAATGTTAATGTTTTAGACAGATAATATGTAAGGCTTACATTTTCTTTAATGAATTTGAATTTCATGATTTATTTGCGTGCTAAGATGCTTCAAAAATATATTTTGTTTTTCCTTTCTATCACAAATGTTCATAGCGCAAATTATAAAAGCCTAGATGATGTAGCGTGTAAAAGGGTAAACGGAAAATACAACGAATGAACGAACGGACAAACAAACCATTAAATGAATGATTGACTGAATAAATGGCAGTGAATCGTTGATGAATTACTAGATGCATATCTTTTTTCTTTTATATTTCTTAGTTCGAGCTTTTGAACTTCATGTAACTTCCAAAAAGTACTGTTGGCTTAGCTCTATTATAGAATTTTATAAACTGTTATACAATCAATATTTTAGGTGACATTTACTTGTTTAAGGATACACTGAAACGAGATGAAATGCAAAATTCAATTTTATCATTGAATTATTGTTAGCATTAAACTGTTCTTAACTTGTTAGATCTCGTATTCACAAAATACAATATATGCTTTTTATCATAGATACTCTAATAAAAAGCATCTGAGTCTGTATCCTATGTTAATTTTCTGAATTGAAAATGTTTGTTTCCTATTGTATAATAGTATACTCGCGGTCTTTAGCGGATTCTTTGATCACGTCTTATTATAGTTCAAAACACGCCGCGGGTGTCCTGTGGTGACAATTTGAAATAAACATGTATCTGAAATAAACTGTTTGTGCGCCGAGTGCGGCTAATTATCCGTTAGCTCAAACGTATGGCTTCCTCTATTTTATTTTTCTTTTCTTTCTTTATTTTTCACAAAATTTTAAGAAATCGCAACCATCGATATATATTATTATGTCTATTATTTTTATTTTTAATTTTCTTGTCCCTAAATCCGATCGACATTTTACAGTAATTCCGCTTAAGTTCTCTTAGATATAATATTCTGTTTTTTTTTTTTCTTCATCTTATCCTATTTATACTAATAAATACAATTTATAGTAGAAAAGATTAAAATACTGATCCGGTTACGTTAATGGGTTTATCCAAATACGCGTTTTACTAGATGATGCAATTAATTAAATGATTTTTTTTTTTCGTATGACAGGTGACTAAGACCTTATTTCCAATTGTTTTAAATCGGTAGCTATTTATTCGCACTTATTTTAATTATCTTTTACGCATTTTAGTGATTACACTTCAGACTATCCTATAGAAAAACACTGTCCGCTGACCAATCTTTTGCCAACCAAGCTACCCACGTGATCATCCGATGACGTCACTGCGGGGATTCCCGTTATCTCCTATTATGGTGTTATTACAAGGGAGGTAAATCTGGATTGACTTTGTTAATTCTATAAATAGACAAAACAAGTAATAGCTTTCAGAAAAAATGATACAAATGAAAAGTGAATATGTGTATGGTATAAGAACTTCTGTTATGAGTATATTATATGTTAACTAATAAACTATTGAAACAACCCAAAACAACAAAAAATGTCGAGCATGCACTGCGCATGCGCGGAATTTGGAGGGTAAGAAAACTGTAATAACTCCAGATTGCCTTGACGGATTTTCATAATTCTTTTTTTATTGGAAAGAACTGGTCAAGGCCTATCAAATGAAATTAAAATAAATTGTCACACTGCGCATGCGCGGAATATAGAGGGTAAGAAAACTGTAATAACTCCATTTTGCCTTAGTGGATTTTCAAAATTCTTTTTTTATTTGAAAGATAAAACACAGAGCTGTCACATAATCTTACAAAATAATATGCCACATCGAGCATGCGAGAATCAAGAGATATATAATGTGTACATTTCATTTTTGCAGCTCATAAAGTTTCAAGATGTCTGAAGAACTAGTCGATCTGGGTGTGTTACCAACTGAAATTAGAAGTATAATCTACTCAAGGCTCGTCAATATTTCGAGGAAAAGTAAAAAGTTTAGAGACGAACTTCAACTGACGTGGTTTAACATGTGTTTTCAAAGAGCTCTGTCTTGCAACAATTTTTACCAGAGCCTAGCACAGCTATTATATGACATCGATGGAATATCGAATCTTGACCAGAACATGAGATTATACTTTCACAAACGCATGATGGAAGTGTTGAAGGATACTCATTCTAGACATGACCGATGGATCTTTACGATTTACAATTTCAATAAGGAAACATGTGAACAGTTTTTTGAAAACTTGTTTCCTTTCCATTATGACATTTACGTACATGGAAAAATCGTGAATGGACATCTGACTGGGCTTCTAGTATTCTTTCAGAGTTTAGCATTTTTTTACTACTTACCATTTCTTTACCAGTTAAATTTTCCTGCACCTATGAACGATTTGTTATTATCAACCTGGGAAGAGCATATAAACAGTTTGCATGGTTGTGATGTGTCATTTGGAAACAGAGACGCATATGAACAAGTTATCGAGAGTGAAGAGAGATTATTACCACTAAGTTTTCCAACAGTCTATTCAGACTTTTCTATTCAGACTTTCTACTTGGAATAAAACAATGAACGTGATCAAGAAATCTCCTCCAGTATCGTTAGGTCGAATTTTACAGTTTGACATTTATCGAGGATCACTTGAACACACGCTATCCTTACAACCTACAAGTTCAGAATTTCTGAAGTCAAAAGATGGACTCAGAACGTGGTTGGGACGATATGAAACATTCATGACCTTTCGACAAGCCATGTGTGAAACAGCTTTGATAATGAACACTATATTAGACGCATCGCCTGTGAAGTATAAGCAATGGCTACTTCATGTGGCAAACAACGAGGACGTGGTTACTTACCTTTGCAACGTACTCAAAGATGTTGAAGAGGCTTCGAGAGAACAATCTATGGATATCGACTCAACAACAACAACAACAGAAAATATGGAAATTGAACAGGCATCACAGGAAGAACCAATGGATATTGATATGGATGAATTGACTGCAAAATTTGAAGCTTTGACACTATTAAGTGGAACTGTTTGTCTCTTGCAAAATCATTTATCTTTCGGCAAGCATGGAGACAAAGTGGTTTGAAATTCCTCTGACACAAATTCTGAGATTTAGACCTTACAGAAAATTACTAGTTTGTGTTTACATACTACATTCACATGAGAACATTACTTTAGATGAAATTCAGATGAAATTAAACACAGAAGAATATTTCAAAGATTTAAAAGACTCTGGTGTTCGTGTGCGAAACAGGAATTATCAGAGGAGACGGTCTTTACATTTGACAACTGGAAACTTCATGTGGCCAACAATTCAAAAGTGATTGACTATCTACAGTCGAAGACAAGGCGTATATAAGGACTACAAATAGATCTGCGAGTCATTTCAGCTCTGACTTTCAAACTGTCAAGATGGAAAGTAAACCTGTGGATCCAAGACTTAATAAATACAGTGATGCCAACAGTATTTATTATCACTGCACAGCATTGAAGAAACTTTTGAAAGAGAATGACAGAAAATTAATTCAGCCATTGGAAATTTCACTAAAAGAACAAGGCCTGTTGAAACCACCCTATGGTTATTGCTACAATTGTGGGTCGGTGGATCATTGGACTGCCTCGTGTACCGAGGAGAAGAAGAAAACTACTACAAATAAACCACCCAATGGGAATTGTTACAACTGTGGTTCACCTGATCATTGGACTGCCTCATGTACCGAGGAGAAGAAGAAAACTACAAAGAAGCCACCCTATGGGACTTGTTACAACTGTGGCTCGCCTGATCACTGGCTACCCTCATGTCCTCATACCGACTTACAAGATGAAAGCTCGGGATCACCACAACAGGCCGAGAAGTCAGAAACTACGAGGAAAAGACGCCATACTGATGATGACTCTGATGTACCCAGTAAAAAGAAGTCAAGAACGGCTTCACCAGAACCGATAAAACCTACTGCTAGACAACATAAGAAGAAGAAATACTGTGTTGTGTGCAAAGAAGACACTCATATGATGAAAAACTGTCCTGAAATAGTGAAAAACTAGTGACTAGATAAGAGACCTAGTGGATAGACAATATCTAAACGATATTGTGTGTCTACTGGACAGTGACTACTATTGTGTTCATAATGGATTAGTTTTCATAGTTACATGTAAGTTTGTATTCAATAAAATTGTTTTTAAAGTATTTGTTTTTTGTTATTTCATAAGGTTACTCTTTAAACGAAAGAGTTGGGTAGCCCTGAAAAGGGCTGTTTGGGTGTTCTAAGTCTTCACTTACTGTGAAGACTTAGACACAGGTTTTACAATCCCCACAACAGGATTCGTCTTGGATAAGTCGATCCCTCTCCTCCTCATAAATACTTCAAACCCCATCTTATTTTGCTGCCTTTCAACTTCTTTCCAGTCTTTCTTCTTAAAAGCTTTACACAGTCGGCTGAGATCAAAAGGGATATACTCTGAAAAACCCATATTTGAGAATGAAGTTGTTAAAGGCAGTTAAATATATATATTGACTCATGGCGGACGTGAAAGAGAGCATAGTCTCTTGACCAATCAAAACTATGCAAAGTAGTTATGGGGTTTTATGCAACAATCAACAAAGTATTTCTTTCTGATAAGTTGTGGTGGCCCTGAAAAGGGCCGTTTTGAGGTTTTAATAAACCTTTCTATGAGCAGGGACACCGGGAGGGCCTGCCACCACAAGCTGGACAGCGTACTGACCAGCTCGTGTACGTCACCGTCCTCCCTGTTGGCAAGTAGAATGGTGGCTGGTCCGCCTCCCTCTCCCAATCTTCACCGGATAGCCGTTCTTCAGGCTCTTGCTTCACTTCTTCGGGCTCTTGCTTCACCACAGCCATCTGTCTGTCGACCGTCACCATCCTTCTTACGATGCCTATCAGCTCTACGAGCCTCTCTGCACTCTCCATCACAGACCTAGTCTGTGCCTCCAAAGCATCGAGATATTCGTCGCTCAACATCTTCTCTGTGTATAGCATAAAGACAATGTGACGAAGTGGGTCAGTGTTCCAGTATTTATTCTCTCAGCACCGACCTGAAAGAAAGCACTTTTTGAAGTAGGTCAATCCGGTCTTGGGAGTATAAAACGGCACTGACCTACTTACAACTTCAGTCATGGAGCCACTACTGACCTTAGACGATCTTATGAAAGAACCAGACCTTCTATCGACGGCAATTAATACAATTGCTACTGATGGATCGTTAACTCAACAACAACAACCGAACGTGCAGACCTATTACTACCACCCACAGCAATCACAACTGCAACAAACACAGCCACAGGTGTCACAGCCAAAGACGGGAGCTGTAGAAGTCTTGCTGAAAGAACTCAATGATCTCAAGAAAAGAGTACAGCAGTTAGAGGACCAAAAGCAACAACGTCCCATGGACTTAAATCCGATCAGAATACCATTAACTATAGAAGTAATGACACCAGAATCGTCTGTGACAGTACCAACTCAAAATGGACTTGGGTCGCATAGCAAGAACATAGATAATTCAAAAAGAAAGAAGAAACAATAGATTCTTCTTAGCTATAACCACAAAAAACAGTCCTTTTCAGGACTTCCAATTACATCAGAAAGAATACCCTACTGATTGCCCTAATACTAAGGAAGCTATAGAGTTATGTCTCTGGTATAGTGAGGTCTTGAGATACAGGGCCAAGAGACTCATAGCAGACGCATATTGCTGTATAGCCTCCTACGACATCTCCTATGCCATATTACATAGACTTCCCACCTGAAAAAAAGACTAAGTTATTTCAAACTAGCCTTTTCAAGCTTACTAAAACGGTGTCATCTATGGACACGCCCGGCCCGAGACTGCCCCAGGCTGCGGACTTAGTCTCCGGACGGGCGTGTCCATAGTGGCACCCTTTACTACTACCCACTATTGCTTGTATTGTCTTTGAGTATACCATGGTTCATTCGCCTGCACATGTTAGAAAATGAATTATTTCTCCGTACAGGTGGATACATGTATGTACCCATGAAATAATTACTTTATACCACTCTCGGCAGCGTAGAACTTGCGCAGTATGATATATTTCATATATTTCATGTTCAGGGTTTTATTTTCATGTTTGCTCTCTCTCTCTCTCTCTCTCTCTCTCTCTCTCTTACACACACACACACACACACACACACACACACACACACACACACGTTATATTTACGACTGATTTTATATATTTATATATTTAATTTATCGAGGTGTAACTGTTTCTTTTAGTCATGTCCGGGGATAGGGAGGGCGTCCGCCCAGTCTGATCAGAGTCTTCACTGTCCGCATAGAGGTAGCTTAGACCCTTAGCTACCCTTTGAGCACTTAATGAAGAGTGTGGTCAAACTTGGCGGATGCCCAGGCTGATCTGAGTCTGCGCTGGACGCACAACCACATTGTTGGTTTTCTCGTGTCGCGGCTCAATTATCCCTTTTTATCTACATTCTCTTAAAAAGTAGCTTTTACAATGTGCTGACTTGACAAAAAATGAATTGAAATGAGATCACTGAGTGTAACATTACTGCTACTCGCAGTTATGAAATCAAGCCCTTTCTACGATGTCAGCGATGCGCACTGTCCAGCTATAAAGTACCATTTCCCATCGTTTTATGCCCCCGACATGAAATGGCGGAAGGGCATATCGAGTTTACTCTGTGTGTGTGTGTGTGTGTGTGTGTTCCAGAATCGTGTCCGGCCCATTACTTCGTCCTGCATGGTTGCCACAAATAATTATCTTACAAGACGATGTGTCGTGTGCAAGAACCATGTCGCTAGCTTGAAGGTCAAGGTCACAATGGACATAGGCTATGGTGGAAGACGTTCGTGTCTGGCCTATATTTTGTCATGCATGACGGTTTTCAAAATTTGACAAAACGACGTGTCGCGTGCAAAAATCATGTCGCTATCTCAAAACTCAAGGTAATATTCCGCACTTAAACTTTGGGCATAGACTTCGGCAAAACATGTTCGCATCCGACCCATAACTTTGTCCTGCATGGTGGGATTTCAAAATTATTTGATAGAAATGATCATTATGACAAGACAATGTGTCGTGTGCAAAAATCATGTCCTTAGCCCAAAGGTAAGGACATTGTGTATAGGCTTTAGTGCAAGCATTTTACGTGTTTGTCCCAAACCTTTTTCCTGCAAGGACCATGTCGCAAACTTAAAGGTCAATGTCACAGTCCGCACTTTAACTTTGTGCACAGGCTGCAGTGAATTCCTGTTCGTATCCGGCCCATAACTTCGTGCTGCCCGGCATGGAGGGATTTCAATACTGTCTGGCAAGACAATTTGTTGCACGCAAGGAACATGTCTTTAAGTTAAGGGTCAAGGCTACAGTGCGCATTTAAGCTTTGTGAATAGGCTATAATGAAAACATGTTTATGTCATATTCGTGTCAAGAGGTGCCGAATGGTTGGTTGGTTGGTTGATTTGATGCTTAACGTCCACGGTAAACAGCTAAGGTCATGTCGGGACGGTCAGTTAACCTAACCACACTATTCCTGGGCAGGCTTAGACCTCCTAAGCGGTTAACCAGTACTAAGTGCACATACTTTCGCCAGTAACTGACAACTGCCCTTCTTGAATCGGCGGAAGGAGAAACGAAAGTATGTGGCCAGACCGGGATTCGAACCCAGGACCTCTGACTTACGAGTCAGGTGCCCTACCGATTGCGCTACCCGGCCCGGCAGGTGCCGAATGAATTTTTGCCTTGATAAAAGACCATACCAAGCATCCTGTTTCTTACAAGACGACGTGTTTCTATTTTGGGGACCATGTCTGTGTATCTTGAATATTCAGGATTTGTCAATGTTAAGATGACCTACCAGTTCGGACTTGTGATGATTCATTGACGAGTTAGAGGGTTATCATGCGAACCGAACAACCAACTAAATGTTTTGTACCACTTCAGAAACTGAGGGTGAGGTTGGGCCTGTAAAATCGATTTAAGCCCCCCAGTAATTCATTTCTGACCGTTCCAAGGCGGTAGTTCTGTTGTGGTTCTCTGTTGCCTGTTTTTTGGTGTCAGAGTTTCTGTGATGTTTTACCTTATGTATGTTCTTATTATTTTTGGTTCGGTTTGGGTTGCTGAGTGGCCACCTTTCGGGAACAAGCTGCTCATTCGTTTGGCCATATGTTCTCTGTATCTTGATTATTTGTAATCTTAGTTGTTTCCAACTATGGTTTGAGGGCTGGATTTGGATTTTGATTGTTTCAGTTCCTGGTCTTTGCATACTTTTTACTTTTATGATTTGGGTACTTTGACCGCTTTCTTTCTTCTGTTGTGTTGCATCACTAATTATTATCGATAGTTTGACAGAACATGTATTTCAGTCATACACTGGACAAAAAAAGGTTAGGGATCAAATATTTAATTGAAGCTTAAATGATGAAAAATAAATTTTCCAAAAATAGTTTTCTTCTGTCCAATACAGCCGTGAAAAGCGGCACAGGACTGGATGAAAAATATTGGAATCGAATCACATGACACACCAGTAGAAACGAATAAACAGATATTGGAATCGAATCACATGACACACCAGTAGAAACGAATAAACAGATATACCCCTAAAGTTGAAGTGAAAATTGGCATCACCACAAATTGATGTCCATGATTCTAGGCTTTAACCATGCAAAACCATTGCCAGTGCTCACCGATATCTGGGGGGGGGGGGGGGTCTGAATAACTGCCTGACAGCTACTCCGTATCCTGTTGGTAAACCGCTAGAGGCTCATTTGGGGACTCGTTTGCCATTTTCATGAAAGGCCTGAGTTAGCTCTCCAGGAGTTTCCTGAAACCTCTGGTGATTAGAACTGGAATGTTGTAACATATGCCAAGCATGTTCAATCAGATTTAAAATTTGCGATAAACTAGACTTGTTCACACGGGCGATGGTCTCTGTCCTAAGCTTCTGGTTCAGCACAATAACACTGTGAAGTTGCGCATTTTATGTCCATTAAAATTATTCAATCGACCAATTTAAGCGAAAATGGTTAGAAACAGACTTTACACAGCTTATTTGCGCACTTGCATGCTAGTGATGAGGCCAGGATAGATGCGATTTTATGGAAATGCGAGGTGACACTCGGCAAAAAATGACACTAATTGGCAGCTGGGTCATTGGACCCATGTTCTTTTCACATATGCAGATTTGTATGTAGATATCCACAATGATAGGTAAAGGGTGTGGCGCCTGCCAGGTATATGTCGTGTAGACTAAGAATTAAATCGTGTTGCGGAATATGACATGTCTCGAGGGGGGGGGGGGGGTGATGGTATGGACCAGCATCTGGGTCGGCAGCTGCGTGGATTTGCGCATGGCAGACAGAGGCCCTCGGATCTGTGTTTGAATTAGGAATGACATGTTTGTATGCAATTACGAGACCATTTGCTGAAGTGTTTGGCGATGACATCATCGAATCACAGGGCAAATGTGGTGGACCAGTACCTAGCATAAGAAACAATCACCCATATGCACATGTCAATTTGATCACAAGTTTTAAATCCGATTGAGCATGCTTTGTTTTGATCTCGAGAGGCTTCCTGAAAGCCTTCCTTAATCTCAAGGAGAGCTCATTCAGGCCTTTTGTGACAAATGGCATTCAAGTCCCTAAATGAGCCTCTGGGGATTTACCAGAAGCATGCTGAGTGGCTGCCATGCAGTTATTCAGGCCTTTAGAGGTCACACTGAGAACTGAAAATGATTTTGCATGGATAAAGCCAAAACTAATGGACATTCAGTTTTGTGCTCATATCAGTTTTCACTTTGATTTTAGGAGTATGCCTGTTAATTAATTTCTGCTGGGATGTCACGTGATCAGATTCCAATAAGTGCCTTGCAGTCTTGTACAGCATTGTTAGATGTATTCAACAGAAGAAAATGATGTTTTGAAAATTATTTTGATCAATGTAAAAAGTTCAGTCTAAAGTTTTGTCCAGTATATTTAGATAGTGGAAGAGTGTTGATGGAAGCCTTTTGGGGTGTGGATTTGGGATGAGGCTTACTCAGATTTATACCCTAGCAAAATATGAACGGGTGTTTTTTTTGTTTTGTTTTTTTCATGCTGGCTAGTGCTCCATGGATGAATGGATGGTTGACTTGCAATCTAACATCGTTTTCAACAATATTTCAATCATATGAGGAGGATGGTAGGTGAATATTAAGTGTAAACACAAGCTTAAATGTAAGTTTAAATGTGGAAAAAAATATATGAAAAATGTATAAAATACTGTTCTGAAAACGGACTGGTAGTAATCATGTCATGGGTCATTAAGACTGGTTCTGTTTACATGTAAAAATGTAATGTAAAATACCCTGAACATGTAAAAGCTAACACTTCTGTTGTTGCTCCTTGATGTTACATTGTGCTATGTCCGCTTGTCTATGTTCTTTGGCGGTTTGGTCACCTGTTTTGTACCCAATCTGCCTTTTGTTATCCCCCGCCGAAGGCGGAGGAATATAGTTTTCTCCATGTCCGTCCGTCTTTCCGTCCGTCCTTCCGTCCGTCTTTCCGTCCGTCTGTCCGCCCGGAGCCATAACTATGTAACCACTGGACGGAATTTCATGAAACTTAGAATGAGTATGTATCACCATAAACCGCTGATGCACGTGAAGTTTCATCAGACTGGTTTCAGTAATGCATAAGTTATTGCCCTTGAATTGACTTAAAATCAATATAATGAGCCATAACTATGTAACCACTTGACGGAATTTCATGAAACTTAGAATGAATATGTATCACTATAAACCGCTGATGCACGTGAAGTTTCATCAGAATGGCTTCAGTAATGCATGGGTTATTGCCCTTGAATTGACTTAAAATCAATAAAGTGAGCCATAACTATGTAACCAATTATCGAAATTTCATGAAACATAAACTAAATATATATCACCATAACATGGTCATGCACGTGAAGTTTCATTAGACTGGCTTCAGTAATGCTTGGGTTATTGCCCTTGAATTGACTTAAAATCGATAAAATGAGCCATAACTACGTAACCAATTATCGAAACTTCATGAAACCTAAACTGAATATATATCACCATGGTCATGCACATAAAGTTCCATCCGTATGGCATTTTTGTAGTACAGAGTTATTGCCCTTGAATTGACTTAAAATCGATAAAATGAGCCATAACTACGTAACTAATTACTGAAACTTCATGAAACTTAAACAAAGTATGTATGACCATAATGCTGATATGCACATAAAGTTTCATCTGAATGGTATCAGTTGTGCAAGAGTTATTGCCCTTGAATCAATTTATAATTGACAAATTCAGCCAACACTAAGTCGTCAATGAATAGAATTCTATGAAACTTATACATAAACAACAAATCAGGGCCTCTTCGGCGGGGGATATAAATTCACCGAATTTACTTGTTTTGTTTTGTTTCGTAAGTTTAAAATAAAATAGATAAAAATAGATGCTGATGTTGTTTGTAATTAGGGTAGCTGAATGACTACCTGTTTGGGAAAGAGTGTGAAGTTGGCTGCCAGTTGCCAGTTGCCATTTGCCTATTCAATTGGCAAATGGCAGCTAACTTCATATTCTAGATGCCAATTTGCAAATTCTCGCAAATTGGCAGCAAGCAACTGGCAGGAAGATGCCAGTTCGATTTGAGATGCTTTTACAGCTGAATGGGTAACTGGCAAACGGCAGCCACATGCCAATTCGCAAATTCAAGTGAACTGGCAACTGGCAACAGGCATCAAGATGCCAATTCGACTCGAGAGGGTTTTAAAGTATACCAGGTAAATAGGCAACTAGCAAACGGCATGAAGATACCCATTCGCAAAAGCTACTGAATTGGCAACTGGGAATTGGAAGCCAGATGCCAATTCGCAAATTCTTGTACATTGGCAACCGGCAGCTGGCAGCCACTTGCCAATCTGATTTGAGAGTATTTAAGCCGATTTAAGCTAAATAGCAAAAAGGCAATTGGCAGCCAGATGCCTATTCGCTAATTCTTGCGAATTGGCAACTGGCAACTGGAAGCCAGATGCCAATTCGATTCGAGATGGTTAAAAACGATTAAAGCTACATAGGAAACCGACAAACGGCAGCCAGATGCCAGTTCGATTTTTCTAACAAATGGCAACTGGCAACTGGCAGCCAGATGCCAATTCGATTTGAGAGTGTTTAGGTCGCTTAAAGCTACATAGGAAACCGGAAAACAGCAGCCAGATGCGAATTCGAATTTTTTATGAATTGGCAACTAGCAATTGGCAGCATATTTGTGACAGTTTAAGACGATTAAAGCTACATAGGAAACCGGCAAACGGCAGCCAGCTGCCGGTTCGAAAAGGTTTATGAATTGGCAACTGGCAACTGGCAGCCAGGTGCAAATTCCATTTGAGCGGGTTTAAGACTTATAAAGCTAAATAGGAAACCGGCACAGGACACAGCTGCCAATTTGCAAATTCAACTGGCAGCCAGTTGCCAATTCGATTTGAGAGGGTTTCAGACAATTTGAGCTTCATAGGAAACATGCAAACGGCAGCCATATTCCAACTGGCCAATTCTTGTGAACTGTCAACTGGTAATTGTCAGCCAGATACCAATTCGATTCGAGAGGGTTTAAGATGATTAAAGCTAAATAGGAAACCTGGAAACGGCAGCCAGATGCCAATTCGCTATTTTTTGCGATATGGCAACTGGCAGCCTGATGCCAATTCGACTTGCGAGGGTTTAAGACGATTAAAGGTACCAAGGAAACCGGCAAACGGCGTCCAGGTGCCAATTCTCTAGTTCTTATGTATTTACAACTGGCAACTGGCACCTAGATGACAATTCGTTCTGAGAGGGTTTTGGACGATTAAAGCCTCATAGACATCGGCAAACGGCAGCCAGATGCAATTCGCAAATTCTTATAAATTGGCAACTGGCAGTCAGATGCCAGTTCCATCTGAGCGGGATTTAGATGATTAAATCAAAATAGGAATCTAGGAAGCGGCATCCAGATGCCAATTCGCTAAATCTAGTGAACTGGCAAGTGGCAACTGGCAGCCAGATGCCAATTTGATTTCAGAGGGCTTAAGACGATAAAAGCTTCATAGGAAACGGACTAAAGGCAGCCAGATGCCAATTTGCTTATTCCTGTCAGTTGGTGACTGGCAGCTAGATGCCAATTCTATTTGAAAGGGTTTAAGACGATTAAAGCTACATAGGAAACTGGTAAACGGCAGCCAGATGCCAATTCGAAATTTTTTATGAATTGTAATCATGCAATTGGCAGCCAGATGCCAATTCGATTTCAGGGTGTTTAAGACGATTAAACTAAATAGGAAACTGGCAAACGATATCAAGATGCCAATTTGCAAATTCTTGTGAACTGCCAACTGGCAACTGGCAGTCAGATGCCAATTCGATTTGAGAGGGTTTCAGACGATTAAAGCTTCCTAGGAAACCGGCAAACGGCAGCCAGGTGCCAATTCGCTAATTCTCCTAAACTGGCAACTGGCAGCCAAATGCCAATTCGATTTAATAGTATTTAAGATGATTAAACCTACATATTAAACCGGAAAGCGGCAACCATATGCCAATTCGAAAAATTTAATGAATTGGCAACTGGCAAATGGCAGCCAGATGCCAATTCGATTTGAGACTGCCTAAGACGCTAAAGCTACATAGTAATCCGGCAAACGGCAGCCAGATGCCGATTTGAACATTTTTACGAATTGGCAACTGGCAGTCAGATGCCAATTCGATTTGAGCGGTTTTAAGACGATTAAAACTACATAGGATACGAGCTGTAGACAGCGGGATGCCAATTCGGTTTAAGAGTGTTTAAGCCGATTAATGCTACGTATAAGAAACCGTTAAACGGCAGCCAGATGCCAATTTGCTATTTCTTGTGAATTGGTAAGTGGCAACTGGCAGCCAGATGCCAATTTGATTTGAAAGGGCTTAAGACGATTAAAGCTACATAGGAAACGGGCTAAAGGCAGCCCGGTGCCAAATCGAATTAAGAGTGCTCAAGCCGATTAAAGCTACATAGGAATTCGGTAAACGGAAGCCATATGCCAATTCGAAAATTTTTATGAATTGTCAACTGGCAACTAGCGGCCAGATGCCAATTCAATTTGAGAGGGTTTAAGCCGATTAAAGCTAAATAGGAAATCGGCAAACGACATCCAGACGCCAATTCGCAAATTCTTGTAAACTGGCAACTGGCAGTCAAATGCAAATTTGATTTGAGAGGGTTTCAGACGATTAATTCTACATAGGAAACCGGAAAACGGCAGTCAGATGCAAACTCGCTAAATCTCCTGAACTGGCAACTGGCAGCCAGATCCCAATTCGAGTTGAGCGGATTTAAGACGATTAAAGCTACATAGGAAACCGGCAATCGGCAGCCGGATGCCATTTCGAAATATTCTATGGATTGGTTACTGGCAACAGGCAGCCAGATGACAATTCGATTTAAACGGATTTAAACAGATTTAAGCTAAAATGGAAACCGGCAAACGGCAGTCAAATCCCACTTTGGAAATTTTTGTTACTTGGCAACAGGCAACTAGCAGCCAGATGCCAATTCGACTTGAGAGGGTTTAAGACGATTAAATCTACATAGGAAACCGGCAAACGGCAAAAGGATGCCAATTCGAATCTTATGAATTCGTAACTGGCAACTGGCAGCCAGATGCCAATTCGATTTGAGCGGATTGAAGACGATTTAAACTACATAGGAAACCTGCAAACGGCAGCCAGATGCCAATTCGAAATTTTCTATGAACTGGCAACTGGCAACAGGCAGCCAGATGCCAATTCGACTTGAGAGTGTTTGTGACGATAAAAGCTACATAGGAAACCGGCAAACGGCAGCCGGATGCCAATAAAAACAATTTTATGAATTGGAAACTGGCAACTCGCAGCCAGATGCCAATTCGATTTGTGCGGATTTAAGACGATTTCAGCTCAATAGGAAACCGGAAAACGGCAGTCAGATACCAATTCGCTAATTCTTGCGAATTGGCCACTGGCAACTGGCAGCCAGATGGTAATTCGATTTGAGCGGATTTTAAAAGATTTAAGCTAAATAGGAAACCGGCAAACGGCCGCCAGATCCCGGTTCGCTAATTCTTGCGAATTTGCAACTGGCAACAGGTAGCTAGATGCCAATTCGATTTGAGCGGATTTAAGAGGATTTAAGCTGAATAGAAAACCGGCAAACAGACGCTAGATCCCAATTCGCTAATTCTTGCGAATTGGCAACAGGCAACTGGCAGCCAGATGCCTATTCGATTTGGGAGGGTTTAAGACGATTAAAGCGACATAGGAAACCGGCAAACCGCAGCCAGATGCCAAGCCGAAATTTTCTATGAATTGGCAATTGGCAAATGGCAGCTATATGTCAATTCGATTTGAGAGTGTTTAAGACGATAAAATCTACAACGGAAACCTGCAAACGACATCAAGATGCCATTTCGCAAATTTTAGTGAATTGGAAACTGGCAACAGGCATCCCGATGCCAATTCGATTTGAGAGTATTTGAGACGATAAAAGCTACAAAGGAAACCTGCAAAGGGCAGCCAGATGCCAATTCGTTAATTCTTGTGAACTGGCAACTGTCAACTGGCAGCCAGAAGCCTATTCGATTTTATAGTGTTGAAGACGATTTAAGCTATTTTGGAAACCGGTAAACCGGTTTTATGAATTTGCAACTGGCAACTGGCAGCCAAATGCCAATTTGATTTGAGAGTGTTTAAGACGATTTAAGCTACATAGGCTGCCGTTTCCCGGGTTCTTAGGGGACCTCCAGACGAACCGAACTACCAACTAATTGTATTCACCGCGGCGGAGGGTGAGGGTGAAGGTTTGGGCCAAGTAAAACCGGTTTAAACCCCCCCCCCCAGTAGTTATTACTGACCGTCCCAAGGCGGTACTTTCGTTACGGTTGCATTTGTGTTATGTTCTTTGCTGTTTAATTTATTGTGTTCTCATTTTAACCCTTCTATAATAAAAATAGAAAATGGGTAAAAATAGTTGTTAAATGTTTTTCGTATACTTTGATTAGTCTGTTGTAACCCTTCTGTTGGTCTAAATTATTTACTTTAGTAAAGATAGCTGAGTTGCCACCTATTTGGGAAAGAGCTTCTGCCTCGGCTTATCACTTGTAATTTATTGTTTGTTGGGATGTCTTTGTCAAACTTTCCCTTTGATGTTGGGGATAGGGTTTGGGATCTGATTCAGTCAGTTCCTGAAGTGTAGTTACTCTTTAAATTTTCACTTGCAGTGGTAATCCACGGTGGGTCGGATGGCCTAAAAGTTACAAATTTATTTGGAATACAAGTTTCTGTTAAATGATTTAAGTTATCAACAATATTTTGGGAGTAGGTAGTAATATTATGGTTTGAGCATGTACTCCAGTCCATAGTAGAAACTTTTTGTCTTAGCAAATCATAATTTCCTTCTTCGTATCTCCAAACACGTCGTTTATATGCTTTTGCTTTCGGCTTACGTAAATTAAAGACTCCATAGATTGGACGATGGTAAAGTTGTTGTTGGTGTAGAAATGGGTCAACAACCCCACAGAGAAGCAGATGATCTTTGTTACAAGAAGCACATCAGTTAATGTTTAAGAGTTCTCCGTGAAGTGTGTAGGCTCATTTATACACTGAACAGGGGAAACTGATCGCAAAATGCGTTAATTTTACGGGATGTCTCATTATTAAGCATATTGAAATTAAAATCCCCAGTACTAAATATATTAGCTATGCCAGAGTCAATTGCGAAGTGGATAGACTCCTCAATGCCAGAATAATAAATTGAGCCCGAATTTGGAGGTCTGTAGAAGAGCCCGAATAGTACCTGTTTCTGTTTTCGGGTTAGCTGAATCAAAATGCATTCGATTCCGTGTGGTTCAAGGTCGTTTCTACGCCTATAGTGTAAAGTATCAAACGCCTCCATGACTATCACCCAATCTATATTTACGATCAGGCTCTCTATATGTATCTAAACGAATGTCAATAGAGGAGTATGCGGAATTTAACCAGGTTTCCGTAAACGCTAATATATCAAATTCTAAGAGCTCTGCTCCCAGTATATCTAATTTGCAGAGCCCTAGATAAGAGGGAGTATCTGGTGATAATTAGGGATAATTTTTGTTAATTCTGCATAAAACCATATATTGTGACCCTTCATCTGAACCGTCTCGTCGAGACGGTTCAGATGAGGGGTCACAACATATGGTTTCAATGAGAAATAAAGAAAATTATCCCTAAATTATCATCAAATACCCCTCTTATCTAGAGCTCTGATTTGGGGACTAGACTCTGAACATGACTAGTGATTACACGGACTTAAAAAGTTAAACGCTGATGGTTGTGTTGATAATGAATCATTGCTGGACAATGATGACAGCGGGCCGGGATTTGGATGAAAATCTCCTGAAATGACTGAAATGAGCAAGATACAAGCTAACCAGGTGGCCGTGACAAAAGCCGCAAAGAATAATATTATCTGATTATATGACAACTAAATTTATAATTACTTAGGTACGCTGTACCGAGAACAAATCGTCTGCGAAGCTGATTAACTTCTATTAGCTCCACTCGCGACTGACTTTCTCTACAATGATCAGCCCGCGCATTCGTGCAAGCCAGTAATGAAAGCCACGCCAGTGTAAAGGGATGTCCAAGCTGGTCCTAGAAGAATTTGACGGATGGCTGTGAAATTTTCCGATACTTATTGCCAGCTTGTGTTGCAATTTTACGTCCTTTATAACAGTATTTTCATATCAGGAATATGGTAGAGTGATAGTGGAAGGCTGTGTGCAATGTAACCCCATTTACGATCGGAAAGGTTTCGCTTCTCGCGGGTCTCGAACCCGGGGCCGTTAGATCGGCAGACCAGCGCTGAACCTAATGAGTACCGGGGCTCCTGTTGCTCACCATACAGAGAAATAATGGTACATATGTCATGTGGCCGTATTATTTGTGGGCTATTAGATTCAATCGTCATTGTCGGCATAGCATATATTATGGTCCAGTAGGGTCAAGTCAGCTAACTTCGGACAGCAGGTAAATTCGGACATACCACTGCAAACAGTGAAAATCCAGATGAGGCGGCTCATAATGAACCGTCTCATCAGGATTTTTACTTTTTGCGCCGTTAATTTTGTTTTAATTCCAAAGAACTGACATATAAAGGAAACAATATCACTGTCCGAATTTACCCGCTGTCCGAATTTACCCGACTTTACCCTAATGTCATTTATCATGCACCTACCGCAAAATTCCACTGATAACAGGGGTAGCGTGAGGGTACCCCCATCGGACAGGGTACCCCCATCGGACACCTTTACGATCTGTTCTCGTTTAAAATGAGTAGCACCTCGTCCAATTTAATACCAAGTTTTATAATGTTTTGGGGTCTTTACCTCGACACTTTTGCGCGCCTTTCTCGTCTCGGGAGCGTTAACGTAATTTTCACAGACGGTATTTACCCGGACAAGGGTACAAGTCAGAAACATTTCAGTGAATGGTTACACCATGATTTCGTCGTACCTAAATGCAGTTCAATAATCTAATCAACAACATTGGATGGAGATTTTAGTCACCTAACAAATAATATAAGGATTATATTCCAGTTCGTTCTAGTTTTAGAGAAATTAGAGAAAATGCACACTTGTTTGCCTCTCGACACTGGCTAAAATCTATATAAATAATTCAATGTAAACAAACGTCATCATTCTGAGGGAGCACATATTATTTTACCTTTCATGTAAAACTTAAAGTTCTGAATCGATTCTTGCCTATTTATCTTAAACAAGGGTATGTCTTTACAATGTTACATTAAATTTGTTTATGCATAATTAGTTTACATGTGTAGAAAATAAAGGTGTCCGATGGGGGTACCCCTAACCAAGATTTTACGCCCGTTACCTGTGAAATAATGAATGCTCCCCGATTCCTCCGTATGACGTCATACTACAGCTTATGTTTACCGAATCAATATATGAGGTATATATTTTGCAAGTCACATAAAGTCGTTAGACTTTTGATGTAACAATTTGAAAATTCATTTGAAAAAGCAATTTTTAGGTGTCCGAAGGTGGTACCCTTGCGCTATGATAACATGATGTGATATCATGTCACTGTAGAACTGCGCTTGCGCGAATGTTATCAGGTAATGCCTTAAGACGCGATCTCTGAAGATGATTGGCTGCATACTGACGTTGACCGTGATTACAACGTTCGATTGGTTGAATGACGTCACCGACTTACGTCACAATGCATTCGCGACGTCAAAAAGTTCAAACAAATCTGTGTTTACTTTTCTTTTGTTTGACGCTCTTTACACCTGAAAATATTCAAATGGTGCATGATAAATAGAAAACCATGTAAGTGTCTTTTGATATCAAGTTTATCAGGCTCGACCAGAAACAGCGTAGGAATGGCGAGGCTTTTGATATCAAGTTTATCAGGCTCGACCAGAAACCCGTCGGACTGGCTCGGCAAGCCTCGCCATTCCTACGCTGTTTCTGGTCTCGCCTGATAAACTTGATATCGAAAGACACTAACATGGTATTCTCTATGTATCAGGTACGTACTACGACAGAAGGAGTTTTTAGTTAGTCAGTAACCTCCTGATTATGACTGAGGGAAGTTAGCAACCTGTCGTCTTCAAAAGCAAGCCAAGCGTTCTGAACAAACGAGCCTTTTCATCCCATAAGTTTTTACTAACATGGAGTGGATGATGGTGGTTGGTGTTTTGGGTTTAACGGCTCTATGAAATAGTATTTCAGTCTCTTCGAGCTGCTTCCAGAGAGAGCGAGAAAGAAAAGGAATAGATAGGATATATGAGACTAGAATAATCTAAACAAACCCTATCCCGAACCTGCTGCAGGCACATCCAGCCCTTGCCCAACTATTAGCCAAATTAGAAGAACGCCATGGCATTGAATTTTCAACAGCACCATCGCCTAAACCAACCACCCCTCACATGGATTTGAAAATTCACGATACATAAACTATGGACGACTAACGTACGTGGCCCTAAAGTCGTCAGGGTCCTAAGGTCGTCATCATTCTTTTTGCTTCATTCTTTTCCAACTGTGTCACAGAAATGTCTAGAAGCGAGCGAAATTCAGAAGATAAATATCTTAATTTTGTTATGCAACTTACATTTAAAGATGGTTTTAAATGTTCTTCCAACTATCGAAGAGGAAACAAGGTAACCCATTTTTACACACAACTCAAAGTCTGTCGACGGAGCAAGCTTGTTTTGGTATCGGTCTGGCGAACCAAGATTGTCACGCTAGATTCATGTTTCAGATGTATATTTGCATTCACCCAAACGCATTATACATTTAGCCATCAAGATTTTCTTACCTTTGGCGATCAGAGAGCAAATTAAACGAAACAGACACCAAAGAACAGTGATGACGACTTTAGGTCATACCTGACGACTCTAGGGCACATACTACTAGGCAACAAAAAATTCATTTCTCCATTTCTTATATGCTCGTCTTTCACTCCAATTTGACAAGCATATATTGTGATTATTTCAGTATAAATTAACAATTTTATGTTGGTTTGCCTTCATATAAGCAAATGAAACAAAAAAGATTTAAATTTAAAGGCAGAGAATGTAGAAAAGTTGTCTATAAAAACATGCGCAGTTTCAGTTGTGCCGGATTTGGTGTGAAAAAAGGAAAACACCCATTAGTAAATGTTCCAGAAATACAGCATTTCCCGTTTATTGTCACTTTTTAACCTCCTATAGAAATACAAAAACACATTTTCTCTTTGTGCAAGTCAAGTATTTTGTTAATGAAAATAGAAAAGTAAAATAAAATAAAAAAAACTTTTATGCCATGAAACTTCAAATAATTCAGTTGGTCAGCCACTACCCAATACTTTTATATTCCATTTTCGCCGACAACAATGTTATCTGTCAAATGATTAAGAACTTTTGACAAGAAGGGTAACCCAAAACGAAAGAATCCGTGTGCAGTCTCTTCGGGATCTTCAATGATCATATTTTTGACATTTTAAAGCATATACCTAATACCACCATAACTACAGGAAAACACTCTGACCAGGGGCCTGTTTCACAAAAATTTACCGTACGATGAATCGTGCGATAATCGTACGTTTGGTCGTACGAGAATCGCACGATTCTCGCACGATCGTTTCATAAAAACATCGTACGACAGATAGTACGATTCTCGTAGGATTTTAGTTATACGATGGATCGCAGACGTGATGTGTATTAGCTTTGACAGATGTGTATTGGGTTTTATAAACACAAAAAGTAGCCATTTGTAATACAACGCAATCATGTCAAAGAAAAGGGTCAACAGGACCTCCAATGAGGTTAAAGCCCTTCTCACTGAAGTAAGGAAGATGGATGGATGGATGCCTTGCGATTTTACGTCCGTTTCAACAGCATTTCAGTCGTATCAGGACGGTGGAAGGGTGATTATGAAAGGTTATGTGCAATGGAACCCTGTTTACGACTGAAACGATTTCCACCTCCGGAAACGACCTCAGGACCGCTTGATCAGCAGGCCAGCGCTTAAACCACTGAGCTACCGGTGGCTTCTAAGTAAACATGGACGACTCCTAACCAAAGACACGAAGGATCGCACCTGGGAAGTTTTCAGTCCAAGGTTTAAAGTTTTTTATCCTTAGTTGCAGATCTTCAAAACCAAGATAAGTAGTAAAGGGTGTCACTACATAGTGACACTCTTTACTTCTAAGATATGAAAACAAAATTCCTATATAAATTCATTTTACAAAAGTGGGGATTGGAGATCCAAAACCTAGGACTGCACCTCTAAAAACAAGGCTGAAACTCAGGGTTTTGAAATTCATTGTGCACTGGCTTGCCATGCCCTTCCTCGATTTTCGAAATACAGTTTTGAGAAAGAAGTTCCGAGGAATTAAACTCGGGTCTTTTTATTTTGCCAAATGCTGTCTGTGATTGTATCAGCTCTTTCAGACTTGCACTGCAGAACCTTGTGGTCAGCGCAATAATTCGCTTGTATAGTATAGCAAGCCAAATTTCGCATTCTCAATTTTAGGTGTTAAGTTTTGTTTTAACTTCAAAACTAATTTTTGAAAATTGAAATTTTCTATAATCGTTTTTACAAATCCGGGTATTGAAATCAGATTTGAAACCTATGACTGAACTGAAACCAAGGGTTGAAGCTCAACTTAGGGTAAAATTTCTTAAACCTAGTTTAAAGATTTATTGTGCATTTGGCGTGCCATACCGTTGAACACAAACATGCAGTCTTCTCAGATCAGAGATCACCTAATTAGGGGTTCAAACAGTCCTAAAACCTCCCATTTTCTTGTAAGATAATTTCTCTCTATAGGAACAAATGCTGCCGTAATGATTTTGAGAATAGTCTCTAATACATTGCAGGTAAATTATCCCGCAAGAATCGCACGACAATCGTACGATAATCGTACAGGAAAACTTCACTCAAAATCACCCTTAGGTGATTTATCATAAATTTGGAATTTTGTTAATTGGCTGATTTGCTCAAAACTTGGTATATGCTTTTCAGAAAGACAGTAGATAAATGTAATCTATTCAAAAGTTGAGTATGAGTATGTTGTGCGATGAAAGAGGAGAAAAAGTGAAATTTACGACTGCCCTTTAGGTATCGTAGATTTGATCGTAAATTGAGTTCTACGAGGACAATAGTGAAACCGAGATTTTTTTCATGAAAGCGATTTTTGGTCGTAAGATTCTCGTACGATCATCTTACGACGAATTTCAATCGTACGATTCGTTGTGAACCAGGCCCCAGAACCCGGACCAGACTCAGTGTTTGCATAGGCCAATCAGGTTTTTAAATTGACATTATTATAAGAATCTTTCTGTTTGATGATCATTTAACGGCAAAATTAATAAATATTTGTTAATATTTTTCTTGACATGAACTTTTTCATTAAAAACATGAAAAAAAGACAATACAACCCCATGACGACACTAGGGCCGCACTGATGACGACTCAAGGTCCCATAGGTCCTAAGGTCGTCAGGCCGACCCTTCATCTGTAAACAGTCTGTTTATCGATGTTTTCTGCATTAAATTGACCAGTTTCTTTATTGAACAGCCCTTCAGAATGGCTTGTCTTGCCAGTACCATAACGCAACTATAAATAGCTGTCACCATATGCATGAGGTATTCGTTTAAATGCACTGAGGTGACGACCTTAAGGCCACGTACGTTAACTTGGAATATCAGCTGACAACCAATAATACCAACAGTCGACCTATCCGGTACTGTGCAAAGTGACTGTTGACCGATAATTCGGTCGAAAGCTATACCAGTCACGGTAAATCATACTTTTGTTAATGGCCGCCGACCAGGCTGGTACTGGTGTGGACTGTCTCAGTCGACAACCACCAATGCATGTGCGGTAATTGATTGGCTAGGTCGAAAACCAGATTGGGATATTGATATTACCCTCAAGATTAATTGATCTTCCTCATTTTTCTTTTCTTTTCTCTCGACCACATTCCTTTTTCAACTCCACTCCATCTCTCTGTCTCACACTCTGTCTGTCTCTCTCTCTCTCTCTGTCTCTGTCTGTCTCTCTCTCTCTCTCTCTCTCTATTCAACCTTAACCCAACAGACCAACCAACCATCCATTTAACCATCATTTTATCTGTCTGTCCATTCCTCCCGCCCATGTTCCGTTCCTCCGTAATCTGGCCCAGCGGATACAAATCGTCGAAATGACGTTGTGATGACGTCGATGCGACGTCATTTCGTACAACCAACGTCGATACTACGTCATGTGCCTGCTTTTGTTTATCTATTCATCTTAGTAGCTTAAGCGCAGGCCTACTGATCTAGCGGATCCGAGTTCGAGCCCCATGGTTGGCGGGAATCTTTTCAATCGTAAGCAGGGTTCTACGGCACACAGCCTTTCATTATCATCCACCCATTGTCCTGATATGACTGAAATACTGCTAGAACAGACGTAAAATCGCAAGTCTTCAGTCATCCATTATTTATTTAAATATCTACCTATCGATCGACCCAGCCATCCATCCATCTGTGCAGAAGTGCAGGCTTGTTTTCGTTTTCGCCGTTCGCACGAGCTGTAAAACGTTTTCTCATGACATGTGCTAAGTAACAAGCTGTCGGCAAACCTGTCTTATGAATTGGTACACTGTCATGCTTTCTTTCCAACAGCTTTTGTGACTTCCTGTTTTATTGTCGGCTCAACGATGCCCTTCCAAACTGAAGCAACGCTTAGAGGAAAGAATTCAAACCTCCATGGGTAGCTTCTTTCTCTGTGGGGTTGACTCTCTGGTAAAAGCGAGGCAAAAATGCAAATGACAGACTTGCTTCCCCTGAAAGTGTACCTTTTTGCGCATCCAGGTAGTCAGGTCAGAGCCTTTGCTGTTCGCACACTATGATCGGACCTTCAGGAATCTACAAGCACAAAATGAGGTGTTCTTTTTTTATTGTTGGTGTTTTTTTTTACGATTAGGCCGCTATTGGTCTTCTGTTTCTATTTAATCAGACTTCGTACTGTGTGAAAATGGAGCCTCAGTAGGTTAAGCGCTGGCCTGCTGATTTAGCGGTCTAGGGTTCGAGCCCCGCCGGAGGCGGGAATCTTTTCAATCGTAAACGGGGCTCCATTGCACATACCCATTCATTATCACCCACCAATCGTCCTGATATGACTGAAATACTGTTAAAAAGGACGTTAAATCGCGTCATCCATCCGTCCATCCGTACTGTCTGAAAATAGTAGTGCCCTATGAAAACTATGCATCAAAAGTTACAGACAGACACACGATCTGTCAGACAGAGACATGCAGACGGCCTCTCTGATAGATAGATAGATAGATAGATAGATAGATAGAAACAGACATACAGACAGTCAGAGGGTAGGGACGTAGGCTGGTAAGAATGGTAGGTAGGTACGGGTAAGTAGATGGATGGATGGGTGAATAGATCTTTTAGTTGAACTGAGCGCTGATTTAAATAAGATGACTTAAAGTCTCCATAGTCCTATCAGAGGTCAAATCACTGTAAAAAACAGTTCAACCTTCACGTTTGGTAATAAACTGTGGGTTGATGTTCATATATTGAGTCATGAAGCTGGCAAAAAGGAGAGAGAAAAGTTTTTGTGAAATAACAAATCGCTCCACAAAAATAATTTCCTGTTCTGGTTTCCCGTCTAGCAATGCTATATAAACATAGGCGGGATAGTGATTGAGACTCCATGCCTGTACATTGTTTTTTTACCATTTCATTTCGCTTAATGAAATCGAAATTAGGTCATTTTAGTTGCCAACTAAAATGACCCAGATAAGTTTTCAAACCCTTTTTATGTGAAACTGAATGATATTTTACTTGTTTAAAGCTGGCAAATCACGGCCATTTACAATGACGAAACTATAGTGAGAAGTTTGCAGCGATACTTCTTGATGAAAGTTTTCATGCTGATAGAGCAATGGGGCCTTTAATTTTGTACTATTTTTACTTTTTATAATGTTTCTCTCACTGTGACTGAACAGTAAACAAATACCAACCAAAACAACACGGCTATCTGTATTGCGAGGAAGATCGTGTTTACTTTCGATTTCGGTCTTGTGTCTGAGCAGACTAACTGGATTCTAATGTCGGTACAAATATATAGTTTGCCCTAGTTTAGAGATGTACGTAAATGCAGTCTGATTACGATACTCGTTGTTCCTTGTATAGTGAGCAGAGCATTTAGGATTTTGGGACAAACTTCATTCAGTGTAACCAAGGATCAGGCAAATTTAAAACAGCGACTTGCTGGCACAACTGTTACTGTAACGTTGTACCAACCTTGATTAGCTTAGCAAGTTATTTGAAGCATGCACAGGACTTGTCAAATGCTATATTGCTACGGCTTTTCAGCTTTTGGGAACGAGCCGTAATGCCGAATCAATTATGTGGACTAATTGCACATGCCCTGACCAGACAGCTCATGTATACGTGTACACCGGGATAGGCTGGGGTAGTACATTTGCTTTTGTCAGCCCATGAAACTGTGGGTAGTTTCGACTCTAATCACACTACCTCAACCCGCCACAGCCCCCTTTTACCCCGTCCCCCAACTCCCATTTTCTTTGAAAATCTGTTATTTGAATGAGTCCATTTCTGTGTTTAAGGGTTTTCTGGTGAATGTTTCCACTTTTATTGTACTTGTATAAAAGTTCCTATAAGCCAACAGTTTTGATCCTGACCATTCTGCGGCATCTGAACTGGGTCTGTACTGTTCACATATGTCGCCAAAACGGGTAACCAGTCTTAAAAGAGTTAATTACCCTACATATTATAACCGTAATTATCCAAAATTTTGAACGACACTTAATTTACTGGCCTGCCACTGGTATAAAACAGAAAACACTATAGGCCCTGATAGGATCGTAGATGTTCGTCTGTAAAATCAGCATGCCACAGGATCTGCTGTACATATGCGACCAACGACGACTCAGACCAATCTGCGCTTCTGTGCGGTCAGCCTGATAAGACTTCGTTTTTGTTTCCAACAGATACCACTGACACATATACATAAGTTTCAGCATGTAGTCATACCATGTGCAAGAACCCCGATTGTAGTTGAATATTTCCTCCTCAAGCAGGAATTGAATCCGGACCGCTAGCTTATCAGGACAGCACATATTCCACTGAGCTACCGGGGCTCCCAACAGACTGGTATTGAAAACCAGGGCCCCGTTTTCAAAGTCTCGTTAGCCTAACGAGTCCGTTAAGAGGTCAACTCGTTAAGTGTTTCATGAATTTTTTAATAAATACATTTACACTGAAATTTTTTGACAAAATACATTAGCGTAGTTGAGATATTAACGTTTGAAATTTTAACATAACGTTAACTAACGATGTCGTTAGTTTTGAACAACCGGGCCCTGAACATTTGTTCAATAGTAGTAAATAGCAGAGTCGAATTGTAGGCCATACACATGTAAAGCAACCCTAATGTCAGATAAGCGCGCAACTTCGAATGACAAATGCTGATGTCACGTGTAATTTTCCATGACGGAGACGTTTATACGACTAGATCCCGCTTTGCGCTATTCTGTCCTACATAATGGGCTGACGATTCAGTTTGAGTGGTGGTTTCACAAGCTTTCTTTAACCCATCAAAATGAAGGAAAAAATATTTCGCTGGCGAGGCATTGTCGTTAAACATATATAGCTAAGTTTGATTTACAGACGAGAAAGAACAACATGCATCGTCTTTTTGCATAGATGTCCTAATGAAGATACAAAGTTATCAACGTCAAATCGACGTTGATGCAACGTCACGATGTAAATATGATGTTGCAACGACGTTGATACGGTGTTAATTCAATCCTGCAAATGGCGTCGTGTAAAATTTTACTTTACTGCACGTGCGATCCAGAAAGACTCAGATCAGCTTGCGCATCGGCGCAGACTGATCAGTCTTCCTGGTTTGGTGCATATTTACAGACTGAATAGGGTTAAGTGTTTGCTCGTCGCTATTGTCCTAAACGTTTGAAATGCCCCCTTACTTGGAAAGTAAATCTCCAACGCAGAGCATCCGGCTACGATAAAATTTTAATGTCCAGTACCCAACCGGAAAACTATCGTGGTATAACGATACTCAAATGTAGGTAAATTGTTTAACATGATGCTAAATGTTAGATTGGATAATGATTTAGAGGAAAATATTATAGATGAGAGCCAAATAGGTTTTAAGAAACATGCTCGTACTTCGGATCATATCTTCGTTCTTAAAAGTCTGATAGATAAATATATCAGTAAAAAAGGAAGGCGTCTCTATACATGCTTTGTTGACTTTAGGAAAGCGTTCGATACAGTAATTTATCCGGGAATAAAATTTAAATTAAACAGTATCAAATTGGGGGCAAATTTTATGACATCATTACTAATATGTATTCAAAAAACAAATTATGTGTGAAATCAGGTGATAAGCATACTGAGTTTTTCCATTTAGACATCGGAGTGCGACAGGGCGATGTACTTAGTCGTGCGTTATTTAAACAGTACATAAATGATTTGCCTAAATATTTACAAGGAACGCCTGACGAAGTTCTTCTAATTGATTTTCCTTTGCAATGTTTGATGTATGCGGACGATATCGTTCTTTTATCTACTTCTCCTGTAGGGCTACAAAACAGATTAGATACTCTACATAAATTTTGTGAAGATTGGTGTCTTGATGTAAATATTAATAAAACAAAAATATTAGTTTTTAATAAGTCAGGCAGACTGCTAAAAGACAGATGTTTCAATCAGCAACGTTTGGAAAGCGTTCAGCACTATCGTTATCTTGGTGTTTTCTTTTCAGCAAGTGGATCATTTAAATATGGTCAAAACGATACATTTAAAAGGTCATTAAAAGCCTCTTTTAAATTAACTAACCCAATCTCATCGTCAGAACCTAGCGTTATTTAGTTCAATAAAGATAGCTGAGTTGCCACCTATTTGGGAAAGAGCTGCTGACTCGGCTTATCACTTGTAATTTATTGTTTGTTGGGATGTCTTTGTCAATCTTTCCCTTTGATGTTAGGGATAGGGTTTGGGATCTGATTTAGTCAGTTCCTGAGGTGTAGTTACTCTTTAAATTAAAACAAATCTGCATCTATTTGATCACCTCATTAAACCAATTGTTTTATATGGGTCAGAAATATGGGGGGTCTTCAAGACAAATAGTGTAGCTTGCAATAGTAATAATGATTCCATTTTCAGAACATTTGTAAAAATAATATTGCTGATAAGTCGCAAATAAAATATCTGAAATTTATTTTAGGAGTCAATAAATACTCATTAAATATTGCGATTATGTCTGAAACAGGTCGGTTTCTTATGTATTTTTCTATTATTATATCGATGATTAAATACCTATATAGACTACAAAATTGTGATGACGGATTATTACGGGAAGCTTTCAAACTCACTAAAACTCTTCATAATTGTAATGTACAGACATGGTACAGCTCTGTCGTATTTGTATTTAAAACTTTGGGAATCGATATAGACCGATGTGGTTATTATACAGGAAACCAGCTAGTGCGTATGGTAAGTACAAGACTAGTCAAACAGTTCAAACTATATTGGAATAACAAAAGGAATAAATTAATCACCTCTGGTAAACTTGAAACTTACTTCAGCATTAAACAAAATTTTACAATGGAAAAGTACTTATCGCTAGAAAGTTTAAATTTGCGAAAATCTATCTCACGCTATGTAATCACGTGACCTAACTGTACTACGACAGATGCTGCTTTGGTAACCGTACTGCTTAATTGGGACGACTTCCGCAGAACGGCGTTTGCACCATGTGAGTATTTTGAAGAATTCCTTCTCTAATATAGCCAGAAAGCTGAAAGTTCTTGCACAAATAATTACACCATATATGTTGGTTCTTGCAGCAGAGGTGTCATTTTAAATGGATGAAAAAAAAATGAAAATATCGCAATTTAACGGGTTTGAGCTAGTCGTTTACCACGATTGTTGTACGAAAAAAGTATTTTTTTTACCTAGAAATACAACGAAAAAGACAGAGAAAAGTCTGCTTATGGTGCGACAGAAAGTGTTATCCAAATTAAATAGAGTTTAGCTTGACTAGATTAATATTCTATGAGAAAAATAGGATTTTGCGTGGGAAAAAGTGAACTGCTTTCCTAGCATGAAACAAATCCAACAGAACTGCATTTTCGGTTTCCTGGAGTCTGTTACAGCGACTACAGAATGACCAAAAGTTATTCAAATAAAACAGAATAAACTGCAAAATACCTAAAATTTACAGATTACAGTACTAAGTATTTCTGTAAGTGTACTAGTATAGGGTGACATGCGATGATGCACGTGTTAGTGCATGTGTTCATGGATAGTCGTAGTTGAATGTCAACATCCTGTAAGTATCAAAACTTGCTGGAAAAGGTGGTGTTTTCCCTTATATTGTCTTGCTGATTAACATTTTAGCTTGAAATGAGGACAAATCCGGATAGTGAAGCAACATTATATAAAGGGCGGGACACTGTCAAAGGGAGTAGGGGTCGCTATAGAAGTATATGGTAGAAACAATTATAGTTCAAGCTGCCCTTTATAGGCACCCCTAGTGTAAGGAGTAAAACTTTTCTTCATCATCACAAGTAACCCGCGAAAATATACGTTTGCTGTGGTTAAGCCTACGTGAAGTGACCTGACAAGGTGAAGGCTACCAATTTGGTTCAGTGCATTATAAAACAGGTAAAGCAACCTGTTCGTAACCAGTCAGGGGAAAAACACTCGTTTATATCATTAACCATTGCATATCACGCATGGTTATTAAGTGTCACAAATATGTAAAAACTCATTGGTTTAGTGGACTTCTGCTAGTCATGCTGACCCTTTTTCATATCCTATAAGGATGCAACGTTCGAATCTGCCAACATGATAAAGTCTGTTCTTTTCATTCTTTTTAATATTTTTAGGTAATAAAAATGAATATCTTGCGTGACAAAAGTTTTCTTTTGTTTTGATTACTCAATATACGATTTTATGCTCGTAATCAAAAGGGAAAACTCTGCACAGTTGCTGGTCTGATTATGCCCAGAAATATACGCGGGGGTTGTAGGAGGAAGGGGGATTTAGTAGATTATGGTGTTCCCGAGAAATAGCGATATGCAGGATGTTTGGTATTCACTTGTCAGTCTCAAAGAGTCATCATTCTAAATACAGAATTATCGAACACTGAGACTTTGAATTCAAGGGTTAGAGAAATTATTGGAAATGTCCTTGTAGAAAGGGAAGAATGAACCTCCTCCCCCCCCCCCACCCCCGTCCAAAAAAAATACACTTCTCATCTGACATTCAAACCTAGCCCGTAGCACTAATGCTTTAATATTATGCCCTATTCATTGATATCCATAATTCGAATTATGGATATCCATTATTTGCAATATTGATATCCATTAATCAGGTTGAATATTGGATATCCATAATTCGAATAATAGATATCTATAAGTCTATTTATGGATGTCCATAATTCGTATAAATGGATATCCATAGTTGTATTCTATTTACTGATAGCTATAATTCGAATTATGGATAATCAGAAATCATGTCGAATTATAGATATCCGTAACTCAAATCATGGATATCTATAATTCGAATTATGGATATCCAGAAATCATGTCGAATTACAGATACCCATAATTCAATTATGGATATCAATAAATAGGGACTAAATACTAAAACGGCAACCCATATCATCTTGCCTTCTTCTCATTCACTCCATACTGACTGTTGGCTAAAATATTGTGAAAAGGCGAGGTTTAACGAAGCCATGACAATTTTCCGATTATTGATGCACTGATCCACAATGACTGCTCCGCCCTGCCAGGACACTCTTGAGGGTTATAAACATTCTGATTCGACGAGGTAGCAGTGGACGGACGCTCGGCGCCCCGTTACTGCGGCTATGGATTCGTTCCGCTGAGGTGCGGGGGCAACGTCGATATGAGAATTGAAATACTACCGAGTAAGCAGTGGCCTTGAAATCACAGCAGGGGAT
Source organism: Ctena decussata (assembly GCA_963989385.1). NCBI lineage: Eukaryota > Metazoa > Mollusca > Bivalvia > Lucinida > Lucinidae > Ctena > Ctena decussata. The sequence goes on from OZ022498.1 coordinate 14,508,727, forward strand.
AGATACATTGCCACATTTAAATTTTTCCTGTCAACTTTATGATAAAAGATGTTTAAATTGTCTACTGTATTGGCATGTGAAACGACAATTTATTATGACTTAAGCTAACAAAAGCTACTTATGTGGTACTTGCGTGCGGATTAAAGCGATTTAATGCACCATACATCTTTGTCACCTTTGCCTGTCAAGTCTTCATTGGGGTATATGATACCCGTTGAAAACAGTGACTGTTTTCTCATGTAGCAGTTTTAGTGACTTTTGAGTTTGTTTTTTATCTTTCTGATTACATGCAACAACTTTTATTTTCAAATAGCATAGCTGAAAATACTACACATTGTTCAGGTAAGAAAAATATTAAACTAATGTCGCTTCTGCTGTGCGAGTTTGTCTGCACCAAAAGTCATTACAAGGGATTGCTTAAAGCACCGGTTTCTTGACATGCAAGTTACTAGACCGTACACAGCAAATGGTGATAAAAATTAACCAAAGACATAGATGTATATGACCAACTGGTATACCTGATTATGTGTTTCAACTGGTATACATGAAATATTCCTGCTTTGACAAGATGGTGCAAAAGGCAACACTCTCCTTTCTATTTTTCCACCATTGCCATTCTCTGCTTTGTGTCTCATGTGCCTCCCTCTCCCTTACCCTCATCGTTTTCTCATCGAGCTCTTTTCCAGTGTCTTTATAAAAGCATACAAGTCGATTAGAAAAGGAGCCGCATGGTGTTATCCCACACCTTTTAAAGAACTTCGCAGCACATGCTGTCATGAAAACTGCGTCATTCCAAAGTAAGGGGGGACTTTTTTTTTAATCTTCATGCCGATACGGTAGTCTGAAGTCCTAAACTGTGATACATCGTTTTACGAAAAGCAGTACAGTTGATGGAATGCAATACCTAAAAAGCAGTTTATCACAACAAAAAGCAGTACATTAAACAAAACATGCAAAAAGGCCCACTGTTCTTTTCACGTAATAAATACCAGTATTTTTACAAAACATCGGTATAAATGATGTATAATACACATGTGATCATTAAAAAAAACATAATAAATCGAGAGAAAACACAAATATTTGAGATGACAACAAACTGAAGCACATGACCTATGCAGTGTTCTTCAGATTATCGCTTAAATACCGTATTCACAGATTAGTTGTCAAAGTACAAAGCAGATTATTCACTGATACCACTTGCTCGATGTAAATCATTTCAATTTAGAAATAATTAGACAAGAAATAAACCAGCTTACCGTCACAACGAAGCGCGTGACCACCATTTTCCTTTACAATTAAGCACTACGGTTACTAAAGCAGCATCTGTCTTAGTACAGTTAGGTCACGTGATTACATAGCGTGATATGACTGCAGTTTCATTTTTGCGATTCATATTATCTATAATATAGGATATTTAAAACAAACTGGTAGGAAAACAATGCACTTGTATTAATTTACTTTTTTTAAAAAATGCAAGAAAATTCATTTTCATGAAAAAATTCATGAAAAGTATATTTGATTGATGGGGCATGCTTATGCATATTATTTCAGAAATACTTACATTGTATGTTACACAATAAGACAAAAATATCAAATTTTTACCGTTTCGTTTCCTTGCAAAACAATGTTAAAGTTTAAAAATACCCCAAAATCTGAGAAACCCAAATAAACAGAGAACCCCATTCCGCACCTGCTGCAACTAAAGCAGGCCCTTGCCCCACTATTTATTATGTCCCCCCACCAAAGGTGAGGGGGCATATTGTTTTCAGTGCGGATCCCGGGCGTCGGCGTCGGCGTCCCTGTGACAGATTTCTTGTATGCGCGATATCTCTTGAACCAATAGATGGAATTTCGCCAAACTTGCATGAATACATAATTATGACAAGTTTTAGAGTTAATTAGATTTTGGTGACATTGACCTCATTTTCAAGGTCACTGGAGGACATAGATGACCATTTCTTGTACCCACTATATCTCCTGAACCAATGGATGGAATTTTACCAAACTGGCATGGATACATCAGTGGGACAAGTTTAAGAGGTGATTAGGTTTTGGTGACCTTGACCTCATTTTTAAGGTCACTGGAGGACGTAGAATAAAATTTCTTGTACCAGTGATATCTCTTGAACCATTATATGGAATTTCACTAAGCTTGCATGGTTACATTATTTGAACAAGTCAAAGAGCTAGATTGATTTTGGTGACCTTGACCTCATTTTGAAGGTCACTGGAAGACTTATATGACAATTTCTTGTACCCACTTTATCTTCCTGAACCAATGGATGCAATTTTACCAAACTGGCATGGATACATTATTGGGACAAGTTTAATAGCTGGTTAGGTTTTGGTGACCTTGACCTCATTTTCAATGTCGCTAGAGGACTTAGATGACAATTTCTTGTACAAGTGATATCTCTTGAACCAATAGATGGAATTTAACCAAATTTGCATGGATACATCATTGGGACAAATTTAAGACGTTTTTCGATTTTGGTGACCTTGACCTTATTTTCAAGGTCATTGGAGGACTTAGATGACAATTTCTTGTAACCACTATATCTCCTGAACCAATAAATGGAATTTCTCCAAATTTTCAGGGATGCATCATTGCGACAAATTTAAGAGCTGGTCAGATTTTGGTAATCTTGACCTCATTTGCAAGGTCACTGGAGGACTTAGATGATAATTTCTTGTACCCACTAAATCTCCTGAACAATGGATGGAATTTCACCAAACTTGCATGCATACATCATTGGGACAAGTTTTAGAGCTGATTAGATTTTGGTGACCTTGATCTCATATTCAAGGTCACTGGAGGACTACATGACATTTTCTTGTACCCACTATATCTCCTGAACCAATGGATGGAATTTCACCAAACTTGCATGGATACATCATTTGGACAAGTTTAAGAGGTGATTTGATTTTGGTGACCTTGACCTCATTTTCAAGGTCATAGTCATCTATGTAGGATATCTTAAGAACCAGTGGATGGATTTTCTCCAAACTTGCCTAGATATTTTACTTGTTCAGGCTTTTTATTCATTAGAGGGGATGAGAAGTGGGCCGGTGGGGGGACATCAGTTTTTCTCTGAAAAACATTCCTAGTTTTCATGTTATTTCGGTTCTACCATAAAGTAATGCCACCGAAAATTTGCAGACGGAATGACAAATCAGAAAGGTTCCTTAGGGGCAGTCTGATCTCAGTTTCCACTTTTTGTACAAACCTATCTGCTCGAAAACTTAGGATTTTTACGGGAGTTTGTGTCATTCGTATAGGTATCTTACCACAAATTATCTTACATAGGCAACAGAAATACCATTTATGCTAATCACTAGGAAACTCGAAATTAATACCGCATATTGAAGAACGACTCTTGGCAGGTTGCCGACGGTTTGAAAAAGAAAAAAAGAAAAAAAGGCCTTGCTATGGAGGCCGCTATTTTTATTAGAACACGTAACCCAAGCGCGTGCAGTAAAGGAGTAGGTTCACGAAGGGTCAAAATCGGCCCTGTCTCAGAAATTGATGAAATTTGTTTTTTTTGTATACTTATGTTTCCTATGACTGAAAATGAATTTTTCAAAAGTCTGACGTCCTAAATACTCATTTGTGACGTCATAAATGGGCCTTCCCCCACGTGACGTATTTGATGATTTTATGACGTTAGCGACGTTATAATCTTGTTCTGAACGTTTTTTATTTGCAGAGCTACAGCTCTTTGCGTATGTACTTTGTACCGCCACATCTAATATACCAAGGCAAAGAGCTGTAGCACTGCATATATAAATGCCTATATCAAAATTGTTTCATAATGGATGTAATAGCAAGAAACCCTGCAAAGTTTCAAGGATCTCAGATGAGGCGTCTAGAAGGAGTTCTGAACACAATATTTCGGATGGACCCACGGTCGGACGAAGGTCATTTCTAGGTGTGGACACAAGCTTTTTGTATGGAAATTCTTTGTCCAGAATGACTGTAACGCCATGATAAATAGCATTTTCAAAAATTCCAACGCACATGCATATCTTCATACCACAGCCAGGAAACCTGCAAAGTTTAAAGAAACTCGGGTGAGGTATCTAGCAGGAGTTGCGGACAGAAGCTTTTTGTATGGAAATTCTGAGTCCGAAACAGCCGTCACGTCATGAAGAATGATCAAGCCAAAATCCAAATCCTGATGAGGCGTCTAGGAGGAGTTGTGGACACAATATTTCGGACAGACGCAGAGACGGACGAATGTCATTTCTATAGTCCCCTTTGGCCTACGTCGGTTGACAATGATGATAAGAAGACATAACGTCACCTTAGCGCAAAAAGTTAATAAATCCAATTAAGATATATACACTGTAAATAAATCGTAGATTTTACGCTAGAGTAACTGGCAACCAGCTGCCAGTCCATTTCCCGTTATTTTTCGGGGGTTTGCCTGTAAGACATTTTCGGAAGTCACGGTGTGGTAGTTTATGTTAACTGGCCGCACTCGAAAATAACTTTATAGTGTTGAAGGGCTATATGACTAAAACAACACTTGCTCTAATCTAACTTACTGTGCGTAGAGGTGCCTGCAATTTTTGCGGGCGCCCGTAAAAATAACGGGAAATGGACTGGCAGCTGGTTTTCAATTACCGGTATTCTCCGTAAAATCTTCGGAAATTTTTACAGTGTAATTGCGCCAGGGTGACGATGCAATACATTTTAACATGAATCGTTAAAATATACATATATATGAAATACTACCACATGTACATTGCTCGCCCACACGACAAGAATATCCCTTCTAGAGCTGTCTGAGATTTTTCTATCTCGGCCTGCGTGCGTCATTTTTGGCTTGTCAGAAAAGTTAGGTAAACATTACTGTGATATCGGCATTTCGTGAAGCCTAACACAATAATATTGTGACACTTAAATTACCAAAATGTTTGTCCCTGTCCATTTGAAAATAACATAGTATCATACATAAGAAACAAGTTCAGTACAAATATATTAAGGATCATAGACAGCTGCTCTGAATACCAGAATGTGCATCAGACTTCACGACAGAAGACTCACGCCTACCAGCCTCCAATATAAACACCCGTATGCTAGATGAATTTCATGTTTATCCTCACCTAAAGCTCTTGATTCTAATACTGATTACATCTTTTGTGCATAGATTTACTTTTGCTTATTGCAAAAGTTCTCTCTTTCTTCATTTACATTTACAGGTGCGCGGTCAGCAAACTCGTGACGTCAAGAAAACAACGTCGCTTTTTCCCGCCGCTTATGACGTTACGTATTTTTTCTTTTTCTCATATTGAGCCCACCCTTGTAACATTTTCTCCTTTTGCCATATGATTTTCAACCTTCAGCGGCATTGACTGTCAAAAAATCTTGATGTTACAAAGTTGGGCTCTATATGCACCATTTGATCAAACATACGAAAAAGTGCGAAAAGTGGCAAAATTGTGCTACCCCAAGCTAGTTTATGCCCCTAGGACAAGTTTGAGAAGGGCCATAGCGTCAAAATTCATATGGTTTATAAACGTTCTATGTTTGACCATATAAAAAGTAACAACAAATCACTGATTTGACATGTTTGAAATTTTACGATTTTACAGGGCCGATTTTAGGCCTTCGTGAACCTACTCCTTTGGCGCGTCGTAAAGTTATAAAACTATCTGATACTTCAGTGGTTTACAGCAAAAAAATCAAGTGTGCCATCTAATAGTTTTCATTTAGGTCTGTTATTTCATTTAATAATTGTTTACATTAGTTACCTGACTAATGGTGGCCATTCTCTTCTTGACTGAAGCTTCTCCTCCAAAGAAGCAGTTCATGGGTACTTAGTGGTAAGCTACCCCAAGGTTGAGTCAACAATAACTCTGTTTTGTTTGGACAAATGCAATACAGAGTTCTCCTGTATTCGTCTACCCTAATTCCCTTGAACGTCTGGTTGGTTGGTTTAAGAAATTCAGTCTATATCGAGCCGTAACCCAGACAGAAGGAGATAAAAGGGAGAAAAAATGAATAAATAGATGCAGGATAGGGGAGACCAAAACGCACGCACACACGCACGTATGCACAAAATAAATCAAATGAAATAAATAAAAGAAGAAACAATAACTGACAACCCCAATTCTGCACCTACTGCAAGCCCAGCCGGTCCTAATGCGCAGATGGGATGGCAAATGTGTTGACCCTGATTAGATTGTCTCCTAAGGAGCAGTCTGATCTCGGTTTCCACTGTTTGTACAGACCTATCGGCCCGAAAGCGGTAAGATGTTTACGGTAGACATTGTAAGTGTATGTTATATACCTGTCACTCCACAGTTGACCTGCTTCATCATTAACAATAACTTGTTTTAACAAAATAAAAAAAGAGTTATTCATGATCTTTCTACCTCAAGACGAGTTATGCACGTGGCAATTTGCACGTGAAAAACAGAGTATTTTGTTTTAATACGGCTCATCAGTCTGGGGACTTATGGATTTCCATCACACATATTTGTGATAGTTAACCATGCACTTTAAATGAACTGACATGATGGCTTACCATAACATATTACTGATTTCTGATGTGTATATGTTGCTTAGGGTGATTTCATTTGTAGAACGGGAACTCTACAAGATTATTATGAGTATGACTTTAAGAATAATGTGCCAGTTTTAGAAGAATTTGATTCGATTTTTGATAGTTGTATAACCCCAAGAATTTCTTGTGATCATGTGATCACTAGTTCTGGTAGACGTTTAGTGGAATTTTTCCAAAACTTACGGAACTTGTATCATAAATGGGCGTTTGGGCAAGGATAGAAATAATGGTAGTTTTACATATATTGGTCCGAATGGATGTAGTTTAATCGATTATTTTCTTTTATCCCATGAGCTATTTGAGTGCATAACAGAATTTGCTGTTGAAACAAGGACAGAGTCGACACATTTGCCAATTACTGTACACTTTTGTGTACGCATACAAGTGGGTGTAGCTGATGGGATGATTACAGCAGATGATGGGGTAAAGTGTGAAAAATATTTTAGTAGATTACCGAAAGCTGTAGATAGTTATGAATGCATTTACTAATGTATTTTTAGAGAAAATGTTTGCTAAAATAGATGGAATTTCGCCAAACTTGACAGCAGATATAAATGAAGTGATATTATGTATAATAAATACCTTGAAAAGTGCAGCTATTCCGAAAGTACGCAAAGTAAGATCAACATCACAACCATGGTTTGTATTGATGAAGAATGTAAAACGTTAAAGCCGAATAAACTACTACTATTGCGACGCTTTCGACGTAATCGATCTCCCGAAAATTTACAGAACTATATTGAGGCACGAAATTTTTTTGAAAAAATACGATTGAGGAGAAGAAAAAACATAATAAGGAAACTAAATTAGATTCCCTTTTGGCAAGCATAGATGACTCGAAATCATTCTGGTCAAAATTGAAATCGCTTACAAGCATGAGTAATCAATTAAAATTTTCAAATATAACAAAACAAGAATGGCTAAATCATTTTGTAACATTGTTTTCGAGCGATAGTCTAGAAAATTCGGAATTATTAGAAAATATCTGAAGATAAAATTGAACATTTGATATTTAATGAAGGTATTACCGATGACGAAATTATACATGCCATAAAACACTTAAAAACAGGGCAAATCAGCAGGGCCTGACGGTAAACTTCCAGAATTCTTCATTGAGTGTATATATTATACAGAACAGTACAGAACAGAACAGAACAGAACATACCTTTATTAAATCTCAGGTCATATATACATGACATATGAGTAAATACAACAAAAAGATATTAAAGAAGCATGGAAGACGTTTTGTAAACGGAGCACGGTGGTTGCAATAACCATATATCACCTCGGGTAATTAAAAGGGGGCCTGATGCTGGCAAGCGTTGGAAGTTTTTAGCATTACCTCCTACGGCTGCCAGTCCCAGGTCCCTATAATATGGTTATCATGTACTGCAGGTAAACTGGTAAGTTTGGAAATTTCTTGGTGGGGGTTAAAACTAGCTAACAAATAGAAAAGAAAAATATGGGTATAAATTTCAAAACGAGATAACAAAACATCGATATAATTATTTAATTTGAGTGGGTTACGTCCCATAAGCTAATTCATAACTGCTGCGGTCATGTGCATTGAACCATACTGGAGGTAACCCTGCATGAGGTTTCCTTCAGTACGGCTCAATGCACAGATGAAATGAATGAATAGAAGAATTTGAACTCAGTTTAAGGTGGTGATAATCACTGATTTGGGGCAAAGACAAAAATCTGCATAAACTACTCAAAATATCACTGAGCTTTCCAAAAATTAGCAGATGCCTTCTATGTTGTTTCTCATAATTTAGAATCCCAAAATGCAGCATTTGTTAATGTTAAAAAGTGTTTTAATAAGGACAGATCAAAGGGTAATTTTCTGCGAATGTAATACCTGACAACCAGCTGCCAGTCCATTTCCCGTTATTTTTATGGGCGCCCGTAAACATTGGCGGAATCATCACGCGTAATAAGGTAGAATAAGACAGGTTTTAGTTTGGTCATATAGCCCTTCAACAGTATAAATGTCTTTCCGAGAACGGTCAGCTAACATAACTCTACCACATCGAGACTTCAAACAAACGTTCTACAGCAGACGCCCGTAAAAATAACGGGAAACGGACTGGCAGCTGGCTGTCACGTATTCTACCGTAGAATCTACGGAATTTTTTTACAGTGTAAAAAGATTGGCAATGGTGGATGGATGGATGGCTGGGATGACTTGCAATTTTACGTCCTTTTCATCAGTATTTCAGTCAGATCAGGACGATGGGCGGGTGATGATGAATAGCTGTATGCAACAGAACCCCGTTTACAACTTTACGGTGAAAGATTCACGCCTCAAGCAGGGCTTGAACCCGGATCAGTAGGCCAGCGCTTAACCCACTGAGCCACCGGGGCTCCTATAGGCAATGAAGTCAAAGTATTCTTGACAGCCCATTCAGTTTTAAACCGAGACTTGACACACTTAAATGGCAGTAACCATGCAGCTACCTCCACCCTCGCCACATATTCAAAATCCAAAAATTCGTGAATGTGCTTATTCTTCCAAAATCAAGGAATGTTATTCAACCTTAATTATTTTGCATAAACTTTTAATGCAGTTTATAATAACGAGTCATCCACAATATTCGACATATATGATCCTTTTCCGTAAGTTGCTCTTCTAAATCACCACATTTACAAAAATTGGAATCTGACCAAACTATGCTTAGATTGATATGGAATTTAATGTCTTTACTCGTAGTTGCATTAACATAAAACGCTGAATTCTATTGCTATTTCGGAACACAAATATAAGTTATTAAATGTGGCGGTTGTGGAGATAAGTAGTCGCGTTAGCACACCTAACAAGCAAATAGCCAGGACAGACTGCGCTTGCCTTCTTGTCAGATTCTTTGCAATAACCGTGTGCTGAGCTATACATGCATGTGCAAAAATGAGAGCCCCGAAAGCTCGGTGGGTTAAGCGCTGTGTCTGCTGATCTAGCAGTTCCGGACTCGAGACCCGCTGTAGGCGGGGTTTCATTGCACACAGCCTTTTGTTATCAATCTGTTAATCTCAGAGAAGGTGAGACAAAGGACGGACGGACAAAACAAGAAGTAACTTTTGAAATAGATAGACAGCGACAGAAAGAAAATGCTTCTAAAGGGAAATCATTAAAGTTTAAAACAGGCAGATTTCGTTGTAACTTGTTTCTAATCTGAAACTCGCTCTGGACAGCAACCCCATTTATGAATCAGTCCGATGCGAGGAGATTGTATCAGTTGCCTTTTATGAATGAAATCTGTTTAACAATGCCAAGTCTGTACAAGTCGGATCTTGACATGTTGCAGAACTATAAATGATGACCGGTGGTGGTGAAATGAAATACTGATGATAATAACCAGAAGTATCAGCTTTTACAAAAAAACAGTTTGTGTCTACGCTCAGCACACAGTAATTTGTGTAGTCATTGGATTGGCACCTTGGTCAAATCGCGCCTCTACCAAACCCAAGTCAATCTTCACCTCGATCTTATCGCACATTCTCGGTTTGATCTAGTAGATTTCTGGTTGGCATTTCGAAGCTCATGCTGGCATGTAATTACCCTAATTCAATTAACCGGCATGTTTGGTCACCTTAGAAATATTTGGCATTTAGTGATACTACTAGACCGTCTCAATGTCGATCCTTTTCTGGTACTTGCGGACCTGATCAAACATGCGCGAAATATCAATGATAACCAGTCAATAGAAAATAACATTCAACCAGTCGTGACCTTTTCTAAAAAGCTTCCGGAGCAAAAGCAATTTCTGAGATATCTACGCCCATGGGCGTAGACAATAAAATATATCATGTCGATTTAAGACAGAAACTGTTGGAATATTCGCACTTGGGAAGCTGCGATGTAAGTTTATACTGACGGACAGATGCTTTATGACGTATCCGTCCCAAGTATTCCAACAACGCAATCCTTCATACCCCTATTCCACACAGACCACGAATCCCACGAATCGTCACGAATTGATAAATTTTAGGATTCGTAGCTGAATCGTAATTACTTCGTGAAGTTCTTAACTGAATCGTATATATTCGTAGTCAGTTCTTGCAATTCTCGAACAATCGGGAATTCGTGGCAAAAGTTTTGAGCTGTTCAAAATTTTGGCCACGAACTTCCGATTCAAAAAAATTCGTAGTTAATTCGTAACAGATTCTTGATGCATTCTTAGGCATCGTAACTGAATCGAAATCGATTCTGAGGCGTTCGTAGTGTTCTCAGCTCATTCGGGGATTCGTGAATTTGTACCTTTGATGCATTTGCGCGCAGTGAAGACGCTAGACGCATGCATTTATCTACCCAGCGGGCAAATTACGTTGTACTCACGTCGATGAGATGTCACTACGTCGCACTGGCGTTAGTACGACGTCGTTACGACATCTTGTGCCTCGTGCGTAGATATTTCATTTTGTGGCCATAGATTTCTGATGATTCACACTTAATATGTGCATACAGCAAAGGATCTGATCAGACTTGGGGCCTTTTTATACCTGTCTTGGGAGAAAATCCCACGAATTTTCAAGAATAGTCACGAATTCATTTTATTTGTACCGGATTCGTACGTGCATTCGGGGTATTCTTAACTGAATCGTAACTAATTCTAAACGTTCGTGCAGTATTTCCAAAGAGATTCCTGTAAATCGTACTGAATTCTTGACAATATTCGTGCAAGTCCAGCCAAATCCAGTCGAATTCCACGAATATTCGTAACGCCATCGTACTTGTATCGTAACTGAATCGTAGAGAATCACGAATTGGGCCAGAAAATTTACAGTCGCCACGAATTCTAATATTTATCAATTCGTGGCGATTCGTGGGATTCGTGGTCTGTGTGGAATAGGGGCATCAGCAGTAGAGTCTTAAACCTTAACCAAAATTTTAAGCAATGTGTTGAAAAAATTATCGCGGTGTTTGCATGCATCGACCCGACATGTCCGCATAGACCAGCTGATTTAGGCCACTGTTTGCCTTTAGTAGTAGTAGTAAAATATCACAATTGGCGACCTTGCCGCTTTTCTGGTACAAAGACAGCACAACAATTTAGTGAAACTGCATGGTGGAGTCAGTCGACAAACACTGAATACACCGATCATACTGCTCCCGGAGAAGAGAAGAATGTCGAGGATGTGCACTGCCTGCTCAGCTATTGGCGTGAGCTGATGAAAAGTCAGCACAATTAAAAAATCAAGAGCAAGACTCAGCCAGTTAGCCTATACTGCAGAGTCCGATCAGACTGCTCCACTTGGGCAGACCAGCTAGGGGTCCACAGATTATCACCTTAACAGCGACATACAAAGTCTGGTAAGGGATTTTAACAATATTAAGACAGGACCAATCAGAGCGCTTTATTAACTCGTGGCCACGAGTTAATTTGACCAATTGGAGGGCAGTATTAGCTCGTGGTAACGACTTAATAAGTCGTGGGAACGACTTAGTAAGTCGAGGGAACGACATAATAAGTCGTGGTAACGACATAATAACTCGTGGGAACGACATAATAAGTCGTGGTAACGACATAATAAGTCGAGGGAACGAGAAAGTAAGTCGTGGTAAAGAAATAATAAGTCGTGGGAACGACATAATAAGTCGTGGGAACGACATAATAAGTCGTGGCCACGACTTAGAAAAAATATTGCACATGTCCCTTCCGGGGTTTACAGAACCCCGGAAGGGACATGTGCAATATTTTTATTAACTCGTGGCCACGAGTTATTAAGTCGTTCCCACGACTTATTATGTCGTTACCACGACTTACTATGTCGTTACCACGACTAAGTAAGTCGTGGCCACGACTTATTATGTCGTTACCACGACTTACTAAGTCGTGGCCACGAGTTATTAAGTCGTTACCACGACTTATTATGTCATTCCCTCGACTTAGTAAGTCGTTCCCACGACTTACTAAGTCGTTGCCACGAGTTAATACTGCCCTCCTATTGGTCAAATTAACTCGTGGCCACGAGTTAATAAATCGCTCCGATTGGTCCTGGTGTACTTTACCAAGTTTTCAGACTGGTCTGAATATAAAGCTTAACTAAAAGCAGTACGGAACCCCGGAAGGGACACGTGCAATTTTTTTATTAACTCGTAGCCACGACTTATTTAGTCGTTCCCACGACTTACTAAGTCGTGGCCACGACTTATTATGTCGTTCCAACGACTAAGTAAGTCGTGGTAACGAGTTATTATGTCGTTCTCACGACTTACTAAGTCGTGGCCACGACTTATTATGTCGTGGTAACGAGTTATTATGTCGTTCCCACGACTTAGTAAGTCGTGGCCACGACTTATTATGTCGTTCCCACGACTTACTAAGTCGTGACTACGAGTTAATACTGAACTCCTATTGGCCAAATTAACTCGTGGCCACGAGTTAATAAATCGCTCTGATTGGATCAATCAGGTCTGGTGTACTGTTGATAAAATCCTTTACCATGTTTTCAGATTAATCTGAATATATGGTGTAACTAAAAACAGAGATACCAGAGTACTTGCATATTATGCGTGCGGACCTGGGTTCCGTCAGTTTCACACGCGAAACCGTATCTACTGATATTATCTAGCGGAGACACGTGTATAAATAAGGACGGATTTTGAGGATATTTATTATACTCCTGAGCAACAGATGTTGCGAATATCCATTAGAACTGCGTCAACAAGGCAGCTCTAGTGAGGGATCACGACATTTTTTTCCTGAGAATTAAAGAAACATTATCCCAAAAGCGTCCCCAACTATCCAACATATCTGGACCCCTGCTTTGGTTACTGCATATTGGAATGATATTAAAGCCATAATTTATACAGAATACACTTTAAAAACAATTCCGTAGATTTTACGGTAGAATACTTGGCAACCAGCTGCCAGTCCTTTTCCCGTTATTTTTACGGGCGCCCGTAAACATTGGCGGAATCATCACGCAGAATAGGGTAGAATAAGAAAGAGAGGTTTTGGTTTGGTCATGTAGCCCTTCAACACTATAGCGGTCAGTTAACGTAACTCTACCATATCGAGACTTCAAACAAATTTTCTACAGGCAGACGCCCGTAAAAATAACGGGAAATGGTCTGGCAGCTGGTTGCCAATTTGCCAGGTATTCTACCGTAAAATCTACGGAAATGTTTACAGTGTATAAAGATAGGCAATGACGGATGGATGGCTGGATGGATGGATGACTTGCATTTTTACGTCCTTTTCAACAGTATTTCAGTCAGATCAGGACGATGGGCGGGTGATGATGAATGACTGTATGCAACAGAACCCCGTTTACAACTTTACGGTAGGAAAGATTTTCGCCTCAAGCAGGGCTCGAACCCGGATCAGTAGGCCTGCACTTAACCCACTGAGCTACCGGAGCTCCTATAGGCAATGATCAGAAATTGATTAAGTCAAAGTATTCTTGACAGCCCAGACAGTTTTAAACCTGACATACTTAATTTAAGTTTAATAAATGGCAGTAACCATGCTGCTACCTCCACACTCGCCACATATTCAAAATCTGAAAATTCGTGAATTCATGAAAGTGCTCAATATTTCCAAAACCAAGGAATGTTATTCAACCTTAATTATTTTGCATTTACTTTTAATGCAGTTTATGAGTCATCCACAATATTCGACATATAATCCTTTTCCCGTAGTTGCTCTCCTTAATCACCACATTTACAAAAATTGAAATCTGTAGGCGGGGTTCCATTGCACACAGTCTTTGTTATCAATCTGTCAATCTTACAGACGGTGAGACAAAGAACGGACGGACAAAACAAAAGTAACTTTTGAAATAGATAGACAGCGACAAAAAGAAAATGCTTCTATAGAGAAATCATTAAAGTTTAAAACGGGTAGATTTGGCTGTAGCTTGTTTCTAATCTGAAACTCGCTCCAGCAACCCCATTTATGGATTGGTCCGATGTGATGAGATTGTATCGGCTGCCTTTTATGAATGAAACCGGTTTAACCATGCCAAGTCTGTACAAGTCGGATCTTGACATGTTTCAGAGCTATGAATGATGACTGGTGGTGGTGAAATGAAATACGGATGATAATAACCACAAGTATCAGCTTTTACAACAAAAAAAGCTTTGGTCTACGCTTAGCACACAATAACTTGTGTAGTCACTGGATTGGCACCTTGGTCAAATCGCGCCTCTACCAAACCCAAGTCATTCTTCACCTCGGTCTTATCGCACATTCTCGGTTTAAATCTAGTAGATTTCTGGTTGGAATTTCTAAGCTCATGTTTGCATGTTATTACCCTAATTCAATTAACTGGCATGTTTGGTCACCTTAGAAATCTAAGGCATTTAGTGATACTACTAGACCGTCTCCATTTCGATCCTTTTCTGGCGCTTGCGGACCTGATCAAACCTGCGCAAAATATCATTGATAACCAGTCACTAGAAAATAACATTCAACCATTCATGACCTTTTCTAAAATGCTTCCGGAGCAAAATCACTTACTAAGATTTCTACGCCCGTGGGCATAGACAATAGAATATATGAGCCGCGACACGAGAAAACCAACAAAGTGGTTGTGCGCCCAGCGTAGACTCAGATCCGTCTGGACATTCGCCCAGTCTGACAAGATTCTTCGCTTAGCACTTAAAGGGTAGCTAAGAGTCTAAGCTACCTCCATGCGGCCAGCGAAGACTCTGATCAGGCAGGGTGGATGCCCAGGCTGATCTGAGTCTGCGCAGGGCGCGCAACCACTTGATTGGTTTTCTCGTGTCGCGGCTCATATCATTTCGATTTAAGACAGAAACTGTTGGAATATTCGCACATGTGAAGCAGCGATGTAAGTTGATGCTTTATACCGTATCTGTCCCAAGTATTCCAACAACGCAATCCTTCAGTAGTAGAGTCTTAAACATGAACCAAAATTCTAACTAAAGTGTTAAAAATAATGATCGCAGATATTGCATGCATCGACCCTACATGTCCGCATAGTCCAGCTGATTAAGACCACTGCTTGCCAAAACATTGATGTCGGAGTAACCGGGGTAGCTACGCCATAAAAACTGGCAGAGCACAACAGCTTAGCACTGTTGAAGAACTGATCAGACAGCTCCGGAAGAGCATTCTGAACAAAATCTATGATGCTAGCCTAGATTGTAGCGTCCTGTTGTCATGCGACACAATGAAAGATTTTTAAAAATTCTTTCAGCGTGGCATAGTCTACCGGCAGATATTGCAGATTATTGACTCTTTGATAGAGCTGTTCGGTCAAGCTCTGCAATGTCAGCTCAGGCATCAGTGTCCAAATATTCGAGGTAAATACTTAACACTGTACGACCATTGTCAAACATCAGACGACTTTACCCGGGAGCAGCTCAACAAGGGCGAAAGTTCAGTCTACATAAACCGTCTGAGAAACCAAGACAGTCCCGTTGTCATAATAATAATAATAATACTTGTGGCAGTAGTAAAATATCGCAGATGGCAACCTTGCCACTTATTTAGGACAAAGACACCACAGAAATTTAGTGAAACTGCATGGTGGAGTCAGTCGACAAACACTGGAGACCCTGATCATACTGCTCCCGGAGAAGAGCAGCATGACGAGGATGTGCACTGCCTGCTCAGCTATTAACGTGAGCTGATGCAAAGTCAGCAAGTTTAAAAAAAATCAAGAGCAAGACTCAGCCAGTTAGCCAACACTGCAGAGTCCGATCAGACTGCTCCACTTGGCCAGTCCAGCTAGGGGTCCACAGATTATCGCCTTAACAGCGACATACGAAGTCTGGTAAGGGAGTTTATCAATATTAAAACAGGGCCAATCAGAGCGCTTTATTAACTCGTGGCCACGAGTTAATTTGACCAACTGGAGGGCAGTATTAACTCGTGGTAACGACTTAATAAGTCGTGGGAACGACTTAGTAAGTCGAGGGAAAGTCGTGGTAACGACATAATAAGTCGAGGGAACGACATAATAACCCGTGGTTACGACATAATAAGTCGAGGGAACGAGATAGTATGTCGTGGTAACGAAATGCTAAGTCGACGGAACGACATAATAAGTCGTGGGAACGACTTAATAAATCGTGGCCACGACTTAGAAAAATATTGCACATGTCCCTTCCGGGGTTCCGTAAAACAGAGATACCAGACTACTTGCATATTATGCGGACTTGAAAGTGATGCGGGCCCGGGTTCTGTCAGTTTCATACGCAAAACAGCATTTACTGATATTATCTAGCGGAGCCACGTGTAACAAATAAGGACGAATTTTGAGGATATTTATCATACTCCTATACAACAGATGTTGAGAGTATACATTAGAACTTCGTCAACAAGGCAGCTCTAATGAAAGATCATGACATGTGTTTTTGCTGAGAATTAAGAAACATTATCCAAAAAGTGTCCTTAAAATCCAACATATCTGGACCCCTGCTTTAGTAACAACGACATTTTGGCTGCATTTTGGAATGATATTAAAGCCATAATTTGTACAAAGTACACTTAAAAAAAATCCGTTGTTTTTACGGTAGAATACCTGGCAACCATCTGTCAGTTCATTTTCTGTTATTTTTACGGGCGCCCGTAAACATTGGCGGAATCACCACGCAGAATAGGGCAGAATAAGAGAGGTTTTGTTTTGTTTTGGTCATATAGACCTTCAACACCACAAAGGTCTTTGCTACAATATCGATATTTCAAACAAATGTTCTACAGGCAGACGCCCGTAAAAATAAAAGGAAACGGACTGGCAGCTGATTGCCAAGTAAAATCTACGGAAATTTTTACAGTGTAAAGAGATAGGTGGATGGATGACATGCAATTTCACGTCCTTTTCAACAGTATTTCAGTCAGATCAGGACGATGGGCGGGTGATGATGAATGGCTGTATGCAACAGAACCCCGTTTACGGTAGGTAAGATTCTCGCCTCAAGCGGCGCTCGAACCCGGATCTGGTAGATCAGTAAGCAAGCGCTCCTATTAGCAATGATCAGAAACTGATACAGTCAAAGTATTCTTGACAATGCATACACTTTTTAAACCGAGACTTGCCACTCCGAAAATTCATGAATGTGCTTAATCTTTTCAAACCCTAGGAATGTTAGTCAACCTTAATAATATTGCATATACTTTTAATGCAATTTATGATAACGAGTCATCCACAATATTCGACATATGATCCTTTTCCGTAAGTTGCTCTCCTAAATCACAACATTTACAAATATTGAAATCTGACCAAACTATGCTTAGATTGATATGAAATTTTAAGTCTTCACTCGTAGCTGCATTAACATTTTAAAACGCTGAATTCTATTGCTATTTCGGAACACAAGTATTGGTTGCCTGATTGTTTAATGTGGTGGTTGTGGAGGTAAGCAGTCGCGTTAGCATACCTAACAAGCAATAAGCTAGGTCAGACTGCGCTTCCCTTTTTGTCAGATTTTTGCAATAACCGTGTGTTGAGCTGTACATGCATGTGCAAAAAGGGGAGCCCAAGAAGCTCAGTGGGTTAATCGCTAGCCTCTTAATCTAGCGGTCCCGGGTTCGAGACCCGCTGTAGGCGGGGTTCCATTGCACACAGCCTTTTGTTATCAATCTGTCAATCTCACAGAAGGTGAGACAGCGGCAGATAGAAAATGCTTCTATAGAGAAATCATAAAAGTTTAAAACAGGTATATTTGGTTGTAACTTGTTTCTTATCTGAAACTCACTCTAGCAACCCCATTTATGGATTAGTCCGGTTTGAGGAGATTGTATCGGCTGCCTTTTATGAATGAAACCGGTTTAACAATGCCAAGTCTGTACAAGTCGGATCTTGACATGTTGCAGAACTATGAATGATGACTTGTGGTGGTGAAATAAAAACCACAAGTATCAGCTTTTACAAAAAGCATGGGCCTGCGCTTAGCACACAATAACTTGTGTAGTTATTGGATTGGCACCTTGGTCAAATCACGCCTCTACCAAACTCAAGTTAATCTTCACCTCGATCTTATCGCACATTCTCGGTTTTAATCTAGTTGGCATTTCTAAGCTCCTGTTGGCATGTAATTACCCTAATTCAATTAACTGGCATGTTTGGTCGCACATAAAAGAGACCTGTGTTTAGAAATATTTGGCATGTAGTGATACTACTAGACCGTCTCCATGTCGATCCCTTTCTGGTTCTTGCGGACCTGATCAAACCTGCGCAAAATATCAATGATAAATAACATTCAACCAGTCATGACTTTTTCTAAAATGCTTCCGGAGCAAAAGCAATTCCTAAGATTTCTACGACCATGGAAGTACACAATAAAATATATCATTTCGTATTAAGACAGAAACTATTGGAATATTCGCACGTGTGAAGCTGCGATGTAAGTTTATACTGACGGACAGATGCTTTATACCGTATCTGTCCCAAGTATTCCAACAACGCAATCCTTCAGCAATAAAGTCTTAAACCTATACCAATTTTTTTAAACAAAGCTTAAAAAAGAATGTTCGCAGCTATTGAATGCCTCGACCCGACATGTCCGCTCAGACTAGCTGATTAAGGCCACTGTTTGCCAAAATGTTGGTGTCCGAGTAACTGGGATAGCTACGCCTTAAAAACTGGCACAACACAACAGCTTAGCACTGTTGCAGAACTGACCAGACAGCTGCGGAAGAGCATTCTGATCAGAATCTATGATGCTAGCCTAGACTTTAGCCTCCTATTATCATGTGACACAATGAAAGATTTAGAAAATTTGCTAGAGAGTAGTGCCAGCACCGTGTACCGGCAGACATTGCAGACTATAGACTCCATCATAGAGCTGTCCGGTCAAGATCTGCAATGTCAGCTCAGGCATCAGTGTCCAAATATTCGAGGAAAATACTTAACCCAGTAGACCATTGTCAAACATCAGACCACTTTGCCCGGGAGCAGCTGAACAAGGACAAAATGTTAGTCTATATAAACCGTCAGAGAACTCAAGGCAGTCCCGTTGGCATAATAATAATACTTGCAGTATACACCTGGAAAAAGTTAAGCACTCCTAGTAAACATTTTAACAGATATTTGTAAAATGATCTGGAAAACAGGAGAATGCCCTACCCCATGGACTCAGTCGCTGATTATTACACTCCCTAAAAGGGCAACCTACAGCTCTGCCAGAACTACAGAACCATCAGTCTCACCAGTCATTCAAGCAAAGTCATGCTGAAAGTCATCTTGAACAGGCTTAAACCACAAACCGAAGAGATAATCGCTGAGGAACAGGCTGGGTTCCGAGCAGGAAGGAGCACCACAGAACATATCTTCAATCTTAGAATCCTGTGTGAAAAGTATCTTCAACATCAGCAGAATCTGTACCATGTCTTCATTGATTTCCAAAAAGCCTTTGACAGGGTCTGACATGCAGCCCTATGGGGCACCATGCGGAAGTACAATATCAGTGCAAATCTAGTTCGCACTATTGAGCAGCTATACGACAAGGCTACAAGTGCAGTCCTGACAAATGGCAGCACAGAAGAATGGTTCGGAACAACAGTTGGAGTAAGACCAGGATGTCTGCTGTCACCCACCCTCTTCAACATTTTTCTCGAACGGAGAATGTCTAATGCTCTGGAAGAACATGACGGAAAGGTTAGCATAGGCGGCAGAAACATCTGCGGTTTGCCGATGACATTGACGCTCTAGCTGAAGAGGAGCAGGAACTAGAAGCTCTAGTTGAAAGTCTCGACCAAAACTAAATAATGATATTTTTTTCTGGAATAGCAAGACGGTCCTATTTTATGTAGGGGTTAAATTTGACACTCGTATTCACGGACTCATTGAGTTACATAACTTTATTCAAGCTTTTAACTTCTTGTGCTTGTCAAATCAGTTACTCCTGGATACAAACAACCAATGAACCACGAAGTCCCTTGATTGCAGCCCCAAAGTTGAATACGCCACTTTTTTCGTTCAAAATATAGCGCGCGCTTTGAATGAATGCCCATTTACCCGGATGTCAAGAAGCAGTATATCAAGGCTTAACAATTGCGAAAAGAAATAGTTTGGAATACTATCAATGAAAAGTTGTGAAAAGTTTAGATTAAACTTCTGCAACGATAATTGGGGGTGCTTAACTTTTTTTCCAGGTGTATAGTAGTAAAATATACTCTGAGCCAAAAGAAATGTCAGGGCGGAGTTAACTTTGTACCTTCCCCTAGACTTTTCTATTGTACAAAAAGGGGCACAGGACAAACACGCTGCTCACTCACCGGTAACAAAACTTGCAAATACTATGTAAAGTTATGCAACAAAAGGACAACAATAGACGCACGTGGCTAGCCATATTACCTGTCCTTGTACGACGTCGGTCAAAAAGGGATTGATTGATGACTTGCGATTTTACGTCCTTTTCAGCAGTATTTCAGTCATATCAAGACGATGGGAGGGTGATAATGAAAGGCTCTGTGCAATTGAACCGGTTTACGATTGAGAACGCCTCCGGTAGTCGAGCTCGGGACCGCTAGATCAGCAGGCCGGCGCTTCAACAACGACTGATCAGATACACAGGCTGGTCTTATTATTTCCTTTTCGCACATCCTATTAGGTATCTTTTCATGCGACGTCAATCATTTACTATTTAAATTTACCAGATCAACTGCGAGGGTGCACAGACTGACCTGAGTCATGTTTGTTCACACTTTCAGTAAGTTTCGCTTTTTCAGTAACGAACTATGATAAAGAACATAACGTTATGTTTTGCCGTATACATAGATAGAGATGAAAGGAATGCACAGGCTTATCTGAGTCTTCGCTATTCGCACATGCTATCTTAGTACATGTACAACCAAACTCCTGATCTTCATGTATGATCATAAGGCCTGTCATCTTCGCAAGCCAAGTGTACTAGGTCCACTTCGTTCCTTACGTAATAAGAAGCAAAGGGGACTTAGCAGCGTTTGTCTGCGAACATTACAGCCCGTGTGACCAAATTCACTTTGTATATTCCTCATGATCCAAATATCGTCTATGTGAACGGAGACGACAGCATGTCCTCATGATCCAAATATTTTCTTTTCGAAAGCACAGAATGTACAGGCTTGTGGTTTTTCTTCCCATTTCAAGTGATTGGAAAAAGGCTCAACAATGTGTTATGTCTAAATCCATCAAGTACAAAAAGGAAAGAAGCTGATTATTATACAGGGAGATGCACAGGCTGATATGGTGCTTCGCTTTAACACCGATAATCTGCACATTGTATAAATAGTAGATATGGTGCTTCGCTTTTACACCGATAATCTGCACATTGTATAAATAGTATTATTTTGGCATGTCTCAAGTATTGCAGTTGTGCAAAACATCCAATGGGCACAAACCCGCTGAAAGAACGTATTTTAAAATTTCAATGTTGACACGACTAGAGTGCATCACCGTTCATACGACGTTTTGAACATTGCACTTGGCAGTTTACACCCTAAAATTTAAGCGTTCCAATATTCTTGAAATGTTTCATTTTGCGAGCCAAGAGATTTTCGCGAATATAAGCGTTGTGAGACCGCAAAATTCACAGAACGCATTTTTCACATGTGTGAAAAATTCGTTCGCATTTTTCACACGTGTGACAAATCCGGTCGCATTTTTCACAGAATTCGAACGTATTTTTCACATATCTGTGAAAAATGCGTTCGATATGTACCATGAAAACGTAATTTTCCAAACGCATGCAACACCCCTAAAAATATGACAAAAAATCACAAAAACGCATTTTTCACTTCTTGACATTTTTATAACCCTGAAATTATGAAAGTTAGTGGTCGGAAAAAACGGTACAGTAAACAAAAAAGAAGACTAGAAATCTGTTCTGCTTCCGTGCAGAGGGACGCAGGTTCAATTCGCCAGCCGGGTCAACGACTAAAAAAATGACCCTGTCTTCCCAGCAGTAAATGGGTACCTGTTTCGAATCAGGGAAGGCCAGGCTGCGAAAGGAAAGGGATAAGCTCCCTCTTTCGTAACCTGTGCCTAAGACACTGTAGGCTCCATCAACCACTGTCCCTATGGCAACAAGACTATGGAAAACCTTTACCTTGTTTGTTTTGATTCACATGTATGCTGATGACGTAAGCTGTAGTGCACAGCTTCTAGTACTAACTGTTGGGCGGTTCAACAATCCAGCGGAAGGAGACCTTGTGGTATCTCTGCAATAATAGGCATTTCAAATACAAACATTTTGGAAAGTAGCTCCTTCGTAACAGTACCCTATGTTGCATCAAGGTTAAATGTATTGGTATATTAGGTTGCGTGTTGGTATATGGTTTCATGGGGGGAAATCTATATCTGGGTAGAAATAGGAGGTACATGTAAGACATATCGTTTTCCCATAGTTGTGTACCTGTCTATCCGTCACGAATCGTTTCCGCTTCATAACTTTAAAAGGTAGTTTGAGAAAACTCGGTTTTAATATAAAGCATCAGGAACGGACGGACGAACGAACGGATGAGCCAAAATCATTTGGAAACTGGGGGCACAGTTCTGTTTTCACCAGTGAGGAACCAGGTAATAATAATAATAAATTTAAATGCTTTTGCTGGGATTCTTTAATTCACTCCAGGTCTTATGTAGACCAAAAAAAAAAGTCAAACCCTGGTCGAATTGGATATCATGTATAAGTCAAACTCTGAATAGATGAAGTGTTAAAAATATTCAAGCAGTATTGCATGATTAATCTTCCCTTTTGGAAAGGAATCTACCAGTGAAATAATAAAGTAAAAAAAATCATTCATTTTCAAGCTTCCCTTGCCGTATCTGTGAAAAATGCGTTTCTATCAAAAATCGCAATAAAGTCCGAACGCATTTTTCATACTGGCAAAATGTGAATACGACCGTATTCATCATACACGTGCGAAAAATGCGTTCTGTGAATATTGCGGTCTCTCAAAGCTATAAGCGTGTTGACCTAAACTTTAAGAATATAAAATACCCTTTCAATCGTAAACCATACATAAAGTTGTGTCAATGGACATTTAAAAATGACCTTTCTTTAGAAAATTGTGTATTTTTTTAACTTTCAAGCTTCAGTGAAAAAAAAGCAATGGCCTTCTCATGAATGGTATACAATGTCAGAGCCTACACGGGAAAACGATATAAAATAACATTAATGCGAACAAAAAAGTAAGTCAGACCAAGCGTATGAGCATCTAATGCATTTTTATTAGGGAAATTTTCCTTTAGCATGGTATGCCTTAAAGACAATTTTCATTAAACCATAGTTGTCTATCATCGGACAGCATGCATGGCGGCGCAGGCTTTTATTTATATTCGTGTTTTTTTTGTTTTTTTTTTTTTCTTTTTCTTTCATAAACTTTTTTTAATATAGACAAACAGCCCACATCCAGTTAGAAATGCAAAAATGCAAAACAGGCGCTTTCGGCAACAGTGAATAGAAATACAAAAAACAACTTGAACATTCCCCCGCCCATCTGTTTACATTCATTCCTGTTTGTCTGTACTGACCAAAGGCAGCGTGTCATATTCGTGCCAACAGCAAAAGTTCTGACCATACTGCGCTTAAACGCAGTCTGGTCAGATATTTAGCTGCTGGCATCTTTTCGCAGGTAGTAGCCTAGATGCTGAAAAGTCACGTTTAAAATACATTTAGGCGGAACGGGTGATTAACTTTTGTGATGAATTCAAGGTCATAAACACTTGTACACGAAAATATAGATAAAATGGGATTAAGGTAAATGGATATGGGGAAGCAACTGCATACTTGATTTTATCCTTTTTCAGTGCCCTCCCCCCCCCCAATCACACACACACACACACACACACACACACACACACACACTAACAATTGATCCCGTTAGAGAATTTCTTTCATTTAAAAGTGGACTAATTTTTCGTAGTCTTATCCTGAGAAGCAAAGAAAATCAGAAAAAATGTTTCTTTCTGTAGGAATGACGGATAAGTATGGAGGTGTTCCAAATGTGGATTGTTCTGCATTCTGCGGCTTCGATGAAATAGCAAGTTTCTAATGGTTGGTGACATTTGCTAGAGTTTAACCATTGAAGCTATGGTCTAACTGTTCAATCAACTTTCATTGTCGCTGACCACGGCACTTTCTGCATCGAACAGTCCCATTTCTCGCAAGATTTCTTGCGAGAAATGGGACAGCTCGATGCAGAAAGTATCATTCGGGATACTTTGGCAGCTATTCTTTAAAGCTTTACTTCAACCAAAACTGGATAATGCGTCAAGTACATGTACGAGAGGTCACAAGAGCCATCGTTTACCTTTCGCGAGAATGCCGTAAGGTTAGCTATATATTTCATATGGCCCCCTTCACAGGTCTGAGCAATTGGCCATACACGTGGAGCAGAATTAGGGTTCGAGGTAATAAAACTAGAGAATAATCTCAAATTCAAAATAAAGCACACTGATTGGCTACTCCCGAGCATGTGCTCGGAAGCAGCCAATCAAAGTGATTTATTTTGGGTTTGAGAATGTACTTAAGTTTTATAACCTCTGGGCCTGATCGCTGTTGTTTATTCGAATTTAAACCTACATTACCAGAAACTCAATATTTCGCAATGTTCAAGGTCTACACTATTGAGGGTGACATACAGTAGTTACATGTACATTAATGCATATTATGGTTTGCACGCCTGTTAGAAAGATAATCAACTCGCTAAAGCTCGTGAATTACCTCCTCATACAGGCGGACAAACAATGGTACACTGTTCGGGAGACAATCCACTTGCTAAAGCTCGGGTTGTCTCCTCGTACAGGTTTACGAACCACCGTATAAATGTCACGTGTTAGATTAACTTCTTCACTTCAGTATCCATGCTAGTTTATCCTCTATTGTCCTCTGGTACATGTATGATGTAATATTCAAGCCTTCCACTGCATTGACCCTCCAGTCTTAGTATATGTACTATTATGTAGAGTCCGATCAGCTGAAAACAAGCGCCCATGACGGACAAAGAAATGATTCAACGCTTCCGAAGATTCATAAACATAAAAATGAAACGAGAGGTCAAAATCTTTGAGGAAGCTTCACAGAGACCTTTTTTTTTTCACTTTTGAATTGAACTGCATTGATTAAATCGTCAAATAAAATCGATCAGCGGTTTTGCAGATTTTAAGGGACCGACCATTTGATATTCTGGGGGGGACTGGTATATTTATCAAAAAAAAATCCTGTCTTTGGATATGCAAGAAAAAATAACCTGGCTCATAAGGGGGCTCAAAAAAATAATCTGGCCTCAAAAGTAAGAGAAAAAAATAACCTGTCTCCACCCAAAATTTCAAAAAAAAAAATATAGTCTGCAGATAATTCCATTGGAATTGAGTTTTTATATTGTCTCTGGCTTCTGGGGGGCTACGCCCCCCAGACCCCCATATTTATAGTAATATTTTAATATTATCTACAATTAGTTTACACCAGCGGGCCCGCATGTGCATACATTTACAAAAACATCCTATACAACATTCACATACATGTACATGTATTATTGATCTGCCACATTACTAAGTAAATGTTTCCACTAAAACTGAATTGCAAAAGAGTCACTAGCTTATGGGAGACAAAACCATTATGGCAAAATAAACACTCTAAAAGGCAAAAGTCCTAATATAAAAACCCTTATTTTAATCATCATCCCTAGTTTTTCTCTATTGTTTCCAGTCTTAAAATTGCCATTGAAATTGGCATATCTTAACTTCTTAGCACATAAGTTTCAGCCATTTTATTAATTGCCATTCATGTATAATGTGACTCTATCATGTAAGTAATGTGACTCTATCATGTAAGTATTTATAAAATTTTCTAAAGTACAAATAAAGCATGTTTGGGCATATATTGGGATAGAAAAAAAACCCCTTAAATTCCTAATGTTAGCCCTAAAACTTTGCCAAAATAGCCCTAAATTTTGGCCAAAATATCCCTAATTTAAGGCCTAATTTTTTGCCAAACTCCTACAGGGATGTTTGTATCTGTACCATAGAAGAAAAGAGTAACATGCTCCAGGCACTGGTTTGCAAAAGCATGCTAAGCCATGCCCTTGGCCTGGTTAAAGACAGCACCATGTTCTTTTTGTGAGAAAAAAAGGTGTAAAAAATACTGATGTGGGTAAAACAAAAGGATATTAAGGTCAAGTAAACAAGGATCTGATAGTTCAGCTATAAAATTAAAAAAAAAAATAACCTGTTTGAGTTAGTTTGTAAAAAAAATAAATTAGCTCCCACAAGGTGAAAAAAAAAGAAATTGTTTCCAGAGGCCAGTGAAATAAAATGTTGTGTCTCCATCAAGAATACCAGGCCCCCCACCCCAGAATATCAAATGGTCGGTCCCTAAGGATTCGTATTTATTTCGACATCTAGCTTTTCACACAACTACTTAGAATAGAAGAGATGGCTAACAAGAGTAGCTGAGCAGATTTATTGTAAAAATAAAATGATAAAAATGGGGGGGGGGGGGGGGTGGCTGGGGAAATAATATACAGGAAATAAATTTTCCTTTTAAATAACGACATTTTATACATTAAAAAGAATATCATTGTCCGCTCATTCTTCCATACATTTAAATTTTCAGTTTGGTTCAATATACATACGTACATGTACTATAACAGAAGTGATCTAGGAAAGGATAATTGAAACTTGTGGCTCTATCGAAGTATGAAATCAGTAGACTATACCGCACCATTAAATGCGAAATAATATGCGGGACTCGTATTTCGTATATGTAGTGTGGCGTGTCTAACATTCTACTCTGGTATTTTTATATAGTTAGAGAATAATCCACGAACGTTAGCGAGTACACTGAAAAAAAATCAAGAGATTTTACGATGCAATACCTGGCAACCAGATGCCAGTCCATTTCCCGTTATTTTTACGGGCACCCTTAAATATTGGCAGGAATCATCACGCACAGTAGGGTAGAATAAGACAGGTATTGTTTTGGTCATATAGCCATTGAACACTTTAAAAAGGTAATTTCGAGTGCGGGCAGCTAACATACATCGATGATTATAACAAATGTTCTACCAGCAGACGCCCGTGAAAATAACGGGAAATGGACTGGAAGCTGCTTGCCAGGTATTATACCATAAAATCTACGGAACTTTTTTACAGTGTAGATTATCTGTCGTACAGATGGATGAGATGGATGACTTGCGCTTTTAAGTCCTTTGCAATAGTGTTTCTGTCACATCAAGACGATGGGAAGGTGTGATGAAAGGCTGTGTGCAATGGAACCCCGTTTACTATCAAAAAGATCTTCGCATGCAGTGCGAATCGAGCCCGGGACTGCTAGATCAGTAGGCTAGTGCTTAAGCCGCGGAGCTACCGAGGCTCCTCAGACGGATGAGCAATGCCATTACTTAGACATAATTTTTTAAGCAATAGAATGCTCTAAAAATCTAAGAATGTTAGCTTTGTGAGACCGCAAAATTCACAGAACGCATTTTTCACATGTGTGAAAAATTCGTTCGCATTTTTCACACGTGTGACAAATCCGGTCGCATTTTTCACAGAATTCGAACGTATTTTTCACATATCTGTGAAAAATGCGTTCGATATGTACCATGAAAACGTAATTTTCCAAACGCATGCAACACCCCTAAAATATGACAAAATATCACAAAAACGCATTTTTCACTTCTTGACATTTTTATAACCCTGAAATTATGAAAGTTAGTGGTCGGAAAAAACGGTACAGTAAACAAAAAAGAAGACTAGAAATCTGTTCTGCTTCCGTGCAGAAGGACGTAGGTTCAATTCGCCAGCCGGGTCAACGACTAAAAAACTGACCCTGTCTTCCAAGCAGTAAATGTTTCGAATCAGGGAAGGCTAGGCTGCGAAAGGAAAGGGATAAGCTCCCTCTTTCGTAACCTGTGCCTAAGACACTGTAGGCTCCATCAACCACTGTCCCTATGGCAACAAGACTATGGAAAACCTTTACCTTGTTTGTTTTGATTCACATGTATGCTGATGACGTAAGCTGTAGTGCACAGCTTCTAGTACTAACTGTTGGGCGGTGCAACAATCCAGCGGAAGGAGACCTTGTAGTATCTCTGCAATATTAGGCATTTCAAATACAAACATTTTGGAAAGTAGCTCCTTCGTAACAGTACCCTGTGTTGCATCAAGGTTATAAGGTTGCGTGTTGGTATATGGTTTCATGGGGGGGAAATCTATATCTGGGTAGAAATAGGAGGTACATGTAAGACATATCGTTTTCCCATAGTTGTGTACCTGTCTATCCGTCACGAATCGTTTCCGCTTCACAACTTTTAAAGGTAGTTTGAGAAAACTCGGTTTTAATATAAAGCATCAGGAACGGACGGACGAACGAACGGATGAGCCAAAATCATTTGGAAACTGGGGGCACAGTTCTGTTTTCACCAGTGAGGAACCAGGTAATAATAATAATAAATTTAAATGCTTTTGCTGGGATTCTTGAATTCACTCCAGATCACATGTAGACCCAAACAAAGTCAAACCCTGGTCGAATTGGATATCATGTATAAGTCAAACTCTGAATAGATGAAGTGTTAAAAATATTCAAGCAGTATTGCATGATTAATCTTCCCTTTTGGAAAGGAATCTACCAGTGAAATAATAAAGTAAAAAAAAAATGGAAGGTGTTAGACTTGTCATAAGGTAAATTATACTAGTAGACTTTATCGGCAATCGTGGTAGCACAAAATTTCGACATTATTGGTCGAATCTGAACAGTTGTCAGTTTGTCCAAGAATTAATGCCTGTCTGAGTTATCTGCAAGTTTCAAGAAGCTAGGGTGGTCAGAAGCATCTCTCAATTATGAGTCTACGGGATATTTCACTTGTCATAGCAACCAAAATCTCAAGCAACTGTCTTAAAAGACATGTCATCGTTCCCCAGCCTTGAGAACGCTATATATGAAATTTGGTTGAGATTGACCCAGAGATATAATAGCTCGAAGGTGTTGACAGACGACGTCAGGCGACGGACGACGGACAGCGGAGACTGCTTTTCCTATAAACTCCCCAAGTGCCGAAGGCTCAGTGCAGTTGGGGCTCAACTCATAGTTGTAGCTGGAAAGGAATAACAAATCATTCATTTTCAAGCTTCCCTTGCCGTATCTGTGAAAAATGCGTTTCTATCAAAAATCGCAATAAAGTCCGAACGCATTTGCCACACTGGCAAAATGTGAAGAATACGACCGTAATCATCATACACGTGCGAAAAATGCGTTCTGTGAATATTGCGGTCTCTCAAAGCGTGAATAAATTGTCGCGAGTATTTATATGTAGGGGTGCCCGACTGAGGCACACTGCTGACTCTTATTCTAAGGTTTTGCATACAGGGATGATGTTACTATCTGAATGAATTTTATTTTTGTGGGTTTTATCGATGTGTAAACGCCGGCGAATCACTCACAAACTGAATAAAGCCCGAAGGGCTTATGTTAAGTATGTGAGTGATTCGCCGGCGTTTACACATCCATAAAATCCACAAAAATAAAATTCATTTCTTATAATTCCAACTCGGCCATCTTTTTCTCAAAATTGTCAGCTATAGTGAGTATCTTAGAAATCGCCGCCAAGAAAATAGTTCCAAGTAGTTCCAGATTTCTGGTTCATGGGGTTTATAAACGCCATATTCTGTTCGCCCTTCACCAATCAAAATGCGCGAAAATTAGTATAAGCAAGTTGAGTTGGAATTATAAGTATATAAACTCGGAAGCGCAGACCTGGCTTAGTAGTTCAAATCCCGCGGCGGATGAATTCGTCACACCGTAAACGGCGTTTCCTTGCGCGCAAAATATCATTATCATCTAAATAAAATGCACCTTCCTTCTTATTATTGTATCAACATCGATACGTCTTTCATACACGACAGTAAATGTGGTGTCAAGAGGTACAATAGCAATGCGTTAAGCTTAGTGAACTTGAACAAGCGTGCAAAATTTATTCTACCGAATCTTCTAGTGGACTGATCGAATTTGACAGTGATTGCCAGTGCATATTTGTTATCGCCCTGACATTTCTTTTGGATCAAGGTATATCAAAGATCGCAACCTTGCCACTTATGAAGGACAAAGACAGCACAGAAATTTAGTACAACTGCATGTTGGAGTCAGTCGACAAACGCTGGAGACCCCGATCATATTGCTCCCGGAGAGGAGCAGACATGATGACGAGGATGTGCACTGCCTGCTCAGCTATTAGCGTCAGCTGATGCAATTAAAAAATCAAGATCAAAGGCTAAGCCAGTTAGCCAACACTGCAGAGTCCGATCAGACTGCTCCGCTTGGGGAGTCCAGCTATGGGTCCACAGATTAGCACCTAAACAGCGACATACGAAGTCTGGTATGGGATTTTATCAATGTTAAAACATGACCAATAAGAGCGCTTTATTAACTCGTGGCCACGAGTTTATTTGACCAATTGGAGGTCAGTATTAACTCGTGGCAACGACTTAGTAAGTCGTGGGAACGACTTACTAAGTCGAGGGAACGACATAATAAGTCGAGGGAACGACATAATAAGTCGAGGGAACGAGATAGTAAGTCGTGGTAACGAAATAATAAGTCGAGGGAACGACATAATAAGTCGTGGGAACGACTTACTAAGTCGTGGCCACGACTTAGAAAAATATTGCACATGTCCCTTCAGGGGTTCCGTAGGGGTTCCGTAGAATGCCTCCATGTTTTTATCTGCTATTTTACAAATGGAATCAGCTTTGATGACTTCCCGTTTACTCCTGAAAGTCAAAGCTCTTCCAAACAGGGGTCTACTCTTCAAGAATTTGCTGCTAGAAGAGAGAGGCATTTTCTTTAAGAATTGACGCCATTGAGAAGGGAGGCAAATGGGTAAAGGACAGAACTCCCTTTCCTTAAAGTATAACTATTAGAGAGGCGCCGTAGTCGAGTGGCTAGAGTGGCTCGGCTATTGTGCAGAAAGTCACCGTAAGGTCGTGAGTTCGCGGCTCACTGTCGCCATACGATGACTGGAAAACACTCTCTGTCAACCCAGCAGTAAATGGGTACCTTTTTCGAATCAGGGAAGGCTAAGGCAGCGAAAGGAGAGGGATGGGCTCCGCCTTTCATCAGCTGTGCCCAAGATACAGTGGGTCTCTAACCCCCACTGCCCCTACGGCTATTAGGCTATGGGAAACCTTTACCTTTACCTTTATTAAGGGTCAAGTCGGGTATATTCAGACAGCATGTAAGTTCGGACAGTGACATTGTTTCCTTTATATGTCAGTTGTTTGGAATTAAAACGAAGTTAACTGGACAAACAGTGAAAATCCTGATGAGACGGCTCATTATGAGCCGTTTCATCTGGATTTTCACTGTTTGTAATGGTATGTCCGCATTTACCAGCTGTCCGAAGTTACCCGACTCGACCGGCCTGATTTATATTAGAATTTGTATTCAACCTTTATGAAACGTAAATCTACCATGCAGCCGGTTTATTGTGCAATGCTATGAGGATGAAGAAACCCGGTAATTTCGGTTTTAGATTTCAGTCACAAACAGGCCAACTTGAGTGGTCGTTCATTATATAAACGGCCTGGTCTATTTGCTCGCGTATTGTACGAGACCCTATGTTGTATTAATAGATGAAAAATTCAAGTTAGACACCCTGGTGTTGTGAACACATGCCATAGATGGGTTTTGCCAAATTTCGTCAAAGATTTAATACAGGACTGTCATTAAGTACCTGTATTAAAAGGGAAATTGGAAATGGAAATAAGTGACAGCTTGTCAGGGCCTCTGTCAGATGTTTATGGTTATATAAAGAGGTCAAATACTGGCTGCAGAATTCAAGTGTGGTCGAGTAATCTCGGACAACAACCCAGGCTGGCAGAGTCATAGCAACATTCTTTTGGGACGCTGAGGGCGTCTTACTTATTGATTACCTGACACGTGGCCAAACTAGTACAGGAGGGTAATACTCCAATGTTTTAGGCTGCTATCATTGCAAAAATGGCACTGGAAGTTCACTTAAGCGTGCGGCTGTAGCATGACCAATGTCAGAGCACATACTTGTCGACTTGCAGTCGACGCAGTGAACTGTAACGGGTTCACAGTTTAGCCTCACCCGTTCTACTCACCAGACCTAGCTCCTAGCGACTACTTTCTCTGCCAAAATTTGGAGAAAACAAAAGAACTGCATGGGCGCCACTTCTGATCAGCTGATGCCCTCCAGACAGCAGTCGATGGGTAGTTGTATGAAAAAAAAAAAACCTACCATATTTCAGAACTAACATTTGGCTCTTAAACATTTTTGGACATAATACAATGACCTCAATGGCGATTATGTGGAGAAAGGAGAAGTGGTGGGTGATGACAAATAGGTTAGGCTGTTTATAGACTCAACCGAATTAAACACGCAACACCTATTTTTCCTACATTTCATCTCATGTCATATGCAGATCCTTTTCAGTTTAATTTCTGAACTCAACAGGGATTAACGTTTACTGTTCCAGAAATTCAGTTCTGTTGATGAAATGGTTCACGTTTGAGAGGGCATTACCGATAGCTACCCGATGTTCAAGTCTTAATTAGGGATATGTCTGCAAAGGCGCTTGGAATGTTGCATGCTTATGTAAAAATGTAAGCCTGCGGTTGGAAGCCAAACATTTCCATTACCACCAATCAATGATTTTTTTGACTTGTATAAAGAGTTGGACGCACATTGAACACCATAGGTTATCTTAGACCTGGCGATGGATGCAACGCATACATCCTATCTCGAGAAAGTTCTACCTCTTTTTGAGGCTTTTGAAACTCGGGTAGCTCCAGTTAGTGCTGTCTCAAGCGTGAAACATTTCATCAAAAGAACTGAATTTCTGGGACAAACATCAATCCCTGTTGACTAAAAATTAAACTGAAATAATCTGCACACTCCACCCCCTCCCCCCATATGACATGAGCTATGGAATATTGGATAAATTAAGTGTCGCGTTTTTATTTCGTTTGAGTAATGAATGGCCCTTGTATGTAGTCTCCTCTGGTATATCATTAATCTACTGAAAGGAGCTTCCTGGTTGAATAGATAATATGTATCTACCTGCAATAAAAACGATTTTCTCAAGGGATTAAGAGGTCGAGTTGTCTTTTTATATTCAAGGCAACTCTCGTTTAAATTTAGACTCTTCAGATTACATCGATGTCATTTGCAAGGCTGAATGAATCTTTGAAATTTATTCATAATATGAGCCGCGACATAGGAAAACCAACAGAGTGGTTGTGCACCCAGCGCAGACTCAGATCAGCCTGGGCATCCGCCCAGTCTGATCAGAGTCTTCGCTGTCCGCATGGAGGTAGCTTAGAACCTTAGCTACCCTTTAAGCACTTAGCGAAGAGTCTGATCGGACTAGACGGGTGCCCAGGCTGATCTGAGTCTGCGCTGGGCGCACAACCATTTAGTTGGTTTTCTCGTGTCGCGGCTCATATGATTTACATCCCAGACTAAAGTAAAAATTCTAAAGATAGAGACACATAAATTACCATAATTGTCCTAAATGACACTGGTTTTACAATGAAGTAAAATTGCGTCCAAAAGATGCAGAGGGAATGGAAACAATGCAGACCCAGATCAGACTGCTCCTTGATGAGCAGTCTGATCTGGGTCTGCACTGTTTGCTCAGAACCATCGGTCCAAATACTTAGAATCTTTACGGTATAACGTTATTTTTAACCGCGATGTTTTATTATGTCTCTCCCCAAAGTGGTTGGAGACGTATTGTTTTTGCCCTGGTCGTCTGTCCGTGTGTCCGTCCGTCCGTCCGTCCGTCTAAAGCTAAATGTTTCCCATAGCCTCAGGGCCGTAGGGGCAGTGGGGTTGGAGACCCACTGTATCTTGCGAACAGCAGATGAATGGAAAGGCGGAGCCCATCCCTCTCCTTTCGCTGTCTTATCCTTATCCTTTCCTGTCCATTCGTCCGTCCGTCT
The DNA here is from genome assembly GCA_963989385.1 of Ctena decussata. Lineage (NCBI taxonomy): Eukaryota > Metazoa > Mollusca > Bivalvia > Lucinida > Lucinidae > Ctena > Ctena decussata. The sequence continues at coordinate 14,543,161 of OZ022498.1, forward strand.
GTCTGTCACAAAATCATGTCCGCCCTGTAATTCAAAAACGGTTTGAGATATTTTCATGAAACTTTGCTTCGCCCTCCATTACATTAAAACCCTCAAAGGTATTTTCACGAAACTTTGTGCAGATATGAAGCATTGTCTGAAGTGCAGAGAACAAGAACCATAACTCCATCTACATTTTCAAAGAATTATGTCCCTTTTTTAATTTTCAATTTGGAAACTGGTCCTCTGTATAAGTTTAAAACCTTTACAGATACTTTCACAAAAGTTGGTACATTTATAAAAGTATAGTTAGTTTATATGGGGGCAGTTGGGCTGGGGAGTGGGGGGGGGGGAGTGGGGCGGGGTAGGCGCGAGGGGTAGGGGAGGACATCTGTTTTTGTTTCAAAAACAAAGACCTAGTGTTCATTCAATGAATTGTAGAGCGATTAAGAATAACCAGACCAATCTCGTATGGCCATGTGTTTGGATATAAGATTGTTTCTGCCAACACCGGAGCTTAGTTTGTAATGAAACTACTTTTAAGATTCCTGAAATTCCTGAAGACCCACCCCCCGTAGTAAGGGGTTACAAATTGTCTACTGTTACCGCACCACTGTCTCCGACAGCAGGTACTTCACAAAGTACAGCCGCACTGTCGTTAGCGGACATTTCATTTGATAAAGGTAGTTCTCTGTTGAAACTACATCCTAATAACTTTCAGACTTCTTAACAAGTAACAAATTGAAATACCAAGAGCTAAGTAGTAGTAGATGTGGTGGTAACAGAAGTAGTAGAAGTAGTGGTAGTAGTAGTAATAGCAGATAGTGCGGCTTTCGTGGCCTATTGGAAAAGAGCTCTGACTCTTAAACATTAGGCCTGCCTCTCACTGAGCTGTAAAATCGAGCCTCGCTCGGCGCACACGTGAGAAAGTTGGGTTCCGCTTGAAGAAGGTCAGGTGTTTTATTTTCCACGGCAGCCCCGGTTTTCGCCCACCTCTGCTTAACGATCGATATGAGTGAAATATTCTTGAAAGGGCCGCAAAAACACATATAAAAAAGAGAGAAAAAGTAGATAGAAGTGGTGGTAGTAGTAGTAATAATAATAGTAAAATCAGAAATAGTGACAGACTTAAGCAAGTGGCCAGGAAATGAGCGCAGGACCTGTTTGGCTTGGAAAACCTCTGTACAGCAACATACGCTGTCTGGGATTCTCATTTACTGTTCGCTTATGTAATTTGTGCTGGGAAATTTGATAAGGGTATCCGCTCCATTGGTTGCTTTACTTCCTAGTTTCATCACTATGTCAGTCCAAGTTTTATACGTAACATAATCCACTTATAAGGCGCACGAAACCTTATATTTTAAACTAACCTAATTTAAAGATTTAACTGTAGCTTATCCATGTTATCAGAACATAGAATCTATTGTTGTTTATAATACATGTTCCTATTGTTACATAACATGTACACGAAAGATAAAAAGTGCATAATTACTGTAATGACTTCATAATATCATGAATATATATTACTGCAAGGTACCCATTAGGCACTAAACAGGTTATCAGCATTGAATCAACGTTGGTCCAATGTTGTATGCCTGCTGAGTAGACCCCATTTTGGAGGGGATTTGCCGTCTTGGGAAGCAAACAGAAAGTCTCAAAAGTAGTTCCTCTTTGTAAAAAAGGCGGGTAAAGATGGCTGTTTACTCATGCATCAATACTTATACCTCATCCGCAATTTTGACACAGTGCGACCTATTACACGCTATAGGACCCTGGCCTTATGCAATGTATTTTTCGAGCAAACAAAATGGCCGACACGAGGATAACAAATGATGACACTGGAGATTCTACCGATGTAAGTTGCGTTTATTTTCACGTAGGACCAAGTAAAATACATTTTAAGCTCAGTCTGTGTCTAGACCTTGTAAGTGCATGCACTTTTCGTTCAGTCGACTGGTATGTGCAACATAATTAACCCAGAAAGGTGATCGCGTGGTTTTGCTCTCGTATTCTGCATTTACTTGGTCGTCTTTAAAGAGCAAAAAAACGTCTTCAAAAGTTAAATTTCGCACGTATTCTTTGTCAATTAACGTCTATTTCATTTTACTTAGTAAAATGAAAACAAAGTAAATGATACTTTGTAGAAGGTTTGAAAAAATCACTGATTTTGTTCACTGTACATATACTTAAAGTTCCAAAACCGCGTGCAAAACAGCTCAGTTTTTTTCGAGCAGTACTGGACGGGTATTTTGAGCGCATAATTTGCATTGAGCGGGTATTCTGAGTCAAATACTGTACGGGTATTCCGATTTTGACCCTCATAACTTCAAATGTCCCTTAAATTTTATTTCAAGAGAGACATAGATATCCCCTAACATTTGCTATTTTACTGTAAAATGTTAAATATTTGTGCCCCAACATTACCCCAAATGTCCTCTAAAGTGAGTGTCAGTGGGGACTTTGTGTCCCCTAAAATAAAAATCTAATGGAATTTTGCTACATTCGACCAAGTGCACGATGTGGAGCCTATATTTCACCTTCCTTAATTGCTAACAGCATCTGGCATTTTTTTCTGAAAGACGAATGATGTCCGTGAAACTGCAAACTGCAGAAAAGATTCCCTGATGCTGAAAGCAGTTGAAAAAGGCCATGTATAGTCTCCACATCGTGCACTAGGTCACTTATAGCAACAACAAAGCAAAAAAATTTATTTCAAAAATACAAAAAATTGACCGCTAAAACCTTCCTACGTTGTACCCCTTGTTGTTACAACAATAATTTCAAAATACTACCAAACTAATCACGTTTGACCAATTCCTGCATGCCCTAAACCCATCACGGTTTTGACACAAATTCCTATGTAAGCGCAGACTTTGCCATTTGTTCGATTTAGTGTACAATATTCGAAGCGTCTTATACGTGTAATGCTTTCAAGTAATATGGCAACAACTGCAATTTTTAAGTGTTAAAGGAAAACACACACAAACACCTACATTCTCTTTAAAACAAAGTCCTATGCAGGCCCGTCGCCGTGTAGTAAAAACTGGTCCGGCGGGGAATATCAGCGAGTGCCGAAGGCACGAAAGGGGGAGAGGGGTATTTCCCCCTCTCGTAAGGGGGGTTCGGTGGACCTCCCCCGAGAATATGTTTGATTTATGGGCGTCTCTATGTGCGTTTTAGATGCAATTCAATTCTCATATCGACGTTGCCCCCGCACCTCAGCGGAACGAATCCATAGCCGCAGTAACGGGGCGCCGAACGTCCGTCCATCTCATACATGTACATTCAAAATGTTTTATATATTTTGCCGCCCGACATGTTCTTTGATTTAGAATAATTAGAAAAATACATTGAGGGATTAAAAAAAAAAGTAAAAAGTATGCAAAGACCAGGAACTGAAACAATCAAAATCTAAATCCAGCCCTCAAACCATAGTTGGAAACAACTAAGATTACAAATAATCAAGATACAGAGAACATATGGCCAACCGAGTGAGCAGCTTGTTCCCAAAAGGTGGCCACTCAGCAACCCAAACCGAACCAAAAATAATAATAACATACATAAGGTAAAACATCACAGAAACTCTGACACCAAAAACAGGCAACAAAGAACCACAACAGAACTACCGCCTTGGAACGGTCAGTAATGAATTACTGGGGGGCTTAAATCGATTTTATAGGCCCAACCTCACCCTCAGTTTCTGAAGTGGTACAAAACATTTAGTTGGTTGTTCGGTTCGCATGATAACCCTCTAACTCGTCAATGAATCATCACGGTAAACACATAAATCAAATTTCAACACCATGAAGAAGCAAAGACGAGGACTCAACAGATACAACGGGCCGTCTGACAGGTGGAGATCCCTGTCCTGCCAAACAACCCCACTGGAAATCTGAAGCAAAAGAAGGTCACCAGTTGAGCCCCGATGGACCAAGCAACAGACAAAAAGGCTCCGGTCCCAACCAACTAAAATATATAGTTTTAGGTCGGGGCCATCATAGAGTCTGACGACCGATCCCCCGGTGTGCAATTAAAGAGTGCAGCAAAGCTATCAACCGTGATTGGGTTAATCACTAAGCATGCAGACTGTCGCATAACATTTAAATTATAGCCAATACGTTTGTGACGTATTATTATTTTTCGGAATTGATCAGAAAAATCAGTCCTACCCTTAATCTTTTTGAATTTGTATACTAAGTCACCATAAAATTCTGGTTCCGATAGGCCTAGGTGTAAAAGAAATTTTAATCCGACATCAAATTTTGAAACCAATTCATGGTGTCTGCGATAGAATTTAGAAAACTTTCTTCTGTTGCGTCGAGAAAAAACATGCCGCTGTATTTTGTTTTCATACCATTGTTGATATACAAAAATCAAAACGAAGTTGGATCAAAGAGTTTATCATGTCTTTGATAAATCTTCCACTGAAAATAATCCTTTAACGATTATGAAATTAATCAAGCAGGTGTCATTATAATAACTGCATTCTTTTGCACGGTGTGTGACTGCATGTTTTCACACCTTGGCCAGGTTTATTGATGACACGAGCAACGAGTTCATCGATAAATTGCGGCACTGTTGGTGAATCACAGGTTAGCGCGCAAGAAAAATCGGCTGAAAAGAAAAAAGTGGTACGGCAGGTAGCATACTCGGCCAAAAAAAGTGGTCCGGCGCTCGCCGGACCTGCCGGACCGGCGACGACGGCCTTGCTATGTGAGCTGAACAATTTGCAGCAAATTTAATGAAAATCGTCCAGTTTATAAGAAAGTTACAGAAGTTATAAACTTTTGATCGTCTGAGTACAGAACGAGGCTGTGAGTAAATGACGTCATAAACTCACAATCAAAAATATAAAATAACTACCGTTCTGGTGCAAAAAGTCGCCAGTAAATGGAAAATATTTGATCTTTGTATAAAATATAATCAAAATTTACCTAAATTTAGTGGAAAAACTCGACCTACTACTGTAAATAAGCATTTTCCGAATTGAGTCATGTGAACATGCTTTCAAAATGGCGGCCGCCATAGGTAACCATTTTGAAATGTTCAGAAGGTCATATCTCTTAAACTGCTGGACCGATTTTCATGAAAATTGTTGCAAAATGTTCAGCTCTCCAAGACCTTTCTTTTGAAGTGCCTGTCGATGTTTGTGTGCGCTTTCTTTTAAGTAGACCAAGAAAATCGAGACAAGTACATTAATGCCTCCGTACTCATACAGTGTTCACACTAGCCCAGATTAAACAACAAAGGAGCACCTTTAACTCAGCTGGTAGAGTGCCGGAGTCTCGATCGCAAGGTCGCAGGTTCGATTCTCACCAGGGACGACGGTGTTGTGTCCTTGAGCAAGTCACTTCACCCTCATTGCTTAGTAGGCTACTGGTTCAACCAAGGAAAACGTCCCGACATGACTGAAAAATTGTTTACTGGGACGTAAAGTCTCAATCCAAACAAGCAAACAAACAAGATTATAACAAAGCCATATTCTAAAATGTTATTTTGACTGACCAGTGAGCTGACGCGTCCTACATAATTAACAAAGTAACAAAGTATTGAAGAGATTTTTACCAGTCCTGTAGAGTGTCTACTTGTGAACAATATATGGTAAGACAACTCGTGCAAATGCTGCAACTACGATTGAAGTATGAGGTAGTCTAAAAGCCGGTACCAAAGTCTATATAGAAGGTATTTTGGTACCATAACTAACAAGGCGTCCAATATTCACACCTTTTATCTCAATAGAGAAAATCAAATGCATAAGCATAGAGCGAAAGAGAAAGAGAGAGACAGAGAGAGACAGAGAGAAAGAGGCATTCAGCAGAAGGCTTGCTCAAAGTTTGACATGTTATCTTTTTATAACAGCAGAAGTTGTCAGCAGAGGTTGCGATTAGCAATTTATCTTATTTTTTACAGGTTTGGGTAGAACACGTTTCTTGTGATTAGCTCCCGATATAGTTTCGCATAGTGATATTCTTATTTTTTTTTACTAAAAGAATGTGCATTCTCTCCGATTGCCCTCGCTCAGAATACCCGTTCAAAAATTTCATCATAAAATCACTTCTTTATTACTCAGAATACCCGTTCAATGGAATGTGACCATGCTCGAAATTACTGACCAGGGCTGGGGAACATTTTGATTGTGTACAGTGGACTAAAACGTTGTTTTTCTCGTAAGTAAACATCTCTTTTCGACCAAATTTAAACAAAACATCTTTTGTCTTGAATAACTGATCAATAGTTTTAGTTCGCTGTTTTTATGTTTTTTTATGAAATATGCCGTCGATAAAAATGGTGAGCAAAGCACATGTTTATGCAACTCGAAACAAAAATGCAACAATCTAGCCAGTATTTGTTAAATCAAGACGTCAGATAGGAAAAATAACTTATTTCTTAAAACCTAAATGAGTATGACTATCTAAATCAGACATAAAAGCTTTTAACTTTACCTTCGTTCGGAGAGGCCACTCCGGCGTGCTGACAGTGTCCGCCATGTTTGCTCGAAAAATACATTGCATAAGGTCAGGGTCCTATAGCGTGTATTATAGGAAGTAAATGTTCCCTGTGGGCACGCTTTGTTTAAAACATTGAATCAACGTTGATTCAACGCCATGACGGTGAATCAGCGTTGATTCAGTGGTTAAGTAAACGTCGTATGCCTGCAGTGTTCGGTTCTCCAAAGCATACGAGAGCTAATGTTATTTTAAAGTGCCATTTTATTGCGGCTGACGCCTGGGAGAGTCTGAACTCTTGTATAGAGTGGAACCTCTCAAACAGTGAGAGGAAAAGTAACTGATAATTTGCACAAATAGTACTCTTTGTCTTGCATTTTAATTTTCAATTTGTCTTTGTTTCTCAACCCGTTAATACATTTTCTGAGGAGCATAGGTATGCAGGAAATTGATAAGATGATACAAGTTGAGCTTTCACAAAAAAACTTGATCTACGCTTAGCGACCAGTGATAGTTGATGCTTATCAAATACACCACTACAGCTACATGAAAAAGCTTGATCTACGCTAAGCGACCAGTGATAGTTGATGCTTATCATGCAAATACACCATTACAGCTACATAAAAATCTAGAATAAAACTTTTGTATATGGTTGAAACACTGCTGAGAAAGGCCGTCAAACCACAAGTCATACCTTCATCTATACCTTACTGTACAATGTGCTACCTCGTGATATCATATGCTCTTCTGCGGTAGTTCATATGACCGGACACGACATCTCTGCGAATAGCGCTCACGACATCTATGCGTTTGACGTTCCCAACATTAAGGAGCAATAGGACAAAACCAAAATTTTCAGTTTTCGAGTAAAGAGAACAATAATCAAGAAGTTCAGCATTTCCTAAATTATGGAATGATAATCTTTACAGTGTGAAGCAAATACTTCTTTATTTATGACGTCATGAAAATGTGACGGAATGAAGCTTTTTTGAAAATAAACATCATGGCAATACACTGATTCTCAAGAAAGTGTAACGAATGGTGTCATGGCTTTAAACGCATGAATAATTTTGTTTTGAGTTGTCTCTTAAATCAAATAAGTGCATGCTCTGAAGTTTCAACCACTACCTAAAACATTTAAGTTACAATATTGATTCAAATACACGGAAATACTCACATGGTCATACCTAATACTGAGGGACCCCCCTATTTTTTGCGTGTCATAATTAAAGATGTCAAAATTTGCCTTCAATTCTTTTGAAGACTTTCGGCGTGAAGCAAATAGTCTTGACTTAGAAAGGTTGCTTTTATCGAGTTCTTTCGACTAGTGATTAATGGGTATACTTTGGAACACAATGCTTTGTTTAACTCATGACCGTTTCTTGTCACTGAGTTATATGTATTCTACGAGTCCAAGCATTACAAAGCATTCATAAGTTTCGGATGAGGCTAACAAGGTTTGTTTTTTCACCGAGGAGGTCATAATCAGTCACCCTGACAGGCCATAAATATTATTTTTACTATCTACTAAATTCAAATTTTGTTTTGACGCGTCCTTAGTATTCTGAAAAAAACGTAATTTTTCAAATGTATTTTACGAGTCGAGTCAAAGTCACCCAGTATATAAACAAGAAAGAAACCTATTGCCTGCCGTGGAATGGAGACAACCCCTACTGGTCATTGGACAACTATCATAACCCTTAACGAATATGCTTCGTAGAAAATAAGTTTCACGTTTCATAAAATTATTTTACGGGACGTATTATACGGGACAGTAATTCTGAGTAGTACAGGAATGGACCCAGCAAGAAGCTGATACACTCGTAAAATGGGCACATTGTCTTATTCATTTTAAAATGTACACATGCTCTGCCAATCAGAAGCAGCAAAAGATTGAAAACATGGGAGAAAATTTCAGTTTTTGAATTTTTCATATTATGATTTCATGATTCAACAAAATATTCGATTAGTATTTACCTACTTCTTTAACTCAATTTGATATGTCCATATATGCGCTAAATATTTTCCACTGATTGTAACAGGCAATTAAAATGAAACACTGATGCACTGTGGTCTATTTTTAGGCAATAAATCGACGTTCGAGCAGTCCCGTATAATACAGAAATGTGTCCCGTAAAATACAGTTACATTTAATAGCAGTTCTTTAAAGAAAAATCGTTCTGACAAACCTGAATATTAGAAATTATGTTTTAAATTAATTATAATATATGTGTCTTTATTCTCTTCCCTAGACTGAGTAATCTGCTCTCTTAATCTGTAATTTTAATTTGTTTTCTTGGAAAATTTGGTCAAATTTCAAGTCTGCAAAAATAAATTGCCTAATTCGCAATTTATATGGCGCTAGAAATGATGTTCTTCTGCGGTTTAGTTATCTGTGAGTGTTATATACGTGTTATTGTCATCACAAATTGGATATTTTCCTAGTGGGAAGACTGGAGAAATCGTGCGATCAAATATAACATTAATGTCCCGTAAAATACAAATTTAAAACAAGTTTCACTAGATGATTTTATGGTAATATTTTATCATATAACAACATAGTATACACAATTTAAAGATACCTAACTTTTAGATGCATGTATCTTGAAATATTCTTGTCGGAAAGTCTCATATTACAACTATTGAGATTTCAAGTTTTTCTGAGATAAAGAGCTTTAAATGAAGGCAGTAATGCTGATATAAAAAAAGCAAATAGCCTGGCAAATTGTAATGCAAACACTTTTCTGTGGTTAAACATAGAACTTGTTCATGTAACAATACCGCATTTAGCATTTATGTTAATATTTGTATCTAAACACAAACGATTCACTGTCACGTTTTAAGATCCTGTATTTTACGGGACAGTAGAGAAGACATGAATAGCAGTGTAACCATTCTAGATGCTCTATAAAGCATATGCGTTTTATACAGACAGGTTAAAGTTTTAAGGTTTGAAACAGGAGTTTTCCTTGTGGATTTCAAATCTTTTACTTTATGTGTTTTGCAGGAATAGTTTTCTTTCATGTTAGTTAAGTACAGTGAGATCGTATTGCTTCTTTTTGGTAGAAGAAGAGCATTTTGCTTTTTCAGAAACAACAGAGTGAAGATTTCTAAAGCTCAACTTCGTCTTAAACAAAATCACTTGCCTCAACGGTGTTTTATACCCTTATACTTCTGGCAATTGCTTCAAGTCTATTGGTACATACGACTCGTAAAATACTCAAGAGAAGTTGTAGTGCCTTCACGTTGTCTGTCGTTACCTGAATTCACCTGATATTTACTGTGCAATACTTTAGATTTAGCTTCGTGAGATACCAAAGTTGTGAAATGACTGTGAGTGATTTCTATATGACTTGTTTACTTTTTCGATTTTTTAACCACCCAAAAGTTACACTTTCTTGAGAATCAGTGAATAATGAACCCCTTGCGTGTTGAAACCTACTCCGCAACACGCAAGGGGTTCATTATTGCCATGATGTTTATTTTGCGTAACGTGACGTCTCGTTTATTGAACTCTACTGTGGTGGCCGGTTTTTTTTGGGTTTTTTTTGTTACTCTTTTTTATCTTGTAACGGACATATAGTGATTAGAGATTCTATATTTTGGTTTAAAGTCTCCATAGTCCTATCAGCGGTAAAAACGCCTAAACTCAAATCATTGTAAAAACCGGTTTAACCTCCACGTTTGGTGATAAATTGTGGGTTGGTGTGCATATATTGAGTCATATAACTGGCAAAAGGTACAGTAAACATGTTTTTGAAAAATAACAAAACGCTCCCCAAAATACAATTACCTGTTCTGGTTTCCCGTCTAGCAATGCTATATAAACATAGGCGGGATACTGATTGGGACTCCACGCGTGTACATTGTATTATTACCATTTCATGAAATCGAAAGTAGGTCATTTTAGTTGCCAACTAAAATGACCCAGATAAGTTTTCAAACCGTTTTTATGTGAAACTCAAGGATGTTTTATCTTTTTAAAGCTGCCTAATCATAGCCATTTACAATTACGAAACTGTAGTGAGAAGCATGCAGCGATACCTCTTAATAATTTTTTCATGCTGATAGAGCAATAGGGCCTTTAATAAACTAGGGGTAACTGTCGTTATAATACTGATTTATTTTTTGAAATAGACTATAACTTGTGCCTGTGACAGATCCTCAAACTAGGTCTCCAAAACGCGTGGCGTACCAGTGATGGCTGTCACGAATGTCATGCGTTGAATGATGCATTTTTCAAAACCATGTTGTGTATTTAAACTTTGATGATATGTCATTGTAAGTCTGTGGTCTTTGTCAGAGTTTAATAGTTTTAGCGCGTTCAGCACAGATAAAGTATAAGCAACAATCAGAAACGGAATTTAAAACTCTGACGTAGTCATTTCGTAGGCGCACGCTACATTACATCGAAAACAAACATAAATAATGGTTACACGTGTGCTGTCATTTACAAGAATTTAGATGCTTTTTTGCAGGCTGGTTGCAGGTTATACCTTTTTCGTCATAGGCAATCATTTATAAAGCAATTTGTTCATGTTTATTTCTGTAGTTAATTATGTGTGTACCAAGGGTTGTGATCCCCGGCAAGGCAATAATGTTGGTATGAGGGTAGCTTTGGGAAATTGTTAACCTTTTGCCTTCCGGGGAGAAAATTTAACCAGTCTTTCTTGTGGGAGTTTCTTTTGTTTCTTTTTACAAAATAACCAAATCTGAGACGGATCAAATACGTAATTGCGCGTGCAAAATGCAAACGGCCACCACTGGTACGCGGCCACCACTGGTCGCTCGCCAGTACAGAACGTTCCGGACACAACGTTGAATCAATGTGAAATCCACAATGATTCAACGTTGCCTGCCGCCGGGGTTTTACTGGTCTGTGTTTCTTACATTTTTAGGTATATCGAACAAATTTAATACAGAGATATACAATCGAATCCGTTTTTATGCGTTTTGGAAAATCAAAACAAATTAACCGTCTTAACTACATTGTACATGAACTAGGATAATCGTGGGCTGAAGATTCTGGTTGTACAGAACCTTCCACCGGGATCACAACGTCGAATCCACGCTGAATCGACGTTGTTTTGAATAACGTCGCGGTATTGACTCAACGCTGATCCGACGCCGACAGCGCTGTGTGCCACCTGAGATATTACTGGACTGTGTTAATTAGAATTTTCGCAAAGATTTCATTTTCGCAGTTCATTAATTCTTTGAATTTTAATACATTCGGATTGCGGAAAAAATGTCTATCAATGAACTTGTTTCTTTCTTCAATGAAGAAAGGGCATTTGAGCACATAGTGAACTTCATCACCAATTTCATCCAAATTGCAAAGGGTGCATTTTCTCTCAGACAAATCAATTCCAAGCCAACGTCCGCGTTCACACGGGAATTTATGGTTTCCTGCTTTTAATTTTGCCATATTCAAGTAGGGATTTATAGGTAATTTTAGAAAATTTGATTCAAGGCTTATATCTTGCTTGAAAATTCTGTAATTCAATCCTTTTGAAGATTTGTCAAGTTTTGAGCACCAGTTTTGAAAAAATTGGTCTTTTAAATTTTGTTTGGTTATGTTACCATAATTTGGGTTTGGGGTTTCATTAATCCAAATATCGGTTCTACCACTTTCTTGTAATATTTGTTGAATGTGTAAAATCCATTTTGAATTTATCTGTGTGGTAGTACGCAATTTTTGGTATAACAGGAAAACTAATATTTTAGGTTTACTACATGTTACTGTATTCCAATAGCTTATCATTCTACTTTTAATGGTTATTTCTATTGGATATCTTCCAAGTTCCCCATAGAGCATATACAATGGGGTACTTTTACGAGCGTGAATTATAGATCGGAGAAACTGTGTATGAATAGATTCTAGAAGTCCGCAGTTTTCATGACCCCAAATCTCGCAAGAGTAAGTCAAAATTGGTAATATAGTTTGGTCAAATAACTTTAACTGAAGATCAACTGGGAGATGTAAATTTCTAATTCTAGTATGTAATAAGTGCATGGCTTTTCTAGCTTGCTCTGCTATTTGTTTCCGCGCAGTCAAAAAGCTTCTTGATTTAGAAAAATAAGTGCCTAAGTATTTGTAAGTGTCGACTATTTCTAGTATTGAGTTTCGAATCTTGAATGAGTAGGAATTAGTTCTGCGTGCCCCAAAAATAACCACTTTAGTTTTACTTTCATTAACCTTAAGTTTCCAGTCGGTACAATAATGAGAAAAGGAATCTAGGCTTTTTTGAAGATCTTCGGCATTATCGGCTAGAATCATCGTATCATCAGCATAAAGTAGGACAAAAATTTTAATAAGATAATACAGGGTTTCATTTCTACACTCAATCGGGATGCCCTTTGCTTGGTCGGCTATTAAATGGTTTTCTAAGTCGTTAAGGAATAGGGAGAGTAAGACAGGGGAGATATTACCCCCCTGTCTTACTCCCCTATTACTAAAGAAGAACGGAGAGTCTTCGCCAGCAACAGAGACACAACTTTTTGATATTGGAGTACATATTTTGCAGTACACGTAGAAACTTGCCATCTACGTGGGTACTTTGAAGTTTTCTCCAAAGCCCTACCCGCCACACTAAACAAAGGCTTTAGAGAAATCTACGAAACAGCAGAAGAGTTTTTTCTTTTCATACTTGAGCAATTCCATAAGTGAATATAGGGTAAAGATATGGTCTGAGGTAGAATAATGCTTTCTGAATCCCGCCTGGTTTTCCGAGAGCAAATCGTTATCATCTAGAAAGGTATTTAGTCAATCTTTGAGAACAGCAGTGAATAGCTTTCCCATACAGCTCAGAAGAGTGATAGGTCGATAATTGTTTGGGTCTGGGGAATCACCTTTGTTTTTTTTTATATATCGGTTTGATTTTTCCTTCAAGCCACTGATCGGGTACATGTCCTGTGGGTAGAATTAGATTGAAAAAAGAGACGTAGACGGGCAACATGCGGTCTTTCGTAAGTTTCAAGTATTCGTTCAATATTTCGTCCCCGCCCGAGGATTTGGAATTTTTTAATTTCAGAATAGACCTTTCTATTTCATCAGATTGGAAAGGGCGATTTAAATAATCATTGGAGCTTTCAAGTCTGATACCACTAGAATCAAAAGTATCAGTTTCTTCATCAGATGAATAAATTATATAACTGGGCAAGTGGAGGCATATCTGAGATTTTCTTGTTTCTCAAACTATTTAAGAATTTCCACTATTCTTTAGGCTGACCTTTTTTCATTTTTCTTAGTTTGTTTTGCTGTGTCTTTTTATGTTTATTTATAAATGAGCCGCGACACGAGAAAACCAACAATGTGGCTGTGCGCCCAGTGCAGACTCAGGCCAGCCTGGATCTCCACTCAGTCAGATCAAAAGCTTTTCTATGGGCTTAAAAGGTAGCTAAGGCTCTAAGCTAGCTTCATGCGGACAGCGAAGACTCTGATCAGACTGGGCGGATGCCCAGGCTGATCTGAGTCTGCGCTGGGCGCACAGCCACATTGTTGGTTTTGTCGTGTCGCGGCTCAAATGTATTCATGGTTTTCTTGTAAGGTCGGCTAGCATTGATTAATGCATTTCTAGTAGTTTTGGATTTACATATATTGTAGACATCTTCGCTTTGCTAAGTGATACTTTTTTCTCGCGGTCCGACACTGCTAGCCAAACCAAGGGCGATGTTTAGACTTTGTAGATGTACTCGTATCCGAGTAGTTCTCGTCATTTTTTTCTAACAATTTCCTGTTTTCTCCCAAACAAGCAGGTTTTCTTTCAGTTTGCGGTAGTTATGTATTGTGTACCTAATAACTCTGGTTTCGACACACACGTCATGAATTTATTTATAGAAACGAACCTCAGGGAGCGATCATTATTTGATATGCTATCACGCATAGACAACGTCACGTCCAGAAGCAGTTCTCGTCATGTTGTTTTTGAGCTCAATTTTAAAATAAATATATAACCCATTTTGCTGTTGTTCCTATATAATGATTTTTGACATCTTATCCATGTAACAAAGTCCGTTCGTATGCCGAATGCGCTCAATTTTTTTAATGAGGTCACAGCAGACGAAAACAAACACAAAACTGAGACGAAGAGTTTGTCTTGTTCTCGAGGCTGCTGAAAACGATAAATAATGACTGAGTCAGGTTTGCTATTTTAATATTTTTGTGTTTTTCCTGCAATAATGACTTACATTCGGAATTTGTTTGCAAAGTAGACACAATATTGGAAAACCTGACCCAATTAACAGAGGTCAGCACGTGGTTTGAACGTGCTCACGTGAATGCCCCTGACGTAATCACGCGACTTTGCGAATCCAAAAGAGAAAAAAACGGCATTTAAATATACACAGCTCGATATCTTGTTGAGTTTTTGCACTAGTTTGACCAAATGTATCATTAACTTAGGATTAAGGCAGTTGAAGTGAAGACAAAATACGCGAAAAACTCGTTTTAAGCAGAATGACGAGAACTACTAGCTGACGAGATCTACTCGGATACGAGTATAATTTACCTCCCTTGAATAGTGAGTTTTAGCGGCCGTGCTTTTGACGGCATTGCCTATTTTAGAAGCAATATGATTAAAGGTGTCCTTTCCAGAATGCACACTACATGACTGGATTGTATTTAGAATTTCGTCTACTTGAATTTGCTCGAAGTTGAAAATAAAACTGTCATATTCTGTGGGTTTGAGAAATATCGGTCTGCCCATGGCACTTTGTGCATGCGTGTCTCGTTTAATATTTTGTAGCTGTATTTCTAATATTAATAATGAATGTCCGTCGGAAAACAGCCTATCGACACCTGTTATTTCAAAATCGAGTAAAATTTCGAACGTTTTGGCTAAAAATTAGGGCGTAATCGATAACCGAAGTGTTACGGAACGTCATTGCACCAATATTTTTATCCTGACCATACCGACCGTTTAATATAAATAGGTTATTAGTTTTTCAGATATCAATAAGGCGGAAGCCAGACTTGTCCATAGAATTTCTGTTAATTTGTACTTGATATTTTTCCAAAACACATTTCTGATAAAAACAAATCAACAGTACTTTCATCAAAATGGAAATACTAGGCAAGAAACCTATCAGCTGACGTGAAATCTTTGAGTTCTCCTGTTTGAGCATTAAAATCTCCAACAATACAGACATAAACGTCTCTACTACAGGCTGACGCTATTTCCTGTTCAAAAAAATCAAATTCATCATCGTCGAAGAATCTCGAATATTGTGGCGGTATATATACGTTACCAATTAAAATATCCTTTTCGAGTTTGTGAAATTGCTTAGAGATTTTGAGCCAAGCAATATACTCGGATTGTGAGTCAATTAATTCGACAGCCTTTACCAAGTGTTGTCGGACTAGAAACCCCAATCCGCCCGATTTACGGATATAACTTTGTTTCCTAGGTACATTGAGAAACTCATACCCTGGACAGGAAATAACGTCATAATTGTCCAATTTGGTTTCAGAAAATATCATACTTTTCTACAAGACTGATAAATTCTGGATTTTCTATCCTTCTCTTCAGCCCACATGTATTCAAACTACCTACGTAAAAGCGAATAAGCTAGATTATCATGTCCTAAGTTCAAGTTTGAAGTAGCAGCACTTGAATCGTTAATTGTTTTAGAATTTGTAGTAACCCGTTTCGAACTATCGCCATTGGTGTGCTGGCTTTGTTGCCTTTGAGCGGATAAGCAAACTTTTCAACCGCTTGTTTACGAGTGGACTATTTCCTACATGTTGGAGTCACTCCATACTGATCCCTTTACATAAAAAGGGAGATATAAACATGCCGGATAATTACAGAGGTATTTCGTTATTAGATGTATTTGGTAAAATTTATACTTCGGTAATAAATAGAAGAATAACATTTTATATCAACATTTATGGCAAGATACATGTATCTGACACACAGTCTGGCTTCAGGGAAGGATACTCAACAATAGATAATGCATTCATTTTAGACGCACTTCTTCAAAATCATATAACGAGGAAACGAAGCAGACTCTACGTATGCTTCGTAGATTTCAAAAAAGCTTTCGATAGTGTCAACAGAAATAAATTATGGCAGGTTCTAAAAACAAATGGCATAAAAGGTAACATTTTTAGAGTTGTACATAGTATGTATGAAAGTGTGAAGACGTGTGTAAGGGTAAACGGGGAATATACTAAATATTTTGTGTCCTGCAAGGATGTATGCTGATTCCTGTAATTTTTTCAATTTTCGTGAATGAGTTAACAAAGTTAATAGAAAACAGTAATATACGTGGGATACGGTGATTTCCAGATATTAAGGAGATATTTTTATTATTGTTTGCAGACGATTTAGCTCTTATTTCTGACACAATAAAAGTACTTCAAAGTCAGTTAAACATATTAGATAATTTCTGTGAAGTATATCACATGATCGTAAATGTTGTTAAAACAAATGTGATGATATTTAGACTGGGTGGTAGATTACGTGCAAACGAAAGATTCTTTTACAAGGGAATTAAATTAGAGATAGTAAATGGGTTTCAGTATGTTGGTTTGTTATTTACTCCGAAACTATCTATGTATAGGATGACTGAAGATATTTCAAAGAAAGCCAAAAGAATACTAGTGTCGTTGTTGCAAACGTTAAATAGTGCTGGACAATTGTCTTCGTCGGCTTTTTTCAAAATCTTTGATATGAAAATTTGTTCAATGTTGCTTTATGGTTGTGAAGTATAGGGCACGAGGCAATTTGAAAACATCGAACGAGTACAATATTATGCATGTAAAAGATTTATGAATGTATCTCAAAGAGCCAGCAATTATGCAGTTTTAGGTGACTGTGGACGTAACCCGCTGTATATAGTATGTTGGAAAAGAGTCTTAGAGTTTGGCTAAAAATTTTCAAAATGCCAAATGATAGGTATGTTAGAAACTGTTATGAGATGTTATTCCATTTTGATAAAATCCTAGTAAATAGGCAACTGCAAACAAAATACTTTTTATGATTGGCCTGTGGCTGAGATGGGAGGAGGGAAAAGGGGCATGAAGAAATACATATTCTATAGAATTAAATGCCAAAAGTTATGTTTTAGCTTAAATCTCATAAAGAAAATTAAAAGGCTCATATTGAAGTTATATATTAATAGAAATGATACCATAAACTGAAAAAAAAAATTATATTTCCTGATTAATTTAATCCAACTTAAATGTTTGCAGCTTCTGACCAAAGCCAAGAAACTTGTAATTACTAATCAGTTATTAAGTTACTAGAGAGAAAAGCTTGATGACAGACATTAAATGATGAGTCATGACTGTAAAGGGATGCAGTTTAGTGCAGTTGAATGAGAGGTAGCCCCTTCCTGTCTATCCCCACCCCCCAAACACACACACCAACCTATTAAAAAGCATTTTCACAGAGGATTTTATTGGCCAAATATTTAGGACTTTATTATTCTAGCAAGCTTTTTTATATCATTATAAGTGCACAAAATAATGAATGGGGCATGCCCTGCTAACTGATGGACCCTGCACTTTATGTGGAATGTTGCATAATGCTGTCTGTCCTTCTACAAGTCAAGACTATGTTAGAATGAAAACAATTACACAGTTCCACCATAATTGTTGCACCAGCATCAATGGGCTTCATATTAACACCTGTTGTGCCCTCTCATTAGAAGCACTTCAGCAAGAGCATAGATGGTTCTATTAATGGATCACAACAAATGTTTTTATGGCTGAATAAGACAGAATTCCCAGAATTGCTATCATGCTCCAGCTGAGTCTTTGTATAACCATTATCATAAAACCATCACTTGTGGAACTGTCTCCAGATTTTTTTTCTTATTATGTACATATGTTATAATTTATTTTGGCTATTTATTTATTTATACTTATAGGGAAAACACTGAAGGGCAATGTCAGACTGCATGTGAATATGATAATTTGATCAGAGCTTTATACATTTAGAATACCTATACAGTACTAATTTGTTCATTTGAAAATTGTGTTAAATTTCAATTTTTGATCAAAAGCAACTGTGATGAGACACCACAACATACTGTACATTTTACTTGAAGAGAAATGATCAAGAATAACTCCACTTTGGCTCACTAGATATTGGCCTATTATTTTTCTTGTTTAATCATGTTTATATCTTACCATTATTCAACTTAGAGAATAGATTACCAAGTCCTGAGCCTTTGCCACATATTTAATCAAGTTTTCTGGTTTGCTGGACAGCTGTGCTTTTTATTTGTTTTGTTTTTTGTGAGTGTGACTCAGAATCATATTAGAGAACACATCACATTGAACTAAAATTTTGAGAAATTCTCCATTCTCAATGAAAAGTTAAGGTACCATTCATTATAAATTATATAATTTTTGCATGAGATTTGCCCCTACTGATAGATTTCCATGAGATTTTTGGCAACAGTTAGAGCAAATCCCTCAAAAGATCACTGAGTATATAAACACACTGTGGCATTTTAATTTATGAACCAAGGGCATTGCAGAGCTGACAGCCCCCACCCCACCTGATGAGCTAGTATTTGACACACCTGGCATTTCATAATAAATATGTATTTTATTAAATCCCTGGTTCCTTCTTAGGAAGAATTAATAAATTCTTGTTAGTTGTTTACACTCTTAAAAAGGGGATAAACAACTAACAAGTAAATATATATGTTGTAACCCCTCATTAGAACTCCTCATTAAGGTAGTTCCACAGAGGGCCAAAACCTATGTTATAAAAATGCATACTGCAATTTTAATGCTCAAAAGCTCATTTATAGACAGTACATATGCTGCTTCTCAATGTTGGCTGAAATTATATGGAGTGTAAAGGAGTGTATAAGTATGTATGGCCAAGTTATTGTCTAAGCTTAAAGTTGAAACAAAATCTTCATTACTGCAATTATCCTACCACTTTCACCATCTGACAAATGTCGAAATTGCTGGGAAAATCAAATAGTACTGACCCTGATTATACTGCTGTTTTGATAGTACAGTCTAACCCAGGTCTACACTGCACTTTTTAATCAAGGATTTTAGTCAATGAAGTTTTGCAAGTATTTGTTATGGCTAAACATGGCTAAACATCTATTATATTTTGCTTAGTTTTTCATGTAAAAGAAAGGTAAAAAGTTGTGGGCGTGTGTGTGTGTGTAGGGGTGGGGGTTGGGGATGGAGGGAAGGGTGGAGGAAGAAGGGAGGGGGGTAGAGGGACCTTAAGTTGGGTAGGGTGATCGTGTGAGTTGCAGGAGAGGCTTTGAAATGTTGGCATGTGCAGGATTAATTGGATGGCAAAATTATTTTTTTCTAGCAGTCCCTCTGATTGTGACCACAATGTACCGGTCTTAATAACTTATAAGCAAGTAAATGCGAAGTTTGAAACAGTTGACGCAGTTCTGTAATTGCGTCACAACTGTCATAAATCGATCGATTTGTTTACAGTATGGTGTAGGCTACTGATCAGAATTCTTTTCCCAATCATTCTGAAGAAAGTACAGAAAAAAATATTGTTGTATGTTGAATTACTAGATGCGTTCCTCTTCGTGTGTCAGATTTCAGGATTCAAGAACATTTCGGTAATGTTTAAATTTATTACAGATTATTTTGCTGTCTATCGATCAGGTAAAATATCCGCCATTAATTTGAGAAAATGAAATAGGGTACCTAAACATTATTTTGCAAAGGAAATTGTCCCAAACACCGAATTACTTAATTTTTATAATGGAGAAAGGGCAGACACCATGGTTTTTCATGGCATATGTCCGCCAACGGGAGAAAGTCGATTTATTTTGAAAATTGCTGTTGAAGTTGGCGGATAAGAGTCGTCTTCACATGATCACGTAAAACGTTCGATTGCAGAATATCTCGGTGTTTAGCTCTGCTCTTAAAGGCATAGATAATTAAATTAAGATGTAAGGAATAAAACCATATCTTATTTTCGGCTTTGTGTAGCTTGATTCGCCGACAAAGCATCACTGAAATTGCGACACGTTCGTCGATTGAATCTGAGTCTGAGAAATTTCGAACGTTATTTCGTTGCTATCTGTATAAAAATATCACTCCGCCATGGATACGCGTTCCCACTGTTAGGATACAAAAACTGGGCTTCAGAAATTAAAAGTATTTTATCAATAAATGGTTTTCTGTATGTCTGGGAGGACCAAGGTGTTCATAATGAAGGAGAGTTTTCGCGCAGTTTTGAACAGAGAATCAAGGATCAGTTTTTGCAAGTATGGAAAACACAAATAAATACAAGTAGGAAATTGTCTTTTGATGCACATTTTAAAATTCATCATTGTTTCGAAAGCTATTTAGACATTTTGAAAATCAGTACATTTCGTAATGCTTTGTCAAGCCTAAAGGTTTCTTGCCATGCTTTAGAAATAGAAAAGGGGAGGCATAGGGGCATAGAAAGGGAAAACAGAAAATGTGAATTCTGTCCGGAATGCCTTGAGGACGACTATCATTTTATGTTAATCGCCAAATTTTCACAAACTTTCCATTCTTATGTCTTCGAAAAAAGAATCTATTATAAGGGCTATTGCTTTGTATATATATCATGCTAACTTAAGGAGGTTGAATCTGCTAGCAAATAGGTCTTAGTAATTGACGTCATGCATGTACCAAACTGTATGTTTTGTATATATGTTGTATTTTTCTGTGTTGTGGGCCGGGTGGCCTTTACCACGAAATAAATTATTATTACTGAATTTTTTACCACGAGATGTCTCTATATGTTTGCAGAATGAAAAGTGATGGAAAGCCATAACGTTGTTTTTTTCTGGTGTTATGGCTGACTATAACAAAACCAAAAACCCGAGGTACTTTTCTGTCGAGTAACTGGTGTCAAACCTTGAGTTACTCGTACAGGTAGCATCCGTTACAAAAAAAACAACAAGCATTGTAGACAATTTTGATCGTAACGCTTTATAAAAAATAGAAAGTAAACTTGTATTTTTCTTGGAAATAAAACAAGCCAAATAAACACCAATATTTACCTAATTTTGAGCACAAGTCTGCAGAAATAACGAAAACAGCGCCGTCGCCGGCTCGTGAAAAGTGGCCCAAATAAAACAAAAAAGGCGGGATTTTTCGCTCTCGTGCGCTCCTCTCTCGTGCCTTCGGTACGTGCAAATACAAATGGATTTTTCGCTCTCGTGCGCTCCTCTCTCGTGCCTTCGGTACGCGCAAATACGCTCTCGTGCGCTCCTCTCTCGTGCCTTCGGTACGCGCAAATACATTTGTATTTGCGCGTACCGAAGGCACGAGAGAGGATCGCACGAGAGCGAAAAACCCCGCCTTTTTTATTTTTTTGGTTTTGTTTTGGGTGGAGGAAGGGGGTGATGGGGGTTTCGGGTGGGTTTTGGGGAGATCTCTCCCGAGATATTGTTACATTCTGAAAGTTTGTAGGTGCGTTTATGTTGCATCTCGTTTAATTTATTATTATTATTATTATTATTATTATTATTATCATTTTATTTTTTAAGTACTTTCGTAAAGATCATCGAGGAATTAGAGCTGACTTTCTGGCAGTTTATACAGACAGGTTTAGTTTCTGATAGCCAAAACATTAAAACAAACAACAATTAATTATTTCGATCCGTCGGCAAGTCTCATCAGGCGGTGACAACCACCAACTTTATGCGACGGTTAGGTTTGATAAAACATTCCCTCGACACTACTTTTAGTCTAGTGCGAACCATGAATACTGAAAACTTGCTGAACAAAGGCCCATTTTGGAATTTGAACGTCTTTTGCTGATTTGGAACTGATGCGTGATGGAGTATTCATGAATTATGCAAATACGTTTTCAGAATTTGAATACGTCAGAAATGTAGTTTTTAAAAGAGTCTGTATGCATGTTATGTAATTTAAATGAAAAAAAAAATGGATCAGTTTGTCACACCTGAAGAATTTATTACGCTGGGTAAGCTTTCAGTATTACATAATAATTTTATACACTAAAGTTTCCCATTAGCTATTTATTTCATACGGCATTAAACACATTGCTGATATTAATTTTATTCTATACTACATAGATTGCCTGCCGTTTTATAGCCCCGTGATGTAACTACCTATGTGAGATTTGATGAACCAACAATGTAACTGAACTGTTGCATATATGATTAAAGCACCCAATAAACATGTTTATATCTCAAGAGGCTTCATCTTTGATGTCTAGTTCTGTTAGGATATTCATGTAATGAATATAAATTCTTAGAGACCTAGATCCTATACTGCCCGGTTTGAGACCGTAAGTGGGCGGAGCTATTGTTCAATTATTGTTTTACTGATAACAATTCATCCCACGGTCCCAGGCTATTGGTAATTACCTCCACAGAAGCAACAACCAAACGAAACGTCTGTTCATTACTGAGATAAACTACCTATTTCTGCCCTGTATTGTTCATTTAGGCCTTTCCACCTATTTGGGAAAGAGCTGCTGACTCGGCTTATCACTTGTAATTTATTGTTTGTTGGAATGTCTTTGTCAATCTTTCCCTTTGATGTTGGGGATAGGGTTTGGGATCTGATTCAGTCAGTTCCTGAAGTGTAATTACTCTTTAAATTTATCAAAAAAAATTTTTTTTTTTTTTTTTTTTGCGTGCGTTGAGCAAGTGCAACGGCACATTTAATCACCGCGGTAAAAAATATATAAAGTAATAAAATAAGGCACGCCGGTTATACGCTCGCGCATAAAAGTGGTCCGGCTATGGCCGGACCTGCCGGACCGTCGGCGACGGCCTTGGAAAATACAGACTGTTTATACTGAGAATAGTTAAGGGCTGAACCAAATATCAATTTTAGTGTAGACAGGTCATACTGAACACTGCCGGTGGGTTAAATTGCCATTTTAGTGAGTTGGACTTAAAACTGTAAGAGTTATGGCTGACCATCAGAAATGTGCGTGATGGAAATCGTAAGTGCCCAGACTGCACTCATAGCACAAAGTAACATCACCTTTAACTAATAAATATATCAAATTATTTTCGTATGCATGTTAGCTTTATGAAGAAAAAAGTTCGCAAAATATTGTAAAAAGAAATTATTTTAGCCGAGTATACATAGAAATATGGCATACTGTAAAATATGGTATGGTATGATGGGTTGGTATGTGGTATGGTATGAAAATCCTATACCATACCACATACCATACCAAATGGCCATACCAAAAGTATTATTGACCTGTAGTTTAATCGAGATCTGTAGTCTCTGAAAGTCAATAGCAGTCTGACCTTCATAAAAGTATTATACCCATCATTATCAAATACATGACAACAATGTTAACAAGATCACCTCTTTGTAAGCATTACACCCATCATTATCAAATGCATGACAACAATGTCAACAAGATCACCATTGGGTGATCTTGTTAAAAAAAAAAAAACTCCGTTCATTAATTCTGAAACTGAGTTTTTCGCTGCTCATACTTTTATTATCTTATCAATCAAGGTAAGACTTTGCATAGTGATAATGCTAGACTTCCGCCGATTTCTCATCAATGTGTCCTATGACTCTGTCCTTCGTAGGATGCTGGGCTTACCTGCACAAAACTGCAAATAACAGATTTTCAATTCGAGACTAAGTCCGTCGGACAGGTTGGTGACGCCTTTTAATACCATATAAAGTGGTCGCTATAAATAGTTTTGTGTACGGGTGGGGTTAGTATTCTAACACATGCTCTGCGCGTGCGAAATCAGTCAGCGTGACAACAAGCTTGTCATCCAGATAATTTTGTCTCAATTTTAAATTGATTACACCGCATAAACTCACACTGGACAAGGTTTTTAGTGTTTCATCATAGTATCGCCACCGGCAAACAACGTCTAAACGACGTCATATCAGCGTCAGTGCGACGTAATGATATTCACTGGCGTTATCTTAACGCAAATATAACACCTTTCCGCAGTATGTAATTAAGTTCTAAAGCTCCAAAACATTATTACCAATGTTGCGTTAAAACTGCAAAGTTAAATACAAGGACAAAGGACCAAACCTCTCAAACTTATTACAGCTCCCCTTAATCAGTCTATTCCTCCTTTTCCTACAGAACCTCCGCTCAATTAGTCTACCATCCAGACTCCCACCCCTCGACATGACCCCTTCCTAAACACACACCACCTTATTCAATCTACCACCCAAACCGCCATCCTAGTCCCTAGACACACATCCTACCCCCCCCCCCCCCCACCCCCCCCCCCCCCCACGCACCCACTTCTTTTCAACAAATGATTCCCTCGATTAGTCTACGACTCCGACCTCTTCCCCGCGACACGAACATATATATACGCAAGAAATGACTGAATGTAAATGCTACATCGTCGAACCTTACAGCTTGCGCAAACAGGATGCAGTCTGATCAGAGTCAACTGGAAGTCGAGGTCAACCTCACGGCACCGAGTTTAAGTGAAAAACTAAGACACATGCAGAAGCGTCAAGTTGGTTACTTATTCCTTATTCCCTATTCCCGAT
Source organism: Ctena decussata (assembly GCA_963989385.1). NCBI lineage: Eukaryota > Metazoa > Mollusca > Bivalvia > Lucinida > Lucinidae > Ctena > Ctena decussata. The sequence goes on from OZ022498.1 coordinate 14,568,049, forward strand.
TCTAATAACCTATAAAGATATCGGTACTTTAACGTTGCGAATTAAATACTCTTGGAATATTAATCTTTTCTCTAGTCTGTAGTTGTCTGTCTGAGTACATCTCTACTCAGTCAGGTTGTTTGTCCGTCTGTCTGTTCGCATGTATTTGCTTTCGCATATGAAAAGGGTATATCTGTTCACTTCGAATTCTATCAAGCATCTCCCTAAAAACTTCATGGAGATTATACTTTTGTTTTGTTGTGCCTGTCCATGCGTTCCTTCATTATTTTGTCCGTCCTTGCGTCTGCCTGTCCTGTAGATATCCTGTCCTTTTTGTCTTTGTCTGTACAGATATAGCAAAGCAGGTGTGTAAGTTAACTAAGGCATTGGGAGGAACATATTGGTGAATTACTATAATACTATAACAGGCTGTCCTTGTTGTACATCGACGCGATCTTTTATCTGTCCGTATGTGTATGTCTGTTCGTCAGTCTGATTTTGTTTGCATATACATGCATGTATATACAAACAGCAGCAAAACGTATAGGATGTATTGTTGTTACCCATTTTGAAGGGTTTTCGTGGTCCTGAGAAGCAAACAGGAAGTAACAGAAGTTCTCTCCCTTTGAAAAAATAGTGGCGAAAACATGGAACAGTTACCCGTGCACCTTATGGAAATACTGCTGTGTCCGTCTAGGTATGTGTCCGTGTAACCGTCCGTCCGGCTTTATTTGCATTTATGCATATCCAATTAGCAGTAGCTAGTAGATACAACCTTTTGCATGCAAAAAGACACATATATGGAACAAATGATATGAACATTTTAAAGGCCCAATTGCTCTATCAGCGTGAAAAATTTAATCATGAGGCATCGCTGCAAGCTTCTCAGTATCGTTTCGTCAGTGTAAATGACCGTGATTAGTCAACTTTAAACAAATAAAACATCTTTGAGTTTCACATAAAAAGGGTTTAAAAACTTATTTGGGTCATATTAGGTGGCAACTAAAATGACCTATTTTCGATTTCATTAAGTTGAATATAATGGTAAAAATACAACGTACAGGCGTGGAGTCCCAATCACTATCCCGCCTATGTTTATATAGCTTTGCTAGACGGGAAAGCAGAACAGGAATTTTAATTTGTGGAGCGATTTGTTATTTTTCAAAAACCAATTTTCTATACTTTTTGCTTGTTATATGAATCAATATAAGCATATCAACCCACATTTAATTACCAAACGTGAAGGTTCAACCGCTTTTTACAATAATTTGAGTTTAGACGTTTTGACCAATAGTAGGACTATGGAGACTTAAAGGAATTTCGCTGAGCCAATTTTAAAAAAAAAAGCTTTTTTTTCCATATGAAATGAAGTGAAACAATGTGGACGATTTCACCCCAACTTTATACGTGAGAGGGAGTTTTGAATGATACAATCTTTAGCATGCAAAAAGACACGTATATGGAGCATATGATATGAACATTTTAAGGAATTTCACTGAGCCAATTTGGAAAAAAAAATATGAAATTTTCTTCCGTATTAATTTAAGTCAAACAATGTTGACGATTTTACCCTAACTTTATAAGTTAGAGGGAGTTTTGAATGATACAATCTTTTGCAAGCAAAAAAACACATATATAGAGCATATGATATGAACATCTTAAGAAATTTCACTGAGCCAATTTTGAAAAAAAATATTAAAAGTTTTCTTCCATATGAAATGAAGTGAAACAATGTTGACAATTTTCACCATACATTTATAAGTGAGATGGAATTTTGAATAATACAATCTTTTGCATGCATAAAGACACATATATGGAGCATATGATATGAACATTTTAAGGAATTTCACTGAGCCAAGTTTGAGAAAAAAATATTCAATTTTCTTTCGTATTAATTTACGTCAAACATTGTTGACGATTTCACCGTAACTTTATAAGTGAGAGGAAGTTTTGAATGATACAATCTTTTGCAAGCATAACGACACATATATGGAGCGTAGGATATGAACATTTTAAGGAATTTCACTGAGCCAATTTTGAAAAAAAATATTAAAACTTTTCTTCTTTATTAAATGAAATGAAAGAATGTTCATGATTTCATCCTAAATTTATAAGTAAGAGGGAGTTTTGAATGATACAATCTTTTGCATGCGTAAAGACGCATATACAGAGCATATGATATGAACATTTTAAGAAATTCCACTGAGCCAATTTTGAGAAAAAAAATGAAATTTTCTTCCATATTAATTTAGGTCAAACCGTGTCGACGATGTCACGTAACTTTATAAGTGAGAGAGAGTTTTGAATGATACAATCTTTTGCAAGTATAAAGACATATATATGGAGCATATGATATGAACATTTTAAGGAATTTCACTGAGCCAATTTTGAAAAAAAAATATTAAAAGTTTTCTTCCATAGGAAATGAAATGAACGAATGTTGACGATTTCATCCTAAATTTATAAGTGAGAGGGAGTTTTGAATGATACAATCTTTCGCATGTATAAAGACACATATAAGGAGCATATGATATGAACATTTTGAGGAATTTCACTGAGCCAATTTTGAGAAAAAAAAAATAAGTAATTCTCATCCATACTAATTTAAGTCAAACAATGTTGACGATTTCACCGTAACTTTATAAGTGAGAGGGAGTTTTGAATGATACAATCTTTTGCCAGCATAAAGACATATATATGGAGCATATGATATGAACTCTTTAAGGAATTTCACTGAGCCAATTTTGAGAAAAAAAATATGAAATTTTCTTCAATATTAATTTACGTCAAACAATGTTGACGATTTCACCGTAACTTTATATATGAGAGGGAGTTTTGAATGATACAATCTTTTGCACGCATAAAGACATATATATGGAGCATACGATATGAACATTTTAAGGAATTTCACTGAGCCAAATTTGAGAAAAAAATATGAAATTTTCTTCCATATTAATTCACGTCGAACAATGTTGACGATTTCACCGTAATTTTATAAGTGGGAGGGATTTTTGAATGATACAATCTTTTGCATGCATAAAGACATTTATATGGAGCATACGATATGAACATTTGAGGAATTTCACTGAGCCAATTTTGAGAAAAAAAATAAGAAATTTTCTTCTATATTAATTTACGTCAAACAATGTTGACGATGTCACCGTAACTTTATAAGTGAGAGGAAGTTTTGAATGATACAATCTTTTGCATGCATAAAGACACATATATTGAGCATATTATATGAACTTTTTAAGGAATTTCACTGAGCCAATTTTGAAAAAAATATTTAAAGTTTTCTTCCATAGGAAATGAAATGAACGAATGTTGACGATTTCATCCAAAATTTATAAGTGAGAGGGAGTTTTGAATGATACAATCTTTCGCATGTATAAAGACACATATAAGGAGCATATGATATGAACATTTTGAGGAATTTAACTGAGCCAATAATGAGAAAAAGAAATGTAATTTTCATCCATACTAATTTAAGTCAAACAATGTTGACGATTTCACCGTAACTTTATAAGTGAGAGGGAGTTTAGAATGATACAATCTTTTGCCAGCATAAAGACATATATATGGAGCATATGATATGAATTTTTTAAGGAATTTCACTGAACCAATTTTGAGAACAAAAAATATGAAATTTTCTTCAATATTAATTTACGTCAAACAATGTTGACGATTTCACCATAACTTTATATATGAGAGGAAGTTTTGAATGATACAATCATTTGCATGCATAAAGGCATATATATGGAGCATACGATATGAACATTCTAAGGAATTTCACTGAGCCAATTTTGAGAAAAAAAATATGAAATTTTCTTCCATATTAATTTAAGTCAAACAATGTTGACGATGTCACCGTAACTTTAAAGTGAGAGGGAGTTTTGAATGATACAATCTTTTGCATGCATAAAGACACATATATGGAGCATATGATATGAACATTTTAAGGAATTTCACTGAGCCAATTTTGAAAAAAAAATTACAAGTTTTTCTTCCATATGAAATGAAATGAACGAATGTTGACGACTTCATCTTAAATTTAAAAGTGAGAGGGAGTTTTGAATGATACAATCTTTCGCATGTATAAAGACACATATAAGGAGCATAGGATATGAACATTTTGAGGAATTTCACTGAGCCAATTTCCAGAAAAAAAATATGTAATTTTCATCCATACTAATTTAAGTCAAACAATGTTGATTATTTCACCGTAACTTTATAAGTGAGAGGGGGTTTTGAATGATACAATCTTTTGCAAGCATAAAGACACATATATGGAGCATATGATATGAACATTTTAAGGAATTTCACTGAGCCAATTTTGAAAAAAAAATATTAAAAGTTTTCTTCCATAGGAAATGAAATGAACGAATGTTGACGATTTCATCCAAAATTTATAAGTGAGAGGGAGTTTTGAATGATACAATCTTTCGCATGTATAAAGACACATATAAGGAGCATATGATATGAACATTTTGAGGAATTTAACTGAGCCAATAATGAGAAAAAGAAATGTAATTTTCATCCATACTAATTTAAGTCAAACAATGTTGACGATTTCACCGTAACTTTATAAGTGAGAGAGAGTTTTGAATGATACAATCTTTTGCCAGCATAAAGACATATATATGGAGCATATGATATGAATTTTTTAAGGAATTTCACTGAACCAATTTTGAGAACAAAAAATATGAAATTTTCTTCAATATTAATTTACGTCAAACAATGTTGACGATTTCACCGTAACTTTATATATGAGAGGAAGTTTTGAATGATACAATCATTTGCATGCATAAAGGCATATATATGGAGCATACGATATGAACATTTTAAGGAATTTCACTGAGCCAATTTTGAGAAAAAAAATATGAAATTTTCTTCCATATTAATTTACGTCAAACAATGTTGACGATGTCACCGTAACTTTATAAGTGAGAGGGAGTTTTGAATGATACAATCTTTTGCATGCATAAAGACACATATATGGAGCATATGATATGAACATTTTAAGGAATTTCACTGAGCCAATTTTGAAAAAAAAAATACAAGTTTTTCTTCCATATGAAATGAAATGAACGAATGTTGACGACTTCATCTTAAATTTAAAAGTGAAAGTGAGTTTTGAATGATACAATCTTTCGCATGTATAAAGACACATATAAGGAGCATAGGATATGAACATTTTAAGGAATTTCACTGAGCCAATTTCCAGAAAAAAAATATGTAATTTTCAGTCATACTAATTTAAGTCAAACAATGTTGATTATTTCACCGTAACTTTATAAGTGAGAGGGAGTTTTGAATGATACAATCTTTTGCAAGCATAAAGACACATATATGGAGCATATGATATGAACATTTTAAGGAATTTCACTGAGCCAATTTCGAAAAAAAAATATTAAAAGTTTTCTTCCATAGGAAATGAAATGAACGAATGTTGACGATTTCATCCAAAATTTATAAGTGAGAGGGAGTTTTGAATGATACAATCTTTCGCATGTATAAAGACACATATAAGGAGCATATGATATGAACATTTTGAGGAATTTCACTGAGCCAATAATGAGAAAAAGAAATGTAATTTTCATCCATACTAATTTAAGTCAAACAATGTTGACGATTTCACCGTAACTTTATAAGTGAGAGGGAGTTTTGAATGATACAATCTTTTGCCAGCATAAAGACATATATATGGAGCATATGATATGAATTTTTTAAGGAATTTCACTGAACCAATTTTGAGAACAAAAAATATGAAATTTTCTTCAATATTAATTTACGTCAAACAATGTTGACGATTTCACCGTAACTTTATATATGAGAGGAAGTTTTGAATGATACAATCATTTGCATGCATAAAGGCATATATATGGAGCATACGATATGAACATTTTAAGGAATTTCACTGAGCCAATTTTGAGAAAAAAAAATATGAAATTTTCTTCCATATTAATTTACGTCAAACAATGTTGACGATGTCACCGTAACTTTATAAGTGAGAGGGAGTTTTGAATGATACAATCTTTTGCATGCATAAAGACACATATATGGAGCATATGATATGAACATTTTAAGGAATTTCACTGAGCCAATTTTGAAAAAAAAATTACAAGTTTTTCTTCCATATGAAATGAAATGAACGAATGTTGACGACTTCATCTTAAATTTAAAAGTGAAAGTGAGTTTTGAATGATACAATCTTTCGCATGTATAAAGACACATATAAGGAGCATAGGATATGAACATTTTGAGGAATTTCACTCAGCCAATTTCCAGAAAAAAAATATGTAATTTTCATCCATACTAATTTAAGTCAAACAATGTTGATTATTTCACCGTAACTTTATAAGTGAGAGGGGGTTTTGAATGATACAATCTTTTGCAAGCATAAAGACACATATATGGAGCATATGATATGAACATTTTAAGGAATTTCACTGAGCCAATTTTGAAAAAAAAATATTAAAAGTTTTCTTCCATAGGAAATGAAATGAACGAATGTTGACGATTTCATCCAAAATTTATAAGTGAGAGGGAGTTTTGAATGATACAATCTTTCGCATGTATAAAGACACATATAAGGAGCATATGATATGAACATTTTGAGGAATTTAACTGAGCCAATAATGAGAAAAAGAAATGTAATTTTCATCCATACTAATTTAAGTCAAACAATGTTGACGATTTCACCGTAACTTTATAAGTGAGAGGGAGTTTTGAATGATACAATCTTTTGCCAGCATAAAGACATATATATGGAGCATATGATATGAATTTTTTAAGGAATTTCACTGAACCAATTTTGAGAACAAAAAATATGAAATTTTCTTCAATATTAATTTACATCAAACAATGTTGACGATTTCACCGTAACTTTATATATGAGAGGAAGTTTTGAATGATACAATCATTTGCATGCATAAAGGCATATATATGGAGCATACGATATGAACATTTTAAGGAATTTCACTGAGCCAATTTTGAGAAAAAAAATATGAAATTTTCTTCCATATTAATTTACGTCGAACAATGTTGACGATGTCACCGTAACTTTATAAGTGATAGGGAGTTTTGAATGATACAATCTTTTGCATGCATAAAGACACATATATTGAGCATATTATATGAACTTTTTAAGGAATTTCACTGAGCCAATTTTGAAAAAAATATTTAAAGTTTTCTTCCATAGGAAATGAAATGAACGAATGTTGACGATTTCATCCAAAATTTATAAGTGAGAGGGAGTTTTGAATGATACAATCTTTCGCATGTATAAAGACACATATAAGGAGCATATGATATGAACATTTTGAGGAATTTAACTGAGCCAATAATGAGAAAAAGAAATGTAATTTTCATCCATACTAATTTAAGTCAAACAATGTTGACGATTTCACCGTAACTTTATAAGTGAGAGGGAGTTTTGAATGATACAATCTTTTGCCAGCATAAAGACATATATATGGAGCATATGATATGAATTTTTTAAGGAATTTCACTGAACCAATTTTGAGAACAAAAAATATGAAATTTTCTTCAATATTAATTTACGTCAAACAATGTTGACGATTTCACCGTAACTTTATATATGAGAGGAAGTTTTGAATGATACAATCATTTGCATGCATAAAGGCATATATATGGAGCATACGATATGAACATTTTAAGGAATTTCACTGAGCCAATTTTGAGAAAAAAAAATATGAAATTTTCTTCCATATTAATTTACGTCAAACAATGTTGACGATGTCACCGTAACTTTAAAGTGAGAGGGAGTTTTGAATGATACAATCTTTTGCATGCATAAAGACACATATATGGAGCATATGATATGAACATTTTAAGGAATTTCACTGAGCCAATTTTGAAAAAAAAATTACAAGTTTTTCTTCCATATGAAATGAATGAACGAATGTTGACGACTTCATCTTAAATTTAAAAGTGAGAGGGAGTTTTGAATGATACAATCTTTCGCATGTATAAAGACACATATAAGGAGCATAGGATATGAACATTTTGAGAAATTTCACTGAGCCAATTTCCAGAAAAAAAATATGTAATTTTCATCCATACTAATTTAAGTCAAACAATGTTGATTATTTCACCGTAACTTTATAAGTGAGATTGGGTTTTGAATGATACAATCTTTTGCAAGCATAAAGACACATATATGGAGCATATGATATGAACATTTTAAGGAATTTCACTGAGCCAATTTTGAAAAAAAAATATTTTAAGTTTTCTTCCATAGGAAATGAAATGAACGAATGTTGACGATTTCATCCAAAATTTAAAGTGAGAGGGAGTTTTGAATGATACAATCTTTCGCATGTATAAAAACACATATAAGGAGCATATGATATGAACATTTTGAGGAATTTAACTGAGCCAATAATGAGAAAAAGAAATGTAATTTTCATCCATACTAATTTAAGTCAAACAATGTTGACGATTTCACCGTAACTTTATAAGTGAGAGGGAGTTTTGAATGATACAATCTTTTGCCAGCATAAAGACATATATATGGAGCATATGATATGATTTTTTTAAGGAATTTCACTGAACCAATTTTGAGAACAAAAAATATGAAATTTTCTTCAATATTAATTTACGTCAAACAATGTTGACGATTTCACCGTAACTTTATATATGAGAGGAAGTTTTGAATGATACAATCATTTGCATGCATAAAGGCATATATATGGAGCATACGATATGAACATTTTAAGGAATTTCACTGAGCCAATTTTGAGAAAAAAAATATGAAATTTTCTTCCATATTAATTTACGTCAAACAATGTTGACGATGTCACCGTAACTTTATAAGTGAGAGGGAGTTTTGAATGATACAATCTTTTGCATGCATAAAGACACATATATGGAGCATATGATATGAACATTTTAAGGAATTTCACTGAGCCAATTTTGAAAAAAAAAATACAAGTTTTTCTTCCATATGAAATGAAATGAACGAATGTTGACGACTTCATCTTAAATTTAAAAGTGAAAGTGAGTTTTGAATGATACAATCTTTCGCATGTATAAAGACACATATAAGGAGCATAGGATATGAACATTTTAAGGAATTTCACTGAGCCAATTTCCAGAAAAAAAATATGTAATTTTCAGTCATACTAATTTAAGTCAAACAATGTTGATTATTTCACCGTAACTTTATAAGTGAGAGGGAGTTTTGAATGATACAATCTTTTGCAAGCATAAAAACACATATATGGAGCATATGATATGAACATTTTAAGGAATTTCACTGAGCCAATTTTGAAAAAAAAATATTAAAAGTTTTCTTCCATAGGAAATGAAATGAACGAATGTTGACGATTTCATCCAAAATTTATAAGTGAGAGGGAGTTTTGAATGATACAATCTTTCGCATGTATAAAGACACATATAAGGAGCATATGATATGAACATTTTGAGGAATTTAACTGAGCCAATAATGAGAAAAAGAAATGTAATTTTCATCCATACTAATTTAAGTCAAACAATATTGACGATTTCACCGTAACTTTATAAGTGAGAGGGAGTTTTGAATGATACAATTTTTTGCCAGCATAAAGACATATATATGGAGCATATGATATGAATTTTTTAAGGAATTTCACTGAACCAATTTTGAGAACAAAAAATATGAAATTTTCTTCAATATTAATTTACGTCAAACAATGTTAACGATTTCACCGTAACTTTATATATGAGAGGAAGTTTTGAATGATACAATCATTTGCATGCATAAAGGCATATATATGGAGCATACGATATGAACATTTTAAGGAATTTCACTGAGCCAATTTTGAGAAAAAAAAATATGAAATTTTCTTCCATATTAATTTACGTCAAACAATGTTGACGATGTCACCGTAACTTTATAAGTGAGAGGGAGTTTTGAATGATACAATCTTTTGCATGCATAAAGACACATATATGGAGCATATGATATGAACATTTTCAGGAATTTCACTGAGCCAATTTGAGAAAAAAAAAATAGGAAATTTTCTTCAATATTGATTAACGTCAAACAATGTTGACGATTTCACCGTAACTTTATAAGTGAGAGAGAGTTTTGAATGATACAATCTTTTGCAAGTATAAAGACATATATATGGAGCATATGATATGATCATTTTAAGGAATTTCACTAAGCCAATTTTGAAAAAAAAATATTAAAAATTTTCTTCCATCGGAAATGAAATGAACGAATGTTGACGAGTTAATCCCAAATTTATAAGTGAGAGGGAGTTTTGAATGATACAATCTTTTGCGTGCATAAATACACATATATTGAGCATATTATATGAACATTTTAAGGAATTTCACTGAGCCAATTTTGAAAAAAAAATATTAAAATTTTCTTTTTCATATGAAGTGAAGTGAAAGAATGTTGATGATTTCATCCTAAATTTATAAGTGAGAGGGAGTTTTGAATGATACAATCTTTTGCATGCATAAAGTCACATATATGGAGCATATTATATGAATATATATGCCAAAATCACTGAGCCAATTTTGAAAAAAAAATATGAAACTTTTCTTCATTATGAAATGAAGTATATAACATGTACAGTGCGTACAATATACATAGAACATTGGAAAAATCCACTGAGGCAATTTTGAAGATTTTTTTTTCAAACTTTATCTTCTTTATCAGTAAAAGTCAAATAAGTTGAAGATTTCAATTAAGGTATACTAGGGAGAGGAAATATTGAATTAAACAATCTTTTTCACGCTTAGAAACCTATATAGTGAAAACATTATTTGAATATTTCAACAAATTCCACTGAGCAAATTTTGAGAAAATATTTGAAAAGTTTTTCTTGTATATTAATGAAAGTAAAAAATGTCGGAGACTTGACTATAAATATATCGGTTAGAGAGAGTTTTGACTAATAAAATGTTTTGCGTGCTTGCTTATAGTCGTGTATATTTCGTACATAATACGAAAAATTCGGAAAACTCCACTGGGCCTATTTTGAGAATATATTTGAAGTGTTTATCTACTATATTCAAAAAGTCAAATAATAGTGAAGATTTCACTATAAGTATAGCGTTTAGAGAGAGTCTTGAATTATACAATATTTGGTATCAATGGAGAAATGTATTTTGAATTTATGCTGAGAATATTTGAAAAAAAAACTGAGCCAATTATGATACAGTTTTGGCAATCATTTACTCATCCATTAAAGGTCAAATTTTGTGAATAGCGGTGAGTGAGAATTTTGAATTATACTATATTTTCTTGTATATTAATAAAAGTCAAATTATGTTGAAGATTTGACTTTAACTATAGTAGTGAGAGGAAGCATCGAATGATACAATTTTTGCACGCTTAAAAACAGGTTTAGTGAGATTATTATTGAACATTTGAACAAATTTTACTGGATCAATTTAAAAAAGGAAAAGAAAAGTGTTTCTTGTATATTTATTAAAGTCAAAATGTTGAAAAATCGACTATAAAGATATCGTTGAGAGTTTTAAATGATACAATCTTTTGCTTCTTTATAGACATGTATATAAGGTATATAATCACAAAAAAATGGAAAAAATCCACTGAGCCACTTTTGAAGAAAGTTATGCTAACTTTATCTTCTGTATTAGTGAAAGTAAAATAATCATGAAGATTTGAGTTTTTCTATACTAATGGAAGGAAATGTATCGAATTAAACGATATTTTGCACGCTTAGAAACCTGTATAGTGAGAATATTATTTGAACATTTTAACAAATTCCACTGAGCAAATTTTGAGTAAATCTTTGAAAAGTTTTTCTTGTATAAATATATTATTAAATTTTTAAAAGTCAAACATGTTGAAAGTTTACCACAAATATATCGATGAGAGGGAGGTTTGAATGATACAATCTTCTGCGTGTTTATAGACATAATAATTGCGGTTATAATAAGAAAAAAAAACTGGAAAAAAACACTTAACCTATTTTGAGAAAATGTTTGCAAAGTGTGCGGCCGTAAAACGTCTCCCCGTACATCATCATAGGGCAGATTATATTTTTCTGGTTCTTTGGGATCATTGAGTTCATTTTAGTTATTTTGAAAATAGAGTTCCGCTGAAGCCGGTGCTACAGGGCGTGGCTGGAGTAGCACATTTCATTACTGGTCATGAATAGAGTCAATTAAACCGAGTCCGCTATTTTCTGTTTTGATGATGTATTCCTTGCTTCCAAAGGATCGGATCTTACTTTTCAGAGCTTTTTTATCGTATATATTAGTAAAAACCAAATGGTACTGAATCTTTGACTTTAGCTAGACTAGTAAAAGGATCTAGAGAATTATACAATATTTTTGTTCGCTTAAAAACATGTATAGTTAGAAAATTATAGAAACATTTTAACAAATTCCACTGAGCAAATTTTGAGAAAATATTTGAAAAGATTTTCTTGTATATTAACTAAAGCCAGAAATGTTGCAGATTTGACTATAAATATATCGATGAGAGGGAGTTTGAATGATATAATATTTTGCATGTTTATAGACATATATATGGCGTACATCATACCAAAATAATTTGGAAAAGTCCACTGACCCTATTTTGAGCAACTGTCTGAAAAGTTTATCTTCTTCATAAAAAAGTTCAGGAAAAAGTGAACATTTGACCAGGAGGATAGCGGTTACAGAGAAACTTGAATGATACAATCTTTTTCATTCTTAAGACATGTATATTGAGTTTACGATAAGAGAATTTGTAAAAACATTCGCTGAGCAAAGGGGGTGCCTATAAGACCCTTTTTCTGCCCAAGAGCAAAATGTTTTATTTTCAGCTGATGATTAGCCTATAGTGTCTGCTATACTGAATCAATAGTGGTTAAGCTCCGTAAGCACGACTTTTGGAATAATGGGGTTATTAAAGTGGATGGGGTAAATCAGCATGAACCAGGGAAGTCATACTAATAGCTATATTAATCCTTCAAATTTAATGACATTCATAAATACCTTCCTTTATTAGTTGAAGTAATGTCTTTGGTGATATCCTTTCTCAAATTTTACCTTTCAAAGTAAAATCTTATGTCTGCAGAATTTCTTTTAGAGACACTCTCAATTTTCATTAATTTTGGTACTTTGAATTCAATACATTCTACCATATTTCTAGAACAAATAGATGACTTCTTACCCAACTAACTTGGTTTCACCGTTAGGAGAGTGCAAACTATTGATTAAATTTTGGTGACCTTGACCTTTGTTTCAAGGTCAGAGTAAGACTTATAATGTCAATTTAAGTCAAGTTTTGACCATTGTCTACACATTAGCTCCTGAACTGGTATGAAATTATGACCAAAGTGGCCTAAATTAACCATTATGTGTAGTTAGAGCACTGGTTGTGATCAAATGACAATGACATCATCTTCAAGGTCAAGGTTAGACTAGACAGAATTTAATCAAAGATCTCACACAGCTAGTAAGCAGAAATTTAACAAATATATATGTTTCTATTGTAAATCAATGCTTAATATGCCCTTAATATAATGACCTTGACCTTGATCTGAAGGTCACCAATACATTCAGAAGTTCATTATTTCACAACAGACTTTTCTATAACCTTTAAGTTTAACCCAATTTTGTTTCATTATGTTTGGCTAACACAGACCTTCAGGCCAAGGTCAAGGTCATTCTGTGCATATTAAACAATGATTTTCAAATGAAAGCACTCAGATTTGGTACATTTCTGCTGACTGATTGTGTGAATTCTATGATTAAACTCCGTTCAGTCTAGCCTTGACCTGACCTTGAAGATGACGTCATGGCCATTTAATCATGGTGTCATGGCCATTTAATCACAACTAATGCTCTAACTACTGATAGTGTTTAATTTAGGCCACTTTTTGGGCATAATTTCGTACTAATTCAGGAGCTAATGTGTAGATAATGGTCAAAACTTGACTTAAAATTGACATTATAAGTCTTACTGTGACCTTGAAATAAAGGTCAAGGTCAACAAAATTTAATCAACAATTTGCACTCTTCCAACGGTGAAACCATGTTAGTTTGGTAAAAAGTCATCTATTTGTTCTAGAGACATGGTAGAATATATTGAATTCAAAGTACCAAAATTAATGAAAATTGACTGTGTCTCTAAAAGGAATTCTGGAGACATAAAATTTAACTTTGAAAAGTAGAATTTGAAAACGACGTCACCAAAGACATTACTTCAACTTGTAAAGGAAGGTATTTATGAATGCCATTAAATTTGAAGGAGAAATATAGCTTATAATATGACTCCCCTGGTTCATGCTGATTTACCAGCATGCAGATGTCGGCGGTAAGATATTTTCCCTTTAAATTGATATGATGAGATGATACGAATGTTTACGTACTACTTACCTTCCATTACCTTCTGTAACTTCTAGATGCGGAAAGATGTTGTTGATGCTACGGATGGCCCGTTCGTATATGTCCGGTTTTTTTCGTACTGATCCGTATCGCATCTACGGATGGCCCATCCGCATCTGTCCGGTGTTATTCGTAAACGTTCGTACCGCATCCGCAGAGTCTGTAACTGTCTGTATCGTATCCGTAGGATCCGCAGGATCCGATTTCAAATTTTGAAAATTTTCAAAATTCAGGCGCGGACGAGTAAACCGTATTGATCTGTAATAAAAGGTAGCAGAAGGCATTCATCCGTATTCATCCACATATAATCCGTATCAAATCCGTATCTTATCCGTATCTAATCCGTATATAAACCCATCATTTCGCGGCCCACGCCAACTCGACGCGGTGAGGGAGCGGCAACGCCACGTGGCAACCCAGTCACGTGAGGGCTAAGATGTATCGACAGTGTGGCCCTAACAAGGGTCGTTGTTCCTGAAAGAAGATACCAGAGTGATGTGTGTTTCCAGGAAGAATCTCCCTATGGCCGCGGCTATCAACGACTTCGACGAGGACGACGGCGGACGCTCGGCGCCCTGTTACTTCGGCTATGGATTCGTTCCGCTGAGGTGCATGGAGAACGTCGATACGAGAATTGAAATACAACAGCCCACCCCAAGTTGTGGACTGGTACGTTTTCACGCAGATCGTTGCCTTCAATTACGGTCAGTCACGGGTCTGGTTCGGAGTGTTTTTAAGGACTTTTACCTTCAGATACGTTTATATACGGATAACTTTCACTCCGATACAGACAGATACGTTTTGGTGGGGATAATTGCGAATAGCTAATATGACTGGGGAATTAGTCCGTAACAATACGCAGAACGAGACCCATAACTAACCGTAACAATCCGCATGAAACCGTAACTGTCCACAATTTTTTGGTGGACCGCGGAACGATAGGTCGAGATACGGATTAAATACGGATTAGATATGGTTAAATGCGGATAAATGCCTTCAGTTACGGATCATTATGGTTAACTCTTCCGCGCTTGAATATTTAAACTTTTTAAAATTGGTGGCATATCCTGCGGACCTTGCGGATACCACACGGATACCATACGGATTCGATATGGAGAGACACCACACCCACAAATAGTGTGGATTTAAAGTCCGCAACTATCCGCCCAATCCGTAATCAGTGTCTGTGACTAATGCCCCAGTCACACACACACATATTATATGCTCCATATTATGTGTCTTTATGCATGCAAAAGATTGTATCATTCAAAACTCCCTCTCACTTATAAAGTTACGGTGACATCGTCCACATTGTTTGACGTAAATTAATATGGAAGAAAACTTCATTTTTTTTTTCTCAAAATTGGCTCAGTGAAATTCCTTAAAATGTTTATATCGTATGCTCCATATATACGTCTTAAAGCATGCAAAAGATTGTATCATTCAAAACTCCCTCTCACTTATAAAGTTACGGTGACATCGTCAACATTGTTTGACTTAAATTAATATGGAAGAAAATTTCATATCTTTTTTTCTCAAAATTGGATCAGTGAAATTCCTTAAAATGTTCATATCGTATGCTCCATATATACGTCTTAATGCATGCAAAAGATTGTATCATTCAAAACTCCCTCTCATATATGAAGTTACAGTGAAATTGCAACATTGTTTGACGTAAATTAATATTGAAGAAAATTTCATATTTTTTTTCTCAAAATTGGCTCAGTGAAATTCCTTAAAAAATTCATATCATATGCTCCATATATGTGTCTTTATGCATGCAAAAGATTGTATTATTCAAAACTCCTTCTCACTTATAAAGTTACGGTGAAATCGTCAACATTGTTTGACTTAAATTAGTATGGATGAAAATTACATATTTTTTTCTCAAAATTGGCTCATTGAAATTCTTTAAAATGTTCATATCGTATGCTCCATATAAATGTCTTTATGCATGCAAAAGATTGTATCATTCAAAACTACCTCTCACTTATAATTTTAGGGTGAAATCGTCAACATTCGTTGATTTCATTTCATACGTAAGAAAATATTTAAATTTTTTTTTCAAAATTGGCTCAGTGAAATTCCTTAAAATGTTCATATCATATGCTCCATATATATGTCTTTATGCTTGCAAAAGATTGTATCATTCAAAACTGCCTCTCACTTATAAAGTTACGGTGAAATCGTCATGATCGTTTGACTTAAATTAGTATGGATGAAAATTTCATATTTTTTGTCTCAAAATTGGCTCAGTGAAATTCCTTAAAAAAATCAAATCATATGCTCCATATATATGTCTTTATCCATGCAAAAGATTGTATCATTCAAAACTCCTTCTCACTTATAAAGTTACTGTGAAATCGTCAACATTGTGTGACTTAAATTAGTATGGATGAAAATTATATAATTTTTTCTCAAAATTGGCTCAGTGAAATTCCTCAAAATGTTCCTATCATATGCTCCTTATATGTGTCTTTATACATGCGAAAGATTGTATAATTCAAAACTCCCTCTCACTTATAAATTTAGGATGAAATCGTCAACATTCGTTCATTTTATTTCCTCTGGAAGAAAACTTTTAATATTTTTTTTTCAAAATTGGCTCAGTGAAATTCATTAAAATGTTCATATTATATGCTCCATATATGTGTCTTTATGCATGCAAAAGATTGTATCATTCAAAACTCCCTCTCACTTATAAAGTTACGGTGACATCGTCAACATTGTTTGACGTAAATTAGTATGGATGAAAATTTCATATTTTTTTTCTCAAAATTGGCTCAGTGAAATTCCTTAAAATGTTCATATCATATGCTCCGTATATACGTCTTAATGCATGCAAAAGATTGTATCATTCAAAACTCCCTCTAACTTATAAAGTTACGGTGAAATCGTCATTATTGTTTGACGTAAATTAATATTGAAGAAAATTTCATATTTTTTTTCTCAAAATGGGCTCAGTGAAATTCCTTAAAAAATTTATATCATATGCTTCATATATATGTCTTTATGCTGGCAAAAGATTGTATTATTCAAAACTTCTTCTCACTTATAAAGTTACGGTGAAATCGTCAACATTGTTTGACTTAAATTAGTATGGATGAAAATTACATATTTTTTTCTCAAAATTGGCTCAGTGAAATTCCTTAAAAAATTCAAATCATATGCTCCATATATATGTCTTTATGCTTGCAAAAGATTGTATCATTCAAAACTCCCTCTCACTTATAAATTTAGGATGAAATCGTCAACATTCGTTCGTTTTATTTCCTCTGGAAGAAAACTTTTAATATTTTTTTTCAAAATTGGCTCAGCGAATTTCCTTAAAATGTTCATATTATATGCTCCATATATGTGTCTTTATGCATGCAAAAGATGGTATCATTCAAAACTCCCTCTCACTTATAAAATTACGGTGACATCGTCAACATTGTTTGACGTAAATTAATATGGAAGAAAATTTCATATTTTTTTTTCTCAAAATTGGCTCAGTGAAATTCCTTAAAATGTTCATATCGTATGCTCCATATATACGTCTTAATGCATGCAAAAGATTGTATCATTCAAAACTCCCTCTCATGTATAAAGTTACGGTGAAATCGTCAACATTGTTTGACGTAAATTAATATTGAAGAAAATTTCATATTTTTTTCTCAAAATTGGCTCAGTGAAATTCCTTAGAAAATTCATATCATAAGCTCCATATATATGTCTTTATGCTGGCCAAAGATTGTATTATTCAAAACTCCTTCTCACTTATAAAGTTACGGTGAAATCGTCAACATTGTTTGACTTAAATTAGTATGGATGAAAATTACATATTTTTTTTCTCAAAATTGGCTCAGTGAAATTCCTTAAAATGTTCATATCATATGCTCCATATAAATGTCTTTATGCATGCAAAAGCTTGTATCATTCAAATCTACCTCTCACTTATAATTTTAGGGTGAAATCGTCAACGTTCGTTGATTTCATTTCATATGGAAGAAAACATTTAATTTTTTTTTTTCAAAATTGGCTCAGTGAAATTCCTTAAAATGTTCATATCATATGCTCCATATATATGTCTTTATGCTTGCAAAAGATTGTATCATTCAAAACTCCCTCTCACTTATAAAGTTACGGTGAAATCGTCAACATTGTTTGACTTAAATTAGTATGGATGAAAATTTCATATTTTTTTTTTCAAAATTGGCTCAGTGAAATTCCTTAAAAAATTCAAATCATATGCTCCATATATATGTCTTTATGCTTGCAAAAGATTGTATCATTCAAAACTCCTTCTCACTTATAAAGTTACGGTGAAATCGTCAACATTTTTTGACTTAAATTAGTATGGATGAAAATTACATATTTTTTTCTCAAAATTGGCTGAGTGAAATTCCTCAAAATGTTCATATCATATGCTCCTTATATGTGTCTTTATACATGCGAAAGATTGTATCATTCAAAACTCCCTCTCACTCATAAATTTAGGATGAAATCGTCAACATTCGTTCATTTCATTTCCTATGGAAGAAAACTTTTAATATTTTTTTTCAAAATTGGCTCAGTGAAATTCCTTAAAATGTTCATATTATATGCTCCATATATGCGTCTTTATGCATGCAAAAGATTGTATCATTCAAAACTCCCTCTCACTTATAAAGTTACGGTGACATCGTCAACATTGTTTGACGTAAATTGATATGGAAGAAAATTTCATATTTTTTTTTCTCAAAATTGGCTCAGTGAAATTCCTTAAAATGTTCATATCGTATGCTCCATATATACGTCTTAATGCATGCAAAAGATTGTATCATTCAAAACTCCCTCTCATATATAAAGTTACGGTGACATCGTCAACATTGTTTGACGTAAATTAATATGGAAGAAAATTTCATATTTTTTTTCTCAAAATTGGCTCAGTGAAATTCCTTAAAAAATTCATATCATATGCTCCATATATATGTCTTTATGCTGGCAAAAGATTGTATCATTCAAAACTCCCTCTCACTTATTAATTTTGGATGAAATCGTCAACATTCGTTCATTTCATTTCCTATGGAAGAAAACTTTTAATATTTTTTTTTGTCAAAATTGGCTCAGTGAAATTCCTTAAAATGTTCATATAATATGCTCAATATATGTGTCTTTATGCATGCAAAAAATTGTATCATTCAAAACTACCTCTCACTTATAAAGTTACGGTGACATCGTCAACATTGTTTGACTTAAATTAATATAAAAGAAAATTTCATATTTTTTTTCTCAAAATTGGCTCAGTGAAATTCCTTAAAATATTCATATCATATGCTCCATATATATGTCTTTATACTTGCAAAAAATTTGTATCATTCAAAACTCTTCTCACTTATGAAGTTACGGTGAAATCTTCGACATTGTTTGACCTAAATTAATATGGAAGAAAATTTCATTTTTTTTCTCAAAATTGGCTTAGTGAAATTCCTTAAAATGTTCATATCATATGCTCCGTATATGCGTCTTTACGCATGCAAAATATTGTATCATTCAAAACTCCCTCTCACTTAAAAATTTAGGATGAAATCGTGAACATTCTTTCACTTCATTTCATAAAGAAGAAAAAGTTTAATATTTTTTTCTCAAAATTGGCTCAGTGAAATCCCTTAAAATGTTCATATCATATGCTCCATATATGTGTCTTTATGCATGCTAAAGATTGTATCATTCAAAACTCCCTCTCACTTATAAAGTTACGGTGACATCGTCAGCATTGTTTGACGTAAATTAATATGGAAGAAAATTTCATATTTTTTTCCTCAAAATTGGCTCAGTGAAATTCCTTAAAATGTTCATATCATATGCTCCATATATATGTCTTTATGCATGCAAAAGATTGTATCATTCAAAACTCCCTCTCATACATAAAGTTACGGTGAAATCCTCAACATTGTTTGACGTAAATTAATATTGAAGAAAATTTCATATTTTTTTTCTCAAAATTGGCTCAGTGAAATTCCTTAAAATATTCATATAATATGCTCCATAATTGTGTTTTCATGCATGCAAAAGAATGTTTCATTCAAAACTCCCTCTCACTTTTAAATTTAGGGTGAAATCATCAACATTCTTTCACTTCATTTCAAATGAAAGAAAACTTTTAATATTTTTTTTTCAGAATTGGCTCAGTGAAATTCTTTAAAATGATCATATCATATGCTTGATATATGTGTCTTTTTGCATGCCAGAGATTGTATCATTCAAAACTCCCTCTCACTTATAAAGTTACGGTGAAATCGTCAATATTGTTTGACTTAAATTAGTATGGATGAAAAGTACATATTTTGTTTTCTCAAAATTGGCTCAGTGAAATTCCTCAAAATGTTCATTTCATATGCTCCTTATATGTGTCTTTATACATGCGAAAGATTGTATCATTCAAAACTCCCTCTCACTTTTAAATTTAGAATAAAAACGTCAACATTCGTTCATTTCATTTCATACGGAAGAAAATCTTTTAATTTTTTTTCAAAATTGGCTCAGTGATTTTCCTTAAAATATTCATATCATATGCTCCATATATATGTCTTTATACTTGCAAAAGATTGTATCATTCAAAACTCTTCTCACTTATAAAGTTACGGTGACATCGTCAACATTGTTTGACCTAAATTAATATGGTAGAAATTTTTTTTTTCTCAAAATTGGCTCAGTGAAATTCCTTAAAATGTTCATATCATATGCTCCGTATATGCGTCTTTACGCATGCAAAATATTGTATCATTCAAAACTCCCTCTCACTTAAAAATTTAGGATGAAATCATGAACATTCTTTCACTTTATTTCATAAAGAAGAAAAAGTTTAATATTTTTTTCTCAAAATTGGCTCAGTGAAATCCCTTAAAATGTTCATATCATATGCTCCATATATGTGTCTTTATGCATGCAAAAGATTGTATCATTCAAAACTCCCTCTCACTTATAAAGTTACGGTGACATCGTCAGCATTGTTTGACGTAAATTAATATGGAAGAAAATTTCATATTTTTTTCTCAAAATTGGCTCAGTGAAATTCCTTAAAATGTTCATATCATATGCTCCATATATATGTCTTTATGCATGCAAAAGATTGTATCACTCAAAACTCCCTCTCATATATAAAGTTACGGTGAAATCATCAACATTGTTTGACGTAAATTAATATTGAAGAAAATTTCATATTTTTTTCTCAAAATTGGCTCAGTGAAATTCCTTAAAATGTTCATATAATATGCTCCATACTTGTGTTTTTATGCATGCAAAAGAATGTATCATTCAAAACTCCCTCTCACTTTTAAATTTAGGGTGAAATCATCAACATTCTTTCACTTCATTTCAAATGAAAGAAAACTTTTAATATTTTTTTTTCAAAATTGGCTCAGTGAAATTCTTTAAAATGATCATATCATATGCTTGATATATGTGTCTTTTTGCATGCCAGAGATTGTATCATTCAAAACTCCCTCTCACTTATAAAGTTACTGTGAAATCGTCAATATTGTTTGACTTAAATTAGTATGGATGAAAAGTACATATTTTGTTTTCTCAAAATTGGCTCAGTGAAATTCCTCAAAATGTTCATATCATATGCTCCTTATATGTGTCTTTATACATGCGAAAGATTGTATCATTCAAAACTCCCTCTCACTTTTAAATTTAGAATAAAAACGTCAACATTCGTTCATTTCATTTCATACGGTAGAAAATCTTTATTTTTTTTTTCAAAATTGGCTCAGTGAAATTCCTTAGAATATTCATATCATATGCTCCATATATATGTCTTTATACTTGCAAAAGATTGTATCATTCAAAACTCTTCTCACTTATAAAGTTACGGTGACATCGTCAACATTGTTTGACCTAAATTAATATGGAAGATTTTTAATTTTTTTTTTCTCAAAATTGGAGCAGTGAAATTCCTTAAAATGTTCATATCATATGCTCCGTATATGCGTGTTTACGCATGCAAAATATTGTATCATTCAAAACTCCCTCTCACTTAAAAATTTAAGATGAAATCATGAACATTCTTTCACTTCATTTCATAAAGAAGAAAAAGTTTAATATTTTTTTCTCAAAATTGGCTCAGTGAAATCCCTTAAAATGTTCATATCATATGCTCCATATATGTGTCTTTATGCATGCTAAAGATTGTATCATTCAAAACTACCTCTCACTTATAAAGTTACGGTGACATCGTCAGCATTGTTTGACGTAAATTAATATGGAAGAAAATTTCATATTTTTTTTCTCAAAATTGGCTCAGTGAAATTCCTTAAAATGTTCATATCATATGCTCCATATATATGTCTTTATGCATGCAAAAGATTGTATCACTCAAAACTCCCATTCATATATAAAGTTACGGTGAAATCCTCAACATTGTTTGACGTAAATTAATATTGAAGAAAATTTCATATTTTTTTTTCAAAATTGGCTCAGTGAAATTCCTTAAAATGTTCATATAATATGCTCCATAATTGTGTTTTTATGCATGCAAAAGAATGTATCATTCAAAACTCCCTCTCACTTTTAAATTTAGGGTGAAATCATCAACATTCTTTCACTTCATTTCAAATGAAAGAAAACTTTTAATATTTTTTTTTCAAAATTGGCTCAGTGAAATTCTTTAAAATGATCATATCATATGCTTTATATATGTGTCTTTTCGCATGCCAGAGATTGTATCATTCAAAACTCCCTCTCACTTATAAAGTTAGGGTGAAATCGTCAACATTGTTTGACTTAAATTAATACGGAATAAAATTTCATCCTTTTTTTTTTAAAATTGGCTCAGTGATTTTCCTTTAAATGTTCATATCATATGCTCCATATAGTTGTCTTTTTGCATGCAAAAGATGGTATCATTTAAAAATCCCTCTCACTTATAAAGTTAGGGTGAAATCGTCAACATTATTTCACTTCATTTCATATGGAAGGAAACTTTTAATTTTTTTTTTTTTTTCAAAATTGGCTCAGTGAAATTACTTCAAATGTTCATATTATATCCTCCATATTGAGCTGCGACACGACAAAACCACCAATGTGGTCATGCGCACTGCGCAGACTCAGATCAGTCTAGGTTTCCGCCAAGTTTGACCAGACCTTTCGTTAAGTGCTCAAAGGGTAGCTAAGGGTCTAAGTTACCTTCATGCGGACAGCGAAGACTCTGATCAGACTGGGCGGATGCCCAGGCTGATCTGAGTCTGTGCTGAGCGCACAACCACATTGTTGGTTTTCTCGTGTCGCGGCTCATATGTGTCTTTGTGTATACAAAAAATTGTATCTACTAGCTACTGCTAATTGGATCTGCATAAATACAAACAAAACCGGACGGACGGACGGTTACACAGATACATACCAAGACGGACACAGCAGTATTTCCATAAAGTGCACGGGTACTGTTCCATGTTTTTCGCCACCATTTTTTCAAAGGGAGACAACTTCCATTACTTCCTGTTTGCTTCTCAGGACCACGAAAACCCTTCCAAAAGGGTAACAACGATACATCCTATACGTTTTGCTGCTGATTTTATATACTTGCATGTATATGCAAACAAAATCAGACGGACAGACAGACATACACATACGGACAGATAAAAGATCGCATCGATGTACAACAACGACAGCCTGTTATAGTATTATAGTAATTGCACCAATATGTTCCTCCAAATGCCTTAGTCAACTTACACACCTGCTTTGCTATCACTGTAAAGACAAAAGACTAAAAGGACAGGATACCTCCAGGACAGGCAGACGCAAGGACGGACAAAATAATGAAGGAACGCATGGACAGGCACAACAAAACAAAAGTATTATCTCCATGAAGTTTTTGGGGCGATGCTTGATAGAATTTGAAGTGAACAGATATACCCTTTTCATATGCGAAAGCAAATACATGCGAACAGACAGACGGACAAACAACCTGACTGAGTAGAGATGTACTCAGACAGACAACTACAGACTAGAGAAAAGATTAATATTCCAAGAGTATTTAATGTCGCAACGTAAAAGTACCGATATCTATATGGGTTATTAGAATCGGGAATAGGGAATAGGGAATAAGTAACCAACTTGACGCTTCTGACACATGCAACAGGTTACTTTTTCGCGATTCACACGATATATTTCACTTGCATCATGTGAAAAGGATATACAGTTAATACTCAACTGTACAGGCTGCTCATTTTCTTTATCATCCAAGAGTGTTTATGCAGAAATGAAGACTCTGATATAACTGTACGATCTGAGTCTTCCCTGTTCCTACAATACATGGGTACCTTTTCACAAGCGTGCAAATCTTTTACTTCCAAGAAACTGTATTCATAGACATTGCAGCCCGATATAGACTGAAATACTGTCTCAAAGGGCCGTTAAACCCAAATCAGTCAGTCAATAAATCATACACATTGACGTACAAAGGTAAACCCGCATGCACGCATGAATGCGATATTTTCTTCCGTATATACTCGAAAGCTGATCTGAGCTTTTGCTTTTCGCACATCTGGACACAGAGCCGCATAACAAAGTCTCTAGCTGACCGGTTTGAGATTTTTCTCTTCGCAGATACATTATGCCACATTTTTGCGTGAAACGTGACCATGAGAAAAATGATAGGAAAGAAGAAATAGATAAATGAAGGGACGTTAATGGGCCTGAAGTTCGCTTCTGAGTCGAATGACACAAGTGCCCCGTTGTTAATATGTATACTATACTTTTGAACTTTGTCTGAGAAAATACGGCGCAAACAAATACAAGTGTTCAAAATATGGTAAAGAACCTGGGTCTGATTTTCAATTCTAAAATCCAGTTGTCAAAACTGAAAAATGTAGCTCATGTGTTAGCTTGGTATTTTTTCTTTTTTTCAAAGGAGCCGAACGTCAAAACGCTTGTTTTTCCTTATTCCTGTGACTTTGTTGGAGTGAAAACAGTTATTACCCAAATGACCAGCGTGATACCCACGTGGAACGTATCTGAATATGTATGACTTAAGGCTGTCAATTTTCATCAAATGGTCTTAGTTTGCGGGCAGGTTTTTGAAAATTTGCTGTTTCGTGCATGTAACTGCAGCTTTAGACGGCAGGCTAAGATACATGAGACCTTTTTGAGAAATCGGCGGAAGTCGAGCTTTATCACTATGCAAAGTCTTACCTGGATTGATTAGATTATAAAAGTATGAGCAGCGAAAAACCCAGTTTCAGAATTAATGAACGGAGTTTAACATTATTGTCAAGCATTTGATAATGATGGGTATGAAGCCCAAATAATACTTTTGGTATGGTCGTTTGGTATTGTATGTGGTATGGTATAGGATTTTCATACCATACCACATACCAATCCCTCATACCATACCATATTTTACAGTATGCCTAGAAAAATGTGGGATGTTAACGGGTATAGTGTATTACATCTCTTATTTATAAATGGATGGTTGAACTTCATATCTCCGATTAGTGATAGTCATCGCTCATCAAACATGTTGCCTATATCTATGAACACATTAAAAATCCTAAATTATGCTGAAACTTACTAACACAGAAAACAACATAATGTTAAAACAATATTTAATTGTATTGGCGGATACACATAAAATCAAACATTTAGCGACCTAATGATACACATGAAAAGTTAAACAAATTAACCTGGTATATAACCTAGGCCGCCAAACCGAAAGGTCCGCCAAGACAAAGAATAGAAGACAGAAAAAGTAGGGAAACAAATTCTTAACCTTGCAAATCGCTAAAAGTTCGCAATGGTTCTATTTTCGCAAATTTTCGCAAACCAAATGACGAGCTAAATCATTAATCTCGTCAACATTTGCCCAGTCAATGACTTAAGAGAAATTGCCGTTTGATAGAAAAAAAATATGTAAATGAGTAATATTGCGAAATAAAGAACGTGCGAAAATCAAGCGGAAAAAATTATTTTAAATAAACATGTATTTTGTTTCTTATTTCCCCTTGTAAAATATTAGTGATAGAAGCTGCAGAAAGAAAAAAACATTGCATATTCCTGTTAGCACATGCGGTTGCGCAAATCAACAAGAGCACTTGACTTAAGAACATGATCTTTCTTAGGAGTCATAGAATTTTGTGTAGACAGGGAAGACTCCGATCAAACTGCGCGGATGCATATAAGCTAACTGGAGAGATAAGCAAAAATAAAGTGCCTAATTACACCATGCAAATTAGTATTGTATACAATTAATTACGAAATAAATCAATAGCGTAACAAAAAAAAAATGTATCAGCAACTGTAGATTGAGTCAATAGCTCGATTACCATACATCATCCTTCATCGATTGTCGACTGAGTTAATACCTCCAACTACGTCAGCTGAGTCAATGGCTCAGAAAATATAACTGTCGAAATAATACAGCTCTTAGTGCGTTCACGAACCTTTTTAATAAATAATTATCTGTATGAAAATATATCAGTCACAATCTTCGTGTGTTCACGCGCACTTCAAATTATAACTACATAGATAATTTTCTACGTATGGCACTTGAATATAATGAAACAGAAAAATACAACAGAGAATAATCCTGTCAAACCATGAATTGAAACTGTAGTTCCAAATTTTTCACTTTCCAATACAGGCTGCTTGTAGAAGGAAACCAGGGTGTTAAATACCCCCCATGAAACCTTCAAAAAGAACCCGGAACATTGCATTTGAACCGTGAATCCACCCACTGCCATAGATTTATTACGTCTATGTGTAGCTTGACGGGAACAGCCTGAAATAGAAAGGGAAAATTTTGGCAGCAACGAAGTACAAAACCATTCTTAAGATAAATGAGTTATAGTATTGATGAAAAATTGACGGAGACGACGTGAACCCTCTAAATTCAGATGTAGTCCACCATCCTTTACTGCAAATAAAGAACGTATTGGCTTCCCAAACTTCAAGAAAATTCTATAAGTCTTCAAACATTGAACCTTACGGCGAAGGCACAATGATTCAAGTTGTCTGTTAACATATTTTAAACGAGATTCTGCGTTTTCTGATGGTAGATCGCAAGGGCGAGGAATTATAGAAGATATTATAATTTTAGTGCCTGAACGGCTTCTGATGAAAGTAATCAGATTTTCATATAAACTAATAATTTCATCACCTGTAAAACTGGATGAAATGTCATTTGTACCTATATGTATTATAGTATATTTAGAGAAAAAACTCGCCTGATGAGATTGAATTTTGCTCTGAACCGACTTATAGTAGCACCTGGAAAGCTTTGAATGGTTGTATACCCGATGCCATTAATATGTTTAATCATGGAGTCTCCAATAATTGTCACCCAAAATGGTTGACGTTC
Organism: Ctena decussata; assembly: GCA_963989385.1. Taxonomy (NCBI): domain Eukaryota; kingdom Metazoa; phylum Mollusca; class Bivalvia; order Lucinida; family Lucinidae; genus Ctena; species Ctena decussata. The sequence continues at coordinate 14,595,713 of OZ022498.1, forward strand.
TAATGCCTGGGCTATCTGTGAGTTTCTTGCGAGCTGATTCTAACTGCTTTTTTAGCCTGTCTGCCTTTTCTTTCTTTTCTTTAACACGGATCTTTTTCTGTGAAGCTGATAACTGATCTTTTGTCTCCTGTATCGATTTTTCAAGCTCCTGTATCTCTGAGTCAAGATAAGTTTCGTCGTCGGACGAGAAATCAGATGGTACGAACTTAGCTGTTGGCACATGGGCTGGAGTACTAGACGCCACTTTAGCGTCAACAAGAACAGAGGATTCTTCCTTTCGAGCCTCATCTTTCCTTCTTTCTCGCAATTGAAGAGGCGGAGGCAAAGAAAGATCTATATCAGATGTTTTCTTGGACATTTTCAAATGTTAGACCCTGACTAGACTGCTCTCTATGGTTAATTGTTATTACGTAGGCTGGTTGGCATAGTCAAAAGTTAGACCCCGACTAGACTGCACTTAATATCTAAACGCCAGAACATAGGCAAGTAGGCATAATTATGTAAAACCCTGACTAAACTGCTCTATATGTCTAAACGTCAGAAGATAGGCTGGTAGGCTGTTTAAATGTTAGACCCTGACTAGACTGTGCATAATGTCAAGCTGGTAGAAAAATATCTTGCATTTCGAATGCTCATCATTAGAACAATGAATTTATTCTAATTTTGTCACTAGCACTTCAATAGCTTCATGTCCATCATAAATACATGACACGTAAAGTTTGTATATGAAACGTCTATCGTAAAACAGGTATCGAACGTATATTGCCAATTTTCGGCTAACAGAAATAAGTTAGTGAATGATTATACCTTCATTTCAACAATCCATTTCTATCATTTAACAAAAAGAAATTGCTTGCGAATAAGAAATTTCGCTGTTGCCTCGACTTAGTTTGTCGAAACAGTTCTATTTTCCGATTTACCGAAGCGCGAAGCGGAACACAGACGTAAGGTTTAACATAATTAAACTTTATGAATAGATTCATAAATGCTATTTTATCCTAGTTCAGCGTACTATATTTTACAATCTATTGCGCAGTCTCCAATTTTTTTATAGCTCGTTACATCTAAACTATCGATTGACAGTTTAGAAGCAGCTGTCATCTACACACCGTGGAAGTTCTATCATTACAAAAACAGGTAACTTTCATTCATTCATTCTCGCTCTCTTCCTCTTTCTCTCTGTTGCATGTTTGCATGTGCGCATGTAAAACAAAATTCTGAAAACGTATGTAAGCTCGGACGATGTGTGTGTGTGTGTGTGGGGGGGGGGGGGGGGAGGAGGGAAGGGGAGGGAGGGCGGCTGTCATTTAAACACCCTGGAAGCTTTTAACAGCTTTTAATATTACAAGAACAGGTAACTTACATTCATTCATTCTCTCTCTCTCTCTCTCTCTCTCTCTCTCTCTCTCTCTCTCTGTTGTATGTGCCCATGCAAAACAAAATTCTGAAAAGGTATGTAAGCTCGGACGATGTGTGTGTGTGTGTGTGTGTGTGTGTGTGTGTGTGTGTGTGTGTGTGTGTGTGTGTGTGTGTGTGTTTGTGAGGGCGGGGGGAGGGGGGATAATCATTTTGGTGTGGATCTAGTCGGCGTTTGCGTCAGCGTCTGCGTAGCTTCTTGACTGCACTCTATCTTCTGAAGGGATGGATAGATTTTGACCAAACTGGCACAAATACATGAAGTATCAACAATGACCCTATTTTCAAGGTCACAGGAGGTCAAAGAATGTATATGGACCAATGGATTTAACCAAACTCGCACATATATATTTAAGGGAAATGGAAAAGAAATGATTGGATTTTGGTGACCTTGACCCTATTTCAAGGTCACAAGATGATGTCAAACAGGGTTGGAAAATGCATTGTTTGCACTCTATCTCGATTTTCACTGTTTGCAATGGTAAGTCCGAATTTACCCCCCATCGTCACCTTGGCGCAAAAAGTCAATAACTCCAAAATTTCAAAAAATCACTTTTTTGCATAATTTGATACTTAATAATGGTATTTATATCATATTAACATTTCACAATCTAGTTCTGGACGAAACAGGTGTTTTGGGCATAAAATTCAAAATGGGCTATGTACAACTGTATTTTATCTTGGTGCAATAACTCAATAAGAGCATTTATTGAGTTTTTGCTCCAAATTATATTGAAATATATATGAAATTGATTAGTGCAAAAACTGTATAAGAGCAGTTATTGAGTTTGTGCACCAACAGATTTTATTGCGAATTTAAATTATTTTGGTGCGAAAATACCATAAAAGCCATTGTTTTGTTGTTGAACATGATGAAACACAGATAAATTTGTAAACTGTTACTGTTTTTAATAAATAATAGTAGTAAGCAATGAGTCCGTCTCACAATTAGCACACAAAATGTAACAGTAGAACTCATTTTTGTCATCAATATGAAATTACTTATTTACACCACTGTCATGATATAATATCAACATTGATACCAAAATTAAGGTACCTAAGGGGTACAGACATCTGGTTTTATGACACCACCATAATGTGGTAAAATGTGAGGGAATGTGATGGTGATGGCAGCTTGTATGTGATAAGCATTTAACCATGTGGTTTAATAGGCCATGACAAGGAAGTTTTCAATGAATTTGTCTCTTTTAAGCAAATTATTAACCTTGTGATTTTCTCTAGATTTTGTTATTCAACATCTAAGGTCATTACAGAAGGTAACACAGTATAAGGCTACTCCCTTATGTTTAGAGAATGGATAAATTAACATTAAAGTAATACCACTTTGCTTGCCTGTGCTGTCAACCGATCCGGTACTATACAAAGTGGCTGTCGATCAACAATTCACTCGTAAGTTATACCAATCACGGTAAATGATACTATTGTTAATTGCTGTCAAAAGAGCTGATAGTTCAGTGGTATTGCCACTTTGCTAACCTGTGCTCAACCAATCCAGTACTGTACCAAATGGCTGGTGACGAGAAGGCAGTCATAAGCAGTACCAATAAGAGTATATTATACTATTATTAATGGCTGTTGAAAGATGATACTGCTGTCAAGTGTCTCAATTGACAGCCACTTTTGCATGTATGGTAACTGACTGGCTCGGTCGACATCAAAGGTACGGAAATTGGTATAACCCCTATGAGACTGATTAGTATTTACAAAAATTTTATTCAGTATTAAGCGATGATCAAATTTAATTACATACAATTAAATTGAGGAATAGATGGATAACTTGTGATATTACGTCCTTTTCAAGATTTCTTTCGTTCATATAAGAACAATGGTAGGGTGATAGTGAAAGGTTGTGTGCAATAGAACCCCATTATGGTTGAAAACTTTTCTGCCTCCTGGTATCGAACTCGGGACTGCTAGATCACAGGCCAGCATTTAACCCGCTGAACTTCCAGGGTTTCTCAAATTAGGTGCGAAAATTACTTAGATTGTATCACCAATACTAAATATCAGTTAGCACTCTCCTGGTTTCATTGTTCGGCCCACAAATTTGCTATTAAAGACGAGAGATACACAAATATTGAGCGGAACGAGCATCTGTGTCCTCAATGCAACACTAAAGTATATTAGTTTGCTCCCGCCCTATTTAGACTATTACAGATGAGATTTTACCACACTTTAATTTTATTTTGGCCATACCAGCAAACATCAGTAGATTTACTCGATTCAACCCAAAGAAGTGTAACTGAACGGAGTGTTTGAAGCTGGTAGATCCAGTGAAGTTCTCTGGGTTTTTTCCCCAGTTACTGTGCTTTGTTTATTTTCTATACCTGATGGTCGGATATCAATGACCTCATGTTAAATGGTTGCAGAATAATGCTCACTCATTCAGTGACTTTCCTCTGAATAAATCCAGCTACCGTAATTGGAAGAAACTTGAGTCAGGAATATGAACTACTCAAATGGGCAAGACCAGGGGGTACAGGGTTCGAGTTTGCAGCTACATGCACTCCTCTATATTTGCTGTCGAACCCAAAGGGAACATATTTCTTTTTGAATATTTTGTACATGTTGTTGTTGTCATAAACGCTAATGGTAAACTATATAATTAAGAGCTGGATATAATAAATAAACACAATGATCAAGCGAAGATATAAAATTGTATTTTTTTTTCTCTTGGCCACATAAAAAGCTTTTGAGATACCCTGATGTCCGTCGTACGTCCGGACGTCCGGACGGACGTCCGTCAACTTTTTCTTGTGTACACTCTAGTGGGCACAGTTTTTATTCAATCCTTATGAAACTCTGTCAGAATGTCAGTCTTTATTAAATCTAGGCCAAGTTCGAAACTGGGTTATGTCGGGTCAAAAACTAGGTCACTAGGTCAAATCTTAGAAAAACCTTGTGTACGCTTTAGAGGGCACAGTTTGTCATTCAAAGTTCATTAAACTTTGTCAGAACGTTTATCCTTATAATATCTAGGACAAGTTTGAAACTGGGTCACGTCGGGTCAAAAACTAGGTCACTAGGTCAAATCATAGAAAAACCTTGTGTACGCTCTAGAGGACATAGTTTTGATCCAATCTTTATGAATGTTGTATCTTTATAAATTCTAGGCCAAGTTTGAAACTGGGTTATGTCGGGTTAAAAACTAGGTTACTAGGTCAAATCTAAGAAAAACTTTGTGTACACTGTAGAAGGCACAATTTTGATCCAAAGTTCATGAAACTTTGTCAGAAGGTTTATCCATACAATATTTAGAAAAAAAATTGAAACTGGGTCATGTCAGGTCAAAAACTAGGTCACTAGGTCAAATCATAGAAAATCCTTATGTACGCTCCAGAGGACACAGTTTTGATCCAATATTTTTGAAACATTGTCAGAATGTTTATCTCCATAACTTCTAGGCCAAGTTTTAAACTGGATCATGTCGGGTCAAAAACTAGGTCACTAGGTTAAATCTTCGAAAAACCTTGTGTACGCTCTAGAAGGCACAGTTTTAATCCAAAATTCATGAAACTTTGTCAGAATGTTTTTTTTTTCATAATATGTTGGCCAAATTTGAAACTGGGTCATGTCGGGTCAAAAACTAGGTCACTTGGTCAAATCATAGAAAAACCTTGTGTACGCAGTAGGGGACACAGTTTTGATCCAATCTTTATGAAGCTTTGTCAGAATGTTTATCTACATATACTCTAGGCCGACTTTGAAACTGGGTCATGTCAGGTCAAAAACTAGGTCACTAGGTCAAATCATAGAAAATCCTTATGTACGCTCTAGAGGACACAGTTTTGATCCAATTTTTATGAAACATTGTCAGAATGTTTATCGCTATAACCTCTAGGCAAAGTTTAAAACTGGGTTATGTCGGGTCAAAAACTAGGTCACTCGGTCAAATCTTAGAAAAACCTTGTGTAAGCTCTAGAAGGCACAGTTTTGATCCAAAGTTCATGAAACTTTGTCAGAATGTTCATCCTCATAATATGTAGAACAAGTTTGAAACTGGGTCATGTCAGGTCAAAAACTAGGTCACTAGGTCAAATCTTAGAAAAACCTTGCGTACGCACTAGAAGGCATTGTTTTGATCCAATCTTCATGAAACTATGTCAAAGTTTTTATTGTCCATATATCTAAGCCCCCTATGAAATTGAGTCACGTTGGGTCAGAAACTAGGTCACTAGGTCAAATCTTAGAAAAAACTTTGTGTACCCCCTTGAGGGCACAGTTTTGATCCAATCTTCATGAAACTCAGAGTGTTTATCTTTATGAAATCTAGATAAAGTTTGAATCTGGGTCATGTCGGGTCAAAAACCAGGTCACTAGGTCAAATATAAGAACGACCTTCTATACGCTCCAGAGTTCAGAGTCCAGAGGTCAAATATAAGAACGACCTTGTATACGCTCCACAGTTTTGATTCAATCTCAATGAAACTTTGTCTGAATGGTTATTCTTACAATATCCAGGCCAAGTTTGAAACTGGGTCGTGTCGGGTCAAAAACTAGGTGAAAATATTAGGAAAACCCTGTGTACGCTCTAGAGGTCACAATTTTGATCCAAACCTAATGAAATTTTGTCAGAATGTTTATCCTCAGAATATCAAGGCCAAGTTTGAAACTGGGTCATGTCGGGTCAAAAACTAGGTCAGATCCTAGAAAATCTTGTGTACGCTCTAGAGGACACAGTTTTGATCCAATCTTTTTGAAACTTTGTCAGAATGTTTATTATCACAATTTTTAGGCCAAGTTTGAAAGTTGATCATGTCGGGTCAAAAACTACGTCACTAGCTCAGATATAAGAACGACCTTGTGTACACTCTAGAAGGCACAGTTTTGATCCAAACTTCATGAACCTTTCTCAGAATGTTTATCCTCACAATATCCAGGCCAGGTTTGAAACTGGGTCATGTCAGGTCAAAAACTAGGTCACTAGGTCAAATCTTAGAAAAACTTTGTGCACACCCTAGAGGGCACAGTTTTGATCCAATCTTCATGAAACTTTGTCAGAATGTTTATCTTTATAAAATCTAGGTCAAGTTTGAAACTGGGTCATGTCGGGTCAAAAGCTAGTTCACTAAGTCAAATCTAAATTAAGTTAGGATGCAAGAATCAGAACTAACATTGCAATGATGCAAGCCACAAACTCCTTGGAATACATTAGTTTCACCACAGGGAGATAATGATGCTACCTTTCTATCATATATGTTTGCCTTATTCAGTCTAGGTCAAATCCATCAATTTACCGCATACCCGACTTGGTTCATTTTTATACTGTGCATACATTTCTGACCTCATGAGAGACGGCCTTTTTGTGCTGGTGTGCCATAAAACCCATATCACTCACTCACTCAATTCCATAAAAGGAACTCAACATGAACGGGAACTTTTCGGAGAAGCGACTCTGCCATTTTCAGCTCACCTGAGCCTTACAGTATTTGTGTTAGCTGCCTCTGTCACCCATCCATAAACATTTTCAAACATCTCTGAAACCACAGGGCAGACTAAACTCAAATTTCATATGGAGCTGCACATGGGTCAAAGGATTGAAAGTTCTTCAAATGATCTTGGTCATATGACCACGGTGGCCACCATTCCCATGTATGGTAAAAGCTCTTATAAATCTTCACCAGAGCCAGTGAACTTATTAATGCTCAGGTGAGCGATTCAGGGCCACCATGGCCCTTTTGTTTTTGGAAGTGAACGCTCAGCAACATTGATGAAAGTTGACAATGTGAATCACCTCACAACCCAAGTTGTAGGGTAAATAGTAACAAGAAATATCTTTAAAAAGATAATCGGCTTAGATTAAATAGTATAAGTGTGTATTGTAATATGCCGGTACGAGTCAGGTACATGTAAGATATCGTATGTGCTGATCAGATTGTACTGATGCACATGTTAATATGCATATTTGTTGTTGGTGTTGTGGTTTCGATTTCGGAAATGCTGTTGAATTTTGATTGAGGTCTGTCTGTGTTGCACCTAACAATGAAGATTGGTTGGCTGACCGCCCAATATAAACCTTAAAAGTGTCGCAGTTCCAACACAACATCAACAACTAAGCCAGTAACAATTACTTAGTTTCGTCTTCCATTTCTGTGTCAAGATGTATTTTACATGACCGACATAACAGGCGAAATGTTCTTTGGCAAAAAGCGATTTGGACAGAAATATGTAGATTCATCACAAGGTTTATAGGCCAACAGTCAAATCAAAATGAAAGTAGAAAGAGAAAGCGAAAGTAAGCTACTTACATAGAAAATCTGGGTGTATTCATATTGGCCTATGAAATACTTAAAATGTATGTCAATACTAAGGTTATACGGCTAAAGACGAAAAAATTCTTAATATATTTTATTTGTAGCTCAAAGAGAAACAAAAGTAACTTTATATTCATATACCGGTAAAACACACACCTGAGGGGGTTAATTCTAGATATTAGAGCAGCAACTTGGGGCAAGTGGTAATGTTAGAAACTACTGGTATGATTCCGGCTTTACTAGGTCTTGTCTGTGACATAAAACCTATAGCTTAACACCAGGATTATGACTTTTGAGTTTCTGAGAACAGCCTGTATCTTCCAATATTTTATACCCCACAACATAATAGAATTCAACACCCACATGTCCACCCATCTATCCTGATTTTGATTCTGATTAATAAATCAAGATATTCTTCGAACTTGATACAATGTGCACTGTATTACTTCTAATTAACATCTCCTCATAACCATCCTCTCTCTAAAAATGCCTCCACTCACCTTTTCTGAAAAAAGTTGACAAATTCCAGCAAGACTGGCTTTAGACCTCCAAAATTTGTTACATACTGACCCAATTTTGTCGCATTAATGCCATTTATAGAACTTCAGCAATGCAATGTCTCCGGGCATTTATTAGAAGAAATATGTTATGTGCATTGATCTCATACATCTAACATCTCACAAGTCTCATACATCTAACAAGTCTCATACATCTAACAAGTCTCATACGTCTATTCTATTCTTTTCTATCCCATAACCTTACTAGGTCGTTGGGGCACTACAGATGACTTCAAAACAATCCCTTTCCACCTTGTCCTGTCTTCAGCTGCCCTAGTTGAGCTGGCAAAATCCATTCCTGTCCACTCCTTGATATTGTCTTCCCACCTCTTCTTCTGTCTACCTCTTCTTCTTTTTCCTTTCACTGTGCCCTGAAGAATTGTCTTTGCTAAACCAGAAAACCTTGAAACGTGGCCAAACCACCTTAGTTTCCGTTTCTTGACCACCGTCAGGAGTTCATCATATTCTCCAATGGCTGCTTGGATCTTCCCGCGAACCTCCTCATTGGTTATATGGTCCTTGTACGAAATGTTCAGTAACCTTCGGTAGCATCTCATCTCAAAGGCCTGCGTTCTTTTCTCTAACTCTGCTGTCAAGGTCCACGATTCACAGGCATACAGAAATGACAAGGGAGCGCATAAGTTTCACCTTTGATCCAAGATATGTTGTTATCTCTCCAAATGGGTTTCAGCGTGGCAAGAGCTGAAGTGACTTGTTCAATCCTTGAGAGAACCTCCTGTTTTGAGCCATCATCTGAGACAACTGCTCCAAGGTATTTGAAGCTGCTTACAGTACCCAGGGTCTGCCCCTTTACCTTGATCTCCCTCTGGATGCCATCTGCGCTGTTTGTCATCAGTTTGGTCTTCTCAGCACTGATCTCCATCTTAGACCTTGTGCAGGTTTGGTCGAGACTTTCAACTAGAGCTTCTAGCTCCTGCTCTTCCTCAGCTAGGGCGTCTGTGTCATCGGCAAACCGCAGATTGGTAATATTTCTGCCGCCTATGCTAACCTTTCCGTCACGTTCTTCCAGAGCATCAGACATGATCCGTTCGAGAAAAATGTTGAAGAGGGTGGGTGACAGAAGACATCCTTGTCTTACTCCAACTGTTGTTCTGAACCGTTCTCCTGTGCTGCCATTTATCAGCACTGCACTTGTAGCATTGTCGTATAGCTGCTCAATGGTGCGGACTAGGTTTGCACTGATATTGTACTTCCTCATGGTGGCCCATAAGGCTGCATGCCATACCCCGTCAAAGGCTTTTTTGAAATCAATGAAGACATGGTACAGATTCTGCTGATGTTGGAGATACTTTTCACACAGGATTCTAAGGTTGAAAATCTGTTCTGTGGTGCTCCTTCCTGCTCGGAACCCAGCCTGTTCCTCAGCGATTATCTCTTCAGCTTGTGGTTTAAGCCTGTTCAAGGTGACTTTCAGCATGACTTCGCTTGAATGACTGATGAGGCTGATGGTTCTGTAGTTTTGGCAGAGCTGTAGGTTGCCCTTTTTAGGCAGCATAATAATCAGCGACTGAGTCCATGGGGTAGGCCATTCTCCTGTTCTCCAGATCCTGTTACAGATATCTGTTAAAACATCAATCATGGTCTCCCCTCCAGCTTGAACAAGTTCTGCTGGTATATTATTAACTCCGACAGATTTTCCCTTCTTCAGTGATGCTACTGCAATCTCAACTTCCTCACGAAGGATCGGTTGTTGATCTTCTTCTGGGGGCTGATTGCAGTCCAGAACCGCATTGTCACCATCAGTCTCATGGTTGTATAATTGTGATCAATATTCTGTCCATCTGCTGAGAATCTTTTGTTCTTCTGTAAGGCATTTCCCAGACCTGTCCTGGATAGCTGTGGATCTACCCTGTTTGTCTGAAGTTAGATCCTTCACCAGCTGGTATGCTTTCTTGCTGTTGTTTTTGTTCAGGCAAGTTTCGATCTCCTCGCACTGACTAGCTATCCAGTCCTCCTTTGCTTTCTTCACTGCCTTCTGAATCCTTTTGTTTGCTTCCCTGTATTCGTCTGCTCCTCCTGCTTCATACCTCTTCTTCTTCAAATTTCTCCTGTCATCACAGAGGTCGAGAACATCTCTTGTGACCCATGGCTTTTTCTGCGACGTTCCTTCCCAAGTATCTCACTGGCTGCATCAGTCACTACTGTATTGTAGGTGGTAATCATGGTATCTAGGTCCATGTCGTCATCCCTCAGACCAATGAGTGGTGCAAATTTTCCACCTATTGTTGCTCGAAAAGTGCCTGCCACTTCTGGGTCCCTTAGCTTCTCAAGATCAAAATTTAGTCTTGGCTGGCTTGGCTATCTAGCCGTCTTCAGACGAACTCGGAAGGTCATCATGACCTGGTCATGGTCACTTCCTATGTCTGCTCCAGGAAAACTCCTTGTCCTATACATGTTGACTCCTGATCGGAAGCGCTTCCTCACCAAGATGTAATCAATCTGATTGTGGTGTTTCCCATTCTGGGCTGTGCCATGTCCATTTTCTTGATGGTTTGTGAGGACCAAGGGTGTTTGTAAGTACTAGGCTGTTACATCTAACAAGAACCAAAATGTCACTAAAACAAGACCTGCCCGGGCCCAAGCTAGCTTGCCTTAACCTGCACTTGCCCATCATATGAACATGTTTAACAAACAATACAAAAAGTGGGAAGACACCAGGTTGTGTACTATAGGTCTAGAGCTTCTTTGCGTGTGAAAAGTTGTGGTCTTGGTATATAGCATATGCCTGTATGCTTGCCCAGTTCTACACTTGAGTAAACGGAGATATGCCTAAAGTTCTTAGCAATGTAGCAAAGAATTGTTCTTTCTAATCATATCATCCACACTGTAGTTCTAATTAGTTCTCCTTATTTATATAATAAAAGTCATTTTATGCATAATGAGACTTTGCCTTTAAAGTAAAGCCAACTTATTTCTCTCTGCTGGTGTTACCAAATATTTTCTAATCATTCTTTATTTTCATTTCCTTCAGTCTAGTACCATTACACAAAAACATTTTCAATTATTTTCAGTTGTAGCATAGCTTTCCAAAATTTTCTTCTGGACTAAGTCCATATCTTAATAGAAAACTCGGAGCAAAAACTCAATAAGTGCACTTATAGAGTTTTTACACTAACTTATTTTAGCGCAAAAACAGTATACGAAATTTTCTGGTTGTAAGTTTGTGATAACTACAGTTTTTCCTGAATTATTTTTTATATGTTAAAAAAATAAATTTTGGATTTGTTACTGCTTAAACCATAAGAGGAAACTACAGCAAACATAAAAATGCTGATGGTCATTTAATTTCTCTCAAAAGAGATAAAATGTTTTTTGCTTCTCCTGAAAAGTTGAAAAAATGATGTCATTGACTTTTTGCGCCAAGGTGACGCCATGTCCGAAGTAACCCGACTCTCCCCTAACCGAAATACTTTTGTTTGACCTTTTCCGACTCATTTGTCTGTTTTGGACACTCTTGTCAACACTCAACGGTCAAAAACACATACAGTAAAGGGTTCGTGTATTAAGAAGTGGGTTTAAAAATGGTAAACATGCATATAAGCATTCCAGAGAATGGTTCAAACCAATTGTCAACTAGAAAATGGTGTCTTAGTCACAGATGATGCCCCCGTGCAGCACCTGTCTACCCCTGCCCCTCTTCTTACATACCCCCTTTTCGCACTTCAAAAAGGCATGCACATATTTTTATGTGTTTGCAACATCTTTGAAAGATCCTCAGTAACTGTTTAGAAGCTGTTGACGATGTTGAGCATAAAGACTTTTCATCCTGTTTAAGCAAGTACTTGCAAAGTTTTTAAGTTCGATCAGAAAATGTTGTTTTGTCAAAAATGATTTTTTCCGGATGAAAAAGATACATGCACTTTATCCGTACATTTGAAACATATATGCAAACGTTCAAATTGATAGCTAAAAAACTGTGGGTGAACTTGACACCTATTATTTGGAAGAACCCATAAGATTACAAAGTTTGAAACACTGATTATTTTGTCAAAACTATTTTTTTAAAAGCAACTGCACATCTTCAGTATGTCTTTTACATCTGGACGAACATTCTAGCTGATTTCGTAATCATGTCATCCAGTACAAGTCACAACCCGAAAAATTGCTAAGTTCAAACATGTCCATAATTTTATCAAAACTATGTTAGACACGTGAATATCGCTAATTCATCTGATACATCTTTGCTAAATTTCGAGCTAATACCTCAAAAACTCCGGGAGGGTTTGATTATACAAATTTGCCATCCTGCATTAGACAGGACCTGTATACTAAATTCAAGTTTTAAAAGGTCATAATTTTGTCCAAAAAAATTGTTTTTCTTTGGGAAAAAACATATGCACTTCTTCAGTATCTATGCGAACTTTCAAATCGACTGCTAATATCTGTGAAGATGTTACCTATACAAACTTGTCATCCTGTATTAGCAAAAAAAACGAACAAAGTTTGAAAAGGCCGTAACTTTGTCAAATATCATTTCTTTCTCTACAAAAAGGCACATGAATATTTTCAGTACGTCTGAATAAATGAATGTTTTAGTTATTTATAGACGCTCAACCCTGGTAAGGGCATATAGCGTCTAAACGTCAATAATTAAAGACATTTCTATTTACAAAACAGGTTCAAGTACGTATAAATGTTAAAAATACGTCCAGATGTTAAAATATTATGTATAATAATAAACGACTATTTACTTACGTGGTTACTTACCTTTCCAACGTACTCAAAGATGTTGAAAAGGCTTCAAAAGGCTGTGTGGCGGCCCCAAAAAGTCTCCCCGCACATCCATTTAATGCTCTTATTCTTCCAATCCTCAGGGGTTGTCTGCAATCATTTTCCATTATTCATGTCCCTTAATACCATTCTATTTCGATAGTGAGGTTGGGCCTGTAAAATCGATTTAAGCCCCCCAGTAATTCATTACTGACCGTTCCAAGGCGGTAGTTCTGTTGTGGTTCTATGTTGCCTGTTTTTGGTGTCAGAGTTTCTGTGATGGTTTACCTTATGTATGTTCTTATTATTTTTGGTTCGGTTTGGGTTGCTGAGTGGCCACCTTTTGGGAACAAGCTGCTCACTCGGTTGGCCATATGTTCTCTGTATCTTGATTATTTGTAATCTTAGTTGTTTCCAACTATGGTTTGAGGGCTGGATTTGGATTTTGATTGTTTCAGTTCCTGGTCTTTGCATACTTTTTACTTTTCAAGAGAACAGTCTATGGATATCGACTCAACAACAACAACAACAACAGAAAATATGGAAATTGAACAGACATCACAGGAAGAACTAATGGACACTGACATGGATGAATTGACTGCAACATTTGAAGCTTTGAAGCTATAAAGTTAAACTGCTTGTCTCTTGCAAAATCATTTATCTTACGGCAAGCATGGAGACAAAGTGGTTTGAAATTCCTCTGACACAAATTCTGAGATTTAGACCTTACAGAAAATTACTAGTTTGTGTTTACATACTACATTCACGTGAGAATATTACTGTAGATGGAATTCAGATGAAATTAAACACAGAAGAATATTTCAAAGATTTTAAAAGACTTTGATGTTCGTGTGCGAAACAAGAATCATCAGAAGACTTAACATTTGACAACTGGAAACTTCATGTGGCCAACAATTCAAAAGTGATTGACTATCTACACCCGAAGTCAAGGCGTATATAAGGACTACAACTAGATCTGGGAGTCATTCAACTCTGACTTTCAAACTGTCAAGATGGAAAGTAAACCTGTAGATCCAAGACTTAATAAATACAGTGATGCAAACAGTGTTTATTATCACTGCTCAGCAGTGAAGAAACTTTTGAAAGAGAATGACAGAAAATTCATTCAGCCATTCGAAATTTCACTAAAAGAACAAGACCTGTTGAACCCGCCCTATGGTTATTGCTACAATTGTGGGTCAATCGATCATTGGACTGCCTCGTGTACCGAGGAGAAGAAGAAATCTACCACAAAGAAACCACCCTATGGGACTTGTTACAACTGTGCTTCACCTGATCATTGGACTGCCTCATGTACCGAGGAGAAGAAAACTACAAAGAAACCACCCTATAGGACTTGTTACAACTTTGGCTCGGCTGATCACTGGCTACCCTCATGTCCTCATAACGACTCACAAGATGAAAGCTCAGGATCAGCACAACCGGCCGAGAAGTCAGAAACTACGAGGAAAAGACGCCATACTGATGATGACTCTGATGTACCCAGTAAAAAGAAGTCAAGAACCGCTTCACCAGAACCGACAACACCTACTGCTAGACGTCATAAGATGAAGAAATACTGTGTAGTGTGCAAAGAAGACACTCATATGAAGAAAAACTGTCCTGAAATAGTGAAAAACTAGTGACTAGATAAGAGAGCATACCTAGTGGATAGACAATATCTAAACGGTATTGTGTGTCTACTGGACAGTGACTACTAATGTGTTCATAATGGATTAGTTTTCATAGTTACATGTAAGTTACATGCCTGTAACGATAAGAAAGCGTTTTTCACTTCTACTGACCGTAAAATATATAGAGGATATAGTCTTTGGTCATGTCAGAATGTATGTGACGCCTTATCACATCTCTTAGATAATATTTACATCAGATTTGGTAATAAGTTATACAGACAAATTGTTGGTATTCCGATGGGTACAAATTGTGCTCCTCTTGTGCCCGATTTGTTTTTATTTTGTTATGAAAGAGATTTCATGACTTCTCTTTCTGTTGATAATCAAGCTGATATCATTGAGGCATTTAACTCAACCTCTAGATATTTAGACGATCTTCTGAATATTGATAATCCTTATTTTGAAAGCATGGTTAACCAAATTTACCCACCTGAACTTAAATTGAATAAAGCTAATACTTCAGATACCGAGGCCCCCTTTTTGGATTTACATCTATCTATTTCTAACAGTTTTGTTTCTTCTAAAATTTATGATAAACGTAATGACTTTGACTTTAATATAGTTAATTTTCCATTTTTGGATGGTGACGTTCCACGTCGTCCCTCTTATGGAGTGTATATTTCTCAACTTATAAGATTTGCTAGAGTGTGTAGTCATGTAGATGACTTTAATGCTCGTAATAAATGTTTAACTGCTAAACTTCTTCAACAGGGCTATCGGTATCATAAGCTTAGAAAGGCTTTTTCTAAATTCTATCGCAGACACCATGAATTGGTTTCAAAATTTGATGTCGGATTAAAATTTCTTTTACACCAAGGCCTATCGGAACCAGAATTTTATGGTGACTTAGTATACAAATTCAAAAAGATTAAGGGTAGGACTGATTTTTCTGATCAATTCCGAAAAATAATAATAATACGTCACAAACGTATTGGCTATAATTTAAATGTTATGCGACAGTCTGCATGCTTAGTGATTAACCCAATCACGGTTGATAGCTTTGCTGCACTCTTTAATTGCACACCGGGGGATCGGTCGTCAGACTCTATGATGGCCCCGACCTAAAGCTATATATTTTAGTTGGTTGGGACCGGAGCCTTTTTGTCTGTTGCTTGGTCCACCGGGGCTCAACTGGTGACCTTCTTTTGCTTCAGATTTCCAGTGGGGTTGTTTGGCAGGACAGGGATCTCCACCTGTCAGACGGCCCGTTGTATCTGTTGAGTCCTCGTCTTTGCTTCTTCATGGTGTTGAAATTTGATTTATGTGTTTACCGTGATGATTCATTGACGAGTTAGAGGGTTATCATGCGAACCGAACAACCAACTAAATGTTTTGTACCACTTCAGAAACTGAGGGTGAGGTTGGGCCTGTAAAATCGATTTAAGCCCCCCAGTAATTCATTACTGACCGTTCCAAGGCGGTAGTTCTGTTGTGGTTCTTTGTTGCCTGTTTTTGGTGTCAGAGTTTCTGTGATGTTTTACCTTATATATGTTATTATTATTTTTGGTTCGGTTTGGGTTGCTGAGTGGCCACCTTTTGGGAACAAGCTGCTCACTCGGTTGGCCATATGTTCTCTGTATCTTGATTATTTGTAATCTTAGTTGTTTCCAACTATGGTTTGAGGGCTGGATTTGGATTTTGATTGTTTCAGTTCCTGGTCTTTGCATACTTTTTACTTTTATTCAATAAAATTGTTTTTAAAGTATTGGTCTTTGTTGTTTCATAAGGTTACTCTTTAAACGAAAGAGTTTGGTAGCCCTGAAAAGGGCCGTTTGGCTGTTCTAAGTCTTCACTTACTGTGAAGGCTAAGACACAGGTTTCACAATCCCCACAACAGGATTCGCCTTGGATAAGTTGATCTCTCTCCTCCTCATAAATACTTCGAAACGCATCTTATTTTGCTGCCTTTCAACTTCTTTCCAATCTTTCTTCTTAAACGCCTTACACAGTCGGCTGAGGTCATGGGGAATATACCCTGACAATTTTAAGAGTAACTACACTTCAGGAACTGACTGAATCAGATCCCAAACCCTATCCCTAACATCAAAGGGAAAGATTGACAAAGACATCCCAACAAACAATAAGTTACAAGTGATAAGTCGAGTCAGCAGCTCTTTCCCAAATAGTCGGCAACTCAGCTATCTTTATTGAACTAAATAATTTAGACCAACAGAAGGGTTACAACAGACTTAGCAAATTATACGAAAACATTTAACAATTATTTATTATTTTTACCTATTTTCTATTTTTATTATAGAAGGGTTAAAATGAGTACACAATAAATCAAACAGCACCGAACATAAAACAAATGCAACCGCAACGACAGTACCGCCTTGGGATGGTCAGTAATAACTATTGGGGGGGGGGGGGGGGGAGGGGGGTGGGAGGGGGGTTAAACCGGTCCGGTTTTACTGGGCCCAAACCCATTCGTTAGTATGAAGTTGTGAAGTAGTATTTCAATTCTCATATCGACGTTGTCCCCGCACCCAGCGGAACGAATCCATAGCCGCAGTAACGGGGCGCCGAGCGTCCGTCCATGTATGTCAATCGTTAGTCAGATTCGTCCGTCAGTCCTGCTCATCAAGGCCCTACGGCTGCTGCATATGAAGTTGTGAAAAGTCAGTTGAATATATATATTGACTCATGGCGGACGTGAAAGAGAGCATAGTCTCTGAACTAATCAAAACTATGCAAAGTGATATTGGGTTTTATGCAACAATCAACAAAGTTTTTCTTTCTGAATAAGTTGTGGTGGCCCTGAAAATGGCCGTTTTGAGGTTTTACATCCTTTGAGATCAGACGATATATTCTGAGTAATCTAAAATTTGAGATCGATTTAGACTATTATTCTAGATCATCGTCTTTTATTTTATTTGGATCCTTTTGAAATTAATCAGTCTTTGAATCGACTGCCTAAAATTAAAATTAAGAAATTACAGTATTTTTTTTCTGGTTTCGTCACCAGATATTGTCAGGGTCACTGACGAGGCTTTATTGGCCGAAACTGCGTAGTGTTACCCATGTTCCTACTTCTGTATGTATTCTCTGCTATTTAAGGAACTTTTTAAGATTTTAATTTTACTCACTGCAGCTGGTGTTGTGCCATGTGGCGGCCGTAAAACGTCTCCCCGTACATCATCCCCAGTGCATATTATATTTTATTTACATCATTTGAGCTCAGAGGCTAGATTCTGAGTAATCTAACATTTAAGATCGATTTAGACTATTAATTCTAGATCATCATCCTTTATATTATTTGGATCCTTTTGAAATTAATCAGTCTTTGAATCGACTACCTAATTCAAATTAAGAAATTACAGTACATCTGTGTGTATTCTCTGCTCTTGAAGGAACGTTTTAAGATTTTAATTTTACTTCACTGCAGCTGGTGTTGTGCCGTGTGGCGGCCGTAAAACTTCTCCCGTACATCACCCATAGTGCAGATTGTATTTTATTTACATCCTTTGAGATCACAGGATAGATTCTGAGTAATCTAAAATTTTAGATCGATGTAGACTATAATTTTAGATCATCGTCTTTTATATTATTTGGATCCTTTTGAAATTAATCAGTCTTTGAATCGACTACCTAATTAAAATTAAGAAATTAGAGTATGTTTTTTTCTGGTTTCGTCACCAGATATTGTCAGGGTCACTGACGAGGCTTTATTAGCCGAAACTACGTAGTCTGGCCCATGTTCCTACTTCTGTATGTACTCTCTGCTCTTGAAGGAACTTTTTAAGACTTTAATTTTAATTTAAAGCATTCTATGAGCAGGGACAACGGGAGGGCCTGCCACCACAAGCTTGACAGCGTACTGTCCAGCTCGTGTAGGTCACCGTCCTCTCTGTCGGCAGATAGAATGGTGGCTGGTCAACCGCCCTCTCCCAATCTTCTGTGGCTGACTGTTCCTCAGGCTCTTGCTTCACTTCTTCTCTTACCCTTGCCAGCTCTCTGTCCATTGCCGTCATCCTTCTTACGATGCCAATCATTTGGATGAGCCGCTGCGCATTCTCCATCACCGCCTTAATCTGCGCCTCCAAAGCATCCAGATATTCTTCACTCAACATCTTCACTGTGTTTTGCACAAAGACAATGTGACGAAGTGGGTCAGTGTTCCAGTATTTATTCTCTCTGCATCGACCTGAAAGAAAGCACTTTTCTACGTAGGTCAATCCGGTCTTGGGAGTATAAAACGGTACTGACCTACTTATAAACTCAGTCATGGAGCCAATACTGATCTTAGACGATCTTATGAAAGAACCAGACCTTCTATCGACAGCAATTAACTCAATTGCTACTGATGGATCGTTAACACAACTACAACAACCGAACGTGCAGACCTATTACTATCACCCACAGCAATCACAATCACAACAAACACAGCCACAGGTGTCACAGCCAAAGACGGGAGCTGTAAAAGTCTTGCTCAAAGAACTCAATGATCTCAAGAAAAGAGTACAGCAGTTAGAGGACCAAAAGCAACAACGTTCCATGGAATTAAACCCGATCAGAATACCGTTAACTATAGAAATAGTGACTACAGAATCGTCTGTGACTGTACCAAATCTAACTGGACTTGGATTGCATAGCAAGAACATAGATAATTCAAAGAGACAGAAGAAACAATAGATTCTTCTTAGATATAACCACACAAACCGTCCTTTTCAGGACTACCAATTAGATCAGAAAGAATACCCTACTGATTACCCAAATACTTAGGAAGCTATAGATACATGTCTCTGGTATAGTGAGGTTTTGAGAAACAAGACCAAGAGACTCATACTTTGCATACCTTTTACTCATAGCAGACGCATATGACTGTAAATCCTCAATAGGCCTATCCCCTTCACAATTTCCTATGTAATATTACATAGACTTTTCCCCTAAAAAGACTAAGTTATTTCAAGTAGCGTTTTCAAGCTTACTAAAGCGGTGTCATCTATGGGGACGCCCGGCCCGAGATTGCCCCAGGCTGCGGACTTAGTCTCCGGCCGGGCGTCCCCATAGTGCCACCCTTTACTACTTATGTATTTTTTGTTTGTTTTGTTTTATATTTTAGAGTTACTGTAAGAAAGAGAGATTTCTATTCCAACAAAGTGAACAAGATGGTTTATTTACAGTCCTACAATTTATTACAAAGAAATTACAGCTGGCTTGTTACTGTTACGGAAGAGGGCTAAATGCAGTTCAGCAATGTAAAGCGGATGATATACTTCAGTTCAACAAACTATAACAAAGAGGGTAAGGTTGCGAAAGAGAGCTTCGCGTTCCAGCAAGGTGAAACCGTTGATATACTTACAGTCCTACAAATTATTACGAAGAACTTACACTTGGCCTGTTAAGGTTAAGACAAAGAGCTTTGTAGTCTAATAAGGTGAAACGTGTGATGTACGTACTGTCCTTGAACTAGTTACAAAGAAAATTCATTTGGCCTTATACAAACAAATATCAACCAATAGAGACGCTGCGTTGTTATATTTAAAGAAAGGAGAAAAGGAATAAAGCGTAATTTTCTTATAACAAGAACAGGCGAATTTTATTCTGCAAAAGAGAAAAATGTTTTGCTAAAGCGCATAGACACTGGCCGTAGAAACTCAACCTGAGTCACATGATAAAAAGGCAGTGGGAAATCATTGTGCTTGCCTCAATACCTGCATATTTTCATGTAGTAAAAACACAAAAGGCCCAAATAAGAAATTTCTGACGTAAAATTGAATAATTGCTAAATCAGGTCAGATTACAGGACAACATATGATAATGAAAGGAAACGGCATGGAAATCGAAAATACTCAGAGACATTGCGTTGAATTAAGTTTATCCTAGTTTCAGTGTGTTCAGTTAGCATATAGAATGAACAATTAATGATCTATTCAGAACATTATTCGAACATAATTATGTCCTAGGCTTTGTTTTGAAAAAAATCATGAAAAGGAAAACTTTCAAAGCAATGTCCAGACTTTGTAAACCGCGCAATCTCACCAAATGTGTATTTCTGTTAGCTGTTTTATTTGTTTGTATCATATGCTTCTTCACAAGTGCTACACTGACAGAGAGAATAAAGTACCTTATACGGAGGCCAGACATATCAGAGGAATATTTACTCGTGATGGTAATGAGCAGTCGTGATGCATTTGAGAGCCGTGAAAGAATTCGACAGACATGGTCAAACAGTTACACAAATGTCAGCTTTATGGTCGGAGAGCAGTTCTGTGTCTATCCGCCGGAACAACAAGTAAAAGGTGTGTGTGTTAGTAATGATAAAACGATGTCAGTTGATGATTTACGACAATACCGTAGAAAAGAAACGCTCACCACAGAGCGGCTGCGCCTAGAACCAAATGTTGTGTTGTTACCAGTTTTAGATGTCTATGAACAAGCTAGAAAAATGAACGAAAGTTATGCTTGGGCTTTGAGAAATACTGACGCTAAATGGTTTCTAACGGTGTTTGATGACAGTTATGTTCGCATAAGACGGTTAGAAGAGAATCTAAAAAATAACTTTAATCCGAAGGACAATATTATTGTCCTTACCGGAGGCACAGGAGACATAGGTAACGTTGCTGATAGTGGACAAACGACAGAGAATACTTTAACCGATGAGAAATATACGCCAACTTCTATCATGGGTCATATTGCTTCCCGATCGGCAGCAGAATACGCGTTATCTCGTGGGTATTTGGATTACATTCTTCAAACAAGGGCTGATGCACCGCTGTCTCATTCTATACAATGGAAGACTTCAGAATACATGGCAAACACTGGCGACTGTAATGACACTTCCAAACTGGTAATAAGTCACGTGATACAGACAAAAAACATGTGGTTATGCTTCTTAATAGATTCAATGCCATCGGATGCAGCACTGGCAGAACAGAAACTTATAACTTCAAACGCAACAATGGAATATGCAGGAAATTTTTTACGTTGGCAACGATTTGATGTGATCATTAAAATGGTATATGCATTCTTTTATTCCGTAAACAAACATGTTCCAGACATTATTGAACGTGCCTACACTGAACATCTTCATGTTTGGAACACGTTTCATGAATACTGTTACCATAAGCCGTCTTGGTTTGATAATGTAGTACCCTGTAGAGAAAAGAAAAGCAAGTCTGATTTTATTTCCTCATTTCACAACACTATTAGTAGTATTCAGAAAAATGGCTTCCGATCAGACGCAAGTCAGATCCCTGTTGATAAAGATGGAATTATTTTAAACGGCGCCCACAGAGTTGCGGCGGCAACTGTTCTGTCAAGAAATGCCACATTTCAGCATTTCAATACTTCTTACACTGATCCTTGGGATTACCTATACTTCCGTAAGTTGGGATTACCCAATGATTTGACTGACGTAATTATGTTGGAATGGATGAAAATTCAGCTCAAGTTACCGCGTTTAACTTCGAAGGTATTTATTTTGTCTGTGTTCTCGACTGATCCAGCTAAAGACAAGGATATGAGAAAAATAGTGTCAGAGAAATGTTCCAAAGATAAAGGTATTTTATATGAAAAAAATTTAACAGTTAATAAACTGGGGATGAGCCACCTGATAACACATATGTATGGGACTCAATCATGGCTTGAAGTTAAGATTAATCATATACTGTCACTTTTCAAATCGTCGACATTTACCGTCTTTTTCGTGTTTTTCTTCGGAAAGACTCTTGATGAACTAACAGACTGTAAGCATGATATAAGAACTATTTACAATTATCAAAACTTTAAATCATCGGCCCATATTCCCGACAGTCCAGAGGAGAGCCTGATCCTTGCAGAGATGATACTCAATCCTAATTCTGTCCAATTCCTAAACAACGCCCAGAATGGCGAGGAATGCCACAGGATTGCAGCAGAAATTGCTCGACGTTCGTCTTTGAAACCAATACTAGCCTTACCAGGAATGTTTCTCGGCAGAGATGATCTAATGATTGACTCTGGTTCCGTCCTTCATTTATTTAAATTGCGCAAACGCACAGACGTCGATATTCTATTTCTTCACGAGATAGACAAACGTATTCTGGGAAACGAAATTGATTTCCGAATAGAAGCACATGCATTTAAATCAAATGCGATTTCACCTGGCCGCGCCTGGGGTGAAGACCATTTTACTGAGACGGTAAAAACGAAGTGGGATTTATTTTATGACTCAGCTAACTATGGATTTTGCTATGGGGTAAAATTTGTTTCGCTCGAGCAGCTTGTGCGGTATAAACTAAAGCGTAACGAGCCACAAAAAGATCAGTATGATGTGAAACTCATCAGGGATATGCTGCATAATACTTAGTTGCATAATACTCAGGCACCAAACCCTGTGAAACTTTCAGTTTAACGTTTTTAAACATTTTCTGGAATTTGTATTTGAACATTAGACAAGCTGACGTTCGTTTACCTCACTGTTGCTTGTATCACAGGGTATAATCGATTCCGCCAATTTTCGCTTCCTGCAGAGACTGTACATCATATTTGGCTTCCGACGAGACTGTCCGCGAACTCTTGCTTCCTACAGAGACTACTGTCCTCGAGCGATGGCTTCCTGCCGAGACTGTACGCGTGATTCTGCTTCCTGCGGAGGCATTCGGCAGGAAGCAGAATCACACGGTCAGTCTAAGCAGGAAGCCATTTGTCATGTACAGAAGTCTCGACAGGAAGCAAGAGTTCGCGGACAGTCTCGGCGGAAGCCAAATATGATGTACAGTCTCTGCAGGAAGCGAAAATTAGCGGAATCGATTATACCCTGTGTTGTATTGTCTTGTCAGGAATTCGCCATAGTTATACCATGGTTCGTCCGCCTGCACGGAGTTTAGCGAATGGATTATTTCTCCGTACAGGTGGATACATGTACTCATAGTCCTTGAGATGACCCAGCTAAATTTTCGTTTGGCTGCACCCCAGAGGGGACAAAGGTTTTATGGTATCATTTTAAAGGTATGAATGTAAGCTTTCAGAATCAGCTTGTCTTCCACTTGTGGAGGTATCCGTCTGGGTTGTAGACACGTTTTTGTAAATTTACCCTCCGTCACCTTTTTGTCGTCAATATAATTGAAATGCCAATATCTACATGTTGTAAATACTGATCAGAGCCCATTTCATGTATGTATAGAGCTGGTAACAGATTCTCTTCTCTGAAGTGGAGCTCTAGTAAGTAGTATTTGCAGAAAGTCCTGTCAAAAGAAACCTTTGTCCCTCTCGGGGTGCAGCCAAATCGATTTTTAAGCGACTTTTTGATTTCCATATTTAGGACTATCATGGAATAATTACTTTATACCACTCTCAGCAGCGTAGAACTTGTACATTATGATATATTTCTCTTATCCCCCCTCCCCCCCCACACACGTTATTTACGACTGATTTTTATGCCCCCAACTTCGAAGAAGTTGAGGGAGGCATATTGGTTTGGGCCTGACCGTCCGTCCGTCCTTCTGTACGTAACGCCTCATTTTCTCAAGAACCGTAACTGCTGGGGCCTTGATATTTCATAGGTGGGTAGACTATCAAAAACTAGAGGATATGTATTTTTTGTCTTGTCCATCAGCCCTTTCCTTACAGAGTTATGCCCCTTTTTTAAAAAAAATGAAAGTTTGTTCCCAAAATCCTGGGAATACCATTTGAGCTAGGATGCTCATATTTGGCATACTGCTAGGGGCTAAGGTGTAGATCACCTGATTGACTTTTGGGCGAATTCCGTCAAAAAAAATGACTGAATTATGCCCCTTTGTTGAATTTGGCATTTTTCCAACTTTTGAACCGTTTGACCTAGAACCCTAATTTTTGGTATACAACTAGCATTTGATTTGCTGATCATTCTGATGATAAATGCGTTATGACGCATCCACTATGAAGAGAGTTATTTCACTTTTCTCATCTGCATAAAGCATAATAATGGGTTGTCTGTTTCTCAAGGGCAATAACTGCTGGGGCCTTGATATTTTAAAGGCAAATAGAGCATGAAAAATAAGCAGACCCGTATTCTTTTTTCTTTTCCGTCTGCCATGTACTTACAGAGTCGTACCCCTTTTTCGAAAAATTACATGAAAGTTTGTTCCCAAAATTCTGGGAATACCGTTTAAGCTAGGATGCTTTTATTTGGCATACTGCTAGGGGCAAAGGTGTAGAACACCTGATTAACTTTTTGGCGAATTTCGTCAAAAAATGACTGAATAAGAGCCTTTGTTGATTTTGGCATTTTTTTCAACTTTTGAACCGTTTTACCTAAAACCGTATACTATTAGTATTTGATGTGCTGATCGTTCTGATGTTGGTTGCCTTATGATGCATTCACTATTAACAGAGTTATTTCCCTTTTCTCATATGTATAAAACATAATTATGGGTGGTCTGTTTCTCAAGAACAGTAACTGCTGGGGCCTTGATATCTAAATGGTGGATAGAGCATGAAAAATAAGCAGACCCATTATTTTTCTTTTCCGTCTGCCTTGTACTTACAGAATCATGCCCCTTTTTCGAAAATTAGATGAAAGTTTGTTTCCAAAATCCTGGGAATACCGTTTGAGCTAGGATGCTCATATTTGGCATACTGCTAGGGGGAAAGGTATAAATTACCTGATTAACTTTTGGGCGAATTCTGTCAAAAATGACTGAATATTGCCCCTTTGTTGAATTTGGCATTTTTCCAACCTTTGAACTATTTGACCTAGAACCCTAAATTTTGGTTCACTATTAGAATTTGATGTGCTGATCATTCTGATGTTAAATGCGTTATGATGCATCCACTATTAAGAGAGTTATTTCCCTTTTCTCATCTGCATAAAGCATAATAATGGGTTGTCTGTTTCTCAAGGGCTATAACTGCTGGGGCCTTTATATTTAAAGGTGTATAGAGCATGAAAAATAAGCAGACGCGTATTTGTTTCTTTTCCGTCGGCCATGTACTTACAGAATTATGCCCCTTTTTCGAAAAATTATATGAAAGTTTGTTCCCAAAATCCTGGAAATACCATTTGAGCTAGGATGCTCATTTCGGCATACTGTTAGGGGCTAAGGTGTAGATCACCAGACTAACTTTTGGGCGAATTCCATCAAAAAATGACTAGATTATGCCCCTTTGTTGAATTTGGCATTTTTGTAACTTCTAAATAGCTTGGCCTGGGAATCTGACTTTTGGTAAATAAGTATTTCTTGCTGTATAAAGTATTTCGATAAAGGTAAGGTAACTCGGGGTTAAGTGATTTCGGAGTTATTCCTTCTGATAGTCAGTACTTATGCAGCTGTGGGGCTCAAGAACCACTGGGTGTAGGATTTTGAAATCTAATATATGAATAGATCATGAAAAATAAGCAGACCCGTATCTCTTTTTAGCTCTGTGAAGCTTGACAGAAGTGTGCCCCTTTTCAGGTTTAGACAGCTAAAATTTGACACTTTTAGTGGCAAGCATATGGTTGGGGGCATAGTGTTTCATAAACACATTTTCTAGTATATATTTAAGATAGTGCGGTGTAACTGTTTCTTTTAGTCATGTCCGGGGGACAGGAAGGGGATCGCGGGGACGCTGGTACCGATGCTTTAACACAGGAATGTGAAACACAGCCTAAACAGCGTGCTCATAATTATCACATTTGATACCTTCTCACTCTGTGTGTGTGTGTGTGTGTGTGTGTGTGTGTGTGTTCCAGAATCGTGTCCGTCCCATAACTTCGTCCTGCATGGTTGACACAAATAATTATCTTACAAGACGATGTGTCGTGTGCAAGAACCATGTCACTAGCTTGAAAGTCAAGGTCACAAGGGGCACATAAACTTTGTGCATAGGCTATAGTGGAAGACGTTCGTGTCTGGCCTATATTTTGTCATGCATGACGGATTTCAAAATTGACAAAACGACGTGTCGCGTGCAAGAACCATGTCGCTATCTCAAAAGTCAAGGTATATCTTGAATATTCCGGAATTGTCAATGTTAACATGACCTACCAATTCGGACTTATTTGACCGCTTTCATTTCTTCTGTTTTTTCGCATCACTAGTTACTGTCGATAGTTATTTGCTTGTGTTCGTTTGACAGAACATGTATTTCAGTGATATTTAGATAGTGGAAGAGTGTTGATGAAAGCTTTTTGGGTTGTGGATTTGGGTTGGGGCTTACTCAGCTTTATACCCTAGCAAAAATGTGAACAGGTGTTTTTTTTTTTTTTTTTTTTTTTGTGTGTTTTTTTTCATGCTGGCTAGTGCTCCATGGATGCCTGGATGGTTGACTTGCAAACTAACATCGTTTTCAACAATATTTCAATCATTTGAGGAGGATGGTAGGTGATTATTAAGTGTAAACACAAGCTTAAATGTAGTTTTAAATGTGGAAAAAATATATGAAAAGTGTATAAAATTCTGTTCTGAAAACGGACTGGTAGTAATCATGTCATAGGTCATTAAGACTGGTTCTGTTTACATGTAAAAATGTAATGTAAAATACCCTGAACATGTAAAAGCTAATACTACTGTTGTTGTTCCTTGATGTTACATTGTGCTATGTCCGCTTGTCTATGTTCTTTGGTGGTTTGGTCACCTGTTTTGTACCCAATTTGCCTTTTGTTTTGTTTTGTTTTGTAAGCTAAACATAAAATAGATAAAAATAGATGCTGATGTTGTTTTTGATTAGGGTAGCTGAATGACTACCTGTTTGGGAAAGAGTTGCTCATTCGGTTTACCATGCGTGTCTTTCGTGAACTTGTGCCAGTTTTTACGTGTGTGTGTGTGTGTGTGTGCTTCTTTCCCTATTGGTTTTGAGGGCGGGATGTGTGATTTGATTGTATTAGTCGCCCCTGATCATTACCTATCTTTTTACTTTTAATCATTCAACAGTTAAAATTTGTTATTTGTAACTTAGCGCTTTCGGCTTTACGCCTTCTCCACTCACACATACATACAGGTAAAGCATATAAACAAATGAACAAGAAAAAAATCACAAAAACATACAATGGCCACGACACGACAAACCCAACAAAGTGGCATTTGCGCCCAGCGAAGACTCAGATCAGCCTGGGCATCCGCCCAGTCTGATTAGAGTCTTAATTGTCCGCATAAAGCTAGCTTAAACCCTTAGCTACCCTTTAAGCACACAGCGAGGACCCTGATCAGACTTTGCGGATGCCCAGGCTATCTGAGTCTGTGCTGGGCGCGCATGTAATTTTGTTGGTTTTATCGTGTCGCGGCTCAATCATTTTCGACTCATGAACATGTGATAATATTCTAGTAGGAGATGTATGCACCATATGAGAGTTGTTGTTGTTGTTGATTTGATGTTTAACGTCCACGGTAAACAACTTTGGTCATGTCGGGACGGTCAGTTAACCTAACCACACTATTCTTTGGCAGGCTTAGACCTCCTAAGCGGTTAACCAGTACTAAGTGCACATACTTTCGCCAGTAACTGACAACTGGCCTTCTTGAATCAGCGGAAGGAGAAACGAAAGTATGTGACCATATGAGAGAAACCGAGGAATAGCGTCATCCAAAAAAGGAAAATTAACAACGTCCGCAAAATCAAATCATGCCGCCGTTTATTGTGGATTTTAGACGGCTAATGAAAACAGATAAATTTTAACCCAAAGCTGGTTCTTCGGTATCCGAAATAATTACCGTACCTGTCTTTAAAGTATCCATAGTCCTATCAGTGGTAAAGACGTCTAAATTCAAATCATTATTAAAAGCGGTTCAACCTTAGCGTTTGGTAATAAAATGTGGGTTGACGTTCATATATTGAGTCATATAGCTGGCAAAGGGTAGAGGAAACAAGGTTTTGAAAATAACAATTCACTCCTCAAAATACAATTACCTGGTCTGGTTTCCCGTCTACCAATGCTATATAAACCTAGGCGGGATAGTGACTGGGGCTCCAAGCCTGTACATTGTATTTTTATCATTTTACTCAACATATTGAAATCGAAATTGGGTCATTTTAGTTGCCAACCAAAATGACCCAAATAAGTTTTTAAGCACTTTTTGTGTGAGACTCAAGGATATTATTTGTTTTAAGCTGGCTAATCGCGGTCATTTACAATGACGAAACTATAGTGAGAAGCTTCAGTGCAGCGATTTCTCATGATAGAATTTTTCATGTTGATAAAGCAATGGGGCCTTAACCCCCATTGCTCTATCAACATAAAAAATATCATGAGGTATCGCTACAAGCTTCTTAATATGGTTTCGTCATTGTAAGTGACCGTGATTAGCCCGATTTAAACAAATAAAACATCCTTGAGTTTCACATAAGAAAAGGTTTGAAAACTTATCTTGGTCATTTTAGTTGGCAACTAGAATATTATAAACCTACTTTCGATTTCATTATGTTGAATAAAATGGGGAAAATACATTGTACAAGCATGGAGCACAAATCACTATCCCAGCTATGTTTACATAGCATTGCCAGACGGAAAACTTGAAAAAGATATTGTATTTTGTGGAGTGATTTTTGTATTTTTCAAAAACTTGCTTTCTCTACTTTTTGTCAGTTATATGACTCAATATATGCACATCAACCCTCATTTTATTACCAACTGCTTTTTACAATAATTTGACGTTTTTACCACTGATAGGACAAAGGAGACTTTAAAGTTTAACTGATTGTTTTTCAATGCCGTAGTGCGTTTAAAAGATAAAGGTGCAATAACAAACAGTGTATGCTCTGACCAGACTGCTTCTACAGGAGCAGTCTGATCTGGGTCAGCACTGCTTTGTCAGATCTATCTGTCCCAATATTTAGAAGTTTTACAATAGTCAGTTGAGAAAGATGCACAGGCTACATACTAACTGAGCTGACGGGGAGTCACCGGGCTTTGTCTTGCGAGACAGGTAAGTTTTGTGCTTGTTACAGTAAACTTACACAAGTTCAAGCAGTTTAGGGTCTAATGGTTACATGTACATATACGTTCATTCAGGTCTTGAAATTTAATACAGTTACTATTGTTGGGTGAAGTATGATGATGTATGTACATGTGGATTTTATTACAGTGATCAAATTTTACGGGTTTTTTCCTTCTTCTTCTTCTGCTTTTATTTCTTTTCAACACACTAAATCGTAATAGTTACAGTTCGTAATGTACTTTTGAATTGGTCAAAGCAGAACACATTTCGTCTTAATGCTTTTATATGTTCGTGACAGTATTAAATTTCGCGACGTTTTCCTCCTTGAAGGTAACCTTTATTTCTTTTTCCTACTATCCCATGTCTTATTATGTGTCACAGAGCTCCATGTAAGAAATGGTAACAGGAAAAAAGATTATTTGTCTTATTTCTCAACAAAAACATATATTCTGACCCCTCATTTGAACCGTCTCGGTGAGACGGTTCTATAATGAGGGGTCACAACATAATGTTTCAGAGCAGAAATATGAAAAATTATCTCGTAATTGTCTTTGTTACCCCTTCTTATATGGAGCTCTGGTTTCGATTTCATTTCATCTATGTATCTATATTACTAATGAGCCGCGATACGAGAAAAGCAACAAACTGGTCGTGCGGCCAGCGCAGACTCAGATCAGCCTGGGCATCCGCCTAGTCTGATCAGTCTTCGCTGTCCTCATGGAGGTAGCTTAGACCATTAGCTACCCTTTAAGCGCTTAGCAAAGAGTCTGTTCAGACTGGGCGGATGCCCAGGCTGATCTGAGTCTGCGCTGGGCGCACAACCACTTTGTCGGTTTGCCATGTCGCGGCTGATTTCTCTATGCAGACCGTAACAGGTCCAAAATTTGGCACACCTAAAATATTTATTGTTATTCTCCTATTAATTGAACAGTGTGGTATTTCGACGCAGCAATGCCGGGGTCTAAAAGATAGACTGAATGGCAAACAATGTAGACCCCAGTCTGATCTTGGCCCATACTGTTTGCGCAGTCCTATCTGTCCCAATATTTATAAGTTTTACGGCATTGCTCTTTCACCGTAATCTCATTTCTTCAAGCAAGTCTATGTTTTATGTGGTACTTTTTATGTCAAAGTTAGTTACTCCTCACGTCATTACTTTTGAATTATGGCGTATTTTGCCTTCGAATATTCTCGCCCTTGAATGTTCTCCGTGGGCTCGTTGATTGTCTGTTGATTTGAGCATTTACAGGGCCCGAATAAGGAATACTTCGCTTTCGCTCATTTAAAATTAATGGGCTTTCAGCGGAAGCAATTTGCCACACTTTTTAATGAAAGAAACGCCGAAAGTGCATTACACAGCATTTTATCTAGGAAATCTTTATTTCAAAATCCAGTAGGCCATATGCCCATGAGGATACAAAACATGTATACAACAATTTATGACAGACAGTGCAATGGACAAGCAATACAACTAACATAATGCTAACTCATTCATATACAAACAATGCTATGCCAAATAATCAGGGTATCAGCAAGAAAAGAAAATTTGGCGGAGAAGATGATTTTCTCAGAACGACAAGCTCAAAACGACAAGCTCGCCCAGCGGGCAAAACAACGTTGTATCAACGTTGATTCAACGCCATGACGTTGAACAAACGTTGACACGATGCTACAGTAAAAACACTATACCCGCTAGGTCAACTTAGCCTAAATTAACAACAGATGCTATAAGATATTGTAACAAAAGCATTTATGCAATGCTAAGTATATGTATGTCTCTCTTTAATTTATCAATAGGTGGTTTAGAATTCTCATACACACACGCAACAATATGACTTCTTTGTCATTAAAACTAGAACAACGTATCATATGCTCTGCTGCACATACCGTATTAGTCGGTGACAAGGCGAGTTATTTCCTTCCAAAACAATCCCAAAGATCTAGATCCGTCTTCTAAAGACGGATCTAGCTCATTGGGATTGTCTTTGAAGATATAAGACGGATTTAGATCTTTGGAAAGACGGATCTAGATCATTGGGATTGTCTTGGAAGATATAAGACGGATCTAGATCTTTGGAAAGACGGATCTAGATCATTGGGATTGTCTTGGAAGATATAAGACGGATCTAGATCTTTGGAAAGACGGATCTAGATCATTGGGATTGTCTTGGAAGATATAAGACGGGTCTAGATCTTTGGAAAGACGGATCTAGATCATTGGGATTGTCTTGGAAGATATAAGACGGATCTAGATCGTTGGAAAGACGGATCTAGATCATTGGGATTGTCTTTGAAGATATAAGACGGATCTAGATCGTTGGAAAGACGGATCTAGCTCATTGGGATTGTCTTGGAAGATATAAGATGGGTCTAGATCTTTGGAAAGACGGATCTAGATCATTGGGATTGTCTTGGAAGATATAAGACGGATCTACATCGTTGGAAAGACGGATCTAGATCATTGGGATTGTCTTGGAAGATGTAAAACGGGTCTAGTTCTTTGGAAAGACGGATCTAGATCATTGAGATTGTCTTGGAAGATATAAGACGGATCTAGATCTTTGGGATTGTTTTGGCAGAGAAAATCCCATTTAATAGCAGAAATACTTGACTGATTTACATATTTTCGGTAATTTTGGAGGAATTGGCTCCCGTCTTATAACCGAACAACTTCGGTAAGCTTCCTTTTACATGCAGACTGTAATTCACATATAACCTATCGATTGACTGGTTCGAAAGCAGCTGTCATCTCTGTACTGTGGAAGCTTATCAGGTAATTGCATAGTTTTCATTTTCTTTTTTGCGTGTGTGAGTCTGTGCATGGTGTGTTTGCGCGCGAGCGTGTGGCTGTACGTATGCTAAATAAATGAGTTTCCTTAATCTTTATTACGCTGTACAGAGACTAAGTATAGGTTAGAAAAAGCAGTATTCTAATTAAGCCCCTCCTCTCCGAGCTATTTTGGGACTGTCATGATATTGCATCATGTTTTGAAGTTGCATCATTACTATAATCAAAGTACATTGGAGGGTAGTCATTTTTAGATTTGTTTATTTATCATTATTATTTCTTTATTTTTATTTATTTAAACACAAAATATCTCTCTCAGATTATCTGAAAGATGTTGGAAAACAGGGCAGAACACGATCAGTTTATTATCTGGGGCAAACACTAAGCCGGTTAGAGGCTATGAAGAGAAATCTTCGCAATTAAGAACCTTCCGCTCGCTACGCTCGCTTCAGGTTCTTAATTGCGAAGATTTCTCTTCATAGCCTCTAACCTATACTTAGTAACTCACTTTTATTCCTTTAATATCGTAAAAATGCTAAATATTGCGACAGATATGTCTGAGAAAACAGTCTGATCAGGGCTGCCACTGTTTGTCATTCAATCTGCATAGTTTAGATTACCGCTTTGTAAAACAAACCTGATATGTTTTAGGTCAGTTACCGTATAACCTGTTTTTTAAGTATCTTTTGTTAGAATGTTTTTCGATGTGTAATAGGCTATTGTCATGATAATGACCTTGAATCTTCATTGATTTTGATTTTGTTCGATCTAAAAAAGCGAGTGCCAACATCCTATAAAAATTGCTGTGTATTAGCACAATTAAAAATACATTGAATGGATATTGTGCATGGAGACAGCTCTGGTAAGACAAGATTTAATTTTACGCTGCCAGCTTTGAGGTGGTCGAGTAGGCATATTTCTTATTTCTTTGTTAGTTCCGACTTCTGCTCTTAACACGTTTTGCAGCGTCTGAGCTTGGTCTCCACTATTAGCCTTTGTCCCTTTTATGAGACACTAGGCATTAATGGGTTGACTCCAGAACCGTAAAAAGGCGGTAGTTCTTAGAGTGTTTACATTACGGAGAAAATTGGGCCTACTTTGGCATTTTTAAATCTTAAATAAAACCATGAATTAACAAACATTTTCCCCAAAAAACTTAGCAGGCTTCTTTCTTTCGTTGTTCTCGGCAGTTAAAAATTCAAAAATGAGTAACGTGTTGAAAAAATAAAAAAAAAATATGTTAAAGATCAAAGAAGAGTTTGGGGCACAAAATTTCTAAACCTATAAAATACCTAATAAACCTCATACCTTTATAGTAATAAATAAGTAACCATTATTAATGAAATGAAAACGCATTTAGGTCTGAAAGTACCTCAAGGCATTGAGAGTAATGTTCTATCAGTGACATTTTCCAACTCTTTCACAAAGGTTGAACAGATGATAAAATAGCCTGTCTCTAATGTTGGCCTGTGTTTGTTATTTATGACAGTGTATTTTGTTGATAAATGGGGAAGTAGGTTTCACTTAACTTTAATCGCATAATGAAATGGCTAATAAATTTACAAAACATTTTAAGGTACGATATTGATGCTCAATTATTTATAGACAAGTTTCAGTTGTCCATTCTTCAGAATGTTTTAAATCGTTCTTACAGTATGCAGCATGATAAAAAAAAAGAGCAGCAAAACGGAACAAGGAACGTATACGACCATTTATTGGGCTATTTACTAATTTCTCATATTCACGTGATCGCATGTGCTCATTCAGCATCTCTGAATAGGACATAAGCAAATTATATAAGCAATGCATAGCTATACCTATCAAGGACTAACCATAAAAACTTTTATTGCACTTGATCTCGTTTACTTAAAAAAACATGACCCTATTGTTTAGCAATAATTGTGGGGAAACTGCTTGTTAATGAACTATTGCTACAGATAACTTTGTATTATACATATGTACGGGGAGGGCCGTAATTAATGTTGTTAGAACTTGTGGCACAACCCAGTTGCTGTACAGATTATTTGGCAATAAAATATGTTTAAACTAAACTATTGCTACATTTACATGTACTGAGCTATAGAATTCTTTGCCAAATATTCCTTATACGATAAGAAATAGCATTTTTGATAGTATCCAATTATATACGTATTAAAATGGCTTGATTAAAGCTTGTTACTCATAATACTTTTAGGCGTGGGAATAGATACTGTTATAGGCATTTACTGACTCGAGGCTGAACGAATTTTATAATTGCATTCATTAGTATCATTTTTCAGTTAATTGTTTTTGAGCTTTTTTAACCATCAGTTTTGCCACTTTTGTCAGGAACAAGTAGAGAACAAGACTGTTTATTATTTGAGCTCTCAATTCTTTATCATGGGTCTGAAATTTGCAGTGTAAATATTCTGGGAGAAAGATTTAAAAAAGTCAATATGTTTTTCTTCTGAATCCCTTTTGTATGAATAGTTTATTTCCATGAACTGTATTTATTTGTATCTATGTTATCTGTACAAATAAATAAAGTTTAAACTAATTCTTTATTACTCTAGGTTAACAAAAGTTAACAGCTGCGACACAACAAAACCAACAAAGTGGCATGTGCGCCCAGCAAAGACTCAGATCAGCCTGGGCATCCGCCCAGTCTGATCAGTCTTCGCTGTCCGCATGGAGACAGCTTAGACCTTAGCTATCCTTTAAGCGCCAAGCGAAGACTCTAACCAGACTAGGCCGCTGCCCAGGCCAATCTAAGTGTTCACATGGAACACATGCCACTTTGTTGGTTTTCTCGTGTCACGGCTCGTTTGTACCCTACCGATGTTGCACCAGATGTATGATAGCTATTCATCTGTTTAGACAGCACGTCTGTATGTCCATCCGTCAGTCCACAAAATCTGGACCGTGAGATAACAGGAGAACTGCTTAGTTATTTTATCTTAAAACTTGCTCAGTGGATAGACGGTTAAATAGGGTTTATGCATGTTTATAATAATAACAATTATTATTATTATTATTATTTATTTATTTATTTATTTTATCATTTTATTGTTTGTTTAGTTCATTCCGATCTGAACAACCTAAAGTAACCACTGACTTAAAATGGGAGAACTATGACCCTATGATAAATCAAAAAGCTACTTTTACAGCAGGGGTATCGGTATCATAAACTTCTGAAAGCTTTTTCTAAATTTTATCGTAGACACGTTGAATTTGTTTCTAAATATAATACAGGGTTAAGGTCACTTTTGCAACAAGGCCTATCGGCACCTGAATTTTATGGTGACTTAGTATAATAAATTACGCAAAATCGTAGGGAAAACAGAATTTCCTGATCAATTTAAGAAAATTATCATACGATTTATAACATAGATGTAATGCGACAGTCTGCATGCTTAGCGGTTAACCCAATCACGGTTGACAACTTTGCTGACCTCTTTAATTGCACGCCGGTGGGTCGGGATTCAGACTCTATGATAGCCCCTACATAAAGCTATATATTAGTTGGTTGGGGCCGGATGTTTGTCTGTTTCTTGGCCCACCGAGGTTCAACTGGTGGTCTTCTTTTGCTCCAGTGCTCCAGTGGTGTTGCTGACGCCCCAGGGATCTCCAGGTGTCTCAACACGTTTTGGCTGTCGAGTCCTCATCCTTGCTTCATCACGATCTTTTCTTGATTTTAATTGTTGACCGTGATGACTCTCTGGTGAGTTAGGGGACCTCCATACGAACCGAACTACCAACTAATTGTGTGCACAGCGGCGGAGGGGAAGGGTGAAGGTTTGGGCCCAGTAAAACCGGTTAAGTCCCCCCCACCCCCCAGTAGTTATTACTGACCGTCCCAAGGCGGTACTTTCGTTGCGGTTGCATTTGTTTTATGTTCGGTGCTGTTTAATTTATTGTGTTCTCATTTTAACCCTTCTATAATAAATATAGAAAATAGGTAAAAATAGTTATTAAATGTTTTTCGTATAATTTGTTAAGTCTGTTGTAACCCTTCTGTTGGTCTAAATTATTTAGTTCAATAAAGATAGCTGAGTTGCCACCTATTTGGGAAAGAGCTGCTGACTCGGCTTATCACTTGTAATTTATTGTTTGTTGGGATGTCTTTGTCAATCTTTCCCTTTGATGTTTGGGATAGGCTTTGAGATCTGATTCAGACAGTTCCTGCAGTGTAGTTACTCTTTAAATTTAGTAGTCATTCAGGATTGAGATATTGGAGATTTGCAAAATAATAGAAACAAGAAAAATCTTTAAAAAAATGGGCGCAGATTAAATGGAAGAGTGTTTTGTAATATGTCTCTAGGTAAAGACTTGACAATTACTTTCATGAATATGACCCAAGTGAGCTATGTCGGTAGGCACCCGCAACCGTAATTGTGACACTAGGTGGCGACAATGACCTATCTCAAAATTGACTATCCAATTTGGAATTCCAAAATGGACCGCTGTCAATCTTGAGATTGACCTGATTCCAAAACAGTTACCAACATGATGCAATGTTTGTTTGTGTGCATTAAACCGAAAGTAGAAATCAAAAGTAAACTACACTGAAAACAAAAGAAAGTTTTGAATATCTGCGTCTGTTTTCGATAACATTTCTATTTAAAAATTACAAACAAGAGAAACATTTTGAATTAATATAAGACAGAGTGCTAGTATTCCCAGTGCAATACGACGAGAAAAAACGAAGATTAGATATTCATTGACCTTTGATATTATTGGCTAAATTTTGACATACGCGTTATTTGACCAACGGAATCTTGTGAAATGTGGAACAAAATCGAAATTATACGAGGCTGCGCCTCGAAAAAAAGTACCTTAGCAAACATAATGGATTGATATATTGGCGATTTGCAAAGTAATTGAAAAATAAAAATGAGTCGCGACACGAGAAAACAAACAAAGTGGCATCCGCCCCGTCTGATCAGACTCTCCGCTTTGCGCTTAAAGGGTAGCTAAGGGTCTAAGCTAGCCTAATGCGGACAGGGAAGACTCCTATCAGACTGGGCGGATGCGCAGGCTGATCTGAGTCTGCGCTGGGCGCACATGCCACTTTGTTGGTGTTCTCGTGTCGCGGCTCAAATTCTGTAATGCTATTTTAATATCTTGTTTCCAGGTTTACGTGCTACATTTGTAGACAACATTGTTTCCTTTGCTAAACTGTATCAGCCTCTTGCATAATGAGAAATAATTTCCTTATGAGGCATTTTGCCATCCCACCTCATAGCCCGTTAACTCTACCTGGCGTTTTTGTGTCCTTTTGTAAGGGCCATGTACTATGGGCTGACATCAACAAAAGCTCACGTGCCAGCCACATTCTAGAAAAAAAATTGCATGCGCATTAAACTTGAAGCAATGTCTTATGTATGTTTCTGTTAATCGATAAAGCAGCACAGTTGCAGCCATACCCGAAGCAAGACGTGAAAGCTACTTTGTATACGTTAACCTTTTCCTGATTAACGGACATTGTAATTTCTGAAAGTCCATACGTCTTATATACAGGGTGTCTTAAAATCGTTAATCTTTTTTCTGAAATCTTGTATTTTTATTTCAGTGAAAACATCCATATTTTTCACACAGTAGTTATCTTTGAACACTTCTGATGGTACAATGCAAACGATACCAGTTACCATGATAAGTGCTCAGGTAATGCCCTTAATTCTAAATTTACTCTTTTTCTGTTTTCCGTATAATATCAGCATATCCTTACATACTACTTTAAGTTTGGAATCTTTGCATTGGTTATAATGCTCAGACTTTTCCCTGAAGTGATAGTTTTTATGATAAAATTGCCTGATCAAGAAATAATGCATTTTGAACACAGAACTGTCCTGTGGTAAACGGCCTTTTTAATTCTCTGTCAAAGGTTTAAGGTTCAGAGCATAACTTTTCATTTCAGCAATATACATGGACCAAAGCATAGTTAAACATTTTAGAACAGGCTGCTATTTACATTGCAATTTGTTTTATCTGATAATTAAAGAAAAAGTTGAAACAAGCAATTGATAGGACATTACTTGCATTTCCTTTGAAGAACCTTCAGA
Organism: Ctena decussata; assembly: GCA_963989385.1. Taxonomy (NCBI): domain Eukaryota; kingdom Metazoa; phylum Mollusca; class Bivalvia; order Lucinida; family Lucinidae; genus Ctena; species Ctena decussata. The sequence continues at coordinate 14,634,031 of OZ022498.1, forward strand.
CCTAAATGCATTTCAATAATAATATTAATTTTAGTTGTTTGTGCCACAAATTACTGTTGAATCTTTCGTTTTATGTAAACTTTTTTTTTATTAGCATATCTCTCATTTTTGTATTCTAAACTGTAGAGAACAACAAAAGGAAACCCTGTGCTAAGTTTCGAAGAGATATATAATAATGTGATGCTTGTATTCAGCACTAATCACAACCCGAACCCCTCAGTAAAGCATCAATTTTTTGCTTCACTGATATCTAAATCATTTCATAAAGTACTGTCGACGCGTTAAAAATCTATTCTGGTCAATATTTTAGGTGAGGTAGTCCGATGTCTTTTACGTGTCCAGTTTGTCTACATACGCAATTTTATACTTTTTGTATTATATGAGCCGCGACACGAGAAAACCAACAATGTGGTTGTGCGCCCAGCGCAGACTAAGATCAGCCTCGACATTCGCCCAGTTTGATCAAACTCTTCGTTAAGAGCTCAAAGGGTAGCTAAGGGTCTAAGCTACCTCCATGCGGACAGCGAAGAGTCTGATCAGACTGGGCGGATGCCCAGGCTGATCTGAGTCTGCGCTGGGCGCACAACCACATTGCTCGTTTTGTCGTGTCGCGGCTCATTTTTGTATTATATTATCTACTACATTGTTCAACAATTTGATAAAAGACAAAAGTTTATCCTGCTTGTATTCTGCATTTCTGAAAAACATTAATGCTACAAATGCTACAAATTATGGTCTTGTCAAAAAAGAGTATGACAATTGTATCTTTCTTTTGGACAATACCTACCTAAGGTTTAGCGCGAAGTTGTGCAGAAACACTTTGAATATGCCAATTGGTTCGAAATCAACTTCTAGTGCAGCTGGTTGTTTACTACTGACTAGAGGGCAAGCAGTGTAGATCAAGATGAGGCGGCTGTTGATAATCCGCCTCATCTGGATCTACACTGCTTGTAAATTAAGCTAATTTCATTTTTGGTGCCTCAAGTATTAAAGCTTACTTTGGGTGCATAGGTGGAGTGCATTTTTCCTGTATATTTCTAAGTAATTATGCCCCCAACTTCGAAGAAGTTGAGGGGGCATATTCGTTTGGGCCTGACCGTCAGTCCGTCCATCCGTCCGTCCGTCCTTACGTACGTAACGCCTCATTTTCTCAAGAACCGTAACTGCTGAGGACTTGATGTTTCATAGGTGGGTAGACTATCAAAAACTAGAGGACACGTATTTTTTTTCTTGTCCATCAGCCTTGTACTTCCAGAGTTATGCCCCTTTTTTCAAAAAATAAAACATAATTATGGGTGGTCTATTTCTCAAGAACAATAACTGCTGGGGCCTTGATATTTATAAAATGGATAGACCATAAAAATGAGCATACCTATATTTTTTTCTTTTCCGTCTGCCATGTACTTACAGAATTATGCCCTTTTTTAAAAAAATTACATGAAAGTTTGCTCCCAAAATCCTGGGAATACCCTTTGAGCTAGGATGCTCATATTTGGCATACTGCTAGGGGCTAAGGTGTAGATCACCTGATTAGCTTTTGGGCAAATTCCGTGAAAAAATGACTGAATTATGCCCCTTTATTGAATTTGGCATTTTCCCAACTTTTGAACCGTTTGACCTAGAACCCTAATTTTTGGTATACTATTAGTATTTGAGGTGCTGATCATTCTGATGCTGATTGCGTTATGATGCATCATTATGGACAGAGTTATTCCCCTTTTCTCATCTGTATAAAACATAATTATGGGTGGTCCATTTCTCAAGAACAATAACTGTTGGGGCCTTGATATTCATAAAATGGATAGACCAAAAAAAATGAGCAGACCCGTATTTTTTTATGCCCCCCAACTTCGAAGAAGTTGAGGGGGCATATTGGTTTGGGCCTGACCGTCCGTCTGTCCGTCCGTACGCATTTCCTCATTTTCTCAAGAACCGTAACTGCTGGGGCCTTGATATTTCATAGGTGGGTAGACTATCTAAAACTAGAGGACATATTTTTTTTTCTTGTCCATCAGCCTTGTACTGACAGAGTTATGCCCCTTTTTAAAAAAAATAAAATGAGCCGCGACGCGACAAAACCAACAGTGTGGTTGTGCGCCCAGCGCAGACTCAGATCAGCCTGGGCATCCGCCCAGTCTGATCAGAGTCTTCGCTGTCCGCATGGATGTAGTTTAGGCCCTAAGTTACCCTTTGAGCGCTTAACGAAGGGTCTGATCAAATTTGGCGGATGCCCAGGCTGATCTGAATCTGCGCTGGGCGCACAACCACATTGTTGGTTTTGTCGCGTCGCGGCTCAAATATAATTATGGGTGGTCTATTTCTCGAGAACAATAACTGCTGGGGCCTTGATATTTATAAAATGGATAGACCATAAAAATGAGCAGACCCATATTTTTTTTCTTTTCCGTCTGGCATGTACTTACAGAATTATGCCCCTTTTTTTCAAAAAATTACATGAAAGTTTGTTTCCAAATTCCTGGGAATACCCTTTGAGCTAGGATGCACATATTTGGCATTCTGCTAGGGGCTAAGATATAGATCACCTGAATAACTTTTGGGCAAATTCCGTGAAAAAATGACTGAATTATATCCCTTTACTGAATTTGGCATTTTTCCAACTTTTGAACCGTTAGACATAGAACCCTAATTTTTGGTATACTATTAGTATTTATGGTGCTGATCGTTCTGATTCTAGTTACGTTATGACCCATTCATTATGGACAGAGTTACTCCCCTTTTCTCATCTGTATAAAACATAATTATGGGTGGTCTATTTCTCAAGAACAATAACTAGTTAGCTGAGGCCTTGATATCTATAAAATGGATAGACCATAAAAAATGAGCATACCTATATTTTTTTCTTTTCCGTCTGCCATGTACTTACAGAATTATGCCCCTTTTTCAAAAATTACATGAAAGTTTGTTCCAAAATTTCCTGGGAATATCCTTGGAGCTAGGTTGCTCATATTTGGCATATTGCTAAGGGCTAAGGTGTAGATCACCTGATTAACTTTTGGGCAAATTCCGTGAAAAAATGACTGAATTATGCCCTTTATTGAATTTGGCATTTTTCCAACTTTTGAACCGTTTGACCTAGAACCCTAATCTTTGGTATACTATTAGTATTTGAAGTGCTGATCATTCTGATGCTGATTGCGTGATGATGCATTCATTATGGACAGAGTTATTCCCCTTTTCTCATCTGTATAAAACATAATTATGGGTGGTCCATTTCTCAAGAACAATAACTGTTGGGGCCTTGATATTCATAAAATGGATAGACCATAAAAAATGAGCAGAGCCGTATGTTTCATCTTTTCTGTCAGCCACTTATTTACAGAATTATGCCCCTTTGTCAAAAAAAACAACAACATAAAAGTTTGTTCCCAAAATCCTGGGAATACCGTTTGAGCTAGGATGCTCATATTTGGCATACTCCCAGGGGCTAAGGCGTAGATCACCTGATTAACTTTTGGGCAAATTCCGTGACAAAATCAGCAAGTCATGCTAGACATCTAAAGTTTGACACCTTTAGTGGCAAGCATATGGTTGGGGGCATAGTGTTTCACAAACACACTTTCTAGTTTCCTTTTTTTTCAGTTCTATAGTTACGGAGAGAGCTTTGCGGTCCAGCAAAGTGTAACGGATAATATCATTACAGTCCTACAAATTGTTACAAAGAAACTGCAACTGGCCTGGTAAGATATGAAATAGAGTTTTGCGGTCCAGCAAGGTGTAACGGATGATTTACTCACAGTCCTACAAATTGTTACAAAATTGAAATACAACAGGCCTATTGAGTTTACGAAATAGAGCTTTGCAGTCAAACAAGGTACAACGGATGAAAGAAATACGTACAGTTTTACAAAATGCTACAAAGAAACTACAACTGGCTTGCTAAGGTTACTAAATAGAGCTTTGCGGTCCACCAAGGTGTAACGAATGACATACGTACAGTTTTACAAAATGTTACAAAGAAACTACAACCGGCATGTTAAGGTAACGAAATAGAGACTTGTGGTCCTACAAGGAGTAACGGATGACACACTGTCCTACAAATTGTTACAAAGAAAATACAATGGGCCTGGCAAGGTTACAAAATAGAACTTGGCGGTCCCGCAAGGTGTAACGGATAATATACTTACAGTTTTAGAAATTGTTACAAAGAAACTACATCTGGCCTAATTCAAACAAATATCCACTAACAGAACGCTGTATAGTGATCATTAAACGAAAATAAAACAATAAATCAATGGAGCGTAATTTTCTCACAGCACGAACAGATGAACTTTAAGCGCACATACATTGGCGGTAGAAACTCAATCTGAATCGCGTGTTTAGAAGGCAATGGGAAATCATTGAGTGCGTTTGCCTCAATATAAGCATTTTGATATTTTTCAGGAAGTCCAAACAAAAAATACTCAATTTCACATCAGAAATAAGAAACTTTAGACGTGAAATTCAGTACTTTAGACATAACCTTAGCAATCAGCAAAATGTTATGAAAGGAAAATGACAAACAAAGGAAATAAACCTGTTTAACTAAGAACATCAGAACAGAGACATAGCATATGCATTAAGTATTTCCTAATTTCAGTGTATTCAGCTTGCACACAGCATGAACAATACGTGACCTATTCAGAACATCTTTTCAACATATGCATTTGGCTTGTGTTATATCATGAAAAGGAATACTATCTCGACCTTGTCGAGACTTAAGAAAATGCGCAATCTCACTAAATGTGTATTCCTATTTTCCGTTTTATCTGTTTGTATCATATGTTTCTTTATAAGCACTACACTGAGAGAAACAGAAATAAAGTACCTAAAGCGAATGCCAGAAATATCAAATGAATATTTACTCGTGATGGTAGTGAGCAGTCGTGACGCATTTGAGAGCCGCGAGATGATTCGTCAGACATGGTCAAATAGTTACAAAGATGTCAGGTTTATGGTAGGAGAGCACTTCTGTGGCTATCCACCGGAACAACAAGTACAAGGAAAATGTGCAACTAATAATAAAACCATTTCAGTTGATCACTTACGACAATACCTTACAAAAGAACAGCTCAGCACAGAACGCCTGCGCCTAGAACCAAATGTTGTGTTGTTACCGGTTCTAGATGTGTATGAAAAAGCTACAAAAGTGAAAGAAAGTTATGCTTGGGCTCTGAGAAATACTGACGCTAAATGGTTTCTAATGGTGTTTGATGACAGTTATGTTCGTATCAGACAGTTAGAAGATTATCTAAGAAATAACTTTAACCCAGCAGACAATATTATTGTTCTTATAGAAGGAAGAGAAGATACAATAAAAGTTACTAGCAGTGAACATTTGACAAAGAATAACTCATCTCACGAGAAACATAAGCTCAGTTCAGTAATTTCTTTGGGTCACATTGCTTCTCGATCGGCAGCTAAATACGCGATATCTCATGCGGATTTGGATTCCACTTCCAAGACAAAGGCTGCGACACAGCTACCTCAGTCTGTACGATGGCTGACTTCAGACTACATGACAAATACTGCCAATTGTACTGACACTTCCAAATTGATAATAACTCATATACTACCAACATATAACATGCGGGCATGTTTTTATATAGTTTCAGTGCTATCAGATAGAAAAGTGACAGGGCAGCAACTTAAGTCTTTAAACACAACAACAGAATATGCTGGAAATTTTTTACGTTGGCAACGATTTGATGTGATCGTAAAAAGTGTATATGCATTCTTTTATTCCATAAACAAACAAGTTCCAGACATTATTGAACGTGCCTACACTGAACATCTTCGTGTTTGGAACGGGTTTCGTGAATACTGTTCCCATATAGATCCGGCTTGGTTTGATAGTGTTTTACCCTGCAGAGAAAAGAAAAACAAGTCTGATTTTGTTTCTGCATTTCACAACACTATTACTAGTATTCAGAAAACTGGCTTCCGATCAGACGCAAGTCAGATCCCTGTTGATAAAGATGGAATTATTTTAAACGGCGCCCACAGAGTTGCGGCGGCAACTGTTCTGTCAACAAATGCCACATTTCAGCATGTCAATACTTCTTACATTGATCCTTGGGATTACCTATACTTCCGTAAGTTGGGATTATCCAATGATTTGACTGACGTAATTATGTTGGAATGGATGAAAATTCAGCTCAAGTTACCGCGCTTAACTTCAAAGGTATTTATTTTGTCTGTGTTCTCGACTGATCTAGCTAAAGACAAGGATATGAGAAAAATAGTGTCAGAGAAATGTTCCAAAGATAAAGGTATTTTATATGAAAAAAATGTTACAGTTAATAAACTAGGCATGAGCCATCTGATAACACATATGTATGGGAAACAATCATGGCTTGAACTTAAGATTAGTCACATACTGTCACTTTTCAAATCGTCGACATTTACCGTCTTTTTCGTGTTTTTCTCCGGAAAAACTCTAGATGAACTAACAGACTGTAAACATGATATAAGAACTATTTACAATTATGAAAACTTTAAATCGTCGGCCCATATTCCCGATTCTCCAGAAGAGAGCCTGATCCTCGCGGAAATGATACTTAATCCTAATTCTGTTCAATTCCTAAACAACGCCCAGAATGGCGAGGAATGCCAGAGGATTGCAGCAGAAATTGCTCGACGTTCGTCTTTGAAACCAATACTAACCTTGCCAGGAATGTTTCTCGGCAGAGATGATCTAATGATTGACTCTGGTTCCGTCCTTCATTTATTTAAATTACGCAAACGTACAGACGTAGATATTCTGTTTCTTCATGAGATCGACAAGCGTATTCTGGGAAACGAAAATGATTTCCGAATAGAAGCACATGCATTTAAATCAAATGCGATTTCACCTGGCCGCGCTTGGGGTGAAGACCATTTTACTGAGACGGTAAAAACGAAGTGGGATTTATTTTATGACCCAGCTAACTATGGATTTTGTTATGGGGTAAAATTTGTTTCGCTCGAACAGCTTGTGCGGTATAAACTAAAGCGTAACGAGCCACAAAAAGATCAGTATGATGTGAAACTCATCAGGGATATGTTGCATAATACTCCGTTGAATAATACTCAGCCACCAAACCCTGTGAAACATTCTGTTTAGTATTTTTAAGCATTTTCTATATTTTTAACAATAAACACCCTGAATTTTGTAAGGCTCACTATTACTCTTATTGCCTTGTCAGGAATTATGCCGTAGTAATACCATGGTTCGTCCGCCTGTACGGAGTTTAGCGAATGAATTATTTCTCCCTACAAGTGGATACGTGTACTCTTGGAACAATTACTTTTAATTATAGGTTATTGAATTTATATTGTGAAATATTCGGCACGAGTTCATATGGTGAAGGACGCACGAGCTTGCTAGTGCGTCTCCGCCATATGAATGAGTGCCGAATATTTCACAGTATGAATTCAACAACCTTTTTATTATATACCTTTGATATTAATCTGCAAGTTTCATCGGTGCTCTCTGTGTACGAAATCAAAATATTATATTGGTAGAGTAACCACAATTAGTTTTAAATTTGAAATAACATTATGCCATTTCGTGTCTTCATACACGCTAAAAGCCACGCCTGATGGCGAGAAAGTAGATATGACGTTACATTATTGGACTTGGCGTCAGTAAACAAACGCTGACGTTTACAAGAACTGGGCGCCATTTTCGAGTCTTACTCTCAGCAGCTCTGACGAAAATCTCCAATATTGTCGCAGAATATTAATTAAAAGTGTGACGGATCAAAGGTAAATTATATTAAATTGTCTTTTGTCTAATTCATACACCTAAACATTATTCTTCTCGTTTTTGAATTGCAGTCGACGACAAAATGGCCGCCAAACTTTTCTTCTTTCAAAACAAAAGTAGTTCTTGGGTACGTGACTCCTTAACTCCGTGCAATATGCACTTGACTCCGTACAATATGCAGAAAATATTGCACGGTTACTCCAATGCAAAGTGAATGGGGGTCATTTTCGGGTATATAATAAATACCACTTTCAACAGCGTAGAACTTGTACATTATGATATATTTCATGCTTAGGTTTTTTTCATGTTTGCTCTCTCTCTTTCTCTCTCTCTTAAAATCTACCCTTTTTCATTCTGCTGACTTGAAACAAGAAATATCTTTTAAAACAAAAGATAATCGACTTGATGTTGGGGATAGGGTTTGGGATCTGATTCAGTCAGTTCCTGAGGTGTAGTTACTCTTTAAATTAGATTAAATAGAAGTGTATATTGTAATATGTATGAGTCAGGTACATGTAAGATATCGAATATGCTGATCAGCTTGTACGGATGCTCGTTGATCTGCATATTTGTTGTTTGTGTTGGGGGTTCGATTTTGGAAATGCTGCTGAATTTTGATTGGGGCCTGTCTGTGTTGCACTTAACAATGAGGATTGGTTGGCTGATCGCCCCACATATAACCTTAACTTGAAGTGTCGCACTTCCAACACAATACCAACAACTAAGCCAGCAACAATTACTTAATTTTGTCTTCGATTTCTGTGTCAAGTTCTTTTGTTGGTTTTATATTTTACATGAGCGACATAACAGGCGAAATGGGTTCTTTGGCAAAATGCGATTTGGACCGAAATATCTAGATTCATCACGACAGGGTTTATAGGCCGGCAGTCAAATGACACTGAAAGTAGAAAGAGTAAGCGAAAGTAAGCTACTTACATCAAAATCCCGAATGTATTTTTATTGGCAAATGAAATGTAGATCAGTACTAAGGTTATACGGCTAAAGTCGAAAACAAACCTCTTTTCACGAACATAGGCACCTACATAGGCCTTGTTTCCAGGCTTCATCCAAACGCAAGACGGTAGTCTGGCAGCTAAAGGAATCTCTATTAACAGATGGAAAATACGAAAAATTGAAGTGAAGTTAGGTAATTGAGCAGTGAAATCCATTTTATAATATTACTCCTTATGATCACAGTTGTGAAAACATGCCCTTTCTACGATGTCAGCGATGCGCACTGCCCAGCTAAAAAGTACCATTTCCCATTGTTTTTATGCCCCCGACCTGAAATGGCGGTAGGGCATATAGAGTTTATCCTGTGTGTGTGTGTCTGTGTGTGTGTGTGTGTCTGTGTGTGTTTGTGTGTTCCAGAATCGTGTCAGGCCCATAACTTCGTCCTGCATGGTGGGACCAGGGAGTTGAAAAGTATTTGGCACAAATAATTATCTTTTAAGACGATGTGTCGTGTGCGAAAACCATGTCGCTAACTTAAAGGGAAATCACCCTATAAAAACTGCAATTGAGATTTTATTGAAACTTCATACAGTGGTAGACTATTATATGCTGAGTGAAAAAATGAAATAAAAAATAGGGTCACCGTACTACTTTTTGAGATAATGCAGCGCCATCTATATGCCTGTGTGAAGCATTTCTATGTCCGTTACGAAGACCTTATCCGAGAAAATAGATGACCGATCGTTTCGAAATAAAGATTAATTAACTCCTCTTTCTTGTCTCTTTGTTTGAACATCAAAAGTATCATCGTCGTATGCCTCATTATATAGGTTGTTTGCAGTTTTTAATTTCCCGCCATTTTCCATTATTGGTAAAATCGTGGAATTTCTTCAATGTAAAAAGTGCCATAATTGAAAATTTTATATAGTTTTGGTATAGTGAAGGGATGATGAACCCCGTGCAAATAAGCAAATGAAAAATATAGGTCATCGGCCAAATATTCGAGTTATGGAAGAAAAACCACTTTTATTTCGCGCGGTTTTCAAATAAGCGCGTTGACGTCAATGGTTTTATGCGATGACGTCGCTTTCTATTTGGCGCCATAAACGGTTATATTGATAACGCTCATACCTTTCGATGCTTGTTTATAGCAATGCAATGTAATTCCCTACTCATTTTCAGCAATGTCACTTATTTCTTGAAACATAAGTCTATATTAAACTGTCGCCTTCAAAGTTTTCTCGTATGCAGGCAACATATTAATGAGAGAAATTCCAAGGACTGAAACTCTGCAGCATATTCATTGTTGTTTCTCATAGAATGTTCGAACTTTTTTCTGGGTCTAGATTAAATCCCATTTATATCTGATGAACAAGCTCATATGCGAACATTGTGTATTGGACCCGGCCACTGCCCGACATGTATTTTCATAGAAACACCGGCAAAGCTTGGTCCGTGGTGCATGCTTTCAATTTATCATTAGTGCTAAGACCAATTTCCGAGGATGCGCAGCCTGATATTTTCCCCGTTCGCATCGACAATCTATGAATCCTGTGGAAAGTCTAGAGCAATTAGTAAAAAATAAGAGTTTCGCCGCCTAGCTACGCTTCTCAGAATCATTCTGAAACTTTGCAGGGTTCATTTTCGTGGCGTGTAAATGTGCATGTGACTTTGGGGTTACGGTCGAATAATTATACTCACATTTTTTGCGTTTGGAACGTCGTAATTTTCATGCTGCATAAGGAATTTCTAGCAGGCTTGAAGACTGAGTTACTTCCCTTGGAAAGGCTCTTTCCGTCTGCAGAAAAAAAAATCTAACAGTAAATGATTAGTTCAGCCTGCGCATTATGGGAACTTATCTTAATGACATGACCTAACAGTAAAGGCTATTAGCCTGCGCATTTGCTCAGTCTGATCTCCGCTTTCACCGTTCGCATAGATATTTTATGACTCAAGCCAAGGGTTCTAAGTCCTTATTTGTATTTATGCTTGCGTTAAGTAATTAAAAGATTCAAAACGCACTTGCAGTTTTCACATCCTCTCTTTACCTGACGGATAATTCCTAAAAAAATTTTACACTACCCCAAAACAATCGGCGTTCTCTTTTCCGTATAAAATTCTTCAGCCCATTTTCGTCATTTTTTGTCCAGGTTTACATATTTACCATTTTTTCTGTCGCAAAAAAAAAAAACTCATACGTTTGTTTCATCAATGCGTCCATTCAGGTGCCATGTTGGCTTCGAAAGTGACGTAAACGTTTTAGCGTTACGGCAAACGACGTCATGATAACCGTCATTCGGAACTCCTCGGCCAATTCCATTCACGGAATTGGCCGAGCGGTGTTCCAATTGGATAACCGTAGCAGAAAACAATGACGCTGCGTCAAAATGTATGCGCACGAACATTGAGGTGATTTCCCTTTAACCCTTTCAGTGCCAGACGTCATTTCAGGACGCGGAGACGTCGGACAAATTACGCTTGTTATGTTTATTTCACCAAAATAAAGTTGCGCGTCTGCCGTAACGTCACTTGTGTAAGCGCCCAAACACTGTGGGCCGATAGAAAAGTTATAAAAATGTTGTAAGTATAAAAATGTCGTTGGTATAAAATGTTGTTTGTATAAAAGCATGTCCAAGATCACCTCCAGAAGTACGACATAACGAAACGATTATCACTATGAGTTTCTTTTACCGCACAGAGAAGAGCATCGTCGAGTGGTTTGTGGTGCTCGGTTATTACACAGAATTCGGGCTCGAATCTTCGTTGGTCTAGCCAGGCTTGACAAACCCTTTCATCTCCGCAGCAAAATTTGAGCAAATAGGCATGTAATTTCGAATCAGGAAATGACGAAGGCAGCGAAAGGAGAGATTTGACTCTGCCTTTCATTGTTTGTGCCCATGATTCAGTGTGCATCTGACACCCACTGCCTCTACGATCACTAGGCTACAGGAAACGCTGTTTATCTTTTCAGGCATTTGCATTATCAAACTTGCATGTTGCTTTTAAATCCGTCGCCAAACGGTTCAAAACGTTGTTACAAAGCATCTGCTCTTATCAGGCTTGACAGATGACTTGCGATTTCATCTACTTTTAACAGTACTTCAGTCATTTCAGGACGATGGAAGAGTGATAATGATAGGCTGTGTGCACAAAGCATCTGTTTTTATCTGGCTGGACAGACGGATTGCGATTTCATCTACTTTTAACAGTACTTCAGCCATTTCAGGACGATGGGAGAGTGGTAATGAAAAGCTGTGTGCACTGGAACCCCGTTTGCTGTTTGAAAGAATTCCGCCTTTGGGACCGCTAGATTCTAAATCAGCAGGCCAGGGCTTAGTCTATCGAGCTTTCGGTACTCCCTGCTCTTAGACCGTGTGTCGTAGTACATGAAACATATCGAGTCATCGGGTGATTTATCAACTTCGGATCTCTCTCTCTTTCTCTTATTTTATTATTATTATTATTATTTTTGTTTTGTTTTTTTTTTATTTTTGTTATTTATTTATTCATTTATTTTGATCATTTTTGTTATTTTTTATTCTTTCACATTTTTATTTATTCTTTCTGTCAGTTACAGCTCAAAAAGTAACGTTTTGAAACTAAGAAAAAAAGGGCATTCTTTCCTAACAGATATTTTTTCTCGAATTCCTTATAATACTTTGAAATTATTCCGTTGTTATATCCTGTTTATTGGGGTTGTGATCAGACTCTTTTTGCCAGAATTACAGATCTTTATCTGTCCAGCTGTCCAGTGATGTTACTGCTATTGACGCAAAACATTTTTCAGCTTTCATTGATTATCAAAACACACACACACACACACACACACACACACACACAGGGAACTTAATGCTTCAATATGGCGGAAACTACCGATAGCGACTTACGGGTTTATCCGAGAGCTTACCTGTTCAAATAATGTCGGGTGTTATATGCAATAACATAGAAATATAATATAAAATGTGTAATTAAATACATATATGATATTACGACAATTTTTTATAAGTTATGATCATAAACTTCAGTCTTTGTCCCTTAATATGGTATAAAAATATACAAATTTACTTCATGTTTTGATACTTTCATCGGCTTTTGAAGTTTGAAGCTTCAGTCACATGAAATTATATAAGAATAAAGTCGAAACTGCCTAAGAAGCTATGTTCAGCCTAAAATTTGAAAATGATCGGATTTTCTATAAAACTTTTATAAGTTATCACCACTTAGAGATTTTTATAAGGTTTACATTGATGTAATTCATTATAAAATAGGTATACTATAAGTTTCTTCCATCGATCTCTAAACATACAGAAAATCGCGTTTCGAAACAACCTCGCTCATAATAGTTTCAAATATATATATAGTTTAAGTTCAAATCCGCCTATATTGCTCAAAGGCTTACCACTTCATTTCTTGGTATTCGTGTTTTGTTTATGTATTTATATATGTGCTTTTATGATCTAACTAAGAAAGGAAGAATATTTATATTGTCTTATTAAGAAAGAAAGAATGAAAGAAAGAATAAACGAATGAATACAAGAAAGGAAAAAAGAGAAAGAAGTCACGTAACTCCTACACGTGACCATCAAAAATGAACAGACAGTTAATCGACTACTTGTAGCTTTAAAAATCCATTTATAAGCTAAACAAACAACTTTGCAAACCAATTACATATTTTTGGTAATGTTCGATCAGTCTATTAATTATTATCATAATTGCTAATGTTTGTTCTAATATTTTTGATTGAAATTTATTTGAGTGTGGTGGGCGTTTTTATCAAAGAAACCGAAATATGTTTTGTGTATCCCAGGGTAGAATCTTAGAATCCATAGAATTATATTTTTGACTGGCAGATTTGCTCATTTATAATCAGGAGACACGAAGATTATACTGTATTGCTCTCTTAAGATATTACTGTCGAAAAAAAAATACTGTAAGAAACTAAATCATGGTGAAGATTTTCTCGTAACCGTGGTGCCGGGCCGGGTAGCGCAATCGGTAGGGCACCTGACTCGTAAGTCAGAGGTCCTGGGTTCGAATCCCGGTCTGGCCACATACTTTCGTTTCTCCTTCCGCTGATTCAAGAAGGGCAGTTGTCAGTTACTGGCGAAAGTATGTGCACTTAGTACTGGTTAACCGCTTAGGAGGTCTAAGCCTGCCGAGGAATAGTGTGGTTAGGTTAACTGACCGTCCCGACATGACCTTAGTTGTTTACCGTGGACGTTAAGCATAAAATCAACCAACCAACGTACCGTGGTAGTGTAAGGATAAATCGCTATGGGAAAAAATCGCTATGAAACATTTTTCTTGCAAGGCTATAAATTAACATAATGCAAGCTTGTCACTTTAATTTTATGACTGTTTTAATGAAGCTAGCAAGGAATATTGAAAGATATTTTTGTGATTTTTTTTGTATTTTTGCTATAATATGAGTACTTACGATAATAAACCTGTGCACCTGCGGACACTTATCAGCCTCTGATATGTGCATTCTGATAAGACTGAACGATGTCTGATCTGTTTGCGCAAGCTGATCGGAATTTGTTGACAATGTACAGTACAATTAACATACTTATAATTACACGAGGATTAATCGATCATAAAATCCGATATTACCTCTAAACTGTTTTCGCAATTGTCAAACCGTTAAAGTTTGTTAAAGTCATCATGACTTGAACAAAAATAAATGCAAAAAATATAAAGCCGCAATAGTCAATTTATGGAATTAATTATGTATGCAAACTGACTCAGACCAACTTATGCACTTGCAGAACACTGGTCTGAGTTTATGATCAGTTAATAATTTGTCAATTTTAGTTGAATTTGAGTTTGTACATAACCTTATCCGTGTTTCTGCTCAAACCAAACTGATCCGAATTTCAAAATATTTTGAACATGTGTTATCAAATCAGGCTGTGACTGCGAAAACCATTTAAAATTATCTCGTGGAAATTAAATTGAGATAGTATTAAATGCAGTAAGAAATACGGAAAGAACAGTTGAAAGCTGCAAGGCACTCGTCAGCGTTCCGCCCATGGACAGGTCACTTTCTTTTCTGCTCAATGTTCAAAAGTTTCCTCATATGAGCCGCAATACGATAAGACGAACAAATTGGAATGTGCGCCCAGCGAAGACGCAGATCAGCCTGGACAGCAACCCGGTCTGAGCAGAGTCTGAACTATGCGTATAAAGGGTAGCTAAGACCCTAAGTTACCTCCATGCCGATAGCGCAGCCTCTGATCGGATCAGGCGGATGCCCAGTCTAATCTAAGACTTTGCTGGGCGTACGTGCACCTTTGTCGCGGCTCATATAATTGTTTGCTAAAGACATCAACTGAGTAGTCGCTGTCAGTCGGAAGGTGTGAAAATACAGTTGGTCACACGTCTTGTCAAAACAATGCAATTTCAAAATTAACACCTGCTAACGGCAATGAAGGTCAGAAATGGATATTTAATCCGAACGTCATTCTTGTGATTATTTTTGTATGAAACAGTAATTTCAGTCGCGTCGCAACAAAATCAACGCAGTGCCATAGCGCCCTGCCGAGACTCAGATCAGCCTTGGCAGCCGCCCAGACTAATCAGAATCTTCGCTGTGCGCTTACAGGACAGGCAATGGTCTAAGCTACCTCTATGCGGACAGCGAATGCCCAGATCAGATGGGCGAGCGCACACGCTATTCTGAGTGTTCGCAGGGCGCACATGCCAATTTTTTTTTGTCGTGGTATGGCTCATTAGTTTATTTATTTTTATTCGCAGAAAAACAGAGAAAGTCAGACTAATCTTAAATTTCTATCTTTATTGTTTTAAATAGCGCAGCTTAGTTACATGCCGAAAGACACAGTTTACATATCACTTTTAAACAGTTTTGTCAAAACAGAAAATCAAGAGAAAACGTTATCGTTCCTGTTGAGTAGTGTTTTAACGTCCCAGTAAAAAAATTTGGTCGTCGAGATGTTGCCTCTGAATTTGTGGGACTGCAAATATTGCTCGGCCTGCGATAAATGACACCCAGGACTAGCAGCTCTGTCGCAGAAGCACCAGGCAGCCAGTCTATTTCGCGAGCCCCGATGGGCAGGGTAAAAGAAAGAAAACAAGAAATGAGAAAAACTATGTGGGTGGATGGGTATCTGTATCAGGCTTAATCTTTCTATAAAGATGAGACCGTCAAAGGGATAGAAATATCATAATTTCATTATTATAAGTAATTTTATGTTTTTGTTGTCAGAAAATAAAACAAACCGCTGTCAAAACTGACCAATAATCAGATTTATTTTCTCGCCAATTCTTACGAAATTTGACCTAAATATCAGAGAGAGGGGAAAAACGAGACTTACTAAAACGAGAAGGAGCAACTAAAAAAGTAAATTGATTTGATCTGAGAAAAAGAAAATGAAAATCCACATTGTTAAAAATTAAAAATGTTTCCATCCAGCGCATTCGTATTGTTAACACAGTGATGACCAAGCCGGCTTCAGAGAAGTTCAACACCTGTCCTGGGATACGGACATCGATATGACATTCCAAATATCGATTAATGCCTATCGCTCCCCGGGTCTAAGGGAAATAACTGCATTCACATAAATACTCTCTCCAGGTAACAGGTAACCGATTATACTACTCAGCGCGCATTGAAGACATAAGCTCCAGCTGCGAGAAAACAAGAAAGAGAATGAAATAAATGAGTTATGACCCGATCCTTCTACTAAAGTGCAAAAGTAATGGCCCTTGATCAGTTCAGTGAGAATCATTATATTACCCTTTCTGCGCTAGAGTCAGAGACCTTGATTTATCCAGCTTCTTACTATTACGATGACAACTCTTTCGTCAGCATTAAGCTGACTGTCTTTCAAGATACTGTAAATACAGCCTGAAGTGAATCTTACTTCACCAGCAGAGCATGTTAGGATACTTTCTATCGGATCGCTCTGCTGATGCAAGTCTTATTTTTGCCGCGACTCAACCTTCATTCCACTGTATTCGCGCTATCTATAGATTAGTAATGCGTGTTTCCACCATTTATTTGAGGTCGCAGCTCCACTCTTTTAAGTTGCGGCCAATTTTCATGAAGCGCCCCAGAGCTCTAAATCTTCAGCCAATAACACAGTAGCATGTTACATTTCACGGATGTTTTTCTGTCGTGTTTTTGAAGCCATGTATTGTACAACAAATTCATATTTCTGTTGTAGTGAAGAGGAAATGAATCTCAATACACGTATTATGATTGTATATGATGTTTTTTCATGAACTATCAGCCCGAAATTCAAAACATAATTTTGACTGACTTGGTAAGCAGCTCCAAGCATTTATTTTCCATTAATTCATCCATTGTATCTGATAATCAGTGCAAGAGTGATGGAGCCTGGAATTGTGCCCCACCTACTTACTATCCGAACTGGAAACCAAAACAGCGATACATGTCGGCAGGGCGTGACCAGAATCAGGCCTAAACATTTTCACCCCTGGGAAACTACGTATATACAAGGGCTGTAACGAAACAAAAACGAGCTGTTTTGAAACGAAACAGAGTCATAGCCACCAAACGACCTGATGACCAGGTCGTTTAGTAACTATGACTCTTCGTTTCGTAAAAGATCTTTTTCGTTTCGTAACATCCTTGAAAACATAGTTTACCAGGTGTGATTTTTCTGTCTGTGTTTAGTGGTTTAGTGTGAATGGGTACACGTTCATGGCAAGAGACTCTGTCGTTGTCTTTTGCCTCCCGTTTCACCGGGAATTAACTCTTAGAAGAATGAATTTCTTCTCCAGGAGCAGATTTTTTTTCTTTGAGATCAGGCCCCAATATTAGAAAGGGTTCTTTTTAGGGCAGCCTAGAGGACGTTACAAAAGAGCTGTTACCTTGTGTAAATATCGTGATTTTCTTATGTGTATGGCTACTTGTATACTTTGTCGGCTCTTTTAGATAAATTTAGCAGAAAATATATGCGCCCGCCCCCGCCCCCATCCCACTCCCAAACCCTCTACGATGTGTAAACCAAGTGTCTATGAGTATTCTTGTGGAGTGGGAAGTAGTGGATAGGCAATTCTTTCGAAAATATTTTTTTTTCAATATAGAATATTGGGAAAAATCATTTAGTTAAGGTGGTGATTTCTGGTAAATGTAAAAATCTGCATAAAACCATAAAAAAGTAACGTATCTCCCTGAAAGCTAGCAGACTTCTTATTTTCGTTGTTCTTTACAGTTTAGAATACAAAATCACGGGGGTAAATCAATACGTGAAGAGACATCCTAGTCTTGCAAAATTACGTAAATTTGCTGTAAGTATTGCCACAGTTTTGCGACTCATGGAGGGAAAATCTCATTTTTTCAAAACCCACATAAGCAATGTTTTTGTCAATGAGCGCACGCTATTTGGTAATAATTTATGTCGACATATATGCAATAGAAACGGTACTTCCGTGTAAATCATGCGAGTTAATTCGGTCATAAATGCCGTTCTGTCTGTTGATTTTGAGTACATGTGACTTTGGAACAAATTTAAAAAGGACCCAAAGAAGATGCGAATTTTGGTTTTATATTTCTTGTTAGTTTAAGCTTCGTTTCAATATTCTTTCTTGTCGTAATCAAATTATTTTTCATCGTCTTAAGGAAAAGAACAACTGCGCATTTAATTTACCATTTTGCTTAATGTACGATAAATTTTACAGTCTATGGTGTAACATTTTCTTTGATAAAAAGTCAGATTTCTTCAGGTTTTTAAGCCATGTATATGGCGGATTCACAAGTCTATGAATTGGCCTTAGACTCAACACTTTAAGTGCATATCATGATAATCTCTGAGGCATATGACTATAAGCCTACATATTTATACTGGTTTATTCTTTCGTTTGTTTGTTTACAAGACCTGAAAATGCTATTGACTCTCAGCTTTCATTCGTTAAGCTACTCTATCCAATGATATAAGCAGCTTTTCTCCTATGCTTCAACTTAGATATATAAATTCATTCGATGTGCGCTAATAAGACAGAATGATTTCTACAAGTATTTGCCTCCATTTCGAAAAATTTTAGAGCACCGGGTGCTCAAAAAGGCGGTTGCGGTATTTGCATTATAATTATGCAAACGCTCAAACATATATTGAAATCTGTGAAAGGAGTTGACTACACAAAACTCAAAATCCTATATGCAAAATACTACACATATTGACTAAAATCAAGAGGTCGTAATTCTGATAAAATAAATGTTATCTCCATCGAAACGCCATCTTTCTTATGCCTCAAACATGAGCACAAAGTTTGAAAAAATCCGTTGAAAACTGTGAAAAGAGTTGAATACACAAACTCGGTATCATGTGCAAAATATCTGCCAGAAATGACGACGTACAAAAGGCTTTTATTCTGTCAGAATTTAATGTACAGCATACACATTTTCATCATACTCTAATTATGTGTGCAAAGTTTGAAACGAATCCATTGACAAATGTAGGAGTAGTTCATACCCTATAGTACAAAAAGTTGTTTAAACTGACAGTCTCAAAAGGCCTTAATTCTGTCAAAACTAATTTTACTTCCTTTAAAAACACGCATGTACATTTTATTATGTCTGCAACATATGTTTAAAGTTTGAAAAACAAACATTAAAATGAGAGGAGTCGCTTATACAAACTCTATAACAAAATGGCCCTATTGCTATATGAAAAAACACTCAGCTCCAAGCTTCTATTAGTTTTTTTCATTGCAAATGACCGCGATTAGCCAACTCAAACAAATAAAACATCCATGAGTTTCACATAAAAAGGATTTGAAATATTATTTAGGTCATTTTAGTTGGCAACTAAAATGACCTACTTTCGATTTCGTGTACTTGAATAAAATGGTAAAAATACAATGTACAAGGATGGGGCCCCATTCACTTTCACGCCTTTGTTTATATTGCATCAATTTAGCGGAAATCAGAAAAGGAAACTCATATTATGTTAAGCGATTTGTAATTTTCAAAAGCCTTTTTTCATACTTTTTGCCAGCTATTTGGATTATAACAATCCATCATGAGTGTCCATGTAGGATAGGGAAATCTCACCCGAGGGGTCGGAATTTCAACCAGGGACGAGGCTTGCCGAGTCCCTGGTTGAAATTCCGACCCCGAGTGGTGATTTATGGTAAATGTAAAAATCTGCATAAAACCATAAAAAGTAACGTATCTCCCTGAAAGTTAGCAGACTTCTTATTTTTGTTGTTCTTTACAGTTTAGAATACAAAATAGATGTACATGCTGCTTAAAAAAGTGTTTTTATAAGGAAAGATCAAAGGGTTATTTTCTGCGAATAAATCTGAAAAAATAATATCGTTATTGAAAATTTATGTAGTGCTGAAGGTGCATTATTGCATAATGAAGAGGTCCTAGAAATTATTTATTCCAACTCTTTCTCAAATTGTAATGTAGACCAGATGAAAACGGTACCTTTTTCTCAAATGTTCAACCATGTACAAAGTAAATGTACACTGGACGCATTTATTAAATATAGGGTAGGCAAGCATACCTATGTTAACAGCTACAATATAAATAATACATTACTGACATGATCAGTGTTGTGTAGATGCAATTGTTCAACCTTGTTAAAATAGTATCACCTGTCTCACCTGTGTGTTTTGACAAAAAAAAAATTGGACACAGACTGCATCTTTTTTTCATCTGCTCAGCCTGATACTGTGTGAAAGAGTTTGAAACTAGACAATCACTAAAGGTGATGAATGCCCCCGCCATATGCCTCACTAGAAAAGTAATGTGTTAAAACATATTTGTGCGAAGTTACATCAAAATCTGTCAATAAATAAAGGTGCTAGAGGGATGACTGAGTTTTTCTTAAAAATAGCAACTGTGACCTTGACCTTGGAACTACAACCCTGAAAGGTTTACTTGTCCAAGATATTGTCATACTTAATATATGTGTGAAGTTCTATCAAAATCAGTTAAAAAATAAAAGCGCTAGAACCATGACAAAGATTTACATTTACCTATAATAGCATCTGTGACCTTGACCTTGGACCTACAATGATGAAACGTAAATTTGTCCCAGATATTGTCAAGCTAAATATTTGTGTCAAGTTATGCCAAAATCATTCCAGAGGGATGACAGCATATTTTCTAAAATAGCAAATATGACCTTGACCTTTACCCTGAAATTCTGGATCACGAACTTGTCCAAGATATTGTCACACTAAACATTTGAGTGAAGTTACATCAAAATTGTCAATGAATAGAGGAGTAGAGGAATGATAAAGTTTTTTTTCTAAAAATAGCAACTGTGACCTTGACCTTAGACCTGCGGTGCTGAAACAGTAATTTATTCAAGATATTGTTATACTTAACATTTATGTGAAGTTACATCAAAATCGATCTATAAATGAAAGCGCTGGAGCAATTCCCTA
The DNA here is from genome assembly GCA_963989385.1 of Ctena decussata. NCBI lineage: Eukaryota > Metazoa > Mollusca > Bivalvia > Lucinida > Lucinidae > Ctena > Ctena decussata. Next base: position 14,655,119 of record OZ022498.1, read on the forward strand.
GTTTTTCTGAAAATAGCAACTGTGACCTTGACCTTCATCCTACAAACCTGAAACGCAAAGTTGTTCGAGGTTCTGTCATACCCAATAAAGCTGTGATGTAATATCAAAATCTGTTAATAAATGAGGCCGCTAGAGCGACGATAAAAGGTGAGATTGTATTTAAGCTATGGAAATATGGTCAAAATATGTATGTTATTCAAGGGGACATAATTCTGCAATAAAGACCTGACTGAAAGTTATTTTTTCCTTTATGCACATGTTCAATGCATGTCTGAACTGTGTTGCAAGTTTCAAATCCCTACATCAAATACTATTGGAGGAGTTGCAGAGACAAGAACAGTACTACAAAGTGTGAAATATGGTCAAAATATGCATGTCATTCAAGGGGATGTAATTCTGCCATAATGACCTGGATCAAAGTTTAGTTTCCTTTATGCATATGTTCAATGCATGTCTGAACTGTGTTACAAGTTTCAAATCCCTACATCAAATACAATTGGAGGAGTTGCAGAGACAAGAGCAGTACTACAAATGTGAAATATGGTCAAAATATTTATGTTATTCAAGGGGACATAATTCTGCAATAAAGACCTGACTGAAAGTTCTGTTTCCTTTATGCACATGTTCAAATGCATGTCTGAACTGTGTTGCAAGTTTCAACTCCCTACATTAAATACTGTAGGAGGAGTTGCGGAGACAAGAACAGTACTCAAATGTGAAATATGGTTATAATATGTATATTATTCAAGGGGACATAATTCTGCAACCAAGATCTGAATCAAAGTTCTGTTTCCTTTATGCACATGTTCAATGCATGTTTGAACTGCGTTGCAAGTTTCAACTCCCTAAATCAAATACTGTAGGAGGAGTTGCGGAGACAAGAACAGTACTCATATGTGAAATATGGTTATAATATGTATATTATTCAAGGGGACATAATTCTGCAATAAAGATCTTAATCAAAGTTCTGTTTCCTTTATGCACATGTTCAATGCATGTCTGAACTGTGTTCCAAGTTTCAGCTCCCTGCATTGAATACTGTAGGAGAAGTTGCGGAGACAAGAACAGTACTACAAAGTGTGACGGACGGACGTATTTACGGACGTACGTATGCACGGACGGACAAGGGCAAAACTATATGCCCCTCCCCACTTCGTGGCGGGGGCATAAAAATAATTGCTAGGACGCTCTCCATTATGCAACAAGCTACTCTAAGCACTAAGTATATTTTTAATAATGATATTATTTTTTAAGATTTATTCGCAGAAAATTACCCTTTGATCTTCTCTTATAAAAACACTGTTTAACATTAACAAAAGCTGCATTTTGGGATTCTAAATTATGAGAAACAACATAAAGAAGGCATCTACTAAGTTTTGGAAAGATCAGTGTTATTTTGAGTATTTTATGCAGATTTTTGTCTTTGTCCCAAATCAGTGATTATCACCACCTTAAAAGAATAGTTCTATTCACACAATATTCGAATGCGAGCGAATACTTTTATTTTAGAGTGATCTCCCTTGGACGCGTATGCATTCAGCAATATATCCTAACCGAAGGAGTAAGGAAGGTTAATTGTGTGTGGGTTGGAGGGGGTGGTGGGAGTTGCAAAATATTGAGCATTGCTTGCGCTTGAAGTGCGTGCGTCGATCGAGCAAAGTTCGGTAGTCTCCCAGAAGGGTCCAGACCAGATTATTGCACCCCCGCCTTCCCCCGTCCCCCCTCCCCACACACAAAACTCCAGTATTTGCTCTTTGTCGAAATGTTGATCTGTTAATGGCTTGCGGTGGATGGATGACTTGCAATTTTACGTCTTTTTTAACAGTATTTCATTCATATCAAAACGATGGGTGCTGATAATGAAAGGCTGTGTGCAATGGAACCCCGTTTACGATTGAAAAGATTCCCGCCTACAGAGGGGCTCGAACCCGGAACCGCTAGATCAGCTGGCCAGCGCTTGACCTACTGAGCTACCGGGGCTCCTCTAGTCATGGCAAAATGATTCCCGGATCAGACTGGGCACGAACAGCCCGAAGTAGTTATTTCCTAGGATGAGCCTTACAGCGTGCGTCCACAACTAGAATCACTTTTCCGAAAACAGACTGAGTGGAACTTTGGCGTGACCTCATTCATTTTAAACTGAAATCCGGTGCAAATTTGCAAAAAGAATACACAAATAAATAAACAAAAAGATAAATTCATAAGAATAAAAAATATAAAAAAAAAATTCTGAAGTCTTGTGTTCGTGCCGCAGATGGCGTTTAAGACTCGCGGTATGTTAGGTACAGCAGTCAATAGACGGAGCCCTGTCCTTCCGATGTTTTTACCTTCTCTGATTTGAAAGAAGTATATATACTGCTAGGTTAGTCAGCCGTTGGCCCGATGGAGAATTGATTCCGTAAATATATTTACTGCTAGGTTGATCAGCCGTTGGCCCGATGGGAAAGTGATTCCGTAAACATATTTACTGCTAGGTTGATCAGCCGTTGGCCCGATGGGGAAGCGATTCCGTAAACATATTTACTGCTAGGTTGATCAGCCGTTGGCCCGATGGGGAAGTGAACTAGGTTGATCAGCCGTTGGCCCGATGGGGAAGTGATTCCGTAAACATATTTACCGCTAGGTTGATCATCCGTTGGCCCGATGGGGAAGTGAACTAGGTTGATCAGCCGTTGGCCAGATGGGGAAGTGATTCCGCGACCTCCTGCGCCATAGCAGATAACCTCTTATCACTGAATTACAGTGCCTTTCTAGCCTGCTAATGTTCACTAGAAAAGGCTCACAGAATGATTCAGGGGCCCAGTAGATACATGATACGAATTTATTCCTGGAGCCCCTTGAGCAGATTTGCGACGAGAAATCGGACAGTGGCACCTAGCAAGGACTCAAATGTTTCATGCGAGTGCTAATTATAATCTGTGCGCGAACTTACATACTAAAGAGACCGTGCAGAAAATAAAAGTAGGATGATTTGTTTCTTCAAAATATAGTACAAGGTGACGATTATAATAATAATAATTATTATTATTATTATTGTTATTATTATTATTAGTCATTTTGACGCATATACAGGCTGAAAAAAACGGGTGAATGTCAGAATTTCAACAAAAGCTGACAAATGCAGAACTTGCTTTTTTACTATAAGATTTATCAATCACCTTTACCATCAGGTAATTATACATATAAGGTTTTACCAAATTTTACAAGCATATGAAAATATGGATAAAAGTTTGAGCTTATCTACAGGTGTGCCTGTCCCGAAAGAAGCAACCTTCACATGAACACCAGCGAAGATTACTTTTAAACAACCCTGATCTATGGCGGGACGTTTCACGTCATTACTGGCGCCAAACTTCCCGGACGTTACGTCATCAAAACAGTAAAACGTTTAAAAGCATTATTTTTGGTTTTAACGCAATAAAATGAATAACTAAGACAAAGGTAACATTTTCATAAACATTCTCTACCAGATTCCCTCAAAATTATTGTCATTTATTGTAATTTTGATTTGGAACTATTTATGTTCACTGAAGTGGCCCTCTGGCACAGAGCTGGTTCATTCGGAACTCCTCGGCCAATTCCGTGTGAATCAGACCTCGGGCGTCATTCGGAACTCCTCGGCCAATTCAGTGAATCAGACCTCGGGCGTATGTAAGGCGGAGCAATATGCAGCAAAATCCAACATTTTGTTGTTCGGCCGAAAGTATACGCCGAAGCCGTAGATCTCTTGGTGTACGAATGAATTAATTCTCGACCTGCGACCTTTTTCAGCTGTTTCACGGACATTCATTTAATGCTTTGCTATTGTTAAAACAAAATAGTCAATTATTAATGACGAGACAGAAAATACATTTGCTTCTTCTCATTTTATTATTTACTCGGTGCGACAGTGCGGCCATCTTTGTTTATATCGTTGTTCCTAACAACAGTCGTGTGACGTAAGTAGTCCCACGTCATACATCCGAGGTTGATTCACGGAATTGGCCGAGCGGTGTTCCGACTGCTCGGGCGTATGTACGGCGGAGCAATATGCAGCAAAATCCAACATTTTGTTGTTCGGCCGAAAGTATACGCCGAAACCGTAGATCTCTAGGTCTACGAATAATTAATTCTCGACCTGCGACCTTTTCAGCTGTTGCACGGACATTTATTTAATGCTTTGCTCTTGTTAAAAACAAAACAAGTCAATTATTAATGACGAGACAGAAAATACACTTGCTTCTTCTCATTTTATTATTTACTCGGTGCGACAGTGCGGCCATCTTTGTTTATATCGTCGTTCCTAACAACAGTCGTGTGACGTAAGTAGTCCCACGTCATACATCCGAGGTTGATTCACGGAATTGGCCGAGCGTTGTTCCGATTGAGAGCTGGTTAAAGATCAAGGTCACACTGGGCACGTAAACTTTGTTCATAATCTATAGTGAAGGTGTTCCTGTCCGGCCCATAACTTTGTCCTGCATGACGAATTTCAAAATTATTTGGCGTAAGTAATCGCCATGTCAAAACGACGTGTCGCGTGCAAGAACCATGTTGTCAGCTCGAAGGTCAAGGTTACAGTTTGCACTTAAACTTTTTGCACAGGCTTCAGCAAAACATGTTCGTGGCCGGCCCATAGCTTTGTCCTGCATGTTGGGATTTCAGAATTATTGGGCAGAAATGATCATTATGACATAACAATGTGTCGCGAGCAAAAATAATGTCCTTAGCTCAAAGGTCAAGGTCACATAGTGTATAAGCTATAGTGCAAACATTTTCGTGTTCGGCCCATAACTTTATCCCGCATGATGGGATTTCAAAATTATTTGGCATTAATAGTAACCATGACAAGATGATGTGTCAAGTGGAAGTTCCATGTTACATGTACCAACTCAAAGGTCAAGGTCACAGTCCGCACTTTAATTTTGTGCATAGGCTACAATTAAGTCCTGTTCGTATCCGGCCAATAACTGTGGCCTGCCCTGCATGGTGGGATTTCAAACCTATTTGGCTAGACAATGTGTTGCGCGCAAGGAATATGTCAGTAGGTGTCAAGGCCAAGGCCACAGTGCGCCCTTAAGCTATGTGAGTAGGTTATAATGAAAACATGTTTGTGTCATATTCGTGTCCGACGTTGACTGCAGAATAAATGTAATTCACATTGACCTGTGTTTCGTGGTCCCTTGATTTTCCAATTTACATTGTACAAGTCTGCCTCTAGGAATCTAGTTATCCTACAAGACCCAGTACCTTTATCAAGGCGCCATCTTACTCAAGGCACTAGGCGGGGGCATCTGCATCCTATGGACACATTTGTTTTGTCCAAGCATCGATACCAAGTTGACCAGCAAGCATTCCTGGAACTTAAATTAAGTTCAACGCCCAAGATATGAGAAAAATACTTGAAGTGCGATGATAGCTTGTTGCAATCCATACAGACTGGCTTCTTAAAAAAGTGCTTTAAGAGGCTCGGGGTACTCGTAAATTGTACCATGCGGCTGAACTACGATGATGGGCGGCCTTTTTTATCCTGTTACGATCGAGGGCAAGGTAAGGAATAGGAGTACGGAAAGCATGAACAGGCAAATCGTGTCAACTGAATACATGTTGACACATGTCCAAATAAAGATTTCGGACCAGATTCAAAAATAACAAAGCTGACAAGCCGTAGATCATTTGATGCAGATGCTGCTTACTGGGAAAGAAAGAGGAATAAATATGAATTATGAATCATGGTAAGTTTTGCGTCAAGTGTCCGTCTCTATTTCAGAAAAACTTGCTAAAGACGCGGCTGTTCGGAACTGGGTAATATTTGGAACTTGGTAGATCACTGTACCTATTCTGACATACAATAGAAACTCCGCACTTTTACTCTATGGCTGTTTGGCTGCATTCATTTTTTCTTGGAGGATACATGCAACACTTTAGTAAGATGTCTTTCGTAAAGATATATAATGGTTGCTTTTTGAAAATAAAGGACACAAACACGGACTAACATCGGAATTGTGAGTGAGTGAAATCGGGTTTAACGTCCCGCCAACACATAGGTCATATGGAGACGAAACCTCGGCTTAAAGTCTCATCCAAAAGACCGGAGAAGCAGGGGTCAAACCTGCGACCCCTGGATTGGTAGTCCTGTGCCCTTTCCACTACACTACGGCCGCTCCTGACTAACATCTGAAGTCGGTTTTATCGAGTAAGTTCGAAAACTATTTTCATTAGTTTAGTATATGTAGTAACAAAGCTTATGACACAATTAACCCTTACGGCGCCAAAAATCAGACGACAAAATTACGTCTGCGACAGTTCAATAAATGTACTGTCTTAAACTACATTATATCAAACTGAGAATTCAAAGATAAAAGGGCACTTTTTAATATTCGTGGATCCGTGACGTCTCTGATCGTCACGATGAATACGACAGACCGTGAGAGACAGGAATTCGTGGTAGACAGTAAATGTATCGTGAAATTGTATTACTGTGCAAAAGCTGGCATTGACGCAAAGCACATTACATAAGAAAAGATGAGCCTATTTTATCTGCAATTTCTAAGATGTCGATAATAATTCCAAGTGTGTAAAATATATGGATGTAGCTTACATCTGGTCTGATTCCCTTATTATGTCAAACAGGAAAAGCTCCCTTGTGCCTAGGAAATGGCGCAAATGCATTTCGATTTAGCTGCGCAAACGTATTTGAAGGAAGCTCCCAAAACCGCTCGCAAACGTATCGGCGCAAGTTTTTTTGCCAGCCAGCGCAAATGTTGATCTCCCAATTATTTCAGGTGTCCTAATTTTTAGAAGTTTACGGTACAATTATCTGGCATGAAATCTGTTGCCAAGGTTATCCAATAATCGTTCAGCATGTTCAGTATTGATTTAAATTTACCTGCTATCTGTGGTGTCTCCGTCTTCTTTCAACTGGATTATGGGAGATTCGGGTCAACTTCGGACAGCGGGTAAATTCGGATAGTGACATTGTTTGCTTCATATGTCAATTGTTTGGAACTAAAAAAAATTCTGGCCAAACATTGAAAATCCAGATGAGACGGCTCATAATGAGCCGTCTCATCTGGATTATCACTGTTTGCAATTATATGTCCGAATTTCCCCTATGTCAGAAGTTACCCGACTCTACCCTACAGTAAAAAAATCTAAAACTGGGATCTGGGTCTCCACTGTTTGATCGTCTGTCTAGCGAAATACTTAGATTGCCAATGATTTATAGAAGAACAGTAACATGTTGAACATGCTGGATCCTGACTAGGCAGAGCACCTTTCATCTTATTTGTCGCTAAAAGCGTTGCATTAGTGGTTTATTGACTGCCTCCTAATGTATGCAGTTTGCTTTTATTTGTTTTTGTTTACAAGAGCAACCTCGTGTTCTTTTTTTTTTTTTTTTTTTTTTTTTTTTTTCGTTTTTTTTTTCGTTTTTTTTTTTTTTTTAACATTATTGTAGCTTGTGTCAAGTGCCGTGTGGTGGCTGTAAAGTCTCACAGTACTTCCTCACAGTGCATATTTTATTCCCTTTGGAATCATTAAGCCCATGCTGGTAGTTTGCACAAACCGGCTCTGCGGGTGAAGGGGTTGGGCGCGGGGGGGGGGGGGGAGGGGGAGGGGGAGCAGCTTTGTCATTATACGAAGAGTCTTCAATAAAACCTTTAGACTCAGGTGTTCCTTTTTTTTTTTTTTTTTTTTTTTACTTATTCAAAGACAACCTTCCAAGGATTTTTGTTACATTAAACTGCCGTACTAATCCTAATCGCGCCACTGCTCTAATAAATGCCCCTGCCTCTTTTCCAAATATAACGTCCCAGCGGGCATACAGCGTCGAAACGACGTCGTATTGACGTCGATGTGACGTGCATCGAAGTCAGTACGACGCCATTTCGACGTCATGTGCCTGCACTTGCCAACTTCCATGTTTTCCATCAGTTTTACAAAGGTGAACAACATGATTTCCTGTTTGCTTTTCTGGGGGAAGTGGCTCTTCCCATGGGGGTTCACTTTCTCGGGGGCCTAGCTCTTCTAAATGGGGCCCACTTTCTAGGGGACGTAGCTCTTTTTAATGGGGTCCACTTTTCCATGAAAACATTTGCTCCTAGAGGAGAAAATTCGTTCATTTAAGAACTGACTCCTGTTGTAAAGGGAGGCAAAAAGGGAAAGTATAAAGGTGAATGAATATACTTTCAGATAAAGTATATATATAAAGGTGAATGAATATACTTTCAGATGAAGTATATATATAAAGGTGAATGAATATACTTTCAGATGAAGTATATATATAAAGGTGAATGAATATACTTTCAGATAAAGTATATATATAAAGGTGAATGAATATTCTTTCAGATGAAGTATATATATAAAGGTGAATGAATAATACTTTCAGATGAAGTATATATATAAAGGTGAATGAATATACTTTCAGATGAAGTATATATATAAAGGTGAATGAATATACTTTCAGATAAAGTATATATATAAAGGTGAATGAATATTCTTTCAGATGAAGTATATATATAAAGGTGAATGAATATACTTTCAGATGAAGTTTATATATCCTTTCGACGGCCGTAGCGTATTCATGCGTAATTGCTGACAATGACTTTTTGAACGACCCTCACAACCTCATATATGCAGGCATCTTATTAATTTTGATTTCTCTGTATATGCCAGAAACATGGCCTTACACGCTTTTAGTGTCAGTTCTAAAATGCATACTGGGAGGACACTAGACGCTTCCAACTGCCGAACAAAACTTGAAAAATTTACTTCTGAAATTCGGCTTTTACCTTGACTTTTTGTACCCGCCCTGCTAATCTTACCAAACAAGCAGGGCCAAAACAAATATATGGGATAAACGCGCAATAAAAGGGAAAATAAGAAGACAAAGAAAAAGAGAAGAAAAGAGGGAAAGATCAGTAGCAAAATCGAAAAAAAAAAAAAAGAAAAAAAAAAACAAGTCCGTGCGCATGTTTCTTGGTAGGGTGACCCCTGCACCGTGACCTCTGACGTCATGAGAAAAACAAGTGTCATTTATTGTGAAGCTAAATATGTCTCCTATCGATTGTACCTTCGATTTTACTCATCAAGTAAGCAAGTTAAAATTTTGGGTCAAATATTCAACCCCACCCTCTTTTATAACGATTTTCTTGAAACCTCTGGCCGTCGAAAGGATATAAAGGTGAATGAATATACTTTCAGACGAAGTTCATATATAAAGGTGAATGAATAATACTTTCAGATGAAGTATATATTAAAGGTGAATGAATATACTTTCAGATGAAGTTCATATATAAAGGTGAATGAATATACTTTCAGATGAAGTATATATACTTTCAGATGAAGTATATATTAAAGGTGAATGAATATACTTTCAGATGAAGTTCATATATAAAGGTGAATGAATATACTTTCAGATGAAGTATATATATAAAGGTGAATGAATATACTTTCAGATGAAGTTAATATATAAAGGTGAATGAATATACTTTCAGATGAAGTATATATATATAAAGGTGAATGAATATACTTTCAGATGAAGTATATATATAAAGGTGAATGAATATACTTTCAGATGAAGTATATATATAAAGGTGAATGAATATACTTTCAGATGAAGTATATATATAAAGGTGAATGAATATACTTTCGGATGAAGTATATATACTTTATCTGAAAGTATATTCATTCACCTTTTTACTCTTTATTATATATTAGATGTATCATGACAGGGTCTGATTTATTTCATGTTCCCCCTTTCGTAAAATTCAACGCCCCCGGGGGGGGGGGGCATTTAATAACGTTAATACGGTATTAGGTCATTTCACATGAAACCAATGAAAAAGGTACAACAATGAAACAAACAGCACTATATAATCAGTTTTTATAAATCACATTTTTTAATATCACATGAAAAAACAGTATCACAGTTTAACTTTGAAATGTTAATAAATTAGATCAGTACAACATATGACAGTTAAGGGTAAGGGTCATTTTATTCATGATAATGAGAGAAATGCTATACCAAAAAAAAGAGAGAAAAAATGAAGTTATATACCTCTTATATGTATAAACGGCACACAATATGTACTCAGAATAACCGCGTTGCCAGTAACAATATTTTATGACATGCGGACAGCCAAGACTCAAATGGCGCAGGCTGATCAGGGTCTTTAGTTTTTTTCACAAGACAGATTTCCCATGATCCAAGTATCGTTTATGAGAAGAAGCTTAAGTGTTTCCAGCCTGATCTGAGTCTTCGCTGTATTTTCTACTGATAGTTATTACAGGGTATAAACCATGAACCTGAAACTTTAAAGAATATTATCGGGGTAACAACTTACGTAGTAGCGGAGATCTCGGGACCAATCATCCGACGGTCATTTAAAAGACACTGTGAAAGATCTTTCCGTCAGAAAACTTTCAGAGACAAGAAGAAACTGAATCGGTAACTACAAAAATATACCGATACTGATACTTAAGTGTTTTCTTCTCTTGTTAATAGGGAGTCAACTCTTAAAGTAAAGAATTAGCTCCTTTATGGTGTTCGGGAGTAGATCCGTATTTGAAGCCTTAGGGGAAGCAAACGGGACGTCACAAAAGTTGTTCCCCTTTGTAAAAATGGAAGAAAAAAACAACAAAGGAAGAAAGACAACCGATCGCCCAGATCCAGATAAAACAATATAAAGGGAAGCATTTACTTATGTGTTTGCCTCCACAGGGCGAGGCAAGAAAACCAGTGAGGTCGCCTCTTTATTCTAAAGAAGGTTCTATTCTATTCTGATAAAAAAAATGGCTGAGCGCCCAGAGCAGACTCTGATCAGCCTGGGCATCCACCAAGTCTGATCAGACTCTTTGCAAAGCGCTTAAAGGGTAGCTAAGGGTCTAAGCTACCTCCATGCGGACAGCGAAAACTCTCATCAGACTGGGCGGATGCCCAGGCTGATCCGAGTTTGCGCTGGGCGCACAACCACACTGATGGTTTTCTCTCTTGTAAATAGGGAGTCAACTCTTAAGGGAGGTTACCTCCTCTGAATTCCACAAAATCACAGAAGTTTGAATCTTGGCTGGGAATGTTGTGCCACTTAAAATTCTCACAATGTGTGATGAAATATTTATTTACTTAAATGCCATCTTTACACTTATTACAATATTTTTTCCTCTATAAACAACATATTCAGAATATAAAAGCTAGAACTGTTGTCATGTTTAAAATAATTCTCTTTAATCTCCGGTTTCTAAATACTGCACGTAATTTCCACTCTTTCGTCCAAGTTACACTGAAACTCGCACTTCTGAGTGTTTAGCGTTCTCTGTACTGTGCCCAAATGTTTCACCGTAGCGGAACTTCTGTCCTGTAACGTAAAATATATTTATTATATAACTGATATTATTGTTAATGACATTTATAAGTAGTGGAAATTCTGTCTTGTAAAGCAAACGGGTGTATTAGGCCTATCCAATGTCGTAAGCAGCGGCCTAACTAATGTCGTAAACAGAAGAACTATCTTTTCGAGAATGGGAGCAACAACGCAAGCAGCGGAACGTAAATGATATTATGACGTAACATCTCATTCTGAGAGTGTAATAAAGCCATGCATTATAAACGATAATCAACTAGTGGATTAAATATGCAAATTACGTCATAACGTTATGCGTTGACGTCCATAAAAACGTTGCGTTTTCTGATGGTGAAATCGTGACGTTTTAGTGCAAAATTTGCAAATAAAATACGATTCTAGTGTCATATGATAAAATAGAATCTTGCATTCATACTCCTTTATTATTGAATTTATTAAACTCGATGGGGAAAACCGATATGATGCTCAGCATAGCCCCGCATCTTATCTTTTTCTCCAACTCGTTTAATAAATTCAATAATACATAAGCGCTCATGTAAGATCCTCTATTTATTATAATATACCTAATGTCGTAAGCAAGGCCGTAACGTCATGACATAAAATCACCCAAGCAGACACACAACGTTGAAACAAATGGAATCAACGTTGAATATTCAAACTTGCCACTGACTTCCCAGCGACTAGCTTCATACACCGATGAATGACTTTTGATCATGTGACGTTGTTGTCAAGCGTCGTCTAAGGTAAACAAACGTTTCGATTGGTTCACGTGACGTTCGTTTGACGTAACGTCCTGGCGACTGCTTTATAAGGTAATCGCCGAACACATCATTACTAACTTTTCTTCGACCAATATTCTGCATATTCTTTACTAAATTACTACAAAAACTGCAAAGAAAGGGTCTAATACTAAATGGTAAATATAAGAACAAAAATTTGATTTTTCAGCGTTTATAGTGTGATGAAGCCAGAGGTCGTTGCTAAAATTCTACAAGAAGCGCTTAGCGCTGCATGGAATTTTAGCTCCACCCACTGGCTTCATCACACGATGAACGTTGAAAAATCATTTTTTAATTCTTAATTCAATGTTGACTCAACGTTATCAAGCCGGAGGGATGTGATCATTCACTTAGTTATGTCGCAATACGTTACGACAACGTTCATGAAAATGTTATTGTTTTTGTTGAAGATATTGTCAGTTTTCTGCGAGATACGAGAAGAAAGCAATGTTCATGTGATAAACAGAATTTCATACTCATGTCTGTTACATATGAAATTTATGATACTCGTCAAAGATTCGTTACATAGATTTTATATGAAACGGTAATTTATGTAAGATCCTGTGTTACAATATAGAGTAGTCATAAAATTTAAAGCATAATAGGCAAATTGTAAAATACAAAGCAGCATGTTTAATAAAAAGTAGTTCTTGCAAAGACACCTATGCACTTAGCTGTTTGAAGCAATGGTCGAATAAAACAAAATCTATGGTCGAATGAAACAAAATCTATGTTCAAATCATGCAATTCTAGTGTTGTTTGAACATCATTTGAAAACCACTGTCATGTTCACTAATGCATTACACAAGAGTGTCAATTTAAGAGGTCAAAATAAAATGGTAAATGTAGGAGTTACCTCTCTTATTCAGCTCTTTTCATGCATATCACCGTTTACTTTAATATAAGATCAGCCCGCGTATCTACGCTGCTGACCGATCAGTCATTGCTGTTGGCTTCAACACAAATTTAGACTGATCAGATTGCACAGATGCATACTCTGGTTTAAGTTTTCCTGTTCGCAATACCGCAAAGTAGATATTCCTGCGACGTCAGTTAAATGATTCGCGACACGAGAAAACCAACAAAGTGGTTGTGCGCCCAGCGCAGACTCAGATCAGTCTGGGCATCCGCCCAGTCTGACCAGACTCTTCGCTGTCCGCATGGAAGTAGCTTAGGCCCTTAGGTATCCTTAGAGCACTTAACGAAGAGTCTGATCAAACCAGGGAGATGTCCAGGCTGATCTGAGTCTGCGCTGGGCGCACAACCACATTGTTGGTTTTCTCGTGTCACGGCTCTTTAATGCGTGCCTACCTGGTATATGACCGGTGTAGTGTGGTACCAGTCCGCTTTCTAGAGGGTAGATTAATTTGGAGTCTTTGACTGGCCGCTCTGGGCGGTGAATTGTGATTGGTTCTTGTTTGAGATGTTCTAGTCTGCTGGTGTCGTCCGTGAACTCGTTCAATGCCTCGTGGGTAATAATCGGGTATCCCATACCTAGCCGTGGCCTTGCCCGTGGGACAAAACCTGTGTAGCCTAGGAAACAAAAGAAAATGTGAAATGTAAGTAATAAACAAAAGAAAATGTGAAATGTAAGTAATTTTCCACAAACTGACATTTTATTCTATGGTGACTTACAAACCGTGATATCATTATTATTATTATGATGATTATTATTATTGCTTGATTAATTTACCTGCAGCTGTATCTTTTCTCCTTTTCTTATTATAAAAAAATTCAACAGAGGCAAAAGATGAAATGAAAAACGAATTGTTAGTGCACTGTCACAAAAACAGATAGATCTATACACCAGAAAACTCGACAAAGGTTTACGCCAACATCGATGATGATGACGCCGGTACAACGCGTACCGTGCCTGGTGAACACTTTCATTTCCATCTGGAAGTTAAAATGCAAAGTTATTAGTAAAATAATATTCAGCTCTGTGAAAGATAACTTGGTGGAGTCGCCACAAAACTCCTGAAAGTAGCCAAACCGAAATTTCGGTTTGGCTACTTTCAGGAGTTCGTGATAATCCCACCAGTTCTTCTACTAAAGCAAAATGCTTTATATACGCTACATATGAGTTGAAGAAATAGTGTTATAGTTTTGCTAACTACTGCAGAAGCCTTTATTTCTAATTTCCAGATGGGAATGGCATTGCGCGGTTACCAGGCTTGGCTAACTAAGCTAGACTAAGTTTCAAAGGCAAGGCAAAAACAGTCAGCTTTATTTGAGTCATATCATGTGATTTCCAACAATGTGGCATTTTTGTCATGTGATATTCAGATCATCAGTCTCATTTATACAGAGTAATTAGAGATCCTACTGTTAGCTCTATGGCTTGGATAACTTGCATAGATGGCTGATGTGACAAGCCAAGACTCTGATCGGACTGCACATATGTGCAGTCTGATCAGAGCCTTTGCTTGTCACCAGTGCCACATTGTTGGAAATCACATGGTATGGCTCATTTAACTCTGTAAGCCCCAGTGACGAAATTAGCAAAATTTGCAAAGTGTAGATCCTGATGAGGCGGCTCATAATGGACCGCCTCATCTAGATCTACACTGTTTGCCCTCTAGTCTTTGAATTCTCAAATATGAAATGTCTTGGACGAGGCATTTTTTTAATTATTGCAGACATAAATTTTGTCGTCTGCTTTTTGGTGCTTAAAGAGTTAAAGGTCAACCTACCAGACATAAATCTTTTCATATCATTGTCGTTTGCCATATAAAATGGTGATTCTGCGCTCTTGACCATACTTGGTGAGATGTAAGGTTTAGGTTCTGGGGCTATTGCTTCTAGAGGTGTTGTATAACGACTTTTGATTGGCTAAAATAGACAATTAACAAGAAATATAACTGGAGGCCAAGAAAGGTCACTGTAGATTTCTGATTAGCTGAAAGTCACGGAAATGCAAATCAACAAGACAGAAGTTTTAATAGAAAATTATCTTGAAGTCCATTGGAATGGTCACTAAAAGAAGTTAAGAATTCAATGAATATTCTGTTTTATATAACACAATGGGTGAGAAAAATAATCAATGATGGGTTTTAGGCCTCGAAAAGGAAATCTCAAGCTCGTTTTCCGATTATTTAAGTCTGATGAACGGCAAGTCTCGCGTAAGACTAAATAATCTCAAAACTAGCCTGAGATTTCCTTGTTTCGGCCTGTAGCCTATTATAGATTCTATTAATCTGACTAGCTAAGAGCATACAGATCAGACCAAAATTGACTATATCATTGAATGCCGCACACCTAACCTTCGCGCTCCCCACCACGCCACCGGCGCACTTGTCAAGGAAACTACGGTGATTACTGTAGCCCAACTTACCGGTAAATTTGGTACTTTTGATTTGTCTATTTTTCCTGACTGTACAGCCTCTGTGAGTTTGAGTTCGTTAGCATTATGCTTATAGAGTTGGTGGTCCCTCTCGAAGTCTGATATAGCTCCTTTACATATGATAGCATAGCGGTTACCAAAGTAGTGCTGACCTCGGGGTACAAAACCTGAAAAAAATAAATAGAAGATATGCATGTATCAGTTTCATCGTAAACGGCATGACTTGCATTTATTTTCATGATGTTTTTCTTGTAATGTTTGTCGCGGACCTTAAGTATCGTGGATACCTTAGGTTGTTATAATTCAGTTAGTTTCGTTCGTTTTATGTGTCTGTCTTGAAAATGTTTTTCACATTATTTAATCTCGTTTTCGTCGCCATAACAGGATTAAGACAAAACACATCGGGGTTGGTATACCAATCAATTCTATTGTCATACCTTAGCGTGAATACCTCGCGCATTCTACATGCAAGCATGTCATGAATACTAAGCCCAACTTCATTCTTATCAGATATTATTATGAACACTACATCATACGTGATTTCAGAGACATTTGCTTAGTCAAAGTTTACAATGGGTTCATGATGTCAGGAACAGCAAACAGTATTCATTCTAGTCATATGATGCAGCCAGACACAAAATTCAGTCAAACCATGGGAACATAACAAGGATTGTCAGAAAATACCTGTATAGAGCCTAACGGGTGGTTGACTTCAAATGACGGTTGTCAGTTGGAGGGCACATTTAGTCTACTGAATTCATTTGCGTATTGCTACTATATATATATAAAATCGATAGGCAAATGAGACGTTCTCAGTTACGCTGGGCCATTCGCGGACAAAAATGGCCATATACAACCATGCCAGAATTCAAGAAAAAATCACGACCATAATGTTCATTATATCTGCTTCAAAGCTGTAAAATATTTTCAGATAATAGTTTTAGATTATGGAATACCAACCATGTTTAGAGACATACCCTAACAATTAGAAATGGCGTATTTTATGACGTTATTTAGATACGTTGAAGGACGATGTCGAATACGATTTCTTTGACATGTGTAGCATTGCACATTTACTAATCTACTGACATTTGATTATTTTGGCTGGTTTCAATATTTACACTTGCCACTGACTTCCCATATGTAAACCGTATAGAGCAACTGGCTTCATTCACCGATGAAGGACAGTTGATCATGTGACGTTGTCGTCAAGCTACGTCTAAGGTAAACAAACGTCTTGATTGGTCCACGTAACGTTTGACTGACGTCACGTTATGGCGACGGCTGTTTAACGTAATGGCCGAATACGTCGTTTCTGTCTTTCCTTCCACGCATAATTTGCATATTTAACATTAAATTACCACGAAAACAGCATAGGAAAGGTCTAAAATAAAGTGTAAATATAAGAATAAAAATTTGATTTTTCAGCGTTCATCGTGTGAAGAAGCCAGTGGTCGTCACTAAAATTCTACAAGAAGCGCTTCGCGCTTCATGGAATTTTAGCTCCGCCCACTGGCTTCATCACACGATGAATGCTGAAAAATCAAATTTCAATTCTTAAATATTGTTCTTTGCTTTTTTTGGAAGAAAGGGGTTTTCTATGAAGCGCTGCAAAATCAAATGACGTCAACGCTTTCAAAACGTTGTCTTAGTGACGTTGTGACGTAGGTTTCGTGTGACGTAGGTTACAGTGCACACATTTTAACGTTTTTATGCCATTTAATGTTTCAGTGCATGGAATCTAAGCAAACCATCTTGTAGCTGTCACTAGGCAGGATTTTGCACATGAGTTTCAGAGCGATTGTTTTGCTCAGTTTTAAGAAAAGCCCGTGACGTAAGGTTACATTCTTACAGAAAAATGCTGGGGTAATGTACTTTGAAGTCAAGTAAAATATACAAAATGGAGCAAATTTGCACAAATAATATAACATATTGAGGAACACATATTTCTTCGTGTGATCTTGTAAGTTTTATGATGCCGGGCCATTTTAGTTAATACATGTATCACGAATTTACCGCTGTGACGTAGGTTACATAAACTTTGCGACATTAGTTCCCAGTCTCATTTCATAGCAAAAACTACCCTTTAGATATTGTTTACTATATGAGCGGGGAAATATGTAAGAAATCACCTGAATTTAATAATGGAACTCGATTTTCAGCAGTGATTTATCTTTTTTAGCCGTGTGGCGTTCATATCTATGCCACTGCAATATTGCGACATTTAAAAACGTCGCATTTTAAACCAGGGTATCATTATTCGAACCAGTGTTAAAAATGTCTAACAAAACGCATGCATGTCGTGGTACTTTTATCTACATCTATAGACAGAAGGCAACGTGTCAGAGGGTAAACAGGACCGTTCTTTTGCAATTTAAGGGTAGGCAATACGAATGACAAAATTAATAGCTAATGGCCCAGCTTAACTGAGAACGTCTCAAATACGTTGGTTGCTAACTGGCAACATGTAAATAATACAAATGCCTACGGTCAACTCTCCATATCTCAAAGTCGAAGGTCCTCCTTAACTATTGATATCTCAAAAGTAAATTTTCTGGTTCCAGAAAATTTACTTTGTGATATCACTAGTTTGAGATAGTTTTAAATGTAACTAAAAATAGAAAAAGTGTCCAAACTATATTCTTTGATATAGGAAGTATTTTGAGATATAAGTGTTCGAGCTATCGAGAATTGACTGTATATAGGCAGCTACATCTCATGGTAACATTGTACATTACCATGTTAAAAACATACGTATTTGCTTACCTGTATATCCCGGGACCATCTGCTCCATCAGTTTCTGATCACCCCAGCTTTGTGTCCTTGAGTTGAGAAGCTCAGATTTGGGGTCCGTTTCTGGGACAGGGGCAGAACTGGCCCGTATCTCGGCGAGGACGAGCTCGCCTGAGCTTGCCACAGCATCGTCCTTGAGGAGTTTATGTGTTGTCTTGCCAAAGGTCTCCCCGATCTTGTACTTAAACTGGGGACAAAAGCCGCCATATCTGAGAAAGAGAATATACCTCCAGATAATCAAAAATAGGACTGGACCTACTTGGCACACAATGTTGAATCAACATCGAATCAACGTTGATTCAATGTTGAGCCAATATTGTGTGCCTGCTGGGAAACTTCTTTCATTCAGACTTACGGGTACACCTACATGATTTATTCGCCAGATTCAAACAAAGGGGACAACTTTTGTTACTTTCTGTTTGCTTCCCGGACGATATAACTCTTCCGAAAGTGGCCTACCCTTAAAGAAAAGAATATACTCCTGGAGGAGCACAACTGTTCCTTAATAGCGAATGGTCCTCTGTGTTTTAGTGGATAAGAGTGCTTGACTCTTGAATGGAAGGTCCCACTGCTTGGGTTGGAGCAGAAGTAAAGAAGAGGACAATGGTGGTCCTGTATTGCTCCACTTCTACCAATAAAGTGCATGGCCAATACTGGCATAGTCGCACTGTGAAGAACCTTCACGTGCTGCGAGGTTCTTATGTTCAATTAAAATCACTTAAAACATGTTCACAATCACGGTCTTAGGATAGTTGCACCGACAAGAAGTTTGAAGTCATCAAAATGATACTCGGTTTAAAAATGGATTGGCAATACTGATGTAAACTATGGAAAGAGAAATGTGCTGCAGCAATGACTTTTCCCAAATTTACCCCACCAACTAATGGTCTGTTAACGATCCGACCGGAATGATTTGAGCTAATTTTATATTAGAGAGGTGTCCCATGTGCTTCCTGCATAATATCAGCCAAATCAGTCCTGTGGTTCTGGAGAAGAAGTCGTTTCAATGTTTTTACCATATATGGGCATGACTGCCATTTTGAATTTCGAATAATGACCATTTTAGCTATTTTTTGTACAACCACCATATAAATGCTAAATTATGAAATTTGATTAAAAATGGCTGCCTAGTTTCGGAGAAATGTCATTAGCTACCGAGGTGTCTGAAATTTTACGTCATTTTCCCATTTATTTACCCCACCCATTAAAGGTCTGTTTACGATCTGACCGAAAATATTTTAACTCTTTTATATAGGGAGGTGCCCCATATGCTTCCTACAAAATATCAGCCAAATCAGTCTAGTGGTTCTGGAGAAGAAGCCGTTTAAATGTTTTTTTTTTTTTTTACCCTATATGGGCATGACGGCCATTTTGATTTCGAATCATGAGCATTTTAGCTATTTTTGTACAACCACCATATGAATGCTAAGTATGAAATTTCATTAAAATTGGCTGCCTAGTTTCGGAGGAAATGTCATTTCTTTTCTCATGAACGGTTGCCATGACAACCAAAGTTGCCAAGTAATTTTCATAAAAACTTCATGTATGTTATCAGTACATTGTCTTCAATGATCCCACGAAAAAAAAAACTACCAAGTCTAAGGGTCCATGTATCTGAAATTTTACATCATTTTCTCAAATTTGCCCACCCATTAAAGGTCTGTTTACGATAATTTCATATAGGGAGGTGCCCCATATGCTTCCCACAAAATATCAGCCAAATCGGTCTAGTGGTTCTGCAGAAGCGGTTTGAATGTTTTTTACCATATATGGGCATGACGGCCATCTTGAGCTTCGAATCATGACCATTTTAGCTATTTTCGTTCCCTCGACCCATTAATGCTCCCTATAAAATTTAGTTCAGATTGGCCCGGCAACTTTGGGGAAGAACTTGTTTGAAAGTGTTGACGGACGGAACGGACGACGGACGGACGACGGACGGACGAGGGAGGCTGCCTATCCTTTAAGCTCACCTGGAGCCTTCCGCGCAGGGGGGGGGGGGGGGGACCCACGTTCTACCTACAAAAGGTCTGACAGTCTCAAAGTGCCGTTAAACCCAAACAACAATAAAACCAACCATCTGGGAAGAACAGCCTGGTATAGTTTTAAAATGTAAAGGTTAAGGGTTTCTGTAGTCTAGTGGCCATTGGGGCAATGGATATTAGAGACCAATCGTATCTTGGGCACAGCGTACGAAAGGCGGAGCCTATTCCGCCCCCCCCCCACCCCCCCCCTTACCCTCCGTTTTTACTGATTCGAAAAAGGTACACGTACCCTTTGCTGCTGGGTTGACAGTTTTTCATTCGCTGTATAGCCTAAAAGAGATTCGAACGCGCGACCTTCTGCACAACTACACAACGAATTTAGTCTCATGCAGTTCTATTATTTCAAAGAACGGCGAGCGTATATGGTGCAGGGGGAGGTGGGGGCGGCGTAGGTGGGCCTGGAGAGGGATAGAGGGGTTACTGGATGTAGTGGGAAGAGACATGGTTATATTGAAAATAAACCAACAACACTGCAAATTTTCCTTATTTTGTACTGTCCACAGACTCGGTGCTATGAGGTGCATGTTATGAATTCGTTGGGGAACATCTTTATAATTCTTTCTACAGCGGAGACCCAGATTAGATTGTTCCTGAGGTGTGCAGTGTTTGTCATAAGGTTCCGACATTCAAATTTACGATAAACCACAATAGGCTGTAATTCTATATATTGAGGAAAATGACGGTAGCCATTGAACGCTATATTGAATAAGAAACAAGAGTAAAGCATTTACCGTGACTCATCTAAATATTAAGACATCCTAACACCAGCTACCGTATTTGTCCTGAAATTTAAACAAATTGAACAAGTGGTTTGACTACGTACCGGCGTATGAAACAACCCCTCGCAAACTTGCAAATATTGCAGATTCTGATCAGACTGCCCCTTATGAGTGGTCGACCCTGCGTCAGCTCTGTTTGCTCCAATATATAGAGACAGTGCCGTTTAATGTTAAGTGTACATTGATTTCACAGGTCTGGTTTGCTTTTTGAAATAAATGTCAAACTACTTTTTATCATATATACATATCTAGCACGAAATGAACTTATCCATATACATAAAGTCTGACAGGGCGTAACTGCCCATTACGCAAATACGCATGTGCGTATTGAAATTTTGTCAATTGACAAAATTTCAACACGCACCTACATCTTTGATGATGCTGAAATTTTGTTAATTGAACAAGATTTCAATAGTAACTGCAAACAGACACGTCTTCATGAGGCATCTTTGGGGCTTAAGATTTTATCTTGCCCTTAAGGGGTATAAAACATAAATGTGCGTAACTTGTAATTACCCCTAGTTAAGCTCCTGTAGACTTGTAAACGCGCAATTCTATTCCTTCTTGGAAATGAAAAACTCGCGGTTCTCCAAACGGATTGTCAAAACGATATTATTTTACTTATGTGCACTGTAAAAAAAATCCACAGATTTTACGATAGAATAAATGGCAACCAGCTGCCATTTTCCGTTATTTTTACGGGCGTTTGCCTGTAAGACATTTTCGGAAATAACGATATGGTAGTGTTATGTTAACTGGCCGCAATCGAAAATAACTTTATTGCGTTGAAGGGCTTTATGACTAATACAACACCCGCTAATTTATCCTACTGTGCGTGATGGTTCTGTCATTTTTACGGGCGCACGCAAAAGACTGGTAGCTGGTTTCCAGTCATTCTACCGTAAAATCTACGGATTTTTTTACAGTGTGAGGAACGCCCGTAGTGTAGCGGATAAGGTAAAAGACCACCAACCCATGGGCCCTCGAAGCAAATTCTTTCATTTACGAGTAGATCCCATTTTGAAAGGGCTTGGTCGTCTACAGAAAACAGGAAGTCACAAAAAATGCTTCTCTTTTAAACAAATGGCGAAAAAAAAACATGGAGATGCACCCATACAGCTAAACATCGATCTGTTATGGATTTTATAATGGCCGTGTTGTTTAATAAAGTCATATCAATTTGTGAAACATTATGGGACAAACTGTTAAAACCTATAAACTTTAAACTTCAATAAGGCAATATCACCACATATCATTTGGTGACAGACATACTAAGTTGCAGCGTAGAGTAATTTCTATGAAACTGAATTGAAGTGAATTATAGACTGAGTCTGACGCGGTGTCTGTCCATTCTCAAACAAATAAAAAAAAATCACTTACAAAACCAATCTCGCCAAGGAGGCACAACGTACTTTACAAGTACAAATGAGCCGCGACACGAGAAAACCAACAATGTGGTTATGCCCCCCAGCGAAGACTCAGATCAACCGGGGCAGTCGCCCATTCAGATGAGAGTCTTTGCAGTACGCTTAAAGGGTAGCTAAGTGTCTAAGCTACCTTCATGCGGCCAGCGAAGGCTCTGATCAGACTGGGCGGATGCCCAGGCTGATCTGAGTCTGCGCTGGTCGCATAACCACTTTGTTGGTTTTGTCGTGTCGCGGCTCAAATATAATATATTTCGTGTCCCTAGAATTTCTCTCCAAACCTAATTTCATTACCAAAAGATCGCTCTGTAATATTGTACCATTCGCTTCGTAGTACTTACATATAATGTATTACGTGAAACGTAACATTTTGAAAAGAAGAAAAATATAATGATACTAAAGCCGTGTTCATGTGCACAATTTGCACCCGGGTGCAAATCTGCACCCCGGGTGCAAATTTGCACCCCGGGTGTAGTTTTGGCCATGTGAACGGTGTTTTAAAAATTTGCACCCTGGTGCAAATTTGCTCCTACTTCTGAGGTGGTGCAAATTTGGACCCGGGTGCAAATTGTGCACATGAACGCAAAATGTTTCAATTCTATACATTTTGATAGGGGATTTTGATATATGGAAGATCTTTTCTAAGACGATCCTGTATAAACATCTATGAAAATACATTTTAAATTGTCTTTAACAAATTGAAAGTCGGGCTGTATATTTTGGCTGAATAGACATCAAAATTAATGAGAGTATTATTTTGGCCATCCTTAAGCAATATATCTTAACTTGAATGGGTACCGTCGATCGCCACCCCCTCCCCCTTGTCAACCTCCTGAATTTTCAAGAAGGCTGCTAACTGGTCATCAACGCAAACCAAGCAAACCCGTTTCACACATTCAATCACATAGGCTTGATTGAGGAGGATCCTCTGATGTCCCAGCTAAATAGTACACGCGAGAGGGAGTGCACTTCCTCTATAGGTGAAGAAGCTTCCCTGGTGCAGCAGAAAAGCTGCCCCCCCCCCCCACCTCTCTCTCTGGCGAGACTTACAATCATACGAATGGATATGGTTTTCATGTCGAATTATATGAATATTATGCCTTTTGGGCTTGGCCTTTACAAAAATGGAGTATAAAAGTCTCGGGCGCATACCCCGCCATAGCAAAATCGAGGACGACTCACCCATTCACACACACACACACACACACACACACACACACACACACACACACACACAGACACAACGACATGATATTGCCGGGCCGGGTAGCGCAATCGGTAGGGCACCTGACTCGTAAGTCAGAGGTCCTGGGTTGGAATCCCGGTCTGGCCACATACTTTCGTTTCTCCTTCCGCTGATTCAAGAAGGGCAGTTGCCAGTTACTGGCGAAAGTATGTGCACTTAGTACTGGTTAACCGCTTAGGAGGTCTAAGCCTGCCCAGGAATAGTGTGGTTAGGTTAACTGACCGTCCCGACATGACCTTAGTTGTTTACCGTGGACGTTAAGCATCAAATCAACCAACCAACGACATGATAAAGAGTTATTGTCATATAGAACATACAACCACAATTTCTCCTAAAAACTGAATACATTGTGTTAAATCTAAAATCAAATCTGGGTGTGTATGGGCACAATTTATTGGCATATGAACGCGACATGAGGGGATGTAAATTTGCACCCGAGTGTAAATTTGCTCCCGGGGGCAAATTTGCACCCGGGTGCAAAATGTGCACATGAACACGGCTTTAGATCGATAATAAAATTCTAACAATAAATAAGTAATGATAAAATACGGGATACAAATATTGGAGTCCAATTATCATGGAATTCAGACTCAAAAGTTGAGTATTTTCAGGGATATCATAACCTATCCTGCCAATCTTGTTTCTTGTTTCTATATCTTCACCTCCATCGTTGGAGAACCATACAATACTTGTATGTGTAACACATTATAATCTTCTTTAGTAAAAGTCTACTTAACTATTTACAGTTCTTAAAATTGTGGAGGGCGATAAAATAATAATAATATCCATCACCATCATCATAAGCTGTATATACACAGTTCTATATACATTCCTGACATATACATCTGTACTTCGTTTCCATAACTTCACGTATCACTTTGGTAGCCCGGCCAGTAAGTTATATCTTGTCACATGCAACGCATAGATAAGACGTCTGTTATGAAATTCCAAATCCGATAGGTCCTGTACTTTATATCTTCTCCTCTTGACGGTATCATTCAATAAAAATGAGCAATCTATAATTATCCTTATTTTTGTTTCCGTATCCAAGCGAATAAAACTTTTCCCAGTCAAATTCACATATGCAATTCCAACAAAGTTGAGGATTGGGTTTCTAGTACTCTCGAGTGCAGAACACTCCAGCAGATAATGCATAACAGTTTCACTGCCTTTATTACAAAGAAGACATGTAGGGTCGATTTGAGTATTGTTAAATTTCTGTCTATTGGATTGTAGTATATATGCACCACACTGCAATTTCAACTTTGCCGGCAGGCGGATAACATCACGAGAAGAATGTATGTTAATTTTCAGTAAGGGATGTAAACTTCCAGGCTTATAACTGTCAGTATTCAGATATTTCAAACTACTATAATACGGGACCAATGACTGTACTTCCTTCTGCCAGTATTTCTCTATAGCTTTATTGACAGTAGTCTTCCACTTCAATTTAGGTACTGGATTTTCTAAATAAGTCTGAATATCTTCTAAATTATATTTCCATAATGTCTTTTTCACTTCCATAAACCAACTATTACTGGTTACAGACTTCACAGTAGTTTGACGAACAGCTAATTTCTTTTCTACAGATGAGTCATCTTAGAGACTAACATTATTAAACAATGACAGTACTTTTTTATCAATTTGTGCTTCTACAGGTAAGAATACAGGGACAGCAACAGTGAACAAATGAAAAACTATCAACGCAGAAGTTAATGGGTCCTTTTTCGAATCAGGAAAGGTTAAGACATATGGGGCCGTATTCATAAAACGACTTAAGTGGTTGCTATGCTGTTGCTAAGGCTAAATTTCTTTGAAGGAGATTCCCTACAACTATGAAATTTGGTCTGGAGGAACAGTCTTTGTTCCTCCAGACCAAATTCCATAGTTGTAGGGAATTGTAGGGAATAGGTATTTAGCCTTAGCAACAGCATAGCAACCACTAAAAGTGGTTTTATGAATACGGCCCCAGGTCTCTGTCTTTCATATGAATGAGCCCACGATACGTAGGCCTCTAATATGATCCCACGACCCCTATAGCCACCACTCGAGAAACCTTTGCCCTATCATTGCCTACCTTGGTCCACCGCTAACGCCGGGCCGCGTAGCACAGTTGGTAGCGTGTCTGACTCAAAAGCATGAGGTCCAAGTTCGACACCCGGTCCGGTCATTGGCTTTCTTTCTTTCTTTTCTTTCTGTATTTACTGCTACACCCTCTTTTCAGAGTATTATGAGCAGGTGTATTTTTGTACACCCCAGTGTTGCAGGATGAAAGCCTACATATAGCCATGTAGCTTTAGTAGGGATCTTTAACCTGCACAGGGGATGACTCTCCCTGCACAGGGGGCCTCCAGTTAACGACCCGATCCGAAAGACGGCACACTTGTTAGCATCAATCATCCCTGCAAATGATGCTAGAAAAAAACGCGTTCGAACATAGGAAGACTTCGCACTGGGTGAGGACCGAACAATTTTCGTTTCTCCTTCTGCGGATTCAAGAAGGGCAGTTGTCAGTTTCTGGCGAAAGTATGTGTACTTCGTACTGGCTAACCGCTTAGGAGGAATAGTGTGGTTAGGGTAACTGGCCATTCCGACATGACCATAGCTATTTACCGTGGACGTAAAGCAACAAAACAACAACAATCTACCGCTAACAACCTACGAGCGTTTTAGACATGGGTAATATTAGAACTACTCATGGTTTTGTGACTTTTGCTGCATAAGCTGTGATTGAGACTTAAGTAATGAAAACAGGCCTAATCAGTGTCTTTGCTGTGTGCTTAAAATGTAGCTAGGGTCTAAGCTAGCTCCATGCGGACAGCGAAAACTCTGATCAGACTGGGCGGATGCCCAGGCTGATCTGTTTTCGCTGGGCGCACATACCACTTTGTTGGTTTTGTCGCGTCGCAGCACAATTATGATGGTGAAATTGCAGATAAAAATTAATAAACGTGTTTTAATGGTTTCAAAATATATACCATAGTCATTAAAACCCCATTTACTTGAATTTAATACTGAACAAATCGTTCCTATACTAATATTGAAGATATCGTATTACTCATTTTCAATAGCGGCAACTCGTTGTATACAATAAATGCTATGCTTAATAATCTTAGTTTTTAATCCTTTCTTTTTCTAATAATATCCTGATAATACCCTGTATGTATTGAGCGACATGTATCTAAAATTCGATCACACTTTTTAAATTAAACAAATTGATTGAAATAAATGCTTACCCCGGGGTATGATATGGGTCCGGAGTGACAAGAATACTTTTTCCTTTCGCCGGGAGAGGCATTTTGTTAAATTTCCAGTTTTAAATCAGTTCTAAAAGCAGACAACACCAATACTCCGCGGGCTGTCTCTCAATACAATCCCAATAGCCGATTAGCGTATCTAAGGATTTGATTGTTACGTCACGACTTTGTGTGTAGTGGTTGCCAAAATCAAACGTTGAAATAATGCCGTCGGAAAATGCGTTCTGACGTCGTGGACGTCAAAATAAAATAGTTTTTTTCCGAGGTGTGAAGTTCAAAGTTTGAAACCGTGTGCTAAAAGGAAATGGTCATCCTGTTTTCTCTACAATAGCCGTTCAAGAGTTTATATGGAACATCTCACACAACCACCCGCGACACGACAAATCCAACAAAGTGGCATGTGCGACCAGCGTAGGCTCAGATCAGCCTGGTCACCCACCGAGTCTGATGAGAGTCTTTGCTCTGCGCATAAAGGGTAGCTAAGGGTCTAAGCTTGCCCCATGCGGACAGTGAAGACTCTGATCAGACTGGGCGGATACCCAGGCTGGTTTGAGTCTTCGATGGGCGCACATGCCACTTTGGTGGTTTTCTCGCCTTGCGGCTCAGCTGGAGATCTTCTTTTTCTTCCATGCAATGAGCCGGGATTCTCGCGGAACGTAAGTGGTTCAGCGGGTAGATGGGTGATTTTTGGTATTTAGTCGGAACAAGTCGATGATGGAATTTGTGACATGATAATGATGATGAAATAATCCATAAACTAGACTAGAATCATGACCTTGGCCACAGTCTACCCGCGCCTCGGGAATTATAAACAGACCATTTGCAAAGTCAAACTGGACCATTATCCCAAGGATGAAATCTATGATGAATCTATTAATGGATTTTCGGGATATACCGCAAATCACTAGACCATGAAACACAAGTGGCAAAGACCTGTTGCATGAGACCAAAAACAGCGTCGAAATGACCCACTACTTCAAATGAAATGCTAATTCACATGTTTATAGGACTGGAGATACAGGACAAAGCCATTGGTAGTGTGGTGCTTTGCAGTGTAGAGCTAAACCATTATCCTAAGTATGAAGCAAATCTATTGATAGGTGTCAGTGACCTGAAAATGATATGAACTATGATGCAAATCCATTTTGTCAAGAGATATAAAGCAAAACCCCTTGACCATAATAATAAAGGTCATGGGCGCAGGAGTCTGCATTGATGTTTTGTAGCTGCTGCACGCAAAAATGGTCTAGGGAAGGTCCATATCAGCCTGGAACTGTTTGGAAAGTAGGCATTGATAAACTTTATCAATATAACTAAAGCCCTAAGTCAGCAGACCGTAAAACATAGGTCAAGATGTCAAGGCGTTTACGTGTTCCTACAACTCTACTGAAGGACGGACACATGCAAGTGTGCGTATGCAAGGATAATCCAAACACTGAGACCCAGGGCTGCAGGAGGGGGATATAAAAATCAACGCATGCATACATTTCTACCTTTATAGAACTTGTCCTTATAATAGTGAGACAGAGCAAAATTGCTGTTATTGTCCAAGTAAAATCTTACAACCCTGCGGGTATACAATCTTACTGCCCAAAACCCAATCCCTAAAAAATCACATGGTTTTGACAACTTCCTTGAACATATTCAGAGCTCGGTTATATAATCATCGGCACGGGCACCCATAAAAGTTCCAACATACATGCTACATCCCGGGCGAGCCAGCAAGTCAGCACCAACGAGTAGGACTAAATATCAAAATGGGATAATTGACAGCTTAGAAGGGTCTCAGGAGCCCCGGTATCTCAGTAGGTTTTTTCGAACGTAACGGGGTTCCATTGCACGCAGCCTTTCATCATCAACCTCCCATCGTCCTGATATGACTGAAATGCTGTTGAAAAGGTCGTAAAAACGCGTCATCCATCCATCATCAATTTAGAAGGGTCTCAAGTATGGTGAGTTAAGGTGAGTAAAACCATATCAGAGTCTACACTTTGCCCGATTACTAATCTCCCAGTATTTAGTCATTAAGTTGTATCAGACTCGGTCGAAATGCACTAGCGGTCAGAAAACTGTTTCGTTCCGGGCGGAACTTCAAAGTCTGATTGTCACCATAGAACAGCATAGCGGCAGGTTGGAGGAATAAACGACCTACGTTTACAAATATTGCTCTATTTAAGAAAAATGTTTGCCAACGGAAATTAAGTTCGCAAATATGAAAGTTCATTTCGAGCCATGCAGTATTATTTATAACCCAACGACAGCTGTTAGTAAAGTTATACTTAGTAGTTTTTAACATTATGGGGACAAAACACACACACACAAACACACAAAAAAAAACAACAAAAAAAACAACATTTTTCTCTTTTCCAAAAGAAGCGTCCATTTGATGGTGCTGCGCTATCTGAACGGCTAATGTGGCCGGATCATATGTTGCTGAAACTAGGTTTCAATTTGGTTTTACTCTGGTTAACAAAGCAATAATAATAATGAAAAAAAAACAACATCAGATCTAATAGTAGGCCATGTATACTGAAATCATCCATACATAAAACTGAGGCAGATTTCGAAAAGGTCGGAAAGCATCCACGGTACGAGCCCGTGACACTGTCAGCTGAATACATGTAACAGAATCATACGAGGTTTGCAAACTGTTTGCAGACTAGATGAGTGCATGGCATTTAAAGTAAATGGGCACACCACCACGTTTTCTCGCCATTCTTAAAAAAGGGAAACAACTTTCGTGAGTTCTTGTTTGCTTCCATTGGTAATACAGCCCTTCCAGAATGAGTTTTACTCTTTCAGAAAAGATTTCCTTTAAAGAGTTTAACCCTATTGAGAAGGGAAGCAAAAAATGGAAACGACAAGAGTTGTTTCTTTCGAATGTGTACCCATTAAAAACATTGACAGCTATCAATTTAGGTGTTCGAATTGGTCTGAATGAGTATTTGAAAAGCATTTATAATTTTTATGTCAATATACTAGATTAAAATTGATCACCCTGATATTGATAAAGAAATACTAGATTAACTTCCCGGTGGCATGTTGAGCCGCTAACGAGTTATAAACACTAGGTCAATATTTAAACAAGACCATGTAAAAGGGGGAGCTACTCACTTAAACAGAAATACTTGTTATAAATGAAACACTCTGCGCTGAAACAAGTGCACACGGCGCCAAGTGCGTGCATTGGTTACGTACCGCTGAGCCACTTGGGGAACGTCGTTAGGAGAATTGAACTGAACTGAACTGAACTGAAGGTATAACCAGTATAAGTTCATATCACAAATTCATATCAGTCTATTGTGAACTCGTGTCATTCACTCCTATCAGCCACGTGTGAACTTCTGCCATCAACTTGTAACAGTCCAGAGTGAACAGTCCAGAGTGAAGTTGTACTATAAACTCATATCGGCTCATCTTTACTTGCTTCACCAACTCATTCAAGCTCAGTGTGAATTTTGCCCTAACTTATATCAGCCCACCGTCAACAAGTCTTATCAACTTGTATCAAAGCAGACTGAACTTATGCCATTAAACTCATATCAGCCAATTGTGAAACTCGTACTATCATGATCAACTTATATCAACTTTATGAGAGCTTGTGCATTAAACTGTTAACTGGTACCATCATCAGAAATCAACATCAGCTCAAAGGGAACGTGTGCTGTCTTTTATATCACACCAGTGTAACATTGTGTTGTCATCTGATATCAGGCTAGTGTGACTTCATGGCAAACTCAAATTCTGTCCAGTGTGGCCTGCTCTTCAAAATCAACTTACGGCATTAACTGCCAGCTCAAAGTGAGCTCCTGTCATCACCCATATCAACCAAGTGAAATCTCTTGCCCTCAACTTATACTGATCCGATCAGTGTTTTTACATGCTATCCCATTTAATCAGCTCAGTCTGAACTAGCCCTCTCTCCCATATTAACTAATGTTATGTGTGAAATTGTTCCATAATCTCTGTGTCAAATATAAATCTCTCTGATATCAGCAGACAATGAAAATGTGCCCTAATAATCCTATTAGCCCAGTGTGAGCCAGTGTTAGCATCTCTTATCAACCCAGTGAGAACTCTAACCATAACTCACATCAGTCCACAGAGTATGTATTCCATCAACTCATTTCAGCTCATTGTGAACTCCTGTCCTGTACTAATACCCTCCAAAGTGAACTCATATCAGCTGAGACAGAAGCAAATCCATCAACTCATATCAGCCCATTACTGTAAAAAATCTAAATAGTGAGACAGATAGGTCTGAACAAACAGTGCAGATCCAGATCAGACTGAAGGAGCAGTCTGATCAGGATGTACTCTGTTTGCCATTCCATCTGCATCTTTTCTCGTAGAAAAATCCAAAGTGATCAATTTTCAGTAAAGCTCATAACTGTCATTATTGCAGGTGTCTTAATTTTGAGAATTTTTATGATAAACAAGACCTGTCAGCGGGACAGGATAGCTTGCCTGACAGCACCTTGCTCATCACCTAAAAAACTTTAACATAAAACTTTAACATTTTGCTAACGCCGCCGCCAATGCCTACGCCGGGATGTAATACAATAGCTCTTCCTGAACTTCGTTCAGGCGAGCTAACAAAATCAGTGCGAGATAGTGCTATCAACTCGTCAACCCAGTTTGAACTTGGGATATCCATCAACTCATATCATTTCACTAGAAACTGTACCCTCAAACTATTAAGAACTTAGTATACACCTATCAGCCCTATGTGTACTCATGCTGTTAAAAGTTATTCCAACCTGCCAAGTTATAGGTAGTACCAGTCACTTATACATCCCCAGTTAACAATGGCTTGGGAGTCTTTGGGTGGCACGATGGCGCTATGTATAACTTTCAGTGCCAGGGCATCCTACCGATTTGGATAATAGTAGGGCAAGGGCCTACTGTGCTTGCAGTAAGTGTGGGTGGGAGTTGTTTGGACATATTTTTCTCTCGTCTGTCATTTTTCTTCTTTCTCCTCTCTCTGGGAGACGGCCCAAAATAGACTGAAATAGTGTCTCAAAGGGCCGTTAAACCCAAAACAACCAACCAACCAAGTTAACAATGGCAGTCATATATCCCCTTGCCATATTTGCATGTAAACACATGCCCTCCTATTGCCACAGGCTGGACAAATGACAAATAATCAGATCATTTCAGTCTGAACTAGAGCACCAACTCCTATCAGCCCAGGGGCCGTATTCATAAAACGACTTAAGTCGTTGCTATGCTGTTGCTAAGGGTAAATTTCTATGTTGAAGATTCCCTACAACTATGAAATTTGCTCTGGAGGAACAGTCTTACAAAGACTGTTCCTCCAGACCAAATTTCATAGTTGTAGGGAATCTCCTTTATAGATATTTAGCCTTAGCAACCACATAGCAACGACTTAAGTGGCTTTATGAATACGGCCCCAGTTGGTTTTGCTCTGGCCTGCTGATCTAGCAGTCCAGAGTTCAATTCCTGGAGGCAGAAATCTTTTCAATCGAAATGGGGTTCCATTGCACACATCAATTCATTATCACCCTCTCATTGTCTTGATATATCTGAAATAAATGTACTGCTGAAAAGGATGTGAAATCCCAAGTCATCCATTCGTCCATCCTATTAGCCCAGTATGGACTAAACTTGGGCAGTCATTCATATTGATCAGCAAAATGTGAACTCATGCAATCACTGATATTGGCCCAGTATGAACTTTTGCCCTCAGCTCACATCAGCACAGTGAGCACAGGGTATAAACCAGTCCGCCAATTTTCGCTTCCTGCAGAGACTGTCCGTCATATTTGGATTCTGCCATGACTGTCTGCGAACTCTTGCTTCCTGCAGGGACTACTGTCCTCGAAAAATGGCTTCCTGCCGAGACTGTCGGCGTGACTCTGCTTTCTACCGAGCAGAATCACCCTGACAGTCTCTGCAGGAAACCATTTATCGTGTACAGAAGTCTCGACAGGAAGCAAGAGATCGCGGACAGTCTTGGCAGAAGCCAAATATGATGTACAGTCTCTGCAGGAAGCGAAAATTATGGAATCGATTATACCCTGTGGTGAGTGTTGGCAAAATTTTGATCAACGTAAGAAGCTTTTTTCACTGTGACCATTCATTGTAAGTTTTAGGAAAATTCCTTTGAAGTCTGATTTTGAAAGATTATTTTTCACAAATTTATGCATGTATATATAGCCTAAAGACAGAGGCAGGAAGCCCAAGGCTGTAACACAGGAAGCTTTTAATTCTGCAGTCATTTCTGTGAAATTTCAAGATATACACATACAGGTCAAAAACAACTTTTTGCTTCCTGACAAGTGCCATAACTCTGTCAAGAATCATTGAAATTTGCCTGAATATGATCCCACATTAGACATTGTTGATACAAACGCATATGCCAAATTTGAATGAAACACGAGAATAAATACTCCAGATGTCAAGTAGAAACAAAGTGTTGTTGGCTGATGTACATACGACTGACTGACAGACACATGGATGGCCATTATGAAACCAGTAACCCGCCACTAATGTGTGAACATTCATAAGTCCTTCCCATGTTTTTAACAGCTGTCTGCAGATAGCAGAGCTTGTCTGAACTTTATCTGCCAACCATGAAGACAATCTTTTAAAGGGTTGTAAAACATAAAATTTTAGACAAGCCTGCATTATCAGCCTCAGTGTCACCTACATGAGTTGTGTCCCTTTGAAACTATAAGGGACAAGTGGAAAGTTTTGAAACAGAGATCATATCTCAAACAAATAACTGTAAAACTTCTTATAAAAAAACAAAGGTCACATGTCCCCTAAGGTATGGACATGTCAGTAATCGGGACATTTGATTTTCAAATTAGTCATGGCTACAAGCTGAGTGTGGTCCCAGGCAATAATTCTGACAGAAATCATCTGATCAACTTAAAAAAAACATCAGTCGAAGAATTCAATTTCTGGCGAGTATGATGCAAGTTGCCCTGATAAAATCACTGCCAAATGGTGATAACAATATCCTGAAAGTTTAATGATGAAAATCACTAGAAAACTCAAGGAGTTGTGGCCACAAGATTTGACCACATTTACAAAGGGCCATTACTCTGACAGAAAGAACACAATATTATGATCAATGTCAAACAGTAATAACAATATCCTGAAAGTCTAATGATGAAAATCAGTTAAAAACTGAAGGAGTTGGGGCCACAAGATTTGACCACATTTACAAAGGGTCATTACTCTGGCAGAAAGGGTCCAATCATGACCCCAATATAATATAATCAAGGTCAAGTGGTGATAAAAGTATCCTGAAAATGATGAAAATCAGTTGAAAATGGAGGAGAAGTTGCTGCCACAAGATCTGGCCAAATTTACAGATAAAGGGCCATTACTCTGGCAGAAAGGCTCAGATCATGACCCCAAATATAACATTATCCATGTCATGTAGTGACAACAATATTCTGAAAGTTTGATTAAAATCCAATGAAACAAGAGCTGTCGCTTGACAACATAGCTCGCCTGAATAGGTGCTTACCCATCACACAGTCGCTATGGTGGTGTGGATTGCTATGCATAAAACTTCAGACAAGCTTGTCCTTAATGAAACACATTTATAAACAAAAGATATCTCAGAAATAAGTCTTGAAATAAAATTAAAGAGGGGGGGGGGGGGGGGGGGGGGGGGGGGGGCGAGGGGGGGGGGGGGCTAGGATGTATCAAACCTTGAACCATGTCAGAGTAATGACCCTTTGTAAATGTGGTCCAAGTATAAGTATCAACTGCGTCCATGGTGGCACTGTGAAATCATGTCTTCATAAATATAAAACTTTAACCAAAATTCAAAGTCAATGACCTTGACTTCAAGGTCATCCAGTTGGGTTGTGGGGTAAGTATATAGTGTTTTGTGAAAACTCAAAAAAGTGTCTAACATCCAAGCATTATGAATCAGTATGCAATTAGAAAACTTTAATAAAGACTAAATTTCCTAAGTCCATCAAGGTCACTGGGTGGGGTTGGGGTAGTAGACTGTAAACTATGGACTAATATCTAACTACAGTGTAAATATAAAAAGAATTCATCTGTGGGTTCAGGAGATATGTGTCTTTAAAAAACTTTAACCAAAACATCCAATCAATAAAAAGACAATTTTCTAAGTCCATCAAGGTCACCGAGGGGGGTGGGGGTAGTACCTTGGAAAACTTTGGACCAACATCTAACAAAAGTGCAAGTATCAAAGGAATCCATCCATGGGTTAAGGAGATATTGGACTTCATAAAACTTTAACCAAAACATCCAGTTAAAAAAAAACTCCCAATTTTCTAAGTCCATGACCTTGACAATCAAGGTCACGAAGAGGGGTGGGGATGGTACCCTGTTAAACTTTGGACCAATATCTCACTACAGTGCAAGTATCAAAAGAATCCATCCATGGGTTAAGGAGAAAACTTTAACCAAAACATCCAATCCGGACGCCGACGCGGACGCGGACGCTGATGCGGACGCCAGGGTTACAACAATAGCTCTTCCTGAACTTTTGTTCAGGCGAGCTAAAAATTGGATGAACCGATGAACAGAACCCATTCATATTGTCCCCTACAATTACGTCAGGGGACAAATAATGGGACACTAAAAAAAAAGAAACATTTGGGTTTACAATGCAGTTCAAAACTGCAAATGAGATAGCATAGCAAATAGTGTAGCACTTGATCATACGACTCCCTCAGGAGCAGGCTGATTTGGTCTGCTCTATTTGGTCCGACTTAACTGTCCCAATACTTAGAATTTTTAAGGTACATTTTATTTCAGATTCCATTATTCCTTACTTTGCTGAAATATAGTTCTCATGTAGGATGGAATGCTCACATTTATTGTATTTAGCATACCATTCTGGATATAAATAAAACATTGTTTTGCTTTTCCATTTTATTTTTTAAATCACATCTCATATAATAGCAAAGTTTATGATTTAATCTTCTTTTTTCTTCCTTTTGTTATTTTCTTCTTCGAGGTAAACACCAGTGAGCTCGTGAACTCTGAAACTTGCTGGGGTCTCTGCTTTTTAAATGGCCTGAAAAAGATTTATCATAATTAATAAGTAGTGAGACAATGTCTTCTCCTCCTAAACAACCCTAAATATCTACCTCTAAATGACAGATCGAGATTTTGGAGGTTATTTTGGTTTTAACATGAATCTTGATTTTGGGGTTGTTAACCAATCATATAGCAGATTTACACAAATCTGATGTAGATATTTAGGGTCAATCTAGATGGGGAGAGATTTTTGTTGGGGGTGGGGGTGTTAACAGCTCTTTGTGCCAGTATTTCAGTCTATATTGAGCCGCCTCCCTGAGAGAGGGAGAACGACAAGAGATACAACAGGCCACAGAAAAAATATCCAAACAACCATCACCCCTACCTACTCTGAACACAGAAGGCCCTTGCCTTACTATTATCCAAATAAGTCGGAAGCACATCAAACAGTCACTACTAGCAATTCACTCTACTGGTCTACATCAACAGGTGTTTTTTTACATAAAAAAAAAAATTCTCGGCAAGACATGGTTCTTTCCCTTTGACCTCAAAATCAAGTAATATCCTTGGTGTTGCCAAGTGTGATGAGTAAAATAGCAAGTGCTGCTCAATACATCACAGGCATATTTTAATTTCTGAGAGGTCAGTACGGACTAGATGATCTTGATTTAGCAACAGAACAATAATTCACAATATCTAATTCATTCTAATCCGAATCCCCCAGACAGGATGGCATGTAATACTATGTTTAAAGAAAGGACTTAACATTCAAGATATGTTGTTCACAGGATTGGCATGAAAAACACCTGCATGCACACTGTATACCAGATATCAAAATGTGATTTTTATGTTAGGCGCCATTTTCCACAATTTATTACCAAAGTCTGTAAATTTACAGGTTTAAATATCTTAAAATATAAAGACAGTCTTTAAATCTACAGACTGTCTTTTAATATTTTCCTAGACCTGCCTAATAAAAGGCCACAACATCTGTTTCATGGAGAACAGACAGACTATAATTGAGCCGCTACACGACAAAACCAACAATATGGTTGTGCGCCCAGCGCAGACTCAAATCAGCCTGGGCATCCGCCCAGTCCGATCAGAGTCTTCGCTGTCCGCATGGAGGTAGGTTAGACCCTTAGCTACTCTTTAAACACAAATTCTAATGCACTTACAAATATAATCTGACGTCTGATTGGACAACGTCAAAAATCTGCGGCAGTAAATTCTGCAATATACTGTCGCAAAACGGATGTCATTAAGTAACGTCGCTTCTCATTGGCTGACGTTTGGTTTTACGTTGCTGACAGCTCTTGAAATGGGTGCAAACTAGTACATCATGAAAGGTGAAAATGTAGAAAAGTGCATTAGAATGGGGATAACTGTAATGAAAATTGTCATTTGGAGAGGTAAATCATTGGTTTTGTGGTCGCAAATTGCATTTTACGGCTCCGCTGGCGCGTCCCCGTAAATCGAAATTTCTGACCATAAATCGATGATTTACCTCCCCAAATGACAATTTTGAGTACAGTTATCCCGTAAGTGAAGTCACTGATCAGACTGGGCAAATGCCAAGGCTGATCTAAGCCTGCTCTGGGTGCACAACCACTTTGTTGGTTTTCTCATGTTGTGGTTCAATTATGTCTGATTCATCATCTAACTCCAACCTTAACTGCAACCAGAATCAAATTCCCTTAACCCATAAATGTCTAGCATCCCATATATTGGACAAAGGCAAGCAAAGCAGACACAGATCAGATGGCTGATATTAGTCTGTTCTGTTCACATAAATTTACAGTCATTCCTATAAAATGGATCAGGAATTACACCAAACACCCCCAAAATGATGAATGAGTAATCTAATTTATTAGGACTGAAGAGTCCTCAAAACATAAATATGAGCTGCGACACATGAAAACCAACAATGTGGCTGTACACCCAGTGCAGACACAGATCAGCCTACGCATCCACCTAGTCCGATCAGACTCTTTGCTAGAAGCTTAAAGGGTAGCTAAGGGTCTGAGCTACCCCTATGCAGACAGCAAAGATTCTGATTAGACTGGGCGGACGCCCAGGCTGATTTGAGTCTGTGCTGGGCGCACAACCACTTTGTTGGTTTTGTCATGTCGCGGCTCAAATATGTCATTCAGATCTACCTGTCAGTAGAATCTCTGTTCTGTTTTCTCTTGAAAGATTTCTTAGCCTGTCTCAGTCCCTGTACCCCACCAATGTCAGAAGGGGCCTCTTGAAGAGCAAAACTTTTAGCCACATGTCCGAGATGTAGATGTCTGATGTGGAAGATATGTTTCAATGACGAGGGGTAGGTGGCATAGGCCCTCACATAGGACTGGTAAGCTGGAAACAGAAATGTGCCATGAGCCAGAAGGACAAGTGCTTCTCAGATTGCATGAAAAAAAAAAATACTCAGATTCAACTGCATAACAACTTCCATCAGAGTCTGGTTTCTGTACATACAAGGTACAGTCAACTCTTGATATCTCGAAAACTGATATCTAAAAACCCTCTGATATCAAAGATATAGTTTTGACACATTCCCTATATCTCAAACTACAAATATCTCTAAGTAAATTTTCTGTGACCTGAAAAGGACCTGGTATGATAAGGCCCATATTTGGCCCCCAGAAAACTCATTTTTCAAAAGTCTTATTTCCATAATAAAAATGTATTCATAGGAAAGTCGAAACCTTGAATGTACTAGCAAACGCAAAATTAACCAGTTCTTGCACAAAATATTGTGATATTTGTACTGAACATACCCATACCCCCAGCAGATTCTGACGAAAATGACGAATTTGGTAGCCTTTGTGGCTTTCAAAATATATGAGACCAGCTTCCAGCACATTTTATATAGTGTATACAGATAAAATTTTATTATATTTACATGCCATGAAAGTATTAAATGTGCTAGAGACCGGGCTCTATGTTTATTTTTAAATTTTTGTTACCAAACTGGCAGCGTTTGGAACTAGTCATGCGACTCCTGACGTTGCGTTCTGCTCCGCTAGGCTAAGTAGCAGTAATGTAACGGTAGCGGATTCTAAGGCCCTATTTTGGAGGTCTATGTTTGGAACATTTTCCCAGCATTCTCAACATAAAAACACCCATATCTCCGCTCGTAGACAAAATAAACATATGTTGTGGGTATTCATTTTCTTAGTTAGAACACAAGGAATAATCTGGTATACATTTTATTTTGATCTGTTGGAATTTTTGGTATGCATCTCTGGATTTGCAAACTTGAGTGGGTGGGGTACCTGGAGAGACCTTGTGCAGTGCACGGGTAATTAGCAGTGCAATCTCACGTATAAGCATTTCATCAGAAGCTTATTGTTAAGAGCTTTCAAAAGTTATTGTGAATGACTTATTTCTTTAAAGGAAAATGTATTAAACTCAAATTTTCTCGCAATTTTCCTTCATTTTATTGAAACAACATAGGAATGTCAGAAATCAAGTTATTCTGAGGGCTAACAAACACGAAACATATTATTACTGCTTTTTCTCATACGCACAAATAATAAGCAATAGAAACCATGCAATTTCAAGAGAATTTGAATGGGGGCCAAAAATGGTCTTTATCATACCAGGTCCTTTACTTTGAGATATCAGTAGTTTGGAGAAATGTACTTTGACTTTAAGATATCAAGAGTTGACTGTATATGATTTGTCCTTGTTGATATGAACATAGAATATTCAAACTCAGCAGATGCTCAGACTGAGTTGAGTCTCTGGTGTTTGTATACCCAATTAGCTGCATGACACATACTAAGAAAATCAAGAAATATTTTGGGAGTACATGTACCTTGATATTTTTCTTACTTCCTAGACTAGACACAACCCCTGGGCTTAGGTTATCAGCTTGCATAGTCTGATAACTGGAAATAACTACTGCAAGGCTGCCACTTAACCTCCACTTCAAAATTCCCTGACTCTTTCCTGACTTTTCTCTGACATTTTACTGTTTTCCATACCCTTTTTATGGATCTATAAGTTAATTTTCCTTTTTACCTCCACAGTGCTTACTGTATCATTTGAAAATTGGGGATTACTCTTGAAGGAAAGAATTTGCTCCCCAAGGGAGCAAATTCTTCCCTTTAAGAGTAGCACCAATGAGGGAGGGGGCAAATTCTTTCCTTTAAGAGTAACCCTGAATTAGGAGGGAGCTGTGCCTTGGCATCCTTCCCCTTCCCCTTTGAACAGAATAAGTACATTTTCTAAAGACTGTCTGTCATAGCCATTCCACAGTGGACCAACGTACAGTCTATGAAATCGGAAGCTGTTGTCACTGTACGCAAAAAATCAGTTAGCTGCTTTACACCTGGTTGTGTAAACAGCTTTAAAACTTTTTTACTATGTTCGCATTTATATTTGAGATAACTGCATTTGAAAGGTAAAATATACTTCTTTCCATATTTGCTTCGATTTGGAACCATCAAGCAGTTGTTTCTATACAAGAATATGATTCCGCTGTTGAATCAGTGATTTTTTTCATTTTCGTCTGCGGTGAACCACGAATTTTTGTTTTTCGTCTTTCCAGAAGCCATTATTCATATTTTCTAACTAAGCGAAACGATAAAGTGATTATTCACCATCAGTTCTCATTACCTTCCTGATAGCTCAGTGGCCATCCAGTATAAAATGCTTCCGCTTTTGTTCGGGTCCCATCCGTTTGGTGGCTGTACGGTTAGCTGCAAATCTGTTTTTTGCAAATGTACGGTTAGCTGCGATTTGTTTGCACTCCAAACTTCATGTAATATTGCATGGAAATTGTGTTTTACTTTTGGATACAGGCTCGGAAACACTAGCTTCTAGAAGGAAGAAACACAAGCTTGTCTTCCTTTATAAAATGCAAAATGGACTCTCTCCAGCATACTTGTTAACCTTAGTTCCTGACAGCGTCGGCAACGCATCTTCATACAACCTACGTAACGTTTATAATACACAGACTATTCATTGTAACACACAACAGTACTTCAATTCTTTTCTACCTGCAGTAGTTCGTAACTGGAATGAGCATTCACAAGAAATGCGTGATTCAAGTACACTAGCAATTTTCAAACACAAACTAAATGTAAATATTAGGGGGGCCTCCAAAGTTCTATAACATCGGTAAAAGAAGTGATCAGATATATCATACCAGATTTAGAATGAATTGCAGTACTCTAAACCAGCATCTGTTTTCAAAGAATATTATAGCGCATCCGAACTGTATCTGTGGGGCTGTCGAAGACACTAATCATTTTCTCTTGGAATGCAACTTATTCCAGAACTTTAGACAAGAGATGATAGCGACCATTTCTGAAATAGCCGCTCCCACACTAAATACTCTACTCTTTGGGAATCTAGAGCTAACAAATGAAGCTAATGAGTCTATTGTTTGGCTGTACAGTCTTTAATTTCGAAAACAAAACGTTTCCAGACACACTGTACATATGTTTAAGTACATACAACTTTGATAAAAAAGTTAATCTTTAGCCTTTGATTTTGTGTGCAACATGGCAACACAAACCAACTGAGCCATCCAGCTTAGCATGTCTTGGTTACTCGGTAAGTCCGCCGTGGAGTCTTCCTTTTCTTTCCTTTCCTTCTCCTTTTTGTATATCTAAATTTGTTTATCAATTTATTCATTTTTTTTTAATTCTTTTTCTGTTCTGTCTCGTTCATAGATGCACATAAGGGTGGGCCTGGATGCCATGACTTCGACATAAATTTTATTTCCTTACTCAATTTCTTATCATTGCAACGTGTGTCGTGACGTTCATTAGAACCGCTTCTGTGAGGCGGTTCCACTAGGGGCC
Organism: Ctena decussata; assembly: GCA_963989385.1. NCBI lineage: Eukaryota > Metazoa > Mollusca > Bivalvia > Lucinida > Lucinidae > Ctena > Ctena decussata. The sequence goes on from OZ022498.1 coordinate 14,696,946, forward strand.
ATGGTTCATCTATCCCTGATAGACGAGAATAATTGACTCATTCAGAACTCTCATCAGAGCCCGCCCTTGATAGCAACTATTTTACGTGATTGCATTTTGTCCTATTGGCAATATCTTGCGAACACCTTCCAATATGCTCTAAAAACATTTTTTTCTCCATCTCTCTAAAGATGCTTATTTATTGTATCACGTTTCTTTTTCCATTGACATTGCTCAATTAAACATTATTTATTGTAGCTGACATACCAAATCACTCATTATATGCTATAACATTATTGTCAAACCGGATACAGATTTACATAAGTCGTTTGACTTTTTATGAATCCTTTATGTATATTCTCTGTATATGTCTTGTCATGTGTGTTGTATTTATATTGTCAGTTTATGCAAATAAAATAATGTTTATATTAAACGTAAATTCTTGACAACACGTCGCAATAAACCCTACCCCATTACATCACATCAGCCCCCATTATTGCATTGTATAAATCAGAAAGGCTTAACATGACTAATATATCAGTACTATTCCATGTCATTTTAATTTTGATTGTCATAGTGGACTTTGGAGTTTTACACATCAATTTGTGGTCAATTTTTGTTTTGATTTTCATTTACTATAGGAGAATATTAGTATTTTAACACATAATGTGCAGTTTCAGTGTATTCGGCATTTAAAAACTAGGTTTATTATTTGCAGCTAATCGTACAGATTTTTTTCCGCGCTTTGCAGCTAATGACTGTGTACAGTTGCAGCTAACCGTACAGCCTCCAAACGGATAGGGCCTGAGCAAAAGCGGAAGCATTTGAACTGGATGGTCACTGAGCTATCATGTAGGTAATGAGAATTGATGCTGAAAGGTCACTTTTTCGTTTCGCTTAGTTAGAAAATATGAATAATGGCTTCAGGAAAGACGAAAAGCAAAACTTCGTGGTTCACCGCAGACGAAAATGAAAACAATCACTGATTCAACAGCGAAATCATATTCTTGTATAGAAACAACTGATTGATGGTTCCAAATCGAAGCAAATATGGAAAGAGGTATATCTTACCTTTCAAATGCAGTTATCTCAAATATAAAAGCGAACATAGTAAAAAAGTTTTAAAGCTGTTTACACAACCAGGTGTAAAGCAGCTAACTGATTTTTTGCGTATAGTGACAGCAGCTTCCGATTTCATAGACTGTACGTTGGTCCACTGTGCATTCATTTTCAGATTCCCTGTCTTTTCCCTCTCTTTTCAAGTCACATCCAAATTTTCCTGACCAACCATAAAAATTCCCTGACTTTCCCCCGACATGGAAAAAAATCGTTTTCCAGATTTTTTCCCTGACTATGGCAACCCTGACTAGACATTTTGAATTGTGACAGATTATCACACCCGCACATTATGTTTGGCGCAATGTCAACTTGATCTAACATGACATCAGTCCACTTGTTTTACATGATGTTACTTGCTTGTCTTAGTATAACTTGATGTTTTAGCATCAAACTCAATAATTTCTTTGATACAAAATATAACCAAGAGTGGATTTGAATATTAGCCGCTTTATCAATTTTTGACCAACAATAGCCCTCCAGTAGAGCCCTCGGGCGGACGATTGAGTCTCCGGTTGATAAGTCAGGCTATAACCAAGATTTGGTTGGTAGTGTTGGGTTTGAGACAGTATTACAGTCTATATTGGGCCGCCTCACAGAGAGGGCGAGAAAGAAAAGAGAACTGATAGACGAGAGAAAAAAAATTCAAACAGCCCCCACCCACACCTACTGCAAACACAGTAGGCCCTTCATATAAGTAAGATGCCCAGCACTAGATGTTATAACCAGCACCATCTCTCAACCACCACCCCCTATAACCAAGACCTCATCTGATAATCTAAATTACTAGATGTCCCTAGTCTACCATATTACAGCCCAGCAAATATTTACCTCTCTTACAAATGAGAGCTATATTTCTATCTTTCATGATGAGATGTTCACAACTTCTCTGTAGGTAGATAGCAGCCTCCTCAGGGGTGTGAGGGGAATGTTTCTATAACAGACGAAAGAAAAATAAGAAACTACATAGGTAAGCAATTATCTGTGAAGAGAGGTGGGGGAATATTTAAGAAATATTTTTCCTTACCCATGGATTATCGCTGATTAACGTATGTTGTTGGAGGGCAGATCACAAAATATTAATTCACGATGGCTGCATGCCAGAGTGAGTTAATATTCTTATCTGCCAGACAACTCGTGTTAATCAGTGATAATTCACTGATATGGAAAAAATAATTAGATTCTAACATTATACAAAATGAAATTGCAAATATATTAAGACTTTCTAAAGGACTATTTTAGAGGCGGACGTCAACAGAAGCAAATGTTTACATTCAACTTCATCAAGGCACAAATTGACACGTCTCAACGTAAACAACCTGAATTATCACAAATTTTCACATGCTGCCACTTCTAACGCGTTCAATGGGGAAAACGTTAACGTCATGTTAGAATTAGATTTAACATGCATCTGCTGCAAAATTCACCTGATAACAGAGGTAAGATAATATGACACTTTAGAACTGGACTTGCAAAAATGTTATCAGGCAATGCCATTAGCAGCGACCTCTGAAGACGATTGGTTACATACTGACACTGGCCGTAATAACAACGTTTGATCAGTTAAATGACATCACCGGCTTACGTCACAACACATTCGCAACATCAGCAATTTCAAACAAATCTGTTTTTGTTTGTCATTTGTTTGACTCTCTTTACCCTGTAAAATCTTCTAATGATGCATGATAAATAGAAAACCATGTAAGTGTCTTTTGATATCAAGTTTATCAGGTTGACCAGAAATATGTCTGACTGGCTCGGCAAGCATCGCCATTCCTATGCTGTTTCTGATCTTGCCTGATAAATTTGATCTCAAAAAACACCAACATGGTATTCTTTATGTATGTTTATTTGTCCAGAAGATAAAGGTTTTATGACTATACTATGAGTACACTGCCATTCTTTTCCAAGGCTATGTTAAGGCAGACAATTTTTTAGACTTTCTGTTCACATCTCTGGCAAATGAAACCATTCCAAAAGTGTCTACTATTAAAGGAAAAAATTTGCTCCCAGAGAGCAAATTCTTTTCTTAAGAGCAACTACTGTCCACCTCTGAGAAGAGAGAAATGGCAGAGTTGCTTCCCATGAAAGTGTGAGATTTTGTTTATCACATAAATACCTTTTTTTGTCTTTCTTTTTGTCTCCCATTTCAGTGTCTGAACATTGTCACAAACACAGCTAAAGCAGAAAACTTTATGCACATTTGCAGTCCAACACCTAAAACGCCAGAAAAGTAATACCTATGGTTCCATTCTGCTTGTAGCAGGCAAGACAACAAAACTATCCCATTATCCTACCTGTGTCTCTATTTCTGGAAGATAAGGAACTAATTTCAGGGCATCTTGTAAAATATCCCCAATCTTCATTTCTTCAACACTGAAAATGACATCAGAATAAACTGTGTAAGTGGAGACAAGTTGTTTTTGGTTGACTCTGATTTTACATCTTATGTGAAGATTTCAACATAACCCTTTAAACTCTATGTACCTTATTCTTCTAACATATGCCCCCACTCTAATAAACAGCCCCTGTAAACTTTTAACTTTTTCTGTGACAAGTTGGCCAAAATCAATTAAGACGATTAAAGCTCGGATCAATCATCTTTTTTTATTTTGCAGACAGAAGTTTTGTCATCCTCTTTTATTTTGCACTCTAAGGGTTAAAATACAAAACTGAGTAAACTTTCTTCTACAGTGGTGACTTTGATGTTGTATTCTTCTTCATAGGCTCTGTGCCCACTTGCTTTAGAATTTAACATATTATATCCTGTTTTGTGCCATGTTGTTATGTTTGCTAAGTGCCATTTAGCATTGTGATCAATTGGTAGGGAAAGAGAGGGCCAGCGGCTTTGCATATAGCTATTTTGTTTCATACGTAGCATAAAAAGGCTAGGTATTAGGACTGACAGGCCTAACTAAACAGTGTAAACCCGTGGTCTACAATGTTTTCCATTCCATCTGCATCTTTTAGTCATATACCTGTATATTATAAAACAAACTTTTGCATTTTTATGACACTTACGTTAATTATTTAGGTGTCTGAATGGTTAGTGCTTTTAAGATATTATAATTACATTCCCTTTGATTTTTGCTAAGATGAACCTTTTTGAAAAAAAAAAAACAGTGTTCATACTTCCATGAACAACAATCAGTCACCCGGCGTCGTTGGTACTCAACATCGCATGTCAAAAAACCCCACACTATTGGGCATTCTAACTTTCTATTGGACATCACGTCATGGTGATGGCCGTTTAACATAAGCGGATTACCTGTTGGCTAGTGACAGCTTTTCGTCATATTTTTTACAAATGTTGCTCTTAAAAAAATGGAAGATGATGCTCAACATATTTTTTAAAAAATTAACTGTAATAATAAGAGATAAATTTCATTTTTCCAAACTTCATTGAAGTATGAACACAAACAGTCCCGTGCAAAGCTAACATGAATGCTCTTCGGACGTCACTTACTTGCACATAACCCATTGTGTCCATACTTTCATGAACAGCGAAAAAATGAAACTTATTTTTTAAGAAAACGTCTTAGTTGGCTGACTCTTCCTCTAGAGTCACTGGAAGGCTATGGACTGTAACTGTGGCTCCCCCTGGGTATTTTCATTACCTATTTCTTCAGTTTTAAGACAGGTTTTGTTTTTTTCCCCATCCAAAACAATTTATAAATTGATTGATTGATTTGTTGCTTTAGGTCCATGGTAAACAGTTACGGTCATGTTGGGACGGTCAATTAACCTAGCCACACTGTTCCTGGGCAGGCTTAGACCTCCTAAGCAGTTAACATGTACTAAGTGCACATACTTTTGCCAGTAACTAACAACTGCCCGAAAGTATGTGCACTTAGTACAGGTTAACCGCTTAAATCTAGGTCCATTTATATAAACAATCCTAAAACTCTAGATCCTTCTTAAAAGATGGATCTAGATCTTTGGGATAGTTTTGGAAGAGAAAACCTCATATCATAGCTGAATTACACAAGACTGATTCACATATCTGCGTATATATTTACGTAATTTTGGACAGATAAACTCCCGTCTTATTACAAAATAAATGCCGTAAGAGTGTAACATTTTCAGCAAAATATGGTTATTTTTATCAACCTGATATTTTTTTCATTTAAACACTTCACGTAGTCAGCTTCCGTGGGCAGCAGAAACAAGATAGACTTTCCACTGGACCCCACCCTGGCTGTCCTCCCCACCCTGTGAACATAGTCTGTGAACACCGTGGGGCTAGAGTACTGTACAACCCAGTCTACATGTGGCAGGTGTAGTCCCCGAGCAGCAACATCAGTACACAATAGTATACCTGACTTGGAGTTGCTGAAGTTCTTATATGCAACTGTTCTGTCCTGTAGGAAATGAAAACAGGTAAATAACTTTAATGGCCCTATATACTGAGACATAAGTTTTCAAGCAAACAATGATCTGTATCCTTTGACAAACCTATTGCTTAAAGCACAAAATACGAAAAACATGGTAGCTGATTTTTGCAAAACTACACTGTTTGCCCTCTAGTCTTAGAATTCTCAATATAATAAAGCTTGGATGAAACATTTTTTTTGAAATTGTAAATTTTGTTGTTGGCTTTCTTATTACTCTAAAGGCTATATAGCAAAATGCCAAAATTGATCAGTCTACACAAATATAGTACGTAGGTTGTTCAAACATTCCTTGAAGAACCTTGAAGAACCTTTGCTGGCTATATGGCTCTAATTCTTGAAATATGCAGGTAAAATTCAACTCTAATGTTATGAATATAATGTGACATCTGCAAAATTTGGGGCTGTGATATACTGTTGGAATCCCCTCATTATGAAACATCCCTTCTCATTGGCTAACGTCTGGTGTATGTTGTGGAAAGCACTTGCTTTGGGTGTGAAGTTGTACACTTTGAAAAGTGAAAATGTGAAAAAGTGCATTGGAATGGGGATAACTGTATTGAAAACTGTCATTCAGAGAGGTATTAAAAATCATCTGTTTCATGGTCATGACTCTTCTAAATTATAACCATAAAACAAAATTTGCAAATACAAACAAGACACTTCACCTCTCCAGTGCTCCAGATAAGAAGGGGTAACAGAGATAATTCAGGGATAATTATCCATATTTCTCCATCAAAACATATTTTGTGACCCATCATTAGAACCGTCTCGTCGAGACGGTTCTAATGAGGGGTCACAACATATGTTTTCGTTAAGAAATAAGAAAAATTATCTTTGAATTATCCTCAATACCCCCTCTTATCTGGAGCTCTGCCTCTCAAAATGACACTTTGGAGTACAATTATCCCCTAATTTGCTACCCTGTTCAGACATCAGGTTACTGACAATGTGCCTCTTTCTTACCTGCTGTGACATATCTCCATGGAGACGAAACATGCTCAGACTGTCATCTCTGTCTCTCTTACTACTTTCAAGTTCAACATCAGAAGACTGGTGGTCAGATAATAAATACTGAAGCAGTCTGTAATGAAGTTCCACTGAATCTTGGGTTGATATGAAAACTATGATTTTATTTCTACTGGACTTTGCCTGTTGAGAAATACAAACATATCTGTTCAGCAGTAACAACTAAACGACATTATTTTCTTAAACTTGAATTAATGCATATAGATATACATGTACTATACTGGAACAAGGTTTTGTATGGCTGGATTAATGAAATGGGACTTTATGGCACTGAAAGGAGTTAAGAAGGAAAACGTCTGACTAACTTTCAACAACGCAAGAGGAAAATCTTACACAAGGTTCCAACAAGGGATCAAAATGTATGTTCTGATGATGAACTAAAGCTATCCCACACTTCCATCATGTACCCTACATACAACAGTAACATTTCCTTTAGATGAACTATACTCTATCAAGGGAAGCAACTCTGCCATTTTCATTCTGCTTCCCTTCTCTGTAGGGATCAACTCTTAAAGGAAATAATTTGCTCCCCTAGGTGCAAACTCTTTACTTTAAGAGGGCTGATCCCCCTTTGGAAGAGTTTCTTCCTCCGGGAAGCAAACAGGAAGTCACAATACTTGTCTCCCTTTATAAAAATGGTGGAAAATACACCTTAACATCAGCTTACCTTGTATTTTGACATGATAAAAGTTAACAATGTGACTAGTCGGAGTTTACATGGAGTAACCACAAAATACTGCAGTAAATTTTCAGGAAGTGCAAAAGTGTCGTCTGCTGAAGTTGACTGATTTCCTGTCTTTGTCTCACTAGACTGGTACTCTGTGCTAATTCTCTGTTTTTTAGACTGTGTCACAGTATTTCTGTTGTCTTTTGAGATGGCAACTCTCTCAGGGTTGTTTAGTGACATGCCTGCAAGCCTCTCTACACCTGGAAAATTTGAAATTTGATTCATTACAGCAACTTCAAGTTAAATGCAAAATGCTGTCAGAAAGTTCAATACAAGTCACACAAATTTTATTATAACTGATAGTCAAGTTTTTAAATGCATCAACTGGATAAATCATCTATGCATTAACTTGATATATCATCTACATACTACAAAAATTATTGATGACTTTGATCATCAGGTGCTAAGTGACACCACTTTAAAAGTACTATCTACCCAGGAGGTGGCACTTTTTTTCTGATGACGCGATTGAGACACAACCTGCATATCCTTTGGTACCTTTGATCATATTTCCTCAAAGAACATGCACATATTGTTTCAAAACCGGGCAAAGTATACCATTTTCTAAAACTGTTAGCTAATACTTACCTAACATGAAACCAACCTCCCCAAAAGTATTTTGCCCCTGTTCGCAAGATAAAACACAATCTTATCATCATTTTTTGCTGACTGAATAATTTCTGACTTTCCTATGATTTGGTGCCTTCTTTTCTATGATAATTAATGATATTGCTTTGAAACATTTTTGGTCTACACTGTTTGACATCTAGTCTTTGAATTTTGGAAGTCATATACATGTAGCTTGGCTGAAACTTTTTTTTTTTTATATTTTGCACACATAAATTTTGTCTTCTGCTTTTTGTCCCTTTTAAGGTCAACTTTTACTAATTATTTGAGATTTAGACAGTATCCATTAAATACTTCATCAGAAAGACCTTGAGAAACAAAACATTGTGATACTTTAGTCTACGTATCTGGATGTGTGACATAGCTAAGACAGAACCATAAAGTTAGTTCCACACCATTTGAACTGTGCTAAAATTTGACATGACAATTTTGCAGTTGTCTCCCTTTGACCACTGGACTAACTTCTGTTCATTCTCCACTTTTAAGTGAATAGATACACTTTCAGGTGGAGAAACTCTGCCATCTCTATTTTAACTCCATCTACTTCCCCACCCCTCCACCTCTTTCTCAATGTTGTGGTCAATTCTAGGAGCAAATTCTTTCCTGTAAAACAGATCTATTTAGGGAGGGTCTCATCTTTTAGGAATGGGAAAGCAAGCAGGAAGTCACAAAAGTTGTTTCCCTTTGTAAAATACTAATACATGGAGGTGTACACATACACCACAAACGTATACAGTGCTTACTCATTAGAGGAGTACTAATGAGATGGCACAAGAAATTTGGAGAAAAAATCTACAAAAACATTTCTAAGAACAAAGAGACAAACATGACAAAATTCCAGTTTGAGCTCTATTAGATATTAAACAGAAACCAACAAACCTTCAGACAGAGTTGCTGACAATAAAACAGTTTGCCTCTTTACATCTGTTCCCTGGCTGTCAATAGCTGTAATGATTTGGGAAACATCTTTCTCATAACCCATGTCTAATAATCTGAAATTGAACAAGGGAGGTAAAAATCTTAATATAAGTAGTTATAAGGAGTGAGAGTTGTTTCTCTTACAACCTTATTTATCACAACTCCCCATATTATTTTCAGATTTTTTTTTAACATATAGACTTTAATTTTTGGTGGAAAATGCCAGTTTTTATAATTATATGAGCCGCGACTCGACAAAACCAACAATGTGGTTGTGCGCCCAACACAGACTCAGATCAGCCTGGGCATCCGCCCAGTCTGATCAGAGTCTTCGCTGTCCGCATGGAGGTAGCTGAAACCCTTAGCTACCCTTTAAGTGCTTAGCAAAGACTCTGATCAGACTGGGTAGATGCCCAGGCTGATCTGAGTCTGTGCTGGGCGCACAACCACTTTGTTGATTTTCTTGTGTCTCAATATTATATATAGAAAACTGGACAAGTTTTTTTAAAGATAATCTCCCCCACCCCTCTCTGTTTCTATATTTGTTGTAATTTTTCTTTCATGAAAATGAGAAATAATGTGTACTAACCTATCTGCTTCATCCAATATAAGCCAGCGTATTTTGCCCAGTATAAGACTTTTAGTGTGTTCTATATGGTCTATAAGTCTACCAGGGGTTGACACCAGTATGTTGATACCTTTCCGTAACCTGAAACCAGTGAAACATCAGGAAGAGATGTACAGGGGCCGTATTTATAAAAGGAATTAAGTTGTTGCTATGTTATTGCTAAGGCTAAATTTCTATGAAGAAGGTTCCCTAAAACTATGAAATTTGCTCTGGAGGAACAGTCTTTTTTAGACTGTTCCTCCAAAGCAAATTTCATAGTTGTAGGGAATCTCTTTCAAAGAAATTCAGCATTAGCAACATCATAGCAACCACTTAAGTTGTATTATAAATACGGCCCCAGGTAATCCATAATTCTAAGTTACATAATTTCATTGTGTTTTTGAAGTTGTTTTTTCAGCCACAAACAGTAACATCAAACTCTGCTAGGCATTCCATTCTGAGATCCATCCACATATACTTAACTTTAGTAATTTTAAGGTGAATGGGTATATACTCAGGACCATTTTTGCCTCTCTTATTGATGGGGTCAACTCTTAAAGAAAAGAGTTTGCTACCAAAAGAGCAAATTATTTCTTTTAAGAGCAGACCCCATTTTGGAATGGCTTAGTCATCCAGCAAAGCAAACAGAAGTCAAAAAGTTGTTCCCCTAGATAAAAATGGCAGATTCACTTGGAGGTATACCCTTACACCTTAAATCTCTAAGACTATTTGCAGTAGGCAAAAACTGTTTAGATCATGTCAAACCTATTTTATCATATGACCTCGCATCTGAGAGTGTAATAAAGCCATGCATTGAAAACGATAATCCACTAGTGGATTAAATATGCAAATTACTTTGTAACGTTATGCGTTGACCTCCATAAAACTTTGCTAATAAAATGCGATTTTAGTGTCATATGATAAATAGAATCTTGCATTTGTGCTCCTGTATTATTGAATTTATTAAACTCATTGGTGAAAACGATAAGATGCTTGGCAGAGCCTCACATCTTATCATTTTCCCCAACTCGTTTAATAAATTCAATAATACATGAGCACTCATGTAAGATCCTCTATATTAAATCTTGTATTTTTCAAAGTCTCAGAAAAAAGACATAACCTGAGCAATTGCCAACCTACATAACAGCCAGCTTCCAAGACATTGTTGATTTTTCTAACACTTCTACCAAACATGTTTCCTGCTGTACTGTGATGTATTTTGTCGAACTGTTTGCATTGTACCTTCTCAAAAATTCACTTTTCCATGCCAAGATTTACTGATAGAGAAATGAATAACAAATTGTTATGCTTATGAGTCTGGTTAATCAAAACTAGCCATGTTGTTAATAAAGGAGACAATACATTTTCAAATTAAATGTATGCTTAAATATAAGCACACTTTATTTTATGTATACTACAAGACTCAACAAATCCTTGACAGCTAATGATGCTATGAACAACTGGTGGATGGTTACTATGGAAGAAGTTTTGATGAAACCTTTACATTGCTTTCTCTGCCTTCCTCTTCTCTCCTCCCTTGATACAGCCAGGTACCAGCCACATAAATGGCTGAAAACAGGAAATATTGTGTTTCCACTATAAACACTTTTTGAAGTCGGATTCAGAAATATAATACGATACCAGGTAACGCTTTTAGATTGAAGAATTCTGTATCAAAACTCCCATCATTTTATAATTTGACTGATATGACCAGTCCAAACACATACTTTTAGAAACAGTGTATATTACACGCACCAACTTTAAAAAGCAGACCCCTCAATCAATTAGCAAAGCCCCTTTGGTGAACTACCGTATGCATTAATTTTTCTCCTGCATGGAAGACATTATGGCTTGAAACAAACAGCAATTGCTAAATTCCTTGTAACATTTATAAAATTTTCTAGTGAATACAAACTCATGCCTCAGCAAAAAGCAAAAGTTTACGACAATGACAGAACTTTGGTATGTGGTTTACTAGTAAAGGCAGTTGGATTATACAAGTTAGTCACTGACCAACCTAATATCTGTTCAAAGCACATCTTTAATTTTCACATTAAAAACAGCATTGCTTCACCTTATAATATCCTATCCACAATAAATTATTTTGGACACTAACTATTTGCAAAATATAAGATTAAGACGAATAGTACACGTTCAAAGGAAGAGTCTGTACCATTTTCTTTTGTTCTAGGAGATCAACTCTTAATGGAAGGCATTTCAATAGAAGATGTAACATTGTCATAAACAACATTTCTCTTTGTCAGTAACTAAGAGTTCTGTAACTTGTAGTAATACAATCAAATGTTGATATCTTGAAGTCGACCTTCAACTCAAATTACTGATAACTCAAAGCAAATTTTCTTGTTCCAGAAAATTTACTTTGAGATACCAGTAGTTTCAGATAACAGGAGTTAGAATTTAATGAAAACTAGGAAATGCGTCCAAAATACATTCTTTGATATAAGAGGGTACTTTCAGATATCAGTGTTTGAGATGACCAGAGTCAACTGTATAGCTTTTACGATATGACTTTAGTGGTGTCATATGATAAAGGACCTTACCTGTAGAAGTTTTTGGAAGGTTTCATAGCTCTGTTCAGCAAGCTGAAATAAGAAGAAAATAGTTCCCTGCTTTTATATATACAGTATGTCTTGAAGCAATATTGACTTTGAAGAATCGGATGTTCATTGTACATGAATACAATGGTGGAAACCTATGTCATAGCAGGAGTAGCTGCTATTGTGAAGCCATTTTATTGGCAGCCATGTTGACCTGAATAAGTTACGTGTTTTGCTTAAAGTCTCCATAGTCCATCAGTGGTAAAAATCGTCGAAATACGAATCATTATAAAACCTGTACAACCTTCAGAACCGATGATATTATGTCGGTTGATGTGCTTTTTTGTATCATACAACTGGCAAAAAAGAAGGAACAAGGTATTTAAAAAAATGATAAGTCTCTCCATAAAAATACGATTTCCGCCTCTGGTTCCCCGTTAAGCAATGAAATAACGCAATAGCGGCACAATCAATGGGATCCTTGCCTTACATATTTGTACATTGTATTTTTATCACCTGTCAAATGCCTGTACCTTGTATTTTTATCTCTTGTACCTTGTGTTTCTACCATGTAAGAAAGCTTGTTAAATCGAAAGTAGGTCATTTTAGTTGGCAACTAAAATGACCTAGTTATTATTTTAAATCTTTTTTATGAGAAACTCAAGGATCTTTTGATTTTTTGAAGCCGGCCAGTCATGATGATAATCAATGACGAAACTGTAGTGAGAAGCTTGCAGTGATACCTCACGATAAAATATTTCATGCTGATAGAGCAATGGGGCCTTAAAATACAGTGTTACAAACACTGACACAACCAAATACTTAATATGGCACCAATAAATGTTTATAATCCATTATTACAGGACTTCACTAACACTTCACGATAGCACTGTGTATCGATGTTGTAGATTGCCCATATTAAAGACTGTAGCAAGATGTTTACAAATTGCCACCTGTTCAAGAGTTGTTTACCATATCCAGTGGCAGATCCAGAGGGGGGTTCAAATGAACTCCCTTCTCTGCCCAAATTATCTTATTTTCATGAGGAATTTCAGGAAAAATTGGTCAAACTGCATAAATCAAACCCCCTATTCAAAATTCCTGGATCCGCCCCTGATATACTTGTAGGCAAAGCATGGCCTCCTTTGATGTTCCAATCCTGTATTGTATTTTATTCTGAGGATAAACAGTCCTAATGTTTTTTTCATTCAAAATGACTGTTAAATAAATGGTTCTGAACCCAGTTCAATGAACACCACTAATTGGAGCTCTATATGACTGAAGAAAATGATCAATTGAAGCATTATTCATTACTTGAGCCATGACACGAGAAAACCAACAAAGTGGCATGTCCTCAGGCAAAGACTCAGCTCAGCATGGGCATCCACCAAGTCTGATCAGACTCTTCACTAAGTCCTGAAAGGGTAGCTAAATGTCTCAGCTACCTCCATGCGGACGGCGAAGACTCTGATCAGACTGGGCGGATGTCCAGGCTGATCTGAGTCTGCCCTGGGCGCACAACCACTCTGTTGGTTTTCTCATGTTGTGGCTCACTTTATTTGGAAGCCTCTTCTTGCATTTCCAGCACCAAGCCTGGTAAAGGGAAAAAGTGTTTTACAGCATGCAGTAACAAAGAAGACTTACACCAGCCTAAACATGTTCAACTCTGCGATCAGACAGTGAACACTATACATGTATACATATTCTTCTGTTCAGGGCCCAGATAAAGTGAGTATTTTGACGAATGAGTGTGTGAGTGAAATCGAGTTACATCCCACCAACAACTAGGTTGTACAGTCTCATCTGATAGACGGGAGAGGCGGGCGATTGATCTTGCAACCCCTGGACAAGTAGTCCAGTGTGTTATCCACTACACTACTGCCCTTCCTGAGTATTCTGAGGATAATTCTTAAGTAATTTTTTACTTCTCCAATAAAACATATGATGTGACCCTTCATTAGAACCGTCTCGCCGAGACGGTTCTAATGAAGTGTCACATCATATGTCTGAATGGCGAATTAACAATAATTATCTCCGAACTATACTCCTCACCAAAAGTTTAGCGTATCTTTTAAGTAAATATACCAGGATTATTAAAAATTAAAATACTTTAGTTCTAACTTTCAGTATGAAAATAAATGCACTCGTTCATCAATGTCAACACTTAAGCTTTATAATTACACCAAATTTAGATTGATTTGAAAAGGCACTGCACAAAGCGAGCACAGAAATAAACGCCCCCTAATTCACAGTTTTGGGAGAAAATAACGATTCGTTTTTATGATTAGTAAAGCAGTAATTTCGTATTGGCCAAAATCATCTAGCATTATAAAACATTAATTTGGTGTAAAAGAAAAGTTACTCACAGCGCATTACAACGATACATTTTTTTGTTCCCAAAACGTGTTTTTTGGACGCATACGTCTGAGTTCACGTTGTGCCTTTGTTACTCAAATTTTAAATCAAACTTGGTAATTTTACGATGATTTATCATCAGTGTTGATGATAAAATACATGAACTTCTGTTGAAAGTTAGAATTCAATTGTTATTATCAATAATATCTTGAAATATTTGTCTTCACATTATGCTAAACTTTTGGCGAGGAGTATATCTGCAAATACTCATCTTCTCTAGGCCTCCTAGTGTGTATTAGATAGTTGATATGATCGGGAAAACTCTTGATCAGACTGAAAGTGTATGGGGGTACCTGAATGTTTTCCCACCACTTTTTACAAAGATAAACCACTTCTGTGACTTCCTGTTTGCTTCCTTGGACATCATAGCCCCTTCAAAATTGGGCCTACTCCATATAGAAAGAATTTGCTCCTGGCAGATTTGCTTCTCTTGAAAGTGTATCCATTCAACTTAACCTATTGTATTCTTGGTATTTTTTGTCGTCTGCACCAAAAAATCAAGAATATTTTGACAATATTGGTCTAACTAACTCTTGTAGAAATAATATCTAGGCAGCAAACAGTTTGGATCTTAGATCAGGGGCCTGATCTGGATCCAAACTGTTTGCCCAGATACTCCTAAAGGGGTATCCTGCATGGAATGGGTTAAGAGAGCAGAAACTAAGTTGGTTGGTTGGTTGTTTGGGGTTTAACGGCCCTTTGAGACAGTATTTCAGTCTATATCAAGCCGTCTCCCAGAGAGAGGGAGAAAGAAAAGAGAAATGATAGGTGAGAGAAAAATATCCAAACAATCCCCGCAAGCACCGACTGCAAATACAGTAGGCCCTTGCCCTACTTTTGTCCAAATAAGTAGGACACCCTGGCACTGGAAGTTATAACCAGTACCATTGCCCGACCATCATTCCCAAGAAACTAAGTGAAGTTAGGCGGCTTCCACATATTATTTAGATGTATGGGTACATTACCATATTTTTCTGCCTTTTTTTACAAAGATGAACAGCTTTTTTGACTTTCTGGTTGCTTTCCTGCATGACATAACTATAACAGAAAAGGGTCTACTCAAAAAGGAAAAAAATTGCTCCTATAGAAGAGATCAGACTGTGCAGCTGTACATGTTGCTCAGACTCTTCCATGTTGTAAATAGAGGATCTTACATAAGTGCTCATGTATTACTGAATTTATTAAACAAGTTGGGGAAAAAGATAAGATGCATGGCTATACCGAGCATCTTATCGATGTCCCTGATGAATTTAATAAATTCAAAATCATAGAAGCACAAGTTCAATCCAAGAGATTCTTTTTATAATATGATGATGAAACTGTTTTGTGCTCATTTAGATTTTGCCCTAAGTAGCTACGACATTATTGATGTCAGTGCATAACAGTATGCAATACATACACAATTCATCAACATATTTTGAGCCGTGACACAACAAAACCAACAAAGTGGCATGTGCACCCAGCAAAGACTGAGATCAGCCTGGGTATCTGCCCAGTCTGATCAGAGTCTTCGCTGTCTGCATGAAGCTAGCTTACACACTTAGCTACCCTTTAAGCACACAGCAAAGACTTTGATCAGACTGGGCGGATGCCCAGGCTGATATGTGTTTTCGCATGGCGCACTTGCCAATTTGTTGGCTTTGTCATGTAGCAGCTCATATGTGTATATAAGGTAAATGGCTACCACTGAGCAACTGGTGGAACGTAAGAATTCCAACAACAACGACTCCATGGGATTTTTTTTACCATTTTTACAAAGAGAAACAATTTCATGACTTCCTGCTTGCTTCCCTGGAAAATGTAGCCCTTCCAAAATGAGGCCTACTCTTTAAGGGTTGAGCCCGATTTACTAGAAAGGGAAAAATGAAAAAGTCAGAGTAACTTCTCTTGAAAGTCTACCCATACACCTTAATCCACTGGTGGATTATCATTTATAATGCATGATGTTATTATACTCCCAGAAGTGATGCTGTATGATAAGAAACCTTATCATATGATGCCACCAGCATGTATAAAAAATGCTCTTTATTTTTCTGATGATCACTAAGTCAGACCTGTACACAGGGCCCTCCGTAGCCTCTTACACTGCTACGTCTAGCTTTGTGAAGTGAAACATAACGTCAGAGGATCAGGGCTAATCACTAAGTATGAGGATACTCAGTGGCTTGGAAATTTTCATGAACCCTGTTTTAGTGCACTACCCACTGACCTTTATACTTTCGTGATTATCAGAAAAACATGGGCCATTTCAAGAACAAAACCGAAACTAAAACACAATTTGTTTAATCATTTTATTTCACTTAAAGACATCTTCAAAATAAAGAAGTATATTGTTTCCAAGATGATATGAAGGTAGTAATTTTGTCAAACAAAAAAATGAAGAAAAAAAATAAATCCCTCTTTTTACATGTACTACGTTACTTGTCTTTTCTATGATCAAGGTCATATGAGCCGCTACACGACAAAACCAGCAATGTGGTTATGCGCCCAGCACGAACTCAGATCAGCCTGGGCATCCGCCCAGTCTGATCAGAGTCTTCCCTGTCCGCATGGAGCTAGCTTAGACCCTTAGCTACCCCTTGAGCACTTAACGAAGAGTCTGGTCAAACTGGGCAGATGCCCAGGCTGATCTGAGTCTGCGCTGGGCGTACAACCACATTGTTGGTTTTCTCGAGTCGCGGCTCATATCAAGGTGAATGGGTACATATTCAAGGGAAGCAAATCTTCCATTTTCATTATGACCTCCCTTTTCAAGGGGATCAACTCTTAAAGCAAAGAATTTGCTCCCCTAGGAGCAAATTCTTTCCATAAAGAGATGATTCCTTTTCTTTTAGGAAAGACTACGTCCTCCATGAAAGCAAACAGGAAGTCATGAAAGTTGTTTCCCTTTGTAAAAATGGCAGATAATCATGGAGTCGTACCCGTACACCTTTAAAGAAAATTATTAACAAATGTGCCCATTTTCGGGAACTCTGAAGAAGCCAATAAAACATATTAATACAAGAATACAGGGACTTTATGTCAGATATCAAACATACATAAAATTTTTAAAAACATTTTCAACGATATTAAATATATAACCCAAAATAAAGGGTACCCATTCTGATATTTCTTTTTCTCCACAAAAACATATGTTGTGGAATCTCATGATAATTGTGCCACACTTATTTGCCTTTAAAATGGGGAGTTAACCATCCAAACTTTCAAAATATGTAAATAATTCTTGTGAATTTCAGCTATAAAATGGGTGTGTCTCTTCTAAATGATCCCAAAAATCTTTATCTATCTTGTAACAGAGCTCCAGATAAGAGGGGGTATTGAGGATAATTCAAAGATAATTTTTTTTATTTCTCAACGAAAACATATGTTGTGACCCCTCATTAGAACCGTCTCGACGAGACGGTTCTAATGATGGGTCACAAAATATGTTTTTGTGGAGAAATATGGCTAATTATTCCAAAATTATCTCTGTTACCCCTTCTTATCTGGAGCACTGTTGTAAGACAGATCTACATTTTGGAAGGGCAAAAAGCCCAGTCTTATAACTGAAAAAATACAGTAAACAGTAAATACAGATCCCACGACATATGTTTATGTGAAAAATAGACACAGGAGCTCAACTTTCAACTAGAACTCTGAGTGCAATTTCAGTAAGCGTGAATAGCAAACACAGATTCTTTGTGGCAATACAAAGTAACAGCAGGCGAAAATTAAACATTGAGTGACAAATTCATCTTGTGCCCCCTTTTTAGAAAGTGGTCCCTACTAGCTTCAGACCTCACTCTCCTCTGGAGAAGTAGGGGTTTTGCTGATAATTCTGATAATTTTTATTTTTTTTTATTTCTCCATTAAATGTTATGTTCTGACCATTCATTAGAACTGCTTTGCCAGTTCTAATGAGAGATCACAAAATACTTGAGCTGTGACACAGTCAAACCAACATAGTGGCATGTGCACCCAGTGAAGACCCAGATCAACCTGGGCATCTGCCCAGTCTGATCAGTCTTTAATGTTGGTACTGAGGTAGCTTAGACCCTTAACTACCCTTTAAGTGCACAGCGAAGAGTCTGATCAGACTGGTTGGATGCCCAGACTGATCTGAAACTTCGCTGAGCACACATGCCACATTGTTGGTTTTGTTATGTTGTGGCACATTTCTTTTAACATTGAATATGAACAATTATTATCTTAAAATTATCATAATTCCTCTCCCATCTAGAGCTTTGAACCAATGGCATAAATGCAAGAGGTCTTAATTCTATACATGCACCTTTTTTTTCAAATTTTTATGGTCAAAATAAACATTTAGTTGAAAATTAAACAGAAATGCAAAGAAATCATATATAACAAATTCAATATTTCAGATTGAAATGCATCATATGGACAGCTACCTTATGCTATACCATATACAGTAAAGATTCAGCCTGCATATCATTTTTTTTCTAATCACAGTCTTCCCTATTTCCAGTTATAATCTATGGATCCTTTGGAACTGGTATATAATAGTGAAAAGTATAGATTCTGGTCAGACTACATAGGATGTGCAATATTTGCAACCAGTATGACTGGCATATAAAAATAAATTAACAGTCAACTCTCGAAAAATTTATCTCAAACTACTAATATCTCGAAGTAAATTTTGTCCCAGAAAATTTACTCTGAGATACCAGTAGTTTGAGATAAAGGGAGCTGAAATATAATGAAAAATAAGAAATAGGGTCCAAAGTGTATTTTTTTATATAAAGAAAGAGGTTACTGAGAGATATCAGTGTTTGAGAAAAAGAACATCAACTGTAGTTTACATCAGAAATTCTGTTTCACTTATCAATTTTCAATATAAAATATTTAAACTGCAGATATATCATTCCTGATATTTACACACAAATGATTTTACAACAAGAAATGAAAACTGTATCACAAAATACTGAATGTATTAAACATGGTCTGACAAATTTGTTGCCCAACTACACATGGCAAGTAAAAATTTGGGCTGAGTATGCTACAGTACTTAACTTGTCCACAAATATACACAGAAGATATTTTCAAGAACACATTATAGACAGGCAAGTAGACAACATTCTGGTTTGTCAGACAATCATATAACCCTTCAAGGGCAAAAAAAGCAGACACATTTTACATCTGCAAAATTTAAAAAAAATGCTTTATCCATGCTACTGAGAATTCAAGGTATGCAGATCCAGATGAGGTGTCTCATCATGAGCTGCCTCACCTGGATCTGCCCTGTTTACAATTCAACCATTTTCCCTTTTGGCACTTTCAGTGTCAATATATTACATCCACACAGTTGAGAATGTGTTACCTTTACAACATTTCTTGTGAACAAAAAACAAAACTATTGAAGATAAAAGCATGAAAATACACATTCTCATGAAATTCCAGTCTATTTGAATGTAAACGGATCCAAATCACACTGCCCATGACATGATCCATGCCAACCCATTTCAAAAGCAAACCTATACATGTACACTGTAATTATTTCGTTATAGGACACCAGTTTCCTCCTCTAGAATGACCCCAATATCTAAACCAGTCTTGTATAATTCTGCTGACAGAAAGGATTTTCCCTTCTAAAACAATCCCAAAATTCTAGATCTGTCTTACAAGACAGATCTAGAATTTGTGATTGTTTTGGGAGGAAAAAGCCACGTCTTATAACGAAATGACGACCTGTCCAAACAGAATGACATTAAGAATATAAAGGATTACTCTTGAAATAGACTGACATGGATCATATCATGACTGATGAGGATTGAATCTGTTTACATTCAAATTCAAAATCACTAATACATACAACTTTGTTCAGACTGTAAGGCAATAAATATACATGTAAATGTATTTACATTTTTGTATCCCTGCTAGAAAATTACAAAATCACACCTTTACAAGAAAATATTTCAATAACATAAACTGACAATTTACAGAAAAGTATATATGAAAAACATATCATGTAAGTCTGAGAATAAATTAAGTTGCAGAAGTAAGTTCATAATAAAATTATTTACATATTATGCACTTGTGTATGTTAACTCAATCTGAGTTAGTTCCCTTTATTAAAACCAGTACATGTATTATGCCAGAGATGTACTCATCATACTTGGTGCAGACGACAAGTTTAGACCTGTAGGAAATGATACTGAATAACTAGATGGTGGTAAGGTTGGTGGCAATGGTGCATAACTTGACTGAAATGAGACTGGGAAATGGTTACCATAGCTACCTGGCAGATTATCCATAGCAACAGACATGTTCAGTCCTCCATTAGGAATGTAAGACGAGCCAAATGTGTTGTTGCTAGAAAGATAAGGATTAGGCAAAGAGGCAGTGACATTTGGGGGATAACCTGAATACTTGTCAACTTGACCTTTAAGAATGTCAAGGTTACCTAAAGGAGAAAACTTTCTCCCTTTCTTTGTTTTACTTGTTAATTTCCTGTTCCTGGTCTGGATGGCCTCTTTCTTCATTTTAAGGGGTCGATCAACATTGTGAAGTTTAAAGTAGAGCCCACATGCATTGCAAATTGTGTCACCCTTGGCATTTCTTCTCCAGAGAGTTGTAGTAGTTGTTCCACAATTTTTACAATTAACACCATCCTTAGGTGTAGTAGACAGTCTACGTTTGGGTTTTGTCAGAGGCCTTGGCTGACCATTCATTTTATGATAGAGACCACATGCATTACAGAGATAATGCCCCGCACCATCTCTTCTCCACAGAGGTGTTGACGTTGCACCACAGTTCACACACTCACGACCCTCCGCACTTGGTCCAGACTTCTTCTTGGATTTTGAGGAAACAGCATTTGCAATAGTGTCAAGAGATTTTATTTTTGGATCACTTAAACCACCCATATTACTAGATGAATACATAGGATACTTCATATTTCCTAGACTGGCAGCAAAGGCTTGAGAGCTTGAAGGTGGCATGAAAGCTGAACGATCAGAATCAGAAAATGGATACTTCGCATTATTCAGACATAAGTCAGGATAATAGACTTTACCTGCCTCACCTGCATTAAGTTCTGACTTAGGCTTGTAGGATCCACTGTCTGAGAGATCAAGCTTATTATCATACCTATTTTCAAAACTGTCTCTTTTTGTGTATATGTCTCTATTGTAACCATCATTTCTTGGTAAAAGTTTCTCAGAATCAAAGTTAGTACCTGCTGCTTTTGTCCCAGTCGGTCCCATAAAACCATCCGATGAATTATCTTCTGGTGGAGTTGGCGGGAAGTTGAAGTTACTTGGTGGCACAACAGCAATATTTTGATTGGCTGTCAGTGGTGGCGTAATACTTGGGTAGGTTGTTTCCTTGTTTATACTGTAGTTTTCAGTTCCACTGCCCATAGTATAGTTCCAACTGGTTGTAGGCTGGTTATCTCCCTTTGTAGTTCCATTATTCCAAGGTAAAATTGAACTGTCACCCTTTGAAGCACTGCTATTCCATGGTATAAAGGAGTGTTGAGCTTGAGGTCTGTAAATATTACTGCTTCCCTGTCCATATCCTGTGTACTGCTGGGTACCAGAAAAATAATCCCCATCAGAAAGACCAACAGCTCTCTCCAAGTTTAATGGTTTTCCATCAAATGTTTTTGGAAATGAGAACATTTCACTGACATCCTCTGGTGGCAGAACTCCTGTTTTCACTAGTCCAACTCCAGCGTCGGGACGTTGCCAGGTGGAATACTTCAGATCAGCTATATCCATCTCTAATCTCTTATTACTGTAGGTCTAATGAGCATTAATGTCCCCTTGACACAGTACCAATTTCTTGCTTTGTCTTAAAAAGCAGTAATATAAACACAGAAAGTTCTGATACACAGTCTGGCACAAATATTCCAGTATTTCCTGAGTAACAGTCCAATATCTATCAATCTAGAGTTAAAACATAAAACTCACTTCAATCATAAACAGTTAAAATATTCCAAGTCCATATAGTCCACACACAACTTCTTGAACAATATCAAGATTTCAACTTCAGACAATATCAGTGATCAATCTTATCTGTGAGATGTTAACTCGCCAAGATTCTGAGATCTTATGACAAAATCTTCAAATTTCATCAACTATATACCAAGAAACTAGGAAAAGCCAAAATCATTAATAGTATGACACTTCCTATGTTGGCCATTTTACATGGCTAGTTGCTTCTGCAGCAAACCATAACATTGGCACACTTATACTGTCTATTGTTATTAACATCCTTAAAGACCCTTTAATTATTTTAAAAGACATGTTTTCACATTCTAACACCTTTGATATTACCCTTATCAGTTAACCATCATCCTCTGGACAGGTACAATAATTATAATTACCCTGGTTATCATCTAGCAATCAGTCTAATACAGGTAGGTAATTATTACATGATTGTGTAATATCATAATTATAACACCTTAGTTAATGTTTTATCTGACTACCCATCTTCTTATTGTACAGGTAATAATTGGCTCATAATGACCTGTCAGTCAAGAATATGAATTCTAATGATTTTATCTATCTTTAAACATCAAATTTCTATCATTTTAACTGAATACTTTAAACAGACCTAATTTTATTATTTTTTTTTAGCAAAAGAATAAAACAATTTCAATTCTGTTTTAAATCATGCTGTTTTACCCAATTTATATATAATGTCTCTTTTTTATTTACATGTACATATTTCATCCACACACACCCTTATCTTGTTTTCTCACATCTATTTATCTGTTTCTGCTCATCTTTTTATTTCAGTCATTTCAGACAGATTTAGATTTTCCAACTATAACTAAAATTCAGAAGATAACTGTAGCTCGCTATCATCTTGCTTAAATAATTTTTATTTAAAATTTACATAAAAATCACTTACAAATATACAAACTTTGAGACTGTTGTTGGAAACTTATAGGCTTGTGAAGATTCATCTCTTTAAAACATATGATCATTTCCTTTATTCATGTATATTTTATTTATTTACTTTTTACTTTTTTACTTTTCTTTAACTTATACTGCAATATAACTGATATAAATAGTATTATATGTGGAAAGACTATGGTATAGATGATCTTAATGGTAAGTTAAAAAGTTGTACTGTACGTAGTCCCACTATCATTTTTGCGCTATTAGATATCAATACATTATCACAGATATTTCTAATAATATCTAAAACAAGAATAAAATGATGACGCTCTGCTAAGTCATATAAAATATGTATTATTTAATTTTTATTGTCAGTACAGAGCTAGTATCTTCAGGGCATTGGAAAGTTTGGTACTAAAAGTTATCAACTTGAGAGCTGTAAGACACATATACCCAAAATCATTTTATTTATGGTGTATTGTAAATTCATGGATTCATTTACTGAGTTAAACATGACTAGGGGGAGTGTGGTTATATAGTGTCGATAACTGCAAAATTCTACATTTCATTCTGTTATTGTCGACCCCTCACATGATGTCAGACTAGCAGATTCCCAGTAAAACAAGTCACTCTCCTACAGGATCAAAGATTAAAATGATAATAGGGTAGGAATGTTGGTATACATAGAAGGGTCGTGAAATAAGTAATATCTACATCCTTAAAAATGTTCATAACAGCTAAAACCGAGAAAGAGGTAACTGGACTGTCAAATTCTTCTTTACCCAAAAATGTCCTGTGGGTAAGAATTACAATTTGACAGTAAGGTATTATGACGATTATATGACAAAGTTTAAGTTACAACTGCTGTCAGTTCTCCTAATTAAATACAGTAAAGATAACAGCAATTAAAATAAATAAGAGGTTGATAATTGCCCTGGGTCGATAATACCCGACATTACTCTATTGATATTGAAGTAAACAAATCAGCATTTATACTCCAACTCCATATTTTCGCGGCAATCATATTCTCGCGGTAGTGATATATGAAAGCTTTCAGGCACACGTCTCCTTATTTTTATATTGTCTTTCAAGGTTCAGGAATACAAAGCATAAAAACATATAAGATTTCAGTTCTGTCTCTTTTTGAAGATTCTGTGACTCCTTAAAGACAAAATAGTGAAAAATCACCAATGGTGGTAACAAGGAACACCCCAGGATGATAAAAGTGGTGATAAAATAAAAAATAATTGTCCGATCACCTTATTTCTTGCTTTGTTAGATCTAAGTATGGTTATACTTAACATTTAAAATAAGGAAATATTTTTGCTTGCATTTAATTTGCTACTGTTGAGGCAAATATCCATATACCGTGAGAATACGGAGTCGGTATTTCTGCATAACCACTTTGGGGTAGTACTGTGCGCACATAAAATATGACACTCACCAGAAGGTAGAAACACACAAAAAATGCCTTGAGGTTAAGATGAAATACTAGTGGGCTCAACTACATATAGTATGCTGAATTGTTGGTCCTCCTTATTTGGTCGAGTTTGCTTGTATCTTAAGTAGCATGAGAATAGGGAGTACCAGTCTATATGGTGGTTTAATATTAATATTCATCATCCAGAAAAGCAAACTGGAAGTCATAAAAGTTGTCTCCCTCTGTAAAAATGGTGATAAAAGTTAAAGGTGTACCCATATATCTTAAAATCTTTGTACACACAACAACTAAAATGTTGTAGGACGTTGCATGTACCATAACAATTCTAAGTATTGGGACTATTCTAAGCAAACAGTGCAGACCCAGATCAAACTGCTCCTAAGGGATTTGACACCTTCCAAAACACTGACGACATAGAAGCCTTTCATAGCCAATTACTGCCAACTACTGTTTATGATGGACAAATATGGGACTCTGGACCACTACCTATCACAAGCTACCCTGGAGCCATCGGCTCAGGAGAGCTAAAATTATCATGCTGCATCTTTATAATTACTTTACCAACATACTAATGATGAACATTTCCTGTTGATAGTACAACCAGTTGTTTAAAACACTTGTCCCTCATCCTTATTTAACACCTTCTGAACTGTAATTACACCCTTAACCAATTACTGCCATTATCTTACCCCTAAAACAGAATTATAAAAGGTGAATGGCTACATTGTTAGGGGAAACAACTCTGCTTTTTTTATTTGTTCCTCCTTTTCAATGCGAGTCAACTCCTAAAGGAAAGAATTTGTTCCTAAGGGAGCAAATTCTATCCTTTAAGAGTTTACCCTATTTTGGATGGGCTATGTCATCCATGGAAGCAGATAGGAAGTAAAAAAAAAAGGTGTTTCCTTTTGTAAATATGGCAGGACAACATGGGGGTAGTCCTAATGAAGTTATCTATCTTGCAAAGTTTCCAACACTCTAATGGCCTGATAAATTATAGTTAAATTATAGTCCCAGTTATCCTACCAGCCAACTACCTGACTGACAACCCATAGGAGGGTTACATTATTGCAGCTCCCAATCATACTGTTCTTTTGAGCAGAGTAGTTTAGATCTTCACTGTTCAGGTACTTCTGCCCCAATATTTGAAGCAATTACAGTTATTACTATTGTTGTTTGTCCAGTCTTGCCTGTTCAGCAAGGCCATAGTGCCTGGTTACAAAACCATAACTGACACATTACCTTGATAAGTGTTGCATTTTGCCTGTACATGTTCAGTTTTGCCGGTCTGATAAGGCCTATGCCATTTCCAACTTTTGGTGACTCTGCAATCACTGACCCCCACCCTGATACTAGTTTTCCAGTCAGAGCACACTGGGTGCCAAGTTCCTGGTCTGTTGGATTGAAAAAATTGATCATACATGAAACATCTGGTAGGAGTCAAACTGACAACCCCATGCATGAAATGCAAGCACCCAATTCACTACATCAGGCCCTCTGTAATAGCCATTACTACTGTGCAATATAAAGCTGTGTACTATTATGTTAATCTGTTTCACTTTCTAGTATGATATTATCAGGTAATATAAAATTTTAAAATCTACTGATTATTGCTATCATAATCCTATTGTTTGTACTTTGTGCACAAATTAATATGAGCCGCGACACAAGAAAACCAACAATGTGGTTGTGCGCTCAGTGCAGACTCATATCAGCCTGGGCATCCACCCAGTCTGATCAGAGTCTTCGCTGTCTGCATGGAGGTAGCTTAGACCCTAAGCTACCATTAAAGCGCTTAGGGAAGAGTCTGATCAGACTGGGCGGATGCCCAGGCTGATCTGAGTCTGCGCTGGGTGCACAACCACATTGTTGGTTTTCTCGTGTCGCAGCTCATATATGGCAGAAACTGACACAAAACCTCAAGTCCAGTTTTTCAAAGGATATCAGATCTGACTCACTGTTTATTCTCTCTTGTTTGTCTGATTGTTTTTCTTGCTTTTCTTGTTTGTTTCTTTCTTTCTTTCATCTTTATTTTTTTTTTTGTATTGATTTATTTCATTTGTTTTTATTTTGTTTTCTATTTATCATTTTATTTGTTACTTATGACTCCACACTGCAAATAGTCTTTGCATGGGTCTTGTACAACTGATCAGTTTAATGAAAATAAATATACATGAATATGCATATATGTATGACAATGACAGAATTACTCTTGACTCTCTTGTGTAATGAGAATAATGCACATGGATATATGTATACTAAGGACAATGACAGAATAGACCTTTCCGAGCCACATCCAGAATATCACTCAAAAGACACCTGATAGTATGTACATGTAATTGACCAATTAAGCGACAACTTAGCATGGGACATAGTCCCACAATAAAAATCCCCCATGTTTAATCTCCCACAATAAGACCTTGATTTACCTTGCAGTAAATGAAGAGATGCATACCTGTTTAAAGTAGGCTTGTCTTTGCTAAGGTTTATTACTCTTAACTCTCTTTTAGAAAGTATCACCCTAGCAACCAAACCTCTGTAGTCTAGGCTGTAACAACTCTGTGTGTTTTACTTCATTCCAGTCCCGCATAGTGACAAAGATACTTTATAACAAACAAAATGTGGAGACAAATGACAATTCTTACCTCCCTTGTAGGAACTATCACCATAGCAACTGGACCATCATGCCTCTGTATCTTGGGTTGCTGGGACTGCAAATCTTGTATCACTGGTATTGCATATGCCATTGTTTTACCTTAGCATAACATAAACAAATGTTGAATATAAAAATGAGCCGCGACACGAGAAAACCTACAAAGTGGTTGTGCACCAAGCGCAGACTCAGTTCAGCCTGGGCATCTGCCCAGTCTGATCAGAGTCTTCACTGTCCGCATGAAGGTAGCTTGGACTTTTAGGGAAACTTGTTACGAGAACTTAAACAGAACAGAACAGCGCAAATCAAGTGAGACTTCATCTCACTTAGACTTGGCATGTTTAAAAATTATGTCATTACAATATAGAGATTAAGTATTAGTAGGATGGTGTTGGATACAGATAAGCCCATTAACAAGCTTTGTTGATTCTTAAATGTCTCCAGTGTAAAATACTGATACATGGAATCTTGATTTTGAGTCTCTTCCCAGAGATAAAGATTCAGAAGCCAAGGTCTGAGAAACCAGGAATAAAACTCATTTTCACTGGATTACTAGCTCATTGCCTCACCAATGAACTACTTATTCACTTTACCAAGCTTGTGATCAGAAAGAAATATGAGCCGCGACACGACAAAACCAACAATGTGGTTGTGCGCCCAGCGCAGACTCAGATCAGCCTGGGCATCCGCCCAGTCTGATTAGTCTTCGCTGTCCGCATGGAGGTAGCTTAGACCCTAAGCTACCCTTTGAGCACTTGACGAAGAGTCTATTCAAACTGGAAGGATGCCCAGGCTGATCTGAGTCTGCCTTGGGCACACAACCACATTGTTGGTTTTGTCGTGTCGCGGCTCATATGCAGATGATGGATCCAGGGCCATTTAGGACCTCTAGTTTTCTTTATTCTCAACATAAATTATACTTTTGAGGTCCCGTAAGTTAAATAGAGTAGAACTTCAATGGCTTGAACCCTGATGGCTCGTTCACCCTGCCTGGCTAGAACTCTTTTCTTGGTCCCTAGAGGTCACTTTATATAGAACCCTGGATGGCTAGAACTACCCTTGGCTGGGACTAATTTTCATGGTCCCAAGCCTGTTCGAGCAAATGAAGTTCTACTGTAAGAAACTAACTTACATCCCCATAATTGCCTTGTCAAGGTCTTTGGTGTTCTTGAACAGGTTTATCCTTTGTTATACATGCAGCAATGGCCACTGGGCAGTCATTATTTAGGTGCACTAGACACAGATTGTGCACAATAAATCAATAACTCAGACCAGTCTGTGCTTATTCCTGTTTGGTTTGCATGTACCGTAATGACCCTAAAATTTGGGACACTCGAAGGTCAGACAATTATTGTTTGAAAATTCCAAGAAAGTGGATTTTACAGTTAATGCATCAAAATGATGCTTCGTGAATGGCAAATGTTGTAGACACAGATCAAACTGCTCCTGCTTCTGGGTCTACAATGTTTGCTCAGACCTGTCTGTCAGAATATCTAGGGTTATTACGGTACTGATGTACACTGTGAGTGTTTGTATTAACTTTTGCCTTTCTTTATTTTATGTCTATCACCTGTTTGAAGTCACCAAGGACTTGGTTAAGTTTTGAATATAATCTTCTTCTTTTTTTCTCCCTTTTGATTTTCATCAAATTAGCCTATAATACAAAGTTTTGCATGCTTATTTATTACTGATCAATGTTTTATCCTTTTATCCATCTTATATGGCTTACCTGAGCCAGTCTGAGATTTGACCAAGACATCTTTCCCCTCCAGAAGTTTAGGAATAGTGTGTTGTTGTACTGATGTCATCATCGTAAACCCAAGTTTCTCTAGGTTAGAGACCTGTCGAGATTAAGTATATGTTGATTTCTGTTTTAGGTTTTACAAGTAGATTATACAATCTCATTACTATCGACAAATTATGTTGGATTTATGCAGTTTTGCAGACATATAAAGTGCTGACCGACCTCCTGTCAGTAACAAATCTGCATGACTTCTGAATAAATTAATACAAGACCTGTCTTTGGATAGGACAGCTTGCCTGAACTTGTGCTTCCCAAATACATAAAGTATAAATTTGTTTATAATATCAACATTATTCTACGAGATACAGATATCCGCCATAATTCGTACAAATATTTCATGTTAGGGAGAAGAACTTGATAAGCACATTGCTTCCGTTCTAATCCCATAGCTTGAACTGATATTTTACTTGTTTATGTATGTATACATATATATATGTTAACAGAATAAGCTAAATAAATATGTTTAAACCAAATACATAAAGAAACATTCAAAGTATATGGGTGACCTTTCTGAGGAAACAACCCTGCTATTCTTTTTTTTGTCTCCCTTCTCACTGGGGGTCAGCTCTTAAAGGAGAGAACTTGTTCTGCTTGGAGCAAATTATTAAGAGTTAACCACTTTTGGGAGGCAGCAAACAAGAAGTCACAAAAGCTGTTCCCCTTTGTAAAAATGAAGGAAAAACATGGTGGTGTAGTCGCGCCGGAACATGAAATTTTAACAATAATATCAATGCATGTGTGTTTGTGGTGTTTTGTGTCATACACTTCTAGGTAAAATAACCTTCAAATTAAGTTTACCATACAAATTCTAAAACTTGGGACACCAAAAAATAATTACGGTAATTGTCCTATAAACTGGAGCAGTTTGGTTTTACAATGACTTAATGCATCCAAAAGATGCAGATGGAATGGCAAACAGTGTAGACCCTGATCAGACTGCTCCTGGAGCAGTCTGATATGGGTCTGCACTGTTTGCTGAGAGGAATCTGTCCCAATACTTGAGAGATAAGTGGTGATATATGAAGTAAACAAACCATATATGGGTGGAGTGGGAGCTCCTGGAAGAGACCTGAAGAAAATAACGTCTCTTTCACAGTGTGGACTTCTGATCTGAAAACAGAAAGATTTTTGAGGAATCATTTTATTTTATACTTAGCAGTGAATTCAATGCATATCTAGACCAAATAAAAGTGATATTGTCTACAGTGAAAAAATATTGTATCATTTCACTAGTGACTGATACGATTTATATTTTTTCAATGCAGCAAACCGAGGCTGCTTTTGACCTTTTTTGGCTTAATTTCTTTCCGAAAAGGTCTGAAATGTAGCGTTCTTGTCTGACATAATGCTACAGATGTTAGCACGCCAAATCAAGTAATGACTTCACATTTTGACGTCCTTTATTGAGCTAGAGTATTGCTAATTTGCATGCGACGTCAGTCTTACGGCAGCTGCAAGCGGCTTTCTAAAATCGCCGATTTCTTTTTATTCATTAATTCAAATGACATTATTGGCCATTTTTTAGGTGCAAATTAAGTTTACACCCAACATTATACCCAATAAATGCACTCAGACAAGCAAAAGTAACGAGTAACGGCCAGGAAAAAAGTTAATTTTATTTTCGAAACAGAAAAAATAAAAAGAAAATTTACTTTTTTTGGTAAATGCCAAAAATATTTCATCTCATGTGTTGAAATTATCAGAAATTTCACTTGTGCTACGCACTCGTGAAATTTCTGATATTTTCAACACATTTGATGAAATATACTTGATATTCACCTAAAAAAGTAAATATCCTACATTTATCATCATGACATCACTGTTATTCAGCGGCTAATGCCATATCATAATTGTATGACCACATATAACACTAAAAAATTTGAAAGTCCATGAGCTTTGAGGCCAAAGAACTGAGGGGCAGGGGTGGGAAAGAGGGGGGGGGGGGGGGGGGGGGGGGGGGGGGGGGGGGAGGGCGGCTGCTGGATGCATCAAAACCCTGAACCATTATCTAACATCAGTCCAAGTATTAGTATCAACTGAGTCCATTGTGGCACTGTCAAATTATGTCTACATAAATATAGAACTTTAACCAAAATCTTTAAGACAAAATTCGAAGTCGATTAAGGTCATCCAGTGGGGTAAGTATATAGTGTTTTGTAAAAACTCAAAAAAGTGTCTAATATCAGTTCAAGTGTAAACTAAATCTCTGCCAAGCATTATGAATCAGAGTGCAATTAGAAAACTTTAAGAAAGCCTAAAATTTCCTAAGTCCCTGACCTTGACATCAAGGTCACTAAGCGGGGTTGGGGTAGTACTCTGTAAAACTTTGGACTAATATCTAACTACAGTGCAAATATAAAAAAAATTCATCCACGGGTTCAGGAGATATGGGTCTTTAAAATTTTTTAACAAAAACATCCTATCAATAAAAAGACAATTTTCTAAGTCCATGACCTTGATATCAAGGTCACTGAGGGGAGTGGGGGTAGTACCCTGGAAAACTTTGGACCAATATCTAACTACAGTGCGAGTATCAAAGGAATCCATTCATGGGTTAAGGATATATTCTGCTTTGAAAAACTTTAACCAAAACATCCAGCCAAAAAAAACTCCCAATTTTCTAAGTCCATGACCTTGATATCAGGGTCACTGAGTGGGGTGGGGGTGGTATCCTGTTAAACTTTGGACCAATATCTAACTACAGTGCAAGTATCAAAAGAATCCATCCAAGGGTAAAGGTGGTATAGGCCTTTAAAAAACTTTAACCAAAACACCCAATCTGGACACCGATGCCGACACTGTCACGGACGCTGACGCCAGGGTGACAACAATAGCTCTTTCTGAACTTTCGTTCAGGCGAGCTAAAAATTGATTTTGTTATTTTTGCTGTTTTAGTAATGGCAGCCATCTTGGATTCTCAGCCTGGCTAAATTTTCAAACTCTGAAACCCTGTAGTCAAGGCCTGCTCCATGAGAAATTTGAGAACCATGGGTCCAGTGGTTTCAGATAAGATGTTTGAAAAACTTTTTAACTGTTGACAGATGATGCACACCAGACGCTTTGGTATCACAATAGCTCACTATGGCCCTTCAGACCAGGTGAGCTAAAAAATGGAGAAATGAAAAACAGTATAGATAGTGATCAGATAGAGGTATGATCTGGATCTACACTGTTTGTCATTATTATAAGCATCACAACCATATTAATTCCGCTTTAATATTGGGTCTTTTCCCTATAAAACAAGACAGATCTAGAATTTTGGGATTGTTTGCGAATGGAAAATGCCATCTTAAAGCAGAATAAATAGGACCAATTAACTTAACTGGGGTTATTCTGGAGCGGGCATTTGCACATCTTATAGCTAACTGATATGAGCAGCGACACGAGAAAACCCACAAAGTGGTTGTGCACCCAGCACAGACTAAGATCAGCCTGGACATCTGCCCAGTCTGATCAGAGTCTTCGCTGTCTGCATAGAGCTAGCTTAGACCCTTACCTACCTTTAAAAAGCTTAGCAAAGAGTCTGATCAGACTGGGTGGATGCCCAGGCTGATCTGAGTCTGCGCTAGGCACACAACGATTTTGTTGGTTTTGTCGTCGCAGCTCATATAGTATGTACATTAGGGATCTATATGTAACAGGTTGACCCATCGTAGTAGGTTGGATCTTCGGGGGGTCCGGTGGGGATTTTACTTCATAATAACAATACTGATGTTGGGTATCTCTAGGGTTTATTTACATCACATCCCTACCGCCCAAATCACGAGCCACCTCTGCAAATATTACAAATATAATCCTAAGGAAAAGTTTATATAAGGCAACAACGATGTCGTCCTGACAGGGGAAAGTGAGTTACCCCTTCGCCAGACAATGATGGACTGACTTCGCGGTTTGGGTGTTAATACTCAATTACTCAATTATCAACAAATGTTCAAATATGCATGATATTCCACAAATGACATGATAAACATATGAATGAAAGTAAACGCATACCTGCAAATATTACAAATATAATCCTAAGGAAAAGATTATATAAGGCAACAACGATGTCGTCCTGACAGGGGAATGTGAGTTACCCATTCGCCAGACAATGATGGACTGACAAAGGAAAGCCCGCTGTTAGTTGGTGCATGCTAAGTGACATGCATTCAAGTGCATCGCGCGCGCAACATGCGTAGAACGACCGGATATGGTATAGCGCTTAACTTTTTGAATAACATCAAGATGACTTGACTGTTAATGGAACATGAGGAGGGATATTTTAATGATGTGAAATATAGGAATGGGATTTATAAGACTTTTAGGACCAGCGGGACATTCATTTCATTAGCTCTTCAAGCTGACCCTGTGACATATACCTTGCAACCTCTGGTATGTCAGGATTGTTTCTGAACAGTGATGAAAACACTGGTTTTCCCGGCACATGTTTTAGTCGTTTTCCAGATTTTTCATCATCTCCACTCCCTTCACTGTCCCGAGATAGCACACTAGTTCCTGTTTCACTGGTTCCTGTCTCAACATGTTCATCTACTGTATGTTGCTGGTTCTCTCTTTGTCTCTTCAGTGTCTTCCTAAGCTTTATTCTTGTGCCCTGTAAAACACAAAGCACCTTAGTAGGATACAACCAACCTAGCAAATTTTCTCCTTTTGCTTGAAAGGACCCAAGAACGTGTCTGTTACTTACAGCTCTAAAGCACCTCTCTCATACAGCTCCCCTATTTTCTCAGCAGAAAGAGGTCCCACTTGAGCTCATCACGCACACTGCAACCACTGAAGTAAACCTGAAACCAACCAATCACCTGGGTCACCCATCATGCGGTGCTCCAGATAAGAGGGGGTATTGAGGATAATTCAAAGATAATTTTTCTTATTTCTCAATAAAAAGATATGTTGTGACCCCTCATTAGAAACGTCTTGATGAGACGGTTCTAATGAGGGGTCACAATATTGGTTTTTATGGAAAAATAAGGAAGATCATCCCTAAATTATCCCTGTTACCCCTTCTTATCTGGAGCACTGATCATGGAGGCTGCCATGTTTTTTCTAAATACATGTACAGGTAAGACTGAGAATTTCACAAGAACTAGGCCGAACCCTGACATGATAGATCTGTATTAATTTAGTCATTGGATACAACTTTTTTTTCCCAATTTTGTGTTTTCACACGTAAATTTTTCCAATGCTAAGGGCCCTACTCTCATTCCCAAAAAGGTGAAAAGGAACACTGCCGGACCAGTGTCCGGACTAACTTTGATGAAAAGTTTATCTCTAGGCCTTCTGTAGAAAAACAATTGTAAAACAACTATAAAATCTGTTTTTTTCCCCCTCTTCTATCTGCGATTTAATCTTATCTGATCATTATATCAGGCATACAGAGGACTGCTCTGCAGTCAGAAATGAAAATCACTATCTTAGCCACCCTACTATGCAGGGTGTGCATCGCAGGCGAAATTGGGCGATAACTTCGCCCTGGGTTTCCCGAAAATTGAAGTTCGAGTCGCCCTGTTTTTCTGGGTCATAAGATCAATAAATTCGTCAAAATGACAGGCGCCAGTTTTCAAATTTGAACAGACCCTTTTCATTTATCAGCGTTAATCCCATTATCGACCCTGATTGACCTTTGATCTCAATAGGTGTTGCCGACATAACGTCGGTAAAATTAACACCATGGCAAAGCCAAAAGTAGTACAATAAATCCACTAAGTGATGAGCGAAGAGCTACCCGCTCCCACTACATTTTGCCAACTTCATCTATCCATCTGCTTTGGCAGCAGGTTTAAAGTGCATTCTGATCATGGTCTTTACTGATTACTTACTTTATTGTATAATTTTTTTTTACCTTTCAACTAGGGCAATAACGAGCAGAGTAGATATGACGTGACAGTCCTCACTTACGCAGGCTTACATTTTTTAAGTCCGTCGCATTCTTCGAAGTTCAGAATGATAATGCTGGCCATGTAGACAAGTGCAGGATGGGGCATCAGGTTATGATCTACCGGTAGATCGTAGTTCATAGAATATTTTATGATTGCGAAAGACTCCTGCGAACATTGTAACGAACAATCTAATGACGCAAAAAAAAATAAAAAAATTGGCAACCAGTGCGAGTTACACATTTTGATCAATACACATGCAATTACCGAGCGTAAAACCAGAAGTGCAATGGTTAAAGACGGTAACCATTGCACGTTTATAGGTAAGACACGTTTTGTCGAATCCCAGCTGTTGATTTCAGTTTCAGATCAAAGGAAGCCGCCATCTGACACGTGCAACTCAATGTGTCAGATTTAACCAAAAGACGGGAAAAGGTATCTTAATCAAGGCATACACTGATAGCAAAGAATCATATCAGCCTGGGCAATATTGTAATGTGACTGGCGTTGCCTGTCCACTTATAAGGTCTTTGGGTTATGAGCATCACCATTACCCAAGAAAAGCGAAAGGTCCGAGGAAGCTTATCAGTCTGCGCTCTTCGCATGTTTCATAAGATACATTTAATGTGGTGCCGGTCATTAGTTCATTGGACTTCCCATGCAACGACCGTCTGCTGTGAGTAAAAATATTTTCTTTAATTTGTGTCACGTAAAATGAGACCTTTCACCATCTGAAACGGAGACTAATCAGAGTTTTTCATTAACACATTGTTCATTAAAACAAGTTGGCTTTCAATAGACTTTGTGAGTGGGCATGCTAATCTGCATCGTATGCACACGCCGTTAGTACATTTCAAAAGCAGCCTTCAAAGCAAAATTTCATGGCGAGATCGCTTCCACGCATTTGGAATTGTGAGTGTGCAAACATCCAACCAGCCTGCGCAGTCTTGTCCTAATGGTCAGATTTTGTTTCGGCATCTCAGAACAAGACTGCGCTGTGTACGGCGCTAGTGTAGACTTTACTTGAGAAAACTCAGACCGGCACTGAGCCGACGACCGAAATCTTGACGTCTGATCGAAGTTTTTCTATACAAATAAGCTATGGACCGTGCAGAAGCTATATAACTAATAAAGAACCTAGAACGAACAAACAAGACACGGATCAGCCTGCGCATCCGTGCTATCAGAATCTTGTCTGTTCACATCAATAATCTATGGATGCTGAGAAATGTATAGCCACGATGTAGACTCTGAAAAGTCTCTGCAGATGCGCAAGCTGTTGGAGACCTCATTGGTACATTCAGTGTCCCAACACACTGATCGTAAGTGCAAACTTCAAAGACACCGCTAGACACCGACAATCGATCAGTGGCACGTGCAGATTTGTACAGATGTGTCACGGTAAAGATACCTTGTGCATATGCAAAGAAAACTGACATAGATTAGCCTGCAAGTCCACGCAGTCTTATCGGAGTCTTCTCTGCTCACATCAAACGTGCATGAATGAACAACGATCAGTCTGCGCTGATGTGCAAATTTATCAAGAATTGGGCGGGGAACAAAGAAATTGACAAGGTCATTACTTTCACTTTCAGTTTTGCGTTTTTAACTTGATGGGACATAAGAAAAATAACTAACGTCTCACTTCGCCTTGTTTCTTTTGAAGGTCGCTCGGCTTCAGCTAGAGAGCGACTTAATGTCGCCCGTTTTTTGGGGGGCCCAGTGCACCCCCTGTACCATGGATTACTGACAACTGTAATGTATTTCAACATATTGGTGGTCTACCAGGTGTTCATGTTCAGTCAAATGATGTTTAAATTTCGTTATCCTTTAGCACATATACACAAACAGTTACTGTTTATCCATGTAAACATAGAAGCCCCGGTCCATAGAGATACCGGAACGCACCAAAACACTGGAACGCATCGGTAATTACCGGAACGCACTATAAATATAGGATTTTTCCCATCCAGATTTAATTCTTTTTGTTTGATATGAATTTGTAGGAAAGCGTTATTGAGCCCATATATTGGTTTTGGATGGTCATATCTGGTCTGCGCTACATGTTTTACTTTTAATACTGAGAACTTTTTCGTATTCAGTATTGATTCACTGCTGTGTGCCCGTGTGGACATTGGTCCAGTGTTAATTTTGTGTTACTTGTGTATAAAATTAAAAACCTTATCTATTATCAACTAAATAATGACAAACAATCATATTCCACTCCTTCAACCACACACATGTAAGGAAAAACCTATATTTATAGTGCGTTCCGGTAATTACAGGTGCGTTCCGGTGTTTTGGTGCGTTCCGGTATCTCTACGGACCCTAGAAGCTCTAACCCGGATACCCACCATCTCAGTGGACTAGGCGCTGGCCCCAGCAGTCCAGGGTGCAATTCCTGTTGGAGATGGAATTTTTTCAACCGTAAACTGGGTTCCACTGTGCACAGCCTAACAGTATCACCCTCCACCGTCATATATGACTGAAATACTGCTGAAATCCATCCTTTCACAACACCACGAAAACCCATGACAATATTATTTTTTACCCTATTGCCTGCAATTTTTCTTCTTGTCTGACTTTCATCGTTGTGAGATTTTTGTCTTGGTGTGAAAAGATTTAAACTTATAGAAGAATCTATATCGTCGTTCATTATTTCTTAAACAGAAACACGTTTTTTTAATCAATTTTAGTTAGAGAGTAGACGCTTGTTGGACTGGGCGCTTGCTAGCTCGCCTTCTTCTTTAGAGTCCGCCCTATGACGGAGCACCGTTGAATAGGGTTGATGTCGAGCGTGGACTCGGAGCGTGGGTATTTAAAGTATTTTTATAAATTGTAAGTAACATAAAAAGATATATATATATAAAGATTGCAAACATCAGCCTGATCTATCCAGGGGCGTAACTAGGGGCAATTTCATAATACGCACAACCATGTTTTATTCTCTACTTCTTGAAGGGAAAGCTAGTATTTCAGCCACTTTGGTAATTGGTATTGAAATATTGCCTAATTTATAAATTTTCAGCATGCAAATATGCAGGTGCGTTTTGAAATTTTGTCAATTTTGACAAAATTTCAATACGCACTTGCGTATTTGCCGTATAGGTAGCTACGCCCTTGCTATCTTATCTTGAATAACTGGCGGTGGAAAAGTCACTACCCAGCCCAGTGTGCAGTTCGCTTTAAACACAGGTAGTGAGGATCCCGGGTTGAGGATGCATTAAAAAGCCAGCAAATGATTGTTTTACATATTTATTTGAAAAAAAATACAAACACATATGGAAATTACAATGTTATGATGGAAACACAATGACATATCTTTGTACCAGACTTGTTTAATAGGCCAGTCATCAAATATGGTGATATGATTTTGTCAGAAGACCCAATGTATTGGATATTGTACAATGAAAACTTCTGTCTTAAAGGGCTACTAAACTGTTTTCTTTAGTTTATAATAATATCAATTAAAAGGTATTTATGAGAGAAACAGAATGCTGAAACCCCATCCAAATATTCTAACCTAAACTGTCCCCTTGCAGTTTTCGACATTCTTTTAGATTGAACAATACCATCATTATTTACAGCGATTCCAGTACATGCTAAAACAGTTCAGCAGCCCTGCCATATCTAGCAGACAAGCTCTTGGGATACCATACTCTTCGACTGAGTATAAATCACCCTCCCGATCAATATGCGGAGAATTTATCAAACATATGGAACAAACATAGTTTGGTGGTCCTCTAGATTTGGCCTAAAGTCTAGAGAGAGACTAACATGAACTTTTATATCATTTATATATAGCCGCGGTCTGTTTATGACTTAAGCGATCTCACAACCGAAGAACTGGAACCAGCTGGGATGCTCAAAACTAGGTCAACTGAAAAACATGGAATGGGTCAAGGCGTTGATAAACATCTTTTGGAAGCACCAGTTAGATCTTCTATATTCTGATGCGGTATATTCTGGGCATTAAAAGCAGTACTCGCAGCCAAATAAATAAATAAATAAATAAAATTAAAATAAAATAAAGTACTATGTAACATCTAGAAGTTTAGACTGAATTGGTGGCATATCTTCTGATTCTAGAGGCTGTTATTTTCTCCAAAAAAAGGAAACAATCGAGAAATTCTGAAATTCTGGTATTTCTCACTCCTTCTGAGAGTTGCCAAATTCCATAAAAATTTCACCGTATACAGCAGGTCGTCTCAATTTTGGACTGCTAAAAGTCGGTTCAAAAGCTCTTCAGAGCTTATGTTATATGAGCCGCGACACGAAAAAACCAACAATGTGGTCGTGCGCCCAGCGCCGACTCAGATCAGCCTAGGCATTCGGCCAGTCTCATCAGAGTTTTTGCTAAGCGCTTAAAAGATAGCCAAGGGTCTACGCTACCTTCATACGGACAGCGAAGACTCTGATCAGACTTGCCGATTCAAAATAAATCTTGTCTTGTCTTGTCTTGCCTTGTTTTGTCCGGCCGTAGCTTCTCGTTGGAAAACGTGTTTGCTCGACCCACAGTCCCCTTGGAAGATAGGTTTTCTTTACAGACAGTTATACACTTTCATCACTTGTGTAATGCTAAGCTTGTTTGCTCCATATGTCTGATAAATTCCCATGATCTAATATAAAATTTTGACTTGATTTTACTTGAAACTTTTACCCGACAGTCAGTCAGCCGTCGATATTCTTACGCTGAACTGGACAGGTGAAAACTACACTGACTCAACCCCTCCTCCCCCCCCCCCCCCCCCCCCCCCCCGCGCCTACAACTCGCAATGCAGGGTTTGAAATCACTATCAACTGGACGTCAGGACAAGCTATTAATCTTAAGCGATTGAGATTACAAATCGACTTGCAAAGATGCTACACAACAGGCATAGAGTGTATAAATTTGCTCTTGTAAACCTGTATCGTCAATTATCAATCATTATTTTTTTAAACTAAACATTTACATACTAAGAAATCAGTTATATCAGAAAATGGAAATTATGCTTGGAAATATCAGACTATGGAATATTCTTCTTCATGTTTAAACCTTAAGTTAGTCTTGCAAACATATAAATGACAAGAAAATTATTAAATCGCATTCAAATTTGAGTAAATTTTTAGACCCACCTGATACCAAATGCAGTCCGCAAGATCTACAACAGCTACCAGGAGATGTCTATGAAAACACAAAAGTTTGATGCTACGTAACAAAAAAACTAGATCCGCCCTGAGAGTTCGGTAAAGTCCGTCTTTTAGCACTCCACTAGGAAGTAATGATTAGATCTAGTGTTTTGTTGTGGGGTGCCTAATGGTCAGCTTCGAGATTAGTATAAAAGCATTTTTTTGTCCATTTGCGATCCAAGGGCGAAGTGAACAAAGAGAAAAGGTAGGCCCATGGGTGTTTTATTTTATTAATTTATTTATTAATTTATCTATGTTTTATAAGCTTCTTATTGGCTTAGCAAGCTGTAGTTTATATGTAGAAATCACTATAACAGATTTATGTGGCACCTCAGCACTTTATGATTTAACTTCTCTTCCCATTGCGTTTCTTTTTCGATACTTTGGTGCCACCGTTAATTCTAGGTTCTTGTATGGCTGAAAGGATACTACTATGAGTTGATTTTAATCTCGTGTCAAATCCTTACTGTCTATTCATCAGTCAGTTAACGAGTCATAATTACACACATATTTTGTTTCAAACACTATATGAATTATTTCTTTACACAGTGACCTATATATATACACAGTGACCTATATGTATTTATAGGTCACTGCTTTACAGGGGTGACACAAAGTACTGGTACCGGGCTTTACATTCCGGTACTAGTACTATTTTCCCGGCTGTTAGCAGATAAAAAGCGCACAGATTAATGAACTCACACACACATGAAAGTTTTAACAACAAATGGATTCTAAAAAGATCAATTTGAAGAAAAAAAAACAATGAATAAATAAAGATCAGTTTAAGACAAACAGACAGTAAATGAAGAAAAACAACAAATAAATAAAGATCAGTTTAAGACAAAAAAAAAACAAAAAAAAAAAACAGTAAAAATCAGTTTAAAAAAGTAATAGGGGATGAGTCCATGCTCTTAACAGAAAACTGGAAATTTGTACCTACCACAAAATAAATCCATTTTTGTTCTGTATGCCAAAAGTTATAATTACTTCATATGCCATACACAGAGAAAAGGTTCGTATGTCAAAGTAAAGTGATAAATCTTAAATTTATATGCCAAAAGTTTTAAAAAAATATCTTCAAAGCCCTTCTCCAAAGGACCAAAATTTAACACAATTGCATTACACATGTAAACTGAATGCCCTCTTACAATCTGGTCTTGGGGCTATAACCCGCCCAAATACCCCCTTCCCACGCTCCTTGAAGGCAGAGCATAGAATGACAGAGAATTTATATTTCAAAAATTAAGACTTCGTATAGCCAGAAATGAATAAGCATAAACATATAAATAAATGTACTGCCGTAACCCCTTACAGCCTCTCATAAGATGGTTTCCATTCCACGCTTGATACAGGATACATTTTGTGTTTCCAAGTAATACTGTTGAACAAAGAACCCATGTTGAACATTTCTATAAGGCTACTGGATTGATTTTAGGCTAGCGAACGAACAAACATGGTATCGTAGAACTGAGGTGAATTGGAACACCTTCAGGGGAAGTTATTCTCCCCTTTACTTTTTAGCCTCCAATTTCAAAGGGGATCAAGTCTCAATTATAAACGTATCCATACCAAATTTAGTGCGACAGACGCGCGTTTCTGTATTGTATTCTTCAGTGTCGCTAAGCCCCAAAAGTTTGAAAGAAAAAGAGATGTTGCGCAGTTCTCGGCAGGCAACGAGCATCCCCAAGGGCATAGCTACATATACGGCAAATACGCAAGTGTGTATTGAAATTTTGTCAAAATTGACAAAATTTCAAAACGCACCTGCATATTTGCACGGTGAAAATTTATAAATAAGACAAGATTTCAATACCAATTACCAAAGTGGCTGAAATACTAGCTTTCCCTTAAAGAAGTACTGAATAAATTATGGTTGTGCGTATTATGAAATTGCCTCTAGTTACGCCCCTGATCCCTGTCCGAGCTACACTTACTGACGTATTTCGCGGGACACATTAGCTGCAGACATCGGGTAAGAGACGCCTACGTATTAACCTACGGGCGCAGGCGTCCCCCATCGAGCCACCTCAACCCCTGTGTCTCGAGAAAGGCGACATACAAGGGCATCAGGAAATAGATGTCCTCTTAAAGAATCTGTACTTTTTTTTTAACAAATTCTTTCCTCTTAGAGTAGACCCCATTTAAAACTTAAAGGCTCCCTCATCCAGGGAAGCAAAATGACGTCACAGTTGTTCCCCTTTGCCAAAATGGTAGGGAAAAGGCTACTGGTATTTTGCGGAACTGGTATTTTGCGGAACAGACAAATTCTAGATTGACAAGGGAGGTTATCATTGCGCTTTATTGCGTAAAAATAATATGCAAATGTTACAAACCAATTTTATTGTAATAATCAATATTTACCTATTTGAGAAACGATGAGGTTGGATGGGTATAGGCGAGGACGGAGGCTAGTAGCGGTTCCGTTCCGTTCCGTTCCACAGAATACCAATAGCCAGGGAAAACATGAGATTGTACCCATACATTTTCAATTGATGGTTTTTATTTTCTTTCTGTTTAATCAGCTGATTCACAGACCAAGCCAATATCGAGCGACACTAATTATTAATTCCACTAATCAATAATTCCACGCCATTGAACCACATCTCAAAATCAAAGATGAAGCTACCGATGTTGTGCAGCGACTGTTCCAGGCAGTGGACACTGCAGGAATTTTCTAGCGTTCGTAAAGAGTCTTTGTATCCACTTATTTGTGAACAATGCATGGGGCACCAAGGCACAGTAGCTAAAGTTCGTTTTGAAGAGGATATATATAATGTTACATCAACCGAACTCGTCAATGATACTGGCGTAAATATTCACATCGACAAAGGT
This sequence comes from Ctena decussata, assembly GCA_963989385.1. NCBI lineage: Eukaryota > Metazoa > Mollusca > Bivalvia > Lucinida > Lucinidae > Ctena > Ctena decussata. Next base: position 14,739,934 of record OZ022498.1, read on the forward strand.
GAAGGTAAACAAGAAACTGTGTCAGTGACAGTGTCTGCACCAAGTGTTAAGACTGTCAGGTTCGGAGAAGTTATTCGGCACGAGTTTTTACTGCACGAGGGATCAACTTTTCTCAACCATGGTTCCTATGGTGCGGTGCCAAGATGTGTACATGAGTACAAGACAGGGTGAGTATTAGCGATTGCTGTTAGACGTTGGCCTCTCCAGTCTGTGCAGTAGTGATCTATGATGCCTTTCTTAATACTAAAGTTCTTTTTAATAATAATATTACTAATTTTGGTTATGTGAGGTCGATTTTGTGATAAGTGGAGCGCAGTGGCGCAGTGGTAGTGTGCCCGACTCATGATCGAAGGGTCCCGAGTTCGATCCTCACCAGGGCCCTGGCGTTGTGACCTTGAGCAAGTCACATATCCACAGCTCAGCTTGTATATATAGTCTTAATAAGTCACAATAATAGCTCTTCAGAGCTTATCTTAGTTAATAAAAATAAACGACTACGAATAAAGATTATTATTATCAGTTTTGAAGTCACATCAGGTTCGATTTTGTAAAAAAAGACCGAGGTTTTCAACTTCTCCCCATGCTTTTCGGTATTTCGGTGCTTTTCGGTATTTCGGTGCTTTTCGGTAATTCTATGGACCGCCCAGGGACCCTTGCAAACGTTAATGCATCGGAAAAAATATTTGATCGCTATTATTGCATACATTCAACTACAATGCTACGAAAATAAAGAAAATGCTTTGGCACTATTTTTCAGCCTTATCGCCATTATGTTCCCGATTCCTTTACGCGCTATGCATGTCTATAAGAATCCTCGTTTCAGAATATGGTTAGCTACCGTGATCTTTGTCCAACCTTTAGCAGCAGTTCACAAGTCATAATTAGGTTCATCAAAGTTTTCACTCGATGTCGTCTGCACTTCCATTTTTACAATACTAATTTTGATAACTCTTTCGTTGAAGTCTTTTATCGACATCTGCAACTGCAGTCTTGCCAATTGTTTCTGTACTGACGGAGTATTGCCCTGCAACTTGCATACGAAAAGTCGCTAAGAAAGTCATTATCGACGCGTGAAAGCCTTGTTAATACATGTTTTTGTGTTCGCTAAAAGATGCCTATTAATAGCGTGTGACACCAGTATTTATGCAATAATTTATGATAAAGTTTTGCTGAAAATGCTATAACCTATAATAAAGCTTTTGATAATGCATACTGTAACTCGTTATAAATTGTTTGTTAATGCATATGAAATTTTATGATGCTGCTGCATATCAGAACTTTTCACAGGCTGCAGCAACAAATGGAGCTTCACCCTAAGAAATGGTTTGAGGTTGATTCACAGAAACTGTTACAACAAGCTATTGAGATGGTGTCTGCCTTCATAGGAACCCACCCAGTCGACACATACCTTGTACAGAACGTTACGAAAGGTAAATGTTACACCTTCCTTTCAGTATATGTGACAAGATCGACTGATGGTGTTCCAGAAGGCACACGACCTTGAATCAGTCAATGATTGAATCAAAGTTGATTCAATGTTGATTCAAGGCTGTGTTCCAAGTGAGATTATCTCCGAAATGTGTGGTATTGCAAACCACAACAGAAGCACTGCTTGGAACGGGCTGAAACACGCTCGGGAATACACCCTTCACCCCTAACTCATCCCAAAACCACACACACTCACACACACACACACACACACACACACACACACACACACACACACACACACACAAAAGTGCACATGAACGATTTTTATCGCGAAGGCCGACAGCAGCCTCCAAGCAATCAAAACGACAAAAAGAAAAAATAGATAAGATCAAGTAACATGTAAAACTTGCTCCAAATTTTAGAGCACTTAACAAATGTGTCCCAGTAAGTAGGACAAAGCTCACCTATAAAGACATAAATGCGGCATAAACAGTGTGTGAAATCAAACAAGAACAAATAATAATAATAATAATAATAATAATAATAAAATGCATGTACTACTTTACGTTACCGGAACAGTGTTCAGCCCTTTGAATCATAACAGAGGTAGCCTTTAGTGCATACTAATGTGTACAGGATCCTTGACAAAAGCAGTCATAAGCTGCGAAAGGTAAAAGTATTTTCGTTATGATTAGAGAAGTGAATCAAATAATGAGTGATAGTGACAACTATTATTAACATTTTTATTATTATTATTTTGTTTTTGTTGTTGGAATGGTGATGGTTATTGCTAGTATGATATTGGAGTAGGTTACGCATCAGAACCTATATAGTTTCTGCTTATCATAACAGGCTGTAACACAGTGATGAAATCTTTCCCTCTGAAGCCAGATGATGCCATTCTGATCAACAGCTTGACCTACTCGGCTATAGCTAACACAGCAATGCATACTGCAGCCACCAGTGGTGAGTAATAATGCTTGGAATTAGAGGTCGTGCAATAGTCTAGTCTGTTCCAACCTGGCCCATAATGCACAAGGCGTTCGTGTCAGGCATTCATAACCGGCCTACTTTCGTCTTTTCCATTGCGCCATTGATGGTATTTGTGACACCCTTAAGACACCATGCAGCTCATGTCTTAAGTGACTAAGAGGACTTTAGCTGCACCTACAAGACGTTGCTGGTTCACTGTTATACCCGCAAGCCCAGCTGCGTTGGTATTGGATTTGTCAGCAATGGATATATGCATGTAGTAAAACATGGAAGGTGGATCCCAGACATCATTTCCTATACACAACGCGGTGTTGTGCTGACGGAGATAAGCGGCCGTGAAGGTGTGAGGCTATGTCCAAATACTTTTGCTACTGTTTTTCTTCATCTGTTTTGAAATCTTATATCACACGAAGGGCCTCGACGAACGAAGAATCTTCTTGTTTCCTTCTCTGTCCTTTGCCTCTTTCTTTTTCTCTCTCCTGTCTTACTAATAATTCTACATTGGCTGGTTATGTACATGCAGGCGAATGCTTTGAACATAGTATTGTTCTTTATAACTTACTTTGTGATATGCTGTGGGCTTTTCTAATCATATCTATCTAGTGCTATGCTGTCATGTATGTGTATTTATATGCTTTATGATTTGCACTGTAGGGGAAGGGCCGTAACTAATGTTGTGAGAACTTGTGGCCCGACCCCATTGCTGTATTTAGAAGCAATAAAATACGTTTAAACTAGACATCATTGCTTAATTTTTTAGGCTGGGAACCCGTTTTGGGGCCATGTGCAAACAGTGCAGACCCAGTTCAGACGCCGTAAAACGCAGCGTCTGATCAGTGTCTACACTGTTTGCTTACAGGAATTTCTATGCACAATACAATAAATGTGAAAACATTCATCAGAAACCCCCAAGATATAAATGGGCTCATCCAAATGATAGGTTGGACAAGTATATTTTCTCGTATTTCTCCATATTTGTACACCTAGATGGTTCTTATTTGGGCCAGAAAATATGTTTTGATGAATGATTAACTGGTATTATTAAAATTCCTACCCTTTTCTGAAGATTGGTACCAGCATGTCATATTTGTAACAGTTCCCACCAAGTAAGTGAAACATCCCTTTACCAAGTGTAACCAAGGTATTAAGTAAGATGCTTAATTTAAAAAATCCTGAAATTTGAAAGTCTCTGTGTTTCGAACAATAAGCGCAGCAAACATAGTTCAGTGCTACATTTGAGCTCTCTTCGGGCATATGCGAACAACGTAAACTACGGCCCGTCTGCATCAAATGCTGAGGAGAGTAAAGTAAATGGGTACACTTTACAGAGAAACAACTCTGCCATTTTCATTTTTGCCTCCCTTCTCCAGGGATAGAAGGGTCAACTCTTAAGGAAAAGAGTTTGTTGTTCTAGGAGCATTTTTGATGCTCCCGAAGGAACTTCGGGTGGCATTTTAAAATGGCACCATCCGTTCGTCGTTCGTTAAGGGGCCTTCGGGGACATTTTTACGTACTGTATTATATGAGCCGCAACATGAGAAAACCAGCAAAGTGGTTGTGCGCCCAGCGAAGACTCAGATCAGCCTGGGCATCCGCTCAGTCTGATCAGAGTCTTCGCTGTCCGCATGGAGGTAGCTTAGACCCTTAGCTACCCTTTAAGCGTTTAGCGAAAAGTCTGAGCGGATTTGGCGGATGTCCAGGCTGATCTGAGTTGGCGCTGGGCGCACAACCACTTTGTTGGTTTTCTCGCGTCGCGGCTCATTTCTTGTTTCCTTTAAGAGAAGACCACTCTTTGAAATGGCTTATTGTCGAGAAAAGCCAACAAGAAGTCACACAGCCCCGGATCCAGGGGGTGGGCTTTGGGGCTTCAGCCCCGCCATCTGGGCCTCTGTGTTATCTATAATATGTAGGCCTCCATATAATGCAGATAATGAGTATCTGATGACAGTTTGAGATTATCTATCCACGTGATTAGATCAGAATACATGTTGTGATATCTCATTAGAATCGCCTCGGCGAGGCGATTCTAATGAGATATCACAACATATATTTTAAGGCCAAAATGACATTATCAAAACTTTTCATCAAATTGATCCCTAATTATGTCATATATTTTCAAGTCCCTTCCCTCACCCCCACCCCTACCCCAGCAAATATACATCTCGGCACCTCCAAGCCCCACCAGTTATTCAGAGCCCCACCAGTGCATGGTGGTCTGGATCCGGGCCTGGTCACAGAAGTTGTCCAAAATGGCTGGAAAATACATGGCGGCGTACCCATACACCTTAATGATGCTAGATTGTTAGAGTAGCAGAGATAATTGTAATTTGTGAGCACTGCGACACGGCAAAACTAACAAAGTGGCAACACAAACACTCAGGTCAGCCTGGGCATCCTCCCTGTCTGAGCAGAGTCTTTCCTATGAGCTTACAGCGAATGCCCAGGCTGACCTGAGTTTTCGCATGCCGCACATGCCACTTTGTGGGTTTTTGTGTGTCGCAGGTCGTATGAAGACCATGGTGCTTTAGATATAATTTTAAATCATTCATTGCAGGCGCTGTTGTACTGACTGTTGACATTACGTTTCCAATTGCCAGTGAAGACGATATTGTTGATAAGTATGAACAAGTTCTACAGGAAAATCCTAACATTAGACTGGCAGTACTGGGTAAGAAATAATCATAAAACTCATCTGTTGTAAGTGAAAATAGTACAGAGAAAATTTCACACAGAAAAATAGGATACCAGAATTGGCAAGAGCTTTGTACAATAATTTCTGTTTTCATGACCTCTTTTTATATAAATTTTTATTAATGCCAGTTTTGTAATAGCGGATATATGTATCAGAAAGAACCTAAATATAAAGAAAGACATATTTATAAATACTAAATAATACTGAAATATGGAAGCAATAACGTTTTGTTTGAGACTTGGGGCTTTTATATAGTAAGTTTTTAATGGTTTAATGATGTTGCCAACTTGCCATTTCAGAATTCACCATAGAATATATATTGGTACGTATAGTGGCCATTAAATAAAAGTGATATCTTTCAGATAGTCCATTATATGTTATGAATTCGATTGTCTTCAAGATAACGAGAAGATACCTTCTTACTAATTTTTTTGTTTTCCTTTCTCTTTTTCTCTCTATAGTTGGTTGACCTGTACAGCGACCTGGACGGAAACAGGTATATCCCGGTTCCATCTCTATATATGCTTAATTTGAATTTTCATTCAGAAAATAATTTTGCCAAAGAACTTACAAGAACTTGATTTTAGATCACATTACAAGCTCAACGGCTCTTCTTATGCCAGTAAAACGTTTAACGGAGATGTGCCATCGTCATGACGTCATCGTTTTGATTGACGGCGCGCATGCACCTGGGCAACTGAAACTCAACTTGGCTGATGTGGACGCTGATTTTTACACAGGTACTCATTTAGATTGCTTCTTGTTGCTTGTCGGGACTGATTTTATTGACGATGTATATGCCTGATCATTTTTTCCTTGATATCAGTAATTGCATCACTGGAATGTCCATAAAATCCAAGGTGAAATTAAACCAGTTTAAAGCTTCCTGACAGTTGCAATGTAAATTTGCCCGTAAACTGGTCGTAGATACATGTAGACTTCTGATATACGCCCAGAATAGCATATTAAAATCTGTTGCTTTCGACTGCCTTTATTGGCAATAAATTTGTTTTGTTGGTTTATAGCACACAGACTTCATCTTTTTGCTTTCTTTTTGTGGAAAAGTCAGTTCATAAGTTTATATACTACCACTTTATGTTTTTCTGTGTGCCTCAACTAGCCACCTTGCATGTATATGTATACTATCATTGTACAGATTATATGAGTGGCAAATTGAGGCAAGGAAGTTGAGTGGTGGGGGAGATAGTCTACGGCTGCAAAACTGAAAGTGTGTGAGGTATTTGGACCCTCTACGTCAGTAAATTAGACTGAAGTCCGTATTTCTTGGGAAATAATTGCATACTTCCAGCAAATGTAGCGTTTGTCTCAATTTTAGCAGTTGAGCGTACGGATTTTGCGATGTACATGTATAAAGAAAGCCTAAAGATGGGCATATTTTACAGTAAGAACAATCAAGATTAATGATTACCTTTACGTGATTTATTGATTGAAATTTTATTAATAGAAATAACCAAAATTGTATGCCAGTTTGCAAACAGCAATTTGTATGATGTGGACAATATATATTTGTAGGAAATTTCCACAAATGGGGCTTCACGGCACGGAGTTGCGCTGTTCTCTGGCAGAATCCACAACGAAACCACAGCTGGTTTAGACCTCTTGTGACGTCATGTGAACACGGAACCACGCTACAAGAAGAATTTGGATATGAAGGTGAGTGGCATAGTCCAAAGTTTCAGGGTCTTTGTTGTCCTATAATTCTTAAGGACTCACAAGAAATATATCAGAGAGCTCGGTTTTATTTACTATCTTCAAATGTCTTCATGTGCAGCATTGTAAATGTGCAAAGCTGCTCTTGCCTCCTAGAGCCCGCTTAATTAAGCGATTTGACTAAAATGGGATCCATGATCCCAAAGGACTAGGAAAATACCATGCACTGTGATGAACAGGCCCGGATCCAGACAACCACATACTGGTGGGGCTCTTGATAACTGGTGGGGCTGGGAGGTACCGAAATGTATTTGGGAAGGGGGTGGGAGGGGGACGGGGAGTGGGGCCACCACATACTGGTGGGGCTCTGGATAACTGGTGGGGCTGGGAGGTACCGAGATGTATTTGGGAAAGGGGTGGGAGGGGGACGGGGAGGGGCAACCACATACTGGTGGGGCTGGGGGGCACCGAGATGTATTTGGGAAGGGGTGGGGCGGGGAAGTGGGGCTTGAAAAAATATGACAGAACTAGGGATCAGTTTAATTAGAATTTCGATCATATCTTTTTTTTGCCTTGAAATATATGTTGTGACATCTAATTAGAATCGCCTCGGCGAGGCGATTCTAATGATATGTCACAACATATATTTTAATCTAACCAGGCCTAGGTGGTGGGGCTGAAGCCCCAAAGCCCACCCCCTGGATCCGGGGCTGATGAAAAATGACATTGGAGACGTAATTTAGTTTCAGAATAGTTTCAAAAGTATGTGATTATCTCATTATTGTTAGTATAATTCAAGGGCGTAGCTACGTATACGGCAAATACGCAAGTGCGTATTGAAATTTTGTCAAAATTGACAAAATTTCAAAACGCACCTGTAAATTTGCAAGCTGAAAATTTATAAATTAGACAAGATTTCAATACCAATTACCAAAGTGGCTGAAATACTAGCTTTCCCTTCAAGAAGTGGAGACTAAAACATGGTTGTGCGTATTATGAAATTGCCCCTAGTTACGCCCCTGGACTATTATTATTATTATTATTATTATTAGCACGTTTAAAAGTCTAACATTTACAGGTCTGTCTGGGCAATTGGTGAGGTTTATTCTCCATAAAATAAATTCTAGGATATATAGATAAAAATCAAACCAAACAAACAAGGCGGTTGTAATGAGAGATGCAAATGATGACGAGCCTCAACGGAACGAATCCATAGCACTTCCCTGGGACCTTGTCTTCCATTGAGAGCTGCAAAATATGTTCAATTTATCTTTATATGGTATATGTTCTAAATCTCCTCTTTTTCTGGTATCCAGTATAGGCAGTGCTTTGTGATTGTTTTATCTCCTGGCTAGCTTCTCTAAAACTTACCTCTCTTTTATTATCAAACTCCTACAGCTTTATCTTTTGCAGGAATCAAGGATGACACATCTTACTACAGTGTGGTTGAAGGAATTAAGTTTATGGAGACAGTAGGGGGCTTGGTAGGTCGAGATATTGACATAATTTTCTCTGCGTATGGATCTAGCCTAAGGCGTCAGAAAATGATTAACACGTGCTTAAGCTTCCGGCCAGAGCCTAAAGATGTGTAACTCTTGTGAAAACCTACCATGCGCGAACCGGATTTTTTTCAATGTAACTCTAATCGTAAGCCGAATGGAATATTATACATGCCAGATAATTGGTGCTTAAAAGATAATTAGACCCCACCCCACGGAAATTGTTTCTCTTATCGGTTTTCTGTTAGATTAATTGTTACGGTGAGGGGTACACTTTCAAGAGAAACAGCTTTGCCACTTTCGCTGGTGCCTGCGTTCTCAATTCTCCGCGGAACAAATTCTTCAGTGTCCTTCCAGAGTTAACCCTGTTTTCGAATGGCTTCTGTATATGTGAAGGGAAGCAAACAGGGAGCCAAAAAAGTTTCCCTTTGTAAAATGGTGGAAAAAAACGTGGAGCTATTGAGTACAAGCGTTTTAGAATATAAAACCTCAAGGTTTGAGGGGAATTATTCCCCTCAAACCTTGAGGTTTTATATTCTAAAACGCTTGCACTTTGATTTCTTGTTCCTTCAGGAAACCATTTCCAGATACAACACGGACCTATTACAGGCAGCCTTTACCTACTTGAGGGCCGTCTGGGGCACGTGCTCTATCGACGTCCCGGACTGTATGGCGGCACCGTTTATGAAACTGCTGCAACTTCCAGAGCTGAAGGACTTTCAGAAAACAACGGTGAGGCTAACATTATTGTTTATTGCCAGTCTTCAATGGAGACCGAGCTATGCCGAGCTATGCCATTTCGAGTAGCAAAGTTCGAACTTGACTCAATATCATGTTGACCTTAAGGCGTCAGAAAAAGGAAACGACAAAATATATGTCTGCAAAAAAATAATATCAATAAAAAAAAACTTTCAGGCTATATCATACTGAGGTTTCAAAAACTAAAGGACAAACTGTGTAGGTCAATATAAGGCGGTTCAAGATAACCCATTTCATCTGGATCTACTTTGTTTGCAAATTCAGCTGTTTTCGTTTTTTTGCGATTTTTAAAGTGTTAGATTTCCTGAAAATTGAGCAACATAGTCTTCCGGTATGTACGAATTGCATTTGTCCAGTTAATCCATGGCATATGCACAGGCTTATCAAAGCATTTATAGTTCTTTTATTACATGTAAATTATATTAAAGAATATAAATCAAGATACCCAGAAAAAATGGAATTATTTTATTGATTATGGCTGCAAACTCCAATTTCCTCAAGAACATGCAAATGAGCTACATTGTTGACTGTCTGACAATGCTTCTCCCATAGTCCCATTCTCTCACATATGTGTGTTATTTGAGAATAAGATGGTGGTGTGAGTGCCATCGGTATGACTGGTTGTCACCATTTTCTCCTCCTGTTAAAGAGGGAATCGTACAGCTAACAAAATCGGCCCCGGGGATGGTGGTGACGTCACAATAGGCCGCGGTGTACCGGCGCCCTGACCATGGCTATAAATACTGAGCAGATCGCCTCATAAGCAGGCTGTAAATCCTCCGATGAGTCCAAACTATTGGACGAAACTAGTCAGGTATGCTGCCGATCGTATTTGCGCTTTAAAATGCCGGTAAGCTGAACATTAGGGGTATGGGTCAAGTTGCAGCCATTCCATCCTAAAAGTTGAATTATTGTCTGGTCGAGCTAAGTGTTCTCATGCCGCACCCAGCATGCGCGGTCCCATGTACGTTTAGATAGGTACATGTTAGTCTGTCTCCGCGGCAGCATCACTCATTACGTGTGCAAATTAAAAACAATAGTTTCTTTTCTTTGTCCCTTGTTATAGATAGGCGCCGAGAAACTGCAGCGGTATATGCTGGGCCACCACAACATTGACTGTAAGATCTACTGCAGAGACCAGAGACTGTTTTACCGTCTGTCTGTTCAGATCTATAACTGTATGAACGACTTCCGGAAACTGGAGAGGGTTGTTAGGAAATTAAGGGCTTGAAATGACATCACTTAAAATGTTTATATTTAGTCGTCAGCCTTGTAGCAAAAGGAATTATAAAGCAGAATTTTGCATATTACAGTGAGCCAAAATATAGAAACTGGTGTTGGAGCTTTGAAAAAAGAAATATTGAGTTTAAGTCTTAAAGCGACCAAAAAGGAAATCAGATGACCGAATTTACATCAGCAAAATAAAAAAAAATGGCTTCGTCCGAGCTATGTCATATTGATAATTTAAAAAAAGAATAGAGGAAAGAGTGTAGATTCGGATGAAGACAGTATAATAAACACTTCTGTTTCTTTTTTTTCTTCAAATTAACTGATCAGTCCTGGATTAATCAGCGAGATAAAAAGTCAAAGAGAAGCTCCTTATGTTCTCCAAGTGACGATATACGGGGTATCTAAAAATCGTGGACCTCTTTTTAAATTGCTGTTGTTTCTTTCTTTGGGGGAAAACATCCTTTAGTTTTTCACACAGTGACCATCTTTGAACTCTTATACTGGTCCAATGCAAAAGCTTTCAGTAACCATGATAAAAGATATCAGTAACCATGATAATAACACCAAAGTTAGTGCCCTTGATTTTAGAATTACTCATTCCCTGGTTTCGTAGAATTTCAGCATATCCTTACATACTATTTTAATTTTGGAATCTTTGAGTGCGTTTTACTGCTAAGAAATGTATTTTGTTGAACAGTCCAAAATGTAACTTTTCGGAAATCTTGTAAAAACAGTAAACTGGGCAAAATGTGGCGAAGCAATGCAGAGTTAATAAATATAAGCAATTATCTGTTCCACATTTTACGCTGAATAATTACTTAGGAGTATTTCTGAGTAAGTACCTCATATTCGTTTGCAATAAATGCAAAGATAAACAACAGCATGCAAAAAGGTCCAAAATATCTTTGGCACCCTAAGCAGCACTAACCAATTGTTTCTATGAAACAGGATTATTTCATACTGAAATATAAATGTATATGGATCTTTCACAGTGAAAGTGGAATGATGTACTTTTTCCAAACATACGGTGTTGATCTCCGATAGACAAACGCTACTATTACACCCCCATTACCCGGGTAACAACATTGCGGTGCAGTAATCTCATCGCAGTGTTGTTACGCGGGTGACGAAGATGATTAGCTGCTACTCGCATATCTGAATATCTGAACCTGTGCTGTCTGTCCACACAATGTATTCATTAGGCGAACAGACTGCACGTTTTAGGGACATTTTACGCATGTTGCGTTTCCTAACTGGTTTATCACTACGCACTTTGATCACGTTAATGGGTGTATAAAACCATTTGACCCTCCAGTTTGGGAAACAAGGCTTTGTAAACCGTGTAGGCAGAGATCAGAACCAGACTCACACCGGGTAGGCGGCAACCAAAAACGCTCTTAGCAATCGATTAACGCGGATCAAAAACATTTAGAAACAGCGTTTTCGATTGCAAATTGTCGCCAATTTGCAATTGAAAACGCTGTTTCTAAAGGTTTTTGATCCGCGTTCGTCGATTGCACTAGCGTTTTTGATTGCCGCCTTCCCGGTGTGAGACTGCTCTTTTCTGGTCAGAGTCTGCGCTGTTTGCCATCCACTGGAGAGTAAATAAGCTTGTTCAAAAGTGAGTGATTGGTGTCGTGTGAAAAGATACCTTACGAGATTTGCGAACAGGAAAGATCAGACTGCGCCTTTGTACAGTCTGATCAGAGTCTTCCCTTTTCGCGCATGCCATTCATGAATCCTGGCAAACCTAAAAGGTGAAAATTAAAGACTCGGATTAGATTACGCAGTTTTCCCGATTGCTTTGAATATGTACCCAGCCAGCACATAACGTCAAACGACTTTGTACTGTCGTCAGTGCGACGTTGTGGTGTCGCATCGACGTCCGTACGACGTCATTTGATGTCATGTGCATACTGGGTACAGTAAGATATTGGCATTAGGTCACTTTTCACGTGACAGGTTGTTGCAATGATTGTACCATTGTAGTCACTGTGATACATGTCCTATCTTTCTTATAGAAAGACACACCTATGGTCTTTTTGCGACCTTCGTACTCAAAATATATATATGCTGGTTTAACTGGCTGAGCCATTTATATCATTCTAATGATGTGTTCTTTTTTATTAAAATGTTTCACCATTTTCTTTGCCTCTTAGTTTTATTAAATCCATTTCACCCAGTGCATTATACCTGATAGGGCTCTATCAGCTAAATGCGTCCATGGCCGCCGGGCTGAGGTCACCAGAATATTTACCTTTACAAAAGTATATCAAATGTAAGTTTGTCGTTTTAAAGACTGTTTTGAGAAAGTTTGCTTCGTGTATTTCGGGCACAACATGATTTGGGTTTGTTTTTTATGACAAAACTGAAACCTGCACATATGACCAGGGAAAGGTAACATTGTAAAACTGTCGTGCATAAGGATGGACTAACTGTAGGTTCCCATCAAACTTACAACACAATTGGCCAGCTGACATGAATAATGATAGTTTTTGTGTCACTAAACGGGGGAGGAGCGCCGGTAGCTTTGTAGGTCAAGCGCAGGACTATTGATCTAGCGGTCCCGGGATATAGACCCGCTGGAGGCGGGAATCTTTTCAGTCGTAAACACGGTTCCATTGCACACAGCCTTTCATTATCCCCCACCCATCGTCCTGATACGACTGAAATACAGTTAAAAAGAACGTAAAATCGCAAGTTATCCATCATCCATCCATCGAAACTTGAACACGTGAATCATTATCATAACATGAAAAAACCGTAGAACAAGGAACATGAGAACATATCTTTCTGCTATGCAGTTTGATTGGAATATGGCCGCTTTCCAAATGTCCCATTCGAAACCTTCTGGTTTGTCGAAACTTTAGAGATTACCACACAATATCTTCTTACACGGATTAAAGCCCCTTGTTAACTCATAAATGGACAAATACTAGTAGTATTCCAGACATTTCATGATGGATTGTGTCAAGGCAGAAATTTTGCGGCATTGTGTACATGGTTCACAAAAGCCCTTTGTTACAGGTTGCATTTGGGTGGAGCATTGGTGTGTTCCGCAAAGAGGACTAATTTTCTTCTCGATTTGTTTCCTGTTCCCACCGCATTCACTGTGCTCGTTATGCTAATGTTTGGTTGATATAATAGTCCACCCTATTGTAGTATGCTCACTGACAGTCAACTTCCAATACAAAACCCATTTATTTTATCTCAGCTTGTCAAGTCGTGTCCTCTCTAAATTCTTATTTCTTGCCTGAGACTGAAGGCAGACCTGCGGCTGAAAGCTGAATTCCCGGATCTGAATCATGTGAATGAGTTTGATTTTTCATGCGTACAGAAAGTTTACTGTGGTTAATCAATATATAGGCGGACTCAAAAAAAAGTAGACGCGTCATAATGAAATACTTCATTTACAGCCGGTTTATTTTACAGTTAAAAGGAGAATATGGATCAGAGGTTATCTTTGAAAGGTATTTTAAATATACTCAAAAAATATACTGAAAGGATTTAAAAACTTCCACCCATTAATTTTGAATATCTCAAAAATGAATGCAGCTACGTTTACCGAAATTTTACAACATATATATTCTCTTATACCTGATTATATCAATATATCGAATTTGAAATCGTTCAACCGAATCGGTTAGGAATAAGCACGTGTTCCTCGTGTTCTTAGTACCGTTTAAATACGGAGTTAAAGCTTCATGTATACAGTTTTCTGATGAAACATTTCTCTTACAATATCAAATTGAATTTTAAAAGTTTGAACGCGGTATGTAGCTTTGTTTGGCCTACCGCGCCTAAACATCGCAAACAGGTGCAGAGTTTTGGGCCAGATAAATATTGAAATTTCAAAAAGTGACGTCGCGAGACAATTTTATGTGTTAATTACGGCAAGTAAAATCTCAGACGATGTGCACGGAATACAGGAAGCTCAAAAGACCGTCAGAAAAGCACCTAACCGAGATTAAAACCCAGAGATCATGACGTTAACTTACGTCGACGCCGTCTCCGTCATAGGCTTTGCGCGACAGCATCATCCGCAATGATACTTGCAAATCAATGTGGATGACGTCACAATATTAAGACAGTAGGAAATGGTCAAAAAGAGTGTTGCATAAGATAACGCCGTCATCGCCATTTGCATTCAGTGACGTAACGCTCTATTACTGACGTCATTTAAGTAAATGATACAAATAAACTGCGTCATCATTAAATTTGATAAGTTTTAAGCATTTTGTCGTTCAAATATTAAACACTGCCATGAGTGAACAGATCAGCAGCCAGCAATAAAAAGTGGAAGTTTTTAAATCCTTTTAGTATATTTAAGGGTCAAACTTTTACCCTGCGATTTCTGGAACATTTCAAACATTTGGTAAAATGAATCATTTCTACCTTCCATTTTATTCATTTTACAAGTTTTATACACATGAAGCTTGAACCTATAGCCTTTGTCTTGACCAAGGCCAAGCTTTAAGTCAACCTACCCCTAAAATGAAGGTTGTTTGAATTCCCATAGAGAATTGATAGTGTGTCAGTTTGGTCGGGAATAACTTCTAAAATTGCCATGAGTTTTAAACTTCTTATAGCTTGCTGACCTTAAAAATGATTAAACTTAATGACTATCGAGCATTTTTTCAAAAAATTCATGGATTGGCGAAATCGAAAAATTTGGTGAATTTGTTCCCTATGGACTTCAAACAACTCTGATTTTGAGGGTAGTGTGAATTGAAGTCTGGACTTGGTCAAGATATAGGCGATATTTTCAAACTTCATGTATACAAACTTGTAAAATGAATGAAATGGAAGGCGGAAATGAATTATTTTACCAAATGTTTGAAATGTTCCAGAAATCGCGTGGTAAAAGTTTGACCGATTAATATTTTTTTTGAGTATATAATTCAATCACTATTCGTTTCTGTCACTTACTTCACATTTAAGTAGAACAAACTACTTCAGTATCATGAAGCTGCTAACAGCCTTTGTGTACTGACTGCAAGTGGTGCAGAGGAAAATAAAGTAAAACTTTAAAGCTGCCAAAACTTCAAGTGCAAAGAAGATCTAGAAAAAAAAACACAAAAAAACTTCGGACTAGATGCATAAACGACACTGAAATGTATGAACTCGTCCTTCGTCCTCGGGCTGAAACAGAAAGAGTACTGATGAGACAGACCCAATAACATCTGCTGGTGCCCCCGTTTTCACTAAACATCTTAAGCCTAAGATTTTCATAAGTTCCATACAAAATACTAAATATATTAAGCCTAAGATTTTCGTAAGTTCCATACAAAATACTAAACATCTTAAGCCTAGGATGTTCGTATGTATGGAACTTACGAAAATCTTAGGCTTAAGATATTTAATGAAACGGGCACCAGAACACGTAAGCGCTGTCTGTCATGTAGAGCTTTCTGATAAAACTCGCGGAATCGCAAAGGACGCCAAAACAATTTGGTGTTAAGGTGTATGGGTACACCTCTCTGTTTTCCGCAATTTTACTAAGAGAAAACAATTCTTATAACTTCCTGTTTTACTTTCCTGGACGAGAATATGTTTTCAAAAAGGGAAGCTAATTCTTTCTCTCACGAGAAGACCCCCTAAACACAAGTATATAATAAGTTTCTTCCCCCACGCACCCTCCCCCATTGGGCACACAACGTTGAATCAACATCGAATCAACGTTGATTCAGTGTCCATTCACATTCAAAGGTGACTCAGTGGCGCAGTTAGAAAAGAGTTCTATACTTCAAGAAGAGTCAAAATTTTTCAGCCATTTTTCTAAAATGTGCACATTAGCATGAAATTAGGCAAACGCAGATACCGTCGTTATTCTGTGTACATGTAGTCACTTGATTCGGAGGAAGGATAGAGGCAGGCCGTAGCCGATTTTTTTGTTTGACCTCATGACAAAGTGGAGAGAGATCTGTGCCCCAACTACCTTGTAGGATCAAGGGGTACATTAGGTTGTATAAGATAAATAAAGCTGAGTTTGTAAACAGTATAGATCCAGATGTGGCGGCTGATTATAAGCCCTCACCTGGATCTGCATTATTTGCCCTAGAGTCGATTATGATACAGCTTGGATGTTTTGTTTTCCGCAGGCATAAATTTTGTTACACCCTTTCTTGGCACTTTAAGGGATGAAGAGAGGAGTTTGCCGCATTTGAGGAAAAAAATCATCCACCGGGAAGGGAATACTTTCTGTTTAAAAATGGGCAAACAATGGCAGTGTATTCATATCCCTTAAAAAGAAAAATAATAGAACATTTCTTACCATTGAAGTAAACTACAAATGTTATTTAATATTGTATACACGGATGTTCAATGCACAATGTGTTATTTAAGGAATGAATGTTATTTTTTAAACGTTTACTGAAGTATAAACTACATCGGGTCACGAGCAAAGTAAGTGAACCCCGAAGGGGTTTACGTAAACTTTGCTCGTGACCCGATGTAGTTTATACTTCAGTAAACGTTTAAAAAATAACGTTTATTCCTTATATTTATATTATTAAACAATGTTTTTGATCAATAAAAAGATAAAAAAAAGTAAGAAATACATATATAAAAATCGTTTTAAAAACAATACCGGCTGAATTTTACAATAGTTTGGAACAGCCGCATTGACACTGCCTACCAGTAAATTCCACCTCCTGCTGTATATTTCACGTGGAAGTAGGCGTAGTGAGCTGTCAGTCAATGTTTACTAGCCATTCAAGTACACAGCATGTTGTAAATTTCACGTGCTACTTAGTGAGATGAGCTGTCACTCTAAAGCGCGTGACACAATGTAATTATTGACTTGTAAACGATGTTGACTCCCGCATCTCTTATTGGGTTTACAGAGAGTTTTGCAATGATAATGTAAATATTACGTTGTAAAATGCATGCACACAGGTATTTATTATTAATGATAAGCCTAAAAGTGCATCCTACATGCATGTGGATTGTCCGGACCTCATAGAGCCACTTTCCCCCCATAGTCCTTTTTCCCCCACCGGGAAATTGGCTATTAGTGAATTTTGTGTACGGCTATTGGTATTTTGCGGAACGGAACGAAACGGAACGGAATGGAACAGAGACATTTCACGGAATTGGTTGCATTAGAAATGTATCAGTTTTTCAACGGAGGTAATAAACGTGATTAATTCCAAAAACTCAATATGCAAATTTAGCAACCATATTTTTATAATAATCAATAATTACTAATTTAAGAAACGCGAGGGGTGTGGTTCCTTTCCATCGCAGACATTTATATGAGCCGCGACACGACAAAACCAACAATGTGGTTGTGCGCCCAGCGCAGACTCAGATCAGCCTGGGCATCCGCCCAGTCTGATCAGAGTCTTCGCTGTCCGCCTGAAGGTACCTTAGACCCTTAGCTACCCTTTAAGCGCTTAGACAAGACTCTGATCAGACTGGTAGGATGCCCAGGCTGATCTGAGTCTGCGCTGGGCGCACAACCACATTGTTGGTTTTCTCGAGTCGCGGCTCATATACAAATGTACGTACACATACGCAGCAAGCTTACACAGAGATGTACGAACGGGTGCTTTGTCTAGACTGAGACTCATGTTTGATTTAGCAGGCAGTTTATTACATTGAAAATAATAATCGGACGAGTATCCCGATGGGAGTCGAGCCCACGACTCCTGCATGCAAGGCGAACAATAGTCCAGGCACTCCGCTGTGCGCACGCACAGATGAACGCTTGTACAAACACAAAATTATACAAATTTATGCACACAACCAAGTACACGCATAGTCATTTTAGGCTAACACGGAAAAGCATTTCCCCAAATCAAAAGTAAGACAGACTGATGGACACATGCATGCGGTACTAGCATCTGTTATCCATCGACATGTTACGGACAGACACTAGTATTTCTGTTTCAGTTATGAACCTCACTATTATGATTGGAGAAGGAGCAAATTCTACTATGTAGCGTGTTTTCCTGCAATCATATTACCAGGGGGAAAATCCACTATAGAGGGGGAAAACGGCTGTGCAAAAACACCTATAGTAGATTTTCCCCGGGGAAAATTGGCTATATATAGTCATATTTCGGGGGGGGGGGGGGAATTCTACTATATAGCCATTTTTCCGGTGGGAAATTCTACTATGGAAAAACCA
Source organism: Ctena decussata (assembly GCA_963989385.1). Taxonomy (NCBI): domain Eukaryota; kingdom Metazoa; phylum Mollusca; class Bivalvia; order Lucinida; family Lucinidae; genus Ctena; species Ctena decussata. Next base: position 14,758,343 of record OZ022498.1, read on the forward strand.
TAGTCATTTTTCCGGGGAGAAAAACTACTAGGGGGAAAAGCTACTCTCTGACAGCTACCATGTAACATTCGCTTTGTCCAGTAGGCAGGATTTCTATGATGGGGGGTAATGCTCCCAGCAATAGCATATCTTACCTGTACAGGTAAAGGTGTGAAAATTTATTCGACCAATCAGTGGACCAGAATTACAAGCTATAATAATTTCATTGGCTGACACTATGTGATCAAGAGACAGAATGACACTTTGGAGTTTTTTTCTCTTATCTAGTCCACTCCTACCTTTAATACAGGGGCCGTATTCATAAAGCCACTTAAGTCGTTGCTATGCGGTTGCTAAGGCTAAATATCTATAAAGGAGATTCCCTACAACTACGAAATTTGGTCTGGAGGAACAGTCTTTGTAAGACTGTTCCTCCAGAGCAAATTTCATAGTTGTAGGGAATCTCCTTCTAAGAAATTTAGCCTTAGCAACAGCATAGCAACCACTTAAGTCGTTTTATGAATACGGCCCCAGAGCTCCCGGTAAGAGGGGTAGTTAGGATAATTTGGAGATTTTTTTTTCTAAATTGTCGTCGAAAATAGACATGTATCACATCATATGTTTTCATTCAGAAATTTGAAAAATTATCCTTAAATTACGCCTGGTACCCCTAAATCAGGGGAGACGGGGATAGTTGGTGCACGGAGCAAGTTAAAGCAGCGGAAATAAAAAGACAATGACGTTATTATATGTCGTCTAAAAGGACGAATTGAAGTAATCATTGACAGTCGCCATTCTTTCTTGAAGTTTTGCGGAATTTGGACAACAAATGAGAATTTGTTTAAGAAAAATTTATTTTTGACACATCTAAGTAAATTTAAAGGTATTTTGCATTTTGTCGTTTAGCGCGCATTTTTTTTTCTGGTTGCGCATAATTCATTTATGCACATTCATTTAGAAAAAAATTTCATCTTCAAAATCATACGCTTCTTCTGATGGGAAACATTGTGTAATGGTTGTCTACCTTGCTGAATGCCACGTGGGGCATGGTTGGGGCAAGATGATGCAGTGAGCATTGGGCATGTTGATACACCATAGAATTCTAGTGGACTGCATGAGCTGTTCATAATATTTTGATGGGCTTGATCTCTAACTGATATAGGACTATGTACAATAGTATAGGCATTTTGGATGTGTTGCATCTTAGAATAAGATGCATTGTTTTATATTCAAACAAATATACAATGGCATTCGAGCCATGTCACAGCAATTCCCACAATTTGCATGTGTGCGTCCAGCGAAGACTCAGTCTGACCAGAGTCTTTGTTGTGCGCTCTATGGATAGCTAAGGACCCATACCTTTTCGTGTGGCCAGTGAAGACTCTGACACGACTGTTCTGATGAACAGGCTGGTCTGAGTCTTCGCTGGACGCACATGTAAATTGTATGAATTGCTGGGCCCCGGCTCATTCAATATGGCATGTATATTTGACAATTAAATGATATTTTCCCGTTTAAAATGTTCTAAAGTTTCAGAAATAAAAGTATAGAATGTTTTTATCATTTTATCGTACAATTATTCATTTACAAACATCCCTTCTAGAGATCTTTTTCTGGAGATAACTTTGATCTAAAAGTAATTTTGTTAAATGCATCTAACTAGAAAGCAAGGAAACCCCTTCTGTCCATAGAAACGGCCAATTTACTGTAGTATCCGTTGCATGGACTTGTAAAGGCAAGAAAAAAATCTGTATCAACTTGCCCCAAGCATTGCATCAACATGCCCAACTATTGGGGCAAGTTGGTGCATTCGACTTGCCAAAGAAATCTACCTAAACGGAAGAAACATATACCAAAATTCAAGGATTACTTTTTTATTTTAAATGCAGAAAAGACAGGGCTTCTATGACGAACAGAGATGATCAAAAAAGGCCAGTCCGGTCACGAGATTTATCAAACAGTCTAAAAATAGCATCAACTATCTCCGGTCTCCCCTATCCCTGTCACCCCTTCTCATCTGGAGCATTGCATTGAAAATGATTGTCTACGCCATACGCCCATCGGCATTGACAGCCAGACATCGGCTCAGATACCGACGTACAGTCATTAGTTACCCACACAATGCGGCTTGACCTGTATGCTGCAATCGAAGGTGACCTGACGTGACACCTATTGCCCTAATATGGCATTGCCCTAACAGCAGTTTTTTCTCAGTTAACAGCAATGTTTGCTGCCTTTATAGTTCTAGCTCTGTTGACAGAACTGATATTTTCCGCGAAAATGGAAAATGGCTTCACTTTTTAGCTCACCTGAGCCGAAGGCTCACAGGTGAGCTTATATAGTATAGGCAGGCATCCGTCGTCCGTCGTCCGTCTGTCAATATTTTCAAACGACATCTCCTCTGAAACTGCAGAGCCCATTGTTACCAAACTTCATATACAGCATCTATAGGAAGGGGGAACCAATAGTACTGCTTTTTATCCAAATCCCTTTGGAACTTTGGTTGCTATGGCAACTTAAAGCTTCCACTGACTTGTATGGGAAAAATTGAAAATTTGCATTTTGCCATGTCACTGTAGATATTTTGACAAATCTTTTACAGAAATGTTCCTTGAGTAGTCCTCTATCAACCACGTGAAATTTCTATAAACTACACAATCTGGCTGGTTGCCATAGCAACCAAATGGTTAAAACTTTCAAAAATCTTCTCCTCAGAAACTATGCAACCAATAAAGCTTTAAAAGCTTCTCAGAAAGAATCTTAGTACTAGCCTCTATAAAACTACTGCTTTTCTTGGCAGTTGCTCTAGCAGTTTGGTTGCTATGGCAACTTACAGTTGCCGTTGACTTATAATATCAAAATGGAATATTTGCATTTATTGCTATGTCACTGAAGATATTTTGACAAAACTTTTATATAAATGTTTCTTGAGTAGTCCTCAACCAGTCTTATTAGAATTATGCAAATTGCACAATTTGGCTGGTTGCAATTGCAACCGAATGGATAAAAATAGAAAAATATAAAAAAATCATCTACACAGAAACTGTGTGGTTGATAAAGCTGAAACTTTACAGAAAGGATTTGAGTACTAGCCTCTACAGAATAATCGCTTTTCATGGCATTTGCTTTAGCAGTTTGGTTGTTATGACAACTTATAGCTTCCATTGACTTATCATGGGGAAAATGGAAATCCGCAATTTTAGATATCTCACTGCAGTTATTTGATTTTTTTTCTACAGAAATGTTTCTCGAGTAGTCCTTTATGATTCATATTGATTTTGTCCAAATCACCAAATTTGATTTGTTGCCATGGCAACATAAAGAAAACTTTTCGAAAAAATATTCAATTTTTTTTCCTCAAACCATATTTGGGGATGAAGCTGATTCTTTGCATACATGCCCATGACATTAGCACTACATAAATATTGTTTCATTTATTATTGTTGCCCACATGGTTTCATTGCTATGGCATTTCAAAGTTTCCATAGACTTGTATTGGGAAAAATGCAAATTGGCATTTATTTCTTTGTTACCGCAATATTTAGGCAAAAAGTTTTACAAATATGTTTCATCAAACTTGCTAATATTAACTAGGGCAAGCATAACAACTCAGTCAAAGTTGAAATTAGGCCATATTGTACAGTTTACTCTTTAGAGTTCCTTACCCTTGAGTGCTGAGGATGAATGGACTCAGGTGAGCTACAGGACCAATGGTCCTCTGGTTAAAGTTGTTAATAAGTAGCTGGAAAATTTATGTAGCGATAAGAAGAGGCATGTATTGTCCTTGCTTGGATAACTCATCATGACATAGATGACCGAACCTATCATGCTGGGCTAAAACGCACTACTTGACCGCGTTGTCACCAACAGTCAGCACTTTCTGTACCCTCAATTTATCTCTTGCGATATTCTGCGTTACCTGGACAAGCATGCCGAATGCGCTTACTGGACGCTTTCGACATACGAACCCGAATGACTCTACTCGGCTGTCGCTACAACTTAGTTACCTTATATCGGTATATGTCCTGCCATAAGTCATCCTTGCAGTGCCATTTTGAACAATTCTGTGAGTGGTGCTGGTGCCCAGTGAACTCCCTTTTAATGTCCCCTCCCCGCCATGAACTGGCGGAAGGGTATACAGAATTAACCCTCTCTCTCTCTCTCTCTCTCTCTCTCTCTCTCTCTCTTTGTGTGTGTGTGTGTGTGTGTGTGTGTGTGTGTGTGTGTGTGTGTGTGTGTGTGTGTGTTACCAGAATCGTGCCCGACCCATAACTTCGATCTGCATAGCGGGATTTAAAAATCATTTGGCACAAATGATTACCATGACAAGACGGTTTGTCTCGTGCAAAAAACCGTATCGCTAGGTTAAAGGTCAAGGTCACAGTTCACACTTAAACTTCATGCATAGACTGTGATGAGATATATTCGTATCCGGTCCGTAATTTTTTTCCGCATCATTGGATCCTGAAATTATTTGGCATAAGAAGACAATGTGTCGCGTGCAAGAACCCCATTGCTACCTTGAAGGTCGCGGTCACACTCGGCATGTTAACTTTGTGCATAGGCAGTGGTGAAACATGCTCATGTCAGGCCAATTACTTTGCCCTGCAGGTTGGAAATGCATGCCTGTAAGATGGTTCGATACGACGCTTAGACCTTTCCATCAACATTATTCTTGCAACTGTGATTAAGAAATACATATGTAATGGTGCCGCTATTCATATTACGTCTATGTAGTTGTTCACCGAGCATGAAAAATATGGACTCTTTTTTAATTTCTCTTATAAACTGTAATAAACAAAAGTCAGTTTTTCCCCATCACTATACAAAATTCAAAACATATTTAATTTTTCAGCCCCCATCACTATACACAATCCAAAACGTATTCAATTATTCAGTTATACAATTTATTTACATCATAAGTTGTATAATATATGATCCACCGTTTGCTATTGTAATTGCTACTTTAATACCTCATTATGTCATGTTTTCATGTATTTTGAGAGAAAAAAGGTGAGCTGAGATTGAGTTGAGAGTTTATTAATCTATTTTATTATTTTTATCTTTTTTTTTACTATAATTAAAAAAAAATATTATCCATAATTTATTGTTCAGTCTTAATAGTTCATGTGTAGTTTGATTGTGATACAGAGTTGCTCGGCATTACTTGGGTTTCCGATGATAATGCTGAACGTGCCGAGAGTTACGAAATGGCCCGAGTAAGTTCGTAGACATTCGTATCGCAACAAGGTATTGACCTGGAGAGCACCATGAGTGAAGCCACAGAAGCGGTATAGTGAAAAAGAGAACATTCATTGTGAATGTAAACCAGTCAGAAGTGTAAGAAATGGTGAGGCATCTGAATATAATGACTAAGGGTTTTTAATTCTTATATTTTACAATCACACTGACTGTTACACTCCCCGGATACACTGGCTCAAGGAATCGTTTCCGTAAGGAGGCTAAGTATGAGTTTAATAAATGTTTACTTTAGTACGTCTATACAAACGCGTTTTATCGTTATTATTTTATTTTGAATTTGATTTGCAGTTTAGCTTGGTAGATTTTACGCAGTTTTTATTCTTCTTTCTGTCTGTATACACTCCTCCTCTGGCAGGAACGTTATAGAATATAGTTTATATACAGTATCTAAAAGTCTATGTACAACCACGATCCCTTTAAGTTTCCAAGCTGCAAGATTCTTAAATGTTCTAATTCTGTTCTCAATAACTTTCAAATCTGGTAGAGAGTAAACCCGGAGTAAAAACAACCAGTCTCTGAAGTATATTTCCCAAATATCTACAACAGAACCGCAATGCCCTTGACACTTTTAAGTGCTGAATGGCATATAATGTACAATGCAGAGCAACGCGACAGTACACGATGGTGCTAATCTCCATCCTTCAGACCGATAATGTGATAGATTTTTTTCTAATTTACATGTGTACATGAATGTAATTCTTATCTGATCTGTGCTTCAGTTTAAGCATATTTACTGTCTCATACACTGTGCATGATTACAGTGTAATCGTGAAACAGTAAGTGAGGGAGTGAACTGCGGTTTGACGTCCCGCCAACAACTGGGTCATACGGAGACGGGACCTCGGTTTAAAGTTATCCGAAAGACCGGAGAAGCCGGAGATCGATCTTGCGACCCCTGGATTGGTAGTCCAGCGTTAAACGTGAAACAAACAATAGGATCAAAACGGAAGCATAAATCATGATTTATTATTTGAAGTAACGCAAAACTTAACTGTGTAGGGTCTATCTGATATAATTGAGCCGCGACACGAAAAAAAACAAGAATGTGGTTGTGCGCCCAGCGCAGACTCAGATCAGCCTGGGAATCCACCCAGTCTGACCAGTCTTCGCTGTCCGTATGAAGGTTGCTTAGACCTGAGCTACCATTTGAGCACTTAACAATTGGTCTGATCAAACTGGGCATCCGGATCCCCTGGCTAATCTGAGTCTGCGCTGGGCGCACAACCACATTGTTGGTTTTGTCGTGTCACGGCTCAAATTTTCATGTGCAAATCTTGCTGTCTCCTGCAACATAAGCTCTCCCGTAGAGGCCAGCAGGGCTACCTCGTCTGCACACGTAAGGCACCTAATATATAGATCTACCACACCAACTTTTAAACCCAGACGTTTTGACTTAAAGTCTTCATGAGATCACCAAAACAAGTCTTATACAAGTGTGTCGACACAACATCACCTTGACATACTCCTTGATGTATTAGAAAAATGTCACTAACTTAACCAATCGAACGTTTTCATCACGGCCAGCGTCAGTATGTAGCCAATTGCGTCTTCAGGTGTCACATCTTAGGCACCGCCTGATATCATTTGCGCAAGCCCAGTCCAAGAGTGACGTGAAATCACAAATATGTCATCATACCCCTGTTGTCAGGTGGAATTTTGCAGCACAAAATGCAGATGCATGATGAAAGTTCATAATAATAGTCTTTGTTATAATTATTTCAGAAATATGAAGCTGCTACCACCATTGTGCACTGACTGTACTGAGGAATGGTTAAGATACATACAAGAATATAATGAAAAACAAAAGGTCGCAGAAATTCCGGGGACTTGTGCAAAATGTCGAGATCTAGACAAACATCAAAACAGACGGGACAAAGACAGTGAAAAGTGTGAAATTGGAGTTCGGTCGCCAGTTGAATCAGAAAAGCATGATGCTCTTCCTGGCACTGTCTCAATAACAGCTAACAAATCTGTATTTGATGTCAGGGATACAGAGCTTAATGACAGGACTAACAGAGCCGTAGACAATGGAAAACTAAACCTGCCTGCCCATTGTAACAGGAAACTTGAGTTCGGAAAAGCCATTCGCCAGGAGTTTCTACTGCAAGAAGGCTCGATATTTCTCAACCATGGATCCTATGGGGCGGTGCCAAGACGAGTACATGAGTACAAGACCAGGTCAGTATTTGAAAAAAGAGGTGCTATACAATTTGTGTGTATTTTGGCGAGCTGGAAGACGACAGAAGCCCATCATGAGCATTTCTTTCTTTCTTTCTTTCTATCTTTATTTCTGTCATACTTCAGATTCGTTACTTCCATTACAATTTGCTTGTTGTACAGCAGTGGGAGAATGGGAATTAATTTATGATTTCTTATATTGACTTTCCATGTAAAAATGTTGCTTCATTGTACTGTGCCCTTCATTATCATTCTCTCATCGTCCTGCTATGACTAAATTTGTGAAATCCTGTTGACAAGGACATTAAATCGTCATCACTGTTTTATGATATATAAAGCGCAAGAGGTAGCTGCCTATATGCAAATACGTAGATGGGTATTGAAATTTCATCAAATTGACAACATTTCAAAACGCCCTGCCTATTTTGCATGCTGAACACTTTTATAAATTTGACAAGATTTCAATACCTAATGCCATATTACATGGCACTGAAGTGGCCGAAATACTACTGTCCCCTTAGAGGTTGTGCGTATCATGATATTGCTCCTAGCTTCGACCCTGAGGCGACTCGAGGGGCCTAACCTATTATATTCTATTCTATTCTATTTCATAACTTTTCAAGGTCTTTGGGCCACCACAGATGACTTCGAAAGAATCCCTTTATCTACAATATAAACAAATAAACAGAAATGTCAAAATAAGTATCTTTGAATTTCGTACAGATTATATGTATACGGAAGTTATTCTACTGCAACAACTGACTATAAATGCATTATTGACAAACAAGTATTGCAGCGACTTGCTGTATTAGGAAAAAAAAAGAAATATGATACATTACCCGATTACCTATGATTATGTTAAAGTGCAAACAACCTAGCTTCATACAATTTACACTAGGTAAAATGTGCGAATTCTCTAGTTCACTGATTTGGTTTTGAAAACAAATGTATTTATGCCATGCGAAAAGACGAAAAGACGCCATGCGAAAAGACGAAAGGACGAAAAAACGCCAGGCGAAAAGACGAAATAACGCCACGCGAAAAGACGAAATTTCAGCGAGAAAAGACGAAAAAACGCCATGCGAAAAGACGCCATTTGAAACTTAATTTGTCGTCTTTTCGCGTGACGTTTTTTCGTCTTTTCGCCTGGCGTCTTTTCGCATGGCGTTATTTCGTCTTTTCGCATGGCGTTATTTCGTCTTTTCGCGTGGCGTAATTTCGTCTTTTCGTCCTTTCGTGTGGCGTTATTTCGTCTTTTCGTCTGTTCGCATAGCGTCTTTTCGTCTTTTCGCATCACATGTTTTGCATTAAGATGTATCAATATATCCTATTCTAAATGCAGTTAATACTTTGAATACTTAGACAGGTGTTTCTTTTTTAAACTGTGTAGACCCTGATCAGAATGCAATCTGTAAATAAATGTGTACTAATCACGATTTGCAGTTTTTGCCGCTAAACTGCTCTTCTAAAAACATTACCAAAAATATGAGGAAAGAAATCATTTTGGTATTTCTACTGAACAGGCAGAAAAGAAAATGAGCCGTCCTAATGTTTTGGAGTAAAATACTCCAAACAAGTTGCATCCTATCTTAATTTTGATCTTAAACTGCCTAAAAGATTAACCACTTGTTGACCATGTAATCTCTCAGACGAAGGTGTCTATACAAACATTGAAACATTGTTGCACTTCGCTGTAAGTGTTATGATATGAAAAAATAATGATACAGTATTTTCCCTAATTTGACAAACATTAAACTGCAGCTAACCCAAAATCTGAACAAGTTTATAGTTTTCTAAAGACGTGCAGACAGAGCAGAGCCTGATTAGACTTCTCTTTGGCTTATGCATATGTGTCCCAATATTTAAGAATATTATGGTATCATTGAGCTGCAACTCGAGCCATAATACTTTCTTATAGGAAGTATTTTTAATCTAAATGCTCCTCTGTGAGAGATCCATTTTATATTGCAAATGTGTACCTTCCACCTTTTTACAAAGGGGCACAACTACTGTTACTTCCTCTTCAAGTCTTTTTTAAACGACAGGGATGGATTTTGCTAGCTCAACTAGGGCAGCCGAATACAGGACTAGGTGGAAAAGGAGTGTTGTAGAGTCATCTGTGGTGCCCCAACGACCTCACAAGATTATGGGATAGACTAGACTAGACCAGCGGTTGCAGTCAGTTCGATCCTCACCCCCTCCACACACACACTCGCACACACACACCCACCCTCGCCTCAGCGGTCCTTCAGATGTGACTCTAAACCGCGAGGTCCTGTCTTCATATGACCTTAGCATTGGTGAGACGTTTTACCCACTTCTCTTTATCTCCCAGTTTGAACAATAATATTGTAACACAGTTTACTCAGAAAATACATTAAGTAGTAGATTAGGTGCTAGCATTAAGTAATAAATTTGGACCATATTACCATTATGATTCTAAATCCTAGGACATATGTGTCCTAGGAAAACAGTGGTCTGGTCAGGCTCTGCATTGGTAACCATTCTGCGTATGTTATGATACAGCTCGATATATTAAAATCTACTTGTTCAAATTAAAAAAGAGAGAGAGAGAGAAAAGAAAAACTGTTATTTTTATGTAGGATGCATGGAGACACAGGCTTCAACATATTTGCATCTGTGCTTAAGGTGAACGGGACCACTCTCAGGGGAAGCAATTTTGCATTTTTTGCCTCCTTTCTTAAGGAGGGTCAGCTCTTGAAAGTAGAATTTGGTCCTCTAGGAGCAAATTCTTTCCTTTAAGAGTAGACCTATTTAAGAATCTAACTTTCTGTTTGCTTCACTTTCCTATCTTGGGAAGCAAAGAGAATGTCACAAAAGTTGTTCCCCTTTGTAAATATGACAGAAGGGGACAGATTGTTCAATATTAGAGAGATCTTTCTTGGAGGTGTATACATTCAGCTATACAGTCAAACCTGCTTATGTGGTCACCTCTATTAATGGATCACCTGTCTTAAGCAGCCACCTTTTCTTGGCAAATGAAATGTATTAAGGGGTCACCTGTCTTAAGTAGCCACTTTTTGTCCTTCCCTTGGGTGACCCCTTAAGACGGGTTTGACTGTATTTCTCAAAAATGCTTGCTACAACAACGTATTAGGTCTGCCTACGCTCCTCAATGCGTAAATTTGCGTCTGCTAATTTTTAAGTCAACATGGCCCAGATTTTTTTTAAATCAATAACTGTAGTTATTGCCGACCCCATACTAATACTTATAGCTATCCTTTTCACATTTAACAAGTTTTATTTTTCTGTCGGATAAAATAGAAATTCAGTGGCAAATCCCTTCTAATTTTCTTAAGACTGCTGCTTGACATTGACTATATCTGTGTTTGATCTCAGTCAACAAGGCACAAATTTGTTATTCAATCTAAACGGTACCATACTGACAGAAAATGTTGCCGACCCCACGTTAATTTTATTGTCTATCCTCACAATTTTTAGCTGTCAAAAAGATATATTAAAAAGCAATTCAGTGCAAAATTCTATGATCAGACTGCTTCTGTAGCTGTGTTTGCAGTAGTCTGATATGAGTCTATATTGTTTACTCAGACAAATCTGTCTTAGTAGGAATCAATACAGTTATCAATAAAAGGGGATTTGTGTGTCGTTATTTCGTCTTTTTGCCTGGCGTCATTTCGTCTTTTCGCATGGCGTTATTTCGTTTTATCGCGCCGAAAAGACGAATAGACGCCATGCGAAAAGACTAAAAGACGAAATAACGCCACCCGAAAAGATGAAAACACGAAATAACGCCATGCGAAAAGACGAAAAAACGAAAAGACGCCACGCGAAAAGACGACAAATTAGGAGTTTCAAATGGCGTCTTTTCGCATGGCGTTTTTTCGTCTTTTCGCGCTGAAATTTCGTCTTTTCGCGTGGCGTTATTTCGTCTTTTCGTCTTTTCGAATTGCGTTTTTTCGTCTTTTCGCATGGCGTCTTTTCGTCTTTTCGATTGGCGTCTTTTCGCGGCGAAAAGACGAAAAGACGAAATGGCACAAACCAGCTATCATAGTTTTATGTACAAAAATAGTAACCGCAGCATGGAAGCAGTCTCCAAAAATGAATTCTAAAGGAAAAACCACTGGTTGCAAAGAAAGTATCAAAGAAACGACAAAAGTAGACTCAGTTCAGTTGGGTTTCTTCATATGCAGTGATGTAATGTCGCAAAACTGTCACGCCCCTTATCGCCGGCTTTCTCAAACTGAGTTAGAATGATCCCAAAGGACCAGAAAATATATACTATGCACTATGAGGATGCACGGGGTGACTTTTAAGGCCGCCACACGGCAAAACACCAGCTGCAGTGAAGACAGGAAAATAATTGAGCCGCGACACGACAAAAACAACAATGTGGTGCGCCCAGCGCAGACTCAGATCAGCCTGGGCATCCGCCCAGTCTGATCAGAGTCGATCGCTGTCCGCATGGAGGTAGCTTAGACCCTTAGCTACCCTTTAAACGCTTAGCAAAGAATCTGAACGGACTGGGCGGATGCCCAGGCTGATCTGAGTCTGCGCGGGGCGCACAACCACATTGTTGGTTTTCTCGTGTCGCGGTTCAAATAAATTCTGAAGGAAGATCCTCAGGAAGAAAAGATCACATCAAAGAGACCTAAATAGCAGACTCGGTTTAACATCTTTTAATATCAATTCTCTGTAACCATCTGAAAACGTTGGCCACGCTATGTCTGGGATTTTAGTAAAATTTTGTCTACATATCAGGTTTGATGCAAAACCACCATAAACGACGTTGAAATTTTACTACTGTTTTTGTAGTTTGGGGGTCATTTCTGATTCATACACCAAGAATGATAAAAATCTGAGACATAGCGTGCCGGACCCCTATGACAATTTTCTGATTTTTACAGAGAATTAATATTATAAAAATGCATACGCTGCGTTCCCCCAGAGAACGGAATACAACCTTGTGTGCCTGCTGAGTTTATTTTATTTGTTTACATAATAATTGTATAAAACCCTACGATTCATTCATGACTTCTTCGGACTATCAATTCGCAACTTAAACAAGTATATTGCATTTGATGGCTGCGTGTTTGCATGCATGTTCAATAACAAGTAGTACATAAACATGATATAGCGCTATATTCAACTGGAAAATAAATTTACTACTCAATAAACAAGAATTCAGCGGAGTCTTGCTTGTACTCGCCTTGTCACTAAACCAGAGCTCTTGACGGAAGTTACGCTTCTACGCTGTAGAAACAAAACTTCCGTTTTGCTTCCTGCGGTATTAAAGGCAAAGCCAGCAGGAGCAAAACGTTTATTCAATGAATCAACATTTTTTGTTCAACGCCATGACTTTGAACCATTGTTGTTTCAATATTGACTCAACGTCGCATGCCCATTGGGGAGACAGAAAATTGTTCACTCGTTCATTGCGATATGCCAATGTATGATTATGCGTGAAATCTTATACATGTATTTCTTTAGTGGTTTGGGCTAATAATACTCTACCTTGCGGATAGGCAATTATCAGAAACTAATAAATCCAAATTCCATATCCTAGTATATTATAAACCAGGATAATTTCTGAACAATCTGGCTTTTAAAGCTATATGAGTTCGATTCCCGGTCGGAGCGCTAGCTTTGTATGAGTCTGTAGTTACAACATGTATTTTATCTGATGACTTTCTAAAGAGCTTTGCATTGATATTATTGTTCGACTATACCGTTTTTATTCCATTCCGAAGGGTATGGCAAGACTGTAAGCAGCCTTTGGTAATATTTGGTACTTAGGCCTATTTATGGTATGTATATAAATAGAGATTATTACATGGGTTTTTCGTTATCACCCGATTTGTCAGCCCGAGACCGAGGGCTTGCCCGAGGTTCGATATTGGTCGAGGGCTGATAAATCGGGTGATAATGAAAAACTCATGTTATGATCTGTTTATCATATAGATTTAAGTTAAGAAAATTTCTACAAAAACAATCACTATATAGAGTCTAGTCAACATTTTTAAGTGATGAAAATCTGCTTCCACAAATAAACTCTGTGACAACACGGCAGCGAGTCGGACGTCTTGGTGTCACGGACTGTACTTTTATTTATTTATGTATTCATTTATTTATTTATTTATATATTTATCCAACAAGGAGTCTTATGATGGGTGTTAATAAATACATGCACCTGCACCTGCTGAAATATTTCTCGGCCACCCAGCCGTTTTGTAGCGAAACGAAAAATTCTGTTATTTCACTTTAATTCTGATATCAACGTGTTCCTCTTGATCTAATTAAGAAAATGAGTGGTCACACTTTATGTCTACGATGGCTGGTTCGAGAGATATGACGTTAGAAAGGCCTGGAAATGTTCTGTTTTGGCACATCGCGCTCGCCATTTTAACGTCGAAGTATCTCACGCGACGCCGTTGACGTTAGTTACAGTCTGCCGGGCTGATAAATCCTTTATCAGAGGGCCGGGAAATCATTTATCGGACCCGCGGGCAGCATAAAGACTCTGAAGGTTTGGCTTATTCAAACATGCAGATTGCCTCTTATAGGGTCCGAAATTCTGTATCTATATGATAAATGGTTACTATGACACCACTGGCAGCCAGTCTTGGAGACAACCTAAAGCGCAGGCAAAATTACCACCGTCATTTTCAAGTTTTACAACCAATATAAAGGAAAAACAGATAGTAGCGGAAATGAGGACTTTACTGAACTTAGATTCAACAAATGAAATTGCAAAAGAGATTTATGAATTATGATACAATTAGGTACAATTTACTGGCTTCATAGCCTTAGTTACATTTCATCTTGGTAAAATAATGTGGCTGGGTACTCGTGGTTAATTTAAACAATTCTAATAAAGAAAATGGCAGCCAGTATCCGACTGCCGATGGTACCACTGGAATACAATGGTTGTTAATGGTATCAATGGTAAAATTGCGATTGTATCAAAGGCAGAACTTCGAATGCATCTAATATACAAGTAGACCACAGTCACATAGAACAACCCACACAAGACAACCCGAGAAGTAACTGCAGAGAAACCACTGAGAATTCGAAGTGAATTGATACACTAGCTGTGCCATTTTCATTTAGTTTTCCTTCTCAATGGTGGTTAACTCGCACAGGAAAGAATGTGCTCCTTCAGGAGCGAGTGGTTTTACTTTTATAGTAGACCCCTTTTTAGAAAGATATACCTCCAAGGAGCCTAACAGTAAGTTATGAAAATTCATACAATTTGATTCATACAGTTAATGCTAAACCAAAGACATTGGTGGTCAGGTGCAATCCTCTGATAATATGTTTTGACGGAGCTGTCGTTTACTAACCATCATGCAACAAAAAGAGCGAAGCCTAAGGCAGAACAATCACCCCTCATATTCTTTGTACAATCAGTAGGACGGTATCCGAGGAATTTCCACTAGTTTTATATTTTGTAAGCATCAGCAGATCGGTATATTTGCAATTAGTATGCCTTCATTTGTTTGTGACTACAACGATATATTAATCATAAATACTTTATCACCTCTGAGATCATAATCAAAATGTGATATTGACGATAAACAGTGATGTTGAACGAGATTCTAATTAACAGGTTACAGATGCAGATGGAGGCCCACCCACAGAAATGGTTTGTACACGACTTCCCGAAAATGCTGAAACAATCTATTGATAAAGTGTCCTCCTTCCTTGAGACTGAGCCAGATGACACTTTCCTTGTGCAAAATGTTACCAAAGGTAAGGCGTATACCTGAACCGTTTCCATCTCTCTAAATAATGACATGACTTAATGGATGACTTGCGATTTAATGAACTTTTCAACAGTATTTTAGTTATACCAGGACGGTGGGAATGTGAATATGGAAACATGTGTACAATGGACCCCCGTTTACGGTTAAAAAGATTTCAGCCATCAGCGGGTTTCAGACGTGGACCCCAAGCTTAGCTGGCCAGCAGTAAATCAGCCGAGATACCGGGGCTCGCCTCTAAATTATTACACGTCTTTTAAGTAGATAAACTGATTAAGCGGTACTTAAGGACAGTAAAATTAATAATAATAATAATAATAATAATAATAGCATTATTAACAAAGTAGTATAGCTCATTATGAACTTTTGATCGAAAGCAAATTTTATTTTGCGCATCCAGAGGTTGAGAGAAGGAAAGTCTATACAAGTTATCGCGGTCCATGGTCCAAACTCGCCTAAGTCTGCTTATATGCTATTATGCGACCTAACTATTCACTGAAACATGAACGTCGTCTCGTATTGAATACGCCCTCAAGCTGGAGACGCAAACCTTGTATATTGTCCGTTTTGAAATTTATAAATTTATAGATTTATAAATACGATTGGGAACTAAGCATTATCAGTATTATGAAAAGAAAAAAAATTGTCTTCAGTGTTGACTAAACCTAAATCATTTATAATTTGTGACAATATTCCTTTTTTCCCTTTGATTGCAAAGGAAAACTTGATAGCAGGAAGAAATTATAGCAGTGTTTTGGCTTTTGCTTGCCGCCTTCTTTAGCCAAGAAGCTGAAGAAGGCTGGCAGAGGCCGAAGCGTTCCAGGAAAAAAGTGAACATCTGATCAAAAACGATATATTTGTTCTAGGCTGTAACACAGTGATCAAATCTTTCCCTCTGAAGTCAGGTGACGCCATTCTGATAAACAACCTCACCTATCCGGCTATAGCCAACACAGCGATACATACTGCAGCTACGAAAGGTTTGTCTATGTTTCTTAATTTGCCATGATGGAGGTCTGTTCTTTGGGTAAGGGCCATTTTGTCCAACGTCATGGCAAACGCAATCTATTAGAGATAATATTATCGACGGTGAAATATGAGCCTGTCAGTTGCGCAATCAAAAAAAGGGGAAAATATGCACTGAAATCAAGGTCACCATCAACCCTCAAACGGACTACGTGTAAAAGTGTAGAGTGTTACTAAGTGTACTCGTAAACTGTGTCATGCGGCTAACAACGGTGTTACGTTGATTGTTTTGACAGGTCAGGTCGTCTTGTTTTGGATTAACTTGTACGCAGACCCATAGGGGCCCGGTGCGTTTTTTTGGTTGATTTGTGACATATTGAGCGAATAAAAGTATATATGATTAAAATATAGACAAGGGGTTGAACTCTCAAAAAGGACCCCCACCCCCATTTTCCACTTCAAATGGCAATTCTAAAGCACCAAGTATCATTCTGTTTAGTTTAAACGATATTTTATTAACTATAAATTACATACATATACTACAATACAATTTCAAAAGTATCAGGATTTGACAGTAAGCAAGATGCTTATTTATAAAGTCATATCATTCTGTTTGAACACTCTGGTCAGAAATGTCTGCAAACATCAACCTCAAATACTGAACAAAATCATTTTTGCTCCCATCAAAAGGTTTTCTGACCACACACATGGATGTGGACCCAGATAGAGTGATTTTGACAGGTCGGACAAGACCTTGCAACTGTAAGTTCCAAGGGTAAAAAACGATAATCCAGCATCGCAGCCATGGATTTACAGCTGCGACCAATAATGTGCCTCTTAAGGTGGTGATTTATGGTAAATGTAAAAATCTGCATAAAACCATAAAAAAGTAACGTATCTCCCTGAAAGTTAGCAGACTTCTTATTTTTGTTGTTCTTTACAGTTTAGAATATAAAATAGACGTACATGCTTCTTAAAAAAAGTGTTTTTATGAGGAAAGATCAAAGGGTAATTTTCTGCGCAATAATAAAAAAAATTAACATCGTTATTGAAAATTTACGTAGTTCTGAAGGTGCATTATTGCATAATGAAGAGCGAGCTAGCAATTATTTATTCCAACTCTTTCTCAAATTGTAATGTAGACCAGATGAAAACGGTAGCTTTTTTCTCAAATGTTCAACACGTACAAGGTAATGTACACTGGATGTATTTATTAAATATAGGGTAGGCAAGCATACCTATGTAACACCTACAGTATAAATAATACATTACTTACATGATCACTGGTGTGTAGATGAAATTGTTCAACCTTGTTAAAATAGTCTCACCTGTTTCACCTGTGTGTTTTGACAAAAAAATTTGGACACAGATCTCATCTTTTTTCATCTGCTCAGCCTGCTAATGTGTGAAAGAGTTTGAAAAAATAATTGCTAGCTCGCTCTCCATTATGCAACAAGGAACTCTCAGCACTAAGTATATTTTCAATAACAATATTATTTTTTCAGATTATTGCGCACGAAATTACCCTTTGATCTTTCCTTATAAAAACAATTTTTAACTTTAAAAAATGCTGCATTTTGGGAGTCTGAATTGTCAGAAACAACATAAAGAAGGAATATGCTAAGTTTTGGAAAGATCAGTGGTATTTTGAGTGTTTTATGCAGATTTTTGTCTTTGCCCCAAATCAGTGATTATCACCACCTTAATACACAACTAATCACCGGCATGACTTTACAAAGAACATAAATAGCTGCGAAACATCACTTAAAAATACTTCTGTTCGCGAAAGTTTGTTTTCTGTCCATTTTGATGTCACATGACCTTTCCCGAATAGCGATTGTAACGCGCAATTTGATTGGCCACAACTGGATCTCGCCATAGGTAAGTATATGGTAGATGAAACCGGGCACCAGTCAGAAAACAACAACAACGTAATTTTCGAAACTTTTGAAGTTTCCTTTTATCACTTGTATTTCTAGATATTTGATTCTTTGTTGATAAAGTCAATAATAGGTGATAAGGGGCTACTACACACCGAAATCGGCAATCTGCCTGCTGTAATGTTGACCAATGAAATCATCTGAAACATTTCCGTCACGTGATAACGCCTAAACAAGTATGGATGCCGAGGTGGACAGCTGTAATCGATAGTGATAAAAATCGTTGAAAGCACCTTTATTTTTAGATACTGTAAATTCATACCGGTGATTAGTTGTGTATTAAGAGGCACATTATTGGTCGCAGCTGTAAATCCATGGCTGCGATGCTGGATTATCGTTTTTTACCCTTGGAACTTGCAGTTGCGGGGTCTTGTCCGACCTGTCAAAATCACTCTACCTGGGTCCACATCCATGTGTGTGGTTAGAAGACCTTTTGATGGGAGCAAAAATGATTTTGTTCAGTATTTGAGGTTGATGTTTGCAGACATTTCTGACCAGAGTGTTCAAACAGAATGATCCTTGGTGCTTTAGAATTGCCATTTGAAGTGGAAAATGGGGGTGGGGGTCCTTTTTGAGAGTTCAACCCCTTGTCTATATTTTAACCATATATACTTTTTTTCGCTCAATATGTGTCACAAATCAACCAAAAAACGCGCCGGGCCCCTATGCGCAGACCAATGCTCACAAACAAATACTCCATTACGTAAGTATATCGACGTCGACCAATATTTATCCTTTTACCCTACCTGTCCTGAGGATGACGCTTAAACTGAGCTGTATCAGTCAGAAAATACACTAAGCCACATAATACACTAATGCACCTTCCTGTAAAGCAGCCTGTCAAATGATGAATGGACAATAAATCCAAATACAGAATATTTCATTATGGAAAATCAGCAGAGTAACTTTTTAAGCGCAAACAAATACAGACGAAAAAATATTACGTCTGTAAATTTTCAAAAAAATATTTTTTCTTTCTTCCAACCTATTTTTTGATATTGAGAATTCAAAGAACAGAGGGCAAACGTTGTGGATCCGGATGAGTCGGCTCATTTGGACCTACGCTGTTTGCATACCGTATATGCATATTCAACTGGTTTTCATTTTTAGCGCTTTTAAAGCGGAATAAGTATAAGGGAGTGACATAACACTCTCAGTACTCACTATTTCAGGTACTGAGGTTGTAACCATGGAGATAACATTCCCTATAGCGGGTGAAGATGAACTGGTTGGCAAGTTTGAAAAGGTTCTGCAGGCAAACCCGAACATTAAACTGGCAGTGATAGGTAGGAAACGTAGTCGGCAAATTTCGTAAGATTCCATAGCTATTGACGAATTATACGGAATCGTACGAGGTTTGCAAATTGGCACCCAACATTCAAACATTTTTGTACCGACGTCCTGACGTTGCAACGAAATGCCACGACTTTGCATATCGCTGTGTGTACGTTGGGGATACCGGTATGGATGCAAGTTTATGAGTTGCGCTTCTAGTAAATTGTGGAGAGTGAAAACTTAAATCATCCTGCACATCCGTGCACAGTGTGAGTTATCAGCTGTAATGGAAAGGATCCATAAGTTTTTTTGTTTTTTATTTTTGTGAATGGAAAAGACTGATCATGTTATCTGATCCATTGGTTGACAAGAGTCTTCTATTCACGCAATGGTACTATATGTGTTTCTCTTGACAAGGATAAACATCCATATTTTCGATCAGTTTTAGAAAGGAAAACTACTTTTGTGTCTTTCTGTTTGCTTCCCAGCGTAAAGCCATCTACGCTCGGATAGTTATACTTTGGAAGTTTGTTCAAAATATGCTCCTTATATATTCCTAATTCATTTGAGTTTAACATTTTTGTAGATATTTGGAAAGGTTATACCAAATACTGATCTGTGAACAGTTAAACCAAGACAGATGTTCTGCTAAACAAAATGTGCAATATACTTGTGTGGCGTAGTGATAGTGTCATGTCTGTTAATGGAAGAAACTTTGTTTTATTGATCCTCTTTTTCTCTATAGATGATGCTGTGAGTCTGGAATGGACTGGGTACTACTGGAATATGACTAGTATTGAACTGTTTTATGATATGACATGAGAATCAAATAATTGCAGATCATATAACGAGCTCTACTGCCCTGCTAATGCCAGTCAAACGATTGACAGAAGTATGCCATCGTCATGATGTCGTGGTGTTAATAGATGGTGCGCATGCGCCAGGACAACTGACTGTTAATTTTGCTGATGTTGACGCTGACTTTTACACAGGTAATGTTCACTAGGTCCCTCCCAGAGTTCAAAAGACACGTCATGTGACTCCCAACAATGTGGCATTTGTGGCAAGCAAAGGCTCTAATCAAACTGCATCAGAGTGGAGTCTAGTCAGAGTCGTCATTTGTCACAATGATCAGCCATCTATGGAATTGGCCCAGTGCAAACAGCCAACAGTGAGGATTTAAACGATAAGGGTGATTTTTGCGTTCGGAATAACATGTCAATGACCTATGTCTTGATATCACATGACAAAACTGCCACATTGGTGGAAGTCACGTGATGTGACCGTGGCTCAATCTCAATAAGTCTGACCTAGAGGTTATAAAACTTGAGTACATTCTCTGTCAAACTCAGAATACAGCACACTGATTGGCTCCTTCCGAGCACATGCTCGGAAGCAGCCAATTAGTGCGCTTAATTTTGAGTTTGAGATTATTCTCAAGTTTTATAACCCCGAACCCTGGTCAAACTTGACCCATGATGCACTAGACATCCGGGTCAGGCAGCCATCCTCGGCTTACGTTTGTCTTTTCCATTGCAAAACTGATGATAATGGCAACACCCTTGAGATACTAGAACAGGAGCTTACTCATGTTTATTTTGCATCCTGATAGCTTTTTACACAACCCAGTGGACTCACAGCTTTGATTCAAAGTGCTGACCGTGAGTCAACGTTGTTTCTACGGATGTGCCCGCTAGGATATCAGTCCGGTCATGTCATGTCTAAATGCCTAAAGTATTCTTTCTGTTTACTCTACACAGGTTATAAACCAAGGCACCGATTTTCGCTTCCTGCAGAGACTGCCCGTCATATTTGGCATCCGCCGAGACTGTCCGCGATCTCTTGCTTCCTGCTGAGACTTCTGTACATGATAAATGGCTTCTTGCAGAGACTGTCCGCGTGATTCTGCTTCCTGCCGAGGCTCTCGGCAGGAAGCAGAGTCACGCGAACAGTATCGGCAGTAAGCCATTTTTCGAGGACAGTATTCCCTGCAGGAAGCAAGGGATCACGGACAGTCTCGGCGGAAGTCAAATATGACAGACAGTCTCTGCAGGAAGCGAAAATTGGCGGACTGGTTTATACCCTGTGCTCTATTAGCCTACTCTTTCTAGGTAACTTTCACAAATGGGGATTTACTCCACGTGGTTGCGCTGTGTTATGGCAGAACCCTATGAGGAAACATGACTGGCTTAGGCCCCTTGTGACGTCATGCGAGCATGGCACCACACTGCCAGAAGAATTTGGATATGAAGGTGAGAACCTGACACAGAAATGTGAATTGTACGTGGGGTTGTTTGTAAATGCACAATAGCTATTATTCTTATACGAGAGAGTGAACTATTTTATTATGCCTCCGCTTTGTTCCTGTTTATAATTTTTTTTAATACATCTGTCCATCTTTGTTTTGATTCATCCTTGGTCTTTCCATAAAGTCATAACCATTTGATGTTAATTTTGTCGTCAAAGATTTCTTCACTTCTCTTTCCTCAGGCAGGGGCGTAGCTAGAAGAAATTGAATGATACGCAAAATCATATTTCCTACTTCTTGAGGAGACGTCTAGTGGTTTAGCCCCGAAAATAGTTCATAGTTTCATGTCTGTAGGCAGATAATATTGAAATCTTGTCCAATTTACAAACATTCAGCATATAAATACGCAGGTGTGAGTTGAAAGTTTGTCAATTTGACAAAATTTCAATACGCACCTGCGTATTTGCGTATATGCAGCTACGCCCTTGTCAGGCTTTGCATATATCTAATCGAAAGAGTGCCATCAAGTTTATTTAAAACTCTGAATTAAATGACTGGAGAAAAAATATTTGAGAAAATCTGAAGTTTCTATTGAAAGAATTTCAGTTTGTAACGTCATTGAGAAATTGGTGGAGCATGGCATACGCTGCCTGCCATGCCCTGAAATCAATGACGTCATATATCTGTTACCATAGGAATTAAGAGTTCATATTGATGTCAGATGACGTCACTGAGACATCATTCTGCGAAGGAACCAAGCCTAACCGTTAGTAATTCAATAGAAGATCATGGCGTCATTGGTATGGGAACAGGGCAGAGAATGTATGCCAATCTCCGCCAAATTTTTCATAAACGTTAAAAACTGAAATTCTTTTATTCTGCACTACCTCTATATCCTTCTTTCACTAACACACCCTGTGTGGTCAAAATACAAATATTACTCGAGAGAAAGCTGGTAGATAGATTAAAAGGTAGGTAGGTAGGTAGGGTGGGTCGGTGAATAAAGTTTGGGTTGGCGGCTGGGCGGGTAAAGTTTAGAAAGGATATGTATTGAGCTGAAAAGATGAGGCACCTAGCTGATTGGTAAGTTACATAATATAATATTTTGTTACAGGTATTAAGGATGACACCGCCTACTACAGTGTTA
Source organism: Ctena decussata (assembly GCA_963989385.1). NCBI lineage: Eukaryota > Metazoa > Mollusca > Bivalvia > Lucinida > Lucinidae > Ctena > Ctena decussata. Next base: position 14,781,080 of record OZ022498.1, read on the forward strand.
TTGAAGGAATTGATTTTATAGAGGCGTTAGGGGGTGTGGTAAGTCCATTTATTGCCACGTTTTTGTTGGAGAGGGGGCGGGGTGTAGACGGTTAGTGTTGTTGCGAATCTTTGTTTAGTATAAGACGTCTTGTCATAAAAGCAAGTCATGAATGTCCATTCATTCCGTATTTACATATATGGCGTCATGTCATAAAAGCAAGTCATATATGCCCATTCATTCCGTTTTGACATGTATGGGGTCTTGTCATAAAAGCAAGTCATATATGCCCATTCATTTCGTATTTACATGTATGACGTCTTGTCATAAAAGCAAGTCATATATGTCTATTCATTCCGTATTTACATGTATGGGTCTTGTCGTAAAAGCAAGTCATATATGTCGATTCATTCCGTATTTACATGTATGGGTCTTGTCGTAAAAGCAAGTCATATATGTCCATTCATTCCGTATTTACATGTATGGGTCTTGTCGTAAAAGCAAGTCATATAAAAGCACGGCATTATGAGAGCCTGGTTGACCCATACATGTAAATACGGAATGAATGGACATACGATGTCCATTCATTCCGTATTTACATGTATGGGTCAACCTGGCTCTCACACTGATGCCTTTCGTCAAGTGAGGCTCCAGCTGGGTCAGGTTTGACTGTAATTGGCATCATGTGAAAAGGGATCTTGCGGCATGTACAAACAGGAAAGACTCTGATCAGCCTGTATATCGCACAGTCCTACCATAGTCTTCCCTTTTTGGCATGAACATTCTATGAATCAAATAGAATCTAAAACGTGAAAACTAACAGCGAAGAGTCTGATCAATGTGAGCAGACGCACAGACTGGTTTTAACATTTATATAAGCTCCTTTTCCATTGGACACCAATCAAAATTTCCATCTCCTTTATAATATATACTGCTTGTTAATGTCCGTACTGCTGCGGCATTTCTGTAATGCACACTTTTCCAAGAGCGTGCGGTTAATTATTTTAATGCAAACAGCTGCATTTCAAGTCTGAATAATGATATGAGCCGCGACATGAGAAAACCAACAAAGTGGTTGTGGGCCCAGTGCAGACTCAGATCAGCCTGGGCATCCGCCCAGTCTGATCAGACTCTTCGCTAAACGCTTAAAGGGTAGCTAAGGGTCTAAACTATCTCTGTGCTGCCAGCGAAGACTCTGATCAGACGGCTGATCTGAGTCTGCGCTGGATGCACAACCACTTTGTTGGTTTTCTCGTGTCGCGGCTCATTATCATCTATTGTTTTTCACAGGAAAGAATCTCCGAGTATAACGTCACTCTCATGCACGAGGCATTCACCTATTTAAGTGCCAGCTGGGGGACATCTTCTATTGACATTCCAGACGCAATGAACGCACCATTTATGAAACTCTTACAACTGCCAGAGATGAAAGATTTTGGGAAATCTTCTGTAAGTTATCTCATTCCTTTTAACTTGATTTCCATTTTGGTTCTACTCTTTGAATATTTTATATGAGCTGGCGGAAGGCAAGGCTGATAATGAGCGTCCGTCTGTAAAATTATGATTGCCGAGACCTGCCCATCACCTTACTGTTGCAAATAATTGGGATTTAGCGACACTGAAGAATTTAGATACAGAGCTGCATCTGTCACATTTATATGAGCCGCGACACGAGAAAACCAACAAAGTGTCTGCCCAGTCTGATCAGAGCGTTTACTGTGCGCTTAAAGAGTAGCCAAGGCACTAAGCTAGCTCCATGCGGACAGCGAAGCCTCTGATCAGACTGGGCGGATGCCCAGGCTGATCTGAGTCTACGCTGGGCGCACAACCACTTTGTTGGTTTTCTCGTGTCGCGACTCATATACTAAACCCACGTGGATAATATCACTGCCGGTGAAAAATTTGTCCTTACAGCCCGTTTCATATTTACGCAAAATCTGACTGTCTGAAATGTTTCTCTTTTTAAACTGAATTAGACAGGATAACGGTTTTCTCTGCTACTAAAGTGCAGGTGTACAACGGTAGTTCAGCTTCAAAGCAAACCGTCTTGTCACAAACTTAACGGCACCTGTCAGCGGTATTATTAACGCATAAATCACCAAGCACGTGGCAATGCTCTTCAACTGTGAAGTTACAAAATACGGTGAAATCAATCGAATAATAATAGTAAAAAAGGATAAGCAGTCAAGCCCGACTGCGTAAATAATGCGCTATAAAATGAGATAAGGCATTGTTATTATTATTATTTGATAGAAAAGTGCAGAGTTCCTGGTGGTTTAAAACGGCGGTGATAGTTTAGCACTAAGAGGTATAAAGATGAGACAATCTGCAAGTATACGATACTCAGGCAGTAAAGATAACATAATTCGCCGCCCGTGTACATACTGGTAATACTGGTCAATACCCCTACCTGAGCTGTCATTTTAATTGAGTCGCGACGTGAGAAAGAAGTACCTTTAGACATGGGCAAATAGCGAATATTAAGAACAGCCTGCAAGTCTGATCTGAGCAGAGTGTTCGCTATTTGCTGTAGACTTCATTTATTGTTGATCAGGAACGAGGTGATTTTGCTAACATTGCATATGCACAGGCTGATCCGAGTTTGATCGAATAATCATTATATACGTGCAAAAGTGGCTGTCGTTCGAGACAGTCTATAAAAGGATCTACTCAGTCGACAGGGGAAGACGACTCGGCTTTTGGGACGCTATTATAAAAAAGATCCGCGTGTTATGTGTATCTGCGCAGTTTACTGTACAGTCTGGTCAGAGCATACACCGTATGATTCACCTATCCTGCAACATGTGCCTATCATGCTGTTTTTTACATATAGGCTTGTTTGGGCAACGACGCGGCTTGAATCCAAACGTCATTTTCATAGGGTCAACACTTTTAATAAGAAAAGGATTTGCTCCATTCAGAAAGGGATGTAAGAATGAAAATGGCAGTGTTGCTTCCCCGAAAAGTGTGCCCATTCACCTTAAGACAGATCTTTCCCGATATCAACCAATACGGGACATACCATGTATCCTTTTCACTTCTAAAGTTTGATCAAATACATTATAAGATCAACTCTTAACCAAAACAAACTGGCCAATCTGATCTGAGTCTGCGCTTGGCGCACAACCACATTGCTGGTTTTTTCGTGTCGTGGCTCATATGCAGGTGTACCCACACACATTACAAGTTTGTTATAGTAAAGGCGACCATTTTACACATAGGGTATTTAGGTAAAATTTTCAATCACAGAAATCATTTCTCCGATTCTGAAAGGACGCCATCAGACTCAGTGCCGGGCTCAGATAGAAGATACACATCAATGATTCTTCCTTGGCTTCCTGGGAAACAACTTTGAAAAGTAAAATAAGATATTCGAACACGCAGCAAAACGAGGGAAAACTGTTACATGTATGAGCTGTAGGCCTAATGTTTAATAGTCCGAAAACTTTGAGAATTTATCCGCGCGGCAGATTCAGTTTCGTTTTCATGTAAATACAAGTACTGTGATTTTACCATGCGGAGTTCTGATTTATAAAACAAACTTCTCACCTCTTATTTTTCCTTCATTCAGTCGATGCATCTTTTAAAGTCCGAACATTTGATTATTGATCCGTGCGGAAAAATCATGTTTTCTATATTTCATGAATGAACTAATTAATAAGCTGTGACGTATATCTTTTAGCTATCAAACCAACAGTTTTACGGATTTGCATATCTAAGATAGTGAATTCAGTGAACGTCAATCACCTTTGAGACTGCCCTGTTGCAGCGTTCGCTAATCAAGACACGCCACTTATTATTGTCGCGTGCAGGTTTAGTGATACAATCGAAGGTAAAACTTGACAGTTCTTACATCAGAAAGTCTTTGCTTACTTTTCCGGGGGCTTATCAAAATACGAAGTTTTACATTTGCAAAGGCATTTGAGCCGCGACACGACAAAACCAACAATGTGGTTGTGCGCCCAGCGCAGACTCAGATCAGCCTGGGCATCCGCCCAGTCTGATCAGAGCCTTCGCTGACCGCATGGAGGTAGCTTAGGGTAGCTTAGACCCTAAGCTACCCTTTGAGCACATAAAGAAGAGACTGAGTAAACTGGGCGGATGCCCAGTCTGATCTGAGTCTACCCTGGGCGCACAACCATTTTGTTGGTTTTCTCGTGTCGCGGCTCATTTGTTTTTGTTAAAATCGCTAAAGGGAAAATCGGCACGCACAAATTAACACTTACATGGACCACAAAAGTTAAAAAAAATCGCAAAAATAGAAAATAATTTATTCTGTTCATAGCTCCAGTGACCTGGTGGGAAAGAGCGCTGGCTCTTATATGTCATCTCTGTGACTGCTGTGGGTTCGAGCCTCGCTCAGCGCACAGGCCGACAACAGTTCTGCTTGCGAAACGTCAGGAGTTTTTCCCATGAGCTCCGGTTTTGGCTATTAAAAGGGCCTGTTAAACACTGGTTTTCTTTTTTCTCTTTTTAAGCTTGCCAATGACTATATCATTAACATCATGTCAAATAAAAAGGTCGCATTTTGTACATATTGCAGTTTAGTTCAATTGCGCTCGCTACGCATTTGAAGATCGGATGAAAGGGAGGCGGGTAATATAGATAAATAATAATTATGAGACTACCAATATACTGATGTACTTTAAATTTTGACAGACATAACAAGTTAGTTCGACACAACCGTAATAGCTTTGTTTACGGTATCTTGACCACGGGCTTAATGTGGATCCTGACAATACGGCTCTTCCCAAATGGATTTGCAGTCTAGTTCTTTTGACCGTTCCAAGGCGGCACTTCTGTTGTGGTTCTTCAATTTTACGTGTTCTTAGGTCCGCTTGTCTGTGGTCTTTTGGCAATATGGTCACCTGTGAAGCTGCCCACTTTGCTCTCTCTCTCTCTCTCTCTCTCTCTCTCTCTCTCTCTCTCTCTGTGTGTGTGTGTGTGTGTGTGTGATTTATAATAGAAAATAGGTAAAAGTAAATGTTACTGTTGTTTTTGATGACCGCCTATTTGGGAAAGAGCTGTTCAAATGAAATCAAAAAGTGTAAAGAAACCATAATAAATAAGACGAAGCAACATTGGGCATAACATCACCTGAAACTGAACCTTAAAACGAATGGGGGAATATGGAAGGTAAAGATCAGCCTGCGCTTCCGCGCAGTCTGATTGCTTAGATAATCTGATACTGGGGAATAAAAGTGAGGATTCAGTTTGATCACTTTACACAGCGTGATGGCATAGCTTGCATTTTTTGGCGAGGCATATCGTATCGCGAGTGTGTTGTCCATAGTCGAAGTCACCAGCTCAGCTGCATGCAGTCATGCATCAAGAGGTTAATCTTTTACTGCTGGGTTGACAAAATTTTCAGTCGTTGACCGGGCCGGGCTTCGAAGCCGCGACTTTCTGTGCAATAGCTATGCGCTCTAACAAATGGACTACGGCGTGACACACAAATCACTAGAAAACTGTGCAGTCCAAAAGTCTGTAAATCTGGTAACACACGTTGGTTGGTTGTTTTGAGTTTAACGGCCCTTTGAGACAGTATTTCAGTCTATATCGGGCCGTCTCCCAAAGAGAGGGAGAAAGAAGAGAGGTGTGATAGCTCGAGAAAAATGTCCAAACAGCCCCACCTGCATCTACTGCAAGCAAGGACGCCACGGAATTGGAAGTTATACCCAGCACCATCGCACCACCAAACCACCCCGATAACACACGTGAGAGTCGTCAGGCTAAAAGTAATGCTTTAGCTGTTGTGCACAAAACACAGGTTGGTGTGAGTCACCAAAGCCTACATATGCCCTAACGCCCTTTTACGCGTCTGTAAAAGGGACGATGGGAAATTAGCGAGCTGCCCAGTCTGGGATTAGACTCTGCATTCGTACATAAATCCCGGGCTCGAGACGCATTGGAAGCGGGTATCTTTTCAGTCATAAACAGCCTTTCATTATCACCAACCCATCGCCCTGATATTGCTGAAATCATGTTAAAAAGGGCGTAAAATCGTGATTCATCCACCATCGACAAAAATTAATAGGTTTGATTTTCAACACATTAATCTAATAAAGGTAGCAGATCCGAATTTGTTAGCTTGTCAAAGCAGCTAAACATCTTTTCAAGCGCAGAAATTGATTGACACTTCCGGCTACTGATTACATCTCTCTACCGTTATATTGTCATGTGTACTCAATACAAGAGTCACAGGTCTTTGAGATGTTACAGTTATGTCTGTCACTGACCCGTTAAATCGTCTAGAGAAAGTAAATGTTGTAGACGCACAGATTTCGTCTATTTATGAAATTTGCCATAAGGTATCGTCAACTCATAAATCAGTACTGATTTTGGTTACTTTATCGTTAGAAATACTGCCTTAAAATAGGATAGCCTTGAGGAGTTTGAGATTCAGAAAGCATCAAACTTGGGAAGAGAGCATTTGCGTTTTAACCCATTAATGCCCAGCGCCAAAAAATGGGATATAGGCAAACAGTGCAGACTCAGATCAGACGCCGCAAAAGCGTCGTCTGATCAGGGTCTACACTAATGGGTATTTTTCCTCAAAATAAAACAAAAAATCGAAAAATAAACTCAACCTGACAAATGGACTCGTCCAATATATACAGATAGAAGTGTCCACTAGGCGTTAATTGGTTAAAACAAATCTAACTTAGAAGTAAATGTTACTTGTACAGCGTTTTGATTATTTTTGTGTTGCAGGAATCAGCAGCTAAATTGCAGAGATTTATTTTGGACCACCACAATATAGACTGTAAGATCTACTGCCGAGACCAGAGACTGTTCTACCGTCTGTCTGTTCAGATCTATAACTGTATGGACGACTTCCGGAAACTTAATATGGTTATACAAGAGCTAACTGTTTGACAGCAGTATAGTCAGTGATGAACTATGAACTTTGGCTAAAAAAAAGCTGTTACGAAACGAAAAAAATTATGGTTACCAAACGACCTGGTCACTTATGAAACGAAACAGAGCTGTTACGAATCGAAAAAGAGTTCTGGCTACCAAACGACCTGATGACCAGGTTGTTTGGTAACTATGACTTTTTCGTTTCGTAACAGCTCTTTTTCATTTCGTAACATCCTTTAAAACACAGTTAATCCGCAGGTGCGATTAATGAGTTGTACCCATAGCTGTAAATATCGGTGGCGAAGGTAAGCTTCGTTCACACGAGCAAAATTTCTGTGACAAAGTGGGTTTGATATAGAAAAATATGCTCGTGTGAATGAAAATATATCCCACATTTTCATTTGCCATATTGATATAGTAAAGTTTATCTGACAAACAAAACTTGTCCGTGTGAACAGAAAATTTGCCATAGAATATGTAACAAAGAAACTAGCTGTGGAGATGAACGCAGAAAACTTTGATTATAATCATATCAGTTTGATTTGAACAAAATACATTTAACAAAGAAAATGTGGCATGGTTGGCCGTTCACATGGACAAAGTTAGTCTGGCTTTAGACCCTATGTTCAATATATCCTCTGCAAAGGAACATAATCTGACCACCAGAGTAACATACAGATTCGACTGGAGCCAGGCTAGGACAAAGTTTATTTGTTCAGGTAACTTTGACGAGAAATCTTCTTTCGTGTGAACAATGCTGCAAATATTTCTTTGCCAAAGTTTATTTGACAAACATTCTGTGCCTTTCTTTGCCAAAGTTTATTTGACAAATATTATTTGTTACAATTTTCTGTGACAAATAATTTGCTCCGTGTGAATGCAAAATGTTTGGCAAACTTTTTTTCTATTAAAAGTTTCTGTGACATAGAAACTTTGCTCTTATTTATTATAGATACCCAATTTATTTTTGGGATTCAGTTTTACATATTTATGAAAAGTGTAAATAACTAGTTCAACTTTTATATTGTAAAATATAAATACCTAATTTATTTCTGGGATTCAGTTTTACATGTTTAAGAGACTAGTAAATAATTGTATGTTGATCTAATACAACTTTAATAATAATTTTAAATATAGATACCCAATTTATTTTTGGGATTAAGTCTTATGACATGCTCATGAAAATTTCAAGTATCTACCGTATTTCAACTTTTAGCTGTATATTGTGGAGAGCGTTTTTGCAAATTACTCTTATAACCAATCATTTTGTCTACTGATAATGAATATTGTATTTACTGATCAATTAGCATGGCATAACCACATGCGCAAATTAAAGTGTCTGGGTAGGCCTTCATCTTTTTCCGCCAGATTTACAAAAGCGGAGGGGGCAGCTTTTGTGACCTCCTATTTGCTTTCTAGGATGACGCAGCCCTTCCAAAATAGGGTGCTCTCTTTGAGGAAAGAATTTACTGTAAAGGAGCAAATTCTTTTATTTGAGCCCAACTGAGATTCAAAAATCTAATTGAGTTACCCCCTTGGAAGTTGGAAGTGTATCCATTTCAGCTTAGACTCAAATCAGCTTGCACATCCTATCAGTTCGATTAATCTTCCTTATTTGCACAAACAGTCTAAAGATTCTCAGGAACAATCATTTAATGTGTATGACTACGTAATCAGGGGAAGCAACTCTGACATTTATATTTTTGCCTCCCTTCGCAATAGGGGTCAACCATAAAATAAAAGAATTTGCTCCGCTAGAAGCAGATTCTTTTTAGAGTTGAACCCAGTTTGGAAGGGCCACATTGTTCAGGAAAGCAAACTGGAAGTCACAAAAATTGTCCCACTTGGTAAAAATAGCAGAAAAACACGGTGGTGCACCATGATGCCTGAAAGAGAACAATGAATATAACGGTTGCACATGCTAAAAGACAGTAAATACACAGAAAATAAATGAAGTGCTTTTTTGTTGGTCATTTTATTTTCATACCTCCATCTGGCCTGCTATTTGTTTGTTTCTGATCCATACATTTGTAGTTGGAGTGAGTGAACTCGGGTTTTACGTCCCACCAACAACTAGGTCATATGGAGACGGGACCTCGGTTTAAAGTCTCATCCGAAAGACCGGAGAAGCCGAGATTCGTAATTGGTCTACATATGTTAGATTCTGGTCTATGTGGTTGCTCTTTATACTTGAATCCGACCTACATTTGAGCCGCGACACGACAAAACCAACAATGTGGTTGTGCGCCCAGCGCAGACTCAGATCAGCCTGGGCATCTGCCCAGTCTGATCAGAGCCTTCGCTGTCCGCGTAGAGGTAGCTTAGACTCTTAGCTACCCATTGAGCATTCAACGAAGAGTCTGATCAAACTGGGCGGATGCCCAGGCTGATCTGAGTCTGCGCTGGTCGCACAACCACATTGTTGGTTTTCTTGTGTCGCGGCTCATTTTTTCTCTGGTTGTTTATTTGTTTCTGACCTGTGTCGCTGGTAGTACTGAACCCTCGCGGGTGCGCTGACAGCGTTTGGAACTGCAAATTACGCTACCGAGACGCCTCCAAAAACATGAAATTAAATGACTTGAGTTGAGAATCTGAAGTTTCTGCTGAATGAATTTCGTTTTGTAATTTCATTGGAAAATATTGGCAGAGCATGCTATGCTCCGATACCGATGACGTCATAGATCTGTTACCATAGCAACTATGGAATTACCAACTGGTGTGCTTAGTACCTTGTCAGAATGGCATCTCGATGACATCAATTTTACAACAATATAATTACATTCCCTTTGATTTTCCTAAGATGAACCTATTTCTGAGAAAAAGTGTTCATACTTCCATGAACCACAGTCGGTCATGCAACGTCATTTTACGCAACGTCACATGTAAACAAACGGCGTCATTGGCCGTTGTAACGTTCTATTTGACGTCACGTCATGGTAACGGCCGTTTAACGTAAGCGGCTTACCGTTGGTTAGTGACAGTTTTTCGTCGTATATTTTACAAATGAGCCCGTCCTGATAGAAATCGACCTTATGACATAAAAAATCGATTTTTAGGTTTCCTGTTATCTGAATGCGCATGCCATTGTAGAACAACAAGGTAAAAACCATTTGAAGTTATCTTGATTATTAAGGATGTTACGGCAGTTTCAAACACACTAGTATCTAATGAAATTTGCCAGAACTAATAACGTTACGTGGCCTTACGTGACGTCATGTTACACGCCGGGCCGCGTAGCGCAATCGGTAGTGCACCTGACTCATAAGTCAGAGGTCCTGGGTTCGAAACCCGGTCTGGCCACATACTTTCGTTTCTCCTTCCGCTGATTCAATAAGGGCAGTTGTCAGTTACTGGCGAAAGTATGTGCACTTAGTACTGGTTAACCGCTTTGGAGGTATAAGCCTGCCCAGGAATAGTGCGGTTAGGTTAACTGACCGTCCCGACATGACCTTAGCTGTTTTCCGTGGACGTTAAGAAATAAATCAATCTATAAAAACGTCGTGTTACACTGTTATGGATTACGCCATTACCAATGTTTTCCCTTGAAATGCATATCATTATTATTAATGGTAACACAGCAAACGCATGTAATCAGTATCAGTAAATTTTCCTGTAACACAGCTCTAGATTTTGGTCCCACCCTGCGACATGCCTCTTGGAATAGCTAGAAAAGACGGAAAGATTTTGATCCAGGTAAATGTCATACCGAGTATGATCCCTTTACCTCGAATGGTAGTTATTCTCCGAAAAGCAGCTTTAACAAAAAAGATACTTGATATTCAGACTGACCGACATGCTTAAGTATTGTCGCACGTACGGACAACCCGGAAACTTCATACCTCCGGTGCTCCTATGGCTTCGAGTGCATAAAGCAAAAAAAATTCTTTTGATGTTTTGAAATACTTCAACAGTTTCTAAAGATGAATAAGCAATGCACTTAAAGTTTGTAATTTTCTTTTTAATAAAGCAAAGAATATGTTGTTCCTGTGCCAGAGTCCTTCAGGAGCATTTTAACTTTAAGAGTAAGACCGCATTTCGGAAGAGCTACGTCGTCCGAGGAAGCAAAAAAAAAAGAAAGTCACAAAAGTTGTTTCCCTTTGTAAAAATGGTGGGAAATCATAGACATGTACCATACGCCACGTCACAAGAATTATCACTTCTACTTTGGAGCATCTGTTCACCATACAATTTACAAGGCCCAAATGCCGATATTATACATGTATATGCAACTAGTGGACACAAAGACATTGATGCGAAGGCTGAGTTTATTTGCATACAAATAATTGCATGCATGTTCTATTAAAGTCTCCATATTCCTATCAGTTGTACAATCGCCTAAACACAAATTGTTTTGAAAATCAGATCAACTTTAATGATTGGTGACAAAATGTGGGTTGATGAGCATATATTGTACCAGATAACTGGGATTTTTTTTTGAAAACTGTTAGCTCAGCAAAACACAATTTCTTGTTCTAGTTTCCCGCCCAGCAATGCAATATAAACAAGGGCAAGAGAATAAATTGGGTTCCAGGCTTGTATGTTGTATTTTTACCATTTTGTTCAAGCTGAAAAACTCGAAAGGAGGTCAGTTTAAAAAGACTTAATTTTTCAGCCTTTTATGTGAAACTCAGTGACGTTTTATTACGAGTTCCTCCCTCCCGATTTTCAACCTCCACACGTATGACAGCTTTTGGTTAAAACGGATTTCTTGATCATATAGTCCCCTCTTTAGAAAGAGGACGCGCTCTTATATTTTCTGTGTCTGTAACAAAATTAAAATCGTCACTATGGTATCAGGTATGGACTTTCAGTTACCAAACTGCGGAAAAGCAAACAAATCACAATTTTAAACGAAAGTAAAATATCTTTTTTTTTAATTTCTTAAAGGCCCCATTGCTCTATCAGCATGAAATACTTTATCGTGAGGTATCGCTGCAAGCTTCTCACTACAGTTTTGCCCCCGTGTTTCGCCATTGATTATTATCGTGATAGGCCGGCTTTGAAAAATCAAAAAGTCCCTGAGTTTCCCATAAAAAAGATTTTAAAAAATAACTAGGTCATTTTAGTTGGCAACTAAAGTGACCTTCTTTCGATTAGGTAAAAATACAAGGTTCAGGCCTTTAACAGGTGATAAAAATACAATGTATGAAAATGTAAGGCAATGGATCCCATTGATTGTATTTCATTGCTTAACGGGGAACCAGAGACAAAGGCCTATTTTAACGGAGAGACTTATAATTTTTTCAAAATACCTCGTTCCTTCTTTTTTGCCAGTTATATAATTCAAAAAAAGCATATTAACTGACATATTATCACACATTCTGAAGGCTGTACAGCTTTATAATGATTTGTATTTCGACTGTTTTTACGGCCGGCCGCGTAGCGCAATCGGTAGTGCACCTGACTCATAAGTCAGAGGTCCTGGGTTCGAAACCCGGTCTGGCCACATACTTTCGTTTCTCCTTCCGCTGATTCAAGAAGGGCAGTTGTCAGTTACTGGCGAAAGTATGTGCACTTAGTACTGGTTAACCGCTTAGGAGGTCTAAGCCTGCCCAGGAATAGTGTGGTTAGGTTAACTGACCGTCCCGACATGACCTTAGCTGTTTACCGTGGACGTTAAGCATCAAATCAACCAACCAACCAACTGTTTTTACCACTGGTATGACTATGGAGACTTTAATTTATTTTACAAACTATAATCCACCACTCACCAGCAATATAAACAGGGAAAAGATAAAAATAAAAAAATGTATAAGCTTAAGGAAATAACAAAACAACAAGACAGAGAATTTAGACTTAAACTCGCAATTTTCATCTCATTGGACAAGGAATTGTAAATTGTAAGTAGGTCAAAATGGTTCAGGGTCTCTGAAAACTGTGTTAAAATTGGAAAGCGTTTTGTCCTCCACCATTCAGATACATTAAGATTCAGACATTTTCTTTATGCCGCCCATTGCCAACTGTCACCCGGCATTCGTCAGCGCTGACAGACAGGAGAGGATTGATTGATTGATTTTTTTTTGGAGGCGCAGGGGGGGGGGGGGGGGGGTTAACGGCCCTTTGAGACAGTATTCCAGTCTATATTATCTGGCCGTCTCCCAGAGAGAGGGAGAAAGAAGAGAAATGAGAGACGAGAGGAAAAATATACCCAAACAAGCCGCACCTACTGCAAGAAATCAGTAGGACGCCCCGGCACTGGAGGAGTGGAAAAATCGTATTACAAATTTACTTCGACCTGGCAGTCTGTGGTATAGAAACCAAGCAGTGCATGAAAACTTTTCACAAGATTTTATCTACATTTTGTTTGTTGTTTTGCAGTTTAGACTGAAAAATGGTAAACAATGTCAGTGAATGCATGAATACGCTAATGATGTTTGTATACCTAAACGAAACTATAGGCTTGGGATGTTTTTTGTGGGTTTTTTTTCGGTTCGGGATTTTACTTTTGATATTAATAATATAATTATTATTATTATTTTCCGAGATTGAAAATTATTTTCTCTAGATCAAAACTGAAAATTTATGAATATGAACTAAAACTGGACCAGAACTGTCGCTAGTCTCAACCTTTTATACGCATCTGCGAATAAAAGACTTTTTCAATGTATTTAATTCGGTTTTTAAACAAACAGACCTTTTGGTGATGCATAATGCTCCAAAGAATCATATTACCGGATTCCTGGCAACAAATATGTGCCTACGGTGGTTTCCCACACTATTAACATTCATATTAAAGTTCAGTCACATTCCGTGTGAAACAGCGGGAAAATCGTCTGACGTAACGTCAAACTTTGACGTTATTTATCTCAGTTTAACGTCGCGTGTCATAAGGTCGATTTCTATCTGGACGGGCTCAAATGTTGCTCTTAAAACGCGAAAATGGTGCTCAAAATAATCTTTAGATAAAATGTAATTATAAGAGATAAATGTCATTTTCCCGAAGTTCATGTAAGTGTGAACACAAAGGGTCCCGTGTAAAGTTGACGTGAACGCCCTTTGGGCATCAATTACTTTGCACATGAAACATGGTCAACTTTGGTTCGTTTGCAAGCCTCGTCCCTGGTTGAAATTTCGACCTCTCGGGTGAGATTTCCCTATCCTACATGGACACTCATGATAGATTGTTATAATCCTCCGCCGCAGAATGACAGAGTGGTGGGACCTTAGGTTGTAGAAGTGACCACGTGGCCGAGCGGTTAGCGCTCCCTACTTTGGATCGGGTCCCAGGTTCGAATCCCGCTGGAGGCGGAATTATTTGCGGACCTAGATTGCGCTTCATTGCACTGAGCCTTTCATAATAACCCTTTCATCGTCCTATCCTGACTGAAATGCTGTTGAAAAGGACGTAAACATCAAGCCATCCATCCATCCATACTTTTCAGTTGTTTAGAGGAAAAGTCAGTTTAACCCTTTCCCTGTTACAGACATTTCATGTTTTTTATGTCCCCGCATCATATGATGCCGGGGGGCATATAGTGTTCCGGTTGTGCGTACGTTCGTACGTTATTACGTTCGTCCGTTCATACGTCCGTACGTACGTGATCCTGTTAGACTCAGGTTAACTTTTTTGTAAGAGGTAGATTTCAGGCTTCCTATCATTGTAGCAACTTGAAATTTTGAATGAGGATTTATATCAATAAGTAAAACGGGAATACGAGTTCAAGAGCCAGAGTATGATGATCCATATGTCACGGTCCACTAACTTCGGACTTAGGCTAATTTTGCAAGGTTAAGATTTTGGTAAGAAGTAGATTTCAGGGTTCCTATTATTGTAGCAATTTGAAATTTTGTATGAACATTAATATCTATAAGTACAACAGGAATATACAAGAATCAGGTCGTGACGCTCCATATGTCACGGTCCACTGACTTCGGACATAGGCTAATTTTGCAAGGTTAAGATTTTTGTATGAGGTAGAGTTTAGGGTTACTATTATTGTCGCAACTTATGCTCAAATTCGTGACCTTCGGTTGTGACCTTGACATTGAGATGACATGGTTGAGCTATGAGTTCTGCACATGGTCTTACTGAGCCAAACATTTTACCAAAGTTTAATGGAAATCCTTCCAGGGGTAAAGAAGATCTGGAGCAGACACGAAATTCAAGGCTAATTCCCATGACCTTCAGTTGTGACCTTAACCGTGAGTCTGCATGGTTGAGTCAAGGGTTCTGCTCACTGTCTTACTAAAATGGACATTTGACCAAAGTTTATTGAAAATCTTTCCACTGAGGGCTAAAAGAGGTGAGGAGCGGAAACTAAATAAAAGGCTCAAACGTATGACCTTCAATTGTGACCTTGACCTTGAGTCGGCATGGTTTAGTTATGGGTTCTGCACACCGTCTAACTGAGGCGAACATTTGGCCAAAGTTTAATGAAAATCTTTAAATGGGTAAAGGAGATAAGGCGCGGACACGAAATTAAAGGCTCAAACTTATGACCTTCAATTTTGACCGTAACCTTTAGTCGGCATGGTTGACATATGGGTTCTGCACACCGTCTCACTGAGGTAAACATTTGACAAAAGTTAAATGAAACTCTTTCAAAGGGTTCAGGAGATATGGAGCGGACACGACATTGTTACGGACGCACAGCTGGACGGATAGACGGACGGACAGACGAAGGCCATTCATATAATCCCCTCTGCGCTTCGCGGCGGGGGTTAATGAGCGAAAATATATCAAGCTATGATATTTCTGAATATCTCTGCAAACGCGGTGTATATTTTCTTAGGACACATGAACGAGGTATATGTATACCCTAAAGTCACTGCAGGTTTCTACTTTATAAGGTCATAATGCATATATGAATATATGCACAGGGGTTTGTATCACACATTTTTCAGTTAGTGTATGCATATTTTACTATAAGCTATGACTCTTGCCTAAAAAAGAGCGATACAAGCGCCTGTGAATATATGAGCAGTCTGGAACCAAAAACTGCCCCTTGAATTTGGATTATCCGCATTTTACTCCCTTTCTTCTACACACCTGGTTAACTATGTTTTCAAGGATGTTACGAAACGAAAAAGGGCTGTTACGAAACGAAAAAGAGTCATAGTTACCAAACGGCCTGATAACCAGGTAGTTTTGTAACTATGACTCTTTTTCGTTTCGTAACAGCTCTTTTCGTTTCGTAACAGCCCTTATTTATACATAGTTAACCAGGGATGTCTAAAGTTATAATGATTTGCAACTAAAACAAGTGTCTGATCATTCAAAATCTTGTCAGGAAGAGTCATTGCATGGGCCAATTTGAAACTGCCGAAAATTAAAAATTAATGTAAAAACCGAAGCTATTACTATCTTCGAAATTGAAGTTAAGGTCGATTTCATTAAAGTTATAAGAGCTGCGCATTGCATTCAAGGGATGAACCGATGACGTTTTTGCTGCCCTTCTAGCTTTTAAATGGATATAAAAGCAACGAATAACAAACAACTGAAAAAATATTTTGTATTAAGAATGATTTTTGAAAATAGCCCATGGTATCACTGATGCCTAATTAATACCCCAAAGCGGTTAACCAGTACTAAGTGCAAATACTTTTTGCCAGTAACTGACAGCTGCCCATCTTGAATCAGCGGAAGGGGAAACGAAAGTAAGTGACGGACCGGGTATCGAACCCGGGACCTCAGGCTCTTAAACCAGACGCGCTATCGATTGTGCTACGCGACTCGGCGTATCCGGAAGAGCAAAGGGACCTTTAATCATCCTTTCTCTATTATGAGTATACAGTCAGATTTGGTCCGCATCCATTAAACATAGAATGTTGGTATTTCTAATACTAGGCATTTCTAATGGATACATTCTGGTTATTTCTAATGGATGCGGACTCTGACATTCAGAGAACACAATGAAATATCTTTATAAAAAGACAACCGGTTTAGATTAAATAGAGGTGTGTATTGTAATAAGTATGATGTCAGGTACATGTAAGATATCGAATGTGCTGATCAGATTGTATTGATTCGCATGTTGATATGCATATTTCCTGGTGTTTCGATTTCGGAAATGCTGTTGAATTTTGATTGGGTTCTGTCTGTGTTGCACTTAACAATGAGAATTGGTTGGCTGACCGCTCCACATATAACCTTAAAAGTGTCGCAGTTCCAACACTACATCAACAACTAAGCCAGCAACAACTACTTAATTTCGTCTTCGATTGCTGTGTCAAGTTATCTTGTTGGTTTTATATTTTACATGAGCGACAAAGTCACATAACAGGCGAAATGTGTTCTTTGGCAAAAAGCGATTTGGATCGAAATATCTAGATTCATCACGACACGGTTTATAGGCCAACAGTCTGACTGTAGAAAGTGAAAGCGAAAGTAAGCTACATACATCAAAATCCCGGGTGTATAAATATTTGCCAATGAAATACTTTAAATGAGCCGCGACGCGACAAAACCAACAATGTGGTTGTGCGCCCAGCGCAGACTCAGATCAGCCTGGGCATCCGCCCAGTCTGATCAGAGTCTTCGCTGTCCGCATGAAGGTAGGTTAGACCCTTAGCTACCCTTTAAGCACTTAGGGAAGACTCTGCTCAGACTGGACAGACGCCCAGGCTGATCTGAGTCTGCGCTGGGCGCACAACCACATTGTTGGTTTTGTCGTGTCGCGGCTCAAATGTAGGTCAATACTAAGGTTATACGGCTAAAGCCGAAAAAGCCGAAAAACTCACGTCTGAATTATGACAAAAAACTTCCCCATAACTCCCTGTTTAAGGTAAAATAAACAAAATACTATGAGACTGACCGTTACCGTATATGATAAGCTACAGTAACTCGGACAACAAATGCACAACTCAATTAATTTGTATAATTTTGACATGAAATTATAATAATTTTGGAGCTCTTCTTATTTTAAAGTATCCAACAGGCCATTACTCCATCACACCATTTATGCCAAAAAAATCTACAGTGCAGAACAGCAGAACATCTTTTAGAAGGAAATTCAGTCAAACCAATATATGCAGCAAGTATCACCTTGAACCCATTTTGGCAGACTAGCTCCGCGGCTCCGTACCAATCGGAGAACCACTCGGCCAATTCCGTGAATCAACGGTAAATACGGATAAAATCGGTGACTGTATTTACCGAAACGTACCGAAATACCGAAACGAACTGGAAATACCGAAACGAACAATTAAATATATAGGGAAAAATGGCATTTCGGTAATTGATTGTTTATACAGGTACAGAATAGGTGTTAATGATTGTTTGTACAGGTATAGAAAAAGTGTTGAAGATGTTTTCATAAGTATAATATACAGGTATAATACAAGGTTGATGTGATTAAAGGGGCAGATTAAAGTGGCTCTTTGTGTTTAAAATATTACTTTTAAATAGAGATAGATTTTAGTACATAGCGGACCTGTCATGGGTCAGGTTTAGTATATGGCTTGCCTCTCATGGGTGGACTGACGGACAGATGGGCGGTCGGATAGAAGACGGACGATAGCTAGATCACAAACTTTGAGCCAGAAGATAGATAGATAGATCGGATAGAAGACGGACGATAGCTAGATCACAAACTTTGAGCCAGAAGACAGACAGACAGACAGACAGATAGATAGATAGATAGATAGATAGATAGATAGATAGATAGATAGATAGATAATGTTTAGGTAGGTATACACCACCAACAAGATTCTTTTTCATAGTGGATTCAAATGAAAAATACAGCTTCAAATCCGCAAGACTCAGTATCGGGAGCTTAACGTATCTTCGAACTGCAAAGATTCAAACCAGTCTGTGAACCCGTCTATATATGGTGTGTACGAACGGCAAAAGCTCTGGCCAGAATGCGTGGATGCGCAGGCTGATCTGAGCCTCAGCTTTTCGCATATACGTTATTCGCCCTTTTGGAGTAGCGTTCTATTAATGCGTATAGAATCTCATATAATTCATTTTGATCACTACTGTGTATATAAAAACGCTGGAACAACGTTGAATCATTACCATGACGTAAGGGTTCCACTACAGTATATAAAAAAGTTGAATCAATGTTGTACAAAAAAAATCGGAAGAACGTTGTATCATCATCATGACGTAAGAGTTTGCTGCATAAAAAAAAAACGTTTGAACAACGATGTAACATAACATAATGACTTAAGGATTCATGAATAGTATGTGCGAACAACAAAAGCTTTGACCAGACTGCATGAATGCGCACTCTGGTTTGAACCTTTGCTGCTTGCATATGAGTTCAGCACCTTTTTTGCGCATGGCAACTCATATATTTTTTAGGAACACTATGCAAAAAGAGAGAGAAACGTTGGACTAACGTCGTATCCTCGTCAAACCGAAGGGTTGATGTTTGCCGAGTGTGAACAGCAAAAGTTCTGACCAGACTGCTTGCATGCGCAGTCCAGTCTCAGTCTTTGTTGTGCTAGGGTGCAAATACGTGGCGCGGTGTTATGTCCCTTTCAACAGTACTTGGTGAATGATTGTCAATTTTGGCGTATCATCAGTAAACAATTCAGATTCAGACTTTAGTTAGTCAATCTTGTAAACAAAAGAGTGATAATGAAAGGCTGTGTGCAATGAAGCAATGATCACTGTAACAAAGTGCGAGAATCATTTCTAATAATGCATGCTTAATAATGAGGCGGTTCCGTTCTGACAGCCCCGGATCCAGGGGGTGGGCTTTGGGGCTTGAGCCCCGCCAGCCGGGCCTGATAAGGTTAAAATATATGTTGTGAGATCTCATTAGAATCGCCTCGGCGAGGCGATTCTAATGAGAAATCACAACATATATTTCCCATATTCCTAATTATGTCATATACTTTCAAGCCCCTCTCCCACCCGTCCCCCACCCCCACCCCCACACACATACATTTCGGCACCTCCAAGCCCCACCAGTACGTGGTGGTCTGGATCCGGGCCTGTCTGAGATAGTAAGCTAATGGAGGAATAATTTTTTTATTTCAGAATTATCACTTCATAATCTCTCTCTCTCTCTCTCTCTCTCTCTCTCTCTCACACACACACACACACACACACACACACGCACGCACGCACGCGAAGCTTAAATTGAGGCCGCTGAACGGACTACTTGCATAGAATTATATAGATCTGCAATTATTTATACTTTATGCAATGGTGAATATGCAATAATGCATATATATGTATATATGAGCGTTAGGAGATAATTATCATACAGTTCCTTTAATCTCTTTAATCTTTTTAACCTATGTATTGCACTTGTGAAATCATTCTTCAACACCTATTTAATACCTGTATAAACAATCAATTACCGAAATGCCATTTCCCTATATATTTGATTGTTCGTTTCGGTATTTCCAGTTCGTTTCGGTATTTCGGTACGTTTCGGTAAATACAGCTACCCAATTTAATTTCGGTGACTGTATTTACCGAAACGTACCGAAATACCGAAACGAACTGGAAATACCGAAACGAACAATTAAATATATAGGGAAAAATGGCATTTCGGTAATTGATTGTTTATACAGGTACAGAATAGGTGTTAATGATTGTTTGTACAGGTATAGAAAAAGTGTTGAAGATGTTTTCATAAGTATAATATACAGGTATAATACAAGGTTGATGTGATTAAAGGGGCAGATTAAAGTGGCTCTTTGTGTTTAAAATATTACTTTTAAATAGAGATAGATTTTAGTACATAGCGGACCTGTCATGGGTCAGGTTTAGTATATGGCTTGCCTCTCATGGGTGGACTGACGGACAGATGGGCGGTCGGATAGAAGACGGACGATAGCTAGATCACAAACTTTGAGCCAGAAGATAGATAGATAGATCGGATAGAAGACGGACGATAGCTAGATCACAAACTTTGAGCCAGAAGACAGACAGACAGACAGACAGATAGATAGATAGATAGATAGATAGATAGATAGATAGATAGATAGATAGATAATGTTTAGGTAGGTATACACCACCAACAAGATTCTTTTTCATAGTGGATTCAAATGAAAAATACAGCTTCAAATCCGCAAGACTCAGTATCGGGAGCTTAACGTATCTTCGAACTGCAAAGATTCAAACCAGTCTGTGAACCCGTCTATATATGGTGTGTACGAACGGCAAAAGCTCTGGCCAGAATGCGTGGATGCGCAGGCTGATCTGAGCCTCAGCTTTTCGCATATACGTTATTCGCCCTTTTGGAGTAGCGTTCTATTAATGCGTATAGAATCTCATATAATTCATTTTGATCACTACTGTGTATATAAAAACGCTGGAACAACGTTGAATCATTACCATGACGTAAGGGTTCCACTACAGTATATAAAAAAGTTGAATCAATGTTGTACAAAAAAAATCGGAAGAACGTTGTATCATCATCATGACGTAAGAGTTTGCTGCATAAAAAAAAAACGTTTGAACAACGATGTAACATAACATAATGACTTAAGGATTCATGAATAGTATGTGCGAACAACAAAAGCTTTGACCAGACTGCATGAATGCGCACTCTGGTTTGAACCTTTGCTGCTTGCATATGAGTTCAGCACCTTTTTTGCGCATGGCAACTCATATATTTTTTAGGAACACTATGCAAAAAGAGAGAGAAACGTTGGACTAACGTCGTATCCTCGTCAAACCGAAGGGTTGATGTTTGCCGAGTGTGAACAGCAAAAGTTCTGACCAGACTGCTTGCATGCGCAGTCCAGTCTCAGTCTTTGTTGTGCTAGGGTGCAAATACGTGGCGCGGTGTTATGTCCCTTTCAACAGTACTTGGTGAATGATTGTCAATTTTGGCGTATCATCAGTAAACAATTCAGATTCAGACTTTAGTTAGTCAATCTTGTAAACAAAAGAGTGATAATGAAAGGCTGTGTGCAATGAAGCAATGATCACTGTAACAAAGTGCGAGAATCATTTCTAATAATGCATGCTTAATAATGAGGCGGTTCCGTTCTGACAGCCCCGGATCCAGGGGGTGGGCTTTGGGGCTTGAGCCCCGCCAGCCGGGCCTGATAAGGTTAAAATATATGTTGTGAGATCTCATTAGAATCGCCTCGGCGAGGCGATTCTAATGAGAAATCACAACATATATTTCCCATATTCCTAATTATGTCATATACTTTCAAGCCCCTCTCCCACCCGTCCCCCACCCCCACCCCCACACACATACATTTCGGCACCTCCAAGCCCCACCAGTACGTGGTGGTCTGGATCCGGGCCTGTCTGAGATAGTAAGCTAATGGAGGAATAATTTTTTTATTTCAGAATTATCACTTCATAATCTCTCTCTCTCTCTCTCTCTCTCTCTCTCTCTCACACACACACACACACACACACACACACGCACGCACGCACGCGAAGCTTAAATTGAGGCCGCTGAACGGACTACTTGCATAGAATTATATAGATCTGCAATTATTTATACTTTATGCAATGGTGAATATGCAATAATGCATATATATGTATATATGAGCGTTAGGAGATAATTATCATACAGTTCCTTTAATCTCTTTAATCTTTTTAACCTATGTATTGCACTTGTGAAATCATTCTTCAACACCTATTTAATACCTGTATAAACAATCAATTACCGAAATGCCATTTCCCTATATATTTGATTGTTCGTTTCGGTATTTCCAGTTCGTTTCGGTATTTCGGTACGTTTCGGTAAATACAGCTACCCGGATAAAATTGCTTCAGCTGATATTTACATTATCACCGACCATTTGTTTTGGGTCAAAACCATTATGAAAGTGGGGAGATAAGATAACATTGTAATCATCTGAATTTGTTTAGAAGCGAGTTCGAATGCCTATATTATTTCTACCTTTGTTTGAAAATTAAAAGAAACGCCTTAAATAATTAAAAATATGATCGATAATCGTTGAAAATGGCAGTCAAATCGCCATATAATCATTTCTTTTACAACCTGAACCCCTTTAATTCGGACGAATGCATAAATTCGCGGGAAGGAACAAAGCAAAGAGGGAATCGACCCAGTGATAAATTTGCTATAAAATAAGCATGCCTGGCAGGATCGCAGAAGTGGTCTCACTCTCGAGTGATCTGAAAGAGCGGTAAACATTCTTTGAGCCGTTTTGCTTAATTTTGAAAAGAGTAAATCAGTGTTTACTGTTGTTTGTCCCCCGCCCCCCACCCAATAACCCGAGTCTTCTCTGGCTGCAAACCCTTATTGGGTCTTGCAGCCAGAGCGATACTGCACTTGAAAACTCTAATTCAGCCGATCCATCGGTGGATCGGCCAAGCAAAATTCTAATTTTGGTTAGTTTATTCAATTACCTGCGCAAAAAGATATACAGTGGCTAATTCCTTATTCATTTTTGCACCATTCTGCAGTGTTTGTCACATTTTATTCCATTTTGAACCATAATAATCTTTGATCTAACTTAATGAGGTAAAGAAAAATATCGCTTTTTGTTGATGACCTCGTTTTGATTTGACAGTTCTTGCGCGTGCCGGTGTACAGGTAAAAATATCCATTATTTCAACATCACAAATCCGGACGTTTCGCGCTTGGACGTTTCGCGCTTGGATAAAAAATTAGTCCCTGGCTCTCAGAGTTGAAAGGAGTAAAATGTCTTTGGTACAAACCAGCGCGTTACGACTAGGACCGAAATGACCGTACCTTAGTATGAAACGGATAAAGTGACCGATGGTATTTTTTCTTATAAACACCGGATTCACCTCAAACGATCATTCAACAAAAACAATAATGGCGGAGATATGTTACAAAGCTCGAATCCCTCTAAAAAAATTGTTATTTATCTGCTTTTAGACGGGGTATCACATTGAATTACTGTGCCGAGTCATCAAAAGGTATTTTTTGATAGGATTGCAAAGTTTACATATAACTGCAACATAATACGCAATAGAAATTCAACCAGAAACCAAGGGCATCTGTGGGAAATACAGTATTAGAGTTTTCACAACTTTCGTTCCTCTGACGTCAATAAGCCGCCAATCAAAATTATAAATAGGCTTTTTCAGTCAGAGAAGGCTCGGATTACCCCCCCCTCCCCCCCCCCCCCCCCCCCCCCCCCCCCCCACCCCAGAACACCGATAATCGCTCGAACCAGAATTCGCTCGGACGTGGCTTTGCAATTTAACGTTCTTTATGACAGATGACAGTATTCGTGAATGTGATTATAAAAGACTTTGTGACCCCCCCGTTCCTTCGACTTTGGACGGACACACGGCGCCAAGTGTGTGTAACTATGGTTACGTACCGTTGAGCCACTTGGGTAACGCCGATACGAGAATTGAACAGAACAGAACGTTCCTGCGACTATGGGTTCATTCCGCTGAGTGAGGTGGTGGGGGGGGGGGGGGAACGTCCATATGAGAATTGAAAACCTAATATAACAGGCTTTGTGGGATCTTTGGGAATGGACCGAGTACAATGATTGCTTCGTGGTTAGTGGCTGGGGAGCTTATAGGGTTGGAAGACAGAACCAGAGGCCAGAGAGGGCTTTTTCAAGAGAGAATCAACTTATTCTTTCCTGGCATTACTAGGAATTGGAATGAACTTCCACGAGACATCACAGAAGAATACCAAGTATTTACCAAGAAGCGAGTACCTTGGACGAGTTCTGCACCGGTCTTATTAGACAATATTGGTCCACGCCTAAATCCATGCTTGCAACGATGAGTCAACATTGTATGTAGTTTTACCATGTTTTTTAACTAAGTTTTGGGACTACTGCTGTTTAACCACCATACGCAGGACCAATTACGTTCAAATTGATCCCCTACCTTTACCCCGAAGAAGAAGTTTGCTGTTTCTGTGAAGAGTGGTTTAATTTGCAGAAATTAAGGATGTGGTACGGGTCAGTTTTTCTGGTGTTGAGCTTTCATTAGGCAAACTAAACTCCGTTCATTAATTCTGAAACTGGGTTTTTCGCTGCTCATACTTTTATAATCTAATAAATCCAGATAAGACTGTGCATAGTGATAATGCTAGACTTCTGCCGATTTCTCACCAATGTGTCCAGTGACTCTGATTTTCGTAGGCTGCTGGGCTAACCTGCACGAAAATGCAAATAACACATTTTCAACCAGAGACTAAGTCCATCGGACAGGTTGGAAACGCCTTTTAATACCATATAAAGTGGTCGCTATAAATAGTTTTGTGTACGGGTTTGGTTTGTATTCTAACACATGTTCTGCGCGTGCGAAATCAGTCAGCGTGACAACAAGCTTATCATCTAGATAATTCTATCTCGATTTGAAATTGATCACACAGCATAGATTTACACTGGACAAGGTTTTCAGTGTTCCACTGTAGTCCTTCACCACCGACAAACAACGTCTGAATGATGTTATATCAGCGTAAGTGCGACGTAATGATGTTCACTGGTGCTACTTTAACGCAACTATTACGGCTTTCCGCAGTTTCTAATAAATTTCTGAATTCCCAGAACATTTAATACCGAGGTTGCGTTAGAATTGTGAAGTTAAATACAACGACCAATTCGTGCATCTCTTAAATTATTACAGCTCCCCTCAATCAGTCTGCTCCTCCTCCTTCCCCCACCCCCACCCAAACTTAAAAAAAGAAAAATAATCCCCCCCTCACCGCACTACCTATAACCCTTCCCCCATTTGTCTACCATCCAAACTCCCACCCCTGATATGACCCCTTCGCAAACATAAACCTTATTCAGTCTACCACCCGAACCTCCACCCTAGTATCTAGACACGCACCCCTCCACTTTTCAACAAACCGCTATTCCCTCGGTCTATCACCCGACCTCTACACCTCGACACTAACAATATATACGCAAGGAAGACTACATCCTCGAACCTCGCCGGCTTGCGCAAACAGGAGGCAGTCTGATCAGAGTCAAACGAGGTCGAAGTCAACCTCAGGGTACTGAGTTTAAGTAAAAGCTGAGAGGTTCACATATTTGATTTGCGTCATCTAGAAAGGATATTAAGTCATGCGCATACTGTTGCTACTCAACTGTACAGGCTTTTTACTATGATCTCTTTATATTATCTGAGAAAGTTAATGCAAAAATGTAGACTCTGATATGACTGCACAGTCTGAGTCTTCCCTGTTTGTACAATACAAGGGTACCTTTTCACAAGCGTGCAAATCATTTACTTCTGATTAACTGTTTTATAGACACTGACGGACAAAGGTGAACTCGCATGCATTCAATATTTCCTTCCGAATATTTTTTTAGCAGCCGGGTTTCAAAGCATTTTTTTCTGGAATCATCCTTCGTGTGACTTTGCTGGAGGACCAACACTTATTATCCGAATGACCAGCGTGATATCCACGTGGGAAGTATGTGAATATGTATGACTTTAGGCTGTCAATTTTCATCAAATGGTCTTAGTTTGCGGACGGGTTTTTGAAATTTGCTGTTTCATGCACGTAACTGCAGCATCAGACGCCAGGCTAAGGTACAGGAGACCTTTATGAGAAATCGGCGGAAGTCGAGCTTTATCACTATGCACAGTCTTACTTTGATTGATTAGCTTATAAAAGTATAAGCAGCGAAAAATCCAGTTTCAGAATTAATGAACGGAGTTTAAGTGGTCTTCTAACAGAGCTGATTGGGGAGTTATGGTGATTTTTTTCACTATTTTGGGAGTGATGCCCGTGCCAAAGGAATTGGGAAAAATCACGTTGTATGCTCCTAAAATTTGGAGTTTCAGGAACACCTTTATTTAATCTCAAATGGTGGGATAGGAGATATGATACTGAACATATAATATTTACATTCAATTAGGCCAAAAAAAAAAATAGTTGTGTTTCAGGTTCCTTGCCAGAAAAAAACAGGGTCGGTAGGTAGGTTTTACTTTTTACTTTTTTTTTTTTTTTTACTTTTTTTTTTCTAGCCTATCATTTTTATGCTACAAAACTGTACTTTAGTATTTAAAATAAATGCTGCAAATGATTCTCAATGATTCCATTCCTAACAGAGAATTGAAAGAATACCTACTTGCTAGTTTTGAAATCTGGGTACGCCCGACCACCAGCCATAAGAATCTGAAAGGCATTTACAGTCTTTTTGGTGGCCGTTTCTACTGATTCTGCTATAGCTGCAGGGCCTGACAAATCAAATTTTGATCTACTTGTCCGGTAGACAGCTTCTGCCCAAAAAAGCTGAAATACATGGGTTTTCCCTATATAATTATACATTTTTCTGGGCAAGTAAGAAAAAATTTTACTTGCCCAGCAAAACTTTTAACTTGTCCCGGGCAGCGGGACAATGGATTTGTCAGGCCCTGTAGCTGATTCTAAAGAACTCTTCTTAATTGGCTCACACGTAAACTCGATGCATTTGATGTTGAATTTGTCGACGATTTCTCCGACTGTATGGAAGTTTTCTACTTCGAATTTTTCATTCGAGTTCAGTTCAGTTTTGCATTCGCATTTGATGGAATAACCTTTCTCAAACGCTTCGTGATTATCTACATTGTGACAGTCGTTAAACACCTCTTCTATCAATTTCGAATTTCTTACAGAAATCATGAAACTTTTGGTCTCAAAGTGATCACATTTGTGTAATTTGATTGCCATCACCACCGACGGCCAATTGTAGGAAGCCGCCATCTTTGTTGAATAAACCGAATCGCCGAAAATTAACCGCATCGGAAAAATAAATCCAGCCCGAATCGGCGCACCTCGCATTGGGGATTTTTTTTTTTTTTTTTTACTGATATTCAAAAAAAAGTTCAGAGTCAGCCCCGAAAACTTCCGGTCGGTCGGGGAACCGGAAACACAACTATTTTTTTATTTGGCCTTATAGCTATATATCTTGTAATATCTGCCAGATGTCTAAGCAAGCAAGTAGATGTATGCTTGTAAGATAGTCCCTAGAAAAATTCTTCCCACAATTGGGAATTTCTCAACTTGCAGTTGGGGAAAAAAGATACTATTTTGAATTGGGGCTGCAGTGGTGCCGTTTATGGGCACCACTTATATGGAGAAGAAAATCACTGAGTTAGGAAACTGTTCTTATTGAAACGTAAAAAAAAATTAGTTGAGAATAGTTTTATTTTATTATGTATTTATTTCATATTTTTTCAGACTTAAAGAGTTAGACAATGAGTATAATGAAGGGGATATTACACAAAAGGTAACATGGGTTTTAGATAGACAGTAACCTGACCTGTTATGCATAGGGCTGATAGACATTAACCTGACCTGTTATGCATAGGGCTGATAGACATTAACCTGACCTGTTATGCATAGGGCTGACTATCATGCATTAGTGATAGGGTCACATTACTCAGCTTTTAATAGAATGAAGTGGTAAAATTGATATACATTACATAGGCAATATTCATATCTAAAAAAATTGCCATTCATTGACACATTTCATTTTGATGCACCTGATATTCAGGTTGACCTGAGCCAATCAACTGAGAATGCCTAAATGTTTGGTTTGCCTGGTTACAAGGTTATAAAAACTTTTTTTCATGCTAATTTCAGCTAAGCATAAAATTGAACCTGCTAGTAAATAGAAAATTACTGATAAGTACAGTTGTTTTCTTGCTCAATTTAACTGTAAATGTAATTTTCTCTGCTTATTAAATATATGAAAATGCCAACATTAGTATTAGGTGGCATTTTCATATTTATAAGCAGAGAAATTTCATGCTCAGCTGAGAAATTCAGTCAGTGACATGTTTATTGGCAGATAAAAACCAAAAAAAAAAGGAACCAGTTTCATCAAGATATTGCCATGCCGCCAGCGGTGTTTGGTTTATTGCCAGTATTTTTTAAAGTCAGTCGAGGGTTCAAAGTACAGAAATCTTGAGTCAGAACTTGTCAATTATAGATTGATAGAAGCATTGACAGGATACAAAGAGATTTAATAGCATCACAAACATAATACAACCCCAACTTTGCGCCGGGCCGGGTAGCGCAATCGATAGGGCACCTGACTCGTAAGTCAGAGGTCCTGGGTTCGAATCCCGGTCTGGCCACATACTTTCGTTTCTCCTTCCGCTGATTCAAGAAGGGCAGTTGTCAGTTACTGGCGAAAGTATGTGCACTTAGTACTGGTTAACCGCTTAGGAGGTCTAAGTCTGCCCAGGAATAGTGTGGTTAGGTTAACTGACCGTCCCGACATGACCTTAGTTGTTTACCGTGGACGTTAAGCATCAAATCAACCAACCAACCCCAACTTTGCATGTACCTGTATCATGATGCAGACAAGTAGAGGTAACAGATACTTTAAGGAAAATTTTTCCATATTTCTCCATAAATACATATGTTGTGACCCCTCAGTAGGATGGTTTGGCTAAGGCAAATTTAATATGGGGACCTAACATTTTTTCATTAGGAAATAATAAATATTATCTCAGAAATGTTAAAAAAAAAAATTGCCTTATTTCGAACTTATGTATGCATCCAAGGGATTTGGTATTGAAATTAAAAGTCTGGTCTGGTGACTTTAAATTTGACTGTTCGACAGTGGCCATCAGGTTGGTAATAAGTTTAGAAAGGGCCAGATTGTTATGACTGTAAAATTAAAAAAACAACAAAAAAACACGCTATATGATATTGAGAATTCAAACACTATATTGCAAACAGTATAGGTCCAAATGAGGTGACTCAATATGAGATACATCCTCAGGATCTGTGTTTGTTGCAAATTTATCTATTTTCATTTCTGGCACTTTAAATGCTAAATGTTTTATATAATCTTTGGTAATGTGCTTAAGTATTGGGACACCAAAAATAATTAATCTCCTAATCTCCATTTGTATGTCCCAAATATTGGGACACTTTAAAATAGTTAATTTTCCATTTGTCCTAAATATTGGGACACCTAAAAATAATTAATTTTCCATTTGTCCCAGATGAAAAATTTATCATTTTTAGGTGGCCCAAAATTTAGGCACATTACAGCATACAGTAGAACTTCCATGCCTCAAACCCTGATGGCTCGTTAACCCTGTCTGACTGGAACTCATTCTTGAGTTCTTAGAGGTTGATATATATAGAAAATAGCACTGGATGGGTAGAACTACCTTTTGCTGGAACTTGTTGTCACCCGACGTAGGCGGAGGGGGACTATAGAAATGACCCTCGTCCGTCCGTGTGTGCGTCCGTCCGTCCGTCCGTCCGTCCTTCCGTCCGTCCTTCCGTCCGTCCGTCCGAAATCTTGTCCCCGCAACTCCTCCTACGTCTTTCATCGGATTAATTTGAAATTTTACAGATTATATTCTTATGATATGAAGATGTGCATGTGGTTTTCGATTTTTGTTTCGGCCATTTTTGATGGATTTACAGCCCTTGCTGACTCAGACCTTCCGAAATCTTGTCCCCGCAACTCCTCCTACATCTTTCATCGGATTGATTTGAAATTTTACAGAATGTATTCTTACAATATGAAGATGTGCATGTGGTTTTTTATTTTTGTTTCGGCCATTTTTAATGGAGTTACGGCCCTTGCTGACTTAGACCTTGTCCCAGCAACTCCTGCAACATCTTGTATCAGATTGACTTGAAATTGTGCAGAATGTTTCATCATGATCTGAAGATGTGCATGTGATTTTGGAATTTCAATTGTCCTATTTTTTTACAAAGTTATGGCCCTTTGTCGTTTTTTTGGCATTTTTCAAACTTTTGAACCGTTTGACCGAGAGAGCTGAAATTTGGTATGCTATTAGCATTTGGTAAATTGATTATTCTGATTATTGTTAGGATGTGCTAAATTATAAGTGTCAGAGTTATTCCCCTTTCATAGATAATAGACATTCACTTAAAGGTAAAGGGATAACTCCAGAACTATTCATATTAATGGGCTGAATTTTCATAAATGCATTGTTCATTTTTCATCAGATTCATATAAGCAGGATTATGGCTCTTGTTATTTTGTTACTGGGTATACAGTCTTGATGTTTTGGTCATTTTGTAAGGGCCTATAGTTTCAGTAACCTGATTTTACACATATATGCCCCGTTCTGAACTTAAGTATTTTATAAAGAGGCCCAGTAACTGGGTATATGTCTTTGCTTATGTTCAGTTATCATTTGCCTACCAGGTTCTGTAATATATATATTTTCTGTTTTTGGCCGTACATTTACTCTGAAACAGAATAAAGGGCTGAAGTTTGTGACACATTTCAAACGTCGGGTGACACTTGGCCGATGGCCTTTTATTTTTCATGGTCCCAAGCTTGTTTGAGCCTCTGAAGTTCTACTGTACAGTATAATAAGGAATATTTTGCAGGGTTATTGGAAGCGGAAATGTCGTCTCTTTGATGATGTCCTGACTGACGATGCCAGGAAGAGAATTGAGGAAGTGGAGAAATTGTTGAAGGAAGACAGTGTTACTGAGGTGAGCATTCTTCAGAATACATGTACTGTTACAGGACTTACCAGTAAAAATTTATAGTAAATGCTGTAACTTAGATATACTTCTTGAGAAATTCTTCTAGGGACATTTACAGTATTCATTCAGTTGTCAAAGGGGAGTGTTATTACCTCCAAAATGACCCCAAATGAGCCATAACGTGACAAAACCAACAGTGGCGTATGTGTCCAGCGAAGATACAATCAGCCTGGGTATCTGCCCAGTGTGATCAGAGTCTGGCTATTGGCATGGAAATAGCCTAGACCCTTAGCTACTCTTCAAGGGCACAGCGAAGACTCTGATCAGACTGGGTGGCTGCCAAGGCTGATCTGGGTCTTCGCTGGAAACACATGCCACTTGGTTTTTTTTTTTGTGTCGCTGCTCAAATACAATTGTATTGTAATTGATTTTGTTCATCTTCACACTGGTCTGGCATTCATCACAGGTAACGAAGACAACTTACAAGGAACCTGCTTGTTCTGCTCATCAGGATAAGTTTGTTTCAGAAGTATAGTCTCACGGACCATCAGACCCCTTACTCTTCAAATAGGACTCAAAAGTTTTACTGAATTGATATGCATATTCAAGAAATGCTTGAAAACAATTTTTGGGCTACAACGACCAGCCAACGAATTGGTGAAAAACCTTATTCAAGCACTGCATTTATACTAGACGGAATTTCTTCGAAAATCTGGTCTGACTATGAGGTCTAGTAAACTGCCGGGTCCGTAAGAATGATTGTTTGAAATTAATGTAAGAAGTATGCGAAAACGATCGTGTTTTAAAGTACGTTGCCTCGTTGCCTGTGTTGAATGCCAGACCAGCGTGATCTTGCCATAATATGGTTTTACCTGCCCTAGACAATACAACCTGCCCTAAACAATCACAAAAAATAGATAAAACAGTTGTAGCACACAGCAAAAATATATATCATTAGCTTGATATGCAGTTCAGCCATTCACATTTGGAAAGCATTAAGGTGAATGAAAACACATACAGGTGTTGTAATTATTATTAAGAAGAATTTGTCTCTCTTTTTATTGGGGCTTCTGATAAAGGAAAGCCTTTGCTCTTCAGACAGATAATTCTTTCTTTTTAGAGTAGCATCCATTTCATAGGATTTCCTTCTAGGGAAGCAAATGAAGTCACATTTGTGGCTTCCCTTAAGTCACATTAGTGGCTTCCCTTGTGAAATTGTGGGGAAAAATGGCAGTGGATCCAATCACCTTACAAAGAAAAGAAAGAGTTTTCAGATGAAAGTGATATGTAAATTAAACATTGTTGCTCTAAGATAGTCTTCTGCAGAAATTACAAAAAAAAAATTAAAAAAATCTGCAAAATGAAACGCTGAACTGACTTCTGAAGCCTAAAAGTTACTGTCTGCAAATTTATGTAAACTAAACTGAGGGCCACTGCATCAGCTTAGAAATATGTCATTTAAACTCTGTCTCATCAAGATAAGTTACATCTTTTCTTTCAGAAAGGTTATTATAAAAGATTGGAGAAAGTGTTTGACAAGTTCCTGTCTACAACTGATCTGGAGGTCAAGGTCACTGGAAAATTTAAAGGTAAGACACCAGAGTCCCTGACAGAAAACATACTGTCACTGATAATGTAATGATTGGCTATGTAATTATGTGATAGTATGTAACTTCTGAGTAATGAATTACAATGTTGTGCTATGACACCAAGGTTGGCAAATACCCGGGTTTTATGAGTAAAGCCCATCCCAATGGGAATTACTGGGAAAACACAGGTTTTACTCGGGTTTTACTAGGCAATATGGGCAATATTGGGTTATATGTCGATCTGTAAACTTTATAAACTGGAACCTACTGTGACAATGTTTTCTTGCAATTTTAGCAAGATATATGTTAGTTGGCAATAAAGAAAGATGATCACATTTTCTACAAATTTCTTACAGAACAAAAATCGCAAAACATCAAAAAATATGTTTCAAAACTGGCACCATGCAGTGTTGTAGAAATTGCAAACATTTGACCAATACTACACAATATAAGGGAAAACGTGTAAGATTGAAGTGTTTGCAAAATCTACACAGTTTCAGGAAGCTGGTCCATATATGGTAAGGTTCCTAGTTAAAAGATTCTGAGGTGTTTGGAGACGTACATGTAGATAAAGCCAAGATTTACTGTAAGGTTCCAGATAGATGTAATTTTGGTAAATGTCCAGTGCGGATGATGTAGGTTGTGAAGGGTATATGTTATCATATTTATACTGCTATAAGACAGGCAGAGCTCTAGATAAGAGGGAGTATCTGGTGATAATTAGGGATAATTTTTGTTAATCCTGCATAAAAACATATGTTGTGACCCCTCATCTGAACCGTCTCGACGAGACGGTTCAGATGAGGGGTCACAACATATGGTTTCGTTGAGAAATAAAAAAAATTATCCTTAATTATCATCAAATACTCCCTCTTATCTAGAGCTCTGGACAGGGGTTCCCTGCCAAAACAATTGCCAAAATTTAGATCAGTCTTATAAGACAGTCTAGATCTTTTGGATTATTTCTTCTACCAAAATAATCAGCTTTAATATAGATCTGTTGTACAAGATGGATCTGTATATTTAGGGATGCTTCGGAAAGAAAAAAACCCATCTTATACTCAAAGAAATAGGATATGTATGTGTGTAATTTTATCTCTTTCACAGGCACATCAGAAACAGAAGATGGTGAGGACAAAAATGGAGACAGTGAAATGAAGGAAGAAACTGGTGATACAGAGACAAAACAAGAAGTAGAGAAGAAAAATGGTGCTGATGACGAGAAAAAAGAGAGCAACGGTGATAGCGTACAGCAAGGCCAGGGTGATGGTAATCTCTCAACAAAGGAGGAAACAAAAGAAGAGGTAAGAGGGAAATAAAAGATACATGCACATGTAATGGAATCAACATTATCAAAAAACACCCTGCCAAATGAGTTTTATAGCAGGTGTAAGTTTCACAACTAACATTGATGGTGACTTATAAGCTGCAGTTTCATATTTCAGTTATGACACAGTGGGGCTCAGTCTGGTAGTATAAGGCAGTTTCTTGAGTCAAAATTGGAGTGGAGAATTTTGTAGTGAATTATGCACTGGACAACAAGCTGGACAGCAGGGACTGGGCGAATTCTAGTTTCGATCCCCTAATCTCACGGATGAGACATAGATACTACTTTGCCCACAGTGCAGTGTTTTCTGGTTTAGTTCTGTTTGGTAACTATGTGCAGACAGGCAAGACATAGCATTCAGTGGTTTGTGAGGATAAGTCATGCTTCAGAGATAATTTTTATACGCCCGTT
This sequence comes from Ctena decussata, assembly GCA_963989385.1. Taxonomy (NCBI): domain Eukaryota; kingdom Metazoa; phylum Mollusca; class Bivalvia; order Lucinida; family Lucinidae; genus Ctena; species Ctena decussata. Next base: position 14,815,519 of record OZ022498.1, read on the forward strand.
TGAAAAACGGGATGTATTATGTTATGGAGCTGCCGTCCGTCCGGCCGCCTGGCATAAACTTTTCGTTTCCGGATAACTTCTGCTACAGTTTACATCCGATCGAGCTGAAACTTTGTATATAGTATATAGTAAGACTATGAGGTGGACCAGTGCATATCATTTCGAGGTCGCGCTCCAATGATTTTTAACGGAGTTACAGCCCTTTACTTAGAACTTTTGGGGTGTTCGTTTCTGGATAACTCCTCCTATAGTTTTCATCCAATTAAGCTGAAACTTTGTAAATAGTAAGACTACGATGTGGAGTAGGGCATATTATATGGAAATTTTGCTCCAGTGATTTTTAGCGGAGTTACAGCCCTTTGAAAAAACTCATCTATGGCAAATAGTATGGCAATTCTTAAGCATTCCATTACTTGGTTACTCCTTGGAATATCATGATGAATCTTTATAAAAATGTCTATGAGGTTAAGACAACGTGTCTCATACAAGAATGGGTACTCCCCTCTACTTAGTTTTTGGGTTACCTCCCTTTGATTATTTTGTTAGACTATATTCGTACACCTCATATTGTTACGCAGAAGGTTTTACACACGGTCGACACGGGTGTAGAGCCTTATGCGTCGCCAGGACGGCGGAGGGTGACTTCCGGTTAAAGGGTTATCTACTTGTGTAATACACTAACAAGGAAACTCTAACAACGTTAGAATTTTTTTAGTTTATATATAATGTAAATTCTATATACAACAATACAATTTACAACTGTCACAATTACAATAATATACAACACATATTAGTTCATGTCGCTGGCCCAAGTAAGGTGTTTGTTTCAAATCTGTAATCGATTTGCGTACAATACGCAAATAGATTACCGTATGACGTCAACACCGTACTCGGCTCAGCGCCATGAACTAAAGGAAAACACAAAGAACAAAAAAACGTTAGTTTGAGCTCATACAAAAAAACAAGGCCTTATGTTGGTAGACTTCAATTCGTCGTTCCCTGGATCATGTCATGGGCCAGTCCATATATCATGAGGAACACCAACTTATATTCACACGTGCACAATTATATACTGGTCGCTCCCTGGATCGTACCAGGGACCAGTCTATATATATATATTAATACACCTTAGTGGACGAACACTGTCCCACACTTGATGTGACCTTCAGATCTTATCACAGAATCTGGCAAAACTGTGCTAACCACTTCCGCCTACATTTTGTGCTTCCCGCCTCTGCTTAGGAACCATGCACAAACGGCGTTGTAACTGCCTCTACCCGGGTTGGTATTAACCTGGAGACGTTTATCGTATTTCCAGGTGAGACGTGGCTCTAAGCCCTAACAGCTGACTGCCGGACTTGATGTGCCTAAAAATAACGAACTTACACTTAATACATTGTAACTACATAATAACAATACGTAAGACTTGGGCCTGTCTTGGAAATACCATACAACGCCCTCGGCGAATGCCGAGCATAACGTGCACACGCCAGCCGTGTCACTAGACACGACTCGCGCTCACGATGTAAAGCCAAAATTGTGCTTACCACTTCCGCCAATGAAGAAACGTAGATCCTACCACGCATGCGCGTCGAAGGATCTGACGCCAAACATTGACAAGAAGTATACTGACGTCAACAGGCATTACCATGACATACCCCACATAAAACATGAATAATCTAGACAATGACCTATTTACATTAAACTGATTGACCAAAATCTAACTCGCATATGTATTACTTCATTTCTTTAAACTGAGCGTAATACCATTTGCCATAGAATATAATAGCTGAATAAGCGTTTCTCACACATTTGGGATCATAACGTTTGATCTGACATCATGACATCAATGATGTTATACCATATGACGCCGTCTAATGAAGGCAAATCAAACGCATGATGACCAAATGTTACCATAATAACTTATGGAAAAACCCTTAATGCGGTGCATGCTATGGCGTCAATTGACGTCACGAGTATATAAATTAGTTCCATTCCAAATCAATCTACTTCTATAGGCCACGTATACGTGAAACTAATATAAAAAGTGCTGATGTCGCAATAACATGAATGCAACTGACGTCACATGAATAACATGAATGCAACTGACGTCACTGGACGTCAAATAGACGCGCACCAGTGAAACTAATGTAAAAAGTGCTGACGTCGCAATAACATGAATGCAACTGACGTCACATGAATAACATGAATGCAACTGACGTCACTGGACGTCAAATAGACGCACACCATTGCAACCAACATCAGTGATATAAACTATTTCCGTAATTTACAAAACTTCCTAATATACAAATATTATGCGCAGCATGCTTACTAACAAAATCGGTCGACACATGCGCAGCCTGATCACTGCCAACAAAATCAAATCAGTCGACACATATAATCATACCATATCAATCAGAAGTCACATTTTTCATTCTTAGCCAAACTATTCTAAATAAATATAATAAAATCTTACCCTTCTAGGTCTTAACACAGAATCTGGGCACACAACAATATAACATCCATCAAGAATTAAACAGCCACGTCTAACTTTTCATTAAAAGATAGGCGTATAAATACTATGCGTCTCACATTAAAATCATGCAACACGCTTTCCACAATCAAAAGACTCGTGCAGGTATTCACCTTAAAATCATGCAATACGCTGTCCACGAGAGGTATTCACAAACAACCCATGCATAACGTAGCCACAATTTCCGTAAATGTTTTATTACCACAGTTACCCTAAAAACTGTAGCCTTACTGATTGAAAGGATTAAAATAATCTCGACGACATAGTGAACGATTCGATCCATTTCGTAACATAGGTTTCCCCTTAGGGAGAAAAAACATAACAATGTTTCTTTTCTGAAATAGTACGAAATGCGATCGAATCGTAGGCTATGTCAAAACTGGAAAACTAGCTATATACACAACAACGGTGCGATGCATAACGTGGCCAAACTATCTACTAAGGTAGTCCGCCCCCAAATTATCTTGGCAACTGATCTATCTAATCCCAAAGTCAATCAATTCTCTGTGTCGTACCTGTCGTGCCTCAAATGGAATGGGGAAGTATGGGTAAGTCTGATCGAACACTAGGTGGAAATCGCCACCTTTAAGTGTATCAGACGTAAAATTAACGTTGTCTTTGACATTACACCTACTTCGCACGACAGATCCCACAGGATCTGTTGCCTCTACCTCTAACCTTCTATCGCCACCGTGTTCTTCCATATTCGTTTTCTGAATCGACGTTACGTCGTCGGGCTTTACGTTTTCACGTATGAAGTCATATTGGGATACGTCCTCTGACGTACAAATGTTAACTCTTTGGACATTCGGATCACCGTGATCCTCTGATCCAACATTGTCACGTGCATTAACCACCGCAGACGTCACGTTCTTTTGACGTTGAACGTACTGCTTAATCATGTTAGCAGGATAAGTATTCACGACGCCCTTGACGTTAATCTTGTAGTTCATTGCATTGACTACTTCGACAACTTCATATGGCCCGTTCCATTGAAGTAACAATTTATTGCACTCATTCGGGAGTAGCAAAAGTACTTTGTCTCCGACGTCAAACTTACGCGACCTCGCGCGTTTATCATAATAAGCATTCTGCTTTACGTCCATTTTCCGGACAATATCCTGTGCTAACTTACACGTTCTCTCTAAACGTTCTTTTAAATCAATAACGTACTGATACGTCAATAACGCACGTTGGTCAGTTTCCTCTACAGACCACAATTCCTTTAATATTTGCATAGGACCCCTAACATTACGCCCATACAACAGTTCAAACGGGGAAAAACCTAATGACTCTTGTGGAACTTCCCTTACTGCGAATAATAATGCTGGGAGATACCTGTCCCAGTCATTCGGACGTTCTACGCACATTTCACGTAATATCTGTTTTAATGTATCATGGAATTTCTCCACGGGTCCTTTACCAGTAGATTGATAAGGAATAGTTGTCAGATCTTGAAGCGACAACAACCTACTAACCTCTCTCATGACGTCAATCGTGATCTTACTCTCATGCTCGATTAGCATTTCACTCGGTATTCCTAATCTACTGAACATCTCAACTAACGCTTCGGCTACGCGTCCCGTTTCAATGCCGGTTAACGCTACCGCCTCGGGATATCTCGTCGCATAGTCTATCATTGTTAAAATATAGCGGGATTTCCTGTCAGAACGAGGTTCTATCGGTCCAACTATATCAACAGCGACTCGTTTAAATGGTGTGTCAATCTGTGGCAACTTTCCTAAAGGAACCTTAGTGACACGACCTTTTTGAATAGTCCTTTGACATATGTCACAAGATTTACAAAACCTTGCCACATCACCACAAATTCCAGGCCAAAAGAACTCAGTTAACACTCTATCCATAGTTTTCTTTATGCCCAAATGACCTGACATCAAGGTTTCGTGCGCCAATCTTAACACCTTTTCACGAAAACCTTCAGGGATAATAAGTTGCAAAGTGACCTTGTTTCCCTTAGTAAACTGCCTATACAATAAATCTTTCTTTCGAATAAACTTAGTTTCACCCCGGTTCAATCCACGACTAATCGTCACATTCCCAGATTCCACTCTCTGCCTTATGCCATTCAATTTAGGGTCAACAACTTGGGCCTGCTTCAATGCCTCCTTATCACTAGCAATAATTTGATCAGGAACTTTAAGTTTCTTATAGACCTCTTCACCTTGCTTAGCTTGTGACCTAGTCACTGCCGCCATTGCAAAATGGGACATATCGGGAAGTTTTGACCCGTCAATATTTCCAATAACCAGGTCATACAATGTATCTTCCATGCACAATGCTTCAGTTTTTCCTGTGAAAAATGGACAATCTATGTCAACCATTGCTAAGGGATACCTTTGGGTAGATTCATCAATCAAAGTTACATCAGATTCTCTACCAAGTAACTGATCATTAGAAACCAAGTTTCTACGAACGACACACCCAGTACAACCTGTGTCCCTTAAAACTACAACAGTCTTACCATTAACCGTACCCTGCGCTGTTGGTAATCGCGACCTTAAAAAGTAACAGACACCTTCCCTATCCACGTTATCATTGATTAGTGGACTTTCTTCCTTACTCCTATAGAGACCTTCAATTTCATGAGACCTATTTATTGTAGTTTTACAAAAACTCATTTGATGTCCGCCACCCCGACCACGTCCGGGGGAATAACCCCGACCACGGCCACGATCTGAATTACTACCCTTCGTCTGTACAGTATCGCTCTTACTCTGTGATCTTTGTGTCTCATCTTTCGGTGCATAACTACTCCCCTTACTTCCGCTATACCCGCTTGCACTTGCACCTACCTCCGCACTATATGCTTGCTTCCTATCGGGATTCTTAAAACATTTATATGTTAAATGTCCTTTACCACAAATACTACATTTTATCTCTGGCTTCGCACTCGGTTTATTATCAGATCTACTCTGAGTTACGCCCTTACTATCACGCTGCCCCTTATTAACACAAGCGTAGACACCGCCACGTGCTTCTGCAAATAAATCTGCTTCCCTAGCCATCTCACCTAGATTCGTGAATGTTTTCGGTTTCAAATGAACATACAGTTCTTTACTACAAGATTCTAAAAACTGATTTCTAGCGAAAAAATCGCAAACAGATTCATAAGACTGGTCTACCTTCGCCATTTTCAACCATTTATTAAGATACGACCTAAGTCTACTACTAAACTGAATAAACGTTTCGGACTTTTCAGGCCTATCATAGCGAAATTTCTTCCTAAATCCGCGTTCAGTCATATCAAAATTCTTTAACAACGCATCTTTCAACTTGTCATAATCTGCTGCATCATCTACAGACAATCTATCATAAACATCAAGCGCGCGACCTTTAAGTAATGCGCTTAAATATGCAGCCCAAACGTTTTTATCCCATTTATTCGCCGTCGCGTATTTCTCAAACCTTGATAAGTAACTATCCATTTTGTCCTTACTTTCATCAAAATACGGTAACTTGGGATCTCGCGCATGCGCTAGCTTTTCAGCCTTCTGTTTTTCTAATTCAACTCTAAACGTTACCTTCTGCAAATCTATCTGATTTTTCAACTCGCGTTGCTGCAATTCAAAACTATACTTCAACTTTTCTAACTCGATCTCGCTCGACAACTTTGCTTCCTTATCGCTTTCGACTTGAGACAACCTAGCTTCCCTATCTTTCTCGGCTTGCCGCTCTATACTTTCAATCCGCGCCATCTCGATTTCCCTATCCGCCGCAATCTTAGCTTCTTCCGTCGCCCTATCCGCCGCAATCTTAGCTCCTTCCGTCGCGATCCTAGCCAATTCAATTTCCCTATCTTTTTCGGCCTGCGCAATCTTTTCTTTCTCCGCCGCGATCTTCTCTTTATCAAGTTCCCTTACCGCGTGCCTTTCTGCCCTCTCAGTCTCTTGCTGTTGCTTTACAAATTCCTGCAATGCCTGCCCTTCATAACCTAACTCCCTTCCCGTCTTAACTAACTGATCCATGACGCTTAACGTAATGCTCACGTTAACCTAACTGAAACCGACGTTCACTTATAGTCACACACGTTAACTAAAACTTTAACAATAATAATAACAAACTAATCCAACTAAAACGTTGATTAATTAGTATAGTCGCGATCTAGACGTAGCTATTAAAGTTACGTTCGTAATAGACCGGAAATGACGTCATAAACTGACGTTGACTTTGCCGAGAATTACTTTTAACTATCAAATGACACAATTAGATGACGTAAATAACCCACAACACAATTACGCCCAACTTGATCTAACGTATCGGATATACAAACGTAACGTATGTAACGCAACGTATTAACACTGACATGACAACTGTACGTCTTACATTACAAAACCTTACAAGATACCCACGGTAAATCAAACTTAAGATTCCGCTATAAGGTTTAATTCATTGTAACGATATTATATAACGTTACTGGTGACCTACGTTACTAAATCAGGACATAAAATGGACCTCAGTAACGGTTACGACACAACGTACAAAACGTTTAAGTTAATAAACTAACAGATTGTCATGCAACAGCAGTGCCCAGGTACTCAAATGGACCTTAAAACTAAATATGTATCATCCGAGCCAAGACAATTCAGGTCTATATAACCTCAGTTTCCCCACTCAGATATGCAACCTGTTACATTTTATCACAAATTAATGCATGGGCTATCGCACTTCATCACGCAGGGAATAAGGATAGTTGACCTTAATTGAGTGTAGGTTACATTTACAAAGAATTTAGTGGCAAAATTGCTCCCCTAAAATTCACAGCCTTACGTCACCTTAGAAAAGAACAATCAGAAAGTCAATTATAATAAAAAAAAATATCTGACAAAATTGTGCCTAGATTCTGTATATATTGTCAATGTGTTACACTGGCAGATATTAACCGGAAATCAAATCCCGTTACTTCATGACACCATGTTACGCAGAAGGTTTTACACACGGTCGACACGGGTGTAGAGCCTTATGCGTCGCCAGGACGGCGGAGGGTGACTTCCGGTTAAAGGGTTATCTACTAGTGTAATACACTAACAAGGAAACTCTAACAACGTTAGAATTTTTTTAGTTTATATATAATGTAAATTCTATATACAACAATACAATTTACAACTGTCACAATTACAATAATATACAACACATATTAGTTCATGTCGCTGGCCCAAGTAAGGTGTTTGTTTCAAATCTGTAATCGATTTGCGTACAATACGCAAATAGATTACCGTATGACGTCAACACCGTACTCGGCTCAGCGCCATGAACTAAAGGAAAACACAAAGAACAAAAAAACGTTAGTTTGAGCTCATACAAAAAAACAAGGCCTTATGTTGGTAGACTTCAATTCGTCGTTCCCTGGATCATGTCATGGGCCAGTCCATATATCATGAGGAACACCAACTTATATTCACACGTGCACAATTATATACTGGTCGCTCCCTGGATCGTACCAGGGACCAGTCTATATATATATATTAATACACCTTAGTGGACGAACACTGTCCCACACTTGATGTGACCTTCAGATCTTATCACAGAATCTGGCAAAACTGTGCTAACCACTTCCGCCTACATTTTGTGCTTCCCGCCTCTGCTTACGAACCATGCACAAACGGCGTTGTAACTGCCTCTACCCGGGTTGGTATTAACCTGGAGACGTTTATCGTATCTCCAGGTGAGACGTGGCTCTAAGCCCTAACAGCTGACTGCCGGACTTGATGTGCCTAAAAATAACGAACTTACACTTAATACATTGTAACTACATAATAACAATACGTAAGACTTGGGCCTGTCTTGGAAATACCATACAACGCCCTCGGCGAATGCCGAGCATAACGTGCACACGCCAGCCGTGTCACTAGACACGACTCGCGCTCACGATGTAAAGCCAAAATTGTGCTTACCACTTCCGCCAATGAAGAAACGTAGATCCTACCACGCATGCGCGTCGAAGGATCTGACGCCAAACATTGACAAGAAGTATACTGACGTCAACAGGCATTACCATGACATACCCCACATAAAACATGAATAATCTAGACAATGACCTATTTACATTAAACTGATTGACCAAAATCTAACTCGCATATGTATTACTTCATTTCTTTAAACTGAGCGTAATACCATTTGCCATAGAATATAATAGCTGAATAAGCGTTTCTCACACATTTGGGATCATAACGTTTGATCTGACATCATGACATCAATGATGTTATACCATATGACGCCGTCTAATGAAGGCAAATCAAACGCATGATGACCAAATGTTACCATAATAACTTATGGAAAAACCCTTAATGCGGTGCATGCTATGGCGTCAATTGACGTCACGAGTATATAAATTAGTTCCATTCCAAATCAATCTACTTCTATAGGCCACGTATACGTGAAACTAATATAAAAAGTGCTGACGTCGCAATAACATGAATGCAACTGACGTCACATGAATAACATGAATGCAACTGACGTCACTGGACGTCAAATAGACGCGCACCAGTGAAACTAATGTAAAAAGTGCTGACGTCGCAATAACATGAATGCAACTGACGTCACATGAATAACATGAATGCAACTGACGTCACTGGACGTCAAATAGACGCACACCATTGCAACCAACATCAGTGATATAAACTATTTCCGTAATTTACAAAACTTCCTAATATACAAATATTATGCGCAGCATGCTTACTAACAAAATCGGTCGACACATGCGCAGCCTGATCACTGCCAACAAAATCAAATCAGTCGACACATATAATCATACCATATCAATCAGAAGTCACATTTTTCATTCTTAGCCAAACTATTCTAAATAAATATAATAAAATCTTACCCTTCTAGGTCTTAACACAGAATCTGGGCACACAACAATATAACATCCATCAAGAATTAAACAGCCACGTCTAACTTTTCATTAAAAGATAGGCGTATAAATACTATGCGTCTCACATTAAAATCATGCAACACGCTTTCCACAATCAAAAGACTCGTGCAGGTATTCACCTTAAAATCATGCAATACGCTGTCCACGAGAGGTATTCACAAACAACCCATGCATAACGTAGCCACTATTTCCGTAAATGTTTTATTACCACAGTTACCCTAAAAACTGTAGCCTTACTGATTGAAAGGATTAAAATAATCTCGACGACATAGTGAACGATTAGATCCATTTCGTAACACATATCTGACTAACCCTTTGCACTATTGTGATGAAACTTAGTAGTAATGTATATTAGGTTGACATAATATGCCACATATAAGAACAATTGCCTCCCCTTACTTATTTTTGGAGTAACCTCCCTTTGAATATTTTCTAATGCTATTCTTGTGCAAGCTGTAAGTAGGCAACCATACAGAATATCTTGATTAAAATTTATAGCAATGTGTATTAGGTTGAGGCTGTGTGTCTTATATAAGAATTATTGCTCCCCCATCCTTATTTATGGAGTTACATCCGTTTGATTAATTTCTATGACTATTCTTTGGCAAGTCATTACTAGGTAACCGTATGGAATATCTTGATGAAACTTTATAGCAATTTGTATTAGGTTGAGACAGTATGTCTATTTAAGAATTGCTTCCTCTTCCATATTTTCTTTTTTTGGGTTACATCCCTTTGATTACTCTTTAAGGCTTTTCTTTTGAGAACCCTAATGTTTGGAATATCATGATAAACTTAATAGCAATGTAGACAAGGATGAAACGGTGCAAACAATCAGAAACAGGCGTATATTGCCCCGCTTGCAGAGCTCTTGTTCATATTCTTCAATGAAAACATGTTGTGGCCTTTTATTAGAACTGTCTTGTTGAGATGGTTCTATTGAGGGGTCACAACATACGTTTTATGGAGAAAAATGGAAAACTATCCCTTAGTTATCCTAAAAACTTGACCTGGAACACTGTTTGCTGTTCTTAGTTCTGAAAATATAAATATTGTATAATTTCTTGTATGTTAGAAAGAAGAGATGGGGGTGGTGTCAGAAGATGAAGAGAAGGAATCACCAGCAAGGAAAAAGAAGAGAGAAAGAAAAGATAAGAGGAATGGTGATGGAAGCCAGCCATCAATCATGTCTATGTTTGCTAAAATGTAGGTGTTCATAATTATACCTCTGGCATACAGCTAAGTTAAAAGATGAAGATTATTTGGATTTTGTCTTTCTGTCCATTTACCATTTATTAGAATTGTACTTTAAGTTCCACATAATAAGACGGTTGTCCCAACCGGAGTTATATGTAAGTCTGCTCACTTGACAACTGTTTAGACAAAAAAATCACTCTCTCTAGATGATGGACTAGATGATGGATGACTTGGGATTTTATAGCCTTTCCAGCAGTATATTTCAGTAATATCAGTATGATGGAGGGGAGTTGGGGTGTGTGTGTGTGTGGGGGGGGGGGGGGGGGGGGGGGGGGGGGAGGGGAGCAGTCTGAAAAGCTGAGTGCAATGGAATCTCATTTACTGTCGAAAAGATTTCTGCCTCCATGGGGAATCAAATCTTGAACTGCTAGTTAAGCAGGCTAGTGCTTAGCCCTCTGTGCTAATGAGGCTCTGTCTTCTCTAGATTCAAAGTAGTGACTAGTTCTTTTTCCTTCAAATCAAATGTTTATGCAAAGATATGCTTTACAGACATATGGTGGAAAGCATTGTCATATTTTGGCTAACTGATGAACAAGAGTTCTAATTTCCATGTACAAATGAAATGAGCATTTACCAGGCATGTAAATGTTATTGAAGCAACAATGCCTGCATTAGTTGTCAGATTTTAGACTTCCCATATATTCTTTCGTTTAAGGTACCTAAAAATTAGGACTTCTAAGGTAATTTAAAATCATAACTGTCCTAATGACTGAATAGTTTGGTTTTACTTTGCAGTAATGGTAATGTGTCTACAAGAAGTAGATGGAATGGCAAATAGTGTAGATCCTGATCAGACTGCTCCTTCTTTTGCAGGAGCAGTCTGATCTAAGTCTGCACTGATTGCTCAGACCTATCTGTCTATATATTTAGAATTTTAATGGCAATGCAACTTTACCAAATTTAGTGTGGCAGATGTGCATTTCTGTATTTAACTTCCTCAGTGTTGCTAAACCCCAAAAGAGGACATGGACAGGTTTTGGCAAGCCGTGTACATCCATTTTTGAGCCACAATTACTGATGTGTTCCACAAGGCAGAACAGCTGCAGACATCAGATAGGAGACACCTACATATTAACTCCCAAGTGCAGGTGCAGGGATACAGACTAACACATTTTTCATAGGAACAAGCCGGGCCGGGTAGCGCAATCGGTAGGGCACCTGACTTGTAAGTCAGAGGTCCTGGGTTCGAATCCCGGTCTGGCCACATACTTTCGTTTCTCCTTCCGCTGATTCAAGAAGGGCAGTTGTCAGTTACTGGCGAACGTATGTGCACTTAGTACTGGTTAACCGCTTAGGAGGTCTAAGCCTGCCCAGGAATAGTGTGGTTAGGTTAACTGACCGTCCCGACATGACCTTAGTTGTTTACTGTGGATGTTAAGCATCAAATCAACCAACCAAATCATAGGAACAAGCTGGGCCCCTAAAAACTGAAAATTAGTCGCCCAGCCAGAAATTTAGGGGCCTACATTTAAAATGTGAAAATATTTTATTCAGAATCAGCGTGAGAATTGAGCTGTTTCCGTAGGCTTTTGTAGTAAATCCTCCTTTCTTCAGGGTTTTGCTTCCTTTTAGCAACCGGGTGTGAAACACATGCAATGTATTGCCACTTATGCCCCCAAAAATCACAAACTTTCAAAATTTTTAGCTGTCAAAATGGAGGTGGCCATGTTGTTTCTCGATAGTGAGTGAAATCCAACACACAAGTATGACGAAACACCGAATATTCAAAGCAGATATCGGAGTGGAAGTTAGCAATATGCTTTGAGGTGGCAGATTTTACTCCAAGCCGAAAACACGTCAGACACAGGCTGACAGCTGACATTCAAAATCTGGGCGACTGTCATTTTAATTTTAGGTGCCCAGCTGATTTTTTACTCGCAGTGGGCGAGGGGTGGGTGGGTTAGGGGGGACCGCTAGTCTGTATCTCTGAGGTGTCCCACACCAAGTCATCTCAAGTACAATGGCCTGAGAAAAGCAACAGGCAAGGGCAACTGATGTCAACTTGTTTTTCATGTGTTTTACAGGCCAAATAAGAGAAAGTCCACAGCTGATGATGAGCCTGCTGATAATGATCAGTCATCAAAGAAACAGAAGGTTAAAGAGGAAGGTCAAGGTGAAGACCATGACAGCCAGGAGGAGGAGAAAAAGTATGGGGAAATTTCTGATTTCAAGATATCTCAAAAGTTTTGTCAGAATGGCATCAGAGATGTATGAGTTATTGCCCTTGAATTGAATAAAATTTAACAAACTGAACCATAACCAACCAATTAAATGAATTTTGTGAAATTTATATCAATTATTTATCACCAAAATGCAATGGTGCACATCAAACTTTAGCTGAATGGCTTCAGTAATACAGAATTTACTGCCATTGAATCAATTTAACCCTTTTTTGACCAGTGGACTTGTCCATTCTTATCATTCAGCTAATCCCATTACTAGTTTTAGGGGTTTCTGGTGAATATTTTCACTTTTATTGTACTTTGCATAGAAATTCCTGTAAGCAAACAATGTAGACCCTGATCAGACGCCGCGTTTTGCGGTGTCTGAACTGGGTCTGCACTGTTTGCATAATGTCCCCAAAATGGGTATCCGGTCTAAAAAGGGTTAAAATCAACAAATTATGGCATAGTTTAATAAACAGTGAAAGGAAACTTATGGAGCTTAAACTAAATATGTATCATTGTAATGTGGTGAGCATTGGGTTTTGTCAGAATTGCTCATTAATGCCTTAGAACTGATTTAAACTTTAAAAATTGGCCATAACTAAGGCATGGGTGAACGAATTTTCAAAGAGATTGTGTTGACGCACACTCATGTTTGTCAGAATCACTAATACATGAGTTATTGTTCTTGAAGTAATTTGAAATAAATCAGAGCTGCCTCGTGGGGGGATATAAATTCAACAAATTTGCTTATATGTATCAATACATTTATATGGCTTCAATGGCATCTTAACCCTTTAAGCGCAAAAATTAGATGACAAAGATTAAATCTGCAAATTTTCAAAAAATGTTTCATCCAAGCAATATCAAATTGAGAATTTAAAGACTATAGGACAAACAGTGTAGATCCTGATGAGGTGGCTCATAATGAGCTACCTCATCAAGATCTACACTGTTTGAAAATTCAGCTATTTTCGTCACTGGCTTTTAAAGTATTAAGGGCATGATGTATATTAGTTCTCAGTCAGGATGATCTATTGATCAAAATTGTACATTTACATTAATTCCAGGGAGCTGAGACCAAAAGCTGAAAAAGAGGAAATGAGCCAGTCAGGCCTCTCAAAGATACCAACTAAATGTCTTCAATGTAAACAGCTCCTTGATGATCCAGATCTGAGAATGTTCCCAGGGCCACCAGAAGATGCTGTGAGTCATTAGCTTCTATCAATCCATCATTTACCCACTTGCCCTTCTTGCACGGTGGTGTTTAGTGTTTGGTCAGAGTGGAATCTTTAGCTCAGCTTAGAATTTTAAATTGCACAGCTATGCTGAAATTAATGCTGATTGTAGCTTTTTATGTCCTTGTATGTAATAGTAAGTTAATACATTTTGTACATTATTGTTCAGCCTATGGGAGGAGTTTGTGGCCATTACTGACACTAAGTTTACTGTAGATGGAGCACTTTGCAGCCGTTACTAACCCAAAGCTGTCTGTCTTTACCGGAAACGGAGCATTTGTGGTCCTAACTGAACTTGAGTCTATCATTATTGTAGGTGGAGGAGTTTGTGGCTCTTACTGACCCAAAGTTGTCTATCTTTACTGGTGAGGAAGAGCAGATGGATAGCTATGATGAAAGACCAACACACAAAATAACACAGTTCAGGTAGGTTGCTATTTTTGTATCACTTGTGACCAGCAGAAAGCAAGAGACTGAAGACATTTGAGCCATGACCTTGCAAAACCAACAAAATGTGGCATGTGCGCCACGCTAAGACTCAGATCAGCCTGGGCATCTGCCCTGTCTGACCCAAGTTTCCCTATGCACTTAAAGGGTAGCTACAGGTCCAAGCTCCCACCATGCTGACAGCGAAGACTGTTCAGATTGTATGGATCCCCAGGCTGATCTGAGTCATTGTTGGGCGCACATGCCACTTTGTTGGTTTTGCCACATTGTGGCTCAATTGTTTTCTACAATTTAGAACATACTCTAGCTGATACATCATTACTTATATGAAGTTGGGTATTTCCTTTGATGGAATAGCATCTTCACTGAACTGATGCATAACAGAATTATGACGCCTGTTAATCAAGTATATTTGTTTTTAAGATACATTTTTAAGCCTGGATGAGAAGGGCGGCCCTCATTATCACTCCAATAAACTTACCCTTACCTTAGGTGTTAAGTAGTGCTAGTCCAGTGTGGTGTCATTGTGGGCGGCATTCTGATTTAGTTTTGTTACGATATGCTGATAGATGAGACACAGTGTCCTGTGTAATTCTTGTTGTAAAGAATCTAATTTCAGGACAGAAATGTACTTTGTTGCCAAAAAGAAACGTTTAGTATGATTTTCCTGTTCAATTTACTGTCACTAGCTCACTATTAAGAGAGTCAACTTTGTATACAATTTGATAATAATGAAATGTTTGCTCCTTCCAGTGTGTATGACAAGAACACTCATCTTTGTCCATTTGATACTGGTCTGGTGGAGAAGAACATAGAACTCTACTTCTCTGGATATGTAAAGCCAATCTATGATGAAAATCCCTCAGCTGAAGGTATATTTCATTAAATGCAGGAACCAACAGCTGTCTGGTTAACTACTTTACAAACTTGAGCCCTGACTAGGCTTTGAGACCTTACAGTCTGATTAGAGCCTCTGTTTGCAAATTTCTAATTTCCTTTTGTGCACTTTAAGGGTTAAATAAGGTTGGTTTTAGTTTTAGGCTCTCTTGTGCAGTTCAAAGCTGTTGGATAAGTAACAGATATGTTAGTCACTGTGCATAGTACAGACTGCCATTTTCTTACAAAACTCTTGAGCAGATTATGATTTTAAGCAAACCAAAACTTCATTTAAAACCAAAATTACCAAGATACCTTAGGTGAATGGCTACGTTTTCAGGGAAAGCAACACTGCAATTTTAATTGTTGCCTCCTTTTCAATTAAAATCAACTCTTAAAGGAAAGAATTGTTTCCTTAAGAGAAAATTCTTTCCTTTCAAGAGTAATCCCCTCTTCCTCAAGGGAAGCAATTAGGCCCCGAGGTTATAAAACTTTTTTCATGCTCAGCTGAGTTGAGCATGAAATTTTACCTTCTAATAAATAGCGAATTACTGATAAGTACGGTTGTTTTCTTGCTCAGTTTGGCTGAGTATGAAATTTTCTCTGCTTATGAATATGAAAATGCCAACATTAGTTGGCATTTTCATATTCATCAGCAGAGAAAATTTCATGCCCTTGCTGAGTTGAGCACGAAAAAAGTTTTATAACCTCGGGACTAGGAAGTTATTCTTATTGGTGTAAATGATGGAAAACCATGGAGGTATACACATTTATGGTAAAACATAACATTGTCTTTAGCCAGAATTTACAGTTTGAACAGGTGTTTTTGTGACACAGTGAAGCCATTTATTGGTTCAGCTGTTGACAGCAGCTAAGGGATATCTGTACATAAAATTGTCATTTGTGGGGTTAAATTCTCGGTTTTATGGCCGCAAATCAAGATTAGGGGGCATGTAAGCAGAGCTGTAAAATGCAATTTTGTACCATAAACCAAAGATTTACTTCATCAAAATACAATTTTTAACACTTGTCCCCTTTCTAATGCACTTCATTCACATTTTCACCTTTCAAAGTGATTGTTTGCACCCATAACAAGTTATTCCAGCAACGTAAAACCAGCCAATGAGAAGTGATCGTACTTAATGCCATCATATTTCTGACAGGGTATCATAAGACTGACTTCCTCAAATTTTCAACATTTGCATTATATTCGTAATCGGGTTACAATAATTATTCGCTGTTGCAGGAGGTATCCCCACCAAGAACATGGGTCCTATTAATTCCTGGTGGACAGCAGGCTTTGATGGAGGAGAAAATGCTCTCATTGGCTTCAGTACAGGTAAGACACTGAGCAGCCCTCTGGTTAGGCTGGTATGTCTTAAAGTGCTCTAGATACAAAGGGGTAGCAGGGATAATCAAGGGGTAATTTTCCTTATTTCTGCATAAAAACATGTTGTGACCCATCAGTAGAACTGCCTCCTGGAGGCGGTTCTGTTGACGGGTCACTTCATTTGTTTTTATTGTGAAATAAGAAAAGTTACTTCAGAATTATCCTCAAAAACCCACCTTACCTTGAGCTTTGTTATGGTAAGCCAAATGCATAGTAAGTTCTTAACACAATTTTTGAAAAAGTCAAACCTAGGTTTGAGCTTCAGACTAACATACATTTCAGATATTTAAACTGAGGTTTAGACCTTTCAAAATTCCAAGTTTCCAAACATAAATTCCTTCATCCACATTTTAAATTTTCAAACCTTGAGAAGCTCCTTGAAAGTGTTAAAACAAGGATTGACATTTTAAACTTTCAAACCTTTAGAAGTTCTTGAGAGTGTTAAAACAAGGATACTTTCAAACCTTTAGAAGTTCTTGTAAGTGTTAAAACAAGGATTGACGTTAGAAACTTTTAAACCTTTAGAAGTTCTTGAGAGTGTTAAAACAAGGATTGATGTGTTAAACAATCAAACCTTTAGAAGTTCTTGAAAGTGTTGAAACAAGGATTGACGTTTTAACTTTCAAACCTTTAGAAGTTCCTTGAAAGTGAAAGAGTTAAGCTAAAAAAAACATAAATACTGAGTCTTGACCTTCTTTTTATGGTTCAAGGACTTAGCAATGTCTGTCGAGTTTTCAGGTTTAGCTCTGTTTCTCAGAAATATAAGAGGTAGAGCCATGAAACTTGGGTCATGCTTTCATCTGGAAGAGTTAAGCTAAAAACTAACATCAAAAATAAGTCTACCTTTTTAGCTCACCTGAGCCAGCGGCTCCAGGGGAGCTTATAGGATAGTAAGGCTCCATCGTCCGTCCGTCCACAAATTCAAACGACTTCTTCTCTGAAACTGCTGGGCCAATTGTAACCAAATTTCATATATAGCCTCTAGGGGACTTAGGAACGAAAAATTGTTCAAATGGTCCTGGTTACATGACCAACATGGTCACCATGCCCATATATGGTAATAACCTATAAAAATCTTCTTCTTCAGAACCAATAGGCCGATGGCCTTGAAACTTGGTATGTAGCGTAGGGTATGCGAGTACTACCAAGATTATTCAAATTATGACCTTGGATTGACCTTGAACTTTTTTACGGCAAGGTCATATTTGCTTTCTGGTGCTTTTATATGGGAAAATGCTAGAACATAAGATTTCTTGGAAACTGTTGAAGATTTTGACCTGAAAATTGATATATACAGTCATCTTAATGAGTACATGAAAATTTATGCATACAAGAGGTCAAGGTCATTCGTTGACCTTTGACCCAGAACTCTCATATTGCGACAATTTCACACATCTCCCCAAAAGCCATAGGGCAGATTGTAAACAAAGTTCATATAGTGGCTCTAGGGGGCAAGGCAAGGTCAAGTACGGGAAAATGCTAGAACATAAGATTTCGTGGCAAGTTTAGAAGATTTTGGCCTAAAAATTGGTCGTCTTAGTTAGTACATGGAAGATTTGCAGGTACAAGAGGTCAAGGTCATTCTTTGACCTCTGACCCATGTCTCTCATATTTTGACAATTTAAGACTTCTCCTCAAATGCCACTGGACTAATTGTAACCAAATTTCATACACAGCCTCCAGGGGCTGAGTGAACAAAAATCTATTCAAGCGGTCTAGGTCAGATGACCGACATGGCCACCATACTCAGGTGAGCGATTCAGGGCCTCATGGCCCTCTTGTTTTAAGATTCATCGACTTTGCAATATTTTGTTGATTTTTCGCATTTAGCTTTTACCTCTGTTTCTCAGAAATTATAAGGGCTAGGGTCATGAAACTTTGTTTCTCAAGAACTACAAGTGCAAGAGCCATAAAACTTTGGTCGGAAGAGTGAAGCTCAAAGTCACCATCAGTGTTTCCTCTTGACTGACATTGTATGGTTCACTGACCTTGCAACATTTGTGTCAAGTTAGCTCTTGGTTTACCTCTATTTTGTAACAAAGTGCAGGCAGGCGAGATGTCGCATTTCGCGTAATTCTTCTGAGACTATCCTCTATTCTATAGCATTTGCGGAGTATTACCTGATGAAAGGCAGTGAGGCATACAGCCCATTCATGGACCTGATGCAGGAGAAGATTCAGATGAGTAAGATTGTGATTGAGTTCCTCAGTAAGACACAGGATGCTACATATGAAGATCTTCTCAACAAAATACAGACCACTGTCCCACCAGCAGGGTGTGCTAGGTTTACTGAGGACTCTCTTCTCAGACATGCCCAGTTTGTCATTGACCAGGTAAATAATCAGAGTTTAAGATAAGTAAAACTTTCAGACTTTGGTGGTGAAATTATTTTTCCAAAGGTAGTGTATCACTAGCTCACTATCAGTCAAATGAGGTTGTCTTGATGTTCAATATTCAAGCTTCAATATGCTTGAAAAGTCTTCAGTATATGTTTGAACACTGATATCTCAGACCAGCTGTGCTTGTGTGTGTTTGCATGGTAAAACACAGACCAGCTGTGCTTGTGTGCTGTATGATAAAACTTTTGCCTGTTATAACTTATACCAGTGGTGCTCTTGTACTGTATGGTAAATCCTTTGCCTGCTAAAACTGAGACAGGCTGTACTATTGAGTAAAACATTTGCCTGGTGAACCTCAGACCAGCTATGCTCAGGAACTGTAATAATCTACATGCTTCTGTCCTGTCATAGTGAGAAATAATTGGCTTTCTTTTGTAAATTCTTGCAGGTTCAGAGTTATGATGAGGCTGCTGATGAAGATGAGGGGTTGATAATAACAACATCTTGTATGAGGGCACTCATCAAACTGGCTGGTGTAACGCTTGGGAAAAGGTGAGGCAACAGTGGGTAGTGGGGTTGGTAATGGGGTTGGTAATAACAACATCTTGTATGAGGGCTCTGATCAAACTGGTCGGAGTAAGGCTAGAGAAAAGGTCAGGTAACACTGGCTAGAGGGGTTGATAATATCAGCATCTTGTTTGAGGGCACTGATCAACCTGGCCAGAGTAACATTAGTGAAACAGTAAGGCACCAAAGTGGTTAGAGGGCTTCATAATAACAGTATCTTGTGTTAGGGCTCTGATCAGACTTGCAGGAGTTATGGTGGGTAAAATGTAAAGACGTATCACCGGGTAGGTGGGGTTGATGATTACACCTTATATGAGGGCTCTGATCAAACTGGCAGGACTAACATTAGGTAACAGTCAAGGTAACACTGGGTATTAAAAGGGGTTGAGAATAATAACAATTTGTATGGCTATTACCAGACAGGTCAGAGTAAAACTAGGAAAAGGGTAAGGTAACACTTAAATGAAAGCTTGAAAATGATGATACCTAACAATGTATTAGGGCTGTTATCAAAGTGGTGGGGGTAACACTGGGGAAAGGATAAGGTGAAACTAGAGAGAGGGGTTGATAATAACATCTTACTGTATGAGGACACATCAAACCAGCATGAGTTACCCTTTCGAAAAGTAAAGACAACATTTGGTTTAAAGAGTATGCTGTTTGAGGCACCTAATAAATTGGCTGGAGTATTGGTGACACTTGGTGGAGGGATTGATGGTATTTATTAAACTGGTAGGAGCAAGTCTAGGAAAATAGGTAAGGCAGCACTGGATAGAGACTCTGCATTACATTGCATATGATGGATGGCTTTGCTGAAATCATGCTGGGGAAAAGTAACATTCAAATAGCGTCTTCAGAAAACTGGATGGTTTAAGACTGTTAGACTAATTTGCAGGTAGTTCATGCAAGTAGTGAGGGTGGCGAAAGGAATGCTACTGTCAGCTGATAGAATATTTAAAAGGGAAAAACATTACAAAATCCCAGAAGTTTTGATCCCACAGTCAACACAACCAGCCATTAAAAAGCAAATCTTAAATAGTGTGTGCAAATTTAATGAATTTAATTGATGTAACTGACAGCTGCCTTGAAGTAATTGTTATCAAGTCCAGTACCATATTTATATTCCCTCTAAAATGACCTCAAATATCTAAATCAGTCTTTTGTAGTGCTGCTATATCATGGATTATTTCTCCCAAAAAAAACCATATTGAGAACGTGATGTTTTTGTAGGGAAAAAAAACACTGTCTTATGACCAAATAAATAATAATAACCATTGCATTTTGAAGGCGTGCTATGAGAAAAGAGGAGAAGAAAAGAAAGATTGAGAAGCCGAAACAGACATTAGCTACGACAACACCACTTGTGAGGAAAATATTTGACAGCATGTTTCAAGACCAGCTGGACGAGAAAGCATTGAAAGAAATAAAGAAAAGACGATGTGGAATCTGTGAGGTATGGTAAAACTAATATAGATTGCATGTTTTATATGTCCATTATTACATGCAGTTGTGTAGAGGATTGTCACACTTCCAACAGCTTGAATGTACACTCAGTATTTATAATTGAAATTTTCACTTATAAATAGCTAAAATCAGTGCTTTACACTCTGAACTTTGATTACTTTATTATCAAAATTATAAACGGAGTATTTCATTATACCAACAACTAGAATGGCAAAAGTGTAGATCCTGATGAGATTATAAGCAAAGGTTGCTGATAGTGTGCCAGTAGATTGTGTTTAAACAAAATCATGCTTCCATCCATTACCACTTCAAACTTCAGATTTACAATATTGAAAATAACATGATTATTCAGTTAAAAGATGGGTTTTCCCCTTTCCAAAAACAATCCCAAAAATCTAGATCCATCTTAGATGGATCTAGATTTTTGGGATTGTTTTTGAAGGGAAAACCAATCTAAAGCAGAATTACAAAATTCTGTATAACTATTTGCGGTCATTGTACAGGAGCAAAACCCATATTAGAACCAAGTAATATCAGCACTTAATTGTATTGCAGGCATGTCAGTCCCCAGACTGTGGTAAATGTGCAGCATGTAAGGACATGGTGAAGTTTGGTGGAAGTGGTAGAGCTAAACAGGCATGTCACCAACGTCGCTGTCCCAACATGGCGGTCAAGGAAGCAGAGGATAATGATCTACTAGACGAAGATGATGATAAAATTGAAATGGTAAGTCATCGTACATAAACAGGTTCAGATTATAAGTGTCTTTCATGGTTGAGAGGTGTGGATAGAAAAATCTGTTGCGAGGGTCACTGTTCGGCATCGGCCGAGTGATGCCGAACAGTGATCCCGAGTGACAGATTTTTCTGTCCACATCTCACACCCATGAAAGATACTTTTTCTTGCACACCACGTTTTGTTTTAACTTTAGAACTTGTTAAAATGTGTAATTTTAGTGCTTTTAAAAGAGGTTTCTATTTGATTTTGAAAGAAGGTGCCGCTTTCAACGACAGCCATTTGGCTCTTTAAGTCAATGTTTGTAGTGCATAAACTGACATCATTTTTGCTGTCTTCATGACATCATCTAAAAAGCAAACGTCACTTGACAGCACAGATACGTAACCTCAGATACAACCAGTGCATTGAATGCTCGTGATTTTTATTCGGTCCTGGGTGAGATAACATGGGTAAGATAAGATTTTTAGGGACAGGGGAAACACTCGAAAGAAAAGGTGGGTATTGGATGATTAATACGGGATAAATTGTCTTATTTTTGCATAAAACACATATGATGTGTGACCCCTCATTGGAATTTAGAACAGTCTCCTAAAAATGGAACAGTATGATTTTACAGTCAGAAATGCATCCAGAATGTTCAGATGGAATGACAGTGTTTACACTGATCAGACCAGAGTCCTAGATAAGAGGGAGTATTTGGTGATAATTAGGGATAATTTTTGTTAATTCTGGATAATAACATATGTTGTGACCCCTCATGCCGAGACGGTTCAGATGAGGGGTCACAACATATGGTTTCGATGAAAAATAAAGAAAATTATCCCTCAATTATCATCAAATACCCCTCTTATCTAGAGCTCTGGATCAGACTTACTTTGAAAGGAAACATTGCTCCCCTTTAAGTGTTGATTTCATTGTAAAGGAAGGCAAAATGAAAATTGCAGAGTTGACTTCTTATGAAAGTGTACCCATGCTGTGATCTTTGACATAATTAATTGGTATTTTCTTACAATTACAGGATGTTAAGAGCAGCACCCCCGTCAAGCATCACAAGGCCAGCAGAAATAAGAAGGTAACAATTTATCATGTATCAGTCGTGGAGGAGGCCCCTCTGCACTATGAAAGACATGCTAGATGATGTTGCTTAATGTATAATTAAGATACAGTATTATAAATATGGCGGGAAGGCAAGAATATGCCGATGCTCTGGCTGATCTGAGGCTATGCGTGACCCACACGCCACTTGGTTGGTTTTATCATGTTGGGGCTAAACTATATCATATGAACACAATACAGATTACATACATGAAAAAAATAAACTTGTGCAGTATGTTTATGGCTACAAAATCTTGGCCAGTTTCGAGTCATGTTGAAGGCAAGATTTTGTCTGAATCTAAATGGTGCTTCATTTCAAATTCACAAAACCCTTTAAAATCATTCTCCCATTGTACTGACCTGATAGAAATACTCTTGAAAAAGACATAACAGTACCAAGTCATCCATCCATGCAGTTGTATTTTTATACGCCCGTTTTGAAAAAACGGACGTATAATGTCATGGCGCTGTCCGTCCGTCCGTCTGTCCGTCCGTCCGTAAACATTCTTGTGCACGCTATAACTCAGTAACCATTTGGAATATCTTCATGAAATTTTGTAGGCATGTGTATTAGGTAGGGGGAACGTGTCGCGTACAAGAATGGTTGCTCCCCATTCCTTGGTTTCAAAGTTATGCCCCTTTGATTGTTTTTTACCCTACAGGTCTTGTGTACGCCAGAACTAGATAACTATTAGGGATATCTTCATGAAACTTCATAGCAATGTGTATGAAGTCTCAACGATGTGTCGCGTACAACAATGGTCGCTCTCCCTTTCTTCGTTTCTGAGTTACATCCCTTTTATTAGAACTTTTCGGCTATTTTTGTGTATACTTATGTTGTGCATACATTAACTCCGTAACTGTTTGGAATATCATGATGAAACTTTATAGCAATGTGCATGATCACAAGATGATATATCCCATATAAGAATGGTTGCTTCCCCTTTCTGAATTTTGGAGTAAACTCCCTTTCTTCCGTCGGTAAACATTCTTGTGTGCACCGTAACTCAGTAACCATTTCGGATATCTTCATGAAAATTTGTAGGCATATGTAGTAGGTAGGGGGAATGTATCGCATACAAGAATGGTTGCTCCCCCTTCCTTAGTTTCCAAGTTATGCCCCTTTGATTGTTATTTTTTTCCCTGCAGGTCTTGTGCGCGCCATAACTAGATAACTGTTTTGGATATCTTCATGAAACTTCGTAGCAATGTGTATGAAGTCCCAACGATGTGTGGCGTACAACAATGGTTGCTCTCCCTTTCTTCGTTTTTGAGTTACATCCCATTTATTAGTTGTTTTAGGCTATTTCTGTGTATACTTTAATATGTTGTGCATACATTAACAGGGATACAGACTAGCGGTCGCCCACTCGCCCACTGCGAGTAAAAAATAGAGTGGGCGCCTAAAATTAAAATGACAGTCGCCCAGCTTGCGATCGTCGCTGTCAGCGAGTGACTGGCATGTTTTCGGCTTGTAGTAAAATCCGCCACCTCAAAGCTTATTGCTAATTTCCGCCCCGATATCTGCATTGAATATTCGGTGTTCCGCCATACCTGTGTGTTGGATTTTACTCACTATCGAGAAACAACATGGCCGCCTCCTCCGTTTGACAGTTGAAAATGTTGACCATTTGTAAATTTTTCACGCATAATGTGGCGATACATCGATGGTGTTTCACACCCGAGATAAAAGGAAGCAAAAACCTGAAGAAAGGAGGATTTACTACAAAGCCTACGGAAATGGCGCAAATCTCGCGCAAATTCTGATTAAAAAATTCTCATGTATCTGACGTTCTAAATGTGGGCCCCTGAATTTCTGGCTGGGCGATTAATTTTCAGTTTTTAGGGGCCCAGCTTGCTCCTATCAAAAATGAGTTAGTCTGTATCCCTGCATTAACTCGGTAACTGTTTGGACTATCATGATGAAACTTTATAGCAATGTGCATGATCACAAGATGATGTGTCACATATAAGAATGGTTGCTTCCCCTTTCGTAATTTTGGAGTAACCTCCCTTTGATCATTATTTTTAGGCATTTCCATTCACTTCATATCTCCTTAACCCTTTGAAATATTAGAATCAAACTTTGTAGGAATGTGTGTAAAATGGGGCAATATATCCTGAGCAGGAACCACGGCTCTGGCATGCTCACTGGATTATCTGTCCATGCATAAATTTCCTGTTTACTCTGTAACTCCTTAACGGTTTAGAATATTTTAACATAACTTTATGGAGATGTGTATCTTGTCAAGGGAATGTATTAGAACCAAGAATGGTATATCTAGTATATTTTGTTTATGAATTATCTCCTTTGTTTGACTTTGGCATTACTCAACTTAGGAGCCACTTCACCTTGGAAACTGATTTTTGGTATACTAATAGTATTTGATGTGTTAATATTTAAATAATGTTGCCCCATTAATTAAAGTGTGGTTTCCCCTGTTTGTCAGCCTATCTGTCCTTTTGTTAACAATCTTGTTCATTCTATAATTCCTTTATGACATTAAAAAAAAAACGGGCGTATTATGCGCCGCTTGCGAAGCCCTTGTTGTTTGTAGACGGACCTGAAATGGATTGGAGAGCCAGTAAAGGAAGATGGCAAGAAGAAATTCTATCACTCTGTGAGCATCAATGATGAAGAGGTAGGAAATTTTTGTGCTTTTAATGTGACACAGTAGGTTTTTGTGAATGAAAGAAAATTTTAGATTTTCTTCATAAAAAGATTTGCTTTAATAAAGCTACCCTAATAGACACCTAAAACCATTTTCCATTTGGGACAAATGGAAAATTAATGGTCATAGGTGTCCCAGTGCTTAAGCACTTTAAGGTATTCACAGTTTTTGTCGAGCCCCCTTGCGGCCAGGGAGACACAGTCGCCCATTTGGTGTTGGTGGGTCCGTCCCTCTGTCTGTCCTTCCGTCCGCCCGTCCGTCCGGAGCCATATCTTGAGTTTGATAGACCCTAGGACCTTGAAACTTCATCACAATATGCCCCATCAAAATGCTAATTGGCTCCCACAAAACTAGGTCATTGTGACCTACTTTCATGAAAAAGTACCACATATTTAGTTTTTGTCTGCAGCCCCATATCTCCCTTATCATAGGCTCCAGAACATTCAAACTTCATCAGTTCATGCACCTTACCACTCCAGGTCACCTACAAAACTAGGTCGCTGTGACCTACTTTCATGTAAAAGTACCACATATCTAGTTTTCGAGGTCAGCCCCCATATCCTTCTTTTCATTGGCCCCAGAACATTGAAACTTCATCAGTGCATGCACCTTACCACTCCAGGTCACCCCCAACAAAACTAGGTCACTGTGACTTACTTTCACGAAAAAGTACCACATATTTAGTTTCTGTCTGCAGCCCCATATTTCTCTTTTCGTAGGCCCCAGAACATTGAAACTTCATCAGTGCATGCATCTTACCACTCCAGGTCACCCTAACAAAACTAGGTCACTGTGACCTACTTTCACGAAAAAGTACCGCATATTTTTTGTCTGCAGCCCCATATATCCCTTTTCATAGGCCCTAGAACATTGAAACTCCATCAGTGCATGCACCTTACCACTCCAGGTCACCTCCAACAAAACTAGGTTGCTGTGACCTACTTTCACAAAAAAGTACCATGTATTTAGTTTTCGAGGTCAGTCCTATATCTTTCTTTCCATAGTTGCCAGAACTTTGAAACTTCATCAGTGCATGCACCTTGTCACTCCAGGTTCCCTACAACAAAACTCAGTCGCTGTGACCTACTTTCATGAAAAAGCATTATCACTACTGTCAAAGCGCCATCGGCTCGACATGCTTGCAGCCGCCATCTAGTATAGACATAGCGTTTGTCTAACCTGTGACTAGCAGAAGCGAGACACAGGCATTACTTCTTGGGCATCAGCGACCTAAAAGCTTTTGTTTAGTTTTCTGGTTTAGCTCTGTTTTGTCATAATATGCTGACAAGAGGACACCATCTTCTACAGAATAAATGTTGTTTACATTTTAAGGAAAAGAAATGACATGTAAAGAAATAGTTAGGTGATCAACAGGAACTTATTTTGTAGTATTCTAAAGGTACCATTGGAAGACTGGGCGAAACTGTTAGACGCTTGATATTCAGTGTCAAAACCGAGCAGTTCACATGGAAAATCGGTAAAGTAGCATACGCGTGAGTGGCTATGCATAATTGTGAGATCAAAACTGCCAGATGATGAGACAGTTCATCCAGGCACATACGTCGAAACAAAATAGGAACGAGGTCAGTGCAACATTATGGCACTTTATTGACTTCTATACAAGGTTATTTCTTCATCATAGTGTTGCATCTAAGTTGTCATAACGTTGTTTAGATGGTGTATATGCTGGGTTGAAAGAAGATAAAAGAAGATTGTAGTGCGATATCCGATCATTTCATGCATGCCTTTTATAAAAGTAAGCTTTGTTCTATGCGAGTAAGCATAAAATCATTACCCATTATACCTTTTTAGAAAATGTATTCGTCGAAGGTAAGGCCAGAAATAAGCACTGCCCAGTCAAGGAAAAGAAATCTGGGAATAGTAGTTACTTGACTTATATAGTAAAATGACAACATAGTTGTTACCATGTATTAAAGCATAATTATTTTGCATGTTATGTGTGGCCTAACTATGTGTGCCAGTTAACACTTTAAAGTGCCAAAAATGAAAAAAAAAATATATATGAAAATTTAAATAGTGTAGCTGAGCAACCTCATCTGGATCTACACTGTTTACCTTCTAGTCCTTGAATTCTCAGTATGGTGCAGCTTGGATAAAATATTTATTAAAATTTTTCAACCGTAAATTTTGTGGTCAGCATTTTTGAAGCTTCAAGGGTTAAAAATCAGCCATGTTTTCTCACCCACCAGGTGTCTCTGAGAGAGACTGTATATCAGTAATAGCTACTAAATAGCCATGTCTGTTCTCATTGCTTAGGTTTCTGTTGGAGAATGTGTCTCAGTGATGCCTGATGATCCCAGCATTCCCTGCTATATTGCCAGAATAGCCAGTATGTGGGAGGACAGGTTCGGAGACAAGAAATTCCATGCACACTGGTTCTGTCGAGGCACAGACACCGTCCTTGGGGAAGCCTCAGATCCCCTGGAGCTGTTCCTTGTGGACGACTGTGAAGATTCTGATCTTCAGTACACAATTTCAAAGGTGAAGGTCATTGAAAAGCTGGCTCCCAGTGACTGGTTAAAGTTGGGTGGTGAAGAGGAGACCAGTCATCCTGTGCAGGAGGATGATGGGAAGACATATTTCTACCAGAAATTCTATGAGCCTGAGCTGGCAAGGTTTGAAGATCCACCAACCCCAGAGGATATTCCAGAGCATATGACTCACAGATTTTGCTTCAGCTGTCATAGGCTCAACGAACTGAGAAAGGTATATACGAGTTGCGACATGAGAAAACCAACAAAGTGGTTGTGCGCCTAGTGCAGACTCAGATCATCCTTGGGCATCTTCCCAGTCTGATCAGACTCTGCTAAGCACTTAAAGGGTAGCTAAGGATCTAAGCTACCTCCATGCAAAGACTCTGATCAGACTGGGCGGATGCCCAGGCTGATTTGAGTCTGTGCTGGGCCCACAACCACTTTGTTGGTTTTCTCGTGTCGTGGCTCATATACAGATGTTGTCGGCCAAAGTTTATGATACAAGAAAGGTTCAACAAGAAACTTTGTCCATAGAAGTTAACTTTAATTGTTACTGTTTACAGTCGAACTTCGATGGCTCGAACTCGCCGGGACCACCAAAAAAAGTTCGACCGATCGGTAGTTCGAGCCATTGAAGACCAGCTCAACATGATCCAACTTTATGTACTATGTATTTCTATCATAACTACAACAACTTCCTGTATTTTGATCGGTCACTCTTTGAACCTTTGCACTTTCAGGTAGATAAAACAAAACAACACAGAATTTTAATTACAATATAAAAAGATCAAGATAAGCATGGACGTAGCAAACCTGATGACCAATACTCGTAATCGGTAGGATCTACATTTAGTCCGGTCATTAAACTTGGAAATGTTTTACAAGGAAATAGGTGCGAGCCATCCGTGTTTTTGTACATAGAAAGTGGTTTCTAGGGACCAGACTTGGGGTTTGAGCGTTCGAGCCATCGTTGTTCGAGCCAAGTGTGGCATGTTTAGTTAAAATGAATAGGGATTTTGCCGGGACTGGAAAGTCAGTTTGACCGAAACATGGTGTTCGAGCCTTCAGAGTTTGAGCCAATGAAGTTCGACTGTATACTGAGCCAAATAAAAGAAACACATTGTAGTATGCTGAGTTTATTTTCAGTCAGCTGGATAATGCAACAAATGCAGGTACATGTATTATTCTCTTCTGTAAATTGATTAAAGAATTTAAAGCACAAACATGAATTGTTAGTCCAAATACGCATTGTTTTCCCAAATCTCAGGACACAAATTGTTGTTACTCCAAATTTCATGACATAAACTTCAGGTGTCCCAGGAACACCACTCTGTTAATCCTTTTTAACATGCTTTTGTGAAAGCAAGTGAGAGCTTACGCTGTGTCCTTGGTTTTTCAGTCAATGTGTGGAATATTTATCAGTTTTTCTTAGCAGCCTTGTCTGCATCTGTGATAACTTTAACCTGTGATAAAGATTTACATTTAGGTCTGTTTCTTGCCTTGTGTAAGGGCTGGAGGAAATCCTGCATTTGTTAATTACAGAGTTATTACCCGTTTTGTCACTTCTTGTATAGCTATAAAGCCCAAGAATGGCTAAGCCTAGGGTTTTGAAATTTCAGATGCCCTGGCTGTCTTGGTCACTACCAGTACATTTCTTTGCTTTGTTAAGAGAAGCAATTTTGATGAGGTACCACAGCACAAAGGCTGCTTACTGCTCAACCCTCATATCCCCTCATGAGCCCTCATAGCCAGAGATGAATGGTACACTTTTAGGGGAAGCAACTTTTGTTTTCTTTTTCACTGTCCTATTTTAAACAGTCAACTTTTAAAAGAGTTTGATTTACTTCTCTAAGACTTGACCCCTTTTGAAAGGTTGTGTCATCCATGGAAGCAGAAAAGGATCACAAAAAAAGTTTCCCCCCTTGTAAAAACCATGGAAAAACACATGGAGCTACCCCTAAAATTTTACTTAAACTGGAGCTTTGCATCACACTGAGCTCCAGTTAGCTAAAGTTTTGGGGCAAGCATGTTTTGTCATTTCTTCAGAAAGAAACTCCAGCTCTGGGAGAAGAGATAGACAGTGACAGTTCTAGTCGTTTAAGCTATGGCAGTGTCCATAGGGACGGTGTTGAGTACAATGTTGGTGATTGCTGTTACATTTCTCCAGAGGCATACTCATTCAGTGTCAAGCCAGCTGCTGCTAAGAAACAGAAAACTGATAAAAGATTGGTAAGTGATAGATTCTTAATGTTGTGCTTAAAAATTCTTAATGTTGCTCTTGAAGTTTTATAACTGAAAACTTTTGAAAAGTAGAGATGAAGATTTGCTATTGACACTAATTTAAATTATATATAAAATTAAGGTATATCCGAAGAGAGATTGATACAATATAGGAATCTCCATATATAGAATTCTAGCCAGAGTCAGGGAGCCGTTGTTCAAAACATTGCTAGCTTAATGAAGTCAGTAGTCACTTCTGGTACCCAAAACATCAAGTGTGCCAGTATTTTTCAGGAAAATGTGTTTGGACCTTTTGCAAAAAAAAAGAAAAGAAAAAAAAAAGCAGTCATTTTGCATACAGTGCATATAAAATGTAATGTCTCATTCACTTACAATGTCATTAGTTGTCAAAAGTTGGGCCCAGGATGGTAAAAAGAGTTTTTAGGCCACCCTCTTGTGCTTTAATGTAAAATTCTGACACAAATTGCTATTCTCTTACTCACAACTCCTACATTATTACATTATTATGTGACCATCCATAGAGCTTTCTTTGCAGAAATTTCCCTAAAAATCACTTGTTTAATACCTTTATGATTTGCCCAAAACTTCTTAAATTTATAACAAGTGACTGTTTGTTAAAAACTTCCACTTGTTTCAAATGAGTGTCTGTTTAAGACCATCTATATACTAAGTGGATAACTGTACTTGAAGTTGTCTCTTGGGGAGGTAAATGGTCGGTTTTATGGTTGGAAATTTTGTTTTACGGAGACATGCCAGCAGAGCCGTAAAACGCAATTTGCAGCCATAAAACCGACCATTTGCCTCCCCAAGTGACAATTTTCAGTACAGTTGTCCCCATTCAAATGCATCTTTCACATTTTCATCTTTCAAAATGAACTACTTTGCACCCAAAGCTAGCACTTTCAGCAATGTTAATCCTGATGTCAGTCAATGAGAAGCAATGAAGTTTTCATAATGCATTGTGTTTCACAGGATTTACTGCTGCAAATGTTTGAGGTTATCCAATCAGACATATGTTACATTCCTTAGTACATTTGAATATTGATTCTATGCAGGAATGTAAATCTTGTACTTCAATTTGTAGATGGATGAAGATCTTTATCCGGAAGCTTACAGGAAGTCAGAATACATCAAAGGTTCCAATGATCAAGTCCCGGAGACACTGAGAATTGCCAGGATAGAACAGATTTTCGTGAAAGACACAGGAAGCAAGCTACCCAATCTAGACGAAATCAAGATCAGAGTGAAGAAATTTTACAGGTTTTGTTTTGTATTTGTTGTTCTGATTGCAAATGTAGGGCTTGATGACAAAGTTTACCCACAAAGTGCCAAAGAAGCAGATGACAGAATTTACGTCAAAATTACAAAGTACAGTAGAACTTCCGTGGCTCGAACCTTGAAGGCTCGTTAACCCTGCCTGACTAGAACTCTTTTGTTGGTCCCTAGAGGTCACTTTATATAGAAACTAACCCTGGATGGCTAGAACTACCCTTGGCTGTAACTAATTTTCATGGTCCCAAGCCTGTTCGAGCCAGTGAAATTCTACTTTAAATTTTTTCCAAGCAGTATCATTTCGAAAACTCGCAGAAAAGATGGCAAACAGTGAAAGTCCAGATGAGGCAGCTCAGTATGAGTCACCTTGTCTGGATCTATAATGTTCAAAAATTTAACATTTTCATTTCTGGTGCTTTAAAGATTAAACACTCTATTTGTTACAGAGTTGAGCTCAGGAAAAGAAATCTTGTAGGGTTTTTGCAGAGCTTTAGATAAGAGGGAGTATTTGGTGATAATTTGGGATAATTTTTGTTAGTTCTGCATAAAAACGAATGTTGTGACCCCTCATCTGAACCGTCCGGATGAGACGGTTCATATGAGGGGTCACAACATATGGTTTCAAAGAAAAATAAGAAAAATTATCCTGAATTATTATCAAATACTCCCTCTTATCTAGAGCTCTGGTTTTTGTCTCGCCTGCGAAGCAGAAGCGAGACATAGGTATTGCTTTTCTGGCATCGACAGCGTAAACTTTCATCGGGTTTTTGCGTTTAGGTCAGTTTCACAGAGCGCTGACAGGCGAGACACTGCATTCCGCGGAATCCTTGTATATACTGTGGTTTCACATTTTACTATTTCCCTGGATGCCAGAGTAGAACTGCAACCTTTGATCACTGTTTTCATATAATCTGACTTTTGTCTGATCATAATTTGAGCCGTGTCATGTCACTTGCAACAATGTGGCATTGGTGACAACCAAAGGCTCTGATCAGACTGCACATAAGTGCAGTCTGATCAGAGCCCTCACTTGTCACATCAGCTATCAATGGAAGTGGCGCAAGCCACAGAGCCAAGAGTGAGGTCTCTGATTACCTTGTACAAATGAGCCACATCATGTGATTTCCAACAGTGTGGCGCCGGGCCGCGTAGCGCAATCGGTAGGGCACCTGACTCATAAGTCAGAGGTCCTGGGTTCGAAACCCAGTCTGGCCACATACTTTCGTTTCTCTTTCCGCTGATTCAAGAAGGGCAGTTGTCAGTTACTGGCAAAAGTATGTGCACTTAGTACTGGTTAACGGCTTAGGAGGTCTAAGCCTGCCCAGGAATAGCAGGAACAGTGTGGTTAACTGACCGTCCCGACATGACCATAGCTGTTTACAGTGGGGGTTAAGCATCACATCAAATCAAAAAAAAAAATCCAACAATGTGGCAATTTTGTCATGTGATATTTAGATAATCCTTATCAATCACTTTTGGTAACCAGAGATCTTTATCCAGAAGGATGATCTGAATATCACATGACAAACTTGCCACGTTGTTATAAGTCACATGACGGGGCTCATTTGGTTAAGTTTGTAAGATACAAGGTGGTGCTTATCTGGTTAGACACTTACTAGTGTATGCGAGACATGAGTTTTACACTTTTTAGCCATTGGCATTGGCAGTAGAGTAAACTTTTGTCAAGTGTTTGTGTTTAGCTGTGGTTTATTACAATGTGCTGATATGCGAGACACTGCCTTCTGTGCAGTGCTTGTATAGTTATTTACCCTTGATGCTTTTAGCATCAAACTGTTTAAGTGGAGTATGTTTTAGATATTTCCCTGATACAAGTACTAAACAGTTCTATAGAAAAGGTTACTATCCTTCCCTACGTGTTGTTGTTTCACAGACTGGTTGTCCTTTCAGAGCCGAGAACACACATAAAGGAGCTGCAGCAGGGCACCAGACAGATTTAAATCAGATATATTACTCAGAAGAAGGTTAGTTTACTACCTTTTTATCACAATTTTCTTAAAAGCTGTTGATGTATGATTTACAGCATAAGTATCAAATGTACATATACCGGTTTTTCTCTTGGCTTTATTTTGTAAGAATATGACTATTATAGAATATGAGTTAATGCTTGTTTTTGACTTTGGCATGAGGTTGTGTGGGTTAATCAGAGCTCTAGATAAGAGGGAGTATTTGGTGATAATTAGGGATAATTTTGTTAATTCTGTATAAAAACATATATTGTGACCCCTCATCTGAACCGTCTATTCGAGACGGTTCAGATGAGGGGTCACAACATATAGTTTCAATGAGAAATAAAAAAAATTATCCCTCAGTTATCATCAAATACCCCTCTTATCTAGAGCGCTGGCTAATAGAATGAGGTAAGTTTTAAGGAAATTTATTCAGTAGTAATGAAATTAAATCTTTTTTTTTCTTATACTTTTTAACAAACAACCAATATGAAATGGAATTAGACATGGAAATAAATGTTGTTCTGACAAGAGATTTTAAAATCTGATACATATTTGATTATACTTGAACAGAGGCCACAGTAGACTTCAAGTTGGTGAGAGGGAAGTGCACAGTCGTGTATAGTGAAGAATTTACTCCAGAACGGGACAATGTCTTCTTGAATGGTGAAGACAAATTTTACTTTGCTGAGGTAAGTTAACCCTTAATGCGCCAAAAAGCAGACAACAAAATTTACGTCTGCAGAATTT
This sequence comes from Ctena decussata, assembly GCA_963989385.1. Lineage (NCBI taxonomy): Eukaryota > Metazoa > Mollusca > Bivalvia > Lucinida > Lucinidae > Ctena > Ctena decussata. The sequence continues at coordinate 14,849,917 of OZ022498.1, forward strand.
TAAAAAAATGACTCGTCCAAGGGATATCATATTGAAAATTCGAACACTTGAGGGCAAACAGTGTAGATTGAGATGAGGTGGCTCATCATGAGCCACCTCATCTGGATCTACTCTGCCAATTCAACAAGTTTAATTTTTGGCGCTTTAAGGGTTAAGTTCTCACAAGCTGTTTGACTTGGCATACCATATTTCTTTGGTATAAGACAAGCTTTTCTCTTTTCAAAACAATCCCAAAAATCTAGAGCCATCTTAAGATGGCTAGATTTTTGGGATTGCTTTAAAAGGTAAGCCTAATTAAGATACATGTATTTGGGGTCACTCTAAAGAGGGAAAAACTCTGTTTTATGGCCAAATGAATGTAATTAACAATCAGAAGAAATATGACTGAATGCTGTGCAGTAATTGTATTGGTATTGTGGTGGTATTTCTCTTGACTTCAAATAGCAGAATGCAAGACATAGGTACTTTAAAAATCCTATTAAACTCTCAAAGGCATTGCATCTTACCAAAGGGGGCGTTATTTTAGAGCCTAATCAGTAGTAAGTCAGCTCCTACTAACATACTTCAAATAAACAGTATTAAGGTGGATAGATATACTTTCAGAGTAAGCAGTTCCACTTGGTACTTTTTTGCCTCCCTTCTCAATAGGGGTCAAGTCTTGAAGGAAAGAATTTGCTCCTCTAGGAGCAAATTCTTTCCTTAAAGGGAAATCGCCTCAATGTTCGTGCGCATACATTTTGACACAGCGTCATTGTTTCCTGCTATGGTTATCATGGCGTCGTTTGCCGTAACGCCAAAACGTTTACGTCATTTTGGAAGACATCATGGGCTCTTTGTTGAAACAAACGTATAAGTTTTTTGCGACAGAAAAATGGTAAATATATAAAACTGGAAAAAATATGACAAAAATGGGGTTGAAGGATTTTATATGGAAAAGAGAGCGCCAATTTGTTTGTTTTTTGGGGGGGGAGGGGGGGGTAAATTTTTAGGAATTATTTGTCAGGGTCAAGAGAGGCTGTGCAAACAGCAAGTGCGTTTTGAATCTCGTAATTACTTAATGCAAGCATAAATACAAATAAGGACTTAGTACCCTTGGCTTTAGTCATGAAATACCCATGCAAACAGTTGAAGCGGAGATCAGACTGAGCAAATGCGCAGGCTGATCTAAGCTTTTATTGTTAGCTCATGTCGTTAAAGTAATTATGTTTTTTTCTTTTTCTTTTCTTTTTAAATAGTTGCATCTAAGATTTAACGCAAATGACATAAAACGATCAGCCATATTGTTCTCGTAAGATACAAATTTTACAACGGCTAGGCGGCAACACTCTTTTTTTTCACTAATGGCCCTAGACTTCCCACAGGATTCATAGATTGTCGATGCGAACAGGGAAAGATTATCAAAATGCGCATCCTCGGAAATTGGTCTCAGCACTAAATGATAAATTGAAATAGTGCACCACGCACCAAGCTTTGCCGATGTTTCTGTGAAAATACATGTCGGGCAACGGCCGGGTCGAATCAGTTGAATGTTCGCACATAAACTTGTTCATCAGATATAAATGTGATATAATCTCGACCAAGAAAAAAGTTCGAAATTCTATGAGAAATAACAATGAACATGCTACCTAGTTTCAGTCCTTGGAATTTCTAGCATTAATGTATTGTCTGCATACGAGAAAATTTTGAAGGCGACAATTTCATACAGACTATATGGTCAAGACATAAGAACATTGCTGAAATTGAATAGGGAATTAAATTGCATTGCTATAAACAAGCATCGAAAGGTAAGAGCGTTATCCATATGGCCGTTGATGGCGCCAAACAGAAAGCGACGTCAACGCACAAAACATTGACGTTAACACGCTTATATGAAAATCGCACGAAGTAAAAGTGGTTTTCCTTCCATAACTCAAATATTTGGTCGATGACCTATATTTTTTATTTGCTTATTGGCACGGGTTAGATCATTCCTTTACTATATCAAAAGTATATAAAAATTTCAATTGTGGAACTTTTTATATTGAAGAAATTCCACGTTTTTTCCAATAATGGGAAATGGCGGGAAACTAAAAACTGAAAATAACCTGTATAATGAGGCATACGACGATGACAAGTTTGATGGTCTAACAATGAGACAAAAAGGAGGAGTTAATTAATCTTTATTTCGAAACGATCGGTCATCTATTTTCTCGGATAAAGTGTTCCTAATAGACATAGTCATGTTTCAAAGAGGCACATAGATGGCGCTGCATTATCTCAAAAAGTAGTACGGTGACCTCATTTTTTTATTTCATTTTTTCATTCAGCATATAATATTCTACCACTGTGTGAAGTTTCAACAAAATTTCAATGCAGTTTTTGTAGGGTGATTTCCTTTTAAAGAGTAGACCCTGTTTGGTAGAGCAACGTCCTCCAGAGAAGCAATCCGAAATTCATGAAAGTTGCTCTCCTTTTTGCAACTGATGGGAAATGTGGGTATACATTTTGGAAAAGAGGAAATGGGCTAAATATTTAAAAGAGAAGGGGTGTTTGTAAGGTTTAATAAGGTAGTAGTTTTGCATTGTTGGTGATGACTCTTATGGATCCTGGTTTTGGTTAAGTTCTGGTTTGTGACCAAACTGACAGTCGAGGCACTACCTTTGGTGGAAATTTTGAGTTTCATTCCTCTTCCATGTTTCTTCAGGTTCTGAATATATATATATTTATAGTATTTATAGTAGAACTTCAAATGCTCGAACCCTGACGGCTCGGTTACCCTTCCTGGCTAGAACTCTTTTCTTGGTCCCCTGAGGTCACTTTATATGGAAACTAACCCTGGATGGCTAGAACTACCCTTGGCTGGAACTAATTTTCATGGTCCCAAGCCTGTTCGAGTCAATGAAGTTCTACTGTAGATATGACTCTAACTTTCAAAATATAGATTTACTTGCCTGTGACTTCACTTAGATGAAGGGTTCATAAAATTTTACATCCCACCACTTCTTCATGAAAGTTGAAAAATTAAGTTTCATTTGGTATACATTTTCAGGCATACAACAGTGAGACAAAAACATTTGAGGAACCTCCAGTGAAGGCCAGATGGATGGGGTCTAAAGGAAAGGTGAGTGAGACTCCAGGGGTTACTGAGACAAATTTTGGATGCAGTGGATTGTGGATCCCCTACAAAAGCCAAGATGGATGAGGTCAGAAGGAAATGACTGAAAGACTGCAACCAAGTTTATAACGGAGCTCTAGATAAGAGGGATATTGATGATAATTGAGAGATAATTATACCCCCGCTTTGAAAAAGTGGGGGGTATACTGGTTTACATCTGTCCCTCTGTCCGGCTGTCCGTCCGGCCGTCCTTCCGTCCGTCCTTCCGTCCCCTTTTAATCAAATTTTTCGTCAAAGATTTCTTCACAACCATACAAGCTAGACTGGTCATATTTGGCATACAGGTTGATGACGACATGTTGTATCGTGGGATTGATAATCAGCCGTCTCCTGCTTATTCGTCCCTGTATTTGTCCGATTTTCTTTCTTTCCATACTTTAAATAATGAAATTTTTCGTCAAAGATTTCTCCACAACCATGCAAGCTAGAGTATTCATATTTGGTATGCAGGTTGATGACCACATGTTGTATTGTGGGATTGAGAACCAGCCTTCTCCTGCTTATTCTTCCCTGTATTTGTCCGATTTTCTTTCTTTCCATTCTTTGAATAATGAAATTTTTTGTCAAAGATTTCTCCACAACCATGCAAGCTAGAGTATTCATATTTGGTATGCTGGTTGATGACGACATGTTGTATTGTGGGATTGAGAACCAGTCTGCTCCTGCTTATTCTTCTCTGTATTTGTCCGATTTTCTTTCTTTCCATAATTTGAATAATGAAATTTTTCGTCAAAGATTTCTCCACAACCGTGCAAGCTAGAGTAGTCATATTTGGTATGCAGGTTGAAGACAACATGTTGTATTGTGGGATTGAGAACCAGCCTTCTCCTGCTTATTCTTCCCTGTATTTGTCCAATATTCTTTCTTTCCATACTTTGAATAATGAAATTTTTCGTCAAAGATTTCTCCACAACCATGCAAGCTAGAGTAGTCATATTTTGTATGTAGGTTAATGATAACTTATTGTATTCTGGGATTGTAAACCGGCCTTCTCCTCATATTCTTCTCTGTATTTGTCCAATTTTCTTTCTTTCCATGCTTTGAATAATGAAATTTTTGCAAAAGATTTCTATGCATCTGTAAGTTAGAGTAGGGATATTTAGTATGCAGGTTGATGGTAACTTGTTGTATTGTGGGATTGAGAAGTAGCCTTCTCCTGCTTATTCTTCCCTATATTTTTCCAATTTTCTTTCTCTCTTGACTTTGAATAATGCAATTTTTTTGTAACAGATTTCACAGCAACCATTCAAGTTTGAATGTTCATATTTGGTATACAGACATATAAAGACGTATTTATTATTTTTTCTTTCTTTCAATGTGAAATCATTTTATTCCGTATTACATAGAAAGGGATTTATGTAGAATATTGATATTTGGTATACAATGGTAGCAATGAATTCTGTCTCTATGCTTTTTGTAACGAAAATAACACGATTTGATTTAAGCAGTGAAGCGGGGGTATAGTCAGATTCTCTGATAGTTCTAGTTTTTTTTATTTTTCATTGAAACCATATGTTGTGACCCCTCGTCTGAACTGTCTTGCCAAGACGGTTCAGATGACCCCGACGGTTCAGATGAGGGGTCACAACATACATGTATGTTTTTATGCAGAAGTAACAAAAATTATCCATATTTATCACTAAATACTCCCTCTTATCTACAGCTCTGCAAGATAGTGCAGGGACTCAGAGTTGGCTTTGGATCTCCTCTGATTTTACTCCACAAATACTGATTAAGACTGTTTACTTAATTACGTTTATATAAATACAAGACTTCATGTTAGGAATCTTCCATGATTCAGGATAACAATCAAGAAACATGTATTGGAGAACAGCTCATTGAAAGCTCCTGATGCACGAGATAAATTGTTACCTACAGAAACCACATTGGAAATGATAATAGAGATACTAACAACATACGTTAGTCATTCACACTCTGGAATGTTAGTTATTGCAGATGACCTTAGGCTTTAGGATCTAAATTCACAGATTTTTATACGCCTGTTTTGAAAAAACGGACGTATTATGTCGTGGCGTTATCTGTCCTTCCGTCCGTAAACATTCTTGTGCGCGCCATAACTCAGTAACCATTTGGGGTATCTTCATGAAATTTGGTAGGCATGTGTATTAGGTTGGGGGAACGTGTCGCATACAAGAATGGTTGCTCCCTCTTTCTTAGTTTCCAAGTTATGCCCCTTTGTTTAATTTTTTCCCTGCAAGTCTTGTGCACGCCATAACTAGATAACCGTTCGAGATATCTTCATGAAACTTCATAGCAATGTTTATGAAGTCCCAAGAGTGTGTCCCATTCAAAAATGGCTGCTTTACCTTTCTTCGTTTTAGAGTTAATCCCTTTCATAAGTTCTTATAGGCTATTTTGTGTATATTTATCTTGTACAATATATTGTCAGGGGAGAATAGTGGAACAAAAAATGGTATATCTAGTATATTTAGGTTATAACCCTTGTCCACTTTGACAAGCAACTTATACAACAGTATTTGATGTGTTTTAAATTTTTAAGTAATGTTGCAGTCATTATACCCCCGATTTGAAAAAGTGGGGGGTATACAGGTTTACATCTGCCCGTCCTTCCTTCCGTCTGTCCTTCCGTTCCCTTTTAATCAAAATTTTCATCAAAGATTTCTTCACAACCATACAAGCTAGACTGGTCATATTTGGCATAAAGGTTGATGACGACATGTTGTACTGTGGGATTGAGAATCAGCCTTCTCCTGCTTATTCTTCCCTGTATTTGTCCAATTTTCTGTCTTTCCATACTTTGAATAATGAAATTTTACGTCAAAGATTTCTCTACAACCATGCAAGCTAAAGTTGTCATATTTGGGTGCAGGTTGATGACAACGTTGTAATGTGGGATTGAGAACCAGCCTTCCCCTGCTTATTCTTCCCTGTATTTGTCCAATATTCTTTCTTTCCATACTTTGAATAATGAAGTTTTTGGTCAAAGATTTCTCCACAACCTTGCAAGCTAGAGTAGTCATATTTGGTATGCAGGTTAATGATTACTTACTGTATCGTAGGATAGAGAACCAGCCTTCTCCTCTTTTTATGCCCCCGAAGGAACTTCGGGTGGCATATTAAAATCACACCGTCCGTCCGTCAGTCCATCTTTCCGTCCGTCTGTCCGTCCTTTACAAATCGTGTCTCAGCTATAACTTTAAAACTACTGAAGCAAATTTGATGAAACTTCACAGATAGATAAAGCATAATGTGAAGGTGTGTCGCGCTCAAGACTTAGATCCCTACGCCCAAGGTCAAGGCCACAATTGGGTCAGACGTCAAATTGTGTCTCAAAATCGTGTTTCAGCAATAACTTATAAACTACTGAAGCAAATTGAATGAAACTTCACAGAAAGAATAATGAGCATAATGAGAAGGTGTGTCACACATAAGATTTAGGTTACCACATTCAAGGTCAAGGTCACAATTAGGGGTCAAAGGTCAAATCTTGCCTCTGCCATAACTTGAAATCTGCTGAAGGGACTTTCATCAAACTTCACAGAAAGGTAAACCATAATGAGAAGGTGTGTTATACACAATATTTATGATCCCAAATCCAAGGTCAAGGTCACAATCTGGGGTCAGAAGTCAAATGATGTCTCGGCAATTACTCAGAAAAGTACCAAAGCAAATATTGCAAAAATATAAAGCCTACTGAGAAGATTTTCCATTCAAAAGACATATGTTTCCACATCCAAGGTCAAGGTTATAGCCAGAGGTCAAAGATCAACTCATTTATCCTCAATTACTTAAAAGCTACTGAATCAAACTTCATTAATTTTCATGAAAAGGGAAAAAAATAATGAGATGATTCACAAATTATGGTTTTGTTGCCCAAGGCCTGGGTCACAGTCACAAATAAGAATGTATGTCATGTGCAAGACTCAGGCTCCACGCTCAAGGTCAAGGTCACAACCAGGACTCAATGGTCAGTTTAAGGGGCCTTCGGGGGCATTTGTTACACACTGTAACATTTCTTGTGTTACAAAAATAACACCATTTGATTTAAGCAGTTAAGCGGGGGTATAGTCAGATTCGCCAACAGTTCTACTTAATTATAGAGTGGTTGCCTCTGTTTGTCTGCCTGTCTATCCTTTTGTAAACAATTTTGTTCATTCTGTAACTCCTTTAAAACATTGAAACGGGCGTATTATGCGCCACTTGCGAAGCCCTTGTTATTCCACTTTAGTTGTTGGCATTACATGTACACATATTGCAGCTAGCTCACTAAATGTAATCGGTTATTTTGACAGGATGAATTTCTTCCCTTGTATATTAAATGATAATAATTTGCATATGACAGTTTGAGTAGTCAATAACTTTATCTGATTTCTGCAGGGTAAGGGTAAGGGTAAAGGAAAGGGGAAAGGGAAAAGTTCCACGCCAGCTGAAACTGAGTCTGAGGTCAAGAAGGAAGTGAGAAGACTAAGAACACTGGATGTATTTGCTGGATGTGGAGGTATGTGTTGACTTTTAAAGGTCTTTGTGCACACTCATGTTTAATACTAAATTTTCAAAGGAAGTCAACTTTTGTGACTTGTTTGCTTCCCTCAACAAGGAAGCCCTTCCAAAAAAGGAAAGAATATGTTTCTGAAACAAAAAAAAAAGAAAATCTTTTATGCCCCCGCATCATATGATGCCGGGGGCATATAGTGTTCCGGTTGTGCATACGTGTGTACGTTATTACATACGTACATCCATCTGTACGTCCGTACATCCGTACGTACGTGATTCTGTTAGACTCAGGTGAACATTTTTCTAAGAGGTAGATTTCAGGGTCCTTTAATTGTAGCAACCTGAAATTTTGTATGAGGATATATATCAATAAGTGCAACAGGAATATACAAGAATCAGGGTATGATGATCCATATGTCACGGTCCACTGACTTCTGACTTAGGCTAATTTTGCAAGGTTAAGATTTTTGTAAGAGGTAGATTTCAGGGTTCCTATTATTGTAGAGCCTTGAAATTTTGTATGAAGGTTTATGTCTGTAAGTACAACAGGAATACACAAGAATTAGGGCAGAATGATCCCTATGTTATGGTCCACTGACTTTGGACTTTTGCTAATTTTTGAAGGTTAAGATTTTTGTAAGAGGTAGATTTTATGGTTCCCATTATTGTAGCAACTTGAAATTTTGTATGAGGATTAATATCTATTAGTACAACAGGAATTTACAAGAATCAGCTCATGATGATCCATATATCACGGTCCACTGACTTGGTTTCTAACTATGTTCTGTAATACACAATATTTTCTATTTTGGCCATACAGTAACTGTATAGAGGACTGCAGTTTGTGTCACATTTCAAATGTTGGGCAAGTTTTAACTCACCTGAACGAAGTTCAGGAAGAGCTATTTCACTACCCCTGGCGTCGGGGTTAGCGGCGGCGGCGTTAGCAAAATGTTAAAGTTATACGTTAAAGTTTTTTATGTGATGAGCAAGACGCTGTCAGGCGAGCTATCTTGTCCCTGTGACAGGTCTTGTTTGCCTATTGCCTTTTTGTCACCCGACGTAGGCGGAGGGGGACTATAGAAATGACCCTCGTCCGTCCGTGTGTCAGTCCGTCCGTCCGAAATCTTGTCCCCGCAACTCCTCCTATGTCTTTCATCGGATTGATTTGAAATTTTACAGATTGTATTCTTATGATATGAAGATGTGCATGTGGTTTTTTATTTTTGTTTCGGCCATTTTTGATGGAGTTACGGCCCTTGCTGACTCAGACCTTGTCCCCGCAACTCCTGTCACATCTTTTATCAGATTGACTTGAAATTGTGCAGAATGTTTCATCATGATCTGAAGATGTGCATGTGATTTTGGAATTTCAATTGTCCTATATTTTACAAAGTTATGGCCCTTTGTCGTTTTTGGTATTTTTCCAACTTTTGAACCGTTCGACCGAGAGAGCTGAAATTTGGTATGCTATTAGCATTTGGTAAATTGAGTATTCTGATTATTGTTAGGATATGCTAAATTTATTAGTGACAGAGTTATTCCCCTTTCGTAGATAACAGACATTCACTTAAAGGTAAAGGGATAACTCAAGAACTATTCATATTAATGGGCTGAATTTTCATAAATGCATTGTTCTTTTTCATCAGATTCATATTAGGAGGATTATGGCCATTGTTATTTTGTTATTGGGTATACAGTCTTATGTTTTGGGCATCCTGTAAGGGCCTAAAGTTTCAGTAGCCTGATTTTACACATATACGCCCAGTTCTGAACTCAAGTATTTTATAACCTCATAGAGGCCCAGTAATTGGGGTCTATGTCTCTGCTTATGCTTCAATCATTATTTGCTTACCAGGTTCTGTTATACACATATTTTCTGGTTCTACACATAAATGCCCCTTTCTAAACTTAAGTATTTTATAACTTCATAGAGGCCCAGTAATTATTTGCTGACCAGGTTCTGTAATACACATATTTTATGTTTTTGGCCATATAGTTACTCTGAAACTGAATAAAGAGCTGCAGTTTGTGACACATTTCAAACGTCGGGTGACACTTGGCCGATGGCCTTTTATATTTTATACAAGTCTGCCTCAATGAACCTACTTATCCTACAAGTGCCAGTACCTTAATCAAGGCACCGACTTACTCAAGGCACTAGGCGGGGGCATCTGTGTACTACGGACACATTTCTAGTTTAAGAGTTGAACCCCATTCAGAAGGGTAGCAAAACTGAAAATGGCATAGTTGCTTCCCCTGAAAGTGTAGCCATTCACATCTGTGAGAAAAGTTCAGTCAGTCATACAGGGCGTTTGAGGTAAAAAAATCAGCTCAGGCATTCCATTTTAATGGTAAACTCTGAACAGACTGTAAAATAGTGAGACAATTTGAAATTGAATGGTTACTTCTCCATCTTTTTCTGAGTTTTCTTTCTAAGGGTGACAACTTTTGTGATTTTCTGTTTTTTTTTCTCCTGGATGCTGAAGCCCTTTCAGAAAGGGGTCACTTTAAAAGAACAGATTTTTCTCTGATTTGCTCTAGGGAAGCAAACTTCTTTTCTTTAGGAGCTGGCTCCAATTGAGTAGGGAGACCAAACGAAACTAGTTGGGCTTATTGCCCTAAAAGTACACCTATCCATCTTAAGTGAGCTGCTGCTTTTAATCTGTTATCTGAGCACAAGTGTGATAGAGTGATGTTCGTGGGTACCCAATATTGTAAAAATTCTAAAAAATTGGACACCCCAAAAACCCACTATAGCTGTCAAGAAAATTTTACAATGCAGTATAAATGCATCCAAAAGATGCAGAGGGAATAACGAACAGTGTAGACGTTGATCAGACTGCTTCCTGAAGGAGTGGTCTGATCTGGGTCTCAGTGTTTTCACAAACCTATGTGTTTTCATACTTTGAAATTTTATGGTATTCTTAGAATTTTTGTGGCATTCTAGCTAGTGTGGACTGTAACACTAACTTTGTTCCAGGTCTGTCTGAGGGTTTCCATCAGGCAGGTATAGCGGAGTCATGCTGGGCCATTGAGAAAGAAGAGCCTGCAGCCCAGGCATTTAGACTGAACAATCCGGGCAGCACAGTGTTCAGTGAGGATTGTAACTTGTTGCTAAAACTAGTCATGGAGGTAAGTCAGTTAGGGAACTCTGCATTACAGAGCTTCGCTGCAGATAAGGTGGCATTTTGAAGAATTAAGGTAGTCTTTCTTATTTCTCAGTGTAAACTTGCTTTGACATCATTAGAACAGTATTGTTGTGACCCAGGCTGACCCCTCATGAGAACCATCTCAGTGAGACAGTTCTAATGACGGGTCACAACATGTTTGTACAGAGAAATAAGAATACATGAGTTCTAATGATGGGTCGCAAAGTGTTTGTACAGAGAAATAAGAATACATGAGTTCTAATGACGGGTCGCTACGTGTTTGTACAGAGAAATAAGAATACATGTAATTATTCCTGTTGCTCCTTCCTTATCTGGTACACTGAGTCGTAATGTGCTGCCATAGATGACAAAATTGTGGCTTTCATCCCAGATTTGAGCCTTGTTATGTGAGAAAATAGCTTAATATTATAAGTATCTATCATGGGTATGAGGTGTGGATAGAAAAATTCGTCAGGAGGGTCACTGTTCGGCATCATGAGGCTTGCCTCGTGATGCCGAACAGTGATCCCAAGTGACGGATTTTTCTATCCACACCTCACGCCCATGATAGATACTTTTTCTTGCACACCATGTTTTATTTTAACTTCAGAACTTGTTCAATGCGTAATTATAGTGCTTGAGAGGTTTCAATTTGAATTTAAAAGAAGGCGCCGCTTTCAACGACCACCATTCGGCTCTTTACGCCAATGACTGGCGTACATAATCTGACGTCATTTTTATCCCCCGACCGAAAGGTTCGGGGGATATAGCGATGAGCCTGGCGTCCGTCCGTCTGTCCGTCCGTCCGTCCGTAAACACTTTCTTGTCCGCTCTATATCTTGAATACCCTTTGGAATATTTTCATGATACTTCACAGTTATGTAGAACAGGTCATGACGATGTGTCGCGTACAAGAGTGGTAACTCTTGCTAATGTACTTTTTGAATTATCTCCCCTTTGGTGATTTTTTGGCAAATTCGTGTCCGCTCTGTAACTTGAATACCCTTTGGAATATTTTCATGATACTTCACAGAAATGTAGAACAGGTCATGACGATGTGTCGCGAACAAGAATGACAACTCTTGCTTTCTTACTTTTTGAGTTATTTCCCCTTGATAGTTTTAGGTGTGATTTTTTGGCAGATTCGTGTCCGCTCTATAACTAGAATACCCTTTGGAATATTTTCATGATACTTCACAGATATGTAGAACAGGTCATGACGATGTGTCGCGAACAAGAAAGACAACTCCTGCTTTCTTACTTTTTGAGTTATTACCCCTTGATGGTTTTAGGTGTGATTTTGTGTCCGCTCTATAACTTGAATACCTTTTGGAATATTTTCATGATACTTCACAGATATGCAGAACAGGTCATGATGATGTGTCGCGAACAAGAATGACAACTCTTGCTTTCTTACTTTAGGAGTTATTTCCCTTTGATGATTTTAAGTGTCCGCTCTATAGCTTGAATACCTTTTGAAATATTTTCATGATACTTCACAGATATGCAGAACAGGTCATGACAATTTGTCTCATACATGAATGATAACTCTTGCTTTTAGACCTAGTGAATTATTTCCCTTTGGTAGTTTGAGCTGCTGTTTGAGTCTCTGCTCCATAACTGTATACCCTGGCCAGCTCCAGAATTTGAATAACCGTGAACCTTTTAGAATATTGATGATCATGCTGTGATATCTTATCAGTGTTCCTAACTCTCTCTTACCCCTCCACATTCCCCCGTGCCCCCTCCCGCACCCCCCCCCCCCCACCCCCCCAAAAAAAAAAAAAAATTATTATTTTTTTCCCAGATTATGATTCTTTGTCCAAATTCACTTACTAGAGAGCTCAAAATTAGGTTTGTAGGGCTTGTACTTTAGAAGTTATTCACACATTTTGAAAGTTGAATGTATCGTATGCTATACATTTGTGTATATGGTGGCTGTTTGAGATATTACCTCTTTTTAGCAGTCAAGCATACTGTTTTAGTCTGAGTGTTAGATAATCATGCATCTGTTAACAGTTAATGTCAATCAGAAGCATTAAAGAACGACAATATATTACTAATATGTGTTTTGAAGTGCACCCTTTTTACCAAGGCCTATGGGGGTCTTCGGTCGGGGGATTTGCCATCTCCTCTGATGGCTATTTTTACCCTCTTCGTGGCGTCATCATCTAAAATACCAACGTCACTTGAAGACGCAGGTACGTGAGCTCCTGTACAACCAATGCATTGACAGCTCGTGATTTTTTTCCAGTCCTGGGTCAGAACACCAGATAAGATTTTCTATCCCAGGTGAAGAAAATGGCATTTTCTATCGGGTGTGCAAAAAACATGTATCTGCAAACAATGAAGACTGAAAGCCAGCTATGACACTTTATGGTTTAGCCATGGCCTTTTTTGTGCCTGTAGCTTCCTCAGGATCCTTACATCTTGTGCGGACAGCAAAGGCTCTGAGCAGATTAAACAGATATGCAAAATATTTTAAGCCTTTGCTGTTCCCATATGCATTAGCAAGTTGTATTGTAATAAATCATATTCATATACAATATTGGATATCCCTTTACAAGCCACACCTAGAATGTCACTCAGAAGTCACCTGATAGTGTAAAGCTGACCAATGCAACTACAACTTAGCATGTGACATAGTCCCACAAACGTGCACATGTTGAATGTCGTACAACAAGTCTGTGATTTTACCTTACAATTAGTGAAGATATGCATACCTGTTCAAAGTAGGGGTGGCTTTGGAAAGGTAAATTATTGTACTTGCTACCATCTGGCCAAACTGTGAACTTGTATAGATACATTTATTTAGTTTATTTATTTATTAATACCGTAATCGACCCATTTACCGCACATGCCCCTATAACCGCACACCAAGGCCATTTCCGGACAAACTGCACAAGCGCACACTGCTTTTTCTTTGAAACTCTCACAAAACCCAATAATTAACAGGGAACTCATGAAAAGTATAAACACAAAGTATTTCCAGTCCTACCCATGTTGCCTCTTTCCAGTCACCCTGCATTTCATTGTTCTGAGTGTGCGGTTATTAAATACATTTTAACCACATCTTTTTGTTGCAATTTTGAAAAAGTTAAGCGCACAGTGCGGTAAATGGGTCGATTACGGTATTCATGTTTATATATTTAAGGGAGAAAAGACAGACGATATAGGACAGAAACTACCTCAGAAAGGTGATGTGGAGTTGCTGTGTGGAGGCCCACCTTGCCAGGGCTTCAGTGGCATGAACAGGTTCAACTCTAGAGAATATTCTAAGTTTAAGGTAGGTTCTTCAGTCAGTGTGGAAAAATACACACTGGGTAAATTATTGTCATGCCTGGGAATAGCAGATTAGGAGATTTGGATGTTGGCAGTGCGATGTCTTTAGACCCAGTACAAACTTTTGACAAGTTTTCTGGTTTTAACTCTGTTTTGTGACAGTGTGCTGAAAAGTGAGTGTGCTGAAAAGTGAGGCTTAATGTCCCATAGAATTCTTCAGCTGGTTTTGCAGTATTTGGGTCTTGTTAAAGATCTGGTTTGTCGTTTATATCAAATTAAACTCAGGAAAGAACATAGTATTAAAAAGAAAGTAAAAGTTGGCAGCTGAGACATAGGAGTGGAGTAGATTTGACTCTGTAAGTGGCCTAGGAAAGGCAAATAGTGGTCTGTCTATGGAGTATAACATTTTTTTTTGCACATGTTGAAATGACCATCTTGATCAGCAGTTTGCCATCTCAGCAAACATCGTGGAAGTGCTAACTTTTACCCTTTTTTGACTGGATACTCGTTTTTGGGTATAATGCAAACTGTGCAGACCCAGTTCAGATGCCGCAAAATGCGGCATCTGATCAGGGTCTGCACTGTTTGCTTACAGGACTCTCAATTCGAAATTCAGTAAAAGTGGGAAAAAAATCATTAGAAACCCCTAAAACTAGAAATGGAATCTACCAAATAATAAGGATGGACAAGTCCACTGGTCTGAAAGGGGTAATACCTGAGCTACTGTGATTAGGTCTCCTTTACATTATGTTATGTTTGCTTCCTACCTGAGCTACATTGATTTTGTCAATTCCATTTCAGAACTCTCTGATTGTCTCTTACCTGAGTTACTGTGATTACTACCGACCACGCTACTTCCTGTTGGAGAACGTTCGTAACTTTGTCTCGTACAAGCGCAATATGGTGTTGAAGTTGGCTCTCCGTTGTCTCATACAAATGGGGTACCAGTGTACATTTGGAGTGTTACAGGCTGGGAGCTATGGTGTGGCACAGACAAGAAGAAGGTAAGTTCTCCTAGGAAGTCAGTGAAAATCAAATGAGTCCCGACACGACAAAGCCAACAAAGTGCCATGTGCGCCCAGAGAAGACTCAGATCAGCCTGGGCATCCAGCCAGTCTGATCAGAGTTTTCGCTTTACGCTTAAAGGGAAGCCAAGAGTTTAAGCTAGCTCTGTGCGGACAGCAACGACTTTGATCAGACTGGGCAAATGCTCAGGCTGATCTGAGTCTGCGCTGGGCGCACACCCACTTTGTTGGTTTTCTCATGTTTTCAAATGTTGCACTGCTACCATATTTATTCAGTTATAAGACAGTATTTGTCCCCCAGAGCCCTAGATAAGAGGGAGTATTTAGTGATAATTAAGGATAATATATGCCATTTCTAAATAAAAACATATGTTGTGGCCTCTCATCTGAACCGTCTCGACGAGACGGTTCAGATGAGAGGTCACAACATATGGTTTCAATAAGAAATAAAGAAAATTGTCCCTCAATTATCATCAAATAACCCTCTTATCTAGAGCTCTGGTCACCTCCAAAACAATGTAAACTAGAAATTGTGTTTGTGAAACACTATGTCCCAAACCATATGCTTGCCACTATAGGTGTCAAACTTTAGAATGTCTAAGTCTGAAAAGGAGTCACCCAATCTTTACTAAAATATTAAATTCATCGAAAACTACTATTATACCAAATATCAGCTTCCTAGATTAAGCAATTCAGAAGTTGGAAAAATGCCAAATTCAAACAAGGGCTGTAACTCCATCAAAATTTTAACATAATTCTCCCAAAAGTTATTCAGGTAATGTACGCTTCATATCTGATCAGTATATGAAATATCAAGGCCATAACTGAAACACTTTTTGAGATATCTTGCTATAACAAGACATCCATCTCATGTTTTTGAAGCGGCATAACTCCAAAATGAGGCATAACTTGGAAAAAAAAGACAATAAATGTCAGTTATTTTTCCATGAGGAATCCATATAAAATTTCCTAACCTTATGCCTAATGGTTCTGGAAGAAAGTAGCTGCATAAGTATTGAACATCAGGGGAAGTAATTCCCTTATTGATGAATGCAGCATTACCTAACCTGTACTAAAGTATTTAACTCATCAAGGACTACAACTATACCAAAAATCAGCTTCGTAGCTTAAAAGCGGTTCAAAAGTTAGAAAAAAGCCAAATTTGAACAAGGGCCATAACTCCATCAAAACTTTTATGAAATTCTCCCAAAAGTTAATCTGGTAATCTACTCCTCATACCCAATCAGTGTACCAAATATCAGGGCCATAGCTCAAATACTTTTTGAGATATCATTCTAACAAGAGTCATCTCATTTTTCTTAAAGGGGCATAATTCCAAAAAGGGGCATAATTCGGAAAAGAAAAAAAATATGTGTCAGCTGTTTTTCCATGAGGTATCCATATATAAAATTTATAGACCCTATGCCCAGTGGTTCTGGAACTCAGAAGCTGCATAAGTAGTGAACATCAGGGGAAGTAACTCCATTATTGATGGATGAAGAGTTACCTAACCTGTGTTAAAGTAAGTAACTTATCAAAGGCTACTACTATACCAAAAATCAGCTTCCTAGCTTAAGCGGTTCAAAAGTTGGAAAAATGCCAAATTCAAACAAGGGCCATAACTCCATCAAAATTTTACGGAATTCTTCCAAAAGTTAATCAGGTAATCTACTCCACATACTCAGTCAGTGTACCAAATATCAAGGCCATAGCTCAAATACTTTTTGAGATATCTTGCTAACAAGATAATCATCTCATTTTTCTTAAAGGGGCATAACTCCAAAATGGGGCATAATTTGGAAAAGAAAAAAATATGTGTCAGCTAATTTTCCATGAGGAATCCATATATGAAATTTCAAGACCCTAGCTAGCAGGGTTCCAAAGTTACAGCAAGCATGAAAAAGTGTGACGCACGCACGGACGGACGGATGGACGGACGGACGGACAAGCCGAAAGCAATATGCCCCACCAACTTTTTCAAAGTTGGGGGCATAAAAATCTGCATCTGCCTTCTTAGATGGATCTAGGTTTCTGGGATGTTTTGGAGGGGAAAACCCACCCATTAGCAGAATTACACAAGACTAGTTCAGATATGGGGTTACCATGAAGGAGAAAAGAGTAAGCATCTCTGGGTTAAGGTCAGTTTCTCAGACTAAGTGGGCTAGGATCATGATACTACTCTTACATGGACATCTGGAAAGGGTCATCTTGATAAATGACAGTGATCTATATTTAACTCCTTCAATGCCATTGTCGCTTAGATGTGACTGCTAGGCAGAGTGCCATTGTCGCTTTAATGCGACCCCCACGGTCCCGTAATCACAGTCCCGTTAAATAGCTCCATTTTACGACATTACCAAGGGAAATAATTCATCCATTTTACGACATTACCAAGGGAAATAATTCAAAGTCTGCTACCAGATTATGGCAAACAAAGATTTCGTTCATGAGAAAAACAAAATTTGGCTGTTTTTGATGAAATTTAGAGACTTTCAAGGGGTTTTATAGACCAGGCAAGCCCAATCTTTTGAAATAATTTTGGTGCGGGAAAGTGCATTTCTGTGTAAACTTGGTGCCGAAAGAGTTAATGCTTCACGACTTTATGATTTATATTAATCAGGGTCATATAGTTGGCATTATGAGCTGTGTCACCTGGATCTGCACTGTTGCCCTCTAATCTTTAGCTGGGCCGCGTAGCGCAATCGGTAGGGCACCTGACTCTTAAGTCAGAGGTCCTGGGTTCGAAGCCCGGTCTGGCCACATACTTTCGTTTCTCCTTCCGCTGATTTAAGAAGGGCAGTTGTCAGTTACTGGAGAAAGTATGTGCACTTAGTACTGGTTAACTGCTTAGGAGGTCTAAGCCTGCCCAGGAATAGTGTGGTTAGGTTAACTGACCGTCCCGACATGACCGTAGCTGTTTACCCTGGACGTTAAGTATCAAATCAATCAATCAATCAAATCTGATCTTTAAATTCTCAAAATGATACAGCTTGGACTAAATGTCTTTGTAACTTTTGCAGACATAATTTTTGTCATCTGCATTTTTGGTACCTTAAGGGTTCAACAAAGTTGCTGTCACAGATTTGATACAACTTTGTGTCAGCATCCCTGCTATGTCATATGAGGTAATGTATTTAAATCTGAGCTCTAGATAAGAGGGAGTATTTGGTGATAATTAGGGATAATTTTTGTTAATTCTTCATAAAAACATATGTTGTGATCCCTCATCTGAACTGTCTCGACGAGACGGTTCAGATGAGGGGTCACAACACACTGTTTCAATGAGAAATAAAAAAAATTATCCCTCAATTATTATCAAATACCCCTCTTTATCTAGAGCTCTGTAAATGGGATACTTTAATGTTAATCTCTAGAACATGCATATAATTCTGAGAAAATATTGGCAAATAAAGAACATTCCAGAGAAAGTGATTTATAATGCAACCACTATTTTTTTGTCTAGAGCAATTATATTAGCTGCGGCTCCTGGCGAGAAGTTACCATTCTATCCTGAACCTCTCCATGTGTTTGCACCAAGGGCTATGCAACTAACAGTCATGGTGGATGATAAAAAAGTAAGTTACAAGATGGAATGGAATGACTGAGTTTTATTGCCCTTTCTGTAGCATCCAGTCATTTTGGGCCAGTGGGGAAATATAGAGAATACCATGTTAGTGTCTTTTCATACCAAGTTTATCAGGCGAGACCAGAAACAGCGTGGGAATAGCCGAGCCAGTCCGACGTGTTTCTGGTCAAGCCTGATAAACTTGATAACAAAAGACACTTACATGGTTTTCTATTTATCATTGATCATTAGAAGAGTTTACGGCGTAAAGAGCAGCAAACAAGTGATAAGCAAATGCAGTTTTGTTCGAACTTGCTGATGTTCCGAATGCGTTATGACGTAAGTCGGTGACGTCAGTGTGTAGCAAATGTTATCAGGATATTCTGAGATGGCTTCTTAAGGCATGACCTGATAACATTCCTGCAAGTGCAGTTCTACCGTGACCTGATATCACATCATGTTATCATACCCCTGTTATCAGGTGAATTTTGCAGCAGTCGCATGATAAAGTGATTTAGATAATCCAGAGTGGAAGACAAATTACAACTGGATTGGATGCTGGTTTATAAGTCCAGGGCCCAGTTGTTCAAAGCATCGTTAGGCTAACAACCTTGTTAAGAGGTCAACTCATTAAGTGTTTTACGACTTTATAGCCAAATACACTCATTTTTTTTTTTTTTGTTGAAAATATGTTAGAATGCAAAAGCTTCTCACATTTTTTTCAACAAAAAATATTGGCATGTTGAGTTATTAACATTTGAAATTTTAACTTCACGGTAACTAACTATGTCGTTAGTTTTGAACAACTGGGCCCAGATAGTCAACCTGTCAGCCTCATGACTTATATTTTGCATCTAGCTGAAGGAGGACATAGGTATTGTTTTTCTGGTGTGAACATTTCTTGAGTTTCTGGTGTAGCTCTGTTTTGAGACATGAAAGACAAACCTTTCCATAAAAATTCTTGTTACAAAGGAGAATAACTTTGTGACTGCTTGTTTGTTTCACTGGATGGCAAAGCCCACAACATCCGTTTTACTGAGAATGGACAAAAATGGTCATAATTCCACTATATATATGTATATAGGATATTACACTAGGGGTTATTTCATACGAAATTTATGAAACAAGCATTTGCCGAGTTTATGACCCTCCCTCAGTAGAAAGAGTAACATTGTCAATGATGGCATCATCACTTTACCCCATTAATCAGATATTATGTAAAGTGTGGCTTATGAATTTTGTCTCACCAGCTATTCGCAGAAAGGAGACATAGATATTACATTTCTAGTGTTGTCATTTGGGGCGGAGTTAACTTTGTGTTGAGTTTGCTGGTTAAGTTCTGTTCTATGACAATGGGCACTCAGATGAGAATTCTTGGTATGACATGGTGTAAGCCACTGATACCACCATGTCATATGATAATTTGAGTTATGAAAAACTGTTGCTATTATATGTATATTTCAGTTTGTATCCAACATCACGAGAATGGACTCTGCCCCATTCAGAACTGTCACAGTGAGAGACACAATGTCAGACCTACCAGATATTAAGAATGGTGCTAAAGCTGAAGAGATATCATATAGCGGGGATCCACTCTCACACTTCCAAAGACTGGTGAGCTACATACTGAATTTATTCGGCTGTAAGGGGGTGGGGGGTGGGGGGGGGAGGTATCATTTAAAATAACAGCATCCAAATCTCTAGATCCATCTTAGAAATCGGATATAGATTTGTAGGAATATTTTGAAACTGCAGAGCTCTAGATAAGAGGGAGTATTTGATGATAATTAGAGATAATTTTTGTTAACTATGCATAAAAACATATGTTGTGACCCCTGAAGGCAGCAGGCGCGCAAATTACCCAATCCGGACATGGGGAGGTAGTGACGAAAAATAACAATACGGGACTCTTTCGAGGCCCCGTAATTGGAATGAGTACACTTTAAATCCTTGAACGAGGATCCATTGGAGGGCAAGTCTCGTTGAGACGGTTCAGGTGAGGGGTCACAATATATGGTTTCAATGAGAAGCAAGAAAAATTATCCTTAATTATCATCAAATACTCCCTCTTATCTAGAGCTCTGTGAAAGGGGAAAGCATCTTCTAGCAGAATAAGTATCACTTCTATATTTTGAGTAATTTTAAAGGTGAAAAGTTCTGTCTTACAGCTTAACAGATGACAAAACCAACAAAGTGGCATGTGCGCCAAGCAGACTCAGATCAGCCTGGGCATTAGCCCAGTCTGATCAGACTCTTCACTGTCCGCATGGAGATGGTTTAGACCATTAACTTTCCTGAAAGGGCATAGCAAAGACTGTGATCAGACTGGGCAGATGCTCAGGTTGATCTGAGTCTTTGCGTAGAGCACATACATGCCACTTCTTTGTTTTTGTCATGTTGTGTCTCAAATGCAGTAATGCCTCGTAAAGACAAAAAAATGTTTTTGTCATTTCATATTGTAGGTTAATATATCTAGGGCTTACAAGAAATCGTAAACTGATCATATGCAGCAAAATACCAGAGTGATAGGCTTCATACTGTAAAACACTTAATATCTGCGGTATCAAAATTTCGCGGTTTAAAGAAAATGACATATTGGCGCATGTTAATTTTAGCGGTCTTGATGTACCATGGCTCCAGTTGATAAAGAAAATCTGATGTAAATTTGTGACATTTTTTCCAACTTCATTATTTAACTATACATTGTGGCATCTATTAGAATCGCCTCATGGAGGCGATTGTAATGGGATACCACAATATATAGTTTAATGGAAAGGTATAACAAAATTCTAGAATACTCATCAAATGAACCTCCATAATGCTGTGCAGATGTATGTGTATTTAATCTAAATAATATTGGCGGATTTATATTTTAGCGTTCATTGCCTTAACCGCCAATATCGCCAAAATACAGTAACCGCCAAAAATTAGTGTTTTACAGTAATCATTGCACTTAATCTGTCATTGTCATTGCTCCATTATTTGTTAATTTTCGATCAAGACATTTACTGTTTGACCACTAGAAGGTAGGTGGTTGTAATGAGGGAGCTTTTATGGAGATATATCAGAACTGATCGTGGAATTACCATTGAAAGGACAATTAAATATCTCAGGGATATAGGAGGGCCAACCAGTATGCCTTGCCAATGCAGCCATGACTTTATAAAGTTAAGGTATCATTGGCAATACTAATTGGATGACCCTCATGTCTTATAAAACTTTTACCTGGAGCTCTGTTTTCTGTTCAAAGATCCGTGGGAAACAACATCAGCCTATATTACGAGACCACATCTGTAAAGACATGAGCCCCCTCGTCCATGCCAGGATGCAGCATATACCCCTAGCCCCAGGCTCAGATTGGAGAGATCTGCCGAATATGGAAGTGAGGCTGTCTGATGGGAATACCGCAAAGAAGCTGTAAGTAATTAAGTTGAATAGGTACACTATCTAGGGGAGCAACATTGCTATGTTCATTTGCCTCCCTTATCGAGGGGGTTCTGCTGTTAAAGGAAAAAAACAACTTTCTTTCAGAGTAGACCCCATTTTGGAAGGGCTTCATCAACCAGAAGAAAACAGGAAGTCACTATAGTTGTCTCCGTTTGTAAAAGTGGCAGAAAAACATGGTAGTGATTCTGAATTGATAAATGCTAATGCCCGTTAACTATTGAAAATAGTCAAATGACGCTGGAAAATAATTTTGATACACGAAAGGGAGACAATTTAAAACATGGCTGGCAACATAATTAATATCATAATTGTCCTAAGTATTGGGCTGCCTACACCAGTCTGTAATTATCCTAAAATTTGAAAAAAAAGTTGATGTTATTATCCAGACTGTGTGGTTAGTGATGAGTACAAGAAATTTTGCTTTGAAATATTTTTAGTTGTTTCCCTTGCACTGTATCATTGGTTGAGTCCTCCTGAATCTTTCAAAGTTCTTTTCTGATGCTGCTGCTGTATACACTGTTCTTCTTTATTGAAAGTGCTTCTTCATTGAGAGTTCTGTTGGGATACAAAATATAATTCAAATTGTATTGATTTATTGTGATATTACACAGACAATGTTGATTTCATGCAATATTGCAGGCGTTACACACACCATGACAAGCGGAATGGTAAGGCAGGAAATGGTGATCTAAGAGGGGTATGTCAGTGTGCTGAAGGAAAGACATGTGACCCAATGGATAGACAGTTTAATACCCTGGTACCATGGTGCCTGCCACATACTGGGAACAGACACAATCACTGGGCAGGGCTGTATGGCAGGTTAGAGTGGGATGGTTTCTTCAGCACCACAGTTACTAACCCTGAGCCAATGGGGAAACAGGTATTATCATATGACATCTCGTCTGAGAGTATAATAAAGCCATGCATTAAAAATGATAATCAACTAGTGGATTAAATATGCAAATCACATTGTAATGTAATGCGCTGACGTCAATAAAACATTATGGTTTCTGATGGCCAAATTGTGACAGGTTAGTGCAAAATTTACTACTACGAGGGATGATCAAAAAGTTCCCGGAAAAGTGCTGTAGTCTCTTTAATATTTTACCTTCTGCAATAAAATTTCATCCTAGTCAACCTTAATGTAATCGTGATTCACACAATACAAAATCATTAACTTATGTCTATCCAGTTTATTGCACGCGCCACCGATGTAACGACCGGTAACGTGATCCGGCCCAGCTTACGTTACGTTGCATTTGTATCGTTTCTAATAGCAAAATTTGAACGTTGCTTGGTCACAAAGTGTTTACATTAACATAAATTACTTTATATAAACTTAAACATATGTATCTGATCTTGATGTTCATTGCAAAATATGTAAGATGTTTTAATTCCTTCTACGAAATGATGGTTAAGTCTAACATGGCCTTCAATCAGTTAATATGAGGGGGCGTGGTAATTCAAGGGCAGATAACTTACTTTACCTTATCAAACGGAAGTGTCTTGATAAGGTTTCATTCACTAGAGATAATGACAATTCGTTAGATACATGATTCATGCATTTCAGTCCAACCATTCCAGCAATAAGACAACACAACCTGAACTCGGCAGCATGATAAGCTTCCAGCAAATGTCCAACTCAACCAGCAGCAATGATGTATCGGCCATCTTTGTTATAATTAAGGTCATATTAATTTATGACTGTGTGTACCATTTAGAAGAGTGTGGTACATGAAACTACTTTTACAAAAGGACACATCAAAACACTTTGACTGAATTTTGACAAAGCTTGCCGATGTGGCCTTGCTACTGGTTGATTTAA
Source organism: Ctena decussata (assembly GCA_963989385.1). Taxonomy (NCBI): domain Eukaryota; kingdom Metazoa; phylum Mollusca; class Bivalvia; order Lucinida; family Lucinidae; genus Ctena; species Ctena decussata. Next base: position 14,873,843 of record OZ022498.1, read on the forward strand.
GGCTTTTTATAGACAGCTAAATTAAAATGCAGCTGCAGATATTAGGTTGTGCTGTAGTATTGCTGGAATAGCTCGATTTAAAGAGTACATCACATATCTAACGAATCACCATTATCTAAAGGTTATGAAACTTGAACATAACAATTCTTTTTTATAATGAAAAGCAAATTATCTGCCCTTGAATTGCCCCACCCTCACACCATTAATTATTAAAGGGCACGTTGGACTTAGGTATAATTTCGTAGAAAAGATCAAAGCAGCTTACAAAATTTGTAATGAGCATCAAGGCAAGATATATATTTCTAAATTCAGTTGAATAAATTAACTTTCTTTATCAATTCATCGCTAAACAACGTTCAGAAATTGCTATAAGAAACGATAGAAATGCGACGTGACGTTAGCTGGGCCGGGTCACGTTACCGGTCGTTACGTTGGTGGCGCGTGGATGAAACTGGTTAGACATAAGCCAATCGTTTTGAATGATATGAATTACAAATACATTAAAGTCGGATAGTGTGAAATTTCATTGAAGAAAGTAAAATAGTAAAGAGAGTACAGCACTTTTCCGGGAACTTTTTGATCATCCCTCGTAAAATGCGATTTTAGTATCTTTTGATAAATAGAATCTTGCATTCATACTCCTTATTATTGAATTTATAAAACGCTTTGGAAAATGGATAAGATGCTCGGCATAGCCTGGCATGAGCACTCATGTAAGATCCTCTATCTAGTAAAATTTTCAGTATAATCTATTACTTTATTAGCTCACCTGAGCCTTTAGGCTCATAGGTGAGCTTATAGTATAGCCAGGCATCCGTTGTCCGTCCGTCGTCTGTCAACATTTTCAAACATCTTCTCCTCCTAAACCTCTGGGCCGATCAAAGCCAAATTTTATATGGAGCCTCCATGGGTTGGGGGAACGAAAGTTTGTTCGGGGTATCTGGGTCACATGACCAAGATGGCCGCCACGCCCATATATGGTAAAAACCCTTCAAAAATCTTCTTCTCCAGAACCAAAAGGCCTATGACCTTGATACTTGGTATGTAGTATTGGGCATGCGGGCCCATCATAGTTTTTACAAATGATGACCTTGCGGTGACCTTGACCTAATTTACGGCATGGTCAACTTTGGAACGTTAGGCTTTTATATGGGAAAACGCTTAAACGGTGGATTTCTTAGAAACTATGCAAGTCTAAGGTACAATACTTGGTATACATGGTCGACTAAATGACCAGATGAAGATATTATGTCACTAAAGGTCAAGGTCATTCCGTCGGACCATCCGTTGTCAAGATTTTCAAACATCTTCTCCTCTGAAACCACTGGGCCGATTAAAGCCAAATTTCATATGGAGTCTCAGTGGGGTGGGGGAATGAAAGTTTGTACCCGGGGTCTGGGTCACATGACCAAGATGGCCGCCATGCCCATATATGGTAAAAACCCTTCAAAAATCTTCTTCTCAAGAACCAAAAGGCCTATGCCTTGATACTTGGTATGTAGTATCGGGCATGCGGGCCCATCATAGTTTGTACAAATCATGACCTTGCGTTGACCTTGACCTAATTTATGGCATGGTCAACTTTGGTACGTTAGGCTTTTATAGTGGAAAACGCTTAAACAGTGGATTTCTCAGAAACTATTTAAGTCTAAGGTATAATACTTGGTATACATGGTCGACTAAATGACCAGATGAAGATATTATGTCACTAAAGGTCAAGGTCATTCCGTCGGACCATCCGTCGTCAAGATTTTCAAACATCTTCTCCTCTGAAACCACTGGGCCGATTGAAGCCAAATTTCTTATGGAGTCTCAGTGGGATGGGGGAACGAAAGTTTGTACCCGGGGTCTGGGTCACATGACCAAGATGGCTGCCATGCCCATATATGGTAAAAACCCTTCAAAAATCTCCTTCTCAAGAACCAAAAGGCCTTTGACCTTGAAACTTGGTATGTAGCATCGGGCATGCGGGCCCATCATAGTTTATACAAATGATGACCTTGCATTGACCTTGACCTAATTTATGGCATGGTCAACTTTGGTATTTTAGGCCCTTTATATGGGAAAAGGCTTAAACAGTGGATTTCTTAGAAACTGTTTAAGTCTAAGGTACAATACTTGGTATACATGGTCAACTAAATGACCAGATGAAGATATTATGTCACTAAAGGTCAAGGTCATTCCGTCGGACCATCCGTCGTCAAGATTTTCAAACATCTTCTCCTCTGAAACCACTGGGGAGATTGAAGCCAAATTTCATATGGAGTCTTAGTGGAATGGGGGAACGAAAGTTTGTACCCGGGGGTCTGGGTCACATGACCAAGATGGCCTCCATGCCCATATATGGTAAAAACCCTTCAAAAATCTTCTTCTCCAGAACCAAAAGACCTATGACCTTGAAACTTGGTATGTATCATCGGGCATGTGGGCCCAACATAGTTTGTACAAATGATGACCTTGCATTGACCTTGACCTCATTTACGGCATGGTCAACTTTGGTACGTTAGGCTTTTATATGGAAAAACGCTTAAACAGTGGATTTCTCAGAAACTATTTAAGTCTAAGGTACAATATGTTGTATACATGGTCAAACAAATGACCAGATGAAGATATCATGTCTTAAAAGGTCAAGGTCATTCTGTCAGACCATCCGTCGTCAAGATTTTCAAACATCTTCTCCTCTGAAACCACTGGGGAGATTGAAGCCAAATTTTATTTGGAGTCTCAGTGGGATGGGGGAACGAAAGTTTATACCCAGGGTCTGGGTGACATGACCAAGATGGCCGCCATGCCCATATATGGTAAAAACCCTTCAAAAATCTTCTTCTCCAGAACCAAAAGGCCTTTGACCTTGAAACTTGGTATGTAGCTTTGGGCATGCGGGCCCATCGTAGTTTATACGAATGAATACGAATGATGACCTTGCGTTGACCTTGACCTAATTTACGGCATGGTCAACTTTGGTATTTTAGGCTTTTATATGGGAAAACGCTTATATAGTGGATTTCTCAGGAACTATTTAAGTCTAAGGTACAATATGTGGTATATATGGTCAACTAAATGACCAGATGAAGATATTATGTTACTGAAGGTCAAGGTCATGTTGTCGGTCTGTCCGTCATCAAGATTTTCAAACATCTTCTCCTCTGAAACCACTGGGGAGATTGAAGCCAAATTTCATATGGTGTCTCAGTGGGATAGGGGAACGAAAGTTTATACCCGGGGTCTGGGTCACATGACCAAGATGTCTGCCATGCCCATATATGGTAGAAACCCTTCAAAAATCTTCTTCTCTAGAACCAAAAGGCCTATGACCTTGAAACTTGGTATGTAGCATCGGGCATGCGGGCCCATCATAGTTTATACAAATGATGACCTTGCATTGACCTTGATCTAATTTACGACATGGTCAACTTTCGTATGTTAGGCCTTTATATGGGAAAACTTTTTGTCACTGAAGGTCAAGGTCATTTTGGTCTGTCCATTATCAAGATTTTCAAAACATCTTCTCCTCTGAAACCACTGGTCTGATTGAAGCAAAATTTCATATGGAGTCTAAGTGTGATCAGGGAATAAAAGTTTGTTCTCGGGGTCTTGACCAAGATGGCCGCCATGCCCGTATATGGTAAAAATCCTTCAAAATCTTCTTCTCCAGAACCAAAAGGCGTATGACCTTAAAACTTGGTATGTAGCTTTGGGCACTCAAGCCCATCATAGTTTATACAAATGATCGTGCGTTGACCTTGACCTAATTTATGACACTGTCAACTTTGGTACATTATGTAGGCTTTTATATGGGAAAATGCTTAAACAGTGGATTTTTCAGAAACTATTTAAGTCTAAGGTGCAATATTTGGTATATATGGTTGACTAAATGACCAGATGAGGATATTTTGTTGTTAAAGGTCAAGGTCATTCTTTGTCTTTTGTACATGGTCATTGAGATTGTGTCACCCGTCAACAGTTTCAAGCATCTTCTCAGAGGCCACTAGGGTCAATTGAAGCCATATTTCATATGGAGCTTCACCGGCTTAAAGGAACCATAGTTTGTTCAGATGGTCTTGGTCACTTGACCAAGATGGCCACCATGCCCATATATGGTAAAAACTCTTCAAACGTCTTTTTCTCGAGAACCGAAAGGCCTATAACCTTGAAACTTGGTACCGGTATGTAGCATTGGGCACTCAGGCCCATCATAGTTTATACAAATGATTACTGTATTTCATATAGAGCTTTGATACTTGGTCAAAGGAATCAAAGTTTGTTCAGATGGTCATGGTCACATGAACATGGTGGCCGCCACACCCATATATGATAAAAACCCTTCAGAAATCTTTGTCCAGAAACAAAGGCCCAGTAACCTTGTGGCTTGGTATATAGAATTGGGACTCAACATTAATCCTCAAGGGAGCGGGGTTATCTGCCCCTGCCCTGGTGCTATATACATGTATAAAAGCATTAAAATATATACCAGGACCAAGTGTCAGGTGAGCTACAGGACCATTGGCCTCTGGTTTATTGTTATAAGACCGGTTTTCAAAACAACCCGCCGCGTAGCGCAATCGGTAGGGCACCTGACTCATAAGTCGGAGGTCCTGGTTTCGAAACCCGGTCTGGCCACATACTTTCGTTTCTCCTTCCGCTGATTCAAGAAGGGCAGTTGTCAGTTACTGGCGAAAGTATGTGCACTTAGTACTGGTTAACCGCTTAGGAGGTCTAAGCCTGCCCAGGAACAGTGTGGTTAGGTTAACTGACCGTCCCGACATGACCATAGTTGTTTACCGTGGACGTAAAGCAACAAATCAATCAATCAATCAAAATCAAAACAACCCAAAATTTTAGACGGCCTCAGTTTTTGGTAGTGTCTTGGAAGTGAAAACCCATCTAACAGCAGAATAACACCAACTTGATTTAGATATTTGCGGTTGTGTGTGTATGAGAGGGAGGGGGGGGGGGACAATGAAATTATGACCATTGATCTGTGGTGCACACCTATTCATACTTGTAAAGGTGGGGAGTTCCTACTAATCATACTTTGTTGTACTGGTCAGGGCTTTAACACCAGACTTTCTGAAAACAAAACTTTGATTTAAGGAGAATATGTACACTTTTAGCTGTAGCAACTCAGTGCCACTTTGATTTTTGACTTTCTTCTCAATTCTCCAACTCGTAAAGGAAAGATTTTGAGGTGGAAAAGTCTATTAAATTTGAAGGGGTTTAAGAGTTTTATCCTTCCAGTGTAGGCTGCTAAACTTAGTTCACAATATTTCCCATTTTATTGCTTGTGTATAATTGTAGGGTCGAGTATTACACCCAGAACAACATAGAGTGGTGAGTGTGAGAGAATGTGCAAGATCTCAGGGATTTCCTGACACCTACAGGTTCTTTGGTACCATCCTGGATAGACATAGACAGGTATGTACCGTTGGCATAGTTACCTACTTGAAAAAATGGACCAGTCTTTAACTGCTGCATAGTATGTCGTGAGCTAGCCAAAGTATATCATATAAAGGGAGATGATCCTACTTAAGAGTTTGTGTAGAAATACATTTGTGGAATGCTAGTGTAGTGATTTTCATCCATGCAAAGCTTGTTTATTTGGGATTTTTCCTGGAGTATATATTTTGAGCACATTGAATAGTGCATACATGTGATGTCTCCCGGATCATCCGGGAGTCTCCCGGAAATGGAGCCCATCTCCCGCGCTCCCGGAAAGTATTCAGAATCTCCCGGATGCTGAATTTTCCTGTCATAATTTTTTCTGAACCATCCATTTTGCGGTAACTACTTAGCCGGCGGCTGTCAAAAGGATTAACTGTCTGTGACCTAATTACCTAACAGGGTGCAATATAGGACGTGTCATTCTGAAGGGTATTCGCTGATCAGACGCAGCGAGGTGTTAAATTGGCTAGCGCACCAGTAAAGGTACCTGTTCTAAATGTAATAGCAGGTAACTTTTACCGAGAGCAAACAACTTTTATTGCGTCGCGGCTTTATGCATCGGTCATTGTTTATGTCATTGAGTTGCACGAATGCAATAGATGGAAGTGCCGCCAATCGACAATGATTCCATATCGATGTTTTTCAGTAAACATGTCAGATACGTAATGTACAGTCATTATCGATCATGCAAAATTTGCGCAGGCTGATCAGATCATACTTTCATGAAATCATCACGGTGCCAGCAATTTTTTTTTGTTTTGTTTTATTTAAGTCGGTTCGTTCACTTTAAGAATAGTTTCCCGCGTTTTTCTATCCAGTTCCCGCCGGTTCAGATGCATCGTATGCGAAATGAGAACCAGTGTGAATTTATAAATAAAACATGGGAAATCCGCGATCTTCAGTATCTGACTCAATCGTAACACTTCGGCCAATTCCGTATCCTGAATTGAACGAAGATATCGGTGAGGATGTCCGATTGCATCTGACTGAGACAGAAATATGCCATTCTACAAGTTTACTGACCCAAATATGCAGCTATATTTGTTCTTAATCTAATATTCAACAAAAATAGACAGCTCTAATGACAGGTATGTTCATGAAAGTGTAGAATATAACTCGGTTTTGAGATAAACAGATTTTGAGTTTGTAACAAGTATCAGCTTTCATCAAAATAACTGGAGCAAATCGGACCCATCATCCAAGATGCAATTTTGGACTTTTATATTGAAAGAGGGTTAGGAAAAAGTGGGGAGGGGTGATGGTTTGAGAATGCCAGATATTCAGATTGTTTCTTAGCAATGGAATGGTCAGCACTAACACTATGAACAGTACTGTTGAATTACACTGTAAATGGTAGTGTTACTGCACTGAAATGGCATACTTTTGAGGTTATAATTGAAGTATTGGGTAACTCAAAAGTAAAGAAGTTAGACAAACTATACAACTGTACTTTAGTTCATGTTGTTTTATTTTAAAACAAGAAGCCCCCCCCCCCCCCCTGCCCCCACCACCAACAAAACAAAACAAACAGTAAGTACTCCAAACAACGCGTCAAAGTTGCTGTCAAAAAGTCTCCCTGATGAGGAACTCAATCTCCCTGAAATGAAATCTAGATCTCCCACATGGTCCTCAAGAGTTCATCACATGTATGATAGTGGGATATGTTGCATGTAACTGCGTGTAAATCAATATACAATAGAACTTCAATGGCTCGAACCCTGATGGCTCGTTACCCCTGCCTGGCTGGAACTCTTTCCTTGGTCCCTAGAGGTCATTTTATATAGAATTTAACCCTGGATGGCTAGAACTACCCTTGGCTGGAACTAATTGTCATAGTCCCCAGCCTGTTCGAGCCAATGAAGTTCTACTGTATATACATATATGTGTTCAGACTGTAATACAAAAACTCAAGGTAGATTTGGGGATTGGAATTGGGTAAATACAATATCACCAGTCTCTTTCAGACAAGTCAAGAGTTCTAGTAATTCATACAGTGTTACATACTATAAAAAAATTCTTAATATTAGGACAGATATGTCTGTCAGAGCAAATAGTGCTTCCTTTAGAGGCGTTTCTGCATGGTAATACAGAGCTCTAGATAAGAGGGAGTATTTTGTAATAATTAGGGATAATTTTTATTAATTCTGCATTAAAACATATGTTGTGACCTGTCATCTGAGCCATCTCGATGAGACGGTTCAGATGAGGGGTCACAACATATGGTTTCATTGCAAAAATAAGAAAAATTATCCTTAATTATCATCAAATGCTCCCTATTATCTAGAGCTCTGGTAATACGACATTCCATGTCAGGACAAATGTGATAACTATTTAGGTGTTCCATTTCAGAAGTTTTATGGTAGTCATTCATACATAGCCGCGACCGAGAAACCAACTGTGTGCGCCGCGACGCACTCACAGCGGCCGCGTAGCATCGGGTAGAGGCAAGACACTGACTCATAGAGGTCAGAGGACCTGAATCGTGAAGGGACCTGATCTAAAGACATTACTGTTTCTCCTTCGCTGATTCAAGAAGGGCAGTTGTCAGTTACTGGCGAAAGTATGTGCACTTAGTACTGGTTAACCGCTTAGGAGGTCTAAGCCTGCCCAGGAATAGTGTGGTTAGGTTAACTGACCGTCCCGACATGACCTTAGCTGTTTACCGTGGACGTTAAGCATCAAATCAACCAAGCAGCGCAGACTCAGATCAGCCTGGGCATCGGCCCAGTCTGATCAGAGTCTTTGCTGTCCACATGGAGGTAGCTAAGACCCTTAGCTACCCTTTAAGCGCTTAGCGAAGAATCTTATCAGACTGGGCGGATGCCCAGGCTGATCTGAGTCTGCGCTGGGCGCGCAACCACATTGTTGGTTTTCTCGTGTCGCAGCTCATATCACACTATCTATTGCTAGGTTGGTAATGCAGTTCCACCACCGATGGCAAGAGCTATAGGTCTAGAGATAAAGAAATGTCTTATAGCTGTGGCTGAGAAGGAAGGAAAGAAAAAAGATAATGGAGTGATAGAAGAAATTAAGGAAGAGAAACAGGAAGTAAAGGAAGAGGTGGCTGGTAGTTCATCAGGATAGACAGAGTGAATGAATGGATAACTAGTGCTCTATGTGTTAATGACTGATGAAAACAGTTGCTGGTAGTTTGTCAGGATAGACATGGGGAAGTCACCATTAGGATAGCTAGAGTGAATGAACTGATAACTAGTGCTTTATTTGTTGATGACTGACAAAATTTTGAAACAGATCAGACCCCAGATAAGCTTGCATTATATGAAGAAACTGTATTTCTTTCCCTCCATATTAGGAATATACCACTATGTGTTCAAGTATTTATGTGTTTATATGTTGATTATAAAATGAAATGACTGAATTTAATACAGTTGTCTAATTTCAATCTATTGAACAAATATTGAATTATAATCTATAATCATATAGAATAAAGTGTTCATAAATAAAAATATTGTCTTGCCTGCAACTAGCTGAAAGTGAGATGTAGATATTCTTTTTTTGGCACCATCAGTTGGTTCAGCTAGGTTTCTCGAATAATGCAATCCACTTCTTGACATGTTTGTGTGTTAAGCTGTTGCTTAAATGTTGCAGGGAGACTTTGGACATCTTTGTCTTCTTTAGCCGTAAAGATACCAAACATTTGGGCTAAAGTTTGATCGCGTTCTTCTCCAAAGAAGTAAAACTCAAAATAAAATGCAGAGGCCCAGAGCTCTAGATAAGAGGGAGTATTGATGATAATTAAGGATAATTTTTCTTATTTCTCATTGAAACCATATGTTGTGACCCCTCATCTGAACCGTCTCGTTGAGACGGTTCAGATGAGGGGTCACAACATATGTTTTAATGCAGAATTAACAAAAATTATCCCTAATTATCACCAAATACTCCCTCTTATCTAGAGCTCTGGAGGCGATTTGTTCAAAGTATCAATAGCTTAATGAAGCCATTAGCCAGTTATTCTTATAGAACTTATAAAATACATCTACTAATATTTTTTGTAAAAAATATGTAAGCAGCTTTTGCTGTACAGTAAATACCAAGTGATGGAACAAATATGGATATTGCAAATTGGTGATAGTAAAGAACCATGTTTTTTGATGGATGAATGATAGTAATAGACACAGCCATGAATTTCAAAAATAGTTGTATTGTAATGCGAGATACTTTATGGTTTTTGTCTTGTTTGCGAGAAGCAGAAATGAGACGTGGGTATTACTTTTCTGGTGGCGGCGGCGGCGGCATGCACTTTGTGTCAGGTTTTCTAGTTAAGCTCAGTTTTATGATGATGCACAAACAGGTGAGACACCCCTTTCTGTGGAATTCCTGTTAGCAAGTTTTGTGTATAAATAGACATGCCGACAATGTGTTCAGATATTTATATAGTTAAATTCTTATACATTACATGTTACGTATATTGTTATTAGATTACCTATGCCATGTGAAGGACTGTCTTATAGTATGTGCAGCCAGCTGACTGAAATCATATCCCATATTTATTGGCTATAAGATGCGGGGTGGTGGTGTGGGGAGGGGGTCCTTCTCCAGTATGTCCTTCTGAGTATGTAATGCAGCATGTAACTCTGGTACAAGATCATATTTGTCTTCCAAAATAATCCCCCATAATCTTGATGCGCCTTGTAAGATGGCTGTAGATATTTGGGATTGTTTTGGAGGGGGAAAAACCTTGTCTTATAAATGAATAAATATGGACATTCTTCCAGTCTGGATCTGTAACAAGGCTTCTGTTCTCACTGTATGTATATAGCTCCATTATAGAATCAGCAATTTCAAGCTGGTTTACTGGAGTAGGGTCACTATCAAATCTGTCCAGGTTCATAATCTTATGTGATGTGATTTTGTTCATGTTAAGGTGGTGATAATCAATGATTTGGGACAAAGACAAAAATCTGCATAAAATACTCAAAATAACACTGATCTTTCCCAAACTTAGCAGGTGCCTTCTTTATGTTGTTTCTAATAATTTAGAATCCCAAAATGCAGCATTTGTTAATGTTAAAAAGTGTTTTTATAAGAGAAGATCAAAGGGTAATTTTCTGCGAATAAATCTGAAAAAATAATATCATTATTGAAAATATACTTAGTGCTTAGAGTACCTTGTTGCATAATGGAGAGCGTCCTAGCAATTATTTTTTCAAACTCTTTCACACATTATCAGGCTGAGCAGATGAAAAAAGATGCAGTCTGTGTCCAAATTTTTTTGTCAAAACACACAGGTGAGACAGGTGATACTATTTTAACAAGGTTGAACAATTTCATCTACACACCACTGATCATGTCAGTAATGTATTATTTATATTGTAGGTGTTAACATAGGTATGCTTGCCTACCCTATATTTAATCAATGCGTCCAGTGTACATTTACTTTGTACATGGTTGAACATTTGAGAAAAAGCTACCGTTTTCATCTGGTCTACATTACAATTTGACAAAGAGTTGGAATAAATAATTGCTAGGACGCTCTTCATTATGCAATAATGCACCTTCAGCACTACGTAAATTTTCAATAACGATATTATTTTTTCAGATTTATTCGCAGAAAATTACCCTTTGATCTTTCCTTATAAAAACACTTTTTTAAGCAGCATGTACGTCTATTTTGTATTCTAAACTGTAAAGAACAACAAAAATAAGAAGTCTGCTAACTTTCAGGGAGATACGTTACTTTTTTATGGTTTTATGTAGATTTTTACATTTACCATAAATCACCACCTTAAGGTAAATGTGTACACTTTCAGGGGAAGCAACTCTGCCATTTTCCTTTATGCCTCCCTGTTTAAAGGAGGTCAACTGCAGGAAAGAATTTGCTCCCCTAGGAGCCAATTCTTCCCTATTAGAATACACACCACTTTGGAAGGGCTGCATTGTCCAGGGAAGCAAACAGGAAGTCACAAAAGTTCTTTCCCTTCTTAAAATGGAAGGAAAACAGAGGTGTACCCTTACACCTCAAAGTGGTATCCGACTACTTGTCTGGAGACATAGCTTAGGCTACATTGACATCAGTTCCAGAATGATCAGTTTCTTCTTTCACACTGAACAAATTGAGCCACAACACGACAAAACCAATAAAGTGGCACTTGTGCCAAGCGACAACTCAGATCAACCTTGGCAGCCTTCTAGTCTGTTCAGAGTCTCCGCAGTGCCCGTACAGGGTAGCTAAGGGTCTAAGGGACCTCACAAAGGCTCTGATCAGACTGGGCGGATGCCAAGGCTGATCTGAGACTTTGCTGAGCGTACATGCCACTTCCTTGGTTTTGACGTGTTGCGGCTGAATTGTTTTATCCATGATGCATTGTGTCATAAATTACAATAAAGGGTGCAGATCTTCAGGCAATTAGGTGAATGGGTACATCATGGTAATCTTGCTCACCAGATAGGGATATCCGTGTGTTTCATCTATACCGACAATTCTTATTCTCCGTTAACTAACCAAGAACTGGATATTAATCATTTGCATTTAATGCATTGGTTGTATAGAGGTCGGGTATCTACACGGAGAAGTGACGTTGGTTTGTACAGAAGATGACATCATGAAAATGGAAAATGACATCAGTTTATGCACACCAGACCTTGAGGTAAAGAACGAAATGGCAGTCATTGATAGTGTTGGCTTCTTTAAAATTCAGTAGAAACCCTTTAAAGGCTAAAGTTATACTGTTTAACAAGTTATATCTTGAAAATCAAACATTGTAAATCAAAAGATATGCATGAAAAAGTATTTGTCATGAGTGTATGCTGTGAATAGGAAAACCTGTCACTTGGGATCACTTGGGATTTTTCTATCCACACCATACACCCATGAAAGATACTTATATTCTGCCATTTAACAAAGGGAAACAACATTTGTGACTTCCCCGGATGACAAAACCTTTCAAAAATGAGGTCTACTCTTAAAGGAAACAACTAATGTTTTTCCTTTAAAATAAGACTCCCTTTGAAAAGGGAGACAAACATGAAAATGACAGTTTTTTTCCCCTTGAAATTGTACCCATTCACTTTGCACAGTTTGCTATGTAAATTTCTCAAAATACATTGTTTATTGATGGGAACATGATAGGTTCTCATTAGATTTAACAGCTAGCAGGCATTCCAGAGTCCTCACTGGCTGCATTCACAGTTCATATATGTATATATTAAGCATGTATAAGGTATTGTATGAATGAAATAATGAAATGCAACATTCAGAGCTCCGTAAGAAGGGGTAACAGGGATAATTCAGAGAGAACAGTCCTTATTTCTCAATGAAAAAATGTTGTGACCCCCTCATAAAAAATGTCCTGATGAGACGGTTCTAATGATGGGTCACAACATACGTTTTTATGGAGTAATATGGTAAATTATACCTAAATTATCACTGTTACTCTTTGTCTGGAGCTCTGAACATTTCACCAATAAATTAACTGAATTATTAAAGACTTGTTGTAACAGCGTCTGTTTTCAGACCCCATGTTTTCATGACTGTAGCCTGAATCAACTAGTTCCACTTCAGAACTCAAGCTTGAGTTCTCTTAAGAGTTCTTGGTCTGAACTATGTAACAAACCACAGGCGTCTGAAGTTTTAGCCTAGTTTAATAATTAGCCTGAAAAATGGACGAACCCCAACCCCCTTGATGCCTCATTTGCTAGAGGCCTAATAGAGGGGTTCTATCAATTTTTCAGGCTAATTATTGGGTTAGACTAGAACTTCAGATGCCGGTAGACAAACTAACCCATCAAACTTTCTGTTTTCATAAATACTCATTTACAATTTGTAATTATCAACAACTTTCTCAGGAAATCACCGAGAAAATAAGTCTGTACAGTTAACTATTAATCCTAGTAAATGCTGTAGGAGTGCTGCATTATACCAAACGGGGGTGGGGGTGGGGAGGAGTAAATCGGCCACTGACAAAATACCTGTAATAAATACAATAAACAGTATTAAGGTGAATAGGTATGCTTTCAGAGGAAGCAACTTGACTATTTTTGCATCCATTCTCAGTAGGGGTCAACTCTTAAAGGAAAGAATCTGCTCCAGGAGCAGATTCTTTCCTTAAAGACTTGACCCCATTTCAAAGAGCTACCAGGTAACCTGATCCTGAGAAGCAAACAGGAATTTATGCAGGTTAATATAACATTATTTTCGGAAAAGAAAGAGTGGGGGTTGTTTATTAGAGCAGGGGCATTTATTAGGATTAATACAGTAGGTACATGAATTAATAGACAGTATCAATGTGTGACTGGTGAACACTCAAACTAGACTGCAGTCCCTACTGCCTAATTGGAGTGATAACCTATTCAAGAACCAAACAGTACATATGATGAATTCTGAGTCCAAACAACCTCAGTCCTGAGGTTGCAGGTTTGATCCCCCACTTCTCTGGTCTTTCGGATGAGACTCTAAACCAAGGTCCCATCTCTGTATGTCCTGTGTGTTGGTGGGACATTCAACCAGAGTTCATTTACTCACTCACCAAATAAGCTGTAGAGCTCACGCAGTGCTCCAGAAAGGGTAACAGGAATATCATTGTACAATGTGTTTCAGCCTTCATGTTTGGTAATAAAATGTTGGTTGACATGCACATATTGAGTCATTACTGACAAAAAAAAGAGAAAAGAAGTTTTTAAAAAATAACAAATTGCTCCACAAAATACAATATCCTGTTCTGGTTTCCCATTTAGCAATGCTATATAAACAACAGTGGGATAGTGATTTGGACTCCATGCCTGTACATTGTGTTTTTACCATTTTATTCAAATCACCCTTTTTATATGAAATTCAATGATGTTTAATCTATTTAAAGCTGGCTAATCACGGTCATTTTCAATGAAGAAACTATAGTGAGAAGCTTGCACAGATACCTGATGATAAAAGATTTTCATGCTGATAGAGCAATGGGGCCTTTAACCAAAAAACCTGCCCTTATCTAGAGCTCTGAATAATAGTTTATTTTTTTGGCAGACCAGCCCAAATATTACCCATTTTTTGACCAGTGGACTTGTCCACTCTTATTTGGATGAATCCATTTCTAGTTTTAGGATTTTCTGGTGATTGTTTTCACTTTTGTATTTTGCATAGAATTTCCAGTAAGCAAACCATGTAAATCTTGTTCAGACGCCACGTGGCGTCTGAACTGGGTCTGCACTTTTTGCGTAGTATCCCAAAAGGATTTTCCAGTTTTTAAAGCATAAATAAATAGATATTCTTAAGCACAAGATGGTACTACCCTGATCCTGCCATGAGTCCTGATAAAACAAGAATATCTTATGCAGTAGGAATTACATGGGTCATATTGACGGTCACATCTGCGTCAAGACAGTTAAAGAGACAACATCATGAACACAGCAAAAATGGCAAAAGTAGGTCAGCTTATGCTTTGCTGAATGTCTAAGTAAAGAACTGAATTGGTTTCCGATGGTGTCAGCTTCTTTCAAAATTAAAAAGGAGCCTCTTAAACACCCAAAACTATGCAATTTAAGAAGTTCTACATTTAAAATGTAATGTGAATCAAAAGACCTGGAAGAATAATAATCTTTCATGTATGTGAGCTGAGGAAAGAAAAAGCTGTCCCTTGGATCACTTTCAGGTATCATTAGGCATGTCTGAACAAGGAAGAAACCCATTTAGTTTTTTGTGCTATCTGCCCTTGCAAAAAAAATCTATGTCTGGGCCATAACTTCACAACCATACAATCTATTATCATGAAACTTCACTCATCATATCTAGACAGTATGTTGCGATCAAGGATTTCTCTACTGGTCTATGTTAGGGCCATAAATCCTGAACGCTGCAGAGGTTAGTCATGAAACATCACAGACGGGTCTGTCTTATTGGGTCTGTCTTATTGAGATACGTTGCAAACATGAAAGACAACTTTTGCTGTTGTAGAGTTTGAGTTTTATCTGCCCTTACCAGAATTCTTTGTCGAGGCCATGCATTTCTCATATCAAGTTGATGTGTTGCAAATAAGGAGACAACTATCACTGTTTTGGTTTTTGAGTTATCTGGCCTTCCTAAAAAATCATGTGCAGGGCAAGAACTGCTAAATTGTATGGAATATTGTAAGGTGTGTGGCAAACATGGAAGACAGTTCTCATTATTTTAGTTTTTGAGTTATCTGCCCTTGCTAAATTCGTACCTCATGAAACTTAGTCATGAAATTCACACGTAAGGTTTCTTATTAAGACAGTAGTGGGAATACAAAAGACAACTTTGTTTAAGCTTTTGAGTTATCTGTCCTTACTAGAAATCTGTCTGGATCATAGCTCCTCAACTGCACAAAATTCAGTCATGAAACTTTATAGACTGGTTTATCTTAATATGAGGATGATTTGCAAACAAGAAAGACACGTTTTGCTGCTAAAGTTTTTACAGATGTCTGCTCTTCAAAATACCATGTCCAGCTCAGAGATCCTAAATGGAATTTATTCAGTTTTAAACACATGAAAGAAAAGCAGAAGGTGAGAGCATCTGATTTCTACTTTGTGATATATATACGAGACAGCAAGTGAAATTGCTGTAAGGTAAAATATCCCTTCACCCCACCCCAACCCTGCCTCCCTCTATCCCGAGATACTATATGGTTTGCATAAGCATGCATATATAGTTATATGGCATTTGCTTTTCATGCGACATGTAAACTTAAACCCACTGTAAGAGCCCTTGGTAAGATTTCTGGTGCTAGACATGCACTGTAATTTGATGTTTAATTTTTAAAAAGGTTGTTTCCAGAGCAATAGAAATCAGTTTGCCACATCAAGTGTCAGAAGCTCAATCAAAGACAGGCCTGCAGCAACCAGTTGACAACATAAGACTGTTTAAAAGATAAAATCTCTTGATATAAATTGTCAAACTGAGAAAAGTCTTACAACTCTGTCCATAACCTCGAGCTGTTGTCAACAAAATTGACTCAAAATTTATTTTGTACCCCCACCAAAGATGAGGTGGGCATATTGTTTTTGGTGACTGTCACTTAGACAAGTCAAACAGAAGTTTATGATTTGGTAACTTTACCCCTTTTCTACAGTTAAGGGGACTGCAAGCTAACAGAAGATATTTGAAGATGAATGTGGAAAATGAACTTGTGGGGGTAGGGGAGGGGGGGGTTGGGGTGATTATTCTGCGATTTTTTTTAAAGTTAGTTGATTCTATAGTTTCAAGATATATAATTTATTTTATTTATAGTACCCCAACTCCGTGCTGAACGGAACAGGAGGAACATTGGTTGGTATCGTCCCTGCAATGCAGGCTGAGTACTATCTGAATTAGCTTAGGAACGAGAACAAATTATGAGCCGGGCGGATGCCGTAAAAATTCTTAGTATTTGGACACGTAGGTCTGAGCAAACAGTGCAGACCCAGATCAGACTACTTAAGGCACGTTGGTCTGAGCAAACAGTGCAGACCCAGATCAGACTACTTAAGGCACGTAGGTCTGAGCAAACAGTGCAGACCCAGATCAGACTACTCCTTAAGGCACGTAGGTCTGAGCAAACAGTGCAGACCCATATCAGACTACTTAAGGCACGTAGGTCTGAGCAAACAGTGCAGACCCATATCAGACTACTCCTTAAGGCACGTAGGTCTGAGCAAACAGTGCAGACCCAGATCAGACTGCTCCTTACGGCACGTTGGTCTGAGCAAACAGTGCAGACCCAGATCAGACTGCTCCTTCAGGAGCAGTCTGATCTGGGCCTACACTTTTGCCATTCGAAGGATGGATGGATGACTTGCGATATTACGTCCTTTTTAACATTATTTCAGTTATATCAGGACGATGATAATGAAAGGTGTGCAATGGAACCCCGATTACGGTAGGAAAGAGTCTCACCTCAAGCGGGACTCGAATTCGGTCCGCTAGACCATTCCAAGGAGCAGTCTGATCAGGATCTACACTGTTTGCCATTCCATCTGTTTCTTTTGGATGCATTACTGCAATGTAATACCAAACTTTTCCATTTTAGGACAACTGCCGTAGTTATTTTAGGTGTCCCGAATTTTAGATAGTGACAGTTGTCCAGGCAGAGCAGGCTTGTACTGGAAAAAGTTGGAACCCCGGATAATGGGCCAAGGACCACAGTTACAAATTACTTCTGAAAATATTTCTGCAGCTATATTTGGTTATAGAGGAATCGAAGTAAACAAAACGTTTTTGTTTTCAAGTTTGTTTTTGACTATTAATGAAAATTCCAATACTACTATTCCATTGGAGAGACACTGAATCAATACATATTGTAATCTAGTCCATCCCCACGGAGTTAAGATTACTCATTTTACAGAACTTAAAAAGAAGAACTATTTTGGGTTGACCTAACAAGCCTTGCGCCACCGCAAGACAAACGCGGTCTTTAATAATTGTGATGAAAACAATTAAACAAGTATGATACACAATAAAGATATTTTGATATCAGTTATAATTTATGATTATAAATTAGATAATGATCTATTGATTACAATCTTTTTTCTGTCATTTATAATGCACGCAAATACGCCTCAGGTCTAGTGAGAACTGCTATACTTTGGCCAGCCTGCGCATCTGAACTGGCCTATCAGTCTTCTGGCTCACAGTGTAGATTTCTTACATGATTCGTATACGAATGATTCAAACTGCTGTGCGCATGTTTATCTAAGTTTCCTCTGGTCGACTTTTTCTTGTTACACGGCTGAAATATTTCTAAAATGAGCCGCGACACGAGAAAACCAACAAAGTGGTTGTGCGCCCAGCATCCACCCAGTTTGACCAGACTCTTCGTTAATGGCTCAAAGGGTAGCTAAGGGTCTAAGCTACCTTCATGCGGACAGCGAGACTCTGATCAGACTGGGCGGATGCCCAGGCTGATCTGAGTCTGCGCTGGGCGCGCAACCACTTTGTTGGTTTTCTCGTGTCGCGGCTCAAATGTGTTTGTGTCACGGGGTTATTTTTGCTGTAATATAACCTACAAGTTAAGAAGAATGTAGACCTGTCTGTCTCCTCACGCAATGTTTCATTCCATTTAATCTTTCCTAATTCAGATGTCGAAGATGGCCTCGAAGTAAAACGCGCAACTGGGCAATCCCAGAGGTCGTAGGTTCATGCCCGGCTCAGGTTGTGATTTTATCATCATTATGTCCAGCACAGCAGGCTCACAATGTCAAAATGACGCTGCGACGCCATGATATCGCGTCGACGTTGATACGACGCCGTTTTGACGTGTGTCTAGTTGGCGTCAATTCTAAATTGGTCCGAAATAACTTACTACCGTTTAAACGGTCGTAAAACTGCATCTACCTCGTATTATACATACAGCGTTTGATTTTTTGTCGCAAGAAAATGTACCTTACAGCATTTACGAATAGGGAAGACATCCGCGCAGTTCAATTGTCTTCGTTAGTTCCATATGCGATATATGAACCCAGCGACATTCAACCGCTGATCAGTTTGAGCCATTGCACAGGCTGAAATGGTATACAAACGCGGCGGATACACTCGTAACCGGATACTGAATGTACAAACGAAATCCTTACGGGCTTTTCCGGTCATTAAATACGGGGTGGAAAAAACAACCCTAACCCTGACCCGGAACAGATCGATTTCAAGAGCATTTATAATTCTTTCCTCAAGTCTGGAAATAAAAACAATACCCGATTTTCGCTATTTGGCTAACTACTGCTTAAACAAAACAAGAATACAGAATGCAATTTTTATTTTCAGTCGGTTTGTATGAACATAAATACTGACCGACCTGATGAGGACACACGCATACATCGTTGCTTGCATTGTTCCACCAAGTAGGTCATGGCCGACAAATCTGGTAAGGATTTTTGTTGCCACTTACAAGTTTACCAAGTTAGCTTAAACTTGTCTCTTTCCACGTAACGCCAAACATTATTAGTGTCCCACCCCACCTGCCCCCTCCATTGTAAAGTCTATTTATTAGCTTAGTTTTATTGCGTCACTGTGGTCTTTTAGTTAGGGTTACGGTATATGCATAGGTTTGGATGGATGAATGAAATTAAGGTTTACTTTCCTTTCAACAGTATTTCAATGGTAGGATGATAGTGAAAGGCTATATGCAACTAAACCCGGTTACTCAGTGTACAGCGCTGTCTCCGGGCCGGGTAGATTCTATAGTCGCTCTGACGAACAATACAGTCTCTGTATAATTCATAATATTACCGTAAAATGCTATGTAATTGAGCCGCGACACGACAAAACCAACAAAGTGGCATGTGCGCTCAGCAAAGACTCAGATCAGCCTGGGTGGATCAGAGTCTTTGCTGTACGGAAGGGAGTCTGGTTAGAGTGTTTACTGTGCGCTTAAAGGGTAGTTAAGGGTCTAAGCTACCTCCATGCTGACAGCGAGGACTTTGATCAGACCGGGCGGATGTCCAGGCTGAGCTGAGTCTTTGCCGGGCGCATATGTCACTTTGTTGGTTTTCTCATGTCGCGGCTCATATATGGGAAGAGATTACAGTAAATGCGAAGTTAGGCTATTGGTATTTTGCGGAACGTAACGTAACGGAACGGAACATCTACAGACTTTTTACGGAATAAAATACAATGTAATTTATAAGATTGACAAGGGAAGTTATCATAGGGCTTTTATTCCACTTTTATTCCGTGAAATAATATGCAAATTTAGAAACCAATTTTATTAGCGGTTCCGTTCCGCGAAATACCAATAGCCCGAAGTTACATCGAGGATAAACTACAAATGATATTTTGAGAGCCCATAAATCATGGCTTCCAAAATTATGCTCTTTCTTAAAATGCTAAAATAATTATATAGACGTATCGTACTACAGTATCTAATATCCAAAATGGCCTTACAATGAATAGGGTTATAATGTACCGTAAAATGATAAACATTGGGACACCATAACAAATACCGTAATTGTTTTAAATATGGAAAAGTTTGGTTTGTGTCCAAAAGATGCAGTTGGGTTGGCAAACAGTGTAGACCCTGATCAGACTGCTCATTTGAGCAGTCTGATATGGGTCTGCACTGTTTGTCTAGACCTATCTGTACCAATATTTAGAAATTTTACGGTACAGCGTTATAATGAGGCTCGGCTGTGTTAGGAAGGAACAAAAATAGACTGAATTTTTATTTATCACATTACGTCGCTGTTATTCAATAGATAACGTCGTATCATAAAAATCGTATGATCACACGTGTAATAACACTGTGGCGCGTACACGTAACGTCATGGACAACGTCCGTGTCAGCAATGCGTTTTCTTATTGAAATGTTCATTTTGAAGGCGAAAAAAAAACATTTTAAGGGGTCATATGATAAACAGAATCTTACATTACATTACAAAGTTTCTATACATGAAATAGTGTTTGTTTCTATGGTTTCTATGGTTACTATAGAAGTAAAACGCTAAGAGTTTCATTTCAGAAAGAAAGCGTATCTATTTGTCTGTGCAACATTCCAAATTGATTTGATTTTCTAAAACTGGGCATGGTACAAAAATGCCTTAAACACCACAGGGATCATTTATCAATTTTGCAAAATCAAATCTTAAAAATTGCTAGACTTAAATACGTTAAAAATTCTCTGCAACGAATAATTTGCCCACATTGTCCTATACTACATAGAATAAGACACTTTGGATGTCAGATCGCAAAACAATTTGGAAAATTCCATATGTACACCGTCTGTGTCCCCTTCGGGGGTTAAGGCGTAAATGGAAAAAAGAAAGAAAGAAATTCGGCCACTTCATGTACTAGAATTAGAACCATTACATAAGCTCCTTTATTTAACAGAAATTGTGTTTTTCACTTTAAATAGAAACTCCATAGGAAATTGAAATTGCGAAAAGTTTAAGGTGCGTCACTTTGCTTCAATATTTATCATGATGCCAAACAGATAATGATTATAAAGTGATTTTGAAGAAATTACACTAAAAACTTTACAGGTATAGACTAAAATAGCAGTTTGAAAATCTCTGTATTTTCAATTCAAAATGAGATTATTTGAGAATTGCACTAATTCATTCAAACATCACTTGCAGTGTCTGGCAACAGGATGTAGTAAATTTAAAATCTTTTTCGAGGTCCATGTATAGTGATCTTTAATTTGTAGGATCAGTTTTACATGTGCGCATGCGCAATGTCAGCTTACATTCCAAATCACTCAACAAGAATATTACATGATAACTCTTGAATGGATAGTCCTGGTTTAAAGACTTTTGCACTCTTTGTAGCTGAATATCTATTTGATGGGTCAAAAGTCGTGTCACCTAGTGACTCATAAAGTTAGCCAGAAGTTGGTATCGTATCTTTTTTGAGTCAGTATATCACCTTCATTGCAGCGGTGACTGACACAGCCAGTGAGATTCGATTTATTTTGTATAAATTTAATTTAAGTCCCGATTGGTTAGGGTCATGCACTGTTAAAAAAATTAAACTTTAATAAATGGTGTGCAAGCGTATTAGGTCGCAAAGTGCATTTGATTTGCCTTTTATTTTAATATTCGGCCCATTCTGTATTTAACTTACTGTATCCCCAGAACATACTAAAACAATTAAACTAATCCCGAGAGTTTGGTTAACACTGCATACGTTACAATCCGCTTCTGACGGACATCTTCAAGTGAATATGAGCCGCGACACGAGAAAACCAACAATGTGGTTGTGCGCCCAGCCCAGACTCAGATCAGCCTGGGCATCCGCCCAGTCTGGTCAGACTCTTCGCTAAGTGCTTATAGGGTAGCTAAGGGACTGAGCTACCTCCATGCGGACAGCGAAGACTCTGATCAGACTGGGCGGATGCCCAGGCTGATCAGAGTCTGCGCTGGGCGCACGACCACATTGTTGGTTTTCTCGCGTCGCGGCTCAATATTATGTTCTAAACTGAGCAGTTTTTCTTCTCGTGAATTTTTAAAATCATCGTTAATAAAAAGATGTCACGAAACTCTTTTAGCTGAGCTCTTAAACTTGATAGGTGGTAATGAAAAAGCAAGGGGATCATCGTTTTCGTCATGTTTTTCTACTGCATTATTATCATCTGCTTTTTTGTTGGATTTTCTCACTCTTAACTTGAACATTTCACTTTTCACATCTTTAATACCAGTTCTGTCAGACTTTGGTCTTCGAGAGCTTGGCTGCTTACCGCCAGTCTGATGTATCGTCTTCTCTTGCTCTTGTTTTCTTGAACTATGCCCTTGTAACAGCCTTCGCTGAGTTTTCTCCCTAGATTTAGCAAACTTTGCCGCTAGTTCGGCAATGCTTCCTTTGGCAGGCTTGGAATGATCTGCGTTATCAGTTCCTATTTTCATTGGCGGAAGGGTGACAGGCCGTGTATTGTCTTTTCGTGTGCGCGTATGAACATTCTCGTCGGAGTCTAGTCCTGAGAAATCATCTGGCACATTTTCTGTCAAAAATTTACTGACTTTACGTTTAACAAACAACTTATCTTCATCGTTTTCTGGTGAAGCATTTTGAACGTTGAGATTTTCACCTGCAGTCAATGTCAGGATATTTTCAGTGCTTTTAGTCACACCGCCATAGTCACCTGTGTAGAAATTTTGACCAACTGGTGGTAAACAAGGGGAATCTTTAGATGAGGTTTCGTCCACTTCTTGAATTTTGTGTAATTCTACTAGTGGTCTGTCAAAGAATTTTGTAACTTTATGCTTAACCGTATCCTTATCCAAAATGGCCCCTTTATCATAACCTTCATCAAACAGATCCTTAATTTTCTGCGACTTACGATTTCTCGGATGATTATTCAGTAAGTAGGTATCTATTTCGTCAGCGATATTGTCAATAGAGACACCATGGTATTTCCCATAAATTGTTGAAGCCTGTTTCTTTTCCACCTCCTCTCGTTTGTTCTGCATACACTTCTTCAGCACCCTCTGGCGCACTATATTTCTTCGCGTACACTCAATAGCTTTCTTTGAGCGTTGTGTGGCCTCGGCTTTCTCTGTATCAATGAAATGGTCGTAACGATCTTGTTTTGTTTTAGCGACATCGTTCATCACACACATGAACTTTCTTTGACGTTGTTCTTGTTGGTGGATATTTCTTAAGCGGGTAGTTGACATCATCTTGATAGCTTTACTTTACAAACTGTTCAGTGCATGTACATATCAAGTATTATAGGTCTGCTAGTGCCACCATATTTTATTTCCAGTACACTTAGTTTATAAAGCCTAAGAGCTGTTTAGTGCCTTGTAGTCAAAACACAACGGTAAATATTCCCAGATCAAGTATTATTATAGAATCTTTTCCATTTTCATAGTTAGTAAATACATTTCTTCATTCGAATTTGCGCCGTTTTTCGATTCATCGTCCTGCCTCACATGCAGTCACTGTTCAACTGTTTGTTGCAATTTAAGCTAAACAACAATCCTTATAAAATTTGACAATTTCAGTAAGATATAACCTGACCAGTCAACCTACAGCTTCATATCTATAATAAAGATCATTAAACTGGATTTTATTTATTGAACTCTATATAAAACAATAAGATATGTCATCCCGATTAAATGTCATTTAATTGCCGTGTTCGGGCGGGAAACGCATAATAGTTCACTGTAATAGTTGGTGTTCTGTTCGGCTTTTAATCATACATTCGGGACTAAAATTGTTATTAAAATAATCATATTTTTCTTGTTTTAAGTTTCATAATCCAAGATTTTGTGGGGCATTGTATAACACACTATTAACTTGTTCTATTCAGAAACAAAGGATTAATCCTTAAAGCGCAAAAATTTAAATAGTTAAATTTGCAAACAGTGTAGATCCAGATGAGGTGGCTCATTATGATGAGCCACCTCATCTGAATCTACACTGTTTGCCCTCTAGTGTTCGGATTATCAATTTGATATCGCTTGGACGAAACATTTTTTGAAATTCTGCAGACGTAAATTTTGTCGCCTGCTTTTTGGCGCATTAAGGGTTAAAGATCTTGCCAGGCTATAGACTATCCTAGCGGGCTCACGACGTTGAAACAACATCATTACAACGCCCATGTGTCAAAAAATAAAAATAATAAAAATAAATAAATAAAGAATAGCACAATATAATGGTGTCGGTCCTGGAAATTCTTTGGGCTACTAGATATGTTTTACCCATTTATGCACAGTGGACTCTTCTTTTTTTTCCTTGTGATTTGGATGAGTCCATTTATGAAGGGGTGTATGGCTTACTTTTTCATCGTCATTTTATATTTTTAACGGAGAAATGCCCATTTTTCTTAATCCAATAGTGTAGATCCTGGCCTGTTGGTATTTTGCGAAACGAAACGGAACAGATACTAGCCTCCATCCCCATCCGCCCCCTTCCCCCTCCCGTCCTGCTTTCTCCAACTGATAATTATTCGGATTATTATAATAAAATTGGTTGCTAAATTTGCATATTACTTTACGGAATAAAGCGCAGTGATAATCTTCCTTGTCAATCTTATACATTAACAATGCAATTTATTCCGCAGAATTTTTCTGTTCCGTTCCGTTCCACAAACTACTAATAACCAGACCCTGATCAGACGCCGCGTTTTGCGACGTCTGATCAGGATCTGTACTGTTTGCCAGTGTCCCTTTTATGAGACGCTAGGCATTAAGGGATATAATAACTTTATATTCACCAGAGGCAGGAAACAACAGGCAACTATATGGACTTATAACGTGGAGAAGAGTATTTATGCGGCTAAGTGATCGCAATGACCGCCTTATGCGGGAATACTATTTTTCTTGTTTTAGGTTAATGTGGACTCTGTCGGCAATTTTAGGTCCGGCTGATATTTACGATATGACTGTATATCATTTAATCAAAATTTTCGTACTTTGAATTTTTTTGCAAATATTTCTTTCAATATTTGGATTAGTAGTTTCGGTAACTTCGCGTAATGCGGTCATAATTTCTAATATTCGTTGACTTCAGTTTACCTCAGTTTGGAATGCTTAAAAAAAGGATTTGTTTTAAAGGTTCATCTCGAAAAGGATCATTAAGTCTGACAAAACATAGTCCGTCCAAGATCTGTAGTTAGCCGCATGATACAATTTACGAGACACTCAGCCGCACTACTCACCGTTAGACGTAGCTGGTCTGAATAAGGCTAAATTCTGATTAGTACTGACTAAAATTCGCCAATGTTGATAAGGGACATCTCCGCACTGGGACAAGTAGGTTATCTTATTAGCTGCCCTGTGTTACGCCCATTATTTACGTCAATTAATCTGTGAATTACTCAATTTAGATCACTTTTCTGATACATATGGGTGAAATGAAATGCTGTGTGTATTGGAACCCCGTTTCACGATTGAAATGCTTTTCACCTCAAAGCGAATCGAATCCGGGACCGCTAGATCAGCAGGCTAGCGCTTAACCTACTGAGCTACCGCGGCTCCTTCACCAACCGCGGCTCCTCCCGGTGAAGGGCGGCAGTGTATGTTATCACTTCGTCATTACAAACATGCGCATGCGCACACGTTCCTTTTTTCCATAGCGAGACAACTAACATTATCTTTAGATGTTAGACCAATCAAAAAGTGTTCTTAGTTTTACTACCTCCAGTTGGCACCAATAAGGGTCTGGCCCATGGACTAGCTGCACTATTTCTATGCAGTGTAGTAATGCAATTTCGTGGTTAGTTTTTTAACCTCAGCCCAGCCTTTAGACTCACGGGCGAGCTTATAGAATAGGCAGGCGTCTAGCATTTTCAAAGGTCTTCTCCAAAACCGCTTGGTCTGTCAAAGCCAAATTTCATTTCGAGCGTTAGTGGGATGGGGTAACGAAAGTTTGTTCGCGAGGGCGTGGGGGGGGGGGGGGGGTCTGAGTCACATGACCAAGATGGTCGCCACGCAACGCCCATCTATGGTGAAAATATTCAAAGATCTTCTCCAGAACCAAAGAGCCAATGACCCTGGTGCTTGGTATGTAGCATCGAAAACTCGAGTCCATCATAATTTCTTCAAATGAGGACCCTGCAATAACCTTAACCTAATCCATGGCAATGTCAACTTTGGTACGTTTTGCATGTATATGGGAAAATGCTTTAACAGTGGGTTGCTAAGAAACTATTTAAGTCTAAAAGTATAGTATTCGGTACATATGGTAAACTAAATGAGCAGATGAAGATATCATATTGATGAAGGTCAAGGTCATTCTTTGACCTTTGTTCAAGGTCACTGAGAATCTGTCGCGCGTAAACATTTTCAAACATTACTCCTCTGAAGCTATTGGACCGATTGAAGCTATATTTCATTTGTATTCTCCCTGGGTCAGGGGTACGCACGTTTATTCAGGTTGATTAGGTGTGACATGACCGAAATGGCTGCCATGTCCATTTATGGTAAAACCATCTTTAAAAATCTTCTTATCCCGAACCGAAAAGTCAATAACCTTGAAATTTTGTGCGCAGCATCGGGGACTTGTGCCCAACAAAGTTTGTTAAAATGTTGAGCCTGCATTGACCGTGACCTAATTTTTGGCAAGGTTGGCTTTGGTACGATATGCTTTTGTATGGGAAAATGCCTAAACAATGAATTTCTCAGAAACTTTCTACGTGTAAGGTACAATATTTTTTATATATAGCTAACTACACGTAAATAAGCAAATAAAGAAATTATGTTTATAAAAGTCAAGGACATTCTTTTACCTGTCAACATTTTCAAACATCTTGTTCTCTGATGGGCCGATCAAAGCCATATATTCTGTGGAACCTCCCTATTTCGGGAACAAAACTTTGTTCAGGTTTCATAAACTTTGGAAAGTGGCAATTCGCAATATCTGTGATGTACACTTTCCTGCTAGTTGAGTAAGACTTTTGATAGACAGCTAATGATGTTGCATAAATGAGCGGCGGCACGAGGTTGTGCGCCCAGCGTAGACTCAGATCAGCCTGGGCATCTGCCCAGTCTTGTCAGACTCTTCGCTAAGCACTTAAAAGGTAGCTAAGGGTCTAAGCTACCTCCATGCGGACAGCGAAGACTCTGATCAGACTGAATCATTGCTAAAATGGTTCGACCTTTCTTCTGTGAAACTCAATGATGTTTTATTTGTTTAAAATGGTTTGTTCACGTTCATTTGCAATAATAAAACTATATAGTGACAAGCTTGCAGCGATACCTCACGATAAAATATTTCATGCTACAAGAGCAATGGGGCTTTTAACAGGCCCAGCAACCCACTCGGCCCCGTCAGTCCAGAGCCTGTCCAGTGGCACGGCTAAGTGTTTTCATCTTTTGAAAAATGCTCGAACAAAAACTTATAAAAATAGAACAAAAAATATAATAAAAAATGGGCATATCTCAGAAAAAGACTGGCTTTTTAAACCCTAAACTTGATGCATACAATATATCGACATTCCAATATGAGTTCAGGTACTTAATTTCAAGAAAATGTCTCAACACAGTCTAGGAGCGGTAGAAACTTGCTATACCATATATTACCGGGGTATATGCTATATAGGATGTCTGACATGCTGTATATCTTCTATTCTATAACAGATTTATGAATTTATAAGTAAGAATCTTATACAGGTATGTAAATTAAATGCTAGGCCTATAGTAAATATCTTATACAACATATCAGATATCTAAAGTAGAATATCAAGAAAAAGATATCTGATTTAGTCGAATACATTAGATATTTTTAAAAACAGGTATACAAGATAGCTGATATAAGCTATAATGAATATCATACATACCTATAAAAGATTTTAGATACATTTTGATAAATCAGTTATCTTGTCAATTCAGATATCTCATATAGTAAATTTGATATCTTATATAGCATATCAGAATAATGAGATATCTTATATAGCATATCAGAATAATGTAATATCTTATATAGCATATAAGATATATGAGCCGCGACACGAGTAAACCAAAAAAGTGGTTGTGCGTCCAGCGCAGACTCAGATCAGCCTGGGCATCCGCCCAGTCTGATCAGAGTCTTCGCTGTCCGCATTGAGGTAGCTGACACCCTTAGCTATCTTTTAAGCGCTTAGCGAAGAGTCTGATCAGACTGGGTGGATGTCGAGGCTGATCCGAGTCTGTGCTGGGCGCACAACCACTTTGTTGGTTTTCTCGTTCCGCGGCTCAATTATTATATACTAGCCTATATCAGATGTTCTTAACTGACATATAAGATACCTTTTTCATTCATAATATATCTACTATCATATAGATCTATTAGTTGCTTAAACATATAAAGGCATCGTTGGTCTATAAGCATGATAAAAATTTATCGTGAAGTATCGCTGCTAGCTTCTCACTATAAATGAGCGCGATTAGCCAACTGTAAACAAATAAAACTTTCTAGGTTTTACATGCAACAAGAAAAATCTTTAAAAAATGATAAATGGAAGTGCGTTTTGTTGAAGATTTGACAATAACTTTCACGAATAAGTAAGCTATGTCGGTAGGCATTTTGACACTAGGTAGCGACAACGACCTATGTCAAAACTGAGCTGTCCAATTTGTAATTCCAAAAAGGCCCGCGGTCAGTCTTGCAATTGACCTGATTTCAAAATAGTTATCAACATGTTGCACTGTTTGTTTGTTTGTGTGTATTAAACCGAAAGTAAAAATCGAAAGTAGATCTACGACGAAAACAAAGAAAGTTTTGAATATCTGCGCATTTCTATAGTAAAATATAAGGCATAGTGCTAGTATTCACAGTGCAGTACGACGAGAAAAAACGAAGATTGAATATTCATTGACCTTTGCTATTATTGGCTAAATTTTGACATGTATACGCGTTGTTTGACCAATGGAATCTTGTGAAATGTGGAACAATATCGAAATTATACGAGGCTGGGCCTCGAAAAAGATTTGAAAAATGGTCTGGGACATTTTAGTTGCCTACTAGATGACCTACTTTCAATTTCACTGACCTAAATAAATGTAAATGGTAAAAATACAATGCATAAGCGTAGTACCCATTCACTGTTGGACTTTCGTTTATATTGCATCGCTCCACGAGAAACCAGAAAAGGAAAATTGTATTGTGTGGAGCGATTTGTCTTTTTTTTCAAGAATATTTCCCACATACTAGAGCACTTAAATATTACAAAAACAACAACAACAACAAAAAAAAAAACCCACTCAATATCTATAATACTAAATAAACGAAGTAACGCATAAACTGCAAAATTGGTGGCATTTTCAAGCGTAATTTCTATACTGGTTCTTTCGCATATTGCTATCATTGATAATTTCGGTTAGCGTGTGTTTTCGTTTCACGCAGATTTAAAGAATTTGGGAATTAAATTCGTCTTTTATTTTAAATTCTCCCAAGTATTTTTCTAGAAACTTCGATGTCAACAACTACCTGAAAGTTTGTAGATGCAGTCAACTAATTAGGTAAATGAAGCTTTAGTGAGTATGCATGGTAAAGGTCATATCTTCACCTGGGCCTAAGGCCATTTTAATACATTGAAAAATTAAAACTCGCTTTTTTTAATTAAACTTGACCATCATGAAATATTTCCGCGCTTGCGCGGGCTCTTTTCTAACGTATATAGATCTGACACTTTACTCATATTGTGTGCTGCTATATTTTGCTCTTAAAGGCTGTTACATTTTTCTAATATTTCCTGAATTGCATATATCTGTGTAAATATAACACACGTTCGCTGTGTCCCCAGGCTAATTATTTATCGCCGGCATAATTAACTGTCATTCCATCTTCATACGGTTCCCTGCGAAGTATGAGCTATTGCTGATCTGTGGACGTTACGAACGGGAACCAATGCTCGCCAGCTAAAAATAATACACACGTGGTTAAGAGGCTGGTTCAGAGAAAGGAAAACATGGCGAAACTGCGTCAGTGGATTGCTTTGTTTAGTTTCTCAGTGGTTGGCTGTGTGATATTTGTCTTATTCTTTCATACAAAGAAAGAACCTGTTTCTTCGGTGTTATTAGCAGACGATATTCAGTCTAGATCAGCTAAGCGCAGTTTAGACATAAAACCAGTTTCTCACATAAATTATAAACAACTGGATGTGAAGACGCTGGAACTCCAGGAATTCATAGAAGCGAGAAACAATCTCTCCCAACTCTTGAATATAAAACAGCAAGAACTTGGTAGATTACAATGTGAGGTAGGTTATTTATAAATGCAATTGGATCATTAATTCTTTTCTGTCTCGCTCTCCCTCTCTCTCTATCTTGCAGTATAAAAATTATCATAAGTAGCCCGAGTCTGTGTTGCCTCAGTGATCCAGGCAAGAAGACTCATAGACGAAGTCAGCTCCGGGTTAGCTTTGTTTATTATTCAGCCAATTCAACGAGTTGGTACGAGGCAAGTTCCAAGGCAGCGAAAGTTAGACTAGGCGTCCCAATGCATACGGTATTCAGTTTCAACATATTTTATTTCCATAGCAGTGGTAAAGTAACATTCCAATGTTGAAAAAAAAACACGAAAATAAAACAACAACAACAACAACACACACACACACACACACACACACACACACACACACACACACACACACACAAAAACAAAACAAAAAAAACTATTCATTTCCGCAGTAGGCGGCCTATGTAACCAAACGGTTCCAATTTTAAGTTTGAGATGTCCCAATTTTTAGAATTTTATGGTTACATTGTTTTTAGCTGATTTATGGTTACATAGTTTTTAGCTGACTACGCGCTGCTCATACATGCCAATTTTGTCTTTTTCGAAAAGCGCGGGTTTGTATTAGATACATGTATGATGTATGCAGAAATACGAGTGCTTAATTGTTATAAATTTGTAGAAATGCCAACATGTTATGTCACACACTGGTTTAAACACTATACAGAGCCCAAGATAAGAGAGTATTTGGTGATAATTAGGGATACTTTTTGTTAATTATGGATAAAAACATAAGTTGTGACCCCTCATCTGAACCGTCTGGCTGAGACGGTTCAGATGAGGGGTCACAACATATGGTTTCTATGAGAAAAAAGAATTTGTCCCTCCATTATCATCAAATACCCCTCTTATCTAGAGCTCTGACTATATTGTCATTAAACCAATAAGTACATTATCAGCATTCTTAACCTGCTAAGTGGACACATTGGCTATTTCTAGTTGGCATCGTTACCGCGGTCACTATCTCTAATCTTACTTGAGAATTGTGTAGACATCACACGCTTAACTAGTCTACACACAAGACCCTAGACTCCAGTCTTACAAGACCCTTGACTGATTTCAGTCAGAGGTGTTAGAAATCATCTTAACCTTTATTCATATTTCACTTTCTCTAAAATCTTTAGTATGTATTATACTCCTGGCTCCAACACAAAAGTATTAGAGAGGGGCAAGTAAAAAAAACCCTAACATCTTCGACTGACAAAAATCTAACGAGCCTTTTGTTGGGCCATGAATTAGCGTAGGTGCAGTATTGAACGGGAATGAATCATGATGAATGACTCAACATTTAGCTAAAAAAGTGCATTTATATGAGAGGAGCCCTGAACGTGTATACCTCAACCATGGGACCGAATGATTATCATTCCACAGTTAGGTGTTCTTTGACGTCGCCTGAATCAAGAGATTCTCAGAGAAGCTAAGGTTGCATTCAGATGGGCACTGCACCGAGAACACATTTTAGCCGCGACACGAGAAAACCAACAAAGTGGTTTTGCGCCCAGCCGCAGACTCAGACCAGCCTGGGCATCCACCCAGTCTGATCAGTCTTTGCTGTCCGCATGGAGGTAGCTTAGACCCTTAGCTGCCCTTTGAGAGCACTGCGAAGACTCTCATCAGACTGGGCGGATGCCCAGGCTGATCTGAGTCTGCGCTGAGCTCACAACCATTTCGTTGGCTTTCTCGTGTCGCGGCTCATTTAAGGGTCGCAACTCTGCCTTTTCATATCTGCTTTCTTTCTCAATAAAGATCAACTCTAAAATATGAATATACTCTTCTAGGAGCAAATTCTTTGAGAAATTTGTGGAAAGGGTTCGTTATCTGGAGAATCAAACAGGAAGTCGGGCAAGCTGTTTCCCCTTCGAGAAAATGGGGTAAACATGAAAATGTATCGATACAACACCTTAACTAAAGTCTCGCCAGTTGTTTGTAAAAGCTGGGTTTGACTGAATACTAATATTGACAAAGTGAACTTAATCTATTTGTTTACAAACAGTTAATTTCAAGCGCTATTTATGCCTGGTGTATAGATTAAAAAATCGCCTGCGAAACATGCCTGAGGTTTGCAAACAGTGCAGGCTCAGAGTAGACTCTGCAGAACGCTGAAAAATTGTCAGAAACCAAAAGAAACACCAGGAAAAAGCATACTAAGTATGATGTCAGTTTTTCCGATTTAGATTTTTGTCTGCAGAAGAGAGAGAGAGAGAGAAATAACTGTCACAAAAACTTAGATTTGAGAGAGAGAGAGAGAGAGAGAGAGAGAGAGAGAGAGAGAGAGTAATAACTGTCACAAAAACTAAGATTTGAGAGAGAGAGAGAGAGAGAGAGAGAGTAATAACTGTCACAAAACTGAGATTTGAGAGAGAGAGAGAGTTTGTAATGACTGTCACAAAAACTTAGGTTTGAGAGAGAGAGAGAGAGAGAGAGAGAGAGAGAGAGAGAGCTCTGTATCAGGGCAGGCCACAATGTAAAAGGAAGCGAGAATCCGTGATGCAAAATGAAACTAGTCAATGTAGCGAGATATTGATTTCGGCTTTGTTTGTGAGGACGCCAAACTTCAGCTGCTGTCTTAATGATTAGTTTTGCATAAATATACAATAGACTTGCATTCACTCATTCTGCATCAGAAGTTGAATTAAAAGCTGTAGGCCGATTGCTCAGACCGAGTTTAATGCCTTGAGGTGAGATGCTGCGGAATGTTACTGAACACAGTGATTTTTTTTCACTATTTTGGGAATGGTGCTTGTGCCACAGAATTGGGAAAAATCGCGTTGTATTCTCCTTAAATTTGGAATTTCAGAAACACCGATATTGGCCCAAGTGGTGGGATAGGGGACATGAAACTGAATATATAATATCTAAATTCAATTATAGCTATATATCTGCCGGTTCTGTAAGCGAGCAAGTAAATTTATACTCCCTAGAAAAATAATTAAATTCTTCCTGCAATTGGGAATTTTTCAACTTGTAGTTGGGGAAAAAATATACTATTTTGAATTGGGACTGGTGCCTTTTATGGTCCGTGACCACTTATTTAGAGAAAAAAAAAATACTGGAACATCTCGTACAAGGACAAGGTAACTAATGAGGATGTTCGCAGAAAGACCCAAGCAGCGTACGAGAATATGACGAACTCCCTGACCTAGGCCAAGAAACGGAAACTGAGGTGGTCTGGCCACATCTCAAGGTCGTCTGGATAAGCAAAGGCGATTCTACAGGGCACAGTGAAAGGAGAAAGGACTTTGCCAACACAACTAGGGCAGCTGAAAACAGGAACTAGGGCAGCTGAAAACAGGAACTAGGGCAGCTGAAAACATGATAAGGTGGAAAGGGATCGTTGTAAAGTCATTAGACTGGCATCATCTATTAAATGATAATGTGACAAAAAATGCAAAATTTTACAAACAATTTAACAGTCATACTAATTTTACATCTTCTGATAGCTGAATTTAATAGATGCCAGTGATGGCTCTTATTAAACTAGAACAAAAATCTGATGGATATTTTAACTGGCTTATAGTCATTTAATACTGGAGTCTGGAGCCAGTCTATAGAGCCATCTGCGGTTCTCCAACAACCTTGCAAGGTTATTGGATACAGTTGACTAGACTTGATTGAGAATCGTGGACCGCGGTCAAATTCACCTTTCCGAGCCGCACCCAAAATGTCACTCAAAAGTCATCCTGTTAGTGTATTACTGGCCAATGCGACGGCAACTAAGCACGTGACATAGTTCCACAAACAAAGGCCCACTTCGAATCAAATTGAAGAACCTACAGTGTACTCGACAGTATCGGATCAAGTTCAATAAAACTCCTGTTTTGTTGTGTGTGAATGCTAAAAGTATGTATGTTATGACACAAAATAATTGCAAAATGTCCCTTCTATCTATCCATGTCAAAATATTTACGAAATTTATTCCTTTAAGGGTAGATAACCTATCGCGATTTACAGGGGGTCTTACGACAGTAACGAATCAGGTGCGACAGTATCGGATCATATGATATTATTTTATTGGAGAGTTTCTCGGAGGCATTCTGCCAACTTTCTTAGCTTCAATAAATTTGGTACATAAATAGTTGGATCTATTAAACTCTCAGAGAAAACTTTTACGGCCTTTCAACGATATTTTTCATGTGGTCTTTCACCAGCAAGGGTTATGTCTGTTAAATAAAAGTTAAATGTATACAGAAGTACAAGCTTGCCAAAAATTCTTAACTCAGTAATCCCCTGCGCCCCATAACACGGAACTACTCAAACAGTAAAGATCATAATCTGCCTTTGCAAAGTGTAGACCCTGATAAGACGTAGTGTCTGATCAGGATCAACAAATTTACGGTAATTTTCCGCCCTAACGATATTTCAGTGCAGTCAGTGTATAAACACTGCATGATCATTCAACGAGTTTTCCGGCATTAATCTGAGTCTACACAGTGTACAGATGTCCATCCGATGAACGCCAGTCATTATTGGGTTCACAACATACATGCGAGCTTATCTCGAATGTTTCTTCAGAATGTTTAGCAGAAGCTTGATTGTACTACGCATAACCTTCATTATCATATGCTAGCATGTGGGCTTGGGATGGGGGTGTTTTATAAAAAGGATGTTGTCTTAGTTTTATACTGATCTCCTTTGCAAGAAGACAAAGCAGCCACTCAGGTAGTTGATTTATGATTTGTTTTCAGCATCTGACCATACAATCAACATGCAGTTTTCCAGCTGAGGCCCGTATTTCAGTTCAATTTATATAATGATCCGTTACTGTCGCACATTGGTGCCCCACTTTTCAAGTCTGCAGTTTCATCAAATACTGGGATGTCACAAAAATAATGACTGCCTGCAATTTTAGGGATGCTAGGACACATTACAAAGCAAAATTGGTTTCAATCGCCTAATGATAAAATAGTTTAAATAACCGAAATCTGTTTTGGGGTTAACGAGCAACAAGCAAAATGCAAGCGCCGCCGAAGAGGGGCCAAGCTTTTCAACAACTCTGATTTGTTTCACAGCCGCAGATTTCGATCGAGTTTTTCACCCTGCACTTTGCCATTGGTC
Source organism: Ctena decussata (assembly GCA_963989385.1). NCBI lineage: Eukaryota > Metazoa > Mollusca > Bivalvia > Lucinida > Lucinidae > Ctena > Ctena decussata. The sequence continues at coordinate 14,909,433 of OZ022498.1, forward strand.
TAACTTGATGACTGTTATATAATGATGAAACATATTTGCTTCATTTGTGAGAAAAATGGGTGATAACTTACGAGTGATCCGATACTGTCGATGATCCGATACTGTCGAGTCCACTGTACCTTAGTAGTATTTTTGAGCATGCGCACTCGCATTACCAATCGAATGCCAATGTTGCTACAATAGTAGATTGTCATGGAAACGGAAATAAATACTGTGCATTTCATAGCCTATTCCGTGCATATAGTCTTTAAAAACGATAATTTATAGATTATATGATAATATTTGACCTGAAATAATTGTTTGAACAAATATCCGGAATATAAAAGAAAGATGTACACCCATAAACGCGAGAGTCTTCAGCGGCCCCCATCTTGCTACTACAGTAACGGCGGTCCAGACAGCAGTTGACCTGTGGTAAGTTCATGACGTCATTTTAGTAGCTACCATCGCACTTTGATTGGAACTTTAGTAAATAAAGTAGCTACTATAGTTCGACTCGAAGTGGGCCAAAAAATCGTACGTGTTCACTGTCTCACAATAAGTCCGTGATTTTACATTACAGTGAATGATTTTACATTACAGTGAATGGAGGGATGTACACCTGTCTAAAAAAGGCGTGGTTTCGGAAAAGTTGAATTCGTGTGACTGGCCCCGTTAAAATCGACTGACTTAACAAACACGTGCATGAATTAGAAAATTACCAGGGCATCATCACGTGATTTTTAACTGGCTTGTGATTTTTGCTGATTTGCTTATTAAAGGTATACACCCTCGTATTTCATTATAAAATAACCACAAAAGAATTAAACGGATTAGTTGTATGCAACACATTTAAGAATTGTGCAAAAACTCTTCATCCAAAAAGTCTTTGGTACGGAGGCAGAGACGATATATCATTGCGGACCCTTCTTGAATATTCATGAACATTTATTCGTTATAAATTGATTGACTCCCACATGGGAATAAAAAATGGACGGACGCTCGGCGCCCCGTTTCTGCGGTTATGGATTCGTTCCGCTGAGGTGCGGGGGCAACGTCGATATGAGAATTGAAATACTACTACTGGGAATAAAAAGGCGTTTCTGCAAGCGCGCTATGCATTTTATGAATGGTGGAGTAAATAACCTTACAATAGCATTAATCTCTAATCCGTGCACGCGAGATCTTTTCAGCCAATAACTGTCCGATGTTGATTAAAGAAAGGGCTTAAAATTATTCATGATAACTTTTCCCTGATTAACCATGATTACTGGGCGTACCCAGTATTCGTTTTTGGCGGGAATGACGACCCGCTATTCCCTCGCTTTTATATATTTTCTTAAATTCTCCTGCTTCCAGTGACCGGCACAAATTATAAATTTAGTAGATAAAAGTACTTTTACTATAAATCATTTTTATGTCTTTGATACGATTTTTCGTGAGAAATTTGAAATTTAATAGAAACATGTCAGGGCGTATATCTTTAAACATGTATATTTGTTTTAAACATACTGTTATACTACAGCATTGTTGGTAATGTTGTTTTCTTCTTATTTTCTTTGTAGTTAGCCGCACAGAATTCTAAAAACAAAGAGTTCACCAGCAATTCTGGGGGTTGGTGCATACAGAAAGTTGAAGAGGCAGGAGAACATGAACAGGGAGGCCTACATAAGACAGACAAGGGTCTGGCAGCTGCCCTGGCAGACTTCTTTAAAGGTATGCTGTACAGTGAGTGCGGCTTTACGGAGCTCTAGATAAGAGGGGTATTTGATGATAACTGAAGGACAATTTTCTTTATTTCTCATTGAAACCATATGTTGTGACCCCTCATCTGAACCGTCTCGTCGAGACGGTTCAGATGAGGGGTCATAACCTATGTTTTTATCCAGAATTAACAAAAATTATCCCTAATTATCACCAAATACTCCCTCTTATCTAGGGCTCTGGCTTTATTTAACCGTGTTTTAAATTAGTCCGCTTATACCGGATGTATTTGGCAGCGACTGTCACTCTGAGAATGTGAGATCACGTTTGATAGCGAGACCGATGAGACCACGTTTGGTAGCGAGACCGATAATATCAGGTCACGTTTAGTAGCGAGACCGATAATATCAGATCACGTTTAGCAGCGACTCTGATAATATCTGATCACGTTTAGCAGCGACTCTGATAATATCAGATCACTGACGTATGGCAGCAAGTTCGATAATATTAGATCACGTTTGACTGCAAGTCCGACTATATCAGTCATGTTTGACAGCAAGTATTATGTTATCAGATCACATTTGAGAGAGAATTTCAGATCACGTTTAAGATCGATTACCAGAGCATGTTGCACAGTAAGTCTAACAATATATGATAACGCATGCGAGTCGGACAATATTAGATTAGGTCTGACAGCGAGTCTGCTAATAACAGATCACGTTTTACAACAAGTCTGGTAATATTAGATCAGGTTAGATAGCGAGTCCGACATAATTGGACTGCATTTGATTGCGAATCTGACAACATTTCATTATGTGTGACAGGAAGTTTGACAACGTTTAAATGAGCCGCAAATGAGCCGCGACACGACAAAACCACAAAGTGGCATGTCTGCCCACTGAAGACACAAATCTGCCAAGTCTGATCAGAGTCTCCACTGTCTGCATGGAGCTGGCTTAGACCCTCAGCTACCCTTTCAGTGCAAGCGAAGACTGATCAGACTGGGCGGATGCCCAGGCTGATCTGAGTCTTCGCTGGGCGCACGTGCCACTTTGTTGGTTGTGTCGTGTCGCGGTCGAATTATCACTTGACAGCGAGTCCGACAGTATTGAATCACGTTTTACAGCAAGTATGACAAAATCAAATTACATTTGACAGCGAGTCCGTCAATATGGAGCCCCCCCCCCTCTCTCTATCTCTCTCTCTCTGTGTGTGTCTCTCTCTGTGCCGCCCCAAGACTACAATGTAGCCCAGTAAGTCTTGGTAACGTCTTGTTCAAAACGTCTTGTTGTAATCACAATTATAGAGTTACATTCCAGAAAGGCAGAGAGTTACATTCCAGGAAGGCAGTGCTTGCAAAGGTTTTCCAGAATAGACCAACTTAAATACATGTATTTTCAACACTGATGCCATGTATATGCATTGGCAACCTGATTTATGTTCTGCATTTACTACGTACGGATCCTTATATGCGAGATTTATTAATTTTCAGGAAAGTATGTTGGCAGTTTTGGAGATGGTCCAGGGCGTTATAAGGCGCTTCTCCTGAACACTGGTCTTCTCAAAGGTAAGGCCTAATCACGGGTTGATATAAATTTCTCTTAATCATGTTAATACCTATGCTGTAGTACATACGATGTCGACCTAGCCAGTCAGTTACCACATTAAAAGACAATCAGCTCGGTCAACAGCCATTAACAATAGTATCATTTTCTGTTATCGGTAATTCTCTCGACCGAGTCCTCGGTAGACAGCCACTTTGCACAGTACCCGATCGGTCGGCAGCACTGGTAAGCAAGTTGGTATGACACCCGTGGTAATCTTATCATTGGCTGTCACCAGCCATTTTATCGAGTTTTGGCTATTTACAGACGTCTGTCTCTTGCAAATTCTACGAATATTGGCTAATGACAGACGCCTGTCACTAGCCACTCCGTTTTCAATAACGATGGTATTTTTTTTTAATTTTTGGGCAGAAAATTACCCTTTGATCTTTTCTTGTGTAAATTTAAAGAGTAACTACACTTCAGGAACTGATTGAATCAGATCCCAAACCCTATCCCCAACATCAAAGGGAAAGATTGACAAACACATCCCAACAAACAATAAATTACAAGTGATAAGCCGAGTCAGCAGCTCTTTCCCAAATAGATGGCAACTCAGCTATCTTTATTGAACTAAATAATTTAGACCAACAGACGGGTTACAACGGACTAAGCAAATTATATGAAAAACATTTAACAATTATTTTTACCTATTTTCTATTTTTATGATAGAAGGATTAAACTGAGAACACAATAAATTAAACAGCACCGAACATAAAACAAATGCAACCGCAACAGAAGTACCGCCTTGGGACGGTCAGTAGTAACTACTGGGGGGGGGGGGGGGGGGGGGGGGGGGGGGGTTTAAACCGGTTTTACTGGGCCCAAACCTTCACCCTCACCCTCCGCTGTGGTGCACACAATTAGTTGGTAGTTCGGTTCGTATGGAGGTCCCCTAACTCATCAGAGAGTCATCACGGTCAACAATTAAGATCAAGAAAAGACCGTGATGAAGCAAGGATGAGGACTCGACAGCCAAAACGTGTTGAGACACCCGGAGATCCCTGGGGCGTCAGCAACACCACTGGAGTACTGGAGCAAAAGAAGACCACCAGTTGAACCCCGGTGGGCCAAGAAACAGACAAACATCCGGCCCCAACCAACTAATATATAGCTTTATGTAGGGGCTATCATAGAGTCTGAACCCCGACCCACCGGCGTGCAATTAAAGAGGACAGCAAAGTTGTCAACCCTTTTTAACATCAACATGTCCTATATTGGGATTCTACATTGTGAGAAACAACATAAAGAAGACACCTGCTAAGTTTTTGAAGATCTGTTATATTTTCAGCATTTTATGCAGATTTTTGTATATACCGCAAGTCAGTGATTATCACCACCATAACACTTAGTAAAGAAATGTTCAGTACTAATTCAGTTGTGTGTTCTTCTGCGTTTGTTTGTTGTAAAATGCTGCTCATTTGTGTGCAGGTGTTTGTGCGTGTGCCATGGTAAGGTTACGCATAGATTGTAATAAATGTAGCAATAACAGGTTGGTCAAAGGTGACATTTCTCTGGGCACCCAACATTGCATCAACATTGAACCAATGTTGAGTAAACGTTTTGACAGTGAATCAACATTGATTGAAAGGGCCGTATACACTATCATTTTTTCTTGTTCAACTTTCTTGGACAATAAAAAATGTCATTTAATCTGATCGCGTATACAGCAGAAAATGATCATTTTTCTTATTGTACAAGAAAAACTGATGAATAGAAACTCATCCTATTCTCAATGATAACTTATCAAACTTGCCATCAAATAGCCAATCAAACGCAAGAGAATTTGCAGCAGGAGCATTGTAAACAAAAGCACATGGCCAATATTTGGTGGGGAAATATTGCTCCAAGAAGATTTCAGTGCCAACAAATAATGGCAGATATTATTTGGACAGACATGGTTACATCAAGACTCATTGACATTTTAGAAGAAAATGAGATTATATGGAATATCAGGTCAAAAAAATATAATAACAGAGATTTGAGAAAGGTGCTTCTATTGTGTAATTTCCCGCAAAAAGTTTGATAGCAGAGTAAAATTCTTGATAGGTGTATACACCTCATCATTGTCACTTTTTCTTGGTCATTTTTTCTTGTACAATAAAGTTGTACAAGAAAAAATGATAGTGTATACGGCCCTTCACGTTTTGTGGTCGAGCCACGTAGCGCAGTCGGTAGCGCGTCCGACTCATGAGCTAGTGGTCCTGGGTTCGATACACGGTCCGGCCACATACTTTTGTTTCTCCTTTCGCTGATTCAAGAAAGGCAGTTGTCAGTTACTGACTAAAGTATGTGCACTTTGTACTGAGATCTGAGACTGCCAGGGAATAGTGTGGTTAGGTTAAATGACCGTCCTGACATGCCCATAGTTGTTGATCGTGGACGTAAAACAACAAAACAACATCAACGTTTTGTGCCTGCTGGGATAAGTATATTTAGTTGAGATTCTTGTTCTTTTTGTTTCCTTGCACTAGGCTATGATGCATGTGTACGCATGTTTGATTTCTTGTTACAGGTTATGACGCCTATGACGGAGCACCTTACGTGGAGAAAATCTCGGAAGGGCGGGTCGTGTTCCTGGACCTCACACTACCTCTGTACGGTCTGCCCCTGTACGATTGGATCATAAGTCTTGAGGTAGCAGAACACATTCCAAAACAGTTTGAGGCTGTTTATGTTGACAATTTAGTACGTCATGCGAGAGAAGGACTCGTTATCAGCTGGGCAGCTCCTGGACAGAAGGGATATTCCCACGTTAATAATAGACCCCTGGATTACGTTAAGACTGTTATGGCCCAGCATGGGTTTAAATTTGATAGCAACAGTTCTGAGGCTCTGAGAAAGAGCGCAGTTGTTGACTGGTTCAAAACAAATATCAATGTCTTTAGACGAACTTCTATTAATGATGACGTGCTGAAGGTACATTCCTAGCCAGGACTTCCGCATTTTGTTAAGATGGGAACTCCATGTGCCATTGTCAAACGTCAAGTTCTTGCCATGGCATGGTAAAAGGTACTTACGTGCGAATAGCGAATTTGCCATAGATGTTCAAGTTGTATTTTACCACTGTGAATGCCAAACCCGCAGCATGTTGTTACTATCTATAAAGTAGGTCGGATAATAATTTTGACTGTCTCCCGGGGCTTTGGCGTTCATGGCATATAGCCGGCCAGTATTTTTGATTATCGCTTGGAAGGTGACAGCATCCGTTTGGACGTAACGCAAAAGCGGCGGACAATATTTTTGACTGTCTCCAAGAAACGCGCTTCGTAATGACAGACATGAGCCGCGTCATGGCAAAACAAACCAAGTGGCATGTGCGCCCAGCGAAGACTCGGATCAGCCTGGGCATCTACCCAGTCTGATTAGAGTCTTTGCCGTGAGCTTAATGGGTAGCTGAGAGTCTAATGCTCCATGCGCACAGCGAGGACATTGATCAGACTTGGCGGATGCCCAGGCTGATCTGAGTTTTCGCTAGGCGCACATGCCTCTTCGTTGGTTCTGTCGTGTCGTGGCTCCCTGGCACATTAGTGTATAGTAGAAACATGGTTTGGCATTGGTCGGGTAATATTAAAATTATTTCATGCCTTCTGCAGGTAAAAATCAATATATCGCCCCCTTGGTGTTGTGGAAGACATGACGACAGACGTACTATCGCCCTCAGCCTAGCGGCCTCACGCGATAGCGCATCGGTTATTCCACAGCACCTCGGGACAAAGGCATACAATAGTTAATGTATTATATACCTTTCAATGACACACCCTTAGAACTTTTTATTCTCTGGCCATCTGATATACAAAATTCGGATCAACGTAGCGGCGTTTTCTGATTCCGTATTGCTACCCCATAAAAGGAGGCTACCTGTGAAGTCAAGCTTCAGATGCGTCAGTTTTGAAAGTGCATCTTTGTAGTGACAACCGGAAAACAAGAGTTGTGACGTAACGGCAACAAAGAAGACCGTAGACTTCTTTGTTCTGCCCGCTTCAATTTCATGACATCCGAAACAACAAATGGATATGAAATTAGACAAGGCATATAGTAAACATATTGTTTCTACATTACATGTATGTCTGACCCTGTGTCTTGCGTGATCCTGTTATCTGAGCACATCAACTTGACGTGATGCACATGGTCCTGACCATGTGCATCACGTCAAGTTGATGTGCACAGGTGACGTCAAGTAACTGTCCTATAAATAGTATGTATCAACGTTGATACATCAACATAGAAGCCAAGGGCGTAGGTACCTATATGCAAATACGCTGGTGCGTATTGAAATTTTGTCCAATTAACAAAATTTCAACACACACCTACGTATTTTCATGCTGAAATGTTTTTAATTAGGCATAATTTTAGTACTAACCGCCAACAGACACGAAAATTTGCCTTTAATTAGTATAAAACATGATTGTGGGTACTGTGTAATTATCCCTAGCTACGCCCCTGGAAGTGCTATTGTTTGTGTGTTGTCTGCCTACCTGGTGGTTGTCACTTTACAGTAAGATTAGAATTGCGAAGATACATGTATTAGGGAAACGCTTTTGAATAATTAATGACCATTTAGAATATCATTGGTACGTGACAATGTTTATGAGGTTTCATTATGATGTTTGAATATTGCCAAAGGTACTTGACAATGTTTATGATGTTATTTTAATATTGCCTAGGTTACTTGACAATGCTTACTATGTTTGTTAAATATTGCCTAAGTTACTTGACAATGTTTATGATTTTATTCTGATATTGTCAAAATTACTTGAAAATGTTTTAGATGCTGTTTTAATATTGCCTGAGTTACTTGACAATGTTTATGATGTTGTATTGATATTGCCTAAGCTACTTGACAATGTTTATGATGTAGTTTTATTATTGCCAAAGTAACTTGACCACCCGATCTTCCTTAACTTTCCATAACGAGGTACTTTAATATTTTAAAAGAATAGGTACCCTATTGATATTAACATAAATATCAGTATTAGAGATAATTTTTTCATTACTTGTTTTATACTGATCTGCCGCTAGTCCACATCCACCATACTGTATCATATAGCTTCATGGACATGTAATAAAAGTTACTTTGCTAAATAATGCAACTTGTTTTGTTAGTCTGGTGCCTGGTTCTGAGGTTAAAGGGTTCGAAAGAAAGTGAAAGATGAATGCATTTGAGCCGCGACACAAGAAAACCAACAATGTGGTTGTGCGCCCAACGCACACTCAGATCAGCATGGGTATCCACTCAGTCAGATTAAAGTCTTTTCTGCAGGCTTATAAGATAGCTAAGGGTCTAAGCTAGCTTTTTGCGGACAGCGAAGACTCTGATCAGACTGGGCAGATGCCCAGGCTGATCTGAGTCTGCGCTGGGCGCACAACCACTTTGTTGGTTTTCTTGTGTCGCGGCGCACGGGTAAACCATATGGCTGAAGTGGATGGTCGTGACATTTAAATAATGACATTTTGGTCAGGGAAAAATAGAATTTGGTTAGGGAAAAATCAAGGAAAAATTAGGGAATTCTGTTTCCAACGAAGAGTGGGCAACCTGAATTATGTCAGACTTAAAATCATCTAGCATTAGATACATTTCTCTCAGATGTTTTCTGCAGTTTTCTGACTGTTCTATTAACACTGAGATTGTATTTCACGAGTCACTGTAAAACACTGCATTAACAAAGTGTTGCTATGGTAACTAAAATAACAGCAAAGTACATAGTAAAGACGACTTAACAATATTTATCAGAACTGTTTTGTTATGACAATATATATTGATTATGTAGAGTGAAGCTTTAAAACGTAGTGCATGGAGCCTGATGTCAGTTACAGGATTCAGTGCATCGAGCCTGTTGTCAGTTACAAGATTCAGTGCATGGAGCCTGATGTCAGTTACAGGATTCAGTGCATGGAGCCTGATGTCAGTTGCAGGATTCAGTGCATGGAGCCTGATGTCAGTTCCAGGATCCAGTGCATGGAGCCTGATGTCAGTTACAGGATCCAGAGCATGGAGCCTGTTGTCAGTTACAGGATTCAGTGCATGGAGCCTGATGTCAGTTACAGGACTCAGTGCATAGAGCCTGTTGTCAGTTACAGGATCCAGAGAATGGAGCCTGTTGTCAGTTACAGGATTCAGTGCAGGGAGCCTGATGTCAGTTACAGGATTCAGTGCATGGAGCCTGTTGTCAGTTACAGGATTCAGTGCATAGAGCCTGATGTCAGTTACAGGATTCAGTGCATGGAGCCTGATGTCAGTTACAGGATTCAGTGCATGGAGCCTGTTGTCAGTTACAGGATTCAGTGCATGGAGCCTGTTGTCAGTTACAGGATTCAGTGCATGGAGCCTGTTGTCAGTTACAGGATTCAGTGCATGGAGCCTGATGTCAGTTACAGGATTCAGTGCATGGAGCCTGTTGTCAGTTACAGGATTCAGTGCATGGAGCCTGATGTCAGTTACAGGATTCAGTGCATGGAACCTGATGTCATGTACAGGATCCAGTGCAGCGAGCCTGATGTCAGTTACAGGATTCAGTGCATGGAGCCTGATGTCAGTTACAGGATCCAGTGCAGCGAGCCTGATGTAAGTTACAGGATTCAGTGCATGGAGCCTGATGTCAGTTACAGGATTCAGTGCATGGAGCCTGATGTCAGTTACAGGATTCAGTGCATGGAGCCTGATGTCAGTTACAGGATTCAGTGCATGGAGCCTGTTGTCAGTTACAGGATTCAGTGCATGGAGCCTGATGTCAGTTACAGGATTCAGTGCATGGAACCTGATGTCAGTTACAGGATTCAGTGCATGGAGCCTGTTGTCAGTTACAGGATTCAGTGCATGGAGCCTGATGTCAGTTACAGGATTCAGTGCATGGAGCCTGTTGTCAGTTACAGGATTCTGTGCATGGAGCCTGATGTCAGTTACAGGATTCAGTGCATGGAGCCTTAGTCAGTTACAGGATTCAGTGCATGGAGCCTGATGTCAGTTACAGGATTCAGTGCATGGAGCCTGATGTCAGTTACAGGATTCAGTGCATGGAGCCTGGTGTCAGTTACAGGATTCAGAGAGTAAGTTTCTCGTCCGAGTCTAATCCAGAAATATGGGGTGGTCGGGAGTTGCGATGGTGCTGTCAGTGCCGGGGCGTCCTACTGATTTGGAACACTGTAGGGCAAGGGCCGACTGTGCTTGAAGTAGGTGCGGGTGGGGGTTGTTTTGACATTTTTCTCTCGTCTATCATTTCTCGTCTTTCTCCCTCTCTCTGGGAGAGCCCGATATAGACTGAAATACTTCCTCAAAGGGCCGTTAAACCAGAACAATCAATCAATCAGTTAATTCAGAAATATGTAAAAATTGTAAGCAATAAGAGAGATAGGTCTGAGCAAGCATTAAAGACCCAGATCAGACTGGTCCTAAAGGAGCAGTTTGATCAGGGCCTACAATGTTTGACATTCCATCTGCATCTGTTTGACACATTACTGCATTGTTAAACCAAATAGGTTCATTTTCAAGACGATTAACTCTTTAGGCACCAGAAAGCAGACGACAAAATTTATGTCTGCAAAAATTTAAAAAAATGCCGTGTTCAAGACATTTCATATGGAGAATTTTAAGACCAGAGGGCAAACAGTGTAGATCTAGATGAGGCGGCTCATCAGGATCTACGCTGTTTGAAAATACTGCTAATTTCGTCACTGGTTCTTAAAGAGTTAAAGTAATTTTTAAGTGTCCTACCTATTACAATTTAGAATCTTTCTAGAGCTATTTCTTTTTCCTAGGCAAAGAGAGAAGAGCTTATTCTCCGCCTTACTAATTGGGCAATAGTAATACAGATAGATGTTTTCTCGTATGCAAAGCGGCATACTTCAATACCAGCATTTACATGAGAAAACCAACAAAGTGGCACGTGCGCCTGGCGAAGACTTAGATCAGCCTGGGCAGATGCCTAGTCTGATCAGAGTCTTCGTTGTGCGCTTAAAGGGTAGCAAATGGTCTCAGAGTCTTCGCTGTGCGCTTAAAGGGTAGCAAATGGTCTAAGCTACCTCCACGTGGACAGCGAAGAGACTGATCAGACTGGGCGGATGCCCAGTCTGATCTTAGTCTTCGCTGGTTGCACATGCCACTGTGTTGGTTTTCTCGTGTTGCGGCTCAGTTTTGTTTCTGTCGTACAGGCGTTCTCACAATTATCCCGCGTTATATTGAGCAAGCAGTAAGATGACCAGAGTCTCGAGGGGTGTCACATTTACATGTATGCCTCTCATCGTCCATGCAAATGCTTGTAGTAGGTCTTTGGACAACGGTACTACACGGTAGCATCGGCAATTCATGGTTAATAGCCACATTATGAATGTTATGATTTGCATGCCGCTTGGCAGCTGATACAGATGTAACATGCAGCAATCGGTTGGTTTAAATGAAACTCGAAATGAGCTTCGAAAAGGTGAGTTCACTTGGTTGAGATAAATAGACTCTATCATTACTCTCCGATGCGCCTTGTGCCCGAGGGTTGGGATTTCCCTGTCCGCATAGGAGACCAGTGATTGATTATATTTCTTATTTACGATAATAATTATTTCAAATTGAATGGGGAGCTATTATTCCATGCGAACGTATACAAGCGTAAGTAGAATTGTTACGTACATGTAATGTCAAAATTATTTCAAACGTCAGCTGGTAATGTCTTCATAATGGCGGCAACCTCGATAGTGTTTGTGTGAAACATTGACTATTTCGGAGTTTTTTTTATCAAAGACGTAGAAACAGATAATGATGGGGCAAGACTGAATTTTCCAGCACAGCTAAAAATAGAACAAACTCTGTCTCATATGCAAGAAAAAACATATTTAGTAAGGAAAATTTGGGAACATCTCTGGTTGGAATAAACCGGGTAGGCGGCAATCGAAAACGCTCTTAACAATCGATTAACGCGGATCAAAAACAGCGCTTTCGATTGCAAAACAGCGTTTTCGATTGCAAATTGTCGCCAATTTGCAATCGAAAACGCTGTTTCTAGCGACAATTTGCAATCGAAAACGCTGTTTCTAACTGTTTTTGATCCGCGTTCGTCGATTGCACGAGCGATTTCGATTGCCGCCTACCCGGTGTGTTAAATGCCTTTTCGATACAAGGGAATCGGAGACAAGGACTCTAGGGACGTGAAACAACAACAACAACAACTTAGCCGTCTCAGCCAGAATATTGCAATAACTAATGCTGATTAGGGTAGAGTCAGGTAACTTCGGACATGGGGATAAATTTGGACATACCATTGCAAACAGTGAAAATCCAGATGAGACGGAGCCGTCTCATTAGGATTTTCAGTGTTTGCCCAGTTATTTTTTTCAGTTCCAAACAAATGACATATTAAGGAAGTAATGTCACTGTCCGAATTTACCCGCTGTCCGAAGCTACCCGACTCTCCCCTAGGTCTTCTAGCTTTTTGCGAGCTATGTAAACTCAAATCTCCCACAGCCAGTATGCAAACACAGTTCCTATATTGTCATAACTCTCCCCGGCGGCGTGAATGACAGAGTGCTACTCTTCAAAATAAATAGCACCATTAGGCAGACTGTTTAATTTTCAGCCCGAATCAAAGATTATTGTTTACTTTTGACGTGTGAGGCTGATAATATCGTGATACAGCTTTAAATGCTTTTTATTAGTGACTTTATGGACAAATCTGGCGGTCTAACGACCATAATCTAATTTCTACCCTCTTCTACAGGTTAGTGTTTAACAGCGATATCACCATGTGAATGTTTCAGAAATATATTTTTTGGGAGACAAAAATACAACAACAAACAAACGAACGAACGTTTGACTTAAGCAAAAAGCCTTGAATGTGATGGGTCAGTGATTGCAATACCATTGGAACTAATGAGTTCGTCAAGCTTATGAAAAGTAAGAAATTCTGAAAACCGAAATTGTTAAATAAATGGTATAAATGATAGAACGTTACCTTACTAATGGCCTCGCAAAAGACATTTCAGCGGACAAAATTGAATACATCAATGTGTAAATGTGTAAAATAAGGATAACAGCATGAGTGTTACTGAAGTTTTAAACAGTACTAACAATACAAGAGATGTTGAAAATCTAACATTGCCAATAGACCACGAGGAAATAAGTTACTTAAAGCAGCTTACTTACAGTATAAGAATAACAGTTTTACCTGTCCTCTGTGCAGTAGGTTTTGTGGGCAATTCGCTGACCCTGTTAATTCTTTGTCAGCGGAAGAATAGAGCGTCCTCCACATCGGTGTACCTTCTCTTCTTAGCTGTCTTCGATACCCTAACGATTATGACTGGAAACTTTTCTATGTGGGTGTTTGCTATGTGGGACATCCGGTTACGAGCAATTAATACTGCAACCTGTAAATTGCACGTGTTCTTCACATATTTGTGTATTCACGTGTCAACGTGGATTCTCGTTCTGTTAACGTGTGAACGAGTTCTTAGTGTTGTACGACCACACAAAGTGAAGATTCTCTGTACTCGGAAAAATGCCATAATTTCTTTAGTGGTAACAACTTTGCTTCTTATTTTCATAAACGTACATTTTCTATTTGGAATGACGCATGAATACAGCCCTGTTACGACAGTTTACTGCCATGGAATTACTCATAATTACAACATTTTTCTTGATAAAATTTATCCCGTTATTGACATCTGTGTTGCCTTTGCAGTACCATGTCCCATCGTTGTTCTTGGAAATTTGGTAATTATAACTAAAATGTCAAGACTATCACGTCGACGTCAACAAATGGCGGCATCTGAACAAAGCAACGTTTCACTTACAATGACGTTACTTTTACTAAATGTTTTGTTTATACTGAGTACAGGGCCGGCCTCTGTATATATGTTGCTGTTTGCCTATTTGTTGGAGGCGAGTCAAGGTCACCAGACAGAACGGCTTCGTTTCCTGCTAGCAATGCTAAACATGATAACTGGATTGAACGCAAGTCTTAACTTTTTCCTTTACTTTTTGAGTGGATCGAAATTTCGAGCAGACGCCAGGGCTTTACTCTGGTGTGGACGGTCTGAGAGGAAACAACTGAATTCATACACTTGAAACATCACAAACAAAAAAAAATGTTGAAAACGCAAAGGCGTCAGTAGGACGCCATGAGCTGGCTGCGACTCGTTGTTGCATGGTACCCTACGTCCAAAAAGTATAACTATCAAGAACCTTTTGTAAAATATAAAATTGTGGAAAAACAGAAGCGTTTAGTTGGATCTCTTGTCATTAACTTTCTCTCGACATACGACGTTGAAAGAGCATCTTATCAAGTGGGTATTACATTACGATCTGTCCAGCGGGCACATTACGTCAAATTACGTCACTACGACGTCATTTCGACGTCATGTGCCTGCTTGGTGGAATCAGCGTTGATACCAAGATATTTCAACTTTATGTCCCGTTTGCTATGTACATTACGTATATACAAGACATTCTGTTAGGGCATGAAAACATACTTCGTTGATCAGTGTTCCACATAAGAAAAATCATATGTTGTGGGCCTCGTCGAGACGGTTCCAATGTTTGATCACATCATATGTTTTCATTGAGAAATAAGAAAAAAAACGTCTTTGAATTATCTACTAAACCCCACCTGATAAAAACAAAACAAAACGAAAAAACTACAGACCAGCAGATTTTGGTTTGGCTGATGTATGTAAATATGCTGTTTGGAAAGTTAATAACTAAAACACAATTTTAATGGATATTTCTCTTGAATTCGGAAAATGGAGAGAGAGAGAGAGAGAGAGAAAAAGCCAAGAAAGCTAGTTCTAAAAGCATAAAGTTCTAAATACATAAAGCATGAATTAACAATTAAGTCGGGTACCAAAAGATTTAGCCAACAACTTGATAGAGCTGTCCGCCTTCCTCGGGATCCCTGGAAAAGATGAATATTTGTTTTTTTTATGCAAACACTCCACAAGTACCGTAAAAGTCTTATTTTTGATACAGCTAGGTCTGAGCAACCAGTGTTGACCCAGTTCAAACTGCTCTCCAAGGGAGCAGTCTGGATCTAGACTGTTTGCCATTCCATCTGCATCGCTTCAACGCACTACTGCATTTTAAACCCCAAACTGTTCTGTTACAATGACAATTACGGTCATTATTTTATGTGTCGATTTTTAGAAGTTTTACGGCATGTAAACAAAGGCATATCAGGATATAGAGAATACCATGTTAGTGTCTTTTGATATCAAGTTTATCAGGCGAGACCAGAAACAGCGTAGGAATGGCGAGACTTCCTATGCTGTTTCTGGTCTCGCCTGATACAGCGTTGTAAACTTGATATGAAAAGACACTTACATGGTTTTTTATATGTCATTCATCATTAGAGGGTTTTAAGGTTTAAAGAGACTCAAGCAACTGAAAAGTGCAGATTTCTTCGAACTTGCTGACGTCGCGAATGCGTTATGGCGTTAGTCGGTGACGTCATTCAACCAATCGAAAGCTGTTATCACGGCCAACGTCAGTATACAGCCAAATGTCTTCAGGGATCGCATCTAAAGACATGACCTGATAACATTCGCGCAAGCGCAGTTCTACAGTGACATGATATCACAATGTTTTATCATACATGTACCACAGTTATAAGTGGAATTTTGCAGAAGGTGCATGATAAATTATTCTATGTGTCGCATCGCAATTCTTTAGGATATGTAAACAAATGCAAATCTGGATAACAGTTTATCAGCAACCCAGTAAGTAGTGCTTTGGTGCTGATTTCTGAATTTTGTATAGTAGGCAGTACTTAAATACGGATTTAAAGTATCCTTTCTGATCTGTTTCTGGTGAAAATATCGAACTGTTTATTTTTGCCAAATTTAGTGCGATAGATGCCATATCTGTTTTCAACTTCTTCAGTATCGCTAAAACAACAGTTTGAAACAAAAAGGTGTTTGTCTGGTCAGGGCATCCTAACTATTCTAAAACTAAGGCAGCCTTGTCATTATTTCAACATAAATCATAAAGGAGTTTAACTTCCGTTCTTTGGATTTTTTTTTTACCTTTTGCAAGTTCTAAAGACATCAGACATATAGAGGCCCCTTGTACTTGATGTCTGTGGCTGCGCTGTCTTAGGATTGCATCGCTTAGCGTGTGATTGGAGCAGAATTTTCGTTTCCCATCATATATTTTGTCAGATCCTGGGGGTTTAGGGACACTGAAGAAGTTAAATACAGAAATGCGCACCTGTCGCATTTGGTATTGGTACATGTATTATTTAAACTTACCATTTATAAGCATTGTCAATTTCATTCTTTATTTAAGACATGATTGCTATTTTTTAATGTTTACTGAACTATAAACTACACCTGGTCACGAGCAAAGTAAATGAGCCCCGAAGGGGTGCACGTAAACTTTACTCGTGACGCAATATTCGGGATTTACGCAAACTTTGCTCGTGAACCAATGTTGTTTATAATTCAGTAAACGTTATACAAAATAAAGTTTATTCTTTATATTCATATTATTTTCCTCGTTTCTACCGAAATCAGTTCTAAAGAAAAAAAGGGTACAAAAATACAGCAAATATAGATTTAAAATCTCTCTTGCCGGTTGATAAGAAAAACTGATGGAACAGCTGTCATAGCGTTATGAAAGTCCGCTTCGATTTGAAGCCCCGCCTGCAAAGAAATCGTTCCAAACGGCAATTTCAAAATCATATTTGATAATGAATATTTTATCAGCATATTGTTTTTATAATACAATTTATCCATTTCTATGTAAATTAAACAAAACCAGGTGAAAAAAGCTCTGCATTTAGGAATCGGGTCAAAATGTTCAGCGCCTGTATACATACGCAGTGATGCGAATGGAAAAAAAATGCCACGTGATTCAATGTAAGTAGTGGTTTGTAAACAACATCGGGTTGCGTACTTATTGAACACGTATAAAAAACGCTTTGAACTGATAATAAAATTATTATCTTAAATATTTCCGGATACTTGGGGCCATTTGTGCGACCTGGATTTATCATACGAAGTTCTCGTCAGTGTCATTAGATGATTTTTCACTTCCAGAGGATTCGAAAATTGACGTTTAATTAATAATCCAAGCATATTATAGACTTACATATGATAAAAGTCAATGGTAGGTATGAAGTGAAATTCGAGTGTCTTAGTATTTGACTTTTGTAATAATAATACCAAAGTTAGTGCGGCAGATGCGCACTTCTGCAGTTAACTCCTTCTGTGTAGATAGATACACGCCTACCAATCGATCGCATGCGAAACCGCGGTTCAGAACGCAAATCCATGAGAGGAGTTTCCGGTTTTATTTTCTCTGAAAACTATTTATGCAAAATATAAGAATGCTATTTTGTCGCATATAGACTGCTTCTTTCACACAGCAAAGGAATAGGCACATGGCCATGCATTTTTACAGTTATTCAATTAGTACGGCAAAGCATGTTTTCAAGGACAGTCTCGGCGATATATGCATGCAGAAAAGTCACATCCTCTTGTTTGATTTTTAGTCACTGACCTTGTCAGACGCACGGAAGCGAGCAGAACTAATCTATACATGAATCCAAAAGTTGGAAGTAATGTTTCCGTGATTGACAGTTAAGCTTATAGAAAATAAACGCAAACACTTGGCTTCGTCAGCCCGGTTCCGCATGAGATTATTGAAAATATTTTTTTTTATCAAACACCAGAACAGCTTCTGAACAATAATTATATCTAGACAAACAAGAAGTCAGGGCAATTTTGCGAACACTGTGTACAAAAGGCCAAAATTCCAATTAATTTATATTCATACGTAAATAAAATGGACAACAAAACAATGTCGAGTTATCAAATAGACTGTTTGCAAAAGGCCCCATAAACAGACAAACGGGGAATAAAAACAGCCAGAAAATTTTCTACAATGTATAGAATAATGATATATCACAGAGTTCATGTTAGCCTAAATTCAAGTAATGTTCAGAAGCTGTCTTGGTGTTTGATAAGAATTATTTATATTTTCTTTCATCTCATGCGGAACCGGGCTGACGATACCAAGTTTTTTGTTTATATTTTCTATATGCCAAACTGTTCATCATGGAGAGCTTACTTTCAACGTTTGGTGTCACGCATACAGTAGTTCTGTTCGCTTCTTTGCTTCGGGCAAGGTTAGTACTCAAAAACAAACAAGAGAATGTGACTTTTTCCTACATGTATATATCGCCAAGACTGACCTCGAACACATGCTTCGCTGTACTAAATGAATATCTGGAAAAATGCAAGGCCCATCCTTTAATGTGCGGAAGAAGTAATCTATATGCAACAAAATAGCATTCTTATATACAGTATATTTTGCATAAATCATGGATAACTTCGAGATATGGGAAAGTCATCTTTTCCTTCTAATTTTATTTTTCCTTACATTCAAATTTATTTTTCCGTGTTCATTTGAAAACCGCTTTAAATTGCTAACACCCTGATATATTTTTTGAAAAAAAAAAAAGACTGCATAAGAAATACTGCCGTCATTTTTTAGTTTAAGTTGACTACTCTCAAGATGTATAGAATATATAGTAAATCATGACTTTTTTTTTACTGCGTTGATCAAAGTTTTTCCCGCGTATGTCTCTTTTTTTCATAAAATGACAATTTTCCGTGTTCATTCCGAAAACTACAATTATTCAGCATTTCATTGATACAATTTTTATTAAAATAGGAAGTAAAACAGTGCGGTCATTTTTACATTTTCGATCAGCACCTTTATTTTTTATGCTGGCCGCAAATATCAACAGAATTCACACATTATTCCAGGTGGCGTAGAAAGTTGCGGACGAGTTTTCAGAGAAAATAAATATTCCAAGCCTTGAGCCGATGTCAAATTTGTTTACCTTTTCGACTCCCCTTGGCTTCTGCGAAACCGGAGACTCCTCGCATGGATTTGCGTTCTGAACCGCGATTTCGCATGCGAGCGATTGGAAGGCATCGATAACCCTCATTAAAAGAAAAGGTGATGGGCGGATCTCGGCAGGGGAAGAACGTCTCTCTCCAAGTACAGACCAACCGACAAACAGCGACACAGATCAGCTGCAGATATCAGGTAGGACCTACGTGTCAACTCGCTAGGACAGGCGCCGGCCCCTCACCGAGCCGCAGCTCTTATGACCCGAGAAGATGATACTCACAAACATTAGGACGGAGACGCCACGTTATAGTAGGAGCTCGCAACAGGTCAAACTAATCCGCAAGAACAAAAACCAATCTCCGCTAAGATTCTTGTCACAATGGCAAGCCAGTCTTAGAATTAGAATATTTTAGACAAATATAGCAACAAGAGTTTAAAAAGGCTACTTTAGATCAGTACTTAAGTGACAAGAACCTTATCGGAGTTTGGTTTTAGTTTGACCTGTTGCAAGTTCTCCTATTCTCCTTCAGTGTCGACAAACCACAAAAGTTTGTGAAGGAGGTGACAGGCAGCTCTCGGCAGACGACGGACATGCTTCTCCAACCACACGCTAACTGATGCAATCTGCGAGACAGAGCAGCTGTAGACATCAGCTAAAAGACGCCAGCGTATTTACTCGAGAGCACAGGCGTCCCCCATCACACCACTTTAACCGCTTTGTCCCAAGAAAGTGGAAAATCACGTGCATCAGGAAGAAGATGTCTGATGCACCGGGACAACTCAACAAGCCAAATAATCAAAGAAGCCAAACTCCTCAAGAAATTATGTCACAGTGTATTTCAGAACTGTGGTCGATACCAGTCAAGACAGATATGTCTGTTGCAGTTAGAAAATAATTCCGATGTAAACCCGACCAGAAAGCTCAGTGTGACGGTATGATTTAGAGAATCACCGCTTATAGCAAATACAGTAAGGTGTTCTGTAGCAATATAAGATACAATGCTTGTAGGCGGTACCAGACGTATAGGATTACAGCCTACTACATGTACAGAAAAAGTACCGTGCTATGTTGCCGTATAAATTGTAATATTGCAGATACAATACAGTGCTCTGTTGCAGCAAGGGTTGTACTATCACAGATGATTGCATATACAGTCGAACTTCACTGGCTCGAACTCGGAAGGCTCGAACGCCATGCTTCGGTCGAACTGACTTTCCAGTCCCGGCAAAACTCCCATTCGTTTTATCTTAACCTGCCACCTTTGGCTCGAACTACGATGGCTCAAACGCTCGAACCACAAACCCGGTCCCTAGGGTACATTTTCTATGTTAAAACCAACCGATGGCTCGCACTAATTACCTTGTAAATAATTTCCATTTCAATAACGGTCACCCGGGCCCACTTCGACTCGAACTGAAGTTCCTACCGTAGTAGTATTTTAGGGCATGCGCACTCGCATTACCAGTCGAACGCCAAAGTTGCTACAATAGTAGATCGTCATGGAAACGGAAATAAATACTGTGCATTTCATTGCCTTTTCCATGCATGTCGTCTTTAAAAAGCATAATGCATACGGCTGGAACTTGTGAGTTGATCTTCAATGGCTCGAACTACCGATCGCTCGAACTTTTTTGGGTGGTCCCGGCGAGTTCGAGCCATCGAAGTTCGACTGTATAGTACATGTACAGTGGTCTGTTGCCGTTTAAGTTGTAGTATTACATTTGATTGCAGATCTGGTACAGTGCTCTTGAGGTAGTATGCGGTGTAATATTACAGATGCATGCAGATAGAGCACAATGCTCTTCGACATAATGAGTTGTAATATTACAGACGATTGCAGATACAGTAAAATGCTCTTGTGGCAGAATGAGATATAGGAGTAAATCCTGAAGGAAGATACACTGTAAGCAAGGACACATGCGTCTACAGAGGTTGCAGATGCGTCTATAGAGGTTGTTTATACGACTACAGAGGTTGCAGAGCCTAACCTGACGTCGACTATGTAAGAAACATCAGACAAACAGTTTGTTGTAAATACAGTAAAGTACTCTTGTGGCAGTGTGGGTTTAAGAATAACAGCTTGTTTCAGATACACTGCACAGTTTTTTTGTAGCTTATTGTGATATAGCCCATTGTTCTGTGGCGATATGAGATACATTATTACAAATTATGGCAGATGCAATACAGAGCTCTGTGGTGGTATGTAGTATTACACTTATTACAGATTATTGCAGATGCAGTACAGGGGTCTGTTGCAGTGTAAGATTTAGTAGTGTCAAGTTAAGTCAGCGTGTAATTCGGATAGTGACATTTTTCCCTTTATTAGACCTTGAGCTGACCATACCCCCCTCCCCCCCAGGGGGAATTTTGGACACTATAATTTTGTGAAACTACATTATATAAGAAACAAAATGACACATGTTAGCCCTCTGTATGTTGGGGCATTAATGTGTAACGTCAACGTTACTTACACTACCCAAATTTACATATTCACGTTATAATAGAAAATACACATTGGTATACAAATGTTAGTATTCGCCCTAAATAATGTTGGGTTTTGTCTGCTAGTACATAAATCGCTGTTTCACGGTAATTGACATTGTCAACGATAAGTTGACTAATCCGTATAACGTAGTTTACGTTGTATTTGACGTTTTTCCCCTTCAGTGTCTAAATACATGTAATTTAAGGAGAAAATTGTAAGAATGAAGTGAAGTGAAAAGTAATTTTTATATATATGACTGTTCCAATAGTCGGGTATAAAAAACAAACAAACTAAAGTCTTACAAAACTCATCAGCAGTCACGATAAATATGTAACGTATATAACCACTACAAAAATTCGGAAAAAAACCAACCAGACTAAATCTCTGAATTGGTGGACTGAATTTTATACGTGCTCCATCAATCTTCTTTGATTCATGCACAGCTGTGATAAGTTAGGCAGCAGTTAGCAGTGGATATATTAAATGTGGACAGAAACTTATTTTTAAAGAATTTAACCTACAAAATGACGAGAAAAGCTAAGAAAGCCAACATCAGCTGCATTTCGTTTTTAATATTATTTATATTATGTCTTAAGTAGACACTGTTGTATATGTAAACACGAAGAAACGCCCGTTTTATATGTCCTCAAACTATAAAAAAAATCATTGGGTAGTGTGTATTTAAAACCATCTAACAGTAATGTTACGTTACATAATTGTAATATGTCGGGGGATAAGATTTGTGAGTCATCTGTTGTCAAAAATTTAGTTCCCAGGCAATATGAATTATTCATTGCTGTAGTATTAGCTTACCACTGGTAGTCAGATGGCAATTTAACTCTTTGAAATACACAAAAACTCAGCAAGACCCACATAGATTGTTATAGCTGAAGCATTTCGACCTTGCCTTCAATTCAGTTTCACTTAAAAGTGACTTCATAAAGATGATTTTTTGAAATTTTATGCATAGAATGAAATAAGTAAGAGTTGATATATGCTGCAACTGATTAATATTTAGGTTCTCCTCATGATGGAGATAAAACCAATTTCGCGACCTGTGCTGTTGGCTGGCTGAGCCATTCAATTACCCTACATACAAATATGCAACTGTGACTGCCAGCCGAGGCAATCAAAAGCAGTACCAACTCTCCCAACAGCGATAAACACCATTTTTCTATGCTGTCAGTCGAATCGTCAGCCACGAGCCTCTTTGCACAGTAACTGCTTTACATAGATTAGCAAATATGTGTGGCTCCCGTGATCATAACTTACATATTAATTTGTGATCTACATGATCTGTTTATGCAGCTCCCGGCCATCAAATACATTACAAACTATTAACAATGTGAAATTTAAGGCTGATAGAAAGTGACATACTTTATAACGCATACATCATTCTGTTATCAGCTTGTTCAGGAGTTCTATTTTTCAGTATGTTGTTACAAATATTTAACTGGTCAGGTAATTTTGCAAACCCCATGGTTTTATTCCCACTTGTTGTTACTATCACGGACTAAAGGTGTTATAAAATACAAATTTCAGTCAGACAATTTTTCAATATGTAAGCAACTAAAATTGTTGTTTGGATATTGCCAAAATGCTGTATTCCCTAACAGTATTTAATAAATTTGGACAAAGATGATAAGATAAGCAGTAAGGTGTCATAAATAAGCGGTTTTCAACCATATTTATTGCTATAAAGTAAAAAATATGGTAATACAAGGTCACAGAGATCAAATGCAGTCAGTTATTTAGGTTAACCCTTCCTTGGCATGTATAGGTATGCACTATTTCTATTGTTTGATTATTTGCTCTTTAGAAATACTGTTTTGCTAGTTTAGGATATCGGAAATGAAGAATCCATAAACTCGCAATGAATACGTTGTATACGTTACTTGTTCCGCCTTTCTTTTTTTTTTTTCTCTCAATATTATGCTGCAAAGCATAACTACAGTGTAGGCGAATACATTCTGAAGGAGAACAACTAAGATTTGCTCATAGATATCTGAACAGCGAGGACTAACATTAATATATTCTGTCATTTTCATTTGCCATTTCATTATGTGTGCAGACTACTGGAGCACCGTCCCTGAAACATTTATGTCCAACTAAACGTATCTTTATGTTCTTTGGTGAATAGATGCTTTAATAGATGATAGATGGTTGAATGTAGTTAGATTCTTTAAGAGATTATCCAATGTATTTAGACTTTATAAAAGAAAGAAACAAAAGCATAGAAATATAGATCATCTTAAACATAGCATTTATAGATTGCTACAGTATGCTAGTAAACTGCCAGTGTCTCTTTTCTGTATTAAATGTTTCTGATACTATTCTCCCAAACTCCTGGTTGACACATTATTGTTAAATACATAAATAAGCTAAATAAAGCAATGTATTGTCACTACCATTAATTATTTTCAAAAGTTTGTTTCTTAACTGTAACTCAGCTATGTTGTTTCCCTTGGTAACGTAAAATATACGATAGTCTTACAACAGTAAGAATACGCTGCCAGCAAATATCTACATTAGCTTTGATGCAGAACTGTATTTGGCTTAAGTCTTCAAACTTCAGGTTTACTGTTCTGCTTTATAGTTTTTTCAGTGTGCACGTAAAAACTATTACAAATCCTGTCAGTAAACAAGGTGGTACTACATTTGCATTGTTAATTACTGATTATTTTATAATTTTATACTAAACACGTCAAAAGCGCTTAGCTTTTAATGTTATCATACTGACTGTATATCATTTTACTCGAGCCCTATATGCAAAATCTATGCTGGCTTAGCTGCGGCTTTATCTTTTTTATCTTTTCTGGTGTGGTATTTTGTTTATTTTTTTAAGTTGTATATAACAAAATTTAACGTATGTTACTGTCTTTAGAACTCAAATGTACAAATTGTAAAAGAAACAAACTGGGCAACGCCATTATGAAATACTTGTATCTTTGATATAATAACAAAGTTGCCAGCAAAAAAAAAACCGTTTTACGTGTGCAGAATATATTTATGCCCTTAACATTACAATTTGTAGTAAACTGGTTTTAATCACGTATAAAACACACCTCATGAATCCCTAAGAGAAATAACTGAGAGAAGTGTTGCTAGGTCCAAGTACACAGTATATCATAAGAACACCCAGACTTATATATGTTATTGTTTTTTATGTGACAGTGGGAAAAAACCTGATTAAAGGTATTATAATGAAATATTTTAAATGTTAATGTTATTTACGTTACTTCTAGTGATGACTTATCATAGAAAATAAACCAGAATGCATTTTTTCTTTTATATTTAAAGGTTATTTCATGAAGAAACTGCTACCAACGAAAATAAAATGATTCTATCATCAAATTATGTGAGTTTAACAAAATAGCCCTCGGTAACGTATATAATCGACCATTATGGCCGACTAAAATGCGTTCAAAATATTGTGGAACTGTTCCTCGCTGTTTAGATAGGCTAGCATATTCAATATTACCTTTTCCTGTTGTTTTTTAATTCATACAGTGTAGTTCAAGCACTTGAATTATACAGAAAGTGATAATTGTAATATGGAACATTTATAAGGGGGTACTGTGGTAAACATCCTATTTCTCCAAAAGTATACTAGATAGGATAATAATTTTTGCAGATCTGAAAAGATCAATAAATTGTCTTGAATACAATAACAAAGATATGGTCTAATAATAAAGGAGTAACTTACAAAAAGAAAGTATTTTGGATAGAAATAGCAATTTTAATGGAGTGTAAAGACAAATGTCACGTATATGACACCATGTGAGCTAAAGTGACCTGTCAAACATCATAACTTTTAGCTACTGGGTTGTTCTATTAGACTCTACTATAACTTTAAACATAGGAAAGTGATTTCTATTTTTTTATAATTTTTTATTATTTTTATTTTATGTTTATTTTTTAATGGGTAACGTTTGTAACAGGCTGTTACAGCTTAACGCCCCACTCGCCAGAGGGCTAACATGCTGCAAAATACTTCTAAGATGCTGGGCTTTAAGAAAAATATGAACTACAAAATTCCCCCTGGGGGGGGAGGTAAACCATTTCTGGCTCATGGCCTATATATGTCAGTTGTTTGGAATTAAAACAAAAAATAATAACTGGGCAAACAGTGAAAATCTTCAGGAGACGGCTCATCTGGATTTTCACTGATTGCAATGGTATGTCCGAATTTGACCGTTGTCCAAAGTTACCCGACTTAACCCTTCTACAGAATATGGCAGAGACATAGCTGTGGCAAATTAAATGCGGTGTGGTTAGAGATATAATCTTATATATATCGAAATTCATGTGCAGCGTTCTAGTGACCAGTTAGAATGCACTGTATAAGGGTTGCAGATAGTGCACCGATGTACATGTAGGTCTTGGATGGTTAAATAAAGCCAGCGGACACACAAGATTGAATCAATTTGGCTTGATGCTATAATGCGAATAAACGTTGATTCAGTGTTGTTATCAGGAAATGTACTTACAAATGTTCACAGATATAGTTCATTGATTTATCACAGTGCTCATCATTCCAGCGATAGCCTTTTCTCGGATAGATTGCGAGACAGTCTTCCTCTCCGTTACTCTGACTGGGTTCTCCGTAAGCCCAGTCTGTATACTCTGAAATATTGTCATTTGTTCCCGCCCAGATCCATTGTTTCTCTATCTGCATATCGTTTCCTGCCGTCCAGAACTCACCAAAGGGGCCTAAAATATCAGTTGAAATATAGATGTCATACGTATTACATACGTGTCAGGCTCTGACATTAAGACTTTGTCTCAGCAGAAAACATTTGCTGGTGACGCTATCAACACTGAACGTCGACGTAATAGGAGCTTTAACACAGCTTGTGGTCTTTTTCAAAGTGTAGTTAAATACAATTTGATCTTCACTGTGGTGAAGTATCGGCATTGAGACTCGTTTAGCATTTTGTCTCTTTATTTTCCCATCTGTCTGCCTGCGCGATGAAAAGTTGATAAAACTGAAAGTCCGAGTCTCGTTTAATTTTAAACTTATAGTCAGTGGCCAAAAGTATTTCTTTTTTTTTCTAAAATTCCATTAACTTTCGTGCATTTTTCAGTGCAAGAAACTTAATCACTTTGATTCTGTTAATCCAATTCAAAATAAGATACACCGTTATAGGGCAAAAGTAATGAAGCTGTTTACACAAATATTTTATTATTGTTCCGTAAAAGTTGCAGCTCTAGGAAGCATAGTGCTGTTATTTTTAGATTAAAGCTTAGCGACGTCGCCATTGACGTCTATGCATTTAAAAAAAAATAAAAAATAATTGATCACCTTTAAAGATTTTAAACAGGTACATTTTAATCAAATTGCATTGTATCGTGTTTAATAAATTGTATTTCATTGTAGATTTTATTTTGCTTAATTTACATATAAGATTCATTGCGATAACTTCATTTCTTTTCCACGAATAAAAAAGTTAGTCGATATGCATTTGAGTTTGATGAAATAATTTGGCCTGGAACTGTACATTACACATTGTTTCAATTACGCTTGACAACACTCTCTCGTAAGAATTGCTTTATTTAATTATCATATTGCTGCAGTCCAGATTCGAACAGTTCTTTCATGTAGATCTAGAAAATCAAGTATAAGTGCAATACATTGGGAGCACAGAACTTGACACGAACTGGAAAAAAAGAGGGCCATGAGGCACTGAATCGCTCACCTGAACTATTGGCAAAGTGGCTTTTTCTTATGTCTGAAATTGCCAAAATATGAGTCTTGGGTCGTAAGTCAAAGATTGACCATGACTTCTTGTACTCATAAATCTTCATGTACTCATTAAGACAATCATATATACCATTTTTTAGGCCAAAACCTTCAAATTTTTCCATGAAATCTTTTGTTCTAGCATTTTCCCATATTTGACCATGCCGCAAAAAGAAGGTCAAGGTAAACCCAAGGTCATCATTTGAACAGTCTTGGTAGTACTCTAGTACTCCATGCCACTTACCAAGTTTGGAGGCCATTGGTGTATTGGTTCTGGAGAGGAAAAATATTAAAGATTTATACCATAAATGGGTATGACAGCCATGTCGGTCATGAGACCTGGACCGTTTGAACAATTTTTTGTCATGTGACCTGGACCGTTTGAACAAACTTTTGTTCAATCAACCCCTGGAGGCTTATATGAAATGTGTTTACAATTGGCCCTTTGGCTTTTGAGGAAATGTTTGAAAATGTCAAAATATGAGAGATCTGGGTCAAAAGGTCAAAGAATGACATTGACCTCTTGTACTTATAATTCTTCATGACCTCATTAAGATGACTATATATATCAATTTTTAGGCCAAAATCTTCAAAACTTCCCATGAAATCTTATGTTCTAGTATTTACCCATATTTGACCTTGCCATAAAAAAGGTAAAGGTTAACCCTTGGTCATAATTTGAACAATCTTGATAGTACTGGAGTACCCAATGCTACATACCAAGTTTCAAGGCCATCGGTCTATTGGTTCTGGAGAAGAAGATTTTTAAAGGGTTTTTTTACCATATATGGGCATGGCCGCCATGTTGATCATGTAACCCAGACCATTTGAAGGAATTTTCATTCCCTCAATCCCTGAAGGCTCAATATGATTTTTGGTTACAATTTGCTCAGTGGCTTTTAAGAAGAAGTTCGAAATTGTCAAACTATGAGAATTCAGGGTCAAAGGTCAAAGAACGTTCTTGACCTCTTGTACACGTGAATCTTCATGTACTCTTAAAGACGTCTTTATTTACCAATTTTAGGCCTAAATCTTCCAAACTTTCCATGAAAGCTTATGTCCTAGCATTCTTCCATATTTCACCTTGCCGTAAAATGGTCAAAGTAAACCCAAGGTCATCATTTTGAATAATCTTGATAGTACTGGAGTACCCAATGCTGTATACCAAGTTTCAAGGCCGTCAGTCAATTGGTTCTGGAGAAGAAGATTTTTAAAGTTTCTTACCATATATGAGCGTGGCGGCCATGTTGGTCATGTGACCTGGACCGTTTGAATAAATTTTCATTCCCTCAACCACTGGAGGCTCCATATGAAATTTGGTTACAATTCGCCCAGTGGTTTTTGAGAAGATTGTTTGAAATTGTCAAATATGAGAGTTCTGGGTCAAAGGTCAAAGAATGACCTTGACCTCTTGTACTCTAAAATTTTCATGTACTCATTAAGGTGACTGCATATACCAATTTTTAGGCCTTAATCTTCAAAACTTTCCAAGAAATCTTAAAATCTAGCATCTTCCCATATTTGACCTTGCCGTAAAGAATGTCAAGGTCAGCTCAAGGTCATAATTTGAACATTCTTGATAGTACTGGAGTACCCAATGCTGCATACCAAAATTTCAAGCTAATCAGTCTGTTGGTTCTGGAGAAGAAGATTTTTAAAGGTTTTTGCCATATACGGCCATGTTGGTGTTGTGACCTGGACCGTACGGCTAAATTTTTGTTCCCTCTACCACTGGAGGCCCTACATGAAATTTGGTTTCAATTGGCCCTGTGGCTGTTGAGGAGATTGTTTGAAATTGTCCAAATATGAGAGTTCTGGGTCAAAGGTCAAACAATGACCTCAACCTCTTTTACTCATAAATCTTCATGTACTCATTAAGATGACTGTAGATACCATTTTTAGGCTTAAATCTTCAACAGTTTCCAAGATATCTAATGTAGTACTCGCATACGTGATGCTACATAACATGTTTCAAGGCCGCTGGTCAATTGGTTCAGGAGAAGATTTTGTTTTTAGGTTTTTACCATATATTGGCATGGCGGCCATGTTGGTCATGTAACCAGGACCGTTTGAACAACTTTTCGTTCCCCCTTCCTCTGGAGGCCACATGTGAAATTTAGTTACAATTGGCCCAGCGGTTTCAGAGGAGAAGTCATTGTGGACGGACGACGGACAATGGAATAGAATAGAACGGAGCCTGTCCATACTAAAAGCTCCCCAGGAGCCTTCGGCCTAGGTGAGATGAAAAAAAAACAATAAAGCAGCTTTTAACAGTATTTCCAAAATATTTTAAAAAGGCAATGATCGCAAACTGGTATAGTTATGTACACTATCCCGTCCCAGGTACCCGACGGGAAAGAAAAAAATGAACATGAGTCCCTGAATCGCTCACCTGAAACATTGGTTAAAGATGAAAGGATGACCCTGACCTCTATTGCTTAAAATGTTAATACAATCCTATCGTCTAGCATTCTTCAATATTTGATCTAGCCGTATAAAAGGTCAAGGCTAACCCAAGGTCATCATTTGGACAATCTTGGTAGTCCTCGAGTACCCGATGCTACATACCAAGTCAACTGGTACTAAAGTAGCAGATTTTTGAAGTTTTGTACCATGTTGGTCATGTGACCTGGACGGTTGAAACAAATTTTCGTTACCCCAGCCCCTGAAGATGGTATCTGAAATTTGGTTAAAATTTATCCAGTGGCTTTTAAGGAGATGTTTAAAATTGTCAAAATATGAAAGTCCGGAGTCAAAGGTCGGAAAATAAACTTGACCGCTTGTACTCAGAAAATGCGCATGTACTCACTAAAACTACTGTATCTACCAATCTTTAAAACGTTCCATGAAATCTTATGTTCTTGTATTTCCCATATTTGATCTTAATGTAAAAAACGGTCAGGGTCAACCCAAGGTCATCATTTGAATAATCTTGTTAGTAGTCGAGTACCTTATGCTACATACCAAGTTTCAAGGTCATGTGTCAGTTGGTTCTGGAGAGGAAAGTTTTTAAATGTTTTTACTTAATTTGGGCATGGTGGTCATGTTATATTATGTAACATTGCCGTATAAAAAGGTCAAGGGCAACCCGAAGTCACCATATGAACAATCTTGCTAGTAATTGGGTCTGAGTCAATGCAACATACCAAGTTTCAATGACATTGGTCAAATGGTTCTGAAGAAGAAGAGTTGTGAAGTTTTTTTTTCAAAAGAAGAAGAATTTTGATGTCTGGGCATGGCCGTTATGTTGGTCATGTGACCTGGATCGCTTGATCCAATTTTTATTTCCCTCAGCCCCTGGAAGCTCTGTATATATTTGGCTACAATATTGGCCCAGTTGCTTTTGAGGAGATTTACTATGATATTGTCAAAATAAGAGAGACCTGAGTCAAAGGTAAAAAAATGACCTTGACCTCTTGTACTCACAAATCTTCATGTACTCATAAAAATGACTGTGCAGGTGTGTTGCATTAAATTTATGCAAATTTTTCATTAGTCTCAGCATATCACAAAGTGCAGTCTAGCTTCGACTGAAAGAAATCTTACACTTACAACGGGACCGTCTTTTGAGAAAATTAGTGTAGGTCCTGTGCTAGAAACAGTTAAGCTTGCTTTAGACATTTAATGAATAGCATACCTCTTCTATCCTATCTGCGATCTATCTATTTTTCAACAATACTTTTAATGCCATTTCGCTTGCGCTTAGGCATTGATAATTGGAAACTTGACATGACAGAAAAGAGGGATGGGATAATTTACTTTTTGCTTAAAAAGTTCAAATTTCGATTTTTTTTCATTTTAACATTTCTCGTCTTAACCATTTAACAATACTGAACAAGTGATTTCATTCATCCTTGTTTGTTACTGCGAAAATGTATGAACAATACTTGCTACTTGGAATACTGCTTGATTAAAAGATGGGAAAAACCAGATACTTCATATATTTCTGTACTGGGATGCTACATTTCTAACAAGAGGACCAGTGGTCCTTTTTCGGTCACCTGAGACCATGGAGCGTACTATAAGTACCAACATCCAGATCATAGATGTCAATGGTTTTTGAGAAATACACTATGTAAGCAATTTCTCTATTCGGTGGACAGGCTTCCCTGATGCTGCTTGCAAAATTTCAGCTCGTTTGCTTTTCTGGTTTCGGAGAAGATTTTATTGCGTAATTAGAATTATCTTCCCTAGCTCTGAGCGTAGATGACCGATCATGACCAAAGATACATGTTATTGTTCTCCCTATACCAGAAGGTTACACTTAAATTTTCACTTTGATCCGCCAATGGCTTTCAGATAAAATATCAGTTGAAACTTAACAAATTTTCACATTGTAAGTCTAAAGGATTTTCAGTCCAGTTTCCACGACCCTGCCTCGAGGACAAACGGAAAAAGGCGTAGCGTTCCTGATTTTAACAAACCTGAGTGGGCAGGGTTCCCGGATGCTGCCTGTAAATTTCAACTCCTTCGTATTTCTAGTTTCGGAGAAGATATTTTGCTAAATTAGAGTTATCTGCCTTTGCTCCCAGCGTAGTTGACGGATCGCGACTTGAGTAACAAACACTTGTTTCTCCTTTGCCTTGAGTCTCCACATATAATTTCACTTGGATCCGCCCAGTAGTTTTGAGAAGATGTCTTTCAAAGGAGTGGCAGAAGACGGACGAAGAACGACGGATGACGACGGACGACTGACAACTTTCC
This sequence comes from Ctena decussata, assembly GCA_963989385.1. Lineage (NCBI taxonomy): Eukaryota > Metazoa > Mollusca > Bivalvia > Lucinida > Lucinidae > Ctena > Ctena decussata. Next base: position 14,941,491 of record OZ022498.1, read on the forward strand.
TAAACTGTAAGCTCCCGAGGAGCCTTCGGCTCAAGGGAGGTAAGCCATCCGATTAAAAGTGAGCGAAAAAATGTGGACACACGATTTTCCCCATACAAGTCTATAGGAACGCTCAAGGGCAACTAACTCCGGGATGGAAAAATCGTATCTGGCTGAATTTCAAACTTTTCTGAGTTCTTGTGCTCCTCGTTCCCTGCAAGTCTGAAAAAGATCCGATAAAAAAAGCGGAGAAAACCTGAAGACACCATTATTCCCATTATAAGTCACTGGGATCTATTGGTTGACAACTAATTTTGCTCCAGCTGAATTTCGAACTCATCTGAGCTCTTGAGCCTGTCCTCATTTCCTGCAAATCTGAAAAAGGTCCGATTTAAAATGATCGAAAAAAGCTGGAGGCACTTTATTCTTTGACGCTCGAGGGAAAGTAGCTCTGTTATGATAAGTCCAATCTGACCGATACTCGAACTCATCAGAAACTTCTTGCCTGTTATTGCTTCCTACAAGTACAAAATACATCCGATTAAAATGAGTTAAAATGTGGAGACACGATTTTCCCCATACCAAGTCTGCAGGACTCAAGGGCAACTAACTCCGGGATGGAAAAATCGTATCTGGCTGAATTTCAAACTTTTCTGAGTTCTTGTGCTCCTCGTTCCCTGCAAGTCTGAAAAAGATCCGATAAAAAAAGCGGAGAAAACCTGAAGACACCATTATTCCCATTATAAGTCACTGTGATCTATTGGTTACCACAGTTTCGGTCAGACATGCCCTAAAACCTAATGCAGCCTTTTCCTCTGTCCGATAATGATACACATGAAATTTAATCAAGATTGGTTTCGCAGCTTTGGAGATATACTTGTTTGAAAATGTTGACGGACGGACGACATAGCTGGCCTATCCTATAAGTTCCCCGGAGCCGCTGGCTCAGGTGAGCTAAAAACACATTTCTGTTCTTTGCTTAAAGACAAATATGCTTGTTTATAGGGTTATTATGCAACAGTCCAGTGACACTGCTATTTCATGAAAGGAAATATCCTTTCTCACATAGGTAATGACATAACAGGGTCATAAAAACAATAAAGACTGGGCGTGTGTTCTATATAGTAGAGTATATATATATATATATATATATATTTGTCTTTAAATATTAACAGGAAGAAACAAGGTTAAATTCAAGAAACATCAAAAGCCATAACCTCAGTTTCAAAGCCTTTGATTTTGACCACGTGTGTCATGTGATCATGTAGAGGTATTTTTCTTATTCGTGCACGTGATTGTGACGTATGAATAAATTATTTGTCCAAAAATGCGATTACAACCGCGGTCCGCGATTGTATAAAAAATCATCTTATTTTTTGTTTAAAGTCACTTTTATACAAAATATTATTTAAACTCTAATGCAAATGTATAGTTAGACCATGTCGGAGGTATTGCATGAAATATTTCATCAAATCATTTTTGTTATTATTATAAAGGGAGTAAATCTTTAAGGTCTGCAAAGTGCGCACTGTGACCTGGATCTTAAAGCAAGTGACAGGGTCCTAATGCGTGCAACAAATCATGCCAAACAATTGAGAAATCCCACTATGCAGGACAAAGTTATGGGCCAAATGCGAAACGGGTTTTCACAGTATCTATGCATAAAGTTTAAGTGTAGACTGTGTCCTTGACCTTTGAACTAGCAATATGGTTCTGGCACATGACACATCATCTTGTCATGATAATCATTTATGCCAAGCAATTTTCAAATCCCACCACGTAGGACAAAGATATGGATTGGACGTGAATATGTTTCACTGTAGCCTATGCACAAAGTTTGAGTGAAGACTGTGACCTTGACCTTTGAATTAGAAACTGGTTCTTGCACGCGACACATTGTGATGTCTTGATAATTTTTTATGCCAAATAATTTTGAAATCCCACCATGTAGGACAAAGTTATGAGCTGGAGACGAAAGTGTTTTACTATGGCATATGCACAAAGCTTACATGCTGAGTGTGACCTTGTCCTTTAAGCTAGCGCCATGATTAGTGCACCCGACACATCGTCTTGTCATGCTGCTCATTTATGCCAAATAATTTTGAAATCCAATCATGAAGGACAAGTTATAGGCCGGACACAATAATGTTCTCACTATAGCTTATGCACAAAGTTTAAGTGGCAGTGTGACATTGAGCTTTCAGCTAGCTGCAAAAGTCTCGCACGCGACACATCGTCTTGTCATTTGTGCGAAAAAATTCTCAAATCCCACCATGCAGGACAAAGTTATGGCCCGGACACGATTCTGGTAACACACAAACACATGAACACACAAACCAACGCACACACGGACAAGGTAAAGTCTATATGCCCGCCGCCATTTCATGGCGGGGTCATAAAATCTGATCTTGCTATAAATCTGATCTGATATAGATCTGATCTGATCTGATCTTGCTATAAAAAAGACGAAGGTAACCCCAAGTCATAATTTGAACAATCATGGTTTAAGTATTTGCGTACCCGATGCTACATACCACTTATCAAGGCCATCGGCCTATGGGTTCTGAAGAAGAAGATTTCTAAATGTGCGTGGCGGCCATGTTGGACATGTGACCAAGATCATTTTGAACACTATTTCGCTCCCGCAAGCCTGGTGTTTCTATATGAAATTTGGTTATAATCAGCATAGCGGTTTGAAATTGTGGACGGACGACGGACACAAAGACGATGACAGAGCCTCCTATCCTAGCCGCTCGCTCATGTGAGCTATAAATCACTTGTTGTGAGGTAATAGGTAAATAATACATATATGAACAAACCTCTAACAGGAAGACAAACCTCTAACAGGTAGGTTGTCACAAAGCTAAACGTAAAAAACATAAATATATTTATGCGCATTTAACATCTATTTTTACCTCATGGCTAAAACGTGAACATGGACGATATCATCCATTTTCTTCTGCTTCGATATAGGCCTACTGTTAGCGGTTCATATTAGAGCCGCGAAACGAGAAAATCAACAAAGTTGTTGTGTGCGCAGCGGAGGCTCAGAACTGCCTAGGCATCCGCCCTGTTTAATTAGACTCTTCGTTAAGCGCTTAAAGGTTAGCTTAGGTTTTAAGCTACCTCCATGCGGACAGCGAAGCCTCTGATCAGACTGGACGGATGCCCAGTCTGATCTGAGTCTGTGCTGGGCGCACAACCACTTTGTGTGTTTTCTCATGTCACGGCTCAATTATGCATTGCTAACCTGGATGCAGTTTCTGGATTTCTGCCTTGAGAAAATTATTTTCTCTTTCCGTTTCGATCCTCACCAGCTCGGCGTCTAGGGCAGTGCAGTAATTCTGAGAATAAAGATAAATAATGCAGTGAAATAAAATGTCATCAACTTTTGCCGTCTCGCTTCAAGCATGCGAGTTTTCAAATGTATCATCTTTAAATTGTCTTCAGTGGATTCGTTCTGCCAGTTAACCCCAGTAATTCCGAATGACTCGAGCAATACCTAGATTTTTCCCGAGTTGTCTTATTTTATCCTGCCGTCAGATCAGAGTAAACCGGTCAAAGTAACAGATCAGAAAGCTCGCCTACACTCGGACTGACCACGTAAATGGAAACTGGCATTTCAACACTCATTGCATAAGACAATCATCCGGATATTTCTAAAATGAGTGAGTGAGTGAACTCCGGTTTAATGTCCCACCAACAACGAGGTCATATGGAGACGGGATCTCGGTTTAAGGCCTCATCCGAAAGACCGGAGAAGTCGGGGATCGATCCTGCGACCCCTCGATTGGTAGTCTGGAGTATTATCCACTACACTACAGCCGCTCCTATATCTAAAATTAACTCATCTAATTCATATGCATAAAGGAGCCCACTGAACATGAATGAGTTAAGGTAGTCAATTTGTGCAGCTGTGAGGAAGACTGATCTTCGTTTATCTGTAATTAAACGACTATGCGTTTCTTCTTCGGGTAACTCAGATGAGATACCGTTTTGAGTATGTGCTAAAAATGCCTGAAACGCTATTTTTATTCGCGTAAACTAATTTCTTTATGGCTCAGTGGAGAGGTTCCTTGATTTTTCTGTGTTTGTAAACGTTATTGTTTGTTGTCTAGAATACACTGGCGCTCACGTATTTGTACACCAAAAACGCGTTCGTACCGCGTTGCATGCGCGTGCTGCGTGCGTATCACCTAGAACCGCGCATCAGACGCGTCTAGACGCGCCCTGACACGTCTCGACGCGGGAGACGCAAACGATGATATCATGAATATTCATGACTTGTTCAATACGCGTACAACCGCTGATTGTACGTTGGCCTAATTAAAATAGTTTTAAGATAGCTTAAAACAATATAAGTTACTAAGTTAATTAAATATTGTCTCGATCTCTCTACCGGGAATCTGACCGAATCGATGCGCAGAAGACGGGAACCATAAAGTAGTCCCACATTATCTGGGTCAATTTTTACATAACAACTCGTAACGTCTCGATTTCTGAATTCAATGGGACTCATTAACTACTATTTAGACTAACTCTATAATAGAACTTCTAGGCTTAGAAACTATACATGACTTCTATTTTTCTTAACTTCTAAGCCCAGAAAAAAAAAAAAAAAAAAAAAAAAGTTACAACTTATCTGGGCCAGAACACACACGGTAACCCTCGCTAAGAATTAAACTGACCAGTGAAATTTGGACCCAGACTATTATATTGAGTTAAACAATACCACAGGGTATAATCGATTCATCTAATTTTCGCTTCCTGCAGAGACTGTACATCATATTTGGCTTCCGCCGAGACTGTCCGCGAGTTCTTGCTTCCTGCCGAGATTTCTGTACATGATAAATGGCTTCCTGCAGAGACTGTCCGCGTGATTCTGCTTCCTGTCGAGCCTCTCAGTAGGAAGCAGAGTAACGCGGACAGTCTCGACAGGAAGCCAATTATCATGTACAGAAGTCTCTGCAGGAAGCAAGAACTCGCGGACAGTCTCGGCGGACTTCACATCATATTTGGCTTCCGCTGAGACTGTCCACGATCTCTTGCTTCCTGCAGAGACGTCTGTCCTCGAAAATTGGCTTCCTACCGAGACTGTCCACGTGACTCTGCTTCCTGCGGAGATCCTCGGCAGGAAGCAGAATCACTCAGACAGTCTCTGCAGGAAGATTGGTGGTATTCTTCAGGTACTCCAGTTTTCTCCACAACCAAGGCCACAAATAAGCAATTATCCTTGCCTTTGAGACAATGTAAAAACATTCGCATGCCTGAATTTTCTATACCTTCAATAATCCTGTTTAGACTAGACTTTTAATCCGAATCGAATCAGAATTTGCTTTGAATTAACTGTTTAGACTAGCAAATCTTATTCGAATTAAAAACTAATTCGGAGTAATTAAACTAATCCTACAGAGTACCTTGGATCGAATCCGAATTAACTTTTACTTCGGATTAAAAGTCCTGTCTAAACAGCAAACCGAAGCAAAGCCACATTAAAATTTATTTTTGAACTGACCTCGGGCATGTTTAGGTCATGTTAACATTTGAGCAGGCTGCATTTACTTTACTGCAAAGTAACTTGCACCCCATCAAAAACATTATTTTACTACGAAGTAACTTGCATTAAATTGGAAATGGTACAGTCTGAACAGACAAGTGGGTTCTCTTCGGATTACCTTATTGCAGAGCAATCTGTGCCGAATCGAAACCTACACAGAGTAAAAGTAAACAAAATAAAGTTTAAGAATATTTCATTTGTAGCATGTAGTTTTGGCTGAAGGCAGAATAGTAACGTACATTCCAATAAACCTTGATTTCCAGAAAGCAATTTAATGCTGCAAAAATTTTCAGCATATGGGGCCAGAGATGAATGATCATCAAGATGACTGAAAACCGAGAACCCCGGCAAGAAAAAACACCTGACTCTCTACAAGAAGAACTTGGTTTTCTAACCGAAGTTAGACCCAACCTAGAACAAGCCCCCCTGTTCTGGCTAGGTCCAAGGCAGTTCTATGGAGAAAAAAAGGGGGAGGAGGAGGAGGGAACAAGGAGCAAATTCGTGGATGGGATGTAAATTCTTTGGTGGGGAGGGGAGGGCGGGTGCAAAAGACTGCCCAGATTCATGTGTTAGTGGGGTTGCACCGAAGTGGACCTGTGCTGGGTCCTGGGCAGGTGACGTCTCAGAGAAAGGGAGAAGCAAAATCTTTGGTGGGGAGCAAAAACTTCCAGAAACATTAAGTAGCAATGGGATAGAACCCAAATGGACTTGTGCACAGATCCACATAAATCAGTTCCCATGCACACAGCCCTCGCGACCCATTGTGGGTTGGCTTTAGCAATACAATTCAGGGCTTCTGGAAACACATGGCATGAGAGGAACACTTCAAGCCATAATGCATCTTCCCCGAACTGCAGGCCTCCATCAGACTTCACTTTGCTAGTTCTGCCGGAACAAGTCCCCTGTCCTGGCTGGGCCCAGGGCAGGTCTAGGGGGGGGAAATGGGGAGCAAATTCTGAGGTGGGGAGCAAATTCCCTTATTAACTAATGCAATGGGCAGTGGGGGATAAGAGATTGAGGGTGATCTGGAATGTTGTTGTCTCATGTTTTTCCGGCCCTCATGAGTAATTGAGACTGCCTGGGTTACATCATGAATTGCGACCGTTGGTCTCAGAGAAGACCATAGCTTAGTTCTGTTGGGAGGGAGGTAGGTGGGGTAAAAATTCCTTTTGGGACCTAGGACTGTAGCATTTGTTCTAAACCTTATCTTGGTTTAGTTGGTTCCAAAATATATTTCATATTTAAACTTTAAGGGTCCTGTATTTTCATGGGATTTTTTTTAGTGTTCTAATATTTTGGGAAATGGAGAATATTATTAGTCAACAACAGGACTGTAGCTAATTTCTTATTGTGGATTGTTGGGAGGAGAGAGCAGTTTCTTTTTGCTGTTTCTAGGGAGCAAATGTGATGAACCTTATAATGGTTCAGTTGGTTTCCAGGTAACTACGCCTGGGCATGAGATTAAGGAGGTTGGATACACATTATTTTTTGGAGGGGAAATGGAGAATATTATTAATAGACACGGGGACAGTAGCTTATTTCTTATTGCGGGTTGTTCAAAAAGGACGGCGGTTTCTTTTGGCCGCGGTTTCTAGGGAGCAAATGTGATGAACCTTATAATGGTTTAGTTGTTTTCCAGGTAACTAAGCCTGGGTATGAGGTTAAGGAGGTTGGATACACATTATTTTTGGAGGGGAAATGGAGAATATTATTAATAGACACGGGGACAGTAGCTTATTTCTTATTGCGGGTTGTTCAAAAAGGACGGCGGTTTCTTTTGGCCGCGGTTTCTAGGGAGCAAATGTGATGAACCTGATAATGGTTTATTTAGTTTCCAGGTAACTAAGCCTGGGTGTGAGATTAAGGAGGTTGGATACACATTAATTTGGGGGTGGGGAAGAAATGGAGAGTATTATTAATGGACCAGAGGACTATAGCTTATTTCTTATTGCGGATTGACGGGAAAAGAGGGCAGTTTCTTTTGGCTGTTTCTAGGGAGCAAATGTGCTGAACCTTATTATGGTTCATTTAGTTTCCAGGTAACTTAGCCTGGGTGTGAGGTTAAGGAGGTTGGATACACATTATTTTTTGGAGGGGAAATGGAGAATATTATTAATAGACACGGGGACAGTAGCTTATTTCTTATGGCGGGTTGTTCAAAAAGGACGGCGGTTTCTTTTGGCTGTTTCTAGGGAGCAAATGTGATGAACCTTATAATGGTTCAGTTGTTTTCCAGGTAACTAAGCCTGGGTATGAGGTTAAGGAGGTTGGATACACATTATTTGGGGGTGGGGAAGAAATGGAGAGTATTATTAATGGACCAGAGGACTATAGCTTATTTCTTATTGCGGATCGACGGGAAAAGAGGGCAGTTTCTTTTGGCTGTTTCTAGGGAGCAAATGTGCTGAACCTTATTATGGTTCATTTAGTTTCCAGGTAACTTAGCCTGGGTGTGAGGTTAAGGAGGTTGGATACACATTAATTTTAGCCTTTATTGTCAATAGACAAAAGTTATTTATACGACTGTAGGGAAAGTCAGATTGTAGTCGTACAGATGGGTTCTGGGGCTTTTACTGGGTAATGGGAGTTTTTGTCATGAGCATTGCACTTAGTAGGGTATTAATGTGGATCCAGGGATTTTGGGAAATGGGTTTGGTAGGTGGTTAGCAACAGGGGCTCAAATTAGAGAAAATTAGTGTTTTTTTTTTCCCTATTGTATTGGAATCTATCTATATCCTGGCAATGATATTGGTTTTGTCTAGATATTCAAAGACTGCCTTCTGTATTGTATTTGCATGTTTCTTTGGGGGAGACAGGAGCAGTCTCAGGTCTATTGTATGATAGCCTAACTTGAATATGGTGGATTCTATGGTCTCGCCTTTGATTGTTATTGAGCCACACAGTCAAAGAAGATATGGTTGAGATCTTCTGCATCATTGCAGTGGGGGCATAGGGCGGACTGGTTACTGTAGTGAAGGCAGCCTTGCCCGCAGTGTCCTAGCCTTAGTCCGGAATAGGGTAGCTATGTCGAAACGTCTATTGAGACTATATATGTCACATTGAAGTTTAACCTTTGGTTTGACGAAATGGAAGGTGTGGCCCTTGTTGCTATTGGTCCATTGGGATTGCCATTTTTCGGTTACTGCTTCATTTATTAGGGGATAAACGTCCAGTTTTGAGGGTTTGGTATGGTTGTAAGTGCCGGTGGTCAATAATTGACAATTGCCTTTCTTGAATCAGCGGAAGGAAACGAAGTATGTGGCCCAACCGGGTTCTTGAACCCAAGACCTCTGACATGATTCAGGTGCCCTATCGATTGTGCTACACTGCCCGGCACCTTCAGCTGTAGGAGTTTAATTCCACATTCAACTGCTAAAGCATTAATAGGGGCGGAGTGGTATGCCCTCGTAGCAATACGGAGTGCTAAGTTGTTTTGGATGAGGTCTTGAGCTTTGAGAGTATAGATGTTTGGGTGCCGAGTTATAAGCTTGCGCACCATAATGAACTTTTACTGAGGATTTGGGGCTTATATAATGTCAATAGGATTTTTTATCTGCTTCATAGGAGGTGCCTGAAACCATCCTCATGAGGTTTAGGTCTTTATTACATTTTTCAATCAGATTTTTAATATGCTGACCCCAGATGTTAGTTTGCTATCTAGGATCATACCCAGGAAGGTGATATGGTCACAAAATTCTATTTCTATCCCAAAAAGGGAGACTTTTTAAAGTGATTCAATATTAAGTCTTTTTTAAGGGAAAATTATAGCCTTTGTCTTAATAGTGGGTATTTTGAAGCCCCAGAGTGTGGACCATATCTTGATTGTCTTGAGGGCTGACTGGAGTTTTACGACAGCATGTTTGAAAGAGGAGTGGTAGGTCCAGATAGCACTGTCATCTGCAAACTGAGAAAGAGAGGTTTGCCCCCTCGCCCCCCCTCCCCCCCCCCCCCCAGCATAGCATCATCAAGGGTATTTATTATTACAATGAATAGGATAGGGCTGAGGACACTGCCCTGGAGACAGCCGTTTCCAAGTCATGTTGATCAGAGCAGTGACCTACCACTCCTCTCCCAAACATGCTCTCGTAAAACTCCAATCAGCCCTCCAGGTCACTGCTATTTATAGGTCACTGATCAGAGGATTTTATCCCCCCACCCTGACTTGAATTCTTTAAGATTCAAAGTGACTGCCGCCTGGCACTTATTTTCCATAAAGGCCATATTAATTTCAGATTCCACGATTTTAATTTCTGATACGTAAGGAATTTATGGCTGAAGAGTGCGATTTAGGCTATTTCCACTTCAATGGCGAAGTGTCATGGGACTGTCCCAGTCGCATTTAGTTTTGAGTTGCCGGTCGAGTTTCTAGGCTTCTTTTTTTTTTCTTTCTTTCCCGTTCAAATGAGCATTCGACATCAAGCTTGATGTAGACTAATGGCTCTTTCTTTCACATGATTTACTTAAAGTTGACCTCACTAAAATGCGCATTCAATACGCGATTTTGATTGGTTCCCGTACGCGCGCGTTGAGACGCAAAGGACTACGTCACTACCCGTATCATGTGCGCAATTTTGATTGGGTCCATGAAATTTGCATAAAATGCGCGTTGCACGCGTCGCTTCGCGGTATACGCAAAACTGAGAACGAATTTTCATTGGCTACTAAAATATTCGCGTTCATAATTACCGCGTATCTCTCGCGCATCAACTGCGTCCCCGACGCGTTTTGAATGTGTACAAATACGTGAGCGCCAGTGTACATAAGATACTGCTCTTTAGTTTTCTTACACTCAACAATACCGTTTCCTAGCAGACAGTGCGGTATCGTCGGAAACTCGGCATTTCTCAGAAGTAATCACATGTCTAGTGTCGCGCTCCCAGGCATATCGGCCAGGGGCCGTATTCATAAAACAACTTCAGTGGTTGCTATGCGGTTGCTAAGGCTGAATTTCTATGATGGAGATTCCCTACAACTATGAAATTTGATCTGGAGGAACAGTCTTTTCAGACTGTTCCTCCAGAGCAAATTTCATAGTTGTAGGGAATCTCCTTCATAGAAGTTTCGCCTTAGCAACAACATGGCAACAACTTAAGTCATTTTATAAATATGGCCCCAGGACAGCTTCATATTGACCCAAAACAGTAGAATCGAAAGGAAGCAATGAAGCCGACACCTAAAGCAAAACAAGACAAGCGAAGCTCTTTATAAACAGATGGCCGCAAGTTATCTTAAATAATGCACAAAAGTTAACATAAAAATATATGATACATGTAACAAGGAAAATCGTAAAAAAAGATAATCGGCCCAGATTAAATGGGTGAGTGAGTGAGTGAACTCGGGTTTAACATCCCACCACCAACAACGAGGTCATATGGAGACGGGACCTCGGTTTAAAGTCTCATCCGAAAGGCCGGAGAAGCGGGGGATCGATCTTGCGATCCCTGGATTGGTAGTCCGGAGTGTTATCCACTACACTACAGCCGCTCCTCAGATTAAATGGAAGTGTGTTTTGTAATACATGTATGAATCTTGGTGAAAAGTTGACAATAACTTCCACGAATATGGCTCAAGTGAACTATGTCGGTAGGCACCCGCAACCGTAAATTTGACACTGGGTAGCGACAATGACTTATCTCTAGATTCAGCAGTCCAATTAGAAGTTCCAAAATGGACCGCGGTTAATCTGTAATAGCTGCGTCTGCTTTCGAAAAAAATCCATTGTTAATTTACAAACAAGAGAAACATTTTGAATTAACATCCGACAGAATGCTGGTATTCACGCAGTGCAGTACAACTGGAAAATCATCGAAAATGAAAAATTCTCTGACCTTTGATATATTATTGGCTAAATTTTGATGTACGCGTTGTTTGACCAATGAAATCCTGTGAAATTTGGAACAAAATGGCAATTATTCTCGGCGCAGCGCCGAGAATATAAGCCTACAAACAATGACAATAATAAACAATAATAAATTGTGGAGTGACGACAAGAATCAAGAAAAATGATAATAAATGCGATCCGTATTCTATTAGAGATTCAGAGGTAAACTCAAACTTTAAAATGATCTTACCGATGCTACGTGCCATGGTTCCTGCTGAATATTCTCAAAGAAGTAACAAGAGTCGTCATAGCGAACCCAGCCGTTGGGACAGAAAGCAGCAGCTGAAAGAGTAGGCAGCAAACAGATACTACGAAACACCCAGTATTATCATATGACGTCGCTGTTATTCAGTGGATAAATCGTATGACCACACGTGTAATAACACTTTGGTGAGTAGGCAGCAAACAGATATTATGAAACACCCTTTCGTTTATACTTTTCAATGAATTATAGAGATTTCTGATAATCTCACTGTTTCAAACAGTGACATTATCACTTTCGATTTCACCGTTTCAGATATAGGATTTTTGTGAAATAGCCTCACAAACCTCACAAAATTTTTTGTTGGTTAATTGGCTAAATCTTATCTGGCTTGACAAAAAATACGTTATGCATGTTTGTATGTCATAACGTCGTTAATGACGCCACTTAAAGCGCAAACGTAACATTGAAGCTATTTTTTTTCAGTTGCAGACTTAGTTTACAACCAATATTATACCCAATAAACACGCTAGAAGCATAAAATTTGACGCAAAACGGCTAGAAAAAAAGTTGTGTTTCTGTCGTGATGGCTGACGCTCTGGAATAAAAAGAATTATTGCGATTTTTAAGCATGATTCGAATATTCACATTCGCCTCGTCGCCCCTTTCATCTCCAACGGTAAATTAAGAGCGTAAACTGATTTCGGTTTCCTTGATTTCAAAAGTGCTCTTAAAGATGTATGCCCTTGTTTATGGTCTGTCGTATGCCCAACTTCGTGCAAATATTTTAAAGTCAAATACAGAAACGTGCGTCTGTCGCACTAAAATTGGTATGGATACGTTTATATCATATTATAATAAAAGGCGTTCAGAACAATCGGTTTATGTTTTTCTCTGTATTTATATGTATTGGCAATAAAACAGCATCAACTGTAAACAAACTTTATAGATGTACTGCTACAGTCTGCATGTTTAGTGGTTAACCCAATTATAGTTAAACACTTTGCTTCCCTCTTTAATGGTACACCGGTTGGTCAGGCATCAGACTCAATGATGGGCCCGGCATAAAGCTACTTAATTTATTTGGTTGGGGCCGGGATTTGCCTTGTTTGTTGCTTGGTTATTCGGGGTTCAACTGATAGCTTTCTTTTGCTCCGGTATTTCAGTGGTGTTGTCTGACTTCCATAGGGGTCTCCTGGTGTCGCAATACGTTCTTTCCGTTGAGTCCTCATCTCTGATTCATCATAGGCCTTATCCGTGATTTCTTTCTTTCCGGTGATGATTTATTGATGAGTTCGGAAACCTTCATGCGGACCAAAAAACTAACTTAATGTTTCAAACCACTGGAGGAGCAGAGGGCGAGGTTTGGGTCCAGTAGTAATCTTTTGCTGACCGTGCCAAAGCGACACTTTTGTTGCGGTTCCTTTATGTTTTATTGTGCTGTGTCCGCTTGTCTATGGTCTCTGGCAGTTTGGTCACCCGCATTGCTGCCCAATCTGCCTTCTGTTTTGTTTTGTTTTGTAACTAAAATAAAAAAAAATAAGTAAAAATAGATGTTGATGCTGTTATTGGGGTAGCTGAATGACTATCTGTTTGGGAAAGAGCTGCTCATTCAGTTTACTGTGCGTATCTTTCGTAAACTTGTGTCACTTTCTGTGTGTATGTGGTTCTTGAGAGCGGAAGGTGGGATTTTATTGTATTAATTCCTGATCATTGCCCATCTTTTTACTTTTTATATCGTTAACAACTCAAGCTTATGAAGCTACATGGTTTCATTGAAAGTATATGATAAATTTGTCATTATAAGATTTCTTGCCGATTTTAAGTCTGTTATTCAAGGATTGATGCAGTGTCAGCCTTGATTTTATGGTCACGGCACATGAATAGGAAAAGTAACCTATATTTCTGCTAATTTCGGCCATCTTGAGGATTCAAATGGTATATGTATTTATGCTAAAGCTGTCTCCTATGGATGTTACATACCAAATATGGTGCTTGTATCTATTATTGAACTTTCGGTATTGGATTGTCCTACACTGGCTTGGAGTAGTGCAGAATGCTTGGGAAGGGAGTGTTATTTATCTGCTTTTCTGAGTAACTATTCGCTAAGATTGAAATAATATCTCTAAGGGTCTAATGAGCTCCTACAAAGGGCTTATAAATCCCAAACGACTAATCAGCTTATCCATCCACTCAAACTCGAAAATTGTGCTCTTTCATCGTGAACAATTGTCTGGAGAAGCTGGAATAAGATCCATGAATCAAACTTGAAACTTATATTGAAACGTACTGGTTAACACAAAAGACTTTCAATGAAAATGTACAGTTTCTAGTATCCACATCCTTATGACGTATAAGCACGTACTGTCAATGCATGAGTGACTTAGAAATTCTTTTATTCCATGCCATTCTAAAGCACTTGATATTACCTTTCCAATGAGATATTAAACTTCTGCTGAATATCAGTCAATAGAATACCCTGAAGCTCATTTGCATTATTTCTAAAATTCAAATTCAAATTCAAATTCAAATTTATTTTATTTTGAAAACCTCTGTTAACAAGGTATAATTCGAACGACAGAAACAGGAAGAATTATAAAAAAAAAAACTATTCTATTCTATTCTAAGGGAGACAACCTAAGCAAAGCCATTTTCCATTTACTGTTCCAGTTAATGCCCATAAAGCCAGACAATAAGAAGCGCATTCGCCTTTTTCACTCGGATAAGCATGAGCAATACCTACACTGCTCTAGATAAGGAGGAGTAACAGGGACAACTCTGTGACAAACCTCAACACCGTGGAACCTAAACACATAGATTGCGACCCCTCACCAGAACCACCTTGTGAAGAGGGTTCAAATGAGGGACCACAACAAGTTTCCACACATATCGTGACCCCTCATCGGAACCGTCTTGTTGAGACGGTTCCAATGAGGGACCACAACATATGTTTATGAAAAAAAAAAACGCAATCATCCCTGTCACTCCTCCCACCTGCAGCCCTGGTATAGAGACCCTGGGCCACCCAAAGACAAGTATGCATACATATCCATGTATGCATACATATCCCTGAGTAGCCCAAGCCACCATAACGAAAATGCCCAAAGTTAATTCATATAAGAGTTTATAAGAATACCCTCTAAAATGACCCTCGTGTTACAATCTTCTTCAAAACATAAATTGGTAAATCGGTAATAACGACACTTACCCCTGATGCAATCTAACTAAATGCCTTGGTTAGGTAATAGAATAATACAAGTACAAAAATGGCCGCCACTGGTCGCTAGCCTGTAGCGACGTTAAAGATAGTTTTTATTGACATCATAAAATATTGATGTCAGAAACCCCTATCATTATGTTGGAAATCCGGCGTTTGTATTCAAATAAACAGAACCAAGGGGTGTAGACTCTGTGAAAACCGGAAGTCTACCTCACGGCATCGGGGTAACTCTATGATCTGCTATCAAACGTCGTGCCAGCTGATTGCGGTTTAATTTTTCATACGTGAAAATAGAAATAAGAAAACAAAATAACTATTTAGATGTTACTACTAGAAAATAGAAGTTTCTTATAGAAACTGAAAACCTAATTTGAATTTGTGACAGCGGGAGACATAAGAAAGTTTAATACTGTGTTAACAGCGAAGTATGATATACTAACCGAGAAAGAAAACAGAGAAAATCACAAAGACCACATACACCATCACTCACTACGTACTGGACAAAGTTATATTAAAAATAATAGTTATCATTTAAATTGTGCTGTAAGAAGTCACGAGGGCAGCTTTTTACACAGATAAGAAGTTATGTCGCGACGTCTTATCAGATGATGAATAGGAACAAGCACTGATGCTATTCAGATACAGGATCTGAATTACCTTATACATGGTAAATCTGAGTCAACTTATTAGGTACCCTTTTTTGACAGTGACCCAGATATGTAAGGGGTGACCTGCAGTGGTAAGGTGTGTGCACAGATGGAGTTTTAAAGATTTGGGGCCTATGAAAAGAGATATATGGGGCTGATCTTGAAAACTTAATATGCGTTTTTTTTTCTCATGAAAGTAGATCACAGTGACCTAGTTTGTACGGGGTGACCTGGAGTGGTAAGGTGCATGCACTGATGAAGTTTCAATGATCTGGGGTCTATGAAAAGAGAGATATTGGGCTGACCTCGAAAATTAAATAGGTGGAACTTATTCGTGAATGTAGGTCACAGTGAACTAGTTCGTTGGGGTTGACCTGGAGTGGAAAGATTCATGCACTAGTAAAGTTGCAATGGTCTCTTGGGCCTATGAAAAGAAAGATATGGGGCTGGCCTCGAAAACAAATATGTGGTACTTTCTCGTGAAAATAGGTCACAGTGACCTAGTTTTGTTGAGGGTGACCTGGAGTAATAAGATGCATGCACTGATGAGGTTTTAATGTTCAGCAGATTTTGGTTTGGTTGATGTTTGTAAATGTGCTGTTTGGAAAGTTAATAATAAAAACGCAACTTTAATGGATATTTCTTTTGAATTCGGAAAGAGAGAGAGAGAGAGAGAGAGAGAGAGAGAGAGAGAGAGAAAGAAAAAAAAAAGCCAAGAATGCTAGTTCTAGCGAATACATGAAACATGAATTAACAATTTAGTCGGGTACCAACATACCAACAACTTGATAGAGCTGTCCGCCTTCATCGGGATCCCTGGAAAAGAAGAATATTTACTTTTTGATTCAAAACACTCCAAGTACCGTAAAGTTCTTATTATTGGCACAACTAGATCTGAGCAACCAGT
Source organism: Ctena decussata (assembly GCA_963989385.1). Lineage (NCBI taxonomy): Eukaryota > Metazoa > Mollusca > Bivalvia > Lucinida > Lucinidae > Ctena > Ctena decussata. The sequence goes on from OZ022498.1 coordinate 14,957,884, forward strand.
GCCGATCCAGTTAAAACAAAGGCAAATCAGGACATAGAGACTACCATGTTAGTGTCTTTTGATATATAGTTGATCATGCTAGACCAGAAACAGCGTAGGAATGGCGAGGTTTGCCGAGCCAGTCCGACGTGTTTCTGGTTGAGCCTGATAAACTTGATATCAAAAGACACTTACATGGTTTTCTATTTATAATGCACCATTAGAAGAATTAAAGGTTTAAAGAGACTCGAGCAATGAAAAGCAAACGCAGATTTGTGCGAACTTGCTGACATCGCGAATGCGTTAGGGCATAAGTCGGCGACTTCATTCATCCAATCGAAAGCAATTATCACGGCCACCGTAAGTTTACAGCCAATCGTCTTCAGAGATCGCTTCCAAAGGCATGGCCTGATAACATTCACGCAAGCGCAGTTCTAAAGATATCACAATGTGTTATCATATTTCTGTTATCAGAGGAATTTTGCAGCAGGTGCATGATAAATGTTTGTATGTGTCGCATCGCAATTCTTTAGAAATTTTGCGGTATGTAAACCGAAAGGCATATCAGGATAACAGTTTATCAGCAACCCAGTAATTAGTGCTTTGGTGCTGATTTATAAATTTTGTATTGTACGCAGTACTTAAGTACTGATTTAAAGTATCCTTTCCGATCTGTTTCTGGTTAAAATATCGAACATTTTTATTTTTGCCAAATTAAGTGCGACAGATGCCATATCGGTATTAACTTTTTCAGTATCGCTAAAACAAAAGTTTGAAACAAAAAGGTGTTTGGTAGGCCTTGGCAGGTAACGGGCATCCTAACTATTCTAAAACTAAGGCAGTCTTGTCACAAATGCAACATAATGCATAATGGACTTTAGCTTACGTTCGTTGGATTTTTTTTTATTTTTTGCAAGGTCTAAAGGTATCAGATAATTTTATCCGCTCTCGAGCCATTGAGGCTAAGGTGGACTGGTACGCATGTGTCCGCGAGTAAATCCGCATATATATGCTCCTTCTATTTGACGTCTGTGGCTGCGCTGTCTTAGGATTGCATCGCTGAGAGTGTGCGTTTCCCTTCACATATTTTGGCAGACTGTGAGGATTAAGGGACACTGAAGAAGTTAAATACAGAAGTGCCCGCCTGTCTCATTTGGTATGGGGACACTTATCATTTAAACTTATCATTTATAAGCAAAGTCAATTTCATTCTTTATTTAAGACATGAATGTTATTTTTTAACGTTTACTGAACTATAAACTACACCTAGTCACGAGCAAAGTAAATGAACCCCGAAGGGGTTTACGTAAACTTTGCTCTTGACGCGATATTTGGGATTTACGTTAATTTTGCTCGTGAACCGATGTACTTTATAATCCAGTAAACGTTACAAAATAACGTTTATTCTTTATCTATTATTTTTCTAGTTTCTACCGGAATCAATTCTAAGTAAAAAAGGTCAGAATAAGCAACTATAGCTTTAAAATCTCTCTTGCCCGTGGAGAAGCTCTGCATTTAGGAATCAGGCCAAAATGTTCAGCGCCTGTATACATAATAATAAAAGTTTGACTGCCAAGCATTTACAGCAGGGGTATCGGATCATAAACTTCGGAAAGCTTTTTTCTAAATTTCATCGTAGACACTTTGAATTGGTTTCTGAATATAATACAGGGTTAAGGTCACTTTTGCAACAAGGCCTATCGGAACCTGAAATTTATGGTGACTTAGTATATAAATTGCGCAAAATCGTAGGGAATACAGAATTTCCTGATCAATTAAAGAAAATTATCATGCGATTTAAACGCATTGTCTATAACATAGATGTAATGCGACAGTCTGCATGCCTAGTGGTTAACCCAATCACGGTTGACAACTTTGCTGTCCTCTTTAACTGCACGCCGGTGGGTCGTGGTTCAGACTCTATGATAGCCCTACATAAAGCTATATATTAGTTGGTTGGGGCCGGATGTTTGTCTGTTTCTTGGCCCACCGGGGTTCAACTGGTGGTCTTCTTTTGTTCCAGTGTTCCAGTGGTGTTGCTGACGCCCCAGGGATCTCCAGGTGTCTCAACACGTTTTGGCTGTCGAGTCCTCATCCTTGCTTCATCACGGTCTTTTCTTGATTTTAATTATTGCCCGTGATGACTCACTGATGAGTGAGGGGACCTCCATGCGAACCGAACTACTAACAAATTGTGTGCACCGCGGCGGAGGGTGAGGGTGAAGGTTTGGGCCCAGTAAAACCGGTAACCGGTTTAAACCCCCCAGTAGTTATTACTGACCGTCCCAAGGCGGTACTTTCGTTGCGGTTGCATTTGTTTTATGTTCGGTGATGTTTAATTTTTTGAGTTTTCATTTTAACCCTTCATAATAAAAATAGAAAATAGGTAGAAATAGTTGTTAAATGTTTTTCGTATAATTTGCTAAGTCTGTTGTAACCGTTCTGTTGGTCTAAATTATTTAGTTCAGTATGGATAGCTGAGTTGCCACCTATTTGGGAAAGAGCTGCTAACTTATCACTTGTAATTTATTGTTTGTTGGGATGTCTTTGTCAATCTTTCCCTTTGATGTTGGGGATAGGGTTTGGGATCTGATTCAGTCAGTTCCTGAAGTGTAGTTACTCTTTAAAAAATAGGCAGTGTTTCGAACGGGAAAAAATTGCGTTAAACAACACCGGGTTGCGTACTTGTTGAACAGGTTTAAAGGAAGCTTTAAACTGATAATAAAATTTCTATTTTGAATATTTCCGGATACTTCGGGCCATTTGTGCGACCTGGATTTTTCATGCGAAGTTCGCGTCAGTGTCATAAGATAACTGTTCACTTTCATAGGGTTTGAAAACTAACATTTGATTAATAATCCAAGCATATTATAGACTTTCACATTTTACAATTCGAATTAGGGCCATAACGTCTACTCCCAAAACGTCTGCTCCCAGAACGTCTACTCCCAAAATGTATACTCCCATTTGGTCTACTGTGCCAAAACGTCTACTCCCATTTGGTCTACTGGGCCAAAATGTATTGTCTGGTTTGGTCTACCATGTAGTTTTAACTAGGCTATATCTGTGTTACAGAAACATAATATTGACATCTAAATCAGGAATATCTCCAGATGGCTTATTTGAAGTACAACCACAAAGAGATTATTAAGGACTATGAACTGGTGTACTACTAACTCACTGATGTATTGTTAACTCAAACTCAACAAGGATTTCAGCAACTTCTAAGTTAACTTTTCTTCAGACTTGAAACAAAATTTCGGTGACCTCACATTTCAGTGTTTCAAGAATTTACAATACATTTTCTGTTGGAAAAAAAGCTTACATGTACATTGTAGGTTAACAGAAGTAAAAAGTATGCAAAGACCAGGAACTGAAACAATCAAAATCCAAATCCAGCCCTCAAACCATAGTTGGAAACAACTAAGATTACAAATAATCAAGATACAGAGAACATATGGCCAACCGAGTGAGCAGCTTGTTCCCAAAAGGTGGCCACTCAGCAACCCAAACCGAACCAAAAATAATAAGAACATACATAAGGTAAAACATCACAGAAACTCTGACACCAAAAACAGGCAACAGAGAACCACAACAGAACTACCGCCTTGGAACGGTCAGTAATGAATTACTGGGGGGCTTAAATCGATTTTACAGGCCCAACCTCACCCTCAGTTTCTGAAGTGGTACAAAACATTTAGTTGGTTGTTCGGTTCGCATGATAACCCTCTAACTCGTCAATGAATCATCACGGTAAACACATAAATCAAATTTCAACACCATGAAGAAGCAAAGACGGGGACTCAACAGATACAACGGGCCGTCTGACAGGTGGAGATTCCTGTCCTGCCAAACAACCCCACTGGAAATCTGAAGCAAAAGAAGGTCACCAGTTGAGCCCCGGTGGACCAAGCAACAGACAAAAAGGCTCCGGTCCCAACCAACTAAAATATATAGCTTTAGGTCGGGGCCATCATAGAGTCTGACGACCGATCCCCCGGTGTGCAATTAAAGAGTGCAGCAAAGTTATCAACCGTGATTGGGTTAATCACTAAGCATGCAGACTGTCGCATAACATTTAAATTATAGCCAATACGTTTGTGACGTATTATTATTTTTCGGAATTGATCAGAAAAATCAGTCCTACCCTTAATCTTTTTGAATTTGTATACTAAGTCACCATAAAATTCTGGTTCCGATAGGCCTTGGTGTAAAAGAAATTTTAATCCGACATCAAATTTTGAAACCAATTCATGGTGTCTGCGGTAGAATTTAGAAAAAGCCTTTCTAAGCTTATGATACCGATAGCCCTGTTGAAGAAGTTTAGCAGTTAAACATTTATTACGAGCATTAAAGTCATCTACATGACTACACACTCTAGCAAATCTTATAAGTTGAGAAATATACACTCCATAAGAGGGACGACGTGGAACGTCACCATCCAAAAATGGAAAATTAACTATATCAAAGTCAAAGTCATCACGTTTATCATAAATTTTAGAAGATGCAAAACCGTTGGAAATAGATAGATGTAAATCCAAAAAGGGGGCCTCGGTATCTGAAGTATTAGCTTTATTCAATTTAAGTTCAGGTGGGTAAATTTGGTTAACCATACTTTCAAAATAAGGATTATCAATATTCAGAAGATCGTCTAAATATCTAGAGGTTGAGTTAAATGCCTCAATGATATCAGCTTGATTATCAACAGAAAGAGAAGTCATGAAATCTCTTTCATAACAAAATAAAAACAAATCGGCCACAAGAGGAGCACAATTTGTACCCATCGGAATACCAACAATTTGTCTGTATAACTTATTACAAAATCTGATGTAAATATTATCTAAGAGATATGATAAGGCGTCACATACATTCTGACATGACCAAAGACTATATCCTCTATATATTTTACGGTCAGTAGAAGTGAAAAACGCTTTCTTATCGTTACAGGCAATATAAAGGGTATCTTCATTTTTGGAGAACTTTTTGAAGGCCCTCTCAATCAAATCAACAAGTTTTTCCTTTATTAAATTATGGGGTAATGTGGTATAAAGAGTAGAAAAATCATAAGTGGACAAACTAGTCGCACGGAACCCTCTTGACTTCAGTTTACTAAGTACCTCACCAGAATTTTTTATAGACCAAAACATATTTTTCCCTGACCTCTCATACACTGTCTCATAGTACCAAATGACACGAGATTTCACAGCAGTGAGGCAAGAAGTTAATAATTTAGATAATTCTGTAGTAGTACAAGAGCTAGAGTTGGCAATGAATCTAGCTTTATACGGTTTTTTGTGAAGCTTAGGTAACCAATACATCGTAGGAAGTTTGTCTTGGTGTTAACAGAATCTGCCAGCTAGATGCATCTATATTTATATTCTAAGTCCAAAATCCCACCCCGTATTCCCTACATACCTCTAGATAAAATGCTGACCCCACTGGCAATTATCCGAAATACCAGTATGAAAATGCATAGCTATTTTATGTGTGGACCCATGAGAATAAGGCATTTGGCACAGTAGACCAAATGGGAGTATACGTTTTGGCATAGTAGACCAAATGGGACTAGACGTTTTGAGAGTAGACGTTTTTGGAGTAGACGTTTTGAAAGTAGAAGTAGTGGCACTACCTCTACTATTCAATGGTAGATCTTTCTACCTTGTGTATTTTCAGTTTACAACCGCGGTATGGCCCAACTTCTTACTTATGAATGTTTTCTTTGCTCTTAAAGGATCTAAACTTTTATCATTATTTACATACAAGCATAAGGGCATGGAGTGAAATTCGAGTGTCTTAGTATTTGACTTTTGTAACAATAATATCAAAGTTAGTGCGGCAGAAGCGCATTTTTGCAGTTAACTGCTTCTGTGTAGAGAGATAACCCTCATTAAAAAAGCGATGAGCAGATCTCGGCAGGGGAAGGACGTCTCTCTCCGAGAACACATCGACCGACAAACAGCGACACAGAGCAGCTACAGATATCAGGTAGGTCCTACGTGTCACCTCGCTAGGACAGGCGCCCCTCACCGAGTCACAGCTCCTATGACTCGAGAAGATGACACTCACAAACATTAGGACCGAGACGTCACGTTGTAGGAAGAGCTGGCAACAGGTCAAACTATTATAAAAGAACAGAAATCAAACTCCGCTAAGATTCTTGTCACAATGGCAAGCCAGTCTTAGAATTAGAATATTTTAGACAATTATAGCAGCAAGAGTTTAAAAAGGCTGATTTAGATTAGTACTTAAGTGACAAGAATCTTAGCGGAGTTTGGTTTCTGTTCTTTCGTATTATTTGACCTGTTGCAAGTTCTCCAGTTCTCCTTCAGTGTCGTTAAAGGAAAGGTGATAGGCAGATCTCGGCAGAAAGACGGACATTATTCTCCAACCAAACACAAACTGATGCAATCTGCGAGACAGAGTAGCTGTAGACACCAGCTAAAAGACGCTTACGTATTTACTCGAGAGCACAGGCGTCCCCCATCAAACCGCTTCAACCACTTTGTCCCATCACGTGCATCAGGAAGAAGATGTCTGATGCAGAGGGACAACTTAACAAGCCAAATTATCAAAAATAGAAAAAGTATGAAAGCCAAACCCCTAAAGGATTTATGTCACAGTGTAACTGAAGTTCATAGTTTCATAACTGTGGTAGATTCCAGTCAAGATAGATAAATACTCATAGATATGTCTGTTGCAGTTAGAAAACAATGCCAATGTAAACCGGACCAGTAAGCTCAGTGTGAGAGTATGATTTAGAGAATCACCGCTTATAGCAAATACAGTAAGGTGTTCTGTAGCAATATGAGATACAGTGCTTGTAGGCGGTATCAGACGTACAGGGTTACAACCGCGGTACACGTACAGAAAAAGTACCATGCTATGTTGCCGTCTAAATGGTAATATTACAGAGAATTGCAGATTCATTACAGTGCTCTGTTGCAGCAAGGGTTTTATTATCACAGATGATTACATATATAGTACATGTGCAGTTATCTGTTGCCATTCAAATTGTAATATTACAGATGACTGCAGATCTGGCACAGTGCTCTTGTGGTGGCATGCGGTGTAATTTTACAGATGATTGCAGAAACAGCACAGTGTTCTACGACAAAATGAGTTGTAATATTACAGATGATTACAGATAGAGCACAGTGCTCTACAAAATAATGAGTTGTTAATATCATAGACGATTGCAGATACAGTACAGTGCTCTACGACATAATGAGTTGTAATATTACAGATGATTGCAGATACAGTAGAGTGTTCCACAAAATAATGAGTTGTAATATTACAGATGATTGCAGATACAGTACAGTGTTCTACGACATAATGTAGTGTAATATGACAGACGATTGAAGATACAGCACAGTGTTTTACGACATAAGGAGCTGTAATATTACAGACGATTGTAGATACAGCACAGTGTTCTACGACATAATGCGTTGTAATATGACAGACGATTGTAGATACAGCACAGTGTTCTACGACATAATGCGTTGTAATATGACAGACGATTGTAGATACAGCACAGTGTTCTACGACATATTGCGTTGTAATATTACAGACGATTGCAGATACAGTACAGTGCTTTACGACATAATGAGTGGTAATATTATAGATGACTGCAGATACAGTAGAGTGCTCTACGACATAATGAGTGGTAATATTATAGATAATTGCAGATACAGCACAGTGCTCTACGACATAATGAGTGGTAATATTATAGATGATTGCAGATTCAGCACAGTGCTATACAAAATAATGAGAGTAATATTACAGACGATTGCAGATACAATAAAATACTCTTGTGGCAGAATGAGATAATGGAGTAAATCCTGAAAGTGAAAGAAGATACACTGGAAGCAAGGACACATGCGTCTACAGAGGTGTTGCAGAGCCTAACCTGACGTCGACTATGTAAGAAACATCAGACAAACAATTTGTTGTAGATACAGTAAAGTACTCTTGTGGCAGTGTGGGATTAAGAATTACGGCTTATTTCAGATAAAGTACAGTATTCTGTAGCTTATTGCTGATATAGCCCAATGTTCTGTTGCGATATGAGATACATTATTTCAGATTATGGCAGATACAATACAGAGCTCGGGGTGGTATATAGTATTACACTTATTCCAGAATATTGCAGATGCAGTACAGAGGTCTGTTGCGGTGTAAGATTTAATAGGGTCAAGTCAGGTAAATTCGGACAGCAGGTAAATTCAGACAGTGACATTGTTTCCTTTATATGTCAGTTGTTTGAAATTAAAACAAAAATATCTGAGCAAACGGTGAAAATCGTAATGAGACGGCTCATCATCTGGATTTTCACTGTTTGCAAATGGTATGTCCGAATTTACCCGCTGTCCGATGCTACCCGACTCGACCCTACTACAAAATATGGTAGAAACAAAGCTGTTGCAAAAGTGGCGCTCATTTATTCTCGTATAGCAGTCAGACATTATTATTGTTAGTAGCTATGAAATAATGGTTATTGGGGGTTGGGGAAATATTGTACAAACTTACAGAGTTATAATGCGATGTGGTTAGATATATCGAAATTCATGTGCAGCGTTGTAGTATTAAAACCAGATAGAATGCATTGTATAACTATCTATACAGACAGTTGCAGATAGTGCAGATATGTGTAGGTATTCGATGCTTAAATAAACCTAATGGACACACAACGTTGAATCAACTTTGGGTCATAGGCAAGATGCTATAATGCGAATAAACGTTGGTTCAGTTTTGTTATCAAATTGTGTGCCTTCTGGAAAATGGACTTACAAATGTTCACAGATGTAGTTCATTGATATATCACAGCGCGCATCATTCCAGTGATAGCCTTTTCTCGGATAGATTGAGAGACAGTCTTCCTCTCCGTTAATCTGGTTTGGTTCTCCGTAGGCCCAGTCTGTATACACTGAAATATTGTCATTGGTTCCCGCCCAGATCCATTCTTTCTCTATCTGCAGATCGTTTCCTGCCGTCCAGAACTGACCCTCAGGACCTAAAAATCAGCTGATATATAAATGTCATACGTCATACATATGTGTCAGGACTGTCATTTAGACCTTGTTTCAACAGAAAACATTTACTGGTGACGTTATCAACACTGAACGTCGACGTAGTAGGAGCTTTAACACCGCTCGCGTTCAGTTTCAAAGTGTAGTTAAATACAGTTTAATCTTTTACTGCGGTGAAGTATCTGCATTGAGACTCGTTTAGCATTTTGTCTCTTTATTTTCCCATCTGTCTGCCTGCGCGATGAAAAGTTGATAAAACTGAGAGGCTTAGTCTCGTTTAAGTTTGAACTTATAGTCAGTGGCCAAAAGTATTTTATTTATTTTTCTAAAATTCCATTGACTTTCGTGCATTTTTCAGTGCAAGAAACTTAATAACTTTGCTTCTGTTAATCCAATTCAAAATATAGGGCAAAAGTAATGAAGCTGTTTACACAAATATTTCATTATTGCTGCCTGGCTGACGACAGAAGTGCAGCTCTAGGAAGCCTAGTGCTGTTAGTTTTGGATTATAGCTTGGCGACGTCGCCACTAACGCCCATGAATTTGTTTCCAAAAATAACTGGTCAGTTTTAAACATTTTAAATAGATACATTTTAATCAAATTGCATTGTATCGCGTTTAATAAATCGTATTAGACCTTGTCAAATCTATTTTGCTTCATTTACGTATAAGATTCATCATGATAGCTTCATTTCTTTTTCCATAAAAAATTAAAATACATGTGAGTCGATGTGCATTTGGAGTTTGTTGAAATATTTTGGCGGGGAACTGTACATTACACGTTGTTTCAATTAAGCTTGACAACACTCTCTCGTAAGAATCGCTTTGTTTAATTACCTTTTTGTTGGGGTCCAGATTCAAACAAGTATTTCATAAAGAACTAGACAATCAAGTGTAAGTGCAATACGATGGTAAAGATAGCACAAAACTGGTAAAAATAATAAAATAATAAACCTGTCCAGGAACTGTAAAAAGTCAATGATCGCAAACTTGTATAATTACGTACAATATCCCGTCCCAGATACCCAATGGGAAAGAGAACAAGAGGATCATAAGGTCCTGAATCGCTCACCTGATTAAAAACGTCAAACGCCAAACTAGGATCATCATTTGAACAAAACTGACAGTTTAAAATTGCCAATATATGGGAGACATTGGTTAAAGGGAGATAAGATAACCTTGACCTCAATTGCCTAAATTTTTTTCATCAAATCTTATCTTCTAGCATTGTCCAATATTTGACCTAGCCGAATAAAAGGCCATCAACCAAGGTCATCAGTTGGACAATCTTGGTAGTACTCGAGTACCCGATGCTACATACCAAGTCAAGTGATTCTTAAGAAGATTTTTTTACTGTGTTTTACCATATACGGGCATGGCGGCCATGTTAGTCATGTGACCCGGACAGTTTGAACACAATTTCGTTCCCTCAGCCCCTGGAGATGGTATCTGAACTTTGGCTATTTACCCAGTGGCTTTTGAGGAGATGTTTGAAATTGTCAAAATATAAGAAGAATCCTGGGTCAAAGGTCGAAGAATAAACGTGACCTCTTGTACTCACAAATCTTCATGTACTCACTAAAACTACTGTATCCACCATTTTTAGGGCATATAATCTTCAAAACGTTCCATGAAATCTTATGTTCTAGCATTTCCCATATTTGACACTGACACAAGAAATGTCAGATTCTGCCCAAAGTCATCATTTGAATAATCATGGTAGTGCTTGAGTACCTTATGCTACATCCCAAGTTTCAAGGCCATGCGTCTATTGGTTCTGGAGAGGAAAGTTTTTAAATGTTTTTACTATATGGGCATGGCGGTCATGTTGGTCATGTGATCCAGAAAATTTGAAACAAATTATCGACCCCTAAGCCCCTTGAGGCTGAATATGAAATTTGCCCAAACATTTTGAGCAGATGTTTGAAATTGTCAAAATATGAGAGTCCTTGATCAAAAGTCAAAGAATTACTTTGACCTCAAGTACTAACAAATCTTCACGTACTCATTAAGATGACTGTATATATTATATACCAATTTCAAGTGCAAAATCTATAAAGCTTTCCATGAAATCTTATGTTCTGGCAGTTTTCCACATGTAACCTTGCCGTATAAATAGGTCAAGGGCCACTTAATCAAGGTCACCATATGAACAATCTTGGTAGTACTCGGGTATTCAATGCTGCATACCAAATTTCAATGCCATTAGTCACATGGTTCTAAAGAAGAAGAGTTTTGAAGATTTTTTCTGAAGAAGAAGAGTTTTGATATATGGGCATGGCGGCTATGTTGGTCATGTGACCTGGACCGCTTGATCAATTTTTTTTCACTCAGCCCCTGGAAGCTCTGCATATATTTGGTTACAATATTGGCCCAGAGGCTTTTAAGGAGATGTACTATGGTATTTTCAAAATAAGAGGGACTTGAGTCAAAGGTCCAAAGATGCTCTTGACCTCTTGTACTCACAAATCTTCATGTACTCATTCAGATGATTGGACAGGTGCATTGCATTAATTTTATACCTATGCAAATTTTTCATAAGTCTAAGCATACCCCAAAGTGCAGTCTAGCTTCGGCTGAAAGTCTCTGTTGTCAAAAAATCTTACACTTACCATGGGATAAGTAAAGGGACTTTTCTAAGGAGTCCAGAAAAGTTCGCTGTAAAGAATATTGTGGCGAAGCGATTTTGCAACCTATCACAGTTATTTACTTGTCTTAACTATACCGACAAGTGCTGAAACGCCTCCACTTAGTTTAAGTCTTTTCGCGGTGTACAGTGTACAGGGATACAAGGGTCATCCAAGAAGTCTTGCAAACGCCGTCCTAGCTCATTTATTAATTGAGCTACGGTTATCAAATAATACCACAAACAGCTGATGTATAATATGCTCATATGTGCTAAATTCATTAATGTAACATACTTTTCTCAGAAACTGGAGGGGTTTAAACGCAAAGGTGTAAGCGATGCCAGCGGTGAAACTGCACACACACGATGCCTTTTACAAAAGGGGAGGGGAGAGGAGAAAGTCCCCATATTTATGTTTAAATTTCTTTCAAACAAATATGAATTCATGTTCTGAAATAATTCCATTATATTTAAGACCTCAAATAAGAGACAGTTGTCATTGACATTAACCAAAAAATATGTGGTTGCTAGGCAACAAAAGAATATCACAAAATTCTTACAGATTTCTAGTTTTGAATGTTAGCTCTAGTTTTTTAAGACTGCAAACGATTTAAGCAATGCTCGCAGTTTACATTTTCTTTATTTTCTACATTTAATCATCACTGGACTACTTTTTGATAACAAATAAATGTCTTTTTAGGAAACATTTCATCTGCTGTGAACGCATCTTTTTGAGATTCTCATTTTATATGATATTGCTAAAAAAACATGGTACTCTTCATTGGAACAATACTAATATCTTGACTGACGGCAATATCTAAACTTTGGTACCGCATACATATTTTGGTATTATTTTACCTATCTCCCAGCGAAATTCAGATATTTACAAACATTCTGAACTAAGTTAAAGGGTCCAAAAACAGACAACTAGACGCCACCGACGCACTCGTAATGTTAGTATTCTTTAGTTGCCCAGCAATGACATTTGCAAGATCATGACGTTTGTGGAAATTGTCGACTAGATAGAAAGCATGGTGCAATGGACAAACGTGGACTGTTTGGTTCTTTTTGATTATCATCTGGCTAAAACTTAGCCGTTTGCAAGACTTATTGGATGACCCTCGTATGAAAATGAAAAAAAAAACCAAGGTCGATATTTCAATAACAGATATTCAAACATGTTATATTTATTGAAAATCCGGAGATATTTCCTTTCTGTGAGAAAAGATTAATCCTTAAAAGGAAGACGGAACCATCTTTTGAGAAAAATTAGTGCAGGTCCTGTGCTAGAAACAATTAAGCTTGCATTAGACATTTTTAAAAATACATAGCAAATCTCTTCTGTTCTACCTGCGAATTCATTTGCAACACTACTTTTAATGCCATTTTGCTTGCGGTTAGGCACTGATAACTGAAAACTTAACATGAGGGGTAGGGTAAGTTACTTTTGTTTAAAAAGTTTAAAGTTTAAGTTTGTTACTGCGAAAATGTGTGAACAATACTTGCTACTAGGTACACTGCTTGGAAATAAAGGGAAACTAGACACTTCATATAATTCTGTGTTAGGTTGCTGCATTTCTAACAAGAGGACCAGTGGTCCTATATCGCTCATCTGAGACCACGGAGCTTACTTTAAATACCAACATCCACATCATAGATGTCAATGGTTTTTGAGAAATACACTATGTAAGCAATTTCTCAATTCAGTGGGCAAGCTTCCCTGATGCTGCCTGCCAACTTTCAGCTCGTTCGCATTTCTGATTTCGGAGAATAAGATTTTATTGCTGAAACAGAGTGATCTGCCCTAACTCCGAGCGTAGATGACCCATCATGACCAAAGATACATATTACTGTTCCCCTGTACCAGAAGTCTCCACATAGAGTTTCACTTTGATCCACCAACTGCTTTCAGATCAAATATCATTTGAAACTTAACAAATTTTCCCATTGCAAGTCTGTGGGATTTTCTGTCCTGTTTTTCACGACCCTGCTTCGGGGGCAACTGTAAGAAAGCGTTGCGTTCCTGATTTTAACAAACTTGAATTGCTAATTCTAGTGCTTGTACCACTACTGAACTTTTCAAATTATTAACTTCTTGCCTTACCGCTATCAAAATTCACGTAATTAGGTACTGTGAAAAAGTTTACGAACGGTCAGGCAAATATTTGTTCTGGTCAATTCAAAATTCTATTGAGGGTCTTGATAAACTGAAGTCTAGAGGATATCACGCGTCTAGTTTTTCTACATAAGATTTTTCTACATTCTATACAACTTTGCCTAATAATTTAATAAAAAAGAAACTAATAAATTTAATTGAGACCACTTTTCAATGAGAGGGTGCTCTTTACCTTGCTTGTAATTATAAATATACTTTTTTAGCTCACCTGAGCACGAAGTGCTCAGGGTGAGCTTTTGGGATACCCTGATGTCCGTCGTCCGTCGTACGTGTGTCAGGACGTCCGGACGGACGTCCGTCAACTTTTGCTTGTGTACACTCTAGCGGGCACAGTTTTGATCCAATCTTTATGAAACTTTGTCAGAATGTTAGTCTTTATTAAATCTAGTCCAAGTTCGAAACTGGGTCATGTCGGGTCAAAAACTAGGTCACTTGGTCAAATCTAAGAAAAACCTTGTGTACGCTCTATAGGGCACAGTTTTCATCCAAAGTTCATGAAACTTTGCAAGAATGTTAACCCTTATAATATCTAGGACAAGTTCGAAACTGGGTTACATCGGGTCAAAAACTAGGTCACTAGGTCAGATCATAGAAAAACCTTGTGTACGCTCTAGAGGACATAGATTTGATCCAATCTTTATGGAACTTTGTCAGAATGTTTATCTCTATAAACTCTAGGCCAAGTTTGAAACTAAGTCATGTCGAGTCAAAAGCTAGGTCACTAGGTCAGATCTTTAAAAAACCTTGTGTACACTGTAGAAGGCACAGTTTTGATCCAAAGTTCATGAAACTTTGTCAGAAAGTTCATGAAACTTTGTCAGAATGTTTATCCTTATAATATCTAGGACAAGTTTGAAACTGGGTCACGTCGGGTCAAAAACTAGGTCACTAGGTCAAATCATAGAAAAACCTTGTGTACGCTCTAGAGGATAAAGTTTTGATGCAATCTTTATGAAACTTTGTCAGAATGTTTATCTCAATAAATTGTAGGCCAAATTTGAAACTGGGTCATGTCGGATCAAAAACTAGGTCAATAGGTCAAATCTTAGAAAAACTTGTGTACACTGTAGAAGGCACAATCCAAAGTTCATGAAACTTTGTCAGAATGTTTAACCTTATAATATCTAGAAAAATTTGAAACTGGGTCATGTCGGGTCAAAAACTAGGTCACTAGGTCAAATCATAGAAAAACCTTATGTACGCTCTAGAGGACACAGTTTTGATCCAATCGTTATGAAACATTGTCAGAATGTTTATCTCTATAAACTCTAGGTTAAGCTAAAAACTGGGTCATGTCGGGTCAAAAACTAGGTCACTAGTTCAAATCTTAGGAAAACCTTGTGTACGCTCTAGAGGGCACAGTTTTCATCCAAAGTTCATGAAACTTTGTCAGAATGTTTATCCTCATAATATCTAGGACAAGTTCGAAACTGGGTCACGTCGGGTCTAAAACTAGGTCACTAGGTCAAATCATAGAAAACCTTGTGTACGCTCTAGAGGACACAGTTTTGATCCAATCTTTATGAAACTTTGTCAGAATGTTAGTCTTTATAAAATCTAGGCCAAGTTCGAAACTGGGTCATTTCGGGTCAAAAACTAGGTCACTAGGTCAAATCTTAGAAAAACCTTGTGTACGCTCTAGAAGGCACAGTTTTTATCCAAAGTTCATGAAACTTTGTCAGAATGTTCATCTTCATAATATGTAGGACAAGTTTGAAACTGGGTAATGGCATATTAAAAACTAGGTCACTAGGTCAAATCTTAGAAAAACCTAGCGTACACACTAGAAGGCATAGTTTTGAGCCAATCTTCATGAAGCTGTGTCAAAATGTTTATTGTTCATTTATCTAAGCCCTCTATGAAACTGAGTCACGTCGGGTCAAAAACTAGGTCACTAGGTCAAATCTTAGAAAAAACTTTGTGTACACCATAGAGGGCATAGTTTTGATCTAATCTGTATGAAGCTCTGTCAGAATGTTTATCTTTATGAAATCTAGGTAAAGTTTGAAACTGGGTCGTGTCGGGTCAAAAACTAGGTCACGAGGTCAAATATAAGAACGACCTTGTATACGCTCCAGAGGGGACAGTTTTGATCCAATCTCAATGAAACTTTGTCAGAATGTTTATTCTTACAATATCCAGGCCAAGTTTGAAACTTGGTCATGTCGGGTCAAAAACTAGGTCAGATATTAGGAAAACCTTGTGTACGCTCTAGAAGTCACAGTTTTGATCCAAACCTAATGAAATTTTGTCAGAATGTTTATCCTCACAATATCTAGGCCAAGTTTGAAACCGGGGTCATGTCAGGTCAAAAACTAGGTCAGATCTTAGAAAAACCTTGTGTACGCTCTAGAGGACTCAGTTTTGATCCAATCTTTTTGAAACTTTGTCAGAATGTTTATTATCACAATATTTAGGCCAAGTTTGAAAGTAGATCATGTCGAGTCAAAAACTACGTCACTAGGTTGGATATAAGAATGACCTTGTGTACACTCTAGAGGGCACAGTTTGATCCAATCTTCATGAACCTTTGTCAGAATGTTTATCCTCACAATATCCAGGCCAAGTTTGAAACTGGGTCATGTCAGGTCAAAAACTAGGTCACTAGGTCAAATTTTAGAAAAACTTTGTGCACACCCTAGAGGGCTAAGTTTTGATCCAATCTTCATGAAACTTTGTCAAAATGTTTATCTCCATAAAATTTAAGTTAATTTTGAAACTGGGTCATGTGGGGTCAAAAGCTAGGCCACTAGGTCAAATCTAAATTAAGTTATGCTGCAAGAATCAGAACTACCATTGCAATGATGCCAGCCACAAACTCCTTGGAATACATTAGTTTCACCACAGTGAGATAATGATGCCACCATTCTATCATCTGTGTTTGCCTAATTCAGTCTAGTTCAAACCCATCAAAGGAACTCAACATGAACGGGAACTTTTCGGAGAAGTGACTCTGCCATTTTCAGCTCACCTGAGTCTTACAGTATTTGTGTTAGCTGCCTCTGTCATCCATCCATAAACATTTTCAAACACCTCTGAAACCACTGGGCAGACTAAACTCAAATTTCATATGGAGCCTGCACATGGGTCAAAGGATTGAAAGTTCTTCAAATGATCTTGGTCACATGATCAAGGTAGCCGCCATTCCCATGTATGGTAAAAACTCTTATAAATCTTCACCAGAGCCAGTGAACTGATTAATGCTCAGGTGAGCGATTCAGGGCCACCATGGCCCTCTTGTTTCACTTCCGATGACCAAAAAAAGGTTTAAAATTTGGTCTTGCCAAAGTGTTTGTGATGCTTTAGTTTATCTTCTAGATAACATTTCCATCAGATTTGGTACTAAGTTACACAGACAAATTGTAGGAATTTCGATGGGTACTAACTGCGCGCCTCTTGCAGCGGATTTGTATTTATTTTGCTATGAAAGAGACTTTGTGATGTCTCTTTCTGATGATACTCAAGCTCATGTCATTGAAGCATTCAACTCAACGTCTAGATACTTGGACGACCTTTTAAATATTGACAATCCTTATTTTGAAGGAATGGTTAGTCAAATTTATCCTGCCGAATTGCAGTTTAATAAAGCAAATACTTCTGATACCGAGGTCCCATTTTTGGTTTTACATTTATCATTTTTTAGACTGATTGTTTCATCTAAAATTTATGACAAACGCGATGCTTTTGATTTCGACTTTGTTAATTTTCCGTTTTTGGATGGTGATGTTCCCCGCCCCACTTCTTATGGTGTTTACATTTCTCAACTTATTCGCTTTGCTAGGGTGTCTAGTCATTTGGCTGAATTCAATGCATGTTATAAAAGTTTTACTGCCAAGCTTTTACAGCAGGGGTATCGGTATCATAATCTTTGGAAAGCTTTTTTCGGCTTTAGCCGTATAACCTTAGTATTGACCTACATTGTAAGTATTTCATTAGCCAATATAAATACACCCGGGATTTTGGTGTAAGTAGCTTACTTTCGCTTTCTATTGCTACTTTCAGTTTCATTTGGCTGTTGGCCTATAAACCGTGTCGTAATGAATCTATATATTTCGGTCTAAATCGCTTTTTGCCAGTTAACACATTTCGCCTGTTATGTCGCTCATGTAAAATATAAAACCAACAAGATAACTCGACAAAGAAATCGATGACGAAATTCAGTAATTGTTGCTGGCTTAGTTATTGATGTTGTGTTGGAACTGTGACATTTTAAAAGTTATATGTGGGGCGATCAGCCCATCAATCCACATTGTTATGTGCAACACAGACATACCCCAATCAAAATTCAACAGCATTTCCGAAATTGAAACCCCAACACCAACAACAAATCTGCATATCAACATGCGCATCCGTACAATCTGATCAGCACATTCGATATCTTACATGTACCTGACTCATACATATTACAATAACACACTTCTATTTAATCTAAGCCGGTTATCTTTTTTTAAAAGATATTTCTTGTTTCTAAATTCCCTGATCAATTTGGGAAAATTATCAGCGATTTAAACGCATTGGCTTTAACATAGATGTAATGCGACAGTCTGCATGCTTAGTGGTTAACCCAATCACGGTTAACAACTTTGCTTTCCCCTTTAATTGCAAGCCGGTGGGTCGGGGTCCAGACTCTATAATAGCCCCAACATAAAGCTATTTATTAGTTGGTTGGGGCCGGATGTTTGTCTGTTTCTTGGCCCACCGGGGTTCAACTGGTGGTCTTCTTTTGCTCCAGTGTTCCAGTGGCGTTGCTGACGCCTCAGGGATCTCCAGGTGTCTCAACACGTTTTGGCTGTCGTGTCCTCATACTTGCTTTATTAAGTCCTTTCTTGATTTTAATTGTTGCCCGTGATGACTCACTGATGAGTTAGGGGTCCTCCATACGAGCCGAACTACCAACTAAGTGTGTGCACTGCGGCGGAGGGTGAGGGTGAAGGTTTGGGCCCAGTAAAACCGGTTTAACCCCCACCCCTCCCCAGATGTTATTACTGACCATCCCAAGGCGGTACTTTCGTTGTGGTTGCATTTGTTTTATGTTGGGTGCTGTTTTGTGTTTTCATTTTAACCCTTCTGTCGGTCTAAATGATTTAGTTCAGTAAAGATAGCTAAGTTGCTACCTATTTGGGAAAGAGCTGCTGCCTCGGCTTATCACTTGTAATTTATTGTTTGTTGGGATGTCTTTGTTAATCTTTCCCTTTGATGTTGGGGATAGGGTTTGGGATCTGATTCAGTCAGTTCCTGAAGAGTGTTTACTCTTTAAATTTGAGTGGGCAGGCTTCCCCGATGCTGCCTATAAATTTCAGCTCCTTCGCATTTCTGATTTCTGAGAAGAAGATATTTTTGTTTGTGCTAAAACAGAGTTATCTGCCCTACTTTCCATCGTAGTTGACGGATCGCGACCAAAGTTAGAAATGGTTGGTTCCTTCTTTGCCTGGAGTCTACAGATAAAATTTCTCTTGGATCCGTCCAGTAGTTTTTTTAGAAGAAGTCTCTCAAAGGAGTGACAGAAGACGAATGATGAATGACGGATGACGACGGACGACTGACATCCTACCTATACTGTAAGCTCCCCGGGAGCCCTCGGCTCCAGGGAGCTAAGACATCCGATTACAAATGACCGAAAAAATGTGGAGACACGATTTTTCTCATATAAAGTCTACAGTAGCGCTCAAGGATAACTAACTCCGCAATGGAAAATTGGATCTGCTGAATTTTGAACTTGCCTGATTTCTTACAGAACAAAAGTCCGAACCACAGTTTCAAAGCCTATGATACAGCAAATTGGGATGTAATAAGACGTATGAAACACTTTCATAAGTGAGCCGTGACACAAGAAAACTAACAGAGTGATTGTGCGCCCAGCACAGACTCAGATCAGCCTGGGCATCCGCCCAGTCTGATCAGAGTCTTTGCTGTCCGCATGGAGGTAGCTTAGACCCTTAGCTACCCTATAAGCGCTTAGCGGAGAGTCTGATCAAACTAGGTTGATGCATAGGCTGATCTGAGTCTCTGCTGGGCGCACAACCGCTTTGTTGGTTTTCTCATGACGCGGCTCAAGTATACTGAGTCCACTCTTGTTTTCTGTCGTATTTATGCCCCCAACTTCGGAGAAGTTGAGGGGGCATATTGGTTTGGGCCTGTCCGTCCGTCCGTCTGTCCGTCTGTCCGTCAGTCCGTCCGTAACGCTTTTTGGCAGCTGGGAAACTCAAGAACTGCTTTTGCTAGGATCTTGAAATTTTATGTGTGGCACATACATGAAAAATAAGCGCACCCGTATTTTTTCTTTTTTCCGCCGGTCACATATTTTCAGAGTTGTGCCCCTTTTTCGACTTAGTCTATGGAACCTTGTGAACAAAATAACTCGAGAACCCCTGATGCTAGGATCATGATTTTTTGCAGGATGACATTGCTCAAGGTGTAGATGAGCTGATTAAGTTTTGAAAAAAATCGTGAATTTTTTGACCGAGTTATGCCCCTTTTTCGACTTTGTGCATTGTAAGCCTATGGAACCTTGTGAACAAAATATCTCAAGAACCCCTGATGCTAGGAGCATGATTTTTTGCAGGAAGATACTGCCTAAGGTGTAGATGACCTGATTAACTTTTGAAAAAAATTCGTAAATTTTTGATTGAGTTATTCCCCTTTTTCAACTTAGTGCATTGAGGCCTATGGTACAAAGGTACCGTTACACATAGTCAAGATTAGTAAGAGCTAGGAACTTGAAACTTTATACACATGATCAGTATGGAAAATAAGCAGACACGTATTTTTTTATTTTTCCGCCGGCCATGTATTTCCAGAGTTATGCCCCTTTTTCGACTTAGCCTGTTGAACCTTGTGAACAAAATATCTCAAGAACCCCTGAAGCTAGGATCATGAGGTTTTGCAGGATGAGAATGCCCAAGGTGTAGATGACCTGATTAACTTTTGAAACAAATTCGTGAATTTTTGACCGAGTTATGCCCCTTTTTCGACTTAGTGCATTGTAAGCCTATGGAACCTTGTGAACAAAATATCTGGAGAACCCCTGATGCTAGGAGCATGATTTTTTGCAGGCAGATACTGCCTAAGGTGTAGATGACCTGATTAACTTTTGAAAAAAAATTGTGAATTTTTGATCGAGTTTTTCCCCTTTTTCGACTTAGTGCATTGAGGCCTATGGTACAAAGGTACCTTTACACATAGTCAAGATAAGTAAGAGCTAGGAACTTGAAACTTTATACACATGATCAGTAAGGAAAATAAGCATACCCGTATTTTTTTATTTTTCCACCGGTCATGTATTTCCAGAGTTATGCCCCTTTTTCGACTTAGCCTGTGGAACCTTGTGAACAAAATGTCTCAAGAACCCCTGATGCTAGGATCATGAGGTTTTGCAGGATGAGAATGCCCAAGGTTTAGATGACCTGATTAACTTTTGAAACAAATTCGTGAATTTTTGACCGAGTTATGCCCCTTTTTCGACTTAGTGCATTGTAAGCCTATGGAACCTTGTGAATAAAATATCTGGAGAACCCCTGATGCTAGGAGCATGATTTTTTGCTGGAAGATACTGCCTGTGGTGTAGATGACCTGATTAACTTTTGAAAAGAAATCATGAATCTTTGATCGAGTTATGCCCCTTTTTCGACTTAGTGCATTGTAAGCCTGTGGAACCTTGTGAACAAAATATTTCAAGAACACCTGATGCTAGGAGCATGATTTTTTGCAGGAAGATACTGCCTGTGGTGTAGATGACCTGATTAACTTTTGAAAATAATTTGTGAATTTTTGATCGAGTGATGCCCCTTTTTCAACTTAGTGCATTATTTGCCTATGGAACCTTGTGAGCAAAATATCTGGAGAACCCCTGATGCTAGGATCATGATTTTTGCAGGTTGATGTTGCCCAAGGTGTAGATGACCTGATTAACTTTCGAAAACAATTCGTAAATTTTTGACTGAGTTAAGCCCCTTTTTTGACTTAGTGCATTGTAAGCCTATGGTACAAAGGTACAAGCATTATTGGATGAACCTTCTTTAGAGACAAGCATATGGTTGGGGGCATAGTGTTTCATAAACACATTTTCTAGTTTCTAGTTGTTTCAGAATGCCGTTAAATTATTCTTTCAATAGCTCGCAAATAGGATAAACACTGACATTCTATTAATTAAATGTTTAAAGCAAACATAACTGTTTAAAAACAGGACCTGTACTACTTGCTCCCGTCTGGCTCTTTTAAAGGATGAGTCTTTTCTTGCAGAAAAGAAATTTATTCGGGTTTTCATTGAATATTACATGTTTGAATATTTGTTATTGAAATATCGATCTCGGTATTTCTTTACACCGCAAAAAAGGGTCTTAAACTACAAGGAAGTGTTTCAGCACTTGTCAATACATTAAAGATAACTTGGATAGGTTGCAAAATCGCTTCTCCGCTGTATTCTAGACAGGGAAGTTTTCTGGAATGTTCCAGCCGAAGCGAGACTGCACTTTTGGGTATGATAAGACTTATGAAAAGTTTGCATGGTATAAAATAAATGCAACATCCCTGTACCTACCATTTTAGGGCAAAAATTTTTTTTCCCCACGAAATCTTATATCTAGCATTTCCCCATATCTGACCTTGCTGTAAAAAGGTGAACCCAATACCATCATTTGAATAATCTTGGTAGTACTCGAGTAATCAATTATACAATCCAAGCTTCAAGGCCATTGGTCAAGTGATCCTAAAGAGGAAAATTTTAAAATGTTTTAACATATATGGGCATGGGGGCCACGTTGGTCATGTAACCTGGACCAATTGAACAAATTTTTGTTCCCTCAAACTCTGAGAGATGTCTAAGATATTTGGTTACAACTGGACCAGTGGCTTCTGAAATTTGAAATTGTCAAAATATTAGAGTCCTGGGTCAAAAGTCAAAGAATGTCCTTGCCCTCTTGAACTCACAAATCAACATGTACTCATTAAATGTATATGCAAATTTTCAGTCCCTATAATCTTCAACAATTTCCATGAAATCTTAAGTTTTTAACATTAACCCATATAAAAGTACCAGAAAGAAAATTTGACCTTGCTAAAAAAAAGGGCGAATGTCAACCTCTGGTCATTATGTGAACAATCTTGGTAGTATTGGCTTACCCAATGCTACATACCAAGTTTCAAGGCCATTGGCCTATGGGTTCTGTTGAAGATGATTTCTAAAGGTTTTTTATCATATATGGGTGTGGTTGCCATGTTGGACATGTGACCCAGATCATTTGAACAATATTTCTTTTCCGCAAGCCCAGGAAATTCTATACGAAATTTGGTTACAATTGGTATAGCGGTTTCAGAGGAGATGTTTGAAATTGTGGACAGACGACGGACGGACGACAACGACGATGATGGGCGACGGAACATCCTATCCTATAAGCTCCCCTGCAGCATCTGGCTCAGATGAGCTACAAATCACTAGTTGTGAGGTAATAGTTATTTTTTCTTTTTTCCCAGAAATTGCTAAAACGTGCATGGAGCCGCCTATCCGATAAGCTCCCCACGGAGCCGCTGGCTCATATGAGCCATAAATCACGAGTTGTGAGGTAATATGTAAATAATATGAACATATCTTTAAAAGGTAGGTCGTCACAAAGCTAGCCGTAACAAAACATGTATGCATTTAAGCGCATTTAACATTAGTTTTTTACCTGTTTCTACTTTTTTTTCTTTCACAGAAATTGCTAAAACATGCACATGGGAATTATCATCTATTTTCTTCTGCTTGGATAAAATGTTAGCTGTACATATATGAGCCGTGACCCAAGAAAACCAACAAAGTGGTTGTCCGCCCAGCGCAGACTCAGATCAGCCTGGGCACCCGCCCATTCAGATAAGGCTCTTCGCTTAGCGCTTAAAGTATAGCTAAGGGTCTAAGGTACCTCCATGCGGACAGCGAAGACTCTGATCAGACTGGGCGGATGCTCAGGCTGATCTGAGTCTGTGCTGAGCGCACAACCACTTTGTGTGTTTTCTCGTGTCGTGGCTCAATTATGCATTTCTCACCGGGATGTAGCTTCTTGATTTCTGCCTTGAGAAAATCATTTTCTTTTTCCGTTTCGATCCTCACCAGCTCGGCGTCTAGAGCAGTGCAGTAATTCTGAGAAAGAAGATAACCAATGTAGTTAAATAAAATGCCATCAATTTTTGCCGTCTCAGATGTATCATCTTTAAATTTTCTTCAGTGGGTTCGTTCTGCAAGTTCACCCCGGTAAATCCGAATGACTCGAGCAATATCTAGATTTTAGTTTACCCTGCAGTCAGTTCAGAGTAAGCCGGTCTGGGTCAAAAATCAGAAAGCTCGCCCACACTCGCTCGGACTGACTCCGTGAAAGGAAACTGGCAAATAAAGTAGATCAGGGTCTGCACTCATTGCATAAGACAATGATCAGGGTATTTCTGAAATGAACTCATTTAATTCACATGCATAGAAGAGCCCTCTGAACATGAATGAGTTAGGTTGTTCGCTGCAGTATTAAAAAGGTTGAATATTTGTGCAGCACTGAGAAAGGCCGATCTTCGTTTATATTGGCTCGAAAGAAAAGCAATAAAGACGGCACACAAAGCAAAACAAGAGAAACAAATGGCCGTAAGGCTACACTGTAAAAAATCCGTAGATTTTACGGTAGAATAACTGGGAACTAGCTGCTAGTCCATTTCCAATTATTTTAACGGGCGCCAGCCAGAAGGAAATTGTTGGAAATTACGATATGGTAGTAACGGTTATGTTTACTGGCCGCACTTGAATATATTTTTATAGTGTTGAAATGCAATATGACCTAAACAGCACCTATTCTGTTCTATCCTGCTGAGCTTGATAGTTAGTGCAAATTTTACGGGCGCTCGCATAATAACGGGGAATGGACTGGCATGCGATTGCCAGTTATTCTACCGTAAAATTTACGGATTATTTTATAGTGTATTTTACTAGAGATTCAGAGGTAAACTAAAACTTTAAAATGATCTTACCGATGCTACGTGCCATGGTTCCTGCTGAATAACCTCAAAGAAGTAACAAGAGTCGTCATAGCGAACCCAGCCGTTGGGACAGAAAGCAGCAGCTGAAAGAATAGGCAGCAAACAGATATTATGAAACACACTGTATTATCATATGACGTCGCTGTAATTCAGAGGGTAACGTCGTGACATAAAAATCGTATGACCACACGTGAAATAACACTTTGCGGCGAGTACACGCAACGTCATGGACAACGACCGTGTCAACAATGCGTTTTCATATTGAAATAACGTTCGTTTTGAAGGCGATAAAATCTCATTTTGAAGGGTTATATGATAAACAGAATCTTACAGTCATGGTCATTTCTAGGCACTAGCTTCCCTGATTTCTAGGGACTAGCTTCCCTGATTCACAGGTCCAGGTGAATGATTGTCCTTGGGCGTATCACCAGTAAACAATTCTGATTCTTATTTCATATGAAATCTATGAAACTCGCCGAAGGCTCGTTTCATAGATTCCATAGAAAATGACCATGAGTGTAAGATCCTCTATATCATGGAGAGAAAGCATCCCACCGGGCACACAACGTTGATTCAATATTCTTTTAACATTTGGTGTCGGCTAACAACCTTGGATGAGCATCATCAAGTTAGATATACGCTGATCAAATGTTGGGGCTTGAATCAATGTTGCCACAATGTTCCTGAGATCCATATGATAGCACATAAAATAAAACAGTATCATGAATGGGTTTTATGACTGCAAACAGCTGCAATAACTATTTAGATTTTCACCATATTTTCTTACATCACAGGCACTTCCACGCCACTGCAGTCACCTCCAGCTGTTTTGAAAAAATCAAGCCTTATTTGTAGTCAATCGACATTTATATTTGGACAAGGAGGTTACCTTAACATCAGTGTGCCAAGAAAAACAGATTTATATGCAAGATTACTGCATTTAAGACCAAATAACGACCGAATTATTTATGTTTTGAGTACTGTGGGCTGACATCAAAGCCACTTCAAAAGTCGTATCTTTGG
Organism: Ctena decussata; assembly: GCA_963989385.1. Classification (NCBI taxonomy): domain Eukaryota; kingdom Metazoa; phylum Mollusca; class Bivalvia; order Lucinida; family Lucinidae; genus Ctena; species Ctena decussata. Next base: position 14,983,703 of record OZ022498.1, read on the forward strand.
TTGAGATGGAAAGTTCTGAGGGATATAATGTGTGATAAAACTTTATGCCGTAATAAATATCCTGGTTATTTTATATTTTGTCAAGAAAGAGGAATACCTACCCTTTATTGTCATTTTTTGACAGTCACAGGCACAGTTACAGGCAGCTCCAGATGCCTGTCGCAACTATTTATCGTTACCTCCGCCGGAGGTACCTGTGATAATTAACCAGGCGTGTGTAAGAATATTGATTTTTGACCACGTGCGTCATGTGACCATGTACAGGTATTTTTCCTATTCTTGAACATGATTGTGACGTATGAATAATTTTTTTATCCAATGATGCGATTTGGAGTGCGGTCCGCGATCTTTTAAAAATTATCTTTGTTTAAAGTCACTTTTATCAAATATTTTATCTAAACTCTATTTCAAATGTATAGTTAGACCATGTCGGAGGTATTGCATGAAGTATTTCATCAAATCATTTTTTGTTATTATTACCAAGGGAGTAAATCTTCAAGCACCAAAAAGCAGACGACAAAATTTACGTCTGCAAACATTAAACATGCCTTGTCCAACACATTTCATATTCAGAATTCAAAGACTGGAGGGAAACAGTGTAGTTCTAGATGAGGCGGCTCATAATGGATCTACGCTGTTCGCAAATTTTGCTAAATTCGTCACTGGGACTTAAAGAGTGAATAGATTTAATACCTTTGGAAAGAACTCAAACAGGAACGCATACAAAAAGCATTGGCACGAATTGCATCGTTGGGGAGTTGATGGTGGGGGTGAGAAAGGGGTGAGGGGGCAAACGATAGACGACATGCCCTGGTATCTTAAAACCAACATTAATTCTTTTCCGTGGGGACTATGACGAATGACCCTCACATAGTGGGATGGCTTTGATTTGTGTACCGACCACACTCACACTGCAAACATATACCACAGTGTCACCCATAAGAACCACTGTACTCTGAAAATTCATTCGTTGGGGGCTGTACCAATCCACGAGGGCAAGTTTGTGTTGACACATTGTTGACCTGTGCATAGTTTAAGGCAGTAAGTAATATCTATTTTACATTTTGACATTATTTTCCAAGTGGATCTTGTAAAACACCTAATATTTATTTTCCTTGTTAAACGACAACGCTCAAATGGCAAAATCACCTGAATTGCGTCCCATTTTACTGTGTATGTTGTTACGTCGCGTGTAGAAATGGTGTTTACACAATCGATTCCTTCATCTCAATGTCTAATTTGTTGTATTTTACGATTGCACGCATTGGCTAATGTAACAAAGATAAAATGATCAAAGTATGGCATATTTCTGTTCAGCGACAGCGAATTTATTTGCAATTTTATGTCTGTACGCCGAGTTTCGAATGTCGGGGGCACTGTCCCAATTGTTGAGTGCCGTAATATTGGATGTGTATCCAGTCGTCGGGGTACAGCTGGATGCAGTAGTTGGGTGCAATACATATGTTTTTGCCAAGTTGACCCAGAAAACACGTTTCAATTTAGTAAATTATATCTTTTTAAGCAAGCTATCATATATTTCTAGCTCAATATTTACATTACAAACAGTTGGCTTCATTAGCATGTGTTGTTTACAATACATAAATTGTATACAGCTGCCATCTGAAATCTAATGCAGAAAAATAGTCATAAAATTATTTGTAACGCTGTTTACACATGCAGATGCAGGAATTTTAAAAGTGTGAGCTGTGAAGCAGATAAATTCAATGTAGATAAATCAGTCTCATGTAGTTTACGTCACCAAATTGGTATATTAGTCATTTAAATTACTATTCAAAGCGATTCAATTAAATAGAAAATCATAGTATCATGTATGTTCTGTGTTTATAGATGTTTTCTTGTTTATAAAGTCGACAATAATTCATTTTGCAAACTACTTTTAGACATAAAATACACATCATCATGATGCCAAGAATAAGTTTTCAGATATACAGGAGTATTTATGTACAATCCAGAATATCGAAACTTGTCAACCGACATTCTGAAACTCATCGCCTCGTGCTTTTGATTCGAAAGGGCATTGCTGATGTACAAGCAAATTTGTTCAACTACTGTGACATATACGTTTTTGTATCAGTGTTACAGCATCGCATGTAATTTACGTTACGACAGACAGGTCTGTGGGAAACAAATAAAGTTATTTGAATCTAGATATTGCTATTGCCCAAATGACATTATGTTGGTGCTCATCTGAATCGCCTCTTCTAGACATTCCTAATGTGACTGATGAACATATAACTTGCATGGAAAAATATAAGAAAATTACCTATAATGAAAATCAAATGCTTTCATTTATAAGTACCCTGTCGTTAAGCGGCTTTGTAGAGGCTGCTATGACGGCTCCCAAAACTTCATCAGAATATTGTTTTAATTAGTTTTAATCCAGTGGCTAGAGAGTTTATAGAGCCTATCTGAAATAAATATGCAGATGCTCCAGGTTGCATGAGGCGTTTTTTGCACTTTTCAGAATTTCTCAGGAAAACATCAAATCAAACCTAGTCTGCTGTATTCAAACCTTGTGTGTCATTATTACTTGAGAAGTTTCATATTATTCTGATTAATGCATTTGAAGCTGGTACATTTGCTCCTTACAACTAAGTCATTTTGTGTTTTGTTTTACATAGCCATTTAATGGACTAAAACTGACTTCGTTAGCTTGTGTAGTTAACGTTATAGGAAGTGTTTAAATTTCATACCTGAAATCTATTGAACTTGAAAAAAGGACATACCACTGACTTGAAACTGTGTCTGCATTTGAATATGCATGCGGTACACGTAAAATATTTAACAATATGCTGCTTACTATATAAATACAAATGGAACCAGATGAATCAAGGGGGTGGAGGAGGGAGGGGGTGAAAATTGTAAAAATGGCACCAGCCATCCCCAATGGCAAGATTTATATCCTATTACTCCAGCTATCTTAATACTACATTTTAACGGTTATGATATCATATATGAATGAAACCGGTTATAATTCAAGGGGTTAATATATAGAGACTAAATATATGTATGGAAGGGAAGGGGTGAAAATATTATGGCCACACTACATATCACTAAGGGGACTTAATCATCGACACAGTCTACTATGAAACATATCTGAAACTGTTGTTCAAGCTCTCGCAACAACAAGACCTTTACTGTAGTGCAAGCTTCAGACATCAATGGCCTACTGATACACCAGCTCAGGTAACTCGTCTGAATAGGTTGTGATAACAGTCAAGGCATTTAGTGAAAACAGCAAAGGCGACTGTAGTGCGAGAGTAAAGATCACGTTTGCCACTGCTAAGCACATTACAAGACGTCTATGTTTTACCATCTCAGGCTTCAACTAGTCATCTTGTGTGAGTAGCATGGCAGTTCTGGCCACCAAATGTCCTGTGCCAGTATGCTAAAATACCAATGTAGTGGCAGCCATAAGCGCACGACCTATGATGCTAATATACATGTGTGGTATTACTTCTTAACGTACGTAACTCTGCAGATAAGGCTTTACAAAGACGTCTATAGATAAAAGGGTACCATCTTAATCTACTAGACACGTCTGTAAACACTGTGGTGTCAGGTCATGCTATTGAAAGACAAAAGAAGGGGGTCATAACAAGGAAAGAAAGCTAGAATTCGATATACACTATTGTGAGATGGTGCATTTTTATATTCGTTGCTGTACACTCTCAACTGATGTGGCTCTATTGATGATCCGTTTTTACTCTTTAAATTATGGTGGACTTGTGTCTTATTTGCTTTAAAGTGCAAGTCGCACGAAAATACCCGACTTATGGGTAAAAACAAGACGAATAATAACAAAGGACCCGACATATGGGAACAAAATACCCGACTTATGGGTACAGTGGTATTTTGCTGATACTCGACTAATGGGTACAGTGCCATCCCGACTATTGGGCCAGTGCCCCCAATAAATATTACTAGGCGTACAGTATGAAAAACTTGAATAACTTTCTTATTACACATCCCACAAATTTCTAACTTATAGATATTATGTACATCGATAATCTCTTTAATAATTATCCAGGAAATTTTCCCTGACATTACCATAAATGAACAAAAAACAGGTTTTAGCGGTATTTTGTTCAAAAAAATGTCATATGCTTACATAAAAGGTACGACACAGCGGTAATTCTTTAATTTTCATGCCTGCAAATTGGCCAGACAAAGGATGGGTATATCAGTTAAGGTACCCTGCCGTACAAATATTTCAAAGAAAAAAAATGTAAGAATACATACCGTTTTGATTATTCAGTAGAAAATAAACAACAATAGATAAACCCCCCTTCGATTGGTACAGCCCTCAACTACTGCAATTTCAGAGTACAGTGGTTCTTATCGGTGAGTGTTAGAACAGCAAATATTTATAGATAGATGAAAATAGATTATTTATAGTTTTAACTCACTCATCATTCAGTGCATGGCAACCTTGATGACCACGACTGGTATGGTACGTGCATGTTTCGATGCTTGTTTGTGACCAGTTTCGAGGACCTGTACCAGACACATACGAGGGGCATTTCAAAAATAGTGTAAATGAGTCTGCAATGCCTAGGAATGTCGATCGATTTTTAAATATTTTGTCTTAACTTTTAGGTTTGCATATCACCAAATGACCTTCACTCAACAAATTTCAGTCACTGGTGTTTTCTTCAAAATATGCCTTGACTATTGCTGTTCAGGCAGGGACACTGAGTAGAAATGGACGATATATTTATGTGAAGACAGTTTCATATTTTCCTAACTCTGAATTCAACAGCTCTGGATTAATACTTCTATTATCTGTTGTAATGAAATTATTCCAGCATAAAATTCATTATATAAGCTTTGCTAAAACGCAAGATTTACTTTTTAAGATTGCCTAATCATTAAACAATGGTCATTTCTTATGACGTCACTTCCTGCGCCTAATTGAAATGTATAGTAAGGTTTTTAAACTTCGATTTGGAGGTCAGTTAAAGTGAAAGTGAATGTTTGGTGGTACCTATGGAACACAAATTGTTTAAACTTTAATTCTAATGCTTGTTTCTGTAATATATAATCTTTTACAGCACCTTATGGTCTTTTGTTGGTGACCTACCTGAATTTTGACGAAAAGTTATCTCTCCCACCTACATTATTTCAGTGCCAGTATGCCATATAAAATAACCCTTCTTTCAAGTCTTTATGTACTGTAAACCTTTTCTTTTCAATAAGTTCCTTTATTTTTTGACCTTAGACAATGTTAAATATATTTAGTGAGTGTCATTTTATTAGAAGATTTTTTCATTTGATTGTTTTGTATTTTACATGAATCGCTGCTACTTGGCGACTTCCGGCGTGGAGTTTGCAAATGTATTTTCCAGTTTCATAAGTCATATCATGGCAATCGTTACAAAACATAGTAACCTAGTAATTTCAGTAACAAAATGCCTGTCGTTTATTGACATTTGGCGTCAATAAGCCAAAACCACAATTTATTGACAAAATGCTTTGATTATAACTTTGCATTTATAAGCGCATAGCAGAGAAAAAAATCTCGTTTATTATGTTACTTGTGTAGATTCTTAAAATGATTTTGGTATAACATACGTGTTTCTTTATTAAATTCATCATTGTCTCATTGAGCAAATAGCGAAAGAACACAAAATACTTACAACGAAAATGAACAGTTTCTAGTATTCACATCCTTATGACGTATAAGCACGTGCTGTCATGCATGGGTGACTTAGAAATAATTTTATTCCATGCCATTCTAAAGCGCTTGAAATTACCTTTCCAATGATATATAAAACTTCTGCTGAATATCAGTTAATAAAATACCCTGAGCTCATTTACATTATTACTGAAATGACCCTCGTATTACAGTCTTCTTTGCTTCTTCATGGTGTTGAAATTTGATTTATGTGTTTACCGTGATGATTCATTGACGAGTTAGAGGGTTATCATGCGAACCGAACAACCAACTAAATGTTTTGTACCACTTCAGAAACTGAGGGTGAGGTTGGGCCTGTAAAATCGATTTAAGCCCCCCAGTAATTCATTACTGACCGTTCCAAGGCGGTAGTTCTGTTGTGGTTCTCTGTTGCCTGTTTTTGGTGTCAGAGTTTCTGTGATGTTTTACCTTATGTATGTTCTTATTATTTTTGGTTCGGTTTGGGTTGCTGAGTGGCCACCTTTTGGGAACAAGCTGCTCACTCGGTTGGCCATATGTTCTCTGTATCTTGATTATTTGTAATCTTAGTTGTTTCCAACTATGGTTTGAGGGCTGGATTTGGATTTTGATTGTTTCAGTTCCTGGTCTTTGCATACTTTTTATTTTTATTTTTATTTTTCTTCAAAACATAAATCGGTAATAACGACACTTACCCCTAAATGCCTTGGTTACGTAATAGAATAATAAAAGTACAAAAAATGGCCGTCACTGGTAGCGACGTTACAAGATAGTTTTTATTGACGTCATAAAATATTGATGTCAGAAACCCCTATCATTAGGTCGGAAATCCGGCGTTTGTATTCCGACAAACAGACCCAACGGGTGTAGACTCGGTGAAAACCGGAAGTCTACCTCAGTGCATCGGGGTAACCCTATGATCTGTTATCAAACGTCGTGCCAGCTGATTGCGGTTTAATTTTTCATACGTGAAAATAGAAATAAGAAAAAAAATTCTTTAGATGTTGCTACTAGCAAATAGAAGTTTCTTATATAAACTGAAAACCTAATTTGAATTCGTGACAGTGGGAATCGTAAGAAAGTTTAATCCTGTCTAATAAGCGAAGTATGATATACTAACCGAGAAAGAAAACAGAGAAAATCACAAAGACCACATACACCATCACTCACTACGTGCTGGACAAGTTATGTTATCATTTAAATTGTGCTTTAAGAAGTCACGAGGGAAAATTTTTACACAGATAAGAAGTTATATCGCGACGTCTTATCAGCTGATGAATTGGACCAAGCATTGATGCTATTCAGATACAGGGTCTGAATTACCTTATACATGGTAAACCTGAGTCAACTTATTAGGTACCCTTTTATGACAGTGACTTAGATTTGTTGCAGGCGACCTGCAGTGGTAACGTGCATGCACTGATGGAGTTTTAAAGATTTGGGGCTTGTGAAAAGAGAGATACGTTCTGATCTTAAAAACTAAAGTTGTGGCATTTTTATGAAAGTAGGTCACAGTGACCTAGTTTGTTCGGAGTGACCTGGCGTGCACTGATGAAGTTTCAATGATCTGGGGCCTATGAAAAAAAGATATTGGGCTGACCTCGAAAATTAGATAGGTGGAATTTTTTCGTGAAAGTAGGTCACAAAAAAGCCTTTGACAGGGTATGGCATGCAGCCTTATGGGCCACCATGAGGAAGTACAATATCAGTGCAAACCTAGTCCGCACCATTGAGCAGCTATACGACAAGGCTACAAGTGCAGTGCTGATAAATGGCAGCACAGGAGAATGGTTCAGAACAACAACTGGAGTAAGACAAGGATGTCTTCTGTCACCCACCCTCTTCAACATTTTCTCGAACGGATCATGTCTGATGCTCTGGAAGAACATGACGGAAAGATTAGCATAGGCGGCAGAAATATTACCAATCTGCGGTTTACCGATGACATAGACGCTCTAGCTGAGGAAGAGCAGGAACTAGAAGCTCTAGTTGAAAGTCTCGACCAAACCTGCACAAGGTATTAGATGGAGATCAGTGCTGAGAAGATCAAACTGATGACAAACAACGCAGATGGCATCCAGAGGGAGATCAATGTAAAGGGGCAGACCCTGGGTACTGTAAGCAGCTTCAAATACCTTGGAGCAGTTGTCTTAGATGATGGCTCAAAACAGGAGGTTCTCTCAAGGATTGCACAAGCCACTTCAGCTCTTGCCAAGCGGAAACCCATTTGGAGAGATAACAGCATACACGTATCTCTTGGATCAAAGGTGAAACTTATGCCCTCCCTTGTCATTTCCATATTTCTGTATGCCTGTGAATCGTGGACCTTGACAGCAGAGTTAGAGAAAAGAACACAGGCCTTTGAGATGAGATGCTACCGAAGGTTACTGAACATTTCGTACAAGGACCATGTAACCAATGAGGAGGTTCGCAGGAAGATCCAAGCAGCCATTGGAGAATATGATGAACTCCTGACGCTGGTCAAGAAACGGAAACTAAGGTGGTTTGGCCACGTTTCAAGGTCTTCTGGTTTAGCAAAGACAATTCTTCAGGGTACAGAGAAAGGAAAAAGAAGAAGAGGTAGACAGAACAAGAGGTGGGAAGACAATATCAAGGAGTGGACAGGAACGGATTTTGCCAGCTCAACTAGGGCAGCTAAAGACAGGACAAGGTGGAAAGGGATTGTTTTGAAGTCATCTGTGGTGCCCCAACGACCTAGTAAGGTTATTGGATAGAATAGAATAGAATAGAAAATAGGTCACAGTGACCTAGTTCGTTGGGGGTGACCTGGAGTGGAAAGGCGCATGCACTAGTGAAGTTTCAATGATCTTGGGCCTATGAAAAGAAAGATATGGGGCTGACCTCGAAAACAAATATGTGGTAATTTTTCGTAAAAATAGGTCACAGTGACACTTTGTTGGTTTTGTCGTGTATCGGATCATATGGATAAAATGAACATCTTTAGACGCATCTCTTGTCATTTGTATATATTTTCCTCCACACGAGGTTGAAACAGCATCGTATCAAAGCCGATATAAATTACGACGGGGAATCAACGTTGATACCGAGATATTTAAACTGTTTGTCACACTGGCTATATACATTACACATAGACAACGACAGTCGTGTCATGCAACATGTGTCACCGTGTAAACAACGCAAATGCATATGTTTCATGACTCAAATCTGTTTCATGCAACATGTCTAATAGTTTAAGAATAACCTAAACGGTTGCATGACGCATGTATCGTGTAAAATGTGACACCAAAAGCCTAATTTTCATGACAAAAATATGTTCCATGTGGCATTTCAAATCGTCTAAACAAAACCTAAATGGTGGCATGACACATGTATTGTGCAACACATGTTGCTGTGTAAACCCGCCTTTTGGACATAAAAAAACAGATAATCAGATCTAGGTGTAATTGATGTTTGTGAAGTTATATATACACTACAACTTTTATCACAGTTTTTACTATAAATCGGAAACAACAGAATGCAAGTTCCAAGTAAATATGAAAAGAATGGGCTCAAATAACTTTAAGTCTGGTACCAACAGATTTAGCCAATGATTTGGCTTCCTTCCTCGGGGTCCCTGGAAAAGAAAGAAGCATTTGAGCCGCGACACGACAAAAGCAACAATGTGGTTGTGCGCCCAGCGCAGACTCAGATCAGCCTGGGCATCCGCCCAGTCTGATCAGAGTCTTCGCTGTCCGCATGGAGGTAGCTTAGACCCTTAGCTCTCCTATGAGCTCTTAACGAAGAGCCTGATCAAACTGAGCTGATGCCCAGGCTGATTTGAGTCAACGCTGGGCGTACAACCACATTGTTGGTTTTCTCGTGTCGTGGCTCATTTGTTTTTGATGCAGAACTCCCAAAGTACAAAGTACGGTAAAATTCTATGTATGACATACACGGACAGATACAGTACATTGCTCTGTCGCCGTATAAGTTGTTATATTGCAGCGGATTGCAGAAACAGGACAGTGCTCTTGCGGCATTATGAGTTGTTATATTACAGATTATTGCTGATACAGAACAGTGCTCTTGTGGCAGTAAGAGTTGATTTATCTTGCAGATACAGTACAGCGTTCTTCTGACAGTATGAGTTGTTACATTGCAGATGATTGCGGACACATTAGGCTGCTTTTGCGGCGGTATGGGTTGTTAAATTGCAGATGACTGCAGACACAGTATGCTGACCTTGTGGCGGTATAAATTGCTACATTGCAGATGGTTGCAGACACAGTATGCTTCTCTTGTAGCGGTATGAGTTGTTACATTGCAGATGATTGCGGACACAGTTTGCTGCTTTTTGTGGCGGTACTAGTTGTTACATTGCAAATGATTGCGGACACAGTATGCTGTTGTGGCTGTATGAGTTATTAAATTGCAGATGACTGCAGACACAGTATGCTGACCTTATAGCGGTATGAGATGTTTCATTGCAGATGATTGCGGACACAGTCTGCTGCTCTTGTGGCGGTATGAGTTGTTAAATCGCAGATGATTGCAGACACACCATGCTGACCTTGGGCGATATGAGTCGCTACATTGCAGATTATTGCGGACACAGTATGCTTCTCTTGTTGCGATATGAGTTGTTACATTGCAGATGATTGCGAACACAGTTGGCTGCTTTTGTGGCGGTTTGCGTTGTTACATTGCAGATGATTGTAGATACAGTATGCTTCTCTTGTGGAGGTACGAGTTGTCACATTGCAGATGCTTGCCGACACAGTATGCATCTTTTGTGACGATATGAGTTGTTACATTGCAGATAATTGCAGACACAGTATGCTGCTCTTGTGGCGGTATGAGTTGTTTCAGTGCAAATAATTGTAGACACATAATTGCTGCTCTTGTAGCGGTATGAAGTATTACATTGCAAATGATTGCCGACACAGTATGCTGCTTTTTGCCGCGGTATGAATTGTTAAGTTGCAGATATTTGCAGACACAGTATGCTACTCTTGTGGCGGTATGAGTTATTACATTGCAGATGATTGCGACCACATTATGCTGCTCTTGTGGCGATATGTGTTGTTACATTGCAGATGATTCCAGACACAGTATGCTGCTCTTGTGGTAGTACGAGTTATTACATTGCAGAGAATGACAGACAAACTATGCTGCTTTTGTGGCTGTACGAGTTGTTACATTGCAGATAATTGCAGACACAGTATGCTGCTCTTGAGGCGATATGAGTGTTACATTGCAGATGATTTCGGACACAGTATGATGCTCTTGTGGCTGTACGAGTTATTACATTGCAGATGATTGCGCACACAGTATGCTGCTCTTGTGTCGGTACGAGTTGTTACACTGCAGAGAATAGCAGACACAGTATGCTGCTCTTGTGGCGATAGAGGTTGTTACATTGCAGATGCTTGCGGACACAGTTTGCTGCTTTTGTGGTGGTATCAGTTGTTACATTGCAGATGATTGCGGATACAGTATGCTGCTTTTGTGGCGGTGTGAGTTGTTAAATTGCAGATGATTGCAGACACAGTATGCTGACCTTGTGGTGGTATAAATTGCTACATTGCAGATGTTTGCGGACACATTATGCTTCTCTTGTGGCGGTATGGGTTGTTACATTGCAGATGCGTTCGGACACAGTTTGCTGCTTTTGTGGCGGTACTAGTTGCTACATTGTAGATGACTGCAGACACAGTATGCTGACTTTATGGCGGTATCAGTAGCTATATTGCAGATGATTGCGGACACAGTATGCTGCTCTTGTGGCGGTATGAGTTGTTAAATTGCAGATGATTGCAGCCACACTATGCTGACCTTGTGTCGGTATCAGTTGCTACATTGCAGATGATTGCGGACATAGTATGCTACTCTTGTGGCGGTATGAGTTGTTACATCATTGCAGATGATTGCAGACACAGTTTGCTGCTTTTGTGGCGGTATGCGTTGTTGCATTGCAGATGATTGTAGATTCAGTATGCTGCTCTTGTGGAGGTACGAGTTGTTACATTGCAGATGATTGCGGACACAGTATGCTGCTTTTGTGACGATACGAGTTATTACATTGCAGATGATTGCGACCACATTATGCTGCTCTTGTGGCGATATGTGTTGTTACATTGCAGATGATTCCAGACACAGTATGCTGCTCTTGTGGTAGTACGAGTTATTACATTGCAGAGAATGGCAGACAAACTATGCTGCTTTTGTGGCTGTACGAGTTGTTACATTGCAGAGAATTGCAGACACAGTATGCTGCTCTTGTGCCGATATGAGTGTTACATTGCAGATGATTTCGGACACAGTATGATGCTCTTGTGGCTGTACGAGTTATTACATTGCAGATGATTGCGCACACAGTATGCTGCTCTTGTGTCGGTACGAGTTGTTACACTGCAGAGAATTGCAGACACAGTATGCTGCTCTTGTGGCGATAGAGGTTGTTACATTGCAGATGCTTGCGGACACAGTTTGCTGCTTTTGTGGTGGTATCAGTTGTTACATTGCAGATGATTGCGGATACAGTATGCTGCTTTTGTGGCGGTGTGAGTTGTTAAATTGCAGATGATTGCAGACACAGTATGCTGACCTTGTGGTGGTATAAATTGCTACATTGCAGATGTTTGCGGACACATTATGCTTCTCTTGTGGCGGTATGGGTTGTTACATTGCAGATGCGTTCGGACACAGTTTGCTGCTTTTGTGGCGGTACTAGTTGCTACATTGTAGATGACTGCAGACACAGTATGCTGACTTTATGGCGGTATCAGTTGCTACATTGCAGATGATTGCGGACACAGTATGCTGCTCTTGTGGCGGTATGAGTTGTTAAATTGCAGATGATTGCAGCCACACTATGCTGACCTTGTGTCGGTATCAGTTGCTACATTGCAGATGATTGCGGACATAGTATGCTTCTCTTGTGGCGGTATGAGTTGTTACATCATTGCAGATGATTGCAGACACAGTTTGCTGCTTTTGTGGCGGTATGCGTTGTTGCATTGCAGATGATTGTAGATTCAGTATGCTGCTCTTGTGGAGGTACGAGTTGTTACATTGCAGATGATTGCGGACACAGTATGCTGCTTTTGTGACGATACGAGTTGTTACATTGCAGATGATTGCCGACACAGTATGCTGCTCTTGTGGCGGTATAAGTTGTTTTATTGCAGATCATTGCAGACACAGTATGTTGCTCCTGTGGCGATATGAAGTATTATATTGCAAATGATTGCCGACACCGTGTGCTACTCTTTTGGCGGTACGAGTTATTGCATTGCAGATGATAGCCGACACAGTATGCTGCTTTTGCGGCGGTTTGGGTTGTTACGTTGCAGATAATTGCAGACGCAGTATGCTACTCATGTGGCGGTATGAGTTGTTACATTGCAGATGATTGCGACCACATAATGCTGCTCTTGTGGCGGTATGTGTTGTTACATTGCAGATGATTCTAGACACAGTATGCTGCTCTTGTGGTAGTACGAGTTATTACATTGCAGAGAATGGCAGACACAGTATGCTGCTCTTGTGGCGATATGAGTGTTACATTGCAGATGATTTCGGACACAGTATGATGCTCTTGTGGCTGTACGAGTTATTACGTTGCAGATGATTGCGCACACAGTATGCTGCCCTGGTGGCGGTATGAGTTGTTACATTGCAGATGATTGCTGACACAGTATGCTTCTCTTGTGGGGTACGATTTATCACATTGCCAAAAAATTAACACATTTACTTTTACAATCTTTTGTAATGTATTTCATTGTCAAGTTTCTTGTAGCATATTTTGTGAAGCTCATATATCAAAAGAAAAGTAAAGAAAAAATAAACAAATTATGAAAGCGCATTTTCATGCGGATAAAAGTTTTCTTGACACAGCTGCTCTTAAACAAACACATTAATGACTGCATAAATAGATATATGCCAATTTCTGCCTGGAAGCCACTGCCAATGAGACCATACTTTCATAGGCTCAACATCGACCCCAGCTGATAGCCCCGGTAGAGGAATTATATCCTCATAAAACGACTTAAGTGGTTGCTATGCTGTTGCTAAGGCTAAATTTCTTTGAAGGAAATTCCCTACAACTTTGCAATTTGCTCTGGAGGAACAGTCTTACAAAGACTGTTCCTCCAGAACAAATTTCATAGTTGTAGGGAATCTCCTTTATAGATATTTAGCCTTAGCAACCGCATAGCAACCACTTAAGTCGTTTTATGAATACGGACCCAGATATAGTGCATCAGATTATAACAGATGCAATACAATACAAGACTCTGTGGCGGTAAAGTATTACAAATACTACAGATTATTATCAATGCATTACATTGCTCTGTGGCAGTGTGATATTTAGTTATACGGAATATGGCACATAAAAAACTGCGGCAAAAGAAGCGCTCATTTATTATCTGTGCCTTTAGCAGTTAGACATTATTGTTGTTAGCAGCTATGGAATAATGGTTATTGTGGTTGGAGAAATATCTTATAAACTTAGAGTTACTTACAATGCGGTGAGGTTAGAGATATAATCAACTGATGGTAATGTGCACAACCCGTGGTGAATGTAGAATAATCAGTTTCTGGTGCCAGGAGGAATGTATGGAAATGAAATTGGTCATTTCTTGTAGAATGATGCATATTTTTATCAAACTACACCATGTGGTTAAGAGTTATGAGCAATTTCACTCACTGACTACAGCGGAAGGACAAACAGACTGATGGACTTGCACAGCGATTAAAGTGCACACCTGTGGGTCGTGCAATACTGTTTAGACTTTCGTCACCGTTTTGCATGCCGGTGGCTGGACAATGTTAAAATACATAAGTATACAAAATTTGAACCATATATACCACGGGGTTCAAGAGTTATGAGCATTTTCACTACTTGACCGTAAATATTCAACTTGTGTTAAGCAAAGCCTCGTCCATCAAAAAAGACGGTTATGTATGCGAGTCGTTAGATAATGTTGACATGTATAAGTATGCAAAATTTTATCAAAATATCCCATGCGGTTCAAGAGTTATAAGCGTTTTCGCTAACTGATAACGGACGGCAGGACGGACTCGAACAGTGAGTATAGTGCAAACCTGCGGGTTGTGCAATAAGAAGTTTTGCATACCAGTGGCTGGGCAATGTTAAATTACATAAGTATACAAAATTTGAAGCAAATATACCAAGCGGTCCAAGAGTTATGAGCATTTCAATAAAAGAGCTCGACCATCCAAATTGATGCTCGGTGAAGCCTCGTCACTGTTTTGCATACCAGTGGCTGGGCAATGTTAAATTACATAAGTATACAAAATTTGAAGCAAATATACCTAGCGGTCCAAGAGTTATGAGCATTTTCAATAAAAGAGCTCGACCATCTAAATTGATGCTCGGTGAAGCCTCGTCACTGTTTTGCATACCAGTGGCTGGGCAATGTTAAATTACATAAGTATACAAAATTTGAAGCAAATATACCAAGGGGTCCAAGAGGTATGAGCATTTTCGATAAAAGAGCTCGACCGGCCAAACTGATGCTCGGTGAAGCTTCGTCACTGTTTTGCATACCAGTGGCTGGGCAATGTTAAATTACATAAGTATACAAAATTTGTAGCAAATATACCAAGTGGTCCAAGAGTTATGAGCATTTTCAATAAAAGAGCTCGACTGGCCAAATTGATGCTCGGTGAAGCCTCGTCACTGTTTTGCATACCAGTGGCTGGGCAATGTTTAATTTCATAAGTGTACAAAATTTGAAGCAAATATACCAAGGGGTCCAAGATTTATGAGCATTTTCAATAACAGAGCTCGACAGACCAAATTGATGCTCGGTGAAGCCTCGTCACTGTTTTGCATGCTGGTGGCTGGACTATGTTAAAATACATAGGCATACAAAATTTGAACTATATTTACCACGGTGTTCAAGAGTTTTGAGCATTTTCAGTAGTTGGCCGTAAATTTTCAACTTGTGCTCAGCAAAGCCTCGCCCATCAAATAAGGTTGTTATGCATGCGAGTCGTTAGACAATGTTGACATGTATAAATATGCAAAATTTTGTCAAAATATCCCAAAATATCTAACTGATAACGGTTTTCGCTAACTGATAACGGACGGACGGACTCACACAGTGATTATAGTGCAAACCTGCGGGTTGTGCACTCTTACATATATCGAAATTTATGTGCAGCGTTCTAATAACCAGTTAGTATGCACTGTATAAATATCCACACAGAAAATTGCAGATAGCGCACCGATATACGTGCAGCACGTTAATGGTCAACTAAACCCAGTGGACACACAGTGTTGAATCAACTTTAGGTCATTGACATGCTGCTATAATGCAAATCAACGTTGATTCAGTTTTGTTTCTAACTATCATGCCTTCTTGGAAATGTACTTACAAATGTTCACAGATATAGTTCATTGATTTATCACAGTGCTCGTCATTCCAGTGATAGCCTTGCCTCGGATAGATTGTAAGACAATCTTCCTCTCCTCCATTCTGATTGGGTTCCCCGGGAAACCAGTCTGTATACTCTGTGATACGGTCATTGGTTCCCGCCCAGATCCATTCTTTCTCTATCTGCAGATCGTTTCCTGCCGTCCAGAACTGACCCTCGGAGCCTAAAATACCAGTTGATATACAAATGTCACACGTCATCTATATGTGTCACGCTCTGATATTTAGACATTAATTAAGGCATTGTTTCAACAGGAAAAAGTCGCTAGTGACGTTATTAACGCCGAACGTCGACGTAATAGGAACTTTAGCATATTAATTCGCGGTCAGTTTTAAAGGGTAGTTAACTAAATAAAAGTTAATCTTTCACTACGGTGAAGTCTCTGCATTGAGACCCGTTTAACATTTTGTCTCTTTATTTGCCCATCTTTCTGCATGTGCGATGAAAACTAAGTTATAAAACAGAATTTCCGAGTCTCATTAAATATTGACCATATAGTCAGTTGACAAAAGAAATGAGCCGCGACACGAGAAAACCAACAATGTGGTCGTGCGTGTAGCGCAGACTCAGATCAGCCTGGGCATCCGCCCAGTCTGATCAGAGTCTTCGCTGTCCGCATCGAGGTAGCTTAGACCCTTAGCTGCCCTTTAAGCGCTTAGCGAAGAGTCTGATCAGACTGGGCGGATTCCCAGGCTGATCCGAGTGTACGCTGGGCGCACAACCACTTTGTTTGTTTTCTCACGTCGCGGCTCAAATTTATTATTTTCTAAAATTCTATTGGTTTTGGTGCATTTTTCACTCCGCTTCTGTTACATGTAATCCAATTCATTATAAAATACATTTGTGTAAGGCGAAATTAATGAGGCTATCAACACAAATATTTCATTATTATTGTTAAGGGGTCACCCCAGGGGAAGCCAAAATTTCGATGCTTAAGACAGGCGACTCCTTAATACAGGTTAATTTGCATTGTATTTTGGTCCAAGGGTCCCGCAAAAGGTGGCTGCTAAAGGCAGGTGACCTCGCAATGGAGGTGACCACATAAGCATGTTTGACTGTATTAATATACGGAACTTTCATTCGTTATGACAGATGGGCACACTTTTAGGGGAAGCAATTCTAGCCTTTTTAGCTCGACAGGACGAAGTCCAGATGAGCTATTGCTTGATTTTGCCTTCGGCAAAGAAGTCGCCGTTCACATTTACGTTGAAGTTATTTATGAGCTCATATTTTCCCGACCATGTGATGGATTTTGTTCATATATGGTATGATGATAAATATTGGTCCAAAGCTTCTTTCAGTAATACTCCCGCCCACGCCAGTGAGTTTAAGGTCACTTTTTAAAGTACATTTTGCATTTTACTAGTCAGATACCCTATCCACATTTTTTTCTCAAACCTGAGCCAAAGAAAGAAGAGGCATAAATTTTAATTCCTTACAGAAGCACAATACATGTATATGGATAAATAATGAAACTGTTTCCGCTTTGACAAATTAAGCCGATTTGTCCAGACCGAAAACAGACTGTGCGGTCCGTGCATAGCTGCAATAGCTGGTTATATTTCTTTGTCGAATTTATTATTCTTTATTTACATATGAAGTTCATTACGAATCATTTCTTAAACCACAAAACAATGAAACTCATGTAAGTCGAAGGGAATTTAAAATTGATGAAATTGTTTTTGCCAGGAAATGTTCATAGGGCGTTCTTTCAATTACGCTTGACAAAATTGTCTCGTTAGACTCGATTTGTTTATTACATTGCTGGAGCCAAGATTCGGAAAAGTTCGTTCATATGGAAATAGACAATTAAGTATAAGTGCAATACATAGGGAACATAGAAGCCTTCACAAAACATAAATACATTAAAGCGCATTCAACATTTATTTTTACCTTTTTTCTATCATTAGAAATTGCTAAAACGTGTACACGGATGTTTTTTTCGCCTTTGATAAAGCGTTAGTATATGCATAAACAGCTTATAAATGGAGAATACCATGTTAGTGTCTTTTGATATCAAGTTTATCAGGCGAGACCAATGGCGAGGCTTGCCGAGCCAGTCCGACGTGTTTCTGGTCGAGCCTGATAAACTTGATATCAAAAGACACTTACGTGGTTTTCTATTTATCATGCATCATTAGAAGATTTTACGGCGTAAAGAGTGGCAAACAAGTGATAAGCAAACGCAGTTTCAAATGTTCGAACTTGCTGACGTCGCGAATGCTTTATGACGTAAGTCGGTGACGTCAGTTAACCAATCGAACGCTGATATCACGGCCAACGTCAGTGTGTAGCCAATCGTCTTCAGAGATCGCTTCTTAAGGCAAGACCTGATAACATTCGCGCAAGCGCAGTTCTACAGTGACATGATATCACACCATGTTATCATACCCCTGTTATCAGGTGAATTTTGCAGCAGATGCATGGTAAATTCATTTCTCACCTGGATGTAGTTTCTGAATTTCTGCCTTGAGAAAATTATTTTCTCGTTCCGTTTCAATTCTCACCAGCTCGGCGTCTAGAGCAGTACAGTAATTCTGCAAAAGAAGAAGAGCACTGCAGTTAAAGAAAATAATAATTTGAGCAGCGACACGGGAAACCAACAAAGTGATTGGGCGCCCTGTGCAGAATCAGATCAGCCTGGGCATCCGCCAAGTCTGATAAGAGTCTTCGCTGTCCGCCTGGAGGTAGCTTAGACCCTTAGCTACCCTTTAAGTGCTTCGCATAAAGTCGGATCAGACTGGACTGATGCTCGGTCTGATCCGAGTTTGCGCCGGACCACAACCAGTTTGTTTGTTTTTTCCTCGTGTCGCGGCTCAGTTATCATTTAGACTATTTTTGCCACCTTGCTTTAATCATGCGAGTTTCCGATGTATCTTCAAATTTTCTTTAGTGAGTACGTCCGGCAAGTGCACATTGGTAAACTAGAATGACTCGAGCCTAGATAATTCTCGAGTTGTCTTAGTTTAACGACTTTTTGCCAAAATCTTTCACTTTAGGAATGGAAAAACAACCATTTTCTTGAAACCTAGTTGCATATAAATGAACAGAAGCTCCTGTAACAAAATGCTGACTCATGTAATTAGCAGATTTCCAAGATTTGATTTAAAGAAAACATGGTTTAGGACTATCTGATCAACCCTTCGTAATAGTGGTAACCAACCAAGGAACTTCATCAGACACTTTATGCGACCTTAGATCCATTTTCAAAATGAACCTGATAAGTTATTTTGTGTAATTTGAAGTTTTTCAACATTTTGGACAATACCATTTACCAGGAGGAGCAGGCGTAATCAAAGTGACACTGTATGAGGGACATAACCAGAAGAGTTTAAGTTTGCAGGTTTAAAAAATTCTGTTTCCTGTTTAAAAACTTCATTCTGGCGTTAGCTTTCTGCAGAATTGAATTTACCATGTTCTCGTATGTCAGAGTTTGTTCCAAAATAGCTTCAAAGTATTTAACAGTGTCTTTGGGCTCGATGTTACTGCCTTTACATTCAATTTTCAAATTTGACTTTGACCTTAGCCTCGGTTTAGAACCAAATAAAACTGACTCGGTCTTACCCAAGTGTAACGATAACTTGTTATCAATCAACCAGTCACTAACGACCTCAAGCTCTCTCTGAATTAAGGTCTCGACTGTAGATATATTTGAGCCGCAGCATTAAAAAACCAACAAAGTGGTTGTTCGCCCAGCGAAGACTCAGATCAGCCTGGACATCCGTCCAGTCTGATCAGAGTCTTCGCTGTCCGCATGGAGGTAGCTTAGACCCTTAGCTACCCTTTAAGCGTTTAGCGAAAAGTCTGAGCGGAGTAGGCGGATGTCCAGGGATCTGAGTCGGCGCTGGGCGCACAACCACTTTGTTGGTTTTCTCGCGTCGCGGCTCATTTTTGTCTGCCAATATTGCCGAGTCATCTGCATATAAGAGAAGCTCGTTTCAATCGCACTATGCATGTCATTCACGTAGATTAAAAACAACAAAGGTCCAAATATTGACCCTTGCAGAACACCGCATCTTATCTTAGCACATGAAGAGAAAGTTCCAGTTACATCCACAAGTTGTTGCCGATCAGACAAATGAGCCGCGACACGAGAAAACCAACAAAGTGGTTGTGCGCCCAGTGCAGACTCAGATCAGCCTCGACAGCCGCCCAGTTTGATCAGATTCTTAGTTAAGTGCCCAAAGGGTAGCTAAGGGTCTAAGTTACCTCCATGCGGACAGGGAAGACTCTGATATCAGACTGGGCGAATGCCCAGGCTGATCTGAGTCTGGGCTGGGCGCACAACCACATTGTTGGTTTTCTCGTGTCGCGGCTCAAATATGATCGGAACCATCTGACCACATCCTCACTACTAAGACCAATGTTTTTTTTTATTTTATCATTAAAATAGGGTTGTCAACTGTATCAAAGGCTGTTTGCAGGTCGAGCAAGACCATGTCAACAAAATTACCTTTATCCGTTTGAAACTTTATGAAAATCTGTAAGGTGTGTCGGGCAAGTGTCTGTAGAAAATCCTGGACGGAAGCCAGGAAATTGTATAGAAGTTTTCTATCATCAAGATAAGTTTCAATTTGATTGTACACCGCTTCAGCAGGCATGTCCATAATGATAACACATTTATAAACAAAAACTATCTCAGAAATGTCTTAAAATAGAATGAAAATAAAAAATTAACATGAATTTTCAAAGTCCATGACTTTGCGGTAAAAAAACTGAGGGTTGGGGGTGGGGGGGGGGGGGGTGAGGGGGGGGGGGGCTGGAGGAGTGCAGGATGTATCAAAATCCCTGAACCCTTATCTAACTCCGGTCCATGTATAAGTATCAACTGACTCCATCGTGGCACTGTGAAATTATTTTTCATAAATATAAAAGTTTAACCAAAATTTTTAAGACAAAATTATAAGTCCATGACCTTGACCTAAAGGACACAAGGACATCCAGTGGGTTAGTAACTACATGTAGAATTATGTGAAAACTCAAACATGTGTCTAACATCAGTTCAAGTGTAAACCTAATCTATGCCCAGCATTTTGAATCAGTATGCAACTAGATAACTTTAATATGATTTTTTCCATGACCTGGACATCAAGATCACTGGCGGAGATGGGGTAGTACCATGTAAATATTTAAACTAATATCTAAGTACAGTACAAATATAAAACGAATCCATCCATGGGTTCAGGAGATATGGGTCTGAAAAAACTTTAACCAAACCATCCAGTCCATAAAAAGACAATATTCTAAGTCCATGACCTTTACATCAAGGTCACTGAGTGGGTGACGGGAGTACCTTGAAAAAGTTTGGACCAATGTCTAATTACAATGCAAATATCAAAAGAACCCTTCCATTGGTTAAAGGCATATTGGGCTTTAAAAAAATTAACCAAAACACCCAGTCCAAAATACTCTAATTTTCTAAGTCCATGACCTTGACATCAAGGTCACTGAGTGGAATAAGGTGATACCCTCTAAAACTTTGGGCCAATATCTGACTACAGTGCAAGTATCAAAAGAATCCATCCATTGGTTAAGGAGATATAGACCTCTAAATAAATTTAACCAAAACATCCAATCCGGACGCGGACGCCGACGCTGACACGGTCGCCGACGCCAGGGTGACAACAGTAGCTCTTCCTGAACTTTCGTTCAGGTGAGCTAAAAATATTGTAAATGCAACCCCTAGTTTCCTACAGATTCAGAGGTAAAATCAAACTTCATATGATGATCTTACCGATGCTACGTGCCAAGGTTCCCTCTGAATGTCCTCAAAGAAATAGCAGGAATCATCATAGCGAACCCAGCCGTTGGGACAGAAAGCAGCAGCTGAAAAAGTAGGCTAATAAATGAGCAGCGAAACAAGAAAACCAACATGGGGGTTTTGCGCCCAGCGCAGGCTCAGATCAGCCTGGGCATCTGCCCAGTCTGATCAGCCTCTCGCTAAGCGCTTAAAGGGAAGCTAAGGGTCTAAGCTACCTATATGCGGACAGCAAAGAGTCTGATCTGAGTCTGTTTGGTCGCTTAGATCCTTAGCTACCTCTAAGCGCCTTGTAAAGAGTCTGATCAGACTGGGCGGATGCCCAGGCTGATCTGAGTCTGCGCTGGGCGCACAATTACCTTGTTGGTTTTGTCCTGTCGCGGCTCAAATGGTGTTACCATAGACTGAGATAGCCATATTACACATTCCACCAGGCACATTCAAAGTTGTTTTAACATGAAGTATGGGCTTACAACGTAAAACCAACAACAAATCATCGCTGATTTTAGTCGTGGCGTTGAATTGACGTTGCTGCAATGTTGGTTCAAAGATGTGTGCCTACTGGGATCCAAGGTATAACACATAAAGTAATATAATTCTATGCAAAGACCTTATGACTGCAAATTAAATGATCTTTAATCTGACTCTTTAGGCATTGGAGATCTGTCATCAAACGTCATCCAAGTTGCTTGCGGGTCAACTTTTCTAAATTTACAATGGAAAAGTAAGTCAAAAATAAATTCCTAGTACTAACAGAAGAAAGATGTTGCTTATGTAAAAAAAGAAGTTTCTTCTTTGAACTGAGCATGTCTTGAATTTGTAGAAGTGGAAGAAGCAAGAATTTTGTTACTGTGTAATTAGCGAATTATGATATACTAACCGAGAAAGAAAAAAGAGAAAATCACAAAGATCACATACACCATCACTCACTACGTGCTGGACACAATTATAATGTAAACAATAGTTATCATTGAAATTGTGCTTTAAGAAGTCAAGAGGGCAGATCTTCAGACAGATAAAAAGTTATATCACGATGTCTTATCAGATTACGAATAAATAGAGAATACCATGTCAGTGTCTTTTGATATCAAGTTTATCAGGCGAGACCAGAAACAGCGTAGAATTGGCCTGGCTTGCCGAGCCAGTCCGGTGTGATTCTGGTCCAGCCTGATAAACTTAATATCAAAAGACACTGACATGGCATTCTCTATTTATCATGCATCATTAGAAGGCTTTACGGCGTAAAGAGCGGCAAACAAATGATAAGCAAATGCAATTTCTGTTCGAACTTGCTGACGTCGCGAATGCGTTATGACGTTAGTCGGTGACGCCAATTAAACAATCGAACATTGATATCACGGCCAATGTCAGTATGTAGCCAGTCGCCTTCAGAGATCGCTTCTAAAGGCATCGCCTGACAACATTGATGCAAGCGCAGTTCTAAAGTGACATGATATCACAACATGTTATCATACACCAGATATAAGGTGAATTTTGCAGCAGATGCATGATAAAATCAATTATTGACGCTATGCAGATACAAGATCTGAGTTACCTTAAACATTACCGATCTGAGTCAACTTAGCAGGGACCGTTTTGAGTTATTTATGCCAACCTGAGTTATTTCCCCTTCCGCTGATTCAAAAAGGGCAGTTGTCAGTTACTGGCAAAAGTATGTACGCTTAGTACTGGTTAACCGCTTGAAAGGTTAGGAATAGTGTGGCTAGGTTAACTGACCGTCCCGACATAACCGTAGACGTAAAGCAACAAAACCACAACAGCAACACTCGCTTATAATTCAGAAGCTGAATAAAATAAGATGCTTATTTTCTCATCCATTGCATCATTTAACCGTATCGCGAATCTTGACGACATTGGAATAATATCTAGATACTCAAATGGGTGTAATACTGCTTATGTTTCTTTGGTTGCATTATATTTTCACTTTGGATGACCTGTTGTTAAGATGTAGCCTCCAGGAACCCCAGTAGCTCAGGTCTCAGGGGATAGTAAAATCTGGCATTTTCAGTCCGAGGCCACGAACAATTTTTGAATGATTCTAAAGCAAGTAAATTGCCTTTCAGTGCAGGTTTTCACTATTTCAAAGTGTTGTCATTGTGAACAAAAACTAATTGAAGCAGAACACATGAGCACCAACATCTTCAGAAGCTGTCAGGGCAATGTTTACATAACCCCACCCACTCTATTTCCAGTGCTAAAAAGTGGTACACTAACCATTAGGAAGTCACAGTCTGGAGAAATACCTGCAAACACCTGACAGTTGGCACATAGCTGTTTTTTATCCTCAGCAACATACCGTCAGAAAAACAAATCCCAAATGGGGTAACAACCATAGAAGTTTTTCAGTATTTCTGTATTAATAACAGGCCTATTTCTCGCCACGAAGTTGTCTGCTGTGATTTGACATATCCGCCATTACTTAGGGGTTTCCCCTGACAAGTAAAGCTAACAGCAAATTTTCATAACCAATTCCAGCTGACATAACTATCCTTCCTACAACCTTATAAAGTAAAGAAATATTCAAAAACCTCAATTTATTGGAGCAACCATGTTTTTTCTAACTCTCTACCAAAAAGTATCATTTTCCTGACACTGCCAATACGAAACTATCCCCTGAGACCTCAGTAGGTTAAGCGCTTCCCTGCTGATCTATCAGTTTCGGGTTCGAGCCCCGCTGGAGGCGGGAATCTTTTCAATCGTTAACAGTGTTCCATTGCACACAGCTTTTCATTACCACCCAGCTATCGTCCATATATGACTGAAATACTGTTAAAAGGACGTAAAATCGCGAGTTATCCATCCATCCCCCCCCCACACACACACTCACACCTACGCTTTGAACCCTCTTTGAGGCGTATAGTTTTGCAGTTGTTTGTGTTTGCAATTAAACGAATTATGTCTTCTGGAATACATATATACATGTATAGCACTCTCGGCCCCGAATTAAAAGTCCTACGAGTATTGCGGAATGACAAACTTTGTTTGCACCAACCCTATGCAGTTGTGCCCATAGTTAACATATGACAAAACCTTACGACACGTCTATAGGTTTATGCAAGTATAGCTGGTAGAGACTCCCAAATACATAAAATTATTCATTTTCAGATGGAAATGCTCGTGAATTATAAGAGAATTCCTTATGTATAAGGCCATGCTAGAGATTCTGTTTGCTGTGTCATCCTATACAAGATACGGCCTTTGGGTCTTTTCTTTTAGAAAGTGTTTTTTCGTAGTAATATACTAATCATAATGACTGCCACATTTAACTGTAGTTACTTCTGAACAGAGGTAAGATGGTCAGTCTATGAAAGACAGTGTTAACTCTGACCAGACTACTCTTAAGGAATGCTTTTGATACTGATTTTTTTAATCATAACCTGTGCCTGTGACAGATCCTCAAAATAGGCCACCGACAAGCATTACAATATGAATGCAGCGTACCAGTGGTGGCCATCACGATCGCCATGCGTTGAAGAATGTATTTTCCAAACACTTATTTTGGGTTTTAACTTGATAAAAGTCGTAATTGGTCTGTCATGTCTGTGGTCTTTGTCACAATTTTACAGTTGTAGCGGGTTCGACAATGACTGAATATTAGCAACAGAAACACTTATCAGAAACGGACTTTAAAACTTTGACGCTGTCGTTTCGTATGCACACGCAACATTGTACGTCGAAAACAAACCTACACGTGTAGTCCCCCGGAAATGCAATGATGCTGGCACGATAGTAACTCGGGGAAATTGTTCCCCCCCCCCCCCCACCCCCATCCCCAGGCAGAGAATTTTACCAATCTTTTTGGCGTCTCTTTTGTTTCCCTTTACTAAATGTCTGAATCTGTGACGCAACAGCTACGTAACTGCGAGTTCAAAACGCAAACGGCCATCACTGGTACACGGCCACCACTGATCGCCAGCCAGTACTGCTTAAGCCGACTTTTGAGGTGCAGTCTTGCAAATGAGTATGCTCTTATATGAAGAGTCGCAATAAAACCAAGACTCTGATTTTCTTTCTTGTGTAGTCTTTTAAGGTGAGGTGGGAGTAATTGACAAAACACATGATTTTATTCATTCTTCCCTATATTGTACATTTTGAGTCCCTCTTTCAGAAAAAGTAATAATATAGGGGGGTCGCCGTTGTCGTTTTCAAGATATTTGACCTCGAAAACGTCAATTTTCCCCCATTTTCGACACGACGTTATAATGGCGTCCTATGGAAAAAACACTTTTTTGCACATCTCTCTTGGATAAAAACCTTTATTCTGAGAAAACAAAACACATTTTTTCTTCAAAAACTAACACAATATGGCCCAATGATAGAAGTTTACATTAAAACAATAAAGATAGTAGGTCGCCGACTTAACTTTCGAGCTAAAGTGCATAAGATGCTCGGCTTGCTGCTTCTTTAGACTGATTGTTAACGTCGCGCATAGTGACGTTAACGTTACTTAACTTTTAGCGCCACGTATCAACTGTCGCTTTTTATAGGTTACCGGCAATTAGTATAGGACTTTCGTCACTCATGGTCGTCATCTTCTGGAAAGTGCAGGATAAACGCAGATGTAGTACATTTTCTCTCAATCTCTAGCGATATGTTTTCAAGGAAAAATTAAAAAAAAGAATAGAAAACATTCCCATTGTGATCACCCATACAGTTTACGCAAATCCGAGTCGACAAACTCTTTGAAGCAACAAAGTTTAGGAGTGGGCTTCCACGTGTTATAACATTTGACCAGTTCCTTTAATTTGTTCACTTGTCGTTTATACTGTGTAAGCGAGTCAAGTTTTCCAGTTTCTGACCCGACCTAAGGAACCTATAATAGTCTGCACTACGACTGGACATACACACTCTCCTCTCCCTCTCTTTCCGCTCTGTGTGTGTGTGTGTGTGTGTGTGTGTGTGTGTGTGTGTGTGTGTGTGTGTGTGTGTGCGTTGGGGGGGGGGCTGTGAAAACGATAGCTTGGATTGGATTCAGTTTAATGTATAGGAGATTCATTGAACTGACTGTACACTTGAAAAAAGAGAAAAATTGAAAGAAAGGCAACGATAAAAAACACATTGTGTTTTAGCTTGCCGACAGAACAGATCGTTGAATTATGGTACCAACGTCGATAAATTGCATTGACATTGGTATGGCTGCCTGGCGTGGGACAGTCTAAGAATTTTTAATATAAATGAAATGTGGCATAACTCTTGTTGTGGGTGGTATGATAAACCTGAGGAATCCCGGCAGCTCAGTAGGTTAAACGCTGGCCTGCTGATCTAACGGTCCCAGGTTCGAGACCCGCTGGAGGCGGAAACTTTCCCAACCGTAAACGGCATTCCATAGAACACAGCCTTTCATTATCACCCGCCCATAGTCCTGATATGACTTACATACTTGTAAGAAGTACGTAAATTCGCAAGTCATCCATCCATCCATGATAAAACCTGTCTATGGCTGATACCATGTTAACTCGAAGTGTAGACAGTGACTTGACTACTCACTGTACGATTCTGGATTCAATTTCACGAGGCTTTGTTGTCGTGTGAAATTTTCAATAAAATCATTGCAACTAAAGAGTTAAGAACTCCGTCTAACAAACTGGTGAGAAACTGTCAGAGAACAGCTTTCCCGCTAGTAATCTTTCGCCATGGAAAACTAGCTATCCTTTTTTTCAGTTTCTTCTCTACGGCACTTTCTATTTCCGTTACATTTTACCAAGCGCTCAGCCTCCTTGCATTTTGTGAGCAGACCATGGGGTGATTACAGAAGCGGACAACGTTGACGCCATCTTGTTTTTCCTGAACGGAACGTTTGACGTCATTACGTAACTTGGTGACAGAAACTGCCGCACGGCGGCGCTCAATTACCCCCACCTCACCTTAATTACCAAGGGCAGCCTTCAAAGATTTTAGGAAGCTGCCCGGTAAACTTATTCAAGACCGTCCAAGGACAGTACAAGATGGTAAACTAAACCGAATTTTATTGTAATACATTGCAATACTGTTATAATCAAACGATCATCCGACAACTGCCACGGTGGTTGTATTGCTGGATTCTCTGAAACATAAAAAACAAAGAAAAAAATATTTTGCCGTCTATTAAATACCGTAAAATACAGAACATGTTTATTATGTTTCTTAGTCTTAACTTTCTTTATAATGTTCACAGGAAAGATCATTCCAGTATCAAGCAGTCTGCTATCATTTCCATGTTTGTTATTAAATATAGATATGACGTCATGGTCCTTAAAGTCTTATGCACAATAGTCCCAGACGAGGTGTAGTACTTTATATTGTTAAGTATTAATACAGTTAAACATCTTGCTTGTTGATCTACCGAGGAGCCGCGATAGCTCAATAGATTAAGCACTGGCTTGATGATATAGCGGTCCCCAGTTCGAGACGCGCTGGAGGCGGAAACCTTTCCAACCTTATACGGAGTTCCATTGCACGCAGCATTTCATCATCACCCTCCTGTCGTTCAGAAATACTGTTAAAAAGCACATAAAATCGCAAGCCATCCTCCATCCACTTGTTGTCCTTGCGTCACTGGTCTCGTTTCTGTGGTTGTCACGATAAACTTTGAAAACTGACAAACCCGAAGCTGAAATTCCGATGTAGGCTCCTTTCACTGGCAATACTCACAACTGATCATAGATGTAGTTCATTGGCAATACTTAGGACTTTTCACACATGTATTTTACTGTAATGAGCCGCGACACGAGAAAACCAACAAAGTGGTTTGCGCCCAACGCAAACTCAGATCAGCCTGGGCATCCGCCCAGTCTGACCAGAGTCTTCGCTGTCCGCATGGAGGTAGCTTAGACCCTTAGCTACCCTTTAAGCACTTAGCGAAGAGTCTGATCATACTGGGCCGATGTCCAGGCTGATCTTAGTTTGCGCTGGGCGCACAAGCACATTGTTGGTTTTGTCGTGTCTTTACTGTAATTACTTTCAATTGATCACAGGTGAAGTTCACTGGAAATACTTACGACTGTACCAATTCACAGGAGCTTGTGTCATACTCTTTTTCAGGCTGGAGGCTCAGTTTGGTATATATGATAATATACCCCAAGCTGTGACTTAGGCCTGGAAGCGAGATGTACCAATTCTTTCTTTTGCATCGAAAAAGCTTTTATATCATCGCGAGAAGCTTACGGGAAAAAACTCTTGTATAATAACTAAAACAGTGCTGAAGAATTCTCTCCCTTCATGTGCCGCAAGAGATCCATGCAGTTGGGTATTGATGTCTCATTGTGCGGAGCCGGCCCGGGACAGACTGGTCATCTAGGCTGTCTGCCCGTGGCATGTTCTGTTTATTCAAGATTTCCATAGATGTTGGACTTGAGAAAAAGGCCCACTGTATGGCTTGATATGTCAAGGCGTCCCAAGGCATGGATCTGCTACGGCACTGTCACTCTAATATAAATTATCTATTGAAATGTTAAGTGAAATATTGCTTTCTCCACCTAACATACCATTTTAGATGTTAGAATCCACTCTTATATGTTATACTGTATCTCTACGCCATTGCCTTTTTGGCTTGCCCGCTTCGGCGGGCGAGCCTATGTATTCAGACCGAATACGACTACCTGTCATGCGCACTCAAGCGGAAGACGCTGGTTTGTTCCCAGCTTCGAGAATGGTCCATAATTGCAAGTGGAGAACCAATATATGGAGAGCGTCTACGGGGCGCAACTTCGTTTGACTGTTTCGGTAGCACTATTGTACCTAAGCACCGTAAAATAACGACACGCCACAATCTGGCACACCAAAATAATCGAACATGTCTAGCTTTCTTTGCCATGCTAAAAACTCAAGTTTTTTAGCTCACCTGGCCCAAAGGGCCATAGTGAGCTATTGTCATACCAAAGCGTCCGGCGTGCGTCGTGCGTCCGTGCGTCGTCCGTCAACACTTGAAAACAAATATTCAAACATCTTCTTCTGTAAAACTACTGGTCCCATGGTTTTCAAATTTCACATGGAGCATGACCTGACTCCAGGGTCTCAGAATTGTAAAATTGGGTCTGGTTGAAAATCCAAGATGGCCGCCGTTACTAAAAATAGCAAAAACAACAAAATAAACTTCTTCTCCAGAACCACTGGGTATATTTGTCTGAATTTTGGCATGGAACATCAGTGAAACCTTGGAATTTAAAATTGTAAAAATGAAAAAAATCTGTAGCGGAGTTTTGTCACAGTGACCTACTTTCTGTTTACGTGTGTAATTTTGCTCAAATGCCAATGTCAAAAAATGACCTATTTAAACAACTTCAAACAACTTCTCTGAAACCACTGAGCCCATGGATCTCAAATTTCACATGGAGCATGACCAGACTGCAGGGTTTCAAAATTGTAAAATTGGGTCAGGTCAAGAATCCAAGATGGCTGCTGTTACTAAAAATAGCAAAAACAACAAAATCAACTTCTTCTCCAGAACCACTTAGTATATTTGGTTGAAAGTTTGCATGGAACATAAGTAGGACCTTGGTATTAAAAATAATAAAAATAAAAAAAATCTATAGCGGAATTAGGTCACAGTGACCTACTTATCGTTTACAAGGCCGATTTTGCTCAAATGTCAATATCTAAAGAAAATGCAACCAATTCTGACCAGATTTGGTCAGAAATGGTTCTTGAATGGAATTATTTCAATTTTGTGCCAGTTGACTATCCAAGATGGCCACCATGGGGGCCGTTACTAAAAATAGCACAAACATAAAAATGACAATTACTCAAGAACCCTTGAATGGAATTGGACCAATTTGTTTCAGAATGTTCCTTGCATGAAGCCGTTTCGATATATTTCATTTTGGCATTCCAAGATGGCCGCCATCTGGTGTTACTAAAAATAGCACAAACATAGAAATGACAATTACTCAAGAACCCTTGAATGGAATTGGACCAATTTTGTGTCAGAATGTTCCTTGCATGAAGTCGTTTTGATTAATTGCAATTTGGCATTCCAAGATGGCCGCCATCTGCCGTTACTAAAAATAGCACAAAACATGAAAATGACAATATCTCAGTAACCGCTGAATGGATTTTGACGAAATTTGTGTCAAAATGATTCTTGCATTAAGGTGTCTCAAAAATATCTAACTGTAGACCATTTATATTTGCCTCTTTTACTAAAAATAGAAAAATGTGAAAATTAGAAAATCTCAATGGAGTTGGATTAATTTTGTGTCAGAATGGTCCTTTCATTAAGCTTTTTCGATTTTTAGCATTTTGGCATTCCAAGATGGCCGCCATTTGCCGTTACTAAAAATAGCACAAAACATGAAAATGGAAATATCTCAGTAACTGCTGAATGGATTTTGACAAAATTTGTGTCAAAATGAGTCTTGCATTGAGATGTTTCAAAAACCAGTCATATTGGCCTCTGTAACTAAAAATAGAAAAATGTGAAAATCAGAAAATATCAAAGGAATTGGACCAAATTTGTGTCAAAATGGTCCTTGCATGAAGGTTTTTCGATTTTTTGCATTTTAGCAATCCAAGATGGCCGCCATCTGCCGTTATTAAAAATAGCACAAAACATGAAACTGGCAATATCTCAGTAACCTTTGAATGGATTTTGATGAAATTTGTGGCAAAATGATTCTTGCATTGAGGTGTTTCAAAAGTAAATATATAAAGACCAGGCAAGTTGGCCTCTGTTACTAAAAGTAGCAAAACGTGAAAATGAGAAATTCTCAGTGGAATTGGACCAATTTTGTATCAGAATGGTCCCGTTGCACAATAGCCAGGTGAGCGATATCAGGCCCATTTGGGCCTCTTGTTATTATCATTATTTAGCGGGTGTATTTGAATGTATCTTAATTGTCTACAAACTGCCAAATAACGACATGCGCAATTCGCGGGCATTATGTAAAACGTGGACTGGACTTGGACTCTTGACTTTGGACTGTAAAACCTGGCCTCTGGTTTTGGACTTTGTAAGACCTGGACCTTGGACATGGTCTTTGTAAGACCTGGACTTAAATATTCCAACAATAGTTGCTATGCCTGCACAAACAGTTGTTGTGTTATTGTTTAATGTCCACGGTAAACAGATATGGTCATGTCGGGACGGTCAGTTAACAAAACCACATTATTTCTGGGCAGGCTTAAGCCTCCTAAGCGGTTAACTAGTACTGAGTGCACTTACTTTTACCAGCAACTGACAACTGCCCTTCGGAAGGGGAAATGAAATTAAGTGGCCGGACCGGGTATAGAACCCACGACCTCTGGCTTACAAGTCAGATGCCCTACCGACTGTACTATGAGGCCCGGCTGTACAATCAGTGTAGAGTGTAGATCCAAATTAGACTGCTGGTTGGAACAGTCTGATGAGGGTCTGTTGATTGATTGATTGATTGATTTGATGCTTAACGTCCTCGGTAAACATCTATGGTCATGTCGGGACGGTCAGTTAACCTAACCACACTATTCCTGGGCAGGCTTAGACCTCCTAAGCGGTTAACCAGTACTAAGTGCACATACTTTCGCGAGTAACTGACAACTGCCCTTCTTGAATCAGCGGAAGGAGAAACGAAAGTACGTGGCCAGACCGGGTTTCGAACCCAGGACCTCTGACTTATGAGTCAGGTGCCCTACCGATTGCGCTACGCGGCCCGGCTGATGAGGGTCTGTGCCAACAGTTTTATTTAAAAGCATTTACTTGTTTTAAAGACAAGGTGTTTGATGGTATTTACTAGATACTATTTCTTTCTTTTTTTCATAAACGTGCATTGAAATTCAGTATCATGAAAGTGTCTTATTGAAAAAATTCAATTCAGGAAAACACAACATCTGTTATATGGAAAAATATCAGTATCTTACAATTGCCATCAAACCATCATTTTCTAGGGCTGTGCAATGTCAACATTTACCTTAATTTTTGAATAAGACTTACTAAATCATAGAAGACTTCTTTTTTCTTTTGCATTAAATCTCTATATATTATGACCAAATATATGATGACCAAGCACAATACACAAGTGATTCTGAAAACAAACATCCTTTGAGAGCAACAAAAATACACTAATTCCTTCATTGACTTGTAATCATTACCAATTAATTGTTATACTCCATACCACAGTCTTGCCGGGCCGGGCCGCATAGTGCAGTCGGTGGCGCGTATGACTTAAAAACCTGAGGTCCCGGGTTCGATACAGGGTCCGGCCGCTTACTTTCGTTTTTCCTTCTGCTGATTCAAGAAGGGCAGTTGTCAGTTACTGGCGAAAGTAAATGCAATTAGTACTGAGTATCCGCTTAGGATGGCTAAGCCTGCCCAGGAATAGTGTGGTTAGGTTAACTGACTGTCCTGACATTACCATACACATATCATCTTACATGTTAGGAACTTGTAAAATGTCACAAAAGTTTTTTTCCCCTTGTAATAATAGCCATTGTTACATTAAGATTTTTTTCCATACCAATCTGTCACACATGAGGCTAGTAGGACGAACTACTGCCACTGTTTCCTTCAGGAGTCAAGAATCACATATCATCTTACATGTAAGAAACTTGTAAAATTACTGTTCCAATGTAAGATGTATTTTTTCAACATCAAGACATGACGATCTGATAGTAAACATAACTTTGTCCCTGACCGAACAGTACAGGGAATATAGCAATCATATTTCCGTCCGCTTGTCTCAGTACGTATGTTAGTACGTCCGTTTATATTTTTTGTCCACTGTGTAACTTGAATACCCTTTGGACCTTTTACATTACACTTCACCAGTTATGTGTAGTCCATTTGCTTCAAAGTGCAAACACAATTCTTCTTAGTTTCACTTTCTTTCTTTCTATCTATACTGTCCTCGGTCAACTTTGACCATGATGACACGTTTCTGGTGTGGCGCATAAGTTGTCACAAAAATAAATAAATAAATAAATAAATTTGTGACAAAGCCACCAGAAGATTAAAACTATTTACAAGAAGTCCTCAGGGGCAGGCATTCCATGCCTAACCCCTGCTCTACCCTAGGATATTAAATTTTGGCCTTAAACCCATCAACTGTCTCCGAAGAGGCAGCTTCGGTTGTAAGGCCATTCCAAGTTGCAATTGTCCTGGGGAAAAAAGAATTCTTAAAACCGTCTGTGTAAGCGTTTGGACGGTGGTACTGGAATGGGTGGGACCTAGTTCTCCTGCTCCCTTCACCGACCTCAGATAGGTACTTATTCTTATCTACAATGGCAAGATTATTATGAATTTTGTAGAATAGAGACAGAGAAGCCTGCTGTCGTCTTTCCTGCAGGTCTGGCCATTGGAGTTCTTCTAACATTTCTCCCACATGGCTTTGATTATGCCAGCGCCTGCAGGTCCAACGGGCAGCAGTCCTCTGTACTTTTTCTATTCTGTTAATATCAACTTGATGATGGGGCATCCAAACCTGCGCTGCATATTCTAATTTGGGCCGGACCAGAGTTTTATATGCAGCAGCCTTGATTTCCTTCGATGCAAAAGTCAAGTTTCTACGAAGGAAACCCAAAGTCTTAGTAGCCTTACTGGTAATTTCATTGATGTGCTGACCCCACTCGAGGTCATCCGTAATTTCAACTCCTAAATATTTGGCTGACGATACATTCTATAGGACTTGGTTATGCAATGTATAACCATGGATTATTTGCTTTGGAGGGGGGGTGCCTAGTCACCCTCATAGAGTGACATTTGGCAACATTAAATTTCATGAGCCATGCCTCTTCCCAAAGTGCCAATTTATCTAAATCATCTTGGAGTATCTGTTGGTCTTCGGACCGTCTAATATTTCTATAGAGTACACAGTCATCAGCAAAAAGGCGGACTGTGGAGCTTATGTTGTCTGGCAGGTCATTAATACAGATTAAGAACAGGATGGGCCCTAAAACAGAACCCTGGGGGACACCAGACAACACGGGGAGAGGGTCTGAACAGACACCATCCAGAACAACTTTTTGTGTCCTTCCAGATAGCCAGGCAGAGATCCACCGGAGGATATCATTTCGGATACCATAATACTCCAGTTTATAAATCAATCGTCTATGGGGGACCTTATCAAAAGCCTTGGCAAAGCCCATAATAATGAGGTCTGTTTGTTTGTGACCTTTATTATTGGCTCTGTCTAGGTTTGCCTGCAAATCATGAATGAACTGGACCAGTTGAGTCTCGCATGACCTACCACTTCTGAAGCCATGCTGAGACTCAACTAAAATCTTATGGTCCGATAGATGTTGCATGATTTTGCTCACGAGAATGTGCTCAAGAGACTAACAACAAATACAAGTCAAGGAGACCGGTCTGTAATTGGCAGGGTCATATTTTTCTCCCTTTTTGTAAATGGGAGCCACATTAGCTTGCAGCCAGTCATCTGGTACTCTAGACTGGGCCAAGGACTGGTTGAAAATGCAGGCAAGGACCGGGGCAATTTCAGGCATGCATTCTTTTAACACACGTGCACTTAGGTCGTCTGGACCTGAAGATTTATGGGGGTTAAGACGGTCTAATAGTTTTTTGACCCCATTAGGGTCAATGTATAAGTCTTCAATATCTGGATAGGGGGTTGGTCCTTTCGATGGGGGGTCACCTACTTGTTCCCGGGTGTATACAGACTCGAACTGTCTGTTAAATATGTCTGCTTTGTCCTTATTAGCAGTTTTCAACATGCCATTTTCCCTTAAACAGGCCACACCCGTGGAATCCTTTCTTAAGTTTTTCATAAAGGACCAAAACTTTTTCAGCCGATCATTTTGGATACAGTCTTCTATATTAGTGTCTGTATCTGAGGGATTGAAGATATCAGAAACATACCTCCAATAGGCATCACGCATTCCTTTTTGGACATGAGCTCTGAGTCGTTTATAACGACTCTTCAGGGACTCGTTATCTGCCCTGCGAGCTTTGTGGTACAATTTTTCTTTTTTCCTAATCAATGCCCTAATGCGTGCATCTATCCATGGATAGCCAAGTTTTCCTTTCGTCATTTTAGAAGGAATAAACTTGTTTACTGCATTTAGTAAGACCGTCTTAAACTCAATCCACATCTCATTAACATCAACGTGAGCAAAGTTCTGCGACATGAAACGGTCTGCAAAGGCTAGCATATGGTCTCTAAGACCTTGCATATCAGCCCGTTTGTACAAGAAAACTTTCCGTGGTGACTGAAGGACCCTTTTCGCTTTTATGTCATATTCCACCAAAACAATATCATGGTCAGCTCGACCGATTGGTGGCATACCCTTAATTCTTGTGACAGGGGTGGGGTTGTTAGTCAAAAGGATATCTAGGGTCCTTTCTTGTCTTGTAGGGATATCAACCATTTGAGAGAGGCAGTGCTCCTGAACAATGTTTACTAATTGGGACTGCACCTGCCTTTTGGGCATTCCCAGGGGTACATATAACTTATTCCAATCAATGTCCCCACAATTGAAGTCACCTCCAAGAAGGACATGAGAGTTTTTACATGACATGATTCGTCCTAGACAGGCATTTAGATGATCCAAATACTCTGGATCAATGATATCTGGAGGTCGGTAGAAGGAGCCAAGATACAAAGCTTTACAGCCAACAATTTGAAGTTTAACCCAAACAAGTTCACACTCAGTCTCAAGTTCTGGTACCTCAATACAAACCAAATCCTTTTTAAAACAAACAAAAACTCCCCCATGAGCATCACCCGCCCGGTCTTTCCTAATGGCATCATACCCATTAGGGAATATTTCTGAGTTGGCGATGTCTGGAGAGAGCCAAGATTCACAACCCAAGATAATGTCAGGTTTGGCTGTGTCGACAATGGCCTGAAGTTCAGGTTTCTTATTTTTAATCGTCTGACAGTTCATAATCACAAAAACACACACACAAAAAAAACAAAAAACAAAAAAACAAATGTGAAATGCCCAGTAAATCTTCTGATGTCTGATTTCTTATAACAACATGACAGAATACGAAAAATCTTCATTTTTAGATGCTTTTATGAAATATTTTCCATTAGCAGTAATGCTAAAATTGACCTTTTCACTGAAGGTTATCATATGATTGTCAGAACAGCCAGAATGTAGCGTAACCTCATTGTTTACTACATTTGTGGACGTTAGTGTCTCCAAGTAAGATACCACCTCTCAAGACCACAAACTATAAACCACAAAATATCATAAACATTGAACTACATGTATTTCGGAAACAAAATGCTAACTTGGCAAGCCTTTCCTTTTAAAAGGAAACTTTATATTATTTTGTTCTACATGTTATACTCATATGTCACTTTGTGACCTGAGATTAATAAAGTTAAAAGTTGAAGTTGAAGAAATGAGCCGCGGCACGACAAAACCAACAATGTGGTTGTGCTCCCAGAGAAGCTTCAGATCAGCCTGGGCAGCCACAAAGTTTGACCAGAGTCAATGTTAAGGGCTCAAAGGGTAGCTAAGGGTCTCAGCTAGCTCCATGCGGCCAGCGGACTCTGTCTGATCAGACTGGGCGGATGCCCAGGCTGATCTGAGTCTGCGCTGGGCGCACAACCACATTGTTGGTTTTGTCGTGTCGCGGCTCAAATGCAGTTAAGTGGTTTGAGGCAGGTTTCATCATTCCATTGGTAGTTCTGTCTTGGGTAGATGGCCAAGCAATCTTCGTTACCGAAGCTGTATGAGTTCGGTTCTCCTGGGTACCAGTTAAGATATTCAACAGTAAAGTCATTAGAGCCGGACCATACCCATTCTTTCTCTGCCTGTACATCTTGACCGGCCGTCCAGTACTGGTCCTCTGGAGCTTGTAGAAATCAAACACAGTGTAACATAAACAGATAGTCAAAGATCAGAAATTAATATAATCAAATCCCATACCCCACCCTCAATAGGGAAAGAAGTATATGCCTAAAAAAAAAAACAAAAAAAAAACAAAACGGTAAAACGACTGAACAGTTATTGCCCAAACAGGTGGCCATTTAGCGACCCTAATTGAAAACAAAAACAATTCTGAACAGCACATTTATTAAAAATTGAATACTGTAATTCAGTGAAATGTTTTGATTACAACAGAAAAAAACTATAACAAATGTGTGGTGTTTTGTTTGGATTCTGTCTGAAATTGTAAGTATTAAATTTGTGCTAAAAGACAAACAGTGAAAGCGTTTTGAAGTTAACGTAATACCGTTCATTAGCTAGTTGACCCGCGGTTCTACTTAATCATGATGGTGGACTAAGTAATTTTTAGTTTGATTATCTAATACATCCAACACTTAGACGTGATTTGTTAATTCAGCGGTCTTGCCAGAACTGACTGAAATGTCATAATGGCGGTTGACGGGATATACACATAAACCCGTTGAAATTACATAACTTCGAGAGTGCATAACTCGTATTGGATTTTACAAGATCAGTGTCCACCTACCTCAGTAATTACCCCTGGTTAACAATGTATATATAAGGGCTGTTACGAAACAAAAAAATGAAAACGAATCATAGTTACCAAACGACCCGATGACCAGGTCGTTTGATAACTTTGAGTCGTTTTCGTTTCATAACAGCTCTTCTTCGTTTCGTAACATTCTCTAAAACATAGTTAACTAGGTGTGGTAATAGCTGTTTCATCACTTATTTGAGCCGCGACACAACAAAACCAACAATGTGGTTGTGCGCCCATCGCAGACTCAGATCAGACTGGGCATCCGCCAAGTCTGATCAGAGTCTTCGCTGTCCGCATGGAGGTAGCTTAGACCCTTAGCTACCCTTTGAGAACTTAACGAAGAGTCTGGTCAAAATTGTCGGATGCCCAGGCGGATCTGAGTCTGCACAGGGCGCTCGACCACATTGTTGGTTTTGTCGTGTCGCGGCTCATTTTATAGTCACAGAGCTCTAGATAAGAGGGGTATTTGATGATAATTGAAGGATAATTTTTTTAGTTCTCACTGAAACCATATGTTGTGACCCCTCATCTGAACCGTCTCGTCGAGACGGTTCAGATGAGGGGACACATCATATGTTTTTAAGCGGAAATAACAAAAATTATCTATAATCATCACCAAATACTCCCTCTTATCTACAGCTCTGAGTCATGTACCTGGATTAAGTTTCTTCATCTCCTACTTGATGAAAATGTTTTCTCTTGCACTGTAGATCTTCACTAGAGAACCATGCCTCAGTTTACAGTCAGCCTGAAAGAAAAGACGAATTAGTATCGGAAGCCCTGCAGCAACTCAAGATTAGAACCAATCTTTATTTCAAAACCGATCTCATTGCACACGTGTGGAATCTGAGGCCGAAATAACCTGAATAGGCCACTGCGTGAACAAACTGGCGGTTCCATGGTAAAACCCACTGGGCACAACATTTAATCAACGCTGAATCAACCTTGATTCAACTGATTCAACGTTACGACGTTGAATCAACTTGATTCAAGGGTGATATAGCGTTGTGTACCTGCTGGGAGGATTGTCAGCATGGTCTAAGGTGATTCAGCATAAGGACAATTGGTTTTTGATACTATGCCATTTCGCAGAACAATAGTCAGATAACATGCTAGACTGAATTCACCTGAAAATGAACCACTATGTAACAATGATCTGACGATTGCGGTATCAGTCTAGTCATCATGCGCATTCAATACAACTCCCTCGAATGAAAAGGTCGATAGCGAAAAGATTGATCTAAATGGCCACTAGCTATAAATTGTGAACTCAACAGCAATATAGTGAGTGAGTGAGTGAACTCGGGTATAACGTCCCACCAACAACGATGTCATATGGAGACGGGACCTCGGTTTATAGTCTCATCCGAAAGACCGGAGAAGCGGGGGATCGACCCTTGTATTGGTAGTCCGGTATCCACTACACCACAGCCGCTCCTAACAGCAATGTAACACTAACACATTATTGCAAAGACTAAGAAAAGGAAGAAAATTAAACAAATAAATAATAACCTGAAAACATCTACAATAAAATTTATGATCGCAGTTCTCTGGCAGCAGGAAGAACTGAAGTAAAATGTTAAAATATAAATCGCTGATGCACAAGTAAATTGCCTCAATCGACCATGATATAGGACAAACGATTTTGCGCTTGTCATCACGAACCCATACAAAATCGAAAAAAAGAAAGAAAAACAGCATCACTGACTCAGCACTTTAACCTAACAGACAGATTAAACTTTTTTTTACTATGCACAATCCTTACCCTGAGTTCCGATGTTGTTCTGAATACAGTCAACTCTCGATATCTCAAAGGTGAGGCTCGTCTCAAACTTCTCACATCTCAAAATTTTCTGTTTACCTTTAAGAGCAGTCATATATGAACCAAATCTTGCGCGAAGTCGGCTTATAAAGGTCAATACTAGGTGTAAATAAAGTTGTCTTCGAACAGATGAAATGGGGTTACCATTAAACTATGATCGTTTAATACATGTAATATGTAAAAAAATGCTTCTCAAAAACACTCTCGATGTGCGCTTATTAGAGCATGTGTGCTAATTACAGCAAAAACGGCATATTATTCAGAATTCAAAAAGATTGCTGAACTTAACCAACGAGTCTTCCATCTACAGTTTAAAAGAGTTTGTCAGTTACTGACAACCCCGTCTGAATATGTCATGTCAGATTCTATGGCTCGTTAAGGAACTATTAAAGGATGGACGCTAAATGCAAGACCATGATCTACTTGCATGCTCTATGACTGGTATTACGTTCCAGGTTGTCAAACGAAAATGTGTGGGGTTTCTCTTTTCTCCCTTTAGTAAGTAATACAATTTACCGTTGTCCAGTTCCATGGCAGTCTGTTGTAGTGTTCAAACCAGTAACATTTGTCTTCAAACGTCAACCAACCGTTCGGACAGCTCGCTGTTGCTGTTGATTATAAATATATTTCATGAATATGAGATGATAAAAAAAAAATCTTCGACAGTCATTGCATTAGTAGGTTTGAGAATGATTTTTAACCTCATCACGCACCTATTGTAGATGCTATTTATTGCATACCCTCTTACATGTATATACAATGTTTATATTATACATAGAACTTGCTGAATGCATAACCTTGGATACTACGAAACAACTTTTCTACATGTACCTGTATAAGAATATTGAGATAAAAACTAACTACTTTTCAGAACAATCAATAAGCTAGCTGAAGAAGGGAGACCATTCGCACCGACATACACCCAAGTCGGTTTTCAGAGCCAGAAGGAGCAC
The DNA here is from genome assembly GCA_963989385.1 of Ctena decussata. Taxonomy (NCBI): domain Eukaryota; kingdom Metazoa; phylum Mollusca; class Bivalvia; order Lucinida; family Lucinidae; genus Ctena; species Ctena decussata. The sequence continues at coordinate 15,024,713 of OZ022498.1, forward strand.
CACAGAACAGACCTCCAACCTTAGAATCCTGTATAAAAATTATCGCCAACATCAGCAGAATCTGTACAATGTCTTCAATGATTTAAAAATAAAAAGCCTTTGACAGGGTATGGCATGCGGCAGTGTGGGCCAGCATGCGGAAGTACAATTTCAGTGCAAATCTAGTTCGCACCATTGAGCAGATTTACGACAAGGCTACAGCTACAAAGTACAGTCCTGTTAAATGGCAGCACAGGTTCAGAACAACAGTTGGAGTTAGGCAAGGATGTCTTTTGTCACCCACCCTCTTCAACATTTTTCTCGAACGGATCATGTTTGATGCTCTGGAAGACCATGACGAAATACTTAGCATAGGCAGAAATATTACCAATCTGCGGGTTGACGATACATAGACGCTCAAGCTGAGGAAGAGCGGGAACTGGAAGGCCTAGTTGAAAGTCTAGACAAACCTTCACAAGGTGTAAGATGGAGATCAATGCTGAGAAAACCAAGCTGATGACAAACAGCGCAAATGACTTCCAGAGGAGAGTAGCTGGGTACCGTAACAAGCTTCAAATACCTTGGAGCAGTTGTCTCAGATGTTGGCTCAAACCTAAAGGTTTTGTCAAGGATTGCCACCTCAGCTCTTACAAAGCTGAAATCAATCTGGAGAAATAAAACATATCTCTTGGATCAGAGGTGAAACGTATGCGCTCCCTTGTCATTTCCATATTTCTGTAGCCTGTGAAACTTGGATCGTAACAGCAGAGTTGGAGAAAAGAATGCAGGCCTTTGAGATCAGATGCTACCGAAGGTTTCTGAACATTTCGTACAAGGACCATAGAACCAATGAGAAGGTTCTCAAAAAGATCAAAGCAGCCGTTGGAGAATATGATGTACTCCTAACCCCGGTTAAAAAACGAAACCAAGGTGATTTGGCCTCGTCTCAAGGTCTTCTGGTTTAACCAAGACGATTCTACATGGCACAGGGTAAGGAAAAAGAAAAAGAGACAGACAGAAGAAGAGGCAGGAAGACAATATCAAGGAGTGGACTGGGATGTATTTTGCCAGCTCAACAAGGGCAGCTGAAAACAGGAGAGGGTGGAAAGGGATTGTTTCGAAGTCATCTGTGGTGCCCCAACGACCTTGTAAGGTTATCACTGCATTTAGAAAACACAGCTGCACAATGGGCATCAAGAACCTTCTACAAGTGAGCTTATGCCACAAAAACTATACCTCTTTGATAAACGAAATGACGAACTTAGAAAAACACCAAAGTTGTTGGCAACAAATGTTTCAAAGTAGTTACCCATGTAAAACAGAGAGATTAAAACGACTAAAATTTCCATTTTGTTTCAATTACTATATTTGTAAAACTTAAGTTATATTGACCTTCAGCTATACTGACCTATAAGTGGCTCACCTGTAGACGGGACAACTGATAAGATATCGGCCAGCAGCTATGCCTTTGCGCCTTGTAGTTTGACCAACATTTCTTTGACCAACATTTCTAAATATTGTCTGTGGAGTATATCCCGAAAATAATAATTTTCACTGTTATTTTCGTTATTGTCACATAAGTGAGAGATATAATAGCGACATAGCGAAGCTTGTAGCCGCATTATTGACACTTCATTCGGATCATTGAGATATTGGCGTGACATCATCCGTACTATAGGCTTAAAAGGTACAGGTTTCCTGTAGCCTAGTGGCCGTAGGGGGGGGGGGGGGGGAGGGGGGCTCAATATGTCTTGGGAACAGAATATGAAAGCCGATGCCCATCACTTTCATTCGAATCTGAAACCAATAGGCCCTATAAGCAGGACAGATAGAGGCAGAAAGAGTTTTTCAAAAGTTCGCCCATCGGCGGCCGTTTTCCCATGCTTCATCATAGTGTAAACTGTGACATTCAGGTCTCTGGGGATCATTTGGCTCATTTCAAATCAGTTTCAAAATAGGATGCCGCTAGGTACCACGTTGGCAGTGTCGTAACGTTTCCATTACTGCACATGAAAAAAAAAAAAAAAAAAAAGAAAACACACACACAATTAACAAAGTCCGTTATTTTGCTAACTCACAATCTTCCATTACTTCAACAGAAATTTGAGTCGCGACACGAGAAAACCAACGAAGTGGTTGTGGGTTGTGCGCCCAGCGCAGACTCAGATCAGCCTGGGCATCCGCCTAGTCATATTAGACTCCTCGCTTAGCGCTTAAAGGGTAGCCCAGGGTCTAAGCTACCTCAATGCGGACAGCGATGACCCTGATCAGACTGAGCGGATGCCCAGGCTGATCTGAGTTTGCGCTGAGCGCACAGCCACTTTGTTTGTTTTCTCGTGTCGCGGCTCAAATTTTATTTCCTACATTGGTGAACTCCTGCTGTTGAGTCTATATAGGAGAATGAAAGATAATAAAAACGAACGCAAGACAATGGTAAAATTCTATTTTGTCTTTTTATTTTCATATTTCATACACACCGCACCTGTCATCCAACTGCTGTCCCTGTCGCCTGATCTCTGTGAAAGACAAATATAAACGATTGTTAAGTTAGTTCCTTTTTCCTTTTATAAAGTTATTATTGTATCCATAACTTAGCATAAATATATGTCAGTATGCAATCGCAACTTTTCTCATCACTCGCTTTAACACGTAGCAACAGAATTAATAGCGGTAAATGTATTGAATGTTTTTGCGCGAAAAATCCGCAGTTCACCTGTAGGCCTATATAAGCCGCGACACCAGTTGTCAGTTACTGGCGAAAGTATGTGCATTTAGTACTGGTTAACCGCTTAGGAGGTCTAAGCCTGCCCAGGAATAGTGTGGTTAGGTTAACTGACCGTCCCGACATGACCATAGTTGTTTACCGTGGACGTTAAGTATCAAATCAATCAATCAATCAATAAGCCGCGACACGAGAAAACCAACAAAGTGGCGGTGCGCCCCGCGCAGACTCAGATCAGCCTTGGCATCCGCCCAGGCTGATCAGAGTCTTCGCTGTCCGCCTGGAGGTAGCTTAGACTCTTAGCTACCCTCTGAGCGTTTAAGGTTGCACTACAGTAAAAAAATGCTCATTATGCAAGCCCCGCCTCTTTGGGGGAGAGCTTTCAGGAGTATAATGAATATTTGCCGGCCCCTGATTGGTTTTATTATGAAAGTTGAATATTTTTCTGAATGTTATGCTTATTTATTATTATAAAAATGGAGCTTATTTACAAAGCTGTTTTGCTACATTTTTGTTGGGGTTGAAAAATACACAGGGGGTGCCAGTGAAAGTTTCGAGATTTATTCACTGCGAACTACACCCTGTCAGCACTAAAAATAGAATAAGTCAAAAATATGCCGCACAACCCCCAACTTTTTTTAGTTATTACTGGTAGGTAAAGGTGTTGTCTATTCAATTCCATGCCTCAATTTGGAAAGTTTAGACCAGGAGAAAATTGGCAGTTTATTGACTTTGACCCATTTTGCACTGTGAGCTATGGGATTTTTTTAGTGTAGTGCAACCTAAACGAATAACCTGCTCAAACTGGGCGGATGCCCAGCCTGATCTGAGTCTTTGCTTGGCGCACAACCACATTGTTGGTTTTGTCGTGTCGCGGCTCAATTATCTACGCTAAGAAAATATCGATTTTTCAAAGGAATGGAGTTGATGCTCTTGTAGCATCAAACGATAAATGATAATAATAATAAATAATAATAATAATAAAAAAAGAGAGTTCTAGAAAATGGGAATGAGAGATAAAGAAATAAAAAAGACAGGGGGAGGAAAGGCACATCATTTAAAAAATAATAAAATGAATATTTAGAAAATTTACATAATTATTTTATTCTCTCTCATTTTTTACCTCTTTTCATCTAATTGTCGACCGATCCCAAATCTAAGTTTTCAGGATGTGTAGCATTGTGTTTAATCATTATAATAATAATAATGATAAAAAACAAACAAAATAACAACAACAAAAAACAAACAAACATACAACTAGTTTACGCATTTACAAGTCTAGACGAATTACGAACTTTATAGGACATAATGATACAGCAGGTTATTTTTAAATATACTTTCGAAAGATCTGTTGAACAAAGTTGCCTACCGTTGTTCACAGATGAAGAATTCCTGTTGGTTACAATGTTCATCATTCCAGTGATAGTCTTGCATCGGGAAAAACGCCACACAGTCTTCCTCTCCCCCATTCTGGTTAGGTTCCCCAGGAGACCAGTCCGTATACTCAACAATGGGGTCGTTGGTTCCCGCCCAGACAAAGTGATTTTCCGTCTGCAGGTCGTTTCCTGCTATCCAAAACTGGTCAGTAGCGCTAGACCCTAATAATGATAAGTAATTGTGAAACGAATGAACAGAAACTAATATAAAGCCGCTGTATATCAGAAAGGTTCATTATTGCAACTATATAATAATGATAAAATCCGTTTATTTGGCTTTTTCGCGTCGCAGACGCGTATTATTTAGCTATTGTTCCACATTTCACAAGATTTCATTGGTCAAATAACGCGCATGTCAAAATTTAGCCAATAATATCAAAGGTCAATGAATATTTAACTTTCGTTTTTTTCCCCGTCGCATGCACTGTAAATACTAGCACTCTGTCATATATTAATTCAAAATGTAATTATCGAAAACAGACACAGATACATGTATTCAAAACTTTTTTTTCCGACGAAGATCTACTTTTGAATTCTCCTTTTGGTTAAATACACACTTTCGTTGGTTAGGTTATGAGCGTCGGTTGTTCAGTGGTAGAATGCCGGGCGCCCCGGGCTCGAATCCCGGAAAGTCTTTTTTTCTTCAAACGTTCCCGTTTTATTTTTTATCTAATTTCTTTTGAATTTCAAATTGGACAGCCCAATTTTCAGCTACCCAGTGTCAAAATTACGGTCAAGGGTGCCTACCTACATAGCTCACGTGAGTCATATTCAGGAATGTTATTGTCAACTCTTCAACTAGAGACAAATTACAAAACACACTTCCATTTAATCTGCGACGATTATCTTTTTTTTAAAGATTTTTCTTGTTTGGTATTGACAATACCCCGCATCTATCAAGGCAATCGATTTGAAAACGCCTATTTCCAATGCGGACTCATCAATGTCTTCAACTCGCCCATACCAGTGCTCGACCGGAGCAAGTGCAAGCCCATCATGGGGACACAGAACATATTTATTTCGCGCACGTTCATGTTTTGCCTTGACCTAGCTTAAGGAACCATGTTCAGCCTTTCAAGAGAGACTTAATCATAAACACTGTAAATTTGTTATTTGTAACTTAGCGCTTTCGGCTTTACGCCTTCATCAGAGTTAAAACACACTCACACATACAAATAGGTAAAGCATACAAACAAATGAACAAAAAAAAACACAATGACCTAAAAAAATATTTGCAAATCAAAACTACATAATGCTATTATTGTAAATATATAAGAAAACCTTTTGAGATGCCCTTATCGGGCGCATGGACTCAAAAATTTGCGAACGCGAGAATGGCGTCAAATATAGCCCTTCATTGGCCCTTCGATTCTAAAGAAGAAGATTTTCAAACGGTTTTTAGGCGTGGCGGCCATGTGACCAGAATCATCTAAAGAATTTTTTCATTTTCAAGTCCAATCCATTCTCCATACAAAATATGGGTTCAGGAACCAAGTGGCTCTAGAGGAGAGCTTATTTCAATTTTGAAATCTCCGTGACCTTGTACAAATGTTGAAGAATGACATTTGATTATCTAGTTAACCATATACATAAGGTTTTATGTTATAGATTTAATAGCTCCTGAGAAATCCATTGTTTAAGCATTTTCGGAACCAAAGTTGTCCTTGTCATAAATAAGGTTAAGATCAACGCTGCGTCATCATTTTGCACATTTTGCACAAACTTTGTAGCAACCGATAGTCCAGGGGCATATGTCGTAAAAAAGGGGTCCCGTGAACATGAATGTTAATTTTGTGCCCTTATCATAGTCACTTAGGACAGTCTTTTAGAAGGTGAAAAATGGTTGTTGCCATTTTTTCTTTCACCATTTTACCTAGAAAATGGCCGAAGTAGTGGGTGGGGTAATACTGACCCAATACAACACCCAGTTGTAAGAAATGAGTTGTAGAAAATGTTTTGTGTCATAAGTATGCCTTTTTGAACATTCTAATCCACAAAAAGCAAAGTGTAGTCCTAAAATATTGGTCAACTGTCATGATATATTTGTAACGTATATAACTGTAACCGAAAATTCGAATGACCTATGAGAATTATACAAAATCCATTGGAATGAAGTTTATTCATATGGTCCTTAATGAGCATAAGATATCACTTGTCTTTGAATCATGCTCATCTTATCTTTGAAATAATTTATTAATATATTTTGAATCAGTTAGGTTGCAGTTAGCAGTGGCAATATCAGTTAGCAGTGGCAATATCAACAGAAGACAGAATGTAACTTATTTTTTAAGAATTCTGAAAACACTTTTGAAGAAGAGCTAATTGCGATTGAAGTCTGTATCATGTCTTAAAATGAAAAAGGTACGTGTAAGCATGAAAAGCGCTATTCTTACAGTCACTCTACTATAATAACATTGGCGTTTATCACAAAGGCACCATGACAGTAACATTACGTTACATAACTGTAATTTACCCAAGGGATAACAAACCAGTGTCGTGTGCAATACAAGTGGGATCCTGCAGGCATTGCTTCTAATTTTATGCCTTTATCAAAGTCATCTAGGGCAGGCTCTTTGAAGCTCAAAAATTGTATTTTTCTGTGTTTTATCAAGAAACTGATCAACGTAGTGGGTGGGTAACATTAGCCTTTACAGCAGCCAGCTGTTACATATGAAATGTAGAGAACAATTAAATTTATAAATATGGCTTTTTCAAATATCCTGATATATAAAAACAAACTGACATTTTTTCAAAAAGATAAGCTATCCCTTATGCAAGACCTGTAACGTATATCACTATAACTGAAAATAAATATAATTGAAAATAAATAATAAAATAAACAACCACGATCTGAATAAATCGCTGGAATGAATTTAGAATGTGTTGTTTTAAATACAAACACTCTGTCTCTTCTGATTAAATCATGTCCATCTTTGAAAAAACTTCTTGTATATTTTGAATTAGCTACATAGCATTAAGCAGTGACATTGCCAGCTGAAAAAAAATGCAACTTTTTGCTTAGGAATTACTCCTAAATTGACGATAATTGCTAACTGTAGATGATGTAGCCCTTCAGTGTAATATTTGACGCCTCATGTTAACAGATATACATCAAATCGTGAAGAAACACCAATGTTATATGTCTTTGAACTATGACTGAATGGAGTTGTACTGTACTTGAAAGGCAATGTAACAGTAACATTACGTTACATGTTTGTAATCTATCAGGGATATGTTTTTCATTGAGAAAACTGTTTTCAAAGGCTCAATTTTCTGATGCCAGAGAACATTTAACTTATCACTAGTACTAAGATGGCAAAGCTTGCTGTTTAATACACATAAGAACTCAAAAAGACACAAAGATCTTTACATCTGAAGCATGTAGAACTTTCTTAACATTTACTCCGACTTAAAGCAAGTTCATAAAATTCATCATTTGAAATTACATGCGACAAGGAAAATATGTCATAGTAGGCATATGTGATTCCAGTCTAGATTTAGAGCTGTCACAGAGGTGAGAGCTATTTGCCTATCCGTGCTGTTGGCCGTGCCAATCAGACAACCTACACGCAAAAGAGCCTGTCAGCTGAGGCAGTTGGCAGAAGTATTGGATCAGTCGACCATTATTAACACACTTGTTGCTATGATGTCGATTGTATTCTCATTCAACAGCGCTTTGAACAGTACTGCCCCATAAGCAAATTTGTGTTAATCTAATTATTGTAACTTACATACTGAATTGTAATCAACGTTACCCTGTGTTGCTCCCATCGGTTACACTGCAACATATTATTGTCACTATGACACTAACAATGAAACAATATGATTTTATGAGAAACAGAGTGTCTTATTATCGGTCTGTTACTGACATGTATCGCTCATAATGTAATATTACCAAGATTTATTTGGTCAGGTAGTTCTGTACACCCCCTGTCTGTGTTCTGATACATTATCACAAGCAGCTTCATGTAACGAAAGACAAATTTAAATTTGATCATTCAACTTTCAAATCTATATATATCTTCAGTTGTGGTGTTGATATTACCAGACTCATAAAGCTGCATTTACTAATGTATTTAAAATATTTGGACAAGGATCATTCAGAATAGCAGTCAGATTTAATAAATAAGAAGTTTATTTACGTGATTATTGCAGAGCAATATAGTAATATTGTCATTCAATGAAATCATTTGAAAATCAGGTATTAAGGTTAGTATGCATTAATAGTATCATTTGCTTATTTTCTATTCAGAACTAATATATTACTGTTTGAGCATATAAGATATGAGAAATTTATAAACTACTCAGTAACTGGTTGTATTCGTTACTCGTTCCGTTTTCCCTTCTCTTTGTTTTTGTAATCGCGCTGCAAAGTAAAATTATGATTCAATGAATTATTAAGAACAACTGGGATTCGCTAATATATAACTGAGCAGCAATATCCTACACCAAAATACTCTGTTTTCTTTTCTTCCATTTCGTTATGTGCTTATAACTCTGTTGATCTCTGTCCCGCAAAAAAATAAATAAAAAAAAATAAATAAAATAAAATAAAGTAAATTAAATCAAAAGTAAGCATAGGTTCCATGCTGAACCAATTCTTTTAAGAGACTGTTGTATATAATCAGTAGGAAAAAGGAAAAAAAATAGCATGGAAATAAAAATACTCATTGAAAAATGTTTGTGTATACATGTATTTCTATACTGCTGTGATAGTTAGTGACACGAATTCCTTACTTTCTTTTCCCTCTACTTATAATAAGATTGGCTGTGACGCTGTATTTTTAAGGTCCCGGCTGGTAAATTACGTAATAAACTATATACGTAGACCAGATATAGCTATGCAATAAGCTACTGTGCGACGTTTTGACCCGTGGATTGTTTCTCGACTTGGACAATAATGTTTCCCTTGGTCACGTAAACTACGCGATAGGCTTATGAATGTATGTATCCTCTGTCAGCAAATGTTTGTGTTAGCTTTTTAGATAATAGTTATAGTGTGGTTTCCCTCTTCAAGGATCGGCTTATATTTCTTTGTTAGAGTCGTTCAATTTGTACATTTAATGTACCAGATCCTTTCAATAATATTTTGTATTTCTGATTACTGGTGATGTTTAACGTACCCGGCCAATCGCCAATCATGTTTTACCTTTATCAAACAGACTTTATCACTTTATTTGGCGCCATTTAACAAATCAAATGCTGGTTTATGAGTGCATTTCAAAAATAAATTATTTTAGCAGTTTTTTTAGCATTTTTGCTATACATACAAAGATGTCACGTATGTTACTGTCTCAAGAATCGTAAAATTTAGTAGCTTGGCAATAATATCAATAAAATTTTTGGTTTGTGCTATAACAAATATGAACACAGCGAAACCTTGTGAGCGTGTTCAGAATTTGTCAAGTCTTTATTTATTACAATTTGAAATATTCTTAGTTTCGTCACGTATAAAACGCACGTCATAAAGCCCTTTTACCACTTGGTGATAAGGCTGATAACTCCGTGTAAACAGTTTTCCTAAAGAACTACCAGGATATTATATCTATAATTGTTCTGTTAGAGACAATAAATTAATTTTGGAAATTGTATTATAATGGACTATGTTTTTAAATTAAAAGTTTTTTACGTTACTACTCGTGGTAGGTAGCGATGAAAAAACAAACTTAGGCGTATTTTCTAATACTTGCAGATGATTCTATATATAAAAAAGGAATAAAAATAAAACATAAGGAGCCTTGCATGGCGTTACATGATTTTTACCAAAAACACACATAGGTAACGTATATAATCGATCGCTACGGCCAAAGAGTCACTAGAAAAAAATGGCAACATGTGTTTTTCCTTTGTGTACCCACCACTGATGAAGTTGATATATGTTGCCAAAAATTAACACGAATGTTCACGGGAACTACATATGCCCCCCGACTACGAGTCCTACAAAGTTTCAAGGTCTTTGGCCTTTCGGTTCTAGAAAAGAAGCTTTTGAAAGGACTTTTACAATATATGGACACGGCCATCTTGGTCATGTGACCAAGAACATCTGGATATACTTCCGCTATCCCGACACAGAGAGGCTCCACATGAATTATGGCTTCAATCGCCCCAATGACTTCATACAAAATGTTTAAAAAAAAATAGACGGACCGACTGCAGGTGGGCTAATAAGCTGAATAGGTAGATAATCCTAAAGCATGCTGAAAGTACATACATTTAAATGAAAGAAGAACTCTTTGAACTTCGAATCATTGCACATCGCCTTCAGCACGTGGCAATATTGTGACAATGCAAATGTGTGCACATACTCGCTGTGTTTTTTTGTAAACAGGCTAGCTTTTATTACAGTGACGTGTAGATTTAGGTCGAAACTGCTCGAATTGGGTAAATCACCATGCATGCACTTGTTTCATATTATCAATATTATAATCTATCTTTTTTTTGGCAATTACCTGGATGCAGTTTTCTTAGTTCACCTCTGATGAAGTTGTTGGCTCGAGCATTGTAGATTTTCGCCAAGAAGGCATGCATGCTGATACATTGATTCTGAAAGATACACCCCAGCAGGAACATGACGTCGCATAACGTCTTGCTAACGTCGATGCGACGTAATGACGTCGCAAAAACCTCAGTACGACGTCATTTCGGCGTCATGTGCCCGCTAGGAACTTTGTTTCCTGCAAAAGGGTTGGTGACAACTTCCCTTTAGAAATTTTACGTACCCAGCAGGCACATGACGTCAAAATGACGTCGTACTGACGTCGATGCGACGAAAGCGTCGCATCGACGTCAGTACGACGTCATTTTGACGTCATGTGCCTGCTGGGTAAGGTGTAATAAGGATATACCTCCAGGAAAAGCAACTCTGCTATTTTCATTTTGCTTTAAACGAAGGAATTATCTCCCCTTGAAGCAGGTGCATTTCTTTAAGAAAAGATGAAAAGCAGGAAAGCAATCAGGGAGTCACGGAAGTAGTTCTCCTTGTACAAATAGTAGAGAAACATAGACCTGTTCCCTAATATTAGCAAAGTTTTGATTTCGCGATTCTCATAGTGGGTATTTTGTTCTGGTAAAGGAGGGGTGTCTATAAGGCTGTTTTCATGGCCACAACCGATTTTCTTTAAACTTTATATATTTAAACTGATATGTACATGTATTGACTGTCTTATGGTGCAATACCAGATTGTTTGGTTCACTGGTTTTCACTGTATGCACGATTTAAGTGGGTGGGGTAATTCCACCCCATTAAAAGTATAGATACAAAAATGCTATTTTTTCTATTCCAAGTCCATGCTTCAAAATGGTGGTTGCATTAGGAAAAGTACACTTCTGGACTTAAAAGATGATGATAATATTTTTCTGAAATTCATACCAGAATAGAGTTTATATTCGCTTGTAAGATGTACACCAATTTAAGTATTTTTTTGTTCTCCGACTTTACGAAAAACCACAACACGTTCACAGTTTTCAAGATTTTTTATAAATCTTTTGCTATTATTATGTTGATATAATAGTCATTGCAGGCATATGTCAGAATTTATTTTATGATCATTAATATGAGAGTTATCTCCCCACGAAATTTGATTTTGTCCGTTTTTCAATATCAGCATGCATTTGTCATTTCATGAGTACTCCAAACTCCATTTGGAAGTTAATAACACCTTTTGATACAAATATTTGTTAATTTTTGTAGGCATTGGAGTTACTTTTGCATGCGACGATATCATATTTTATGTAATTTTGAAAAAAAGGATGCCTCTCATCTGGAAAATTAATAAATTGCCAATGACTTACAAGCAGGGTTTGCTTAGTTTTTGCAACCTCATTAAACTCATGCTAAATGCTTAAACTAAAGTCTTTATGGCCCATTCGTGTTTTTACGCTGGTTATTATTCATCTTCTTCAGAATTGTCAGACATAATCCATGTGTCAAGAGCAGCATCTTTTACATAATCAATGTGCACCTTGCTCGGTTTGGCTTCACTGAGTTGACTGAGGATGAAATCAGGGACCTGACAATAGGAATATACCAACTTAAACAGGCCAAATCCTACACGGATGAACACTTTGACGAAAAGGGATCATATGAGAAAATGGCACACAAAGAAGATGACGGTGTTCCTAAAGCACAGATACGTTCTCGTTACACATCAAATAAAACATATAACTTGTGGGTTGAATACACTCAAGGGCTGAACCCAATCACTGGATGGTATTGTGGGGGCAGAAGTGGTGCTCGCACCGTTAGGTGTTGTGCACATGTGGCTTCTGTGCTTTGGTATTTAGGATATTACCGCAACGAAACAGAAAACAGTGGAGCCAAACCGAGCAAGATGCACATTGATTAATGTAAAAGATGCTGCTGTTGACACATGGAGTACGTCTAGCGATTCTGAAGAAGATGAATAATAACCAGCGTAAAAACACGAATGGGCAATAAGGACTTTAATTTAAGCATTTAGCATGAGCTTAATGAGGTTGCAAAAACTAAGCTAATCCTGCTTGTAAGTCATTGGCAATTTGTTAATTTTCCAGATGAGAGGCATCCTTTTTTTTCAAAATTACATAAAATATGATATCGTCGCATGTAAAAGTAACTCCAATGCCTACAAAAATTAACAAATATTTGGCTCAAAAGGTGTTATCAACTTCCAAAAGGAGTTTGGAGTACTCATGAAATGACAATTGCATTCTGATATTGAAAAACGGACAAAATCAAATTTCGTGGGGAGATAACTCTCATATTAATGATCATAAAATAAATTCTGGCATATGCCTGCACTGACTATTATATCAACATAATAATAGCAAAAGATTTTTAAAAACTCTTGAAAACTGTGAACGTGTTGTGGTTTTTCGTAAAGTCGGAGAACAAAAAATACTGACATTGGTGTACATCTTACAAGCGAATATAAACTCTATTCTGGTATGAATTTCAGAACAATATTATTATCATCATCTTTTAAGTCCAGAAGTGTACTTTTCCTAATGCAACCACCATTTTGAAGCATGGACTTGGAATAGAAAAAATAGCATTTTTGTATCTATACTTTTAATGGGGTGGAATTATCCCACCCACTTAAATCGTGCATACAGTGAAAACCAGTAAACCAAACAATCTGGTATTGCACCACAAGACAGTAAATGCATATCAGTTCAAGTATATAAAGTTTAAAGAAAATCGGTTTTAGCCATGAAAATGGCCTTATAGAGACTGATCCTTTCAGCCATAACCACTTCGCGGTTGTTGTATTTGCCGAGTTATTTTATTACGCTTCTATTTCCGTTCATTGTTTTCTATTTCGTGTCATTATCATAGGCCATGATGAAGATGAGGCAATTATATACAAATCGCAGGACGGACAGTCAGATGGAAGGACAAAGCGCTCACAGTACCAATACTTTAGAAAGTGCAATATAAATAAATATATTTCAGCATTCATTTTTGTAGAGTGGATACTCTTAGAACGTCATTTTTTGTCAAATAACATACCATTTTAGAATTGGAAAAAGGTCATACCTTCGCACCCTGCCATGTTTTCCTGCTGTTGTGTTCAAACTTATAACAATTGTTTTCAAACTTTACCCAGCCGCTGGGACAACAAGAACAAACTGTAACAAAGGAAAACAAGTTCAGTTTTCAAATATTCGTCCAGACATTATTCAAACTTCATCCAGCCGCTCGGAAAATACTAACTCACTCTAACATGATCAGACAAATCGTCGCATAGCCTCTTGGTTAACATGGCGAACTGTAGCAAACACCAAACACGGCCGCTAGGACACAACATTCTAAGCTGAAGTAAAAACGACATGTTTTAAACTTCATGCTGGAACAAGATGGATAAACAGAATCATGGAAAAAAATCGCCGTAAATGTACCATGATAAAACAGAAGCAAAGTTTTCTCTAGGCAATTTGAAAACATGACAGTTTGTTGCAGCAAGAGAATCATTTTTGAACTTTATTTGGCCATTCGGACAACAAAGACTGGTCACAGAACATTAACTATGCACAAGGACAACAGAACAAACAGTTTGAGGCTTTACCATGCAGTACAAAACACACACACACACACACACACACACACACACACACACACACACACACACAAATTGAGCCCTCACTCGACAAATCCAACAAAGGGGAATGTGCACCCAGCGAAATCTCAGATAATGCTGGGCTTCCGTCTAGTGTGATCAGAGTCTTCGCTGTCCACATGGAGCCAGCTTAGACCCTTTGCTTCCCTTTAAGCGCAAGGCGAAGACAGATCAGACTGGATGGCTGCCAAGGCTGATCTGAATCTTCGCTGGTGCACATGGCACTTTGTTGGTTTTGTCGTGTCGCGGCTCAAATATAAACGCAGATACCCAGCAAAGGTCACAATCACAAAGTACAAATCATCAAAAACACCGAAAGAAGCAGAAAGTAGAAACACAAACGACAAAATGGAACAGCACATCTTCAAAACCACCTAGACCAACAAAGAGATAAAAAGCGTCACTGCAACAAACAATAAAAGCGGTACGAAATACATAGCCCCTCTTTGGATTTACATTTGTCTATATCAAACGTTTACGTTCTTCTGAAATGTATGAAAACGAGATGATTTTGATATTAGTAATCTTAATTCCCCATTATTAGACGGTTACATTTCCTGTTCTATATCTTATGGTGTTCATTTTTCTTTATACGCTCGTTATAAATTTTTACGGCTAAAATATTAAACAAGACTATTGGCATCATAAACTTTGAATTTATGATTTGAAACTTTGAAAAGTCTCGCCGAGTCGATTCTAATGAGGGGTCATAACATGTTTTCGTTGAGAAATAAGAAAAATTATCTCTAAATTATCCTTGTTACCCCATCTGATCTGGAGCTCTGCCGTATACACAGAAGCTTTAGAACTTTGCGACTGTTTGTTTGTGCACCGCCTCGTGACCTGTGGATACTTACAGCAGAAACAGGGCCTGCACAGACCAGTATTGTTTGAGTACCATATTAAAGATCATATTTGAAGTGCCGGGAAGCATTTCTCCATAAAATATCTGATTGCTAGTCATGAATGAAAGGGAGAAAGAGAGAGAGGGAAAGGAGAGAGAGAGCACGTAATACTCAATTGAGGGTGTATTCCGTATGAGAGAGAGAGAGAGAGAGAGAGAGAGAGAGAGAGAGAGAACAGTAACGGCAGCAGCAAATATACTAACCAACAAATATTGCAGAAACAATAATAATAACCCTCATATCTTATTTTCTTATGTCGGCACTTCAGATTAAGCGTAAACAACTGAGATAAGGAGTTTTGGACAAGAAGATAACCTGTGTATCAAAATTATGTATGTTATACATATAGAATGATTTCACGAGTATTTAGGATACCCTTCGAGGGGGCGTAGCCCCCGAGAAGGGTATCCTAAATATGAGTGACATCATTCTATATGTATTTTGTATCATGGCAGCCAATCACATTTGTCTATTATGAATTAAAAACAGCTCTTATCCAGTTTTTAGTGAAGAGTGGCATATCTACTGTAATTATATCTCATACAGCTGTATTGTTCTTGACCTGAATGTCAAATAAATCACCTGACAATTATAAATTCCAGCACAGCATCAACTGAAAATCACAAAAAAGTTATGTCTGCATATTCTTTTGAATTTATATTACTTGACAGAAATGATGATTTTTTCAACACACTAATATCTTAAGAATGGCAAATAGAGCAGTCTTAGAAGGAATTTACTTCTGCTTATTCAGCTGCCTAATCTGGGTCTATCCTGTTCGCCACAATACTTAGGGTCCATATGGTAGAGTTTGGCGCTACAAGATAAATTGTCTCTTCAATCTTAGATATGGCCTTGTTCCTTCTTGAATGAAAATGAAATGGAGCTGTGCTCAATAAAATAGGTCTTCAGCCATGTGTAAACTGTGAACGTTTGGATCAGTTTGCAGTCTGATCGGTCTTTGATTTTGGCAATACAGATCCCTCAGGTTCGCTACCTTGTTGATAGAACACTGATCAGACTTAGCGGATGCACAGGATGATCAAAATATATCTTTTCTTTGCAAATGCTCAAAGACCCTTTCGTCCTAGTGCTGCCCAGTTGTTCAATATAAATCAGACTTGACAGAACCGTGCTATAACTAAACCGTGCCGTATATCTGTGATATCCGCACAGTTATCCAGGTACACTTTAATGTAAAATGAATGCAAAGTTTAGCTCCGCCTACCTCAGAATTGTCTTACAGTGCAAGGTATTAAAGTTAATGAACGGGCGACTTCAAAGGAAAACACAGAGAGCCATGATACAATTTCTAAAATACTACTATACTACTAACTAGTACACTGCTAAAAACATTCATAAGTCTCGATATAAAACTCCTCATCATAAAAACTGATAAAAAGGTGAGGCATCAATGTCTAGGTAGACATTACCTTTTGATTAGTTTTGATGAGAAAGCTTTTTCTACAGAGACTTATGGAAACTATATACAGTACTGCTTTAAATATTTTGAGCTGTGTGCATATGTCAATTTAGGATTGATCGATGCCCCTTTAAGAAGTAACTTCATCATGTCCGAGAATTGCCTTGCCACTTATAACTGTGGGGTTTGCATGTCTTCAAAATTGTCAAACCGTCTTCACAGATTTCCAAAAGCTTCTGACAGGCTATCGCATGCGGCCATATGGGCTACCATGTAAAGTACACTGTACAGTATCAATTACTGCCGATTTGGTTGGTGCCGATTATTAACTCTACGACAAGTCTACAAGTGCAGTCAGGAGGAGAATGGTTCAGAACAACAGTTGAATTAGGCAATGATGCCTTCTCTCACCCACCTTCTTCAACATTATTCTCGAAAGGATACCCTGAAAAACATGATAAATGCTTAGCTTAAGTGGCAGAATCATTACCAATATGCGGTTTGCCGATGACAACGGTGCTTTTGCCGAGAAGGAGCAGGAGTTAGAAGCCAAAGTAGACCTGTACAAGGTATAAAATGTAGATGTGTGGTGAGCAGACAAAGTTGATGGCAAACAGAGCCGTTAATATCAAAGGGAAATCAACGTAAAAGGACAGAAAGTGGAAACTGTAACATATTTTAAATCAAATTCTGAAAGAAGATACTCTGGAAGCAAGGAACATAAAGAAACGAAAATGGCAGGTTCGGTTTAATGGAGTCAGTTCATGTGCCGCAATGTTACGTTGCGACATTGCCCACGTCCCCTTGCAACGGTTTCAGCGAAACTCTATTTTCGAACTGTCTCAAAATGAGCCAAATGATGATCCCAAAGGACCAGAAGATATATAATCTGGGGCCATATTTATAAAGCAACTTAAGTCAAGAATTTAACTTTAGTTTACTCTTAACTCTAAGATTTTGCTAAGATTCCTGCTTAAAGTTAAGAAATTCTTAAGACATATTTATAAACCAACTTAACACTAAGAAAACTTAAGATTCGTCTTAACTTTAAGAGGTCTGAACCACCGTTACTCTGGTAGCAAGATGGCGGCCGTTGAAGACTCTCGCGATTTGTGGGTGTACAACAAGTATTTGTATTCCGGATATTTGTTCATACAATTATTTTAGGGCATATATTATAATTTATCCTATAAATTATCGTTTTTAAAGACTACATGCCCGGAAAAGGCAATGAAATGCACAGTATTTATTTCCGTTTCCATGACAATCTACTATTATAGCAACTTTTGGCGTTCGATTGGTAATGCGAGTGCGCATGCCCAAAAATACTACTATGGTAGGTACTCTAGTTCGATTCGAAGTGGGCCATTGATACCTTGTCCAATCATAAACAATGTGGTCACAGCGTCAAGACTGACAGTGGTCAGCATCACTCAAAACGTTTTGCACATAGCAACAAAGGCAAATTGGAAATTACATGTAAAGTCTATATCATACAACTACCGGACCAGTAAACTTAGAAATGATCTATCCTATAGTGTCTGGTCAATCGAGTTCACTCGCTCACTCCTCACATGAGCACCTGACTGTTCCAAAAAATTCTCAGTAAAGGAAACTAACTCATTATTGTGAGCTATAGCTATTGCCAGTAGAGTTCTTCCTCTTGTTCAAATACCGCCAAATTCTAAAAACCGGAACACCCACAATAATTACCCAAACAGACCAGTTTGGTTTTACAATGCAGCAGTGTGTCCGAAGGATGAAGACGTCATTGCGAATATTGGAGACCCTAATCAAACTGCTCCGTTTGGGGCAGTCTGGTCTGGGTCTGCAGTGTATTGGCTCAGACCTATCCCAGCAGGAACATGGCGTTGAAATGACGTCGTCATAACGTCGATGCGACGTGATGACGTCGCATCAACGTCAGTATGACGTCATTCAAAACATCATGTGCCAGCTGGAATATATGTCCCAATACTTAAATTTTTACGGTACGAGATATTCAGTAGCCTTTCGGAATCGTCTCACCTCAAAGATTTGCGCTCGTATTTCAAGTTTTACGTGTGTTATGACAGCGGTGGCTTATGCACTCCATGAAGGAACCTCAGGCAAAGAGTCATCAGTCGAGACAACAACTCCAGGGGCCATATTTATAAAGCAACTTAAGTCAAGAATTTAACTTAAGTTTACTCTTAACTCTAAGATTTTGCTAAGATTCCTGCTTAAAGTTAAGAAATTCTTAAGTCATATTTATAAACCAACTTAACACTAAGAAAACTTAAGATTCGTCTTAACTTTAAGATAGGTCGGTAGGTGACTTAACTTTCTTAAATTGGGGCAAGTGGGACAATGGGGTAAGTGGGACATATTTTATTCATAGAGCGCCAGACCCATCATATAGTGCGTACTTACCAAGACAATAAATATTGCCAAAGCATTTCTACTTCTTTCTTTAGAAATATTATTTCTACGAGTCTTAGGTATTAAAAAGTATGCACTGCTGGCATTTTAAATTTGAAGGTCCAGAATAGGCGTGGTCAGTCATTTGCATAAGAAGGATATAGCAGCATTGGTTAGTTTGAACCATCATTACAAGTTAACCTTTCCACTGAGACACTTAAATTATATCGCTCGAGCAAGGGAAAACAAGGGTCATTGTCTAAAGTCGAGCTAAAGTATTTTTGTTACTTGGCGGTAAATGAGCAAATATTTATTAGACCATTTGTAAAACAAAATTCCTGACGTAAGCTGTTACTGAAGTGACGTAATGTACAGGGCACATATACAAATAACCTTATAAAAAGGAAATTTAACTTATAAAAAGGTATTATTTTATGTGAAAATCCAATACTCTTGTCTAAAAACAGAAAGCGTGGTAATTTTTCGGTATGAAAATTTTCAATGCACTACAACAACACGTCTGCATAGAACTACAAATAGGTAACGCTATTTCGATCTGACGTGACGTCAGTTTACTGTCGTCTTCTATGATGTTGCACTCAAGATTTTGAGTCAGCTATTTTTATTTCAGTCTTCATATTATTTTTCAAACAGAAGGTAAATAAAAGAATGGTAGAAAATTATTATGATTTTATCAGTTTCGATATTATTTGAAACTTTCAAACTCCACAATCAGGCAGGTGATTGAAGCTGTGCCATTTACTTCAATATACTGGGGTAACTGGGACGCCAATATTTTGACTTTACAAGTTCAGCTATATATTTGGATGTAGACGCTTAGGGAATAAGTTGAACACTTTTGGTATACAGAATCTTGCTGGGAGTAACCTGGTGTAACAAAAGATCAGTTAGCTCATGTTCACTTGACAAATTCGTCTTGAAACATTATAATTTGGCTTTACCCCACCCACTTTATTTCGTTTGATTATTTATTATTTTTCTAAACGTTCCTTGCATTGTACTATGTTTTAATTTATTTTTACACAGATTCTTCATAATAGTTTTGCCATTTTAACAAAAGAGTCGACGGCAGAATTTTATTATATTTGGGAAGAACACTTACAAAGAGAATGTAGTGGGTGGGGTATTTTTATATTAACTTTGAATGGAACATATCCGTTCTCTTGTCTATGTCAGTACACTGTTTTTATTTTTTGAGCATTTTATCATACTGTTTTTGCATATTCGAGGTAATGAATGTGTTAAAATAACTTAAGCCCACAGTAAATAACTGAAATGCCGGGGTAAAGTTTATGCCTATAATTTTTCTTTGTTATCTACATCCGATATTATTAAAAGGATCAAAGCGTTTTGATTTCTGCGTTTCTCTGTTCTGTGGTACAAATGGTTTTATCTGCAACCTAAACTCATGCATTTTTCTTTCATAGTGATCATAAATGAAAGTTGAAATGCTTAGAATTTATTTGCAATTAGTGTCCCACTTACCCCAAATAATTGGGTAAGTGGGACATTTGACTGCATGGTATTAATGCTGCCCTGTTGTTTAACATATACTGGTATAAGGCATCTTACGTGTAATATGAAATCATGTGATGGGGAGTTATAAAGTGCCAACAGATTTGATCTCGTTCTATCTTATTATCCTGTGAAAGCAGGTGTTTTTCCAAAAAGTGTCCCACTTGCCCCAAGTTCCCCTAAGATTCGTCTTAACTTTAAGATAGGTCGGTAGGTGACTTAACTTTCTTAAGTTTTGCTAAGTTTTAGCTAAGGGAAAAAACATGGCTGCCGACATTGTGCAGTCGACAAATTTTCATCTTAGAAACGGATGATTTCGACCTATTTCGTACTAATCTAGCAACTTTTCGTCGATTTCTACCAATTTCGTGGTGAAAGCCTGGCCGGTTCCTACCGGTATCGCGCTAGATCCGCACTGGTTCGTGTGTAAACACACAATGTGTAGACAGAAATTTCGCAAGTTTCGTTCGTGGTTAAAAATTTAGAAAACAATAGACATCATTCGATACATCAGCACAGCAGCCTGCAAAAATGCCTAACAGATGGTCAGATTCAGCAACTGTCAACTGTGGAAGACAGAGAACCTGTTTTCGCGGGTAAGTTAGGCAGAGACTAATCAAGTGATGGCTTTCCAAAAAGCTGGCAGTTTCGTTGTGAACGGTCATTGAAACCACCTTACCGTGGTATTGGACACTTTCCAGAATCATCCCAAAACATCTTGACGGTAATTCTATTTACGTGTAGCAGCAGAGACCCATTCCCTAAGTCCACCCCCCACCCCTCTCCAACCCTTCTTCCCGTCCCTGCCAAAGTAGGTCCAGGAATGACTTCTATGTAAATTTGTGGTGTGATGGGGAGGTTGTTGGGATGAGGCATATTTAGGTATCTCCTGAGCCCCTTACACAGCAGATGCGTTGCACAAATGCAGCATCAGAAAAGAGTAACATGTACCCAGCAGGCACATTACGTTGAAACGACGTCGTACTGACGTCGATGAGACGTCATCACGTCACATCAACGTCAGTACGATGTTATTTCGACGTCATGTGGCCACATGGGTATGTTCGTATTCGCATATTTTCTCTTTTTTTTTCATGGAAATCTTCATTGATAAGAAGGGCTGTTTAAATACCCCTTTCACGAAGCTCTCGAAAAAAGTTAATCAATTGATACTAGTCTACTAGGCCATTCGATGGATTTTTCTGAGTCAGAGCCGACAGATTTTTAAATTGTCCCAGCAGGCACATGACGTCGTATTGACGTCGATGCGACGAGATTGACGTCGAAGTGACGTTGTATTGTCGTTGATCGCATCGACGTCAATACGACGTCATTTCTACGTTGAATACCCGGTGGGGTCACTCTTCTTACATGGGCGCAACAGACGAATGCGACGGAACTGGTTTATACAACTGCACTTATAATGGCGAGCGGACCAGTGGAAATTTCCGGCCCTGTCGGAACAAGGATCAAGGTGAAAGAGCACACACAAAGAGAAGTAAACCAGTCATTTAATTTTGACTCCCTTTTTAATGACACAGGTTCAGTATCAATCGATATAAAATTTCCAAAAAAAAACACACACTATTTTTACGTCAGTTGTTAATGATTAACCAAAAGTATCGAACGAGTCAATTGTTCTGTCGTAGTCATTTTTATCAATCGACCAGGCTGCACACCAGCTGATCGACACGAATAGATTTTGACATGCAGAGAACATACTCGATCGTATCGATCGTTATCAATCCAAATGAACTAGTCTACATTCAACAAGCGACGGACCGACGCTGTCAAATTAAGTATGAAATAGAACGTCGATCGTACTTAGCGGTTATGACATGTCTAGTGTTGCATTGCCAGATCGGCCCGCCAGCTATGAAGCTGTCGACGGACCGATATCTCTGGCAATACAACGCTAGACATTTCGTAACCGTTTTTATCACATGCGTTCTGTGCTTTTCCCAAAATGAAACAAGATCTATTGTTTTTTTTTTGTTATTTAACGTTGTAAAGTACGCACGCACATATCGCCGCCGTGCTGACATGTTTTCTAGTGAACATATAACGTCATTGTGTTTACAACAATTTTCAAACTAAGTTAAAAGTTCAAAAAAAAAACAAAAAGAGGATTTCATAGAAAGCAACATCTTCGCAAGCAAAGGGTACGTAGTCCACATTGTTCCTTACGTAACCCTAGCCTGACGGCCCATTCGCATATCAGATTTCCCGCAGCGCCGCCCTTTGGTCGCGGCAGCGAGTATTTTTCCTTGGCCCGTTATTTTTTGACCATTCAGAAGATCTGCTGCAAAGCACAGTTGTCTCACAAGGTCACAACATCGCATAATTGTTCTAAAACACGGATGAACTGATTGTATATTGACCGTCTACTTTATAGGCATAACTGTTCACGATAAACACGATCTTTTTCTAGCGACAAGGGCTCCTGTTCTGCGTAAAATGTTTTGTAATGGATAATTTGATTGGATGTGATGGAAGTTAATCGCATCCAATGAAATGGCGCAGTGGGAAATTCGATTTACGAATAGGCGTCGGCCAAAGGTACGCGAGGAACAAAGTGGACTTAATAGTCTTGACTTACGAAGATAAGAAAAAACAATTTCTTACTGAGAGAGAGAGAGAGAGAGAGAGAGAGAGAGAGAGTAATTAATTCTTACAGAATGTATTTCCTTATCATTTGGAAGGATAATTGTTCTGACTGTCTAAGTCTGAAAATATTACTTGATTGTGATTTTCTTTGGTTCGATTTCTCTACAAACTTAATGCTGCTTTGCAGTTGCATGTCGGTCTTTTCTCCCCTATATCAATAAATCCAGTCGCACAAGTAGGGGTGACTATTGCAGGCTAAAATGACTATTGCAATACTATTACTATTGCAGAAATCCCTATTGCAATACTATTACTATTGCAGGTTACTATTGCAATGCATTGCAATAACTATTGGAGACAGCATTCTTATCCAGAATTTCTGCTTTTATGTATAAAATCTTGTTTGTTCACATAAGTTTGTGGCTAAAATGCATTATTTAATGACTGTCATTTCACAATGTGCACAACATGACAACAAAATACAAGAAACTGTTATATTTTCCATTCTTTGAAATCCAATACAAGCTAAAACACATCCTTACATATTATTCTTTTAGTTAAGAATACTTCCTTCAAGAAAAAGATGCATGTCTAGAAACTATTGAAACTATTGTGATATTGGAAACACCATTGCCGATAGTATTGACATTGCAGCTTTCCCTATCGATAGTGACTATTGCCAGTGTCACTATTGCGATATATCGATAGTCCGATATATTGTTACACCCCTACGCACAAGCCACTTACAGATTTTCCACTTTGCGTACCACCATCTGAATGATAAAAGTAATGCACTTGGAGGCTGATATAGGTGCACGAGCGGGCCAATATGGGTACACGAGCAAGGCAATATGGCTCTGTACGAGCGGGTTTTATATGGGGAAAGGAATCACGAGTCATATTGGAGGAATGCGTATCAGTCGACACGATCAACGGCCAGTTGACTGACACAATCAACTCTTTGTCTGAAATATACATCGTATATAGATCGTTATCATTCGACAAGGTAGTGCATATACAGTTAAACCTGTCTTAAGGGGCCAGCCAAGGGAAGGACAAAAAGTGGCTGATTAAGATAGGTGACCCCTTAATACAGGTTCATTTGCACTGTATTTTGGTTCAACGGACCCAGAAAAGCTGGCTGCTTAAGACAGGTGATGTTGACCACATGAGCAGGTTTGACTGTACATCGATCACTTGATCGATACAAGCAAGTTTGTATCTGCAGAGAACACAGTCGATTTTGTCCATACGACCGACAGACACTTAAGCGATACATTAAACTGGAATATATGCTGAGAACACTATCGATCGTATCGACCGTCACTTGGTTTACACAACCAACTTTTTACCTGCTAAGAACACACACGATCGTATCGAAAGTCATACATTCAACTCTTGATCAGATATATACATCTTCTGTCGTTATGAGTCGACATAATCGACTACAACAGGTCAATTGAATGGTACAATCAACTCTGAAACTGTAATAAGGGTTGCAGTTTGTGTCACATTTCAAATTTTGGGTGACGCTTGGCCTTTTACATTGTACAAGTCTGCCTTTATGGTCCAATTTATCCTACAAGTGCCAGTACCTTATTGAAGGCGCCATCTTACTCAAGGCACTAGGCGGGGGTTTCCGTGTACTATGGACACATTTCTAGTTTTCTATTGAGACCAAAGGTCAACTAATCAAAGCAGTAATGATCGACTTAGTTGATTTTTAACTTCGAGTGTGCCGATTCGGTAAGTGGTGGGCGATTAATCAGTTTGGAAAACGGGGCGTATATTGTTATGGCGCTGGCGTCCGTCCGTCCGTCATAAACCTTTCGTTTCAGGACAACTCCTCCTACAGTTTACATCCGATCGAGCTGAAACTTGGTATATAGTAAGACTATGAGGTGGACCAGCGCATATCGTTTCGAAGTTACGCTCCAATGATTTTTAGCGGAGTTACAGTCCTTTATTTAGAATTTTAGGGGTGTTCGTTTCCGGATAACTTCTCCCACAGTTTTCATCTATTAAGCTGAAACTTTGGAAATACATGTAGTAAGACTACGATGTGGAGTAGCGCATATTGTTTGGAGGTTACGCTCCGATGATTTTTAGCAGAGTTACAGCCGTCCGTCATTAACAAATCGTTTCTCAGCGATAACTTAGAAACTGCTGAAGAAAATTTGATGAAACTTTACAGTCAAAAGGCATGTCATGTCGCGCACAAAATTTAGGTTCTCACTCCCAAGGTCAAGGACACAATTGAGTCAGAGGTCAAAATGTTACTCAGATTGTGTCGCAGATGTAACTTTTAAACTACGCAAGAGAATTTGACGAAATTTCTCAGAAGAATAAAACATAATGAGAAGGTCTGTCGCGTACAAAATTTAGATTTCCAAGCCTCGGTCAAGGTCACTGTGAGGGGCTAGAGGTCAAACTTTAAAACTATAAAGGTGAATTTCACCAATCTCCACAGATAGGTAAAGCATAATGAAAACGTTTATTACATAATTATAATATTTATGTTCCCAAATCCAAGGTCAAGGTCACAATCCGGTGTCTCCTGTCTCTGCAGTTGCTCAGTGTACCAAAGAATCAATGTTTGGATATCCATAATTCAAATTTTGGATATAAAATATTCAACTTAATTCAAGGATACTCTAAAATCGATTTATGGATATCCAGAAATCGAGTTATGGATATCTAAGAGTCAAAATTTTCATTAGGACTTCAAGATATCCATGTTTCAAATTTTGGATATCCAAAATGCAAACCTATAATATCCCTATATTCGTCATATGATATCCCAAAATCAGGTTGAATATCGGATATCCATAATTCCATAATTTGATTTTTTGGAAATAAAATCGATTAAATGATATTCTAAAATCAGGTGTAACTTAGGATGTTCATCATTCGAGTTTTGAATATCCATTACTGATAAAAATTGATAGTACCGCTTTTGACTTAAATGCATGAAAAAGGGTTGTTATTTTTTTATTTTTTATTGTGTGTGTGTGTGTGTGTGTGTGTGTGTGTGTGTCTGTGTGTGGTGTGTGTGCGGTGGTGGTGGTGGTGGTGGATGGGGGGAGGGGGGAGGGGGGAATATTCATAATTCTATTATTGGATATCCTAAACTCAACCTGATTATTGGATATCCATAAACAGAATTATGTATATCCGAAAATACTTTTATCGATAGTCAATACAAAATCGTCTTGGTTTCCGATTTTTAATATACATAATTCGATTTTGGGATATCAATAATTCGATGTTTTGGGTATCCATGGATATCTGAAAACCAATTTATGGATAGCCAAAATAATTTTGGATATCCGTTATTATTTCGTGATATCACAAAGTGTATTTTTTGATATATCCATAAATTAATTGTTGCCATACCAAGATTGGCAAAAATGATTTTTGGATATCCAAAAAAAAAAGGGGGCGGGGGGGGGGAATAAATAGCATAGTGGCGCTTCGTAAGTAACCATTAAATGTCTGAAACAAACGGGGATCTTTTATTAAATTAGTATTGATTTTGAAAACAGTTTGTGTGTGCGTGCGCATGCTCACACGCTAATGCGTGCGTGCGTGCGTGTGTGCGTGCGTGTGTGATCATAGCAAAAATACTCTTTTTCACACAGTTAGGCCTAATTTAAACTGACACAAAGTGGCACAACCTACCCCTTGTCTGATGGCACAACCTACCCCGCCCAACCCTTGTCACTCACCATAATCATACGTGAAAAAACTGCTTGCGTTATATCGATTAAAATGACAGTGATGTTAGGGCTTGTCTGACTAACAACTATCGCGTAGAAAGTATTTTCTTTCGGGGTATCATATAGTGGATAATAATCAATTTATCGGAATTTCGAAACTTTACTTACACCTC
Source organism: Ctena decussata (assembly GCA_963989385.1). Taxonomy (NCBI): domain Eukaryota; kingdom Metazoa; phylum Mollusca; class Bivalvia; order Lucinida; family Lucinidae; genus Ctena; species Ctena decussata. The sequence goes on from OZ022498.1 coordinate 15,051,710, forward strand.
TGAAAAATCGATTTTCGAATTTAAATCAAAAGTTATGAGAATTTAAAAGCGATTTTCTCGTAGGAAACTGTTCTAAAAATTGCGCGTTTAAAACTCTCAGCCATAACGTCATGGACAAAGAAACGGTAGGATAATGGCCCTTGGCACAATCAACCCGTGGCACTTTCAACCCCGGGGTCCCCTAATGGCCACACTTGGTGCCAGACGCAACGTTCACTTGAGCCTCTAGGGAACATCGTTATGAGAATTAGAAAACAACAGGGTTGATAGAACAGAACAGAACACAACACAACTTTTGTGATAAAAAACAACATAAGAGGAAATGAATACTGATCGTATAGACAGACATACATAGTAATTTGTGAAACATTGCGTGCGCAGCTTATCGGGGACTAGAATTTCTTTAAGATATCAGATACAAACCTACTAAGTTGTTTAAGTAACTTCATATTTTTTGTTGACATTAACCTCTGAAATTTAAATATATTAACATGTTTAAGTAGTATTTAGGTAAGTATAGTTTACGTTTTTCTGTAAAGTAGGTGCATTCTAATATATAGTGAAATTCCTCACCGAGTGAATTTAGGTTACATAAAGTACAATATCTATTAGACCGCTCGATGTTCTCCCACCTCCCCTTTTCTATTGGTAATTTATTATTAGTTGTTCTTATTCTTGCAAATGGAATATACAGATTTGGCTGGCATTCAGTTATATATTTTTCTATGACAAATTCAAATTTAAAACATACGATAATTTATACATTTTGAGCTACCATAAACATTCGAATTCCTTTTTTGTACAAATTGAGACTGTAATCTTTTTTCGACTTGTTTGCATAACCAGTCAGCATTATTTACAGAATTTTCTAGCCATACACAATTCAAACCAACACTTTGTAATATTTTTTCAATACATAAAAAACATTTACAGGAATATATATTATTCTTATGAAGATACAATAAAACTGAGTACATTTTAGATGAAATTTTACTTGTCGGTTAAAATCCTTGACCGATGGTTGGCCATTCTCTTTTTTGCTTGGATTACAATCGGGTATCTCCCAAATTCCCCATATACCATCGTCAGTGGAGTACTTTTCTTCATTTTTAGAATGCTTCTAAGAAAATCTAGAGTGATGGATTCATTTGACAGTAAGAAATGTGTTAAGTGCTTTTCTAGAGGTGTGCGCAGTACCCCCCCCCCCCCCCCCCCCCACACACACACACACACACGCATATCCGACTGGTGACGTTCAAATCAAGATCACGGACCTATCAGAATCAAAAATTTTATTCGAAAAGTTTAAGGATGATTTTTTATGGGCTTATAGTTTCAAAATGCCTTGATCATGCTGATTGAAGTTGCTTATCATCAGTGCTTGGACGAAGAAACAACATCGCTGGCACTGAAGGTGACTGTCCTCAGATGAGCAAATGTCATACGGTAGCTGTTGAAATGAAGATTGTCGTAGGATTTCATAGTTTGTAGATATACCGTTCGTGTACCATACATGAAATTTTTAAAACGAGTGAAAGCTCTGTTTTCGCAGCCCTTTGAATACTTGTTCTATCCGCTGCTGGACCGCGCGCGCGCGCGCGCGGCTTACCTTATATTACGTCACAGCAGAAAAAAATACGCAGTTACTGCAGGCCCGTATCTGAAAGGGAGGGGGTGGCGGATCACACACACACACACACCACGTGACACACGCACAATTCCAGGAGGGTCGTAGGGTGGGGAGACAGGTGCGGACAGGAAGTTGCGGACGAACGTTGCACCCTAAATGGGCAAATAAATTTCACAATCATTCTTAACTTTGCGTGCTAGGTTACGAGAATTGCACAAAAACAACAACAGTATTTGTAGAAGTGATAGTAGATTTCACAGCATTCACTGTGTTTATTCGAACAGGAAAGTCTGATCAGACGTCAAGCACGCGTCCAAGAAACTTATTTCATTGATCATTAAGATTGCATTCTTTGAGCCAGCTTAATTCCTAGATGTTTCGACCGAAAGTTCCTTTGTTCTGATGCTAAATCACGTATCTATATAATGGCCTTTGCTTTATCAGTCTAAAAATAGCTTGGAAATTCCAATAAACAGCGCGTGCACTCTTAGATTTTCACGCATTCTTAGAAAACTTAGTTTGAGAAATTCTTAGCTAAGAAAATTCTTAAGTTCGTTTATAAATAAGAACTTAAGATTTTTTCGTAGCTAAGATGAAAATTTTAAGATAAGATGAAACTTAAGTAAAAATCTAAGATTCTTTATAAATATGGCCCCAGGGTATTGTAGCATTACATTACTGCACATGCACACTCAATGAGACCGTGTCTGCTATTGTCGTTTCTTTGCTTACAAAGGACCTATTTAAGAATTCATTTTAACTTCACCGCAGATGGTGTTGTGCCGTGTGGCGGCCGTAAAAAGTCTCCCCGCACATCATCATCGTGCAGGGGCCATATTTATAAAAAACACATTTCTTACTGTCAAATGAATCCATCACTCTAGATTTTCTTAGAAGCATTCTAAAAATGAAGAAAAGTACTCCACTAACGATGGTATATGGGGAATTTGGGAGATACCCGATTGTAATCCAAGCAAAAAAGAGAATGGCCAACCATCGGTCAAAGATTTTAACCGACAAGTAAAATTTCATCTAAAATGTACTCGGTTTTATTGTATCTTCATAAGAATAATATATATTCCTGTAAATGGTTTTTATGTATTGAAAAAATATTACAAAGTGTTGGTTTGAATTGTGTATGGCTAGAAAATTCTGTAAATAATGCTGACTGGTTATGCAAACAAGTCGAAAAAAGATTACAGTCTCAATTTGTACAAAAAAGGAATTCGAATGTTTATGGTAGCTCAAAATGTATAAATTATCGTATGTTTTAAATTTGAATTTGTCATAGAAAAATATATAACTGAATGCCAGCCAAATCTGTATATTCCATTTGCAAGAATAAGAACAACTAATAATAAATTACCAATAGAAAAGGGGAGGTGGGAGAACATCGAGCGGTCTAATAGATATTGTACTTTATGTAACCTAAATTCACTCGGTGAGGAATTTCACTATATATTAGAATGCACCTACTTTACAGAAAAACGTAAACTATACTTACCTAAATACTACTTAAAACATGTTAATATATTTAAATTTCAGAGGTTAATGTCAACAAAAAATATGAAGTTACTTAAACAACTTAGTAGGTTTGTATCTGATATCTTAAAGAAATTCTAGTCCCCGATAAGCTGCGCACGCAATGTTTCACAAATTACTATGTATGTCTGTCTATACGATCAGTATTCATTTCCTCTTATGTTGTTTTTTATCACAAAAGTTGTGTTGTGTTCTGTTCTGTTCTATCAACCCTGTTGTTTTCTAATTCTCATAACGATGTTCCCTAGAGGCTCAAGTGAACGTTGCGTCTGGCACCAAGTGTGGCCATTAGAAAGTGCCACGGGTTGATTGTGCCAAGGGCCATTATCCTACCGTTTCTTTGTCCATGACGTTATGGCTGAGAGTTTTAAACGCGCAATTTTTAGAACAGTTTCCTACGAGAAAATCGCTTTTAAATTCTCATAACTTTTGATTTAAATTCGAAAATCGATTTTTCAGAGGTGTAAGTAAAGTTTCGAAATTCCGATAAATTGATTATTATCCACTATATGATACCCCGAAAGAAAATACTTTCTACGCGATAGTTGTTAGTCAGACAAGCCCTAACATCACTGTCATTTTAATCAATATAACGCAAGCAGTTTTTCCACGTATGATTATGGTGAGTGACAAGGGTGGGGCGGGGTAGGTTGTGCCATCAGACAAGGGGTAGGTTGTGCCACTTTTTTGTGTCAGTTTAAATTAGGCCTAACTGTGTGAAAAAGAGTATTTTTGCTATGATCACACACGCACGCACACACGCACGCACGCATCAGCGTGTGAGCATGCGCACGCACACACAAACTGTTTTCAAAATCAATACTAATTTAATAAAAGATCCCCGTTTGTTTCAGACATTTAATGGTTACTTACGAAGCGCCACTATGCTATTTATTCCCCCCCCCCCCCCCGCCCCCTTTTTGTTGGATATCCAAAAATCATTTTTGCCAATTTTGGTATGGCAACAATTAATTTATGGATATATCAAAAAAATACACTTTGTGATATCACGAAATAATAACGGATATCCAAAATTATTTTGGCTATCCATAAATTGGTTTTCAGATATCCATGGATACCCAAAACATCGAATTATTGATATCCCAAAATCGAATTATGTATATTAAAAATCGGAAACCAAGACGATTTTGTATTGACTATCGATAAAAGTATTTTCGGATATACATAATTCTGTTTATGGATATCCAATAATCAGGTTGAGTTTAGGATATCCAATAATAGAATTATGAATATTCCCCCCTCCCCCTCCCCCCCCCCCCCCAACCACCACCACCACCACCACCGCACACACACACCACACACACACACACAATAAAAAATAAAAAAAATAACAACCCTTTTTCATGCATTTAAGTCAAAAGCGGTACTATCAATTTTTATCAGTAATGGATATCCAAAACTCGAATGATGAACATCCTAAGTTACACCTGATTTTAGAATATCATTTAATCGATTTTATTTCCAAAAAATCAAATTATGGAATTATGGATATCCGATATTCAACCTGATTTTGGGATATCATATGACGAATATAGGGATATTATAGGTTTGCATTTTGGATATCCAAAATTTGAAACATGGATATCTTGAAGTCCTAATGAAAATTTTGACTCTTAGATATCCATAACTCGATTTCTGGATATCCATAAATCGATTTTAGAGTATCCTTGAATTAAGTTGAATATTTTATATCCAAAATTTGAATTATGGATATCCAAACATTGATTCTTTGGTACACTGAGCAACTGCAGAGACAGGAGACACCGGATTGTGACCTTGACCTTGGATTTGGGAACATAAATATTATAATTATGTAATAAACGTTTTCATTATGCTTTACCTATCTGTGGAGATTGGTGAAATTCACCTTTATAGTTTTAAAGTTTGACCTCTAGCCCCTCACAGTGACCTTGACCGAGGCTTGGAAATCTAAATTTTGTACGCGACAGACCTTCTCATTATGTTTTATTCTTCTGAGAAATTTCGTCAAATTCTCTTGCGTAGTTTAACAGTTACATCTGCGACACAATCTGAGTAACATTTTGACCTCTGACTCCATTGTGTCCTTGACCTTGGGAGTGAGAACCTAAATTTTGTGCGCGACATGCCTTTTGACTGTAAAGTTTCATCAAATTTTCTTCAGCAGTTTCTATGTTATCGCTGAGAAACGAAATGTTAATGACGGACGGCTGTAACTCTGCTAAAAATCATCGGAGCGTAACCTCCAAACAATATGCGCTACTCCACATCGTAGTCTTACTACATGTATTTCCAAAGTTTCAGCTTAATATATGAAAACTGTGGGAGAAGTTATCCGGAAACGAACACCCCTAAAATTCTAAATAAAGGACTGTAACTCCGCTAAAAATCATTGGAGCGTAACTTCGAAACGATATGCGCTGGTCCACCTCATAGTCTTACTATATACCAAGTTTCAGCTCGATCGGATGTAAACTGTAGGAGGAGTTGTCCTGAAACGAAAGGTTTATGACGGACGGACGGACGCCAGCGCCATAACAATATACGCCCCGTTTTCCAAACTGATTAATCACCCACCACTTACCGAATCGGCACACTCGAAGTTAAAAATCAACTAAGTCGATCGTTACTGCTTTGATTAGTTGACCTTTGGTCTCAATAGAAAACTAGAAATGTGTCCATAGTACACGGAAGCCCCCGCCTAGTGCCTTGAGTAAGATGGCGCCTTCAATAAGGTACTGGCACTTGTAGGATAAATTGGACCATAAAGGCAGACTTGTACAATGTAAAAGGCCAAGCGTCACCCAAAATTTGAACTGTGACACAAACTGCAACCCTTATTACAGTTTCAGAGTTGATTGTACCATTCAATTGACCTGTTGTAGTCGATCATGTCGACTCATAACGACAGAAGATGTATATATCTGATCAAGAGTTGAATGTATGACTTTCGATACGATCGTGTGTGTTCTTAGCAGGTAAAAAGTTGGTTGTGTAAACCAAGTGACGGTCGATACGATCGATAGTGTTCTCAGCATATATTCCAGTTTAATGTATCGCTTAAGTGTCTGTCGGTCGTATGAACAAAATCGACTGTGTTCTCTGCAGGTACAAACTTGCTTGTATCGATCAAGTGATCGATGTACAGTCAAACCTGCTCATGTGGTCAACATCACCTGTCTTAAGCAGCCAGCTTTTCTGGGTCCGTTGAACCAAAATACAGTGCAAATGAACCTGTATTAAGGGGTCACCTATCTTAATCAGCCACTTTTTGTCCTTCCCTTGGCTGGCCCCTTAAGACAGGTTTAACTGTATATGCACTACCTTGTCGAATGATAACGATCTATATACGATGTATATTTCAGACAAAGAGTTGATTGTGTCAGTCAACTGGCCGTTGATCGTGTCGACTGATACGCATTCCTCCAATATGACTCGTGATTCCTTTCCCCATATTAAACCCGCTCGTACAGAGCCATATTGCCTTGCTCGTGTACCCATATTGGCCCGCTCGTGCGCCTATATCAGCCTCCAAGTGCATTACTTCTATCATTCAGATGGTGGTACGCAAAGTGGAAAATCTGTAAGTGGCTTGTGCGTAGGGGTGTAACAATATATCGGACTATCGATATATCGCAATAGTGACACTGGCAATAGTCACTATCGATAGGGAAAGCTGCAATGTCAATACTATCGGCAATGGTGTTTCCAATATCACAGTAGTTTCAATAGTTTCTAGACATGCATCCATTTCTTGAAGGAAGTATTCTTAACTAAAAGAATAATATGTAAGGATGTGTTTTAGCTTGTATTGGATTTCAAAGAATGGAAAATATAACAGTTTCTTGTATTTTGTTGTCATGTTGTGCACATTGTGAAATGACAGTCATTAAATAATGCATTTTAGCCACAAACTTATGTGAACAAACAAGATTTTATACATAAAAGCAGAAATTCTGGATAAGAATGCTGTCTCCAATAGTTATTGCAATGCATTGCAATAGTAACCTGCAATAGTAATAGTATTGCAATAGGGATTTCTGCAATAGTAATAGTATTGCAATAGTCATTTTGGCCTGCAATAGTCACCCCTACTTGTGCGACTGGATTTATTGATATAGGGGAGAAAAGACCGACATGCAACTGCAAAGCAGCATTAAGTTTGTAGAGAAATCGAACCAAAGAAAAGTACAATCAAGTAATATTTTCAGACTTAGACAGTCAGAACAATTATCCTTCCAAATGATAAGGAAATACATTCTGTAAGTTTTTATTACTCTCTCTCTCTCTCTCTCTCCGCTCTCTCTCTCAGTAAGAAATTGTTTTTTCTTATCTTCGTAAGTCAAGACTATTAAGTCCACTTTGTTCCTCGCGTACCCTTGGCCGACGCCTATTCGTAAATCGAATTTCCCACTGCGCCATTTCATTGGATGCGATTAACTTCCATCACATCCAATCAAATTATCCATTACAAAACATTTTACGCAGAACAGGAGCCCTTGTCGCTAGAAAAAGATCGTGTTTATCGTGAACAGTTATGCCTATAAAGTAGACGGTCAATATACAATCAGTTCATCCGTGTTTTAGAACAATTATGCGATGTTGTGACCTTGTGAGACAACTGTTCTTTGCAGCAGATCTTCTGAATGGTCAAAAAATAACGGACCAAGGAAAAATACTCGCTGCCGCGACCAAAGGGCGGCGCTGCGGGAAATCTGATATGCGAATGGGCCGTCAGGCTAGGGTTACGTAAGGAACAAAGTGGACTACGTACCCTTTGCTTGCGAAGATGTTGCTTTCTATGAAATCCTCTTTTTGTTTTTGAACTTTTAACTTAGTTTGAAAATTGTTGTAAACACAATGACGTTATATGTTCACCAGAAAACATGTCAGCACGGCGGCGATATGTGCGTGCGTACTTTACAACGTTAAATAACAAAAAAAAAACAACAATAGATCTTGTTTCATTTTGGGAAAAGCACAGAACGCATGTGATAAAAACGGTTACGAAATGTCTAGCGTTGTATTGTCAGAGATATCGGTCCGTCGACAGCTTCATAGCTGGCGGGCCGATCTGGCAATGCAACACTAGACATGTCATAACCGCTAAGTACGATCGACGTTCTATTTCATACTTAATTTGACAGCGTCGGTCCGTCGCTTGTTGAATGTAGACTAGTTCATTTGGATTGATAACGATCGATACGATCGAGTATGTTCTCTGCATGTCAAAATCTATTCGTGTCGATCAGCTGGTGTGCAGCCTGGTCGATTGATAAAAATGACTACGACAGAACAATTGACTCGTTCGATACTTTTGGTTAATCATTAACAACTGACGTAAAAATAGTGTGGGTTTTTTTTTGGAAATTTTATATCGATTGATACTGAACCTGTGTCATTAAAAAGGGAGTCATAATTAAATGACTGGTTTACTTCTCTTTGTGTGTGCTCTTTCACCTTGATCCTTGTTCCGACAGGGCCGGAAATTTCCACTGGTCCGCTCGCCATTATAAGTGCAGTTGTATAAACCAGTTCCGTCGCATTCGTCTGTTGCGCCCATGTAAGAAGAGTGACCCCACCGGGTATTCAACGTAGAAATGACGTCGTATTGACGTCGATGCGATCAACGACAATACAACGTCACTTCGACGTCAATCTCGTCGCATCGACGTCAATACGACGTCATGTGCCTGCTGGGACAATTTAAAAATCTGTCGGCTCTGACTCAGAAAAATCCATCGAATGGCCTAGTAGACTAGTATCAATTGATTAACTTTTTTCGAGAGCTTCGTGAAAGGGGTATTTAAACAGCCCTTCTTATCATTGAAGATTTCCATGAAAAAAAAAAGAAAATATGTGAATACGAACATACCCATGTGGCCACATGACGTCGAAATAACATCGTACTGACGTTGATGTGACGTGATGACGTCTCATCGACGTCAGTGCGACGTCATTTCAACGTAATGTGCCTGCTGGGTACATGTTACTCTTTTCTGATGCTGCATTTGTGCAACGCATCTGCTGTGTAAGGGGCTCAGGAGATACCTAAATATGCCTCATCCCAACAACCTCCCCATCACACCACAAATTTACATAGAAGTCATTCCTGGACCTACTTTGGCAGGGACGGGAAGAAGGGTTGGAGAGGGGTCGGGGGGGGGGTGGACTTAGGGAATGGGTCTCTGCTGCTACACGTAAATAGAATTACCGTCAAGATGTTTTGGGATGATTCTGGAAAGTGTCCAATACCACGGTAAGGTGGTTTCAATGACCGTTCACAACGAAACTGCCAGCTTTTTGGAAAGCCATCACTTGATTAGTCTGCCTAACTTACCCGCGAAAACAGGTTCTCTGTCTTCCACAGTTGACAGTTGCTGAATCTGACCATCTGTTAGGCATTTTTGCAGGCTGCTGTGCTGATGTATCGAATGATGTCTATTGTTTTCTAAATTTTTAACCACGAACGAAATTTGCGAAATTTCTGTCTACACATTGTGTGTTTACACACGAACCAGTGCGGATCTAGCGCGATACCGGTAGGAACCGGCCAGGCTTTCACCACGAAATTGGTAGAAATCGACGAAAAGTTGCTAGATTAGTACGAAATAGGTCGAAATCATCCGTTTCTAAGATGAAAATTTGTCGACTGCACAATGTCGGCAGCCATGTTTTTTCCCTTAGCTAAAACTTAGCAAAACTTAAGAAAGTTAAGTCACCTACCGACCTATCTTAAAGTTAAGACGAATCTTAGGGGAACTTGGGGCAAGTGGGACACTTTTTGGAAAAACACCTGCTTTCACAGGATAATAAGATAGAACGAGATCAAATCTGTTGGCACTTTATAACTCCCCATCACATGATTTCATATTACACGTAAGATGCCTTGTACCAGTATATGTTAAACAACAGGGCAGCATTAATACCATGCAGTCAAATGTCCCACTTACCCAATTATTTGGGGTAAGTGGGACACTAATTGCAAATAAATTCTAAGCATTTCAACTTTCATTTATGATCACTATGAAAGAAAAATGCATGAGTTTAGGTTGCAGATAAAACCATTTGTACCACAGAACAGAGAAACGCAGAAATCAAAACGCTTTGATCCTTTTAATAATATCGGATGAACAAAGAAAAATTATAGGCATAAACTTTACCCCGGCATTTCAGTTATTTACTGTGGGCTTAAGTTATTTTAACACATTCATTACCTCGAATATGCAAAAACAGTATGATAAAATGCTCAAAAAATAAAAACAGTGTACTGACATAGACAAGAGAACGGATATGTTCCATTCAAAGTTAATATAAAAATACCCCACCCACTACATTCTCTTTGTAAGTGTTCTTCCCAAATATAATAAAATTCTGCCGTCGACTCTTTTGTTAAAATGGCAAAACTATTATGAAGAATCTGTGTAAAAATAAATTAAAACATAGTACAATGCAAGGAACGTTTAGAAAAATAATAAATAATCAAACGAAATAAAGTGGGTGGGGTAAAGCCAAATTATAATGTTTCAAGACGAATTTGTCAAGTGAACATGAGCTAACTGATCTTTTGTTACACCAGGTTACTCCCAGCAAGATTCTGTATACCAAAAGTGTTCAACTTATTCCCTAAGCGTCTACATCCAAATATATAGCTGAACTTGTAAAGTCAAAATATTGGCGTCCCAGTTACCCCAGTATATTGAAGTAAATGGCACAGCTTCAATCACCTGCCTGATTGTGGAGTTTGAAAGTTTCAAATAATATCGAAACTGATAAAATCATAATAATTTTCTACCATTCTTTTATTTACCTTCTGTTTGAAAAATAATATGAAGACTGAAATAAAAATAGCTGACTCAAAATCTTGAGTGCAACATCATAGAAGACGACAGTAAACTGACGTCACGTCAGATCGAAATAGCGTTACCTATTTGTAGTTCTATGCAGACGTGTTGTTGTAGTGCATTGAAAATTTTCATACCGAAAAATTACCACGCTTTCTGTTTTTAGACAAGAGTATTGGATTTTCACATAAAATAATACCTTTTTATAAGTTAAATTTCCTTTTTATAAGGTTATTTGTATTGTGCCCTGTACATTACGTCACTTCAGTAACAGCTTACGTCAGGAATTTTGTTTTACAAATGGTCTAATAAATATTTGCTCATTTACCGCCAAGTAACAAAAATACTTTAGCTCGACTTTAGACAATGACCCTTGTTTTCCCTTGCTCGAGCGATATAATTTAAGTGTCTCAGTGGAAAGGTTAACTTGTAATGATGGTTCAAACTAACCAATGCTGCTATATCCTTCTTATGCAAATGACTGACCACGCCTATTCTGGACCTTCAAATTTAAAATGCCAGCAGTGCATACTTTTTAATACCTAAGACTCGTAGAAATAATATTTCTAAAGAAAGAAATAGAAATGCTTTGGCAATATTTATTGTCTTGGTAAGTACGCACTATATGATGGGTCTGGCGCTCTATGAATAAAATAAATCCCACTTACCCCATTGTCCCACTTGCCCCAATTTAAGAAAGTTAAGTCACCTACCGACCTATCTTAAAGTTAAGACGAATCTTAAGTTTTCTTAGTGTTAAGTTGGTTTATAAATATGACTTAAGAATTTCTTAACTTTAAGCAGGAATCTTAGCAAAATCTTAGAGTTAAGAGTAAACTTAAGTTAAATTCTTGACTTAAGTTGCTTTATAAATATGGCCCCTGGAGTTGTTGTCTCGACTGATGACTCTTTGCCTGAGGTTCCTTCATGGAGTGCATAAGCCACCGCTGTCATAACACACGTAAAACTTGAAATACGAGCGCAAATCTTTGAGGTGAGACGATTCCGAAAGGCTACTGAATATCTCGTACCGTAAAAATTTAAGTATTGGGACATATATTCCAGCTGGCACATGATGTTTTGAATGACGTCATACTGACGTTGATGCGACGTCATCACGTCGCATCGACGTTATGACGACGTCATTTCAACGCCATGTTCCTGCTGGGATAGGTCTGAGCCAATACACTGCAGACCCAGACCAGACTGCCCCAAACGGAGCAGTTTGATTAGGGTCTCCAATATTCGCAATGACGTCTTCATCCTTCGGACACACTGCTGCATTGTAAAACCAAACTGGTCTGTTTGGGTAATTATTGTGGGTGTTCCGGTTTTTAGAATTTGGCGGTATTTGAACAAGAGGAAGAACTCTACTGGCAATAGCTATAGCTCACAATAATGAGTTAGTTTCCTTTACTGAGAATTTTTTGGAACAGTCAGGTGCTCATGTGAGGAGTGAGCGAGTGAACTCGATTGACCAGACACTATAGGATAGATCATTTCTAAGTTTACTGGTCCGGTAATTGTATGATATAGACTTTACATGTAATTTCCAATTTGCCTTTGTTGCTATGTGCAAAACGTTTTGAGTGATGCTGACCACTGTCAGTCTTGACGCTGTGACCACATTGTTTATGATTGGACAAGGTATCAATGGCCCACTTCGAATCGAACTAGAGTACCTACCATAGTAGTATTTTTGGGCATGCGCACTCGCATTACCAATCGAACGCCAAAAGTTGCTATAATAGTAGATTGTCATGGAAACGGAAATAAATACTGTGCATTTCATTGCCTTTTCCGGGCATGTAGTCTTTAAAAACGATAATTTATAGGATAAATTATAATATATGCCCTAAAATAATTGTATGAACAAATATCCGGAATACAAATACTTGTTGTACACCCACAAATCGCGAGAGTCTTCAACGGCCGCCATCTTGCTACCAGAGTAACGGTGGTTCAGACCTCGGTTGATCTCTGGTAAGTTCATGGCGTCATTTTAGTAGCTAAACTCCGTTCATTAATTCTGAAACTGGGTTTTTCGCTGCTCATACTTTTATAATCTAACCAATCCAGGTAAGACTGTGCATAGTGATAATGCTAGACTTCCGCCGATTTCTCATCCATGTGTCCTATGACTCTGTCCTTCGTAGGATGCTGGGCTAACCTGCACAAAACTGCAATTTACAGATTTTCAATCCGAGACTAAGTCCATCGGACAGGTTGGAAACGCCTTTTAATACCATATAAAGTGGTTGCTATAAATAGTTTTGTGTAGGGTGGGGTTAGTATTCTAACACATGCTCTGCGCGTGCAAAATCAGTCAGCGTGACAACAAGCTTGTCATCCAGATAATTTTGTCTCGATTTGAAATTGATTGCATCGCATTAATTCACACTGGACAAGGTTTTCAGTGTTTCATCATTGTATCGCCACCAGCAAACAACGTCTAGACGACGTCATATCAGCGTCATTGCGACGTAATGATGTTCACTGGCGTTATTTTAACGCAAATATTTCAGCTTTCCGCAGTGGGTAATAAAATTTCAAAGTTCCAAAACATTTTCACCAATGCTGCGTTAAAACTGCAAAATTGAATAAATACAAGGACAAAAGGAACAAACCGTGCACCTCTCAAACTATTTACAGCTCCCCTTAATCAGTTTATTCCTCCTTCATGCCACCCCCCAAGCACCCCACTCTAAATAAATAAAAAAAAATTCTCCACCACACTCTCTACAACACTCCCCTCATTTAGTCTACCATCCAGACTCCTACCCCTCGACATGACCCCTTTCCAAACACACACCTCCTTATTCAATCTACCACCCAAACCGCCACCCAGTCTCTAGACACACCCTACAGGCTTCCCGGGCCCCCACTTCTTTTCAACAAACTATTCCCTCGATTAGTCTACCACCCGGACCTCTACCCCGCGACACGAACATATATATACACTGTAAAAATCTGTAGATTTTACGGCAGAATAACTGGAAACCAGCTGCCAGTCCTTTTCCCGTTATTTTTACGGGCGTTTGCCTGTAAGACACAGTTGGAAATCACGAAATTGAAGTTTTATGTTAACTTGGCGCACTCGAAAATAACTTTGTATAGTTGAATAGCTTTCTGATCAAAACGATACCTGCTCTATTCTGTCCCACTCTGCTTGATGATTCCTGCAATTTTTACGGGCGCCCGTAAAAATAACGGTAAAGGGACTGGCAGCTTGTTGCCAGTTATTTTACCGTAAAATCTACGGATTTTTTACAGTGTGCGCAAGGAATACCGCATCGCCGAACCTTACGGCTTGCACAAACGGGTGCAGTCTGATCAGAGCCAACCGGAAGTCGAAGTCAAACTCACGATACTGAGTTTAAGTGAAAAGCTAAGACACAAATATATACTTTTTCGCGATTTACATGATATATTTGACTTGCGTCATATGAAAAGAATATTAGGTCATGTGCATACTGTTAATACTCATTTATATACAGGCTGCTCATCTCTTTATATCACCCAAGAACGTTTATGCATAAATGTAGACGCTGATTTGACTGCACGATCTGAGTCTTTCCTGTTCGAACAATACAATGTTACCTTTTCACAAGCGTGCAAATCTTTTTCTTCCCAGAAACTGTATTCATAGACATAGACGTACAAAGGTGAAACCGCACGCACGCATACATGCATGCATGCAATAATATTATTTCCTTCCCTATATACGCGATCGCTGATATAAGCTTTTGCTTTTCGCACATCTGTTGTGTGGCTGTGTGGACACAGAGGCACATAACAAAGTCCCTACACTGTAAAAAAACTCCGTTGATTTTACGGTAGAATAACTGGCAACCAGCTGCCAGTCCTTTTCCCGTTATTTTTACTGGCGTCTGCCCGTAGAACATTTTTGGAAATCACGATCTGATAGAAGAAAGCTAACTGGTCGCACTCGAAAGTACCTTTATGGTGTTGAAGGGTTGCATGACCAATAAAAAAACTGTTCTATTTTATTCTACTCTGCGTGATAATGCCAGCAATTTTTTACGGGAGCCCGTAAAAATAACGGTAGAATAACTGGCAGCTGGTTGCCAGTTATTCTACCGTAAAATATACGGATTTTTTTTTACAGTGTAGCTGACTGGTTTGAGGTTTGTCTGTTCGCAGATACATTATGCCACATTTTTGCGTGAAACGTCACCATGTGAAAAATGTTAGAAAGGAAGAAATAAATAAATGCAGGGACGTTTATATGGGCCTGAAGTTCGCTTCTGAGTCGGATGACACAAGTGTCCCGTTGTTTATATGTATACTACTTTTGATATTTTCCTGAGAAAATATGACACAAACAAATACAAGTGTTCAAAATATGGTAAAGGAACTGGGTCTGATTTTCAATCCTAAAATCCAGAGTTGTCAAAACTGAAATATGTAGCTTATGTAGTAACTTGGTATTTTTCTGTATTAAAAAGTAGCCGAACTTCAATTCGCTTTTTTTTTTATTCCCGTGACTTTGTTGGAGGGACAACAGTTATTACCCGAATGACCAGCGTGATATCCACGTGGAACGTATCTGAATATGTATGACTTCAGGCTGTCAATTTTCATCAAATGGTCTTAGTTTGCGGACAGGTTTTTGAAATATGCTGTTTCGTGCATGTATCTGCAGCATTAGGCGCCAGGCATAGATACATGAGACCTTTATGAGAAATCGGCGGAAGCCGAGCTTTATCACTAAGCACAGTCTTACGTGGATTGATCAGATTATAAAAGTATGAGCAGCGAAAAACCCAGTTTCAGAATTAATGAACGGAGTTTACCATCGCACTTCGGTTGAAACTTTAGTAAATATAGTAGCTACCACAGTTCGTTTCGAAGGGGGCAAATATAAATGGGATTAAGCCCCGCCACCTGGGGATCTGTGTCCACTATAATGCAAGAATGTAGGTAATAAGGAGCACCTGAAGATAAATCGAGAGGACATTTCCTGAGGTTAGATTAAAATATATGTTGTGACATGTTTAGAATCGCCTCGCTGAGGCGATTCCAATGAGATGCCATAACATATATTAAAGGTAAGCATGATATTATATTGGTTTTTCATGGAATACTCTATTTCATCCGGAACCCTGATTATGACCATATTCTTTGAGTCCTAAGCCAAATCAGTTGTCCAGAGATAGCCCCGCCAGCTAGATTGGTAATATATCCGCCGCCTATGCTAACGTTTCCATTATGTTATTCTAGAGTATCATACATGATCCGTTCAAGAGAAATATTGAAGCGGGTGTGAGATAAAGGACATGTCTGCTTACTCCATTTATTGTTCTGAACCATTCGTCCGTGCTGCCATTCATGTGACATGCACTTGCATCCTTGTCGTAGAGCTGCTCATTGGTGTGAACTGGATTTGAACTGATGGTGAACTTTCGCATGGTGGCCCATAAGGCTGCATGTCATATCCTGTCAAAGGTTTTATTTAAGTTAATAGAGACATACTGCAGATTTTACTGATGAGGGAGATACATTTCACACAGGATTCAAAGGTTGAAGATCTGTTCTGTGCTGCTCCTTCCGGATCTGAACCCAGCCTGTTCTTCAGCGATTACCTCTTCATCTTGGAGTTTAAGCCTGTTCAAGATGACTTTCAGCGAGACTTTGCTCGAATGACTGATGAGGCCGACGGTTCTGTAGTTCTGGCAGAGCTATAGGTTGCTTTTTTAGGGAGTGTAATTATCAGCGACTGAGTCAATAGGGTAGACCATTCTCCATTCTCCAGATGCTGTTACAGATCTCTGTTAAAACATCTATCATGGTCTTCCCACCAGCTTAAACAAGTTCTGCTGATTTATAATCAACGCCGGTAGTCTTCCCTTTTTCAAGCCGCCTACTGCAATTTTAACTTCCTCCCGAAGGATCGATTGTAGATCTTCTTCTGGGCTGAGTGCAGTCCAGAACTGCATTGTCACCATAACTCTCATGGTTGTATAGTTTTGAGCAATGTTCTGTCAATTTGCTGAGAATCTCTTATTCTTCTGTAAACATTTCCCAGACATGTCTTGGCCAGTTGTGGACCTACCCTGTTTCTCTGAAGTTAGGAAGTTAGTTCCTTCACCAGCTGGTGTGTTCTCTTGCTGTTGTTTTTGTTCAGGCAAGTTTCGATCTCCTCACACTGAATCCCTATTCAGTCTTCCTTAACTTTCAATACTGCCTTCTGAATCCTCAATGTCTACACACATGCGACTCTCAATGTGCACTGTCTGCACAAACTTACAAAAAGACACTTCATAACAAATAAATAATTCTAAAATGGAACATACATCATTACTTAAAGGAATGCCGTAGGACATAAATTTGCAAAAACAATCGCGAAATATTTGACTCTGTTATGATCTGTCAAAGAGTTATGCAGTGCACTAATCATACATAATATGGAGGGGATGGGGGAGAGGGGGAAGTGCTATTAAAAGTGAAGTGTCATCCCATTGATATTGAAGATAATATCCCGAAATTTGGTGATTTTTGCACTGGAAAAACAATACCTCAAATCCACTGCCTAGTGGTGCCGAGAACTCTTTGATCATGCTTCGTATAACAATTATGTACGCCGCGCATGAGCCCTCAGAATACATGAATCTACTTTAGGTTGACTTTGTTAAAGGTAGATGTTTCGGAATGACTTTCCTTCCTTCAAATGTTTGGGTTGCCGCCATAGTTAGGAACAAGAGACATTTGGTTGAGTTAATCAATCGGTTCGGGATAATCTTAGTTTCGATAGATTTAATAATAGTAGTAATCGTGATAATAATTAATAATAATAATGCGAGAATTCCGTAGAACACTATGTCGCTCCTGCTTTGCGGCTTCACATTAAAAACTCAATGAAAGCAACGTCCTGATATGACTGAAAGCTTCATCCTGATATGACTCCGTTTATGTTGAAAAGGACGTAAAATCGCAAGTCATTCATCCATCCATCTCAATGAAAGCATCATTTTGACACATATTTGATCAAAAGCCATTGAGTACTTCATGAGATGTTCTCACATAATTGTCGCTTTTTTTTTTTAGTAAAAGTGGCCGGCGGCCATCTTGGATGGTCAATTTGCAAAATTATTAATGGTGGATGGCAGCCATATTGAATAGCAAATTTGAAAAAAAAAAAAAAAAATGAACAAGTTTGATGCAAGGACCATTCTGACATAAAGTTGGTCCAAATTCATTTTAAGGATCATGAAATGTTGTGATTTGCATATATTATGCTATTTTAGTAACGGTAGCGGACAACCATCTTGATTGGTCCATTCACATGACAGAACTCCATTTACCAATGAGTCTGATTACATTTGACCAAATTCTGTTCAGCGTTTCTTGAGATATAGTCATTTAAGCAAAGTCGGACTCGTAAACAGGAAGTAGCTCACTGTGACCTAATTTCGCTACAGATTTTGTTTCGTTTAATAAGTTTGAAAACCAAGGTCCCATAAATGCTCCCTGCAAAATTTCAGCCAAATATACCAAGTGGCTCTGGGGAGAAAGTGGATTTTATTGTTTTTTTTTATATGACCAACATGACCAAATTGCTTGGCTTCAGAACAGTAAAGTTCAGCCGGATCGAGGAGCCAAATTTGCCACCATTACTCAAATTGCAAAATAAATAAATAAATAAATAAAAGATAATAAATAGATGAATAAATAAAAAAATCCCCTTTCTCCCCAGAGCCACTTGGTATCTTTGGCTGAAATTTTGCAGGGAGCATTTGTGGGACCTTGGTTTTCAAACTTAAATAAAACGAAACAAAATCTGTAACGAAACTAGGTCACAGTTAGCTACTTCCTGTTTACGAGTCCGACTTTGCTTAAATGACTGTATCTCAAGAAACGCTGAAAAGATTGTGGTCAAATGTAATCAGAATCATTGGTAAATGGAGTTCTGTCATGTGAATGGACCATCCAAGATGGCTGTCCGTTACCGTTACTAAAATAGCATAATATATGCAAATGACAACATTTCATGATCCTTAAAATGAATTTGGACCAACTTTGTGTCAGAATGGTCTTTGCATCAATTTTTTTTTTTCATTTTTGTTTTCAAATTTGATATTCAAGATGGTTGCCATCCACCATTAATAATTTTGCAAATTGACCATCCAAGATGGCCGCCGTTCACTTTTACTTAAAAAATAGCGACAATAATGAGAGAATATATCATGAGGTACCCAATGGATTTTGACCAAATATGTATTAAAATAATGCTTTCATTGAGATCGATTTTACGTCCTTTTAAACATAACTTCAGTCATACCAGGAGGATGCTTTCAGCCATATCGGGACGATGCTTTCATTGAGTTCTTAATGTGAAGGCGCAAAGCAGGAGAGACATACTGTTCTGCCGAATTCTCGCATTATTATTATCATCATCATAATTACTACAGTATTATTAAATCCGTCGAAACTAAGATTATCACGAACCTATTGACAAACTCACCCACACTATGGCAGCAACCCAAACATAAGAAGGAAGAACCTGCATTCCGAAAACATCTACACTTTACAAATTCAACCTTAAAGGTATACTCCCTCATTTTTTCACCATCTCCAAAATAAACAATTTTACCAATTTCGCTAGATAATATATAATCATACCTAAATCCATTGTAAAAATTCAGAAAAAAGTATGTCAGTTTAACATATTTTTTTAATGAAAATAAAATATCGAAACTGAAAATGTAAATGAACACTATCGTCGACCAATAGGAAAGTTGTTACCACGCCTTACGGTCATATGACGATACCGAGGTATTTTTCTGATTCGTGCACGCGCTAGTGACGTCAGAGCAAATTAATTCTATCCAATAAGACAATTTCGGTCGCGGTCCGCGACTGTAAAAAAATTATTTTATTTCTTATATTAAAATTACTTTTCACAAAAACTTCTTCTAATTTCTATTGTCAAATGTACAAATGGGTCATTTCGGAGTTACTGTGACAATATTTCATGGACACGTTTTTGTAATCATAAACAAGGGCGTAAATCTTTAAGTAGAGAGATATACGGTGTGTGTGTGGTGTGTGTGTGGGGGGGGGGGGGGGGGGGGGGGTGGATCAGCCCTCTTGTGTTCGAGGTGCTGTATAAAAGAAACTTTTCGTAAGAAAATTTTGGAACTTCCACAAAAAGCTAGTGACTTTTTCATTTGTCTCATGTTAGTACATATGCGCACATTTACTAAAAGAATGTTGGTTAGAGAATCTTTTTATCATCCCTCGTACGCTTGACGAACATTAAGAGGCTGAGTGGCTCGGTGGGATATTCTGCTTAACATCACACACACCTAGTTAACTATGTTTTCAAGAATGTTACGAAACGATAAAGAGCTGTTACGAAACGAAAAAGAGCCACAGTTACCAAACGAAGTGTTGATCAGGTCGTTTGGTAACCTATGACTTTTTTCTTTCGTAACAGCTCTTTTTCGTTTCGAAACAGCCCTAGTCTATTCATAGTTAACCAGGGGTGATCACAGGCGTCTCTTGATTGATGTCTGTGTCTGAAATGTCTCGCAGATTATGTCAGTAAGTGTGGCTCGGAAATGGATGTGATCTGGACATCACGTATGTTTATTCAAGCTAACGAGTAATGTAGAAATAGGCAATCTGTTGCACTAGATTTTGAAAGGTATTTTATCCCCCGCCGAAGGCGGAGGGATATAGTTTTGTCCATGTCCGTCCGTCCGTCCGTCCTTCCATCCGTCCGGAGCCATAACATTTGAACGGAATTTCATGAAACTTGAAATAAGTATGTATCACTATAAGGCGATGATGCACGTGAAGTTTGGTCAGACTGGCTTCAGTAATGCTTGAGTTATTGCCCTTGAATTGATTCAAAAACAATAAAATTAGCAATTACTAGGTAACCAATTATCGGAATCTAATAAAACTCAACATAAAAAACATAACACAAGTGTGCATATAAAGTTTTGTCAGAATGGCGTCAGTAGTGCATGTGTTATTGCCCTTGAATCAATTTAACATTGACAAAGTCAGCCATAAATAATTAATCAATGAACAGAATTCTATGAAACTTATATTGAATATTTATTACCATAACAGGGTTGTACATGTCAAGTTTTGTTGTACTTGCTTCGGTAGTGCATGAGTAAATGCCCTCGAATCACTTTAAAATAGAGAAATTGTGCAATAACTGAATAACCAATGAATGGAATTTCACGAAACTTATAACAATTATGCATCATAATAAAACGGCAGTGCACATCAAGTTTTGCTAGGATGGCATCAGTATTGCATGAATTATTGCCCTTGATATGATTTTAAATACACAAATTAGCCATAACTAAGGCATTTTAAAATGATTAAAATTTCTTGGAACTGGATATAAATTTGTATCGTCATAACGCAGTGATGCTGAGGCAAGTTGTTTAGAATAGCCTCACTTATACATGGGTTATTGCCCTTGATTTACAATCCACAGGTTCTCAGAACTAATTATGTCTCTCCAGATTAAGGTAAATTTTGTAACCAAAGCCTATAAAACATTTATATATAAATATTTATATTCACTCTTAATATCTACTTTGATGTTCACAAAGGACAAAATGCTCTGAATAAAATTCACCCATGAGTCAACACCTTTATTACTTAACATTTCAGATAATTCATATGCTTCTGCCAACAAATCCTTTTCTGTTGTTATTAGATGTATCAAATCCTTAAACATATTTGAAAGGAGTTTAAGAAACTCCTCGACGAAGAAAAGATGATTCCTAGATATTTATATTGTTTAATAATTTCAATTTCTGTAGTACCCATATGAAAGCAGAAGTTAGCAATGTTTCGCGCCCCAAAATCTGAATAAGAAGAGGATACCGGCCTGTTTCCCCACGAACAGCAAGATCTGATGCCTTAGAACTGACTCCTAGTATATAGTAGCAGACTTTTAAATGTATTTTTTCTTGAGGTAGCTTATCACACATATTTAATAAATAACTGTCCTTTTTCGATAAGAGTTTTTGAGACGAAAAAGGCCCCCATATCTCAGACCCTAGACTGGCTCCCAGTCCCTTTGTTTTATTATTTGGTTTTGACCAAAGGGTTGGCCATCAGAATAAGAAAAAACATGTTAAGACTTCTACTATTTGAATACATATAACCATTTAGCCTGGAAGCCAGGCTACTCAGACCCATATGTAAGAATTGGCTGAACTAACAAGTCTTTCAAGTCTTTATGTATGAATCACTTTCTACAGAGGCAAAAGCCTTACTGTTGGATGATCACCTCGTCGCATGTACCGAACACTAACCTTAGCAGAACTGATGCAAAATTATTTCATGATTGTTTGCCAATATTCGAATGTATGGAAATTAGACATATACTGAAATGACGGCCGCTCTGAGATAGTAAATGCATCTGCATGCAAAAACTAAATATTTAGTTACTTCATCAGAAGTTTTCCCCCAAAAGTTGCAGGTAATGCTCCGATATCTTTCATAGCTTTCACCAGGCTAAAATGCATATGAAATAATGCGAAATTTACAAACATGAATGACCTGCAAGTTCAAGTAATCTGATCCCTGCATTTACCCATCATGCTACATTAT
Organism: Ctena decussata; assembly: GCA_963989385.1. Classification (NCBI taxonomy): domain Eukaryota; kingdom Metazoa; phylum Mollusca; class Bivalvia; order Lucinida; family Lucinidae; genus Ctena; species Ctena decussata. Next base: position 15,074,336 of record OZ022498.1, read on the forward strand.
TGTCATGCACTGGATTCCAAAACAAAGGGAAGAGTAAAGCTGAAGAATCCGAGTAACTAATACGTATGGGTCAATCAAAATATCTGAAGAATATGTCAATGCTAGTGAATTTGTGTGAAATTCAGATGTATATCAAGAGAGTTTTAAGCCTGGGTTTTCAAAATGGCTGTCACTAAAGGTATCATTGGCGTTTACATTGAAATAAAATTCAGCGATATCCAGCGTTATCATATGACTAACGTCGTTTGCATTGTCGTTAAGCCATTGCAGAAAGCCATATGATCAGACGTAACATATCACATAATCAAATGCAGCGCACCTCATAGGCAGAGAAATTTATGATGATTTATTTTGCCACAAAAAAAAAAAAAAAAAAAAAAAAGAAAAAATCGCTGCTTTGTGGCGCGTGAGGCTTATTCTAATTTTTAATGATGTCAGACAAGAGGTACCTCTAAGTTTGGTAGAGCCGTACCTATTTTTCGGGAGGGAAGCATGTGAAAATGAATAAAGGCGTGTTACAGTCAACACCGTTGGCGACAATATTAGTGTCAATCGGAACACCGCTCGGCCAATTCCGTGAATCGTCTGATTCACGGAATTGGCCGAGCAGTGCCCCGATTGTATTCGCGTGTTAGAATAAAGGTTGTGAATATTTGAATATATCCAACTGCGATTTCGTGTACTAGAATCGAAGTTGTTCAGCTGAATCTCTGATTTGTTGAGTAATATTTTACAATTTTCGGCCAGTTGTGAGTAGATACATCACTCGGGCATCGCACTCGTGATTTAATATACTTTACAAGTGACTTCCAAACAGTGATCTTTTACTAAACAAATCAATGTTTGAGCTGATCTATTTCTTTTGCATAACGAAATCTCGAGAATTATTACGACGCAATCCGTGGCAATACTACGTTTTCTGTTCTGCGACAAAAATGCAAAGATTAACAGATTCCCCGGTGTGAATTTCATAAGAACTTTTGAAATGGCTACTCATGTGAGATTTTCCGTTTAGCATTCTCTCAATTCAGTTCAAATGCATGTATGTAAATAATTCTTGGCAAAATAATTCACCACTATTTCCTTTCAAAGGAATTGTCTTCTAACAAAATGTAACCATTAGAAAGTATTTCTGTCCAAAAACAAAATTACACTCTCCAATCTCAAAGACCTCTTCAAGAGGGAAAGTATCATGTTTCTAATCCAAACAATTTAAGATAATCTACCAACAAACATCCCGTTTGTTGGCTGGCACTGGTTGGTACCGTGGTTAAAGATTCTGACTGGTTACAGCGTCTTTATCTTTGCTCCGCCTCGGTCTCAGCATATCTCGCTCTGATTGGCTGGAGGATCAACCTCTCCTGCATCCCAAGAGAACTGCTGTATCATAGGATCTGCGTACCTGGGCGCTTGCTCTACAAGATAATGAAGTTAAAACCAATTCACTTTTAACAGTTGTTGCTCATTTATACTTTATTATTCTATCAAGAGTGATCAGCGTTTCTTGGAATTTAATATTCATCAACAAATAACGACAGAATATAAACAAATCAAGAAAATCAAATTTAGAAAAATTAGCCGCCATCTTGGTAGACTAAACGGTGACAATTTCTGAGTGTAAATATTATGATATCTTGGAGAATCAGTGAACAAATACAACATTCCGAACCCCAGGAGTTAATTAAAACGCAGTAACAGAGAAAAAACATAGAAGGAAGATGAGTATGTACTCTCTGTTACCACAGGAGAACCATTATCAGACAAACTTTGACAAGCTAGCTGCATATCATAATAGTTTACAAAACACTAAAGGGAGTTTCTCTGTGAATCATTTGCTGGACTTGGCGGAAATCCCCGGAGAGAACTGTGCCATGTTTGGGTGCACGGAACCCTCCCCGGGACTGCCGACACAGACGTGTACCCCGGACTCACCTAACAATCTGGGACCAGGAGACGGGCACCAGCCCAGTATTGTAACGGATTTAGACATAAATTGTCAAACCAAACACACTCCGGAGCCGAAGGAAGAACCAGTTGGGAGTCCACAGCACGATGCCAACTCAAGTAAGTTAAACTCAACTATAGTGCCGCTGAAATGCAAATAGACTTTTAACAGTACGGGTTTTGAATTCAGTCACGGGATTTAATATCACAATTTGAACAATTCGCAAGTACATATAAAAGGCGAGCTACGAAAACATGACAGGGATATCTGTTTTGCCATATTTTCAAAATTAAATGAAATATTTTTTACATCATTATTGTTCGAGAAACTACTAGTGCCGTGTCAGTCAACAGGAACTTGAAGTTAGGTCAAATACCCATAAAAACAGCCAAAGAGTCGAAATTAGTGATGGCGAGCCTGAAATTTTCGGATTTTTGACCGTTTTATGGTTATTTTACCTAACTACATGTTCCTGTGGTCAGTCTAACCAGGCCCCGAGGTTATAAAACTTTTTTCATGCTCAACTCAGCTGAGCATGAAATTTTATCTGCTAATAAATAGCAAACTACTGATAAGTACAGTTGCTTTCTTGCTCAGTTTAGCTGAGTATGAAATTTTCTCTGCTTATGAATATGATTGGCATTTCCATATTTATCAGCAGAGAAAATTTCATGCTCAGCTGAGTTGAGCATGAAAAAAGTTTTATAACCTCGGGGCCAGGATCTACATCTTGTGCACTCACATTGTAGGCAAGTATGACATAACGTACGGCATAACGGATTGCTCGCGGGAAAGTAAACACCAAACACACATGTGTTCTGAGATGCAAATAAAGTAGATCTAAGTCTTGCCTTCAGAAAAAGTGCCCGATAACATCGCAAACTGCAACACAGGTCACCATGTACATCCGCGCAGTCTGATAAGAGTCTTATTTTTTATCTTTGCTGTGCACAATCTTCAGGATTCACAGACAGGAGTTGCAAAAACGGACGACATGACTGCGCACGCTGATCTTAATGTTTAACTACTCGACACACATTCCAATGCCAGAGCTACTATGAGCTAACTAGCTCCTATATTTATGTCTGGCTATGCATGAAATCAGCATCAGATCATGTAGTTATCAGGGCCCTCCCGCTGCTCCCTCCGAGGATTGATGGGTATGGTATCAATTAGAGATTAATATTAATGTAATCCCTGCTAAACCCGGGCTTTATAGACGTGTAGGATACTCGAGAAATACACTCTTCACTTGTAAAAGCCTGCTGATTATATGATCTGATAATTTGGAAGAGTAAAATAAGAAAATATCATTGGGAAATACAAGGTTTTCCCGAAACAAAAGCCGGGAAAATGTTGCCGCTGCTGTTTTTTTTCAATAATTCCGTCGTTAAAGAGCATCCAGGGCGGTAACGGGGAAAGAGAGGATCTCAAACACCATCTCAAACATTTTTTTTATTTCCTGGCGACTAAAGCCGTGATATTATTGTTGTTTATTTATCTTTAATGGTAATGCAGAATATCTGAGACCAGTAATAAAACCTAATAATCTTGTTGAATATATTCTTAAATTCGTAAATTTTCTAGTATGAAGAGTCTTCTTTTCGAAAATATCGATATTTGAGGTAGATTTGCAATTCCTCGAAGATTCTTCGATTTTCATACTAATGTTTGTTAAGCCAGTTTCAAATTTAATAGGGAAATAATGTATTTCAAATCACTTATTATATAGAACTTTATTTACAGTAACAATGGGATACAGATTATACAAGTCGCAAGACTTTCTTCTGAATCCCTTTCAAGCTACTGTAAAGTAGGTTATCTTATTGTGAATTTGTATTGTTTTGTATATGTACAGTAATTTGAATAAAATATTGTTTACACTAAACACCATCTGTTACGAAAAAATCTTAGGAGCGAAATGACAAATATATATTTTTCCTAGACAGAAATAGAAAATAACCTCTTTCGGTCTGCTCAGGTTCACTGCTATTTCTGGGAGTGACTTTGTTTTCAGAAAACATATAAGTTTTGAGAGAGAGAGAGAGAGAGAGAGAGAGAGAGAGAGCAGGCACAATAAGTCAACTCTCGATATCTCGAACATTGATATATCAAAGTGGATCTTTTATCAAAGAATAAGTTTGGACACATTTCAAGTTTTATCTATATTACCCCGCGTTATCTCAAAATACGGAGATTTCAAAGTAAATTTTCTGCGACCAGAATATTGACTTTGAAATATCAGTAGTTTGACATGAACTTCGACTTTGAGATATCTAGAGCTGACTGTATCTAGAAAAGTTCAATGTAAATACTATTCTCTATCAAATTCACACCGCCGCTAAAAACTAAAGGCAACATAAGGTTTAAACGCCGTAAGCGACAGTTTCAAATTTTGAAAACTGAAAAAGTGCTCTTGTAACAAAAAAAAAAAAAAAAAAAAAAAGGTATTGTTCAGTAGCTTATGCTCTTATTTTTTATATTTATGTTTTTTTGTTGCGACACGGTAACACTGAAAACTCTTACTAAGTTCGTATAAAATGTAAAGATAACTTGAAAAGTTATACAGGAGAAAAATGAAGAAAACAGAACAATGATGTCTCAATAAAAACATAACACTAACAACCACTTTATTTGTTTGTTTATTGTATTATACATGAGTAACGCAAACATTTAATGTACCGTTGAGCCACTTGGGGGAACGTCGTTAGGAGAATTGAAATAGAACAGCACAGAACGCAAACATTTAATATCGAATCTGCAGAAGACTCTGATGGTAGATGTGTTTCAAAATATGCTTGGTTAATGCAGAAAACTGCAATTTGTGCTAATAGGGGATCGTCGTATTCAGATGAACGGGTACAACTTCGTGTTTTTTCCGCCATTTTTACAAAGTGGAACAAATTTCATGACTTTCTATTTGCTTCTATAGAAGAAGAACCCCATCTAAAAACGGGGTCAGCTCTTAACGGAAATAATTTGCTCCTGCAGGAGCAAATTACTTGTTCTGAGAGGTGAACCCCTTTGATAAGGAAGGCAAATATAAAAATTGCAGAGTTGCGTCCCCTGAAAGTGTGCCCATTTACCTTAATTTAGAATAACCTATATATCTACAACTCGTGTAATTATCTCTGTAATGAATTCAATTAAGATAATTAAGGGTTAATCAGTTACAATTGATAAGCCTCGTTACCGTATTTACGAATTTGATTCGCCCGTTCCAAACGTTGTGATGGCGAAACTCACTTTAGGTGACTATTTTTCAGAAGGACCTCTGACGGTTGTAATGTTAATTTGCCTATAAAATTAGTCAAAATTAAATTTTTGATATACCCAAGAATTTCTCTTGAAATTTGTTGCTCTCAACTTCCCCTAACTGGCTATGAATTTAATTTCTGATTTTTTAGCACATAGACTTCAATTTTTGGTGGAAAAAGCTAAATATTATAATTAAACCTAATGGAAACAGGAAAAGTTTTTTAAAGATACTTTTCCCCCCGTGCCTCAGCTAGCCACTTTGCATGTATGTGTGTACTATCATACTACACATTATATGTGAGTGGCTTGCTGAGGCACGGGGGGAAAAGATAGTCTATAGCTGAAAAACTGAAAAAGTGGGTGGGGTACTTACACCCTTTATATCTAAAAATAGGCTAAAATCCTTATTATTGAAAAAAATATTGCATGATATCAGTAAGAGTAGTGTGTACGTCAGTTAAGCATAGTTATCAATATAAATTTCGATATATTAGAAAAGCCAAAAAAATGGACTTATTTTCAGAGACTGAAAGATTCACTTACCCCTCTTGATAAAATCGGTTTAAGTTAGAGGCATGATAATTTTTCAAAATTAATGTTAAAATGTCTTTATATTACACACCTCTACATATTAATGCCAAATATTTCAACTTTTGCTGCCCGAGAAAGGTGCAATAATTTGTCGAAAAATAGGCAAATATGCATTGAAACTGTCAGAGGTTCTTTCTACAATTTTGTCAGTTCATGTTATGCTACTTTTCCGCATTGATTTTCATAATTTTCCTTTATAATTATTATGCCTATTTTTTTCTTATTATTTTTAATGTAATTAAGTTAACTGATTTGTTTTTTATCCATGTCGTGAGACGGAACGTATTATGACGTGACGTTGTTTGTCCGTCCATCCGTCTGTCTTTGTCAGAACAGAACAGAAACTTTATTCAATTAAAACTCAGGTCACACACAGGTGGAGTAAAAGCACACAGTATAAACAAGACCCATCAGTCTACTTTTGGTGTCCGCTTTGTATCTCATAAACCTCTTCAAAGAGTTTCTTGTTCGTTATTGCAAAAGTCTTGAGGTTGATTTTTTTTATAAATCAGAAATGTTCATTTGTGCTATACTGGAAGTTGCGCCGTATGAAACATTATTCCGCATACATAGGAAAATAACAATGGCGTCACACAAACGCATATCATAAATTGTATATTTTACGAAACATTCTCAAGCTAACTATAAAGCTACAGCGGCATAATTTTATTAATGCTCTTTACAGGGTGCTGAAAAGTTTTTTTTTTTTTTTTTTTTGCAAAAATCATATTTTACCGGAAATTTCAGTTTGAGAGTATGGTAGCATGAAGAATTGTAAAGCGTCGGATATCGTCAAGTTTGGCAGCTATAAACTAAGTTTCAAGCTAGATGAAGTTTCACGGGAGTCCGTCATCTGGCACTTTAATAGGAGTTCGGTTTCCTCTCAGTTCTTTATGACTTTCTATTTCCGATTTTAAACGTTAACTAACGGAGGCGAACTGGTTAGCATCATGTCAGTGTTCCGAATGCGGAGAAGTTCAAAAACTGTGCGGATGTGCGAGCTAATCTGCATGGTCCCTGTCGGCATTTAAAAAAAAATCCCGTTCTTACAACAGGAGCATATAATTTAGAGAGAAATTTTGTAGAGAAATTATATGCTCCTACTAGCAGTTATAAACAAATGTTTGAGATCACAACATCATTCGAAATTGATATTTCACTTACCTTTCACTTAAACAAAATTATTAGTTCATAATTTTATCTATCCATTTCTTATCGTTTAAGACATTTTTACATAGTGAATATATATAGAGAATAAATAGCGAATTTTATATGACCACGACTGCTTTAAATGGGATTTCATCGCTTCAATATTTAACATTATTTTAATATAAAACATGACGTTGTCACGGACGGCATCATGACGTAACGCACCAGCATGACATGGAGTTGACCACTGAATAACAGCGACCTCATATGAAAAAAAGAAGAAGGTACAGCAATCTACCATATCACGTTACATGTTTGAAAATAAACGGCTTTAATTACAATAATAAACAATGAAAAATAGGGGACCGTAAATTAAGAAATAAAATCAAGTTTTTTTGCTTTTTTCTTTTTAATTTTTTTTAATTATTTTTTCCATTCATGTTAGTTTCTCTCATAAATTCTCGCCTTTCTAAGCTGAATGAAAACATTTTCTATTCGGACTAGCAGAAATGAACTAATGATACAAATCCCCCGCATAACTGCAGTAGAAAATAATGCTGGTAGGAAAATAGTCTTGTACAAATGTTTGTCTAACGGTAACATTTATTTAAAGGTGTCAAGAAAAACTTGTCATCGTGTCAGTAGAACCGTAATCTGCTCTCTAAAATATTACAGCCTTTGGCAATGGTTTTAAAAGGGCTAAAGCCTTATATAGTGCATCTCTTTACAATAAGCAAGTTTCTAATAGCGTATACTTATTTAGAAAAAAAAATGCCTGTTTAAATCAATAAATGAATATGAACAAAAAGAACGTTACTACGAAGGTGGTCTATGACGTATGTGCATATCAAAAGCCAAAAGCCCCCCCCCCAAAAAAAAGTGTTTTTTTCATATGACGTCGCATCTGAAAGTGTAATAAAGCAATGCATTAAAACGATAATCCACTAGTGGATTAAATATGCAAATTACGTCGTAACGTTATGTGTTGACGTCCATGCAAACATCGCATTTTCTAGGGACGTTTTAGTGCAAAATTTGCTCATAAAATGCGATTTTAGTGTCATATTATAAATAGAATCTTCCACTCGTGCTCCTGTATTATTGAATTTATTAAACTCGTTGGGGAAAACGATAAGATGCTCGGCATAGCCTCGCATCTTATCGTTTTTCCCAACTCGTTTAATAAATTCAATAATACATGAGCGCTCATCTAAGATCCTATATTTCATATGACTGCATAAAATGTATGGACTTTAGAATTTATCCTCCACTATATAGTCCGCTGGTAAAGAACTAGCGCTGAGACTGGTTTAGGTTCAGGCTTAGCCAGGATGAAGTTTAGGATCTGCTAAGGACTTGGTTTAAGTGGAAAGCTATGACTAGCATAAGGTTAGTTTAGTTTAGTTTAGGGCTAGTTTAATTTCGGGTTAAATAAATGTACATCTTGATATAGGGTTTGAATGCTTTTTCATATTTTGCTCTAATATAATCACAAAGAATATGTCCTCTATATGAAGACAGAAGTATTTGTTTTAATTACCTTATTTCTCTGCCACACATTCTTCGCTACATTTTCTAGATCCAAGCAGCTGAGTAACGTAGAGCAGGAAGCGTATAAAGCACCATTAAAGATGTGTTTGTTTTCTTATTCTGAAAGGGAACATCAGCATGTGTCTTTTTATGATCTGTTGTTTGTACTGCTTGAGGCTCTGGATTATGTCAGGGTTTATATCTTCTTGTACTCAGCACAGCATATCTCTCTCAAGTGCTTATAATAATGGAGAACTCGAGATATGGTTTCGTCGCCTTATTTATGCGTTTTAGTAGACCTGAGCATTGGAGAAGAGGGTACCAGAATGCCCTTAAGCCAATAAGGTGAATGGGTACACTTTCAGGGGAAACAATTCTGCCATTTCACTTCTGGTGACCTTCTCAGGGGGACAGGCAACTCTTAAAGGAAAGAATTTGCTCCCCTAGGAGCAAATTCTTTACTGTAAGAGTTGATCCTATCTTGGAAGGGTTTCGTGCTCCAAGGAAGGAAACAGACAGGCAAGCTGTCCACCTTTGAAAGACTTACTGAAAAATATGGTGGTGTGTCCATTCACCTTAAATATTGTGCTAAGTGACTAAGCGAGCAGTGTAGAGCCAGATTTGACTAAACCAGGGTCTTCAAGGTCACAGTAAGACTTATAATGTCAATTTTAAGTCAAGTTTTGGCCATTGTATACATAGTAGCTCCTGAATTGATATGGAATTGTCCCCAAAGTGACCTAAAATAAACATTATGAGGAGTTAGAGCACTAGTTATGATTAAATGACCATGACATCATGATTAAATGGCCATGACATCATCTCTAAGGTCAAGGTCATGGCTAGACTAAACAGAGTTTAATTACAGATTTCATCAATCAGTCGACAGAAACGTACCACATCTGAGTGTTTTCATTTGAAAATCAATTTTTAATGTGCACAGACTGACCTTGACCTTGGTCTGAAGGTCAGTATTAGCCAAACATGATGAAACAGAATTGGGTTAAACTTAAAGGTTATAGAAAAGTCTGCTGTAAAATAATGTATTGGTGACCTTCAGATCAAGGTCAAGGTCATTATATGCATATTAAGCATTGATTTACAAATAGAAACAAACTTATTTGTTGAATTTCTGCTTACTAGCTGTGTGAGATCTTTGGTTAAACTCTGTCTAGTCTAACCTTGACCTTGACCTTGAAGCTGATGTCATGGCCATTTGATAATAACAAGTGCTCTAACTCCTCATAATTATTGATTAAGGCCACTTTGGTCATGATTTCATATCAGTTTAGGAGCTACTGTGTAGACAATGGCCAAAACTTGACTTAAAATTGACATTATAAGTCTTACTGTGACCTTGAAACAAAGGTCAAGGTCACCAAAATTCAATCAACAGTTTGCACTCTCCCAACGGTGAACCCGTGTTAGTTTGGTAAGAAGTCATCCTTTGGTTCTAGAGATATGGTAGAATATATTGAATTCAAAGTACCAAAATCAATGAAAATTGACAGTGTCTCTGAAAGAAATTCTGCAGACATACGATTTTTCTTTAAAAGATGGAATTTGAGAAAAGATGTCACCAAAGACATAAATTCAACTTATAAAGGAAGGTATTTATGAATGCCATTAAATTTGAAGGAGAAATATAGCTTATGATATGACACCCCTGGTTCATGCTGATTTACCCCATCCACTTTAATAACCCCATTATTCCAAAAGTAGGGCTTACGGAGCTTAACCACTATTGATTCAGTATAGCGGACACTATAGTCTAATCATCAGCTGGAAATAAAACATTTTGCTCTTGGGCAGAAAAAGGGCCTTATAGACACCCCCCTCCCCCCTTTCACTAATGACACGTGCCGATCACACCATGGGAATATTATATGGTCAGTTCATCCTTTGGTATTTAGAATAGTGTTTTGATGCAGACTCTGGAAATGTTCCACCACTGTATGCCGGTGAAATTTGTTTCACCGTAACTTAATGTATGTAAGAAAAAATCTGCACCAATTTAGGCTAGTGAGCTTTCTCCCGCTGTAAGCAACTGAAGTTTGCTAAGCTGTACACAATGAAACTTTGCCTGCTGTAAGCTATAGAAATTTGTTCCGCTGTCAGCTAATGCGTCTTGTCCACATAAAGGTCCGTTGTATGTAGTTTCGCCAGTTGTCAGCTAATGAAACTTGCAAGGTTGTCAGTCCGTGTTCATGGTTATTTTTGGCGAATTCTGATTGAGACTAGTCCAGAGACAATCTTTTTCTTCAATGTTAGGTTAAACAAGAAACATCTTTAAAAAAGATAATTGTCGAAGATGAAATTCGTTTTTAAAGAACAACTTTTTAGTCATGTCAGGACGGATCCACCGCTTCCTGGGTATGATCAGTACTTTTGTAAAGTAAACAGTCTGGGGACTTATGGATTTCCGTCACGCATATTTGTGATGGTCAGCCATACTTCTTACATTTTTCAGTCCAACTCACTAAAATGGCAAATTAACCTACTGGCAGTGTTCAGTCTGACCTGTCTACACTTAACATTAATATTTGGTCCAGCCCTTAACTATTCTCAGTATTAACAGTTTTATTTTGGTTATGTCTGAAGAATTATGGTCAAAATTAGGCAAATATTGCTGTGCATTTGACTTGTTTTATTTCCAAGAAAAATAGATATTTACTTTCATTTTTTTATAAAGTGTTACGATCAAAATTGTCTACAATGCTTGCTTTTTTGTAACGGATGCTAACCGTACGAGTTACTCAAGGTTTTGCATCAGTTACGCGACAGAAAAGTACTTGGGGGGTTTTAGCCTTTGTTATGGGCAGCCATAACACCAGAAGAAACCAACGTTATGGCTTTCCATCACGTTTCATCCTTCGGACATGTAGTGACATCTTGTGGAAAAAAAATCAGTAATTACATTATGGTAATCCATCATGTCAGTTCATTTAAAATGCATGGTTAACCATCACAAATATGCGTTATGGAAATCCATAAGTCCCCAGACTGGTAAATGTGTCTTGTTCAAGGACAAAACATGAATTCCCGAGTGAGGATTATCGTGATCAGCCTTGGTCGAGTTCGATTACAACTATTGTCTGGCGATACTAACTACAACTTCTTGTATGTCATGGAAGAAGCGGGTCAACTCGGCCTGCTTTCTGTAAGCCTGGGGTCTTCACGGCTCTTGGGTCAACTCGGCCGCCATTCAACTCGTCCGGGTCAATTCGGCCTGCTGTCATTTGCATCCTTGCCCCAACCTACGAAGATGGGCTGCGCCAGGAATGAACGGAAACACAATAAACGAATAGAGTTTGTTGGGTTGTTGATTTAATAAGAAATCCTTCAAAATGGTGGACAAAACATGAATTAATATAAAAGGCAACCCAATAATCCCTCAACGGATAACTGCAACTGCAGCTAGACTATGCTAACGGGACGTTCTGGGCCTACAATAATACAATGGCGCTGGGATAGCCGGACCAAGGGGCAGGGCAATTATATTTTAATTGTTTCCATAGTGCCGGAGTTTTAAAATTGGGATCCTTTACCCTGTGAGATTTTCTGTAGTATAGGGTCGAAATAACAGCAAGGTTGTTACCATCAGCTAATCATCACAGGTCTCTGAAATGTAAAAATTCCGTTTCTGTAGGTGGGGGTTGTGGATACAAATGACTGGCGCATAGATATATAACCATGCGGCACCATGGCCAAAACTGATGTTTTCCTTACTCATTTTCATACAACTTCGATATCCTAGTTTATTTGCCACAAGTAAGATTTAATGGCATGACTGAACTGCAAAAATACCGATACCTCACCAGGAGCTAGCTGTAACCGGGGGAACACTTATTAAAAGTCTATTTCTTAGCTTTTTCCGCCTCATATTTTCATGATTTTCCCTGACTTCGTTTGGTCCAATTGCTAAGGGAGTGAATTCGTGAGTTTGTGAGTGAGTGAGCGTGTGTGCAATTGAGCGAATGAGTATCAAGATAACCCTGCATCGAAATAATTCCTTATCTAGAAAATTTTATCGCCGATGCAATGAATTGGTTTCAAAACTCAATGTCAGGTTAAAATCACTTTCACATGAAGGCCTATCGGAACCAGAATTTTATGATGACTTAGTATACAAATTCAAAAAGATAAGGGGTATAATTACATACATGTCAGATTTTTTGTTCAGCTTCGAAAAAGCAGTTTTTTGTTCTCATTGTATTTTGTTCAGTACTAGCACTAACCATCAAAATCAGGAAGTCATATGACTTCCAAGGTTTGTCATTTGGAAGTCATGCTGAAGGATAGACTTGGTTTCTTCCAAAATGTCCATATTTATATTGCTTTCTCCTTCATTAATGGGTGAAATACCATTATTACAACAAATTTAACTTATTATTTAAGTCAATATTCACTTTATAAATGGTAGGTTATGATAAAAATTGGAAGTCACTGACTTCCTGGCATTCAGTTTTAGAAGTCACAGACCCCCAGACTTCCACTAGTGGAAGCACTGTTTGTTTCTTTGTAATTTTAGTTAGAAATACATCAGTTGTTAAAGAAGACTGATTTCTGGTGCGGCAGATCGGAAGCGCGGTGCGGTTATGGCTTTCATACTAGACCTTTAAATACATGATTGGAAAACTCGAATGCGCCTGATCTACGGCTGCTCAAACGGGTCATGGAATTTGCAAATACACTTGTCGTCATTCGTTATTATTGAATAAAACACGTCTATCCGCAAATAACAGCGATTAAATTAAAAAGGAAACGAAGCCAAAATAAAGTTTATATTCATAAAACGTCATTTTAAAACTGTTTCTTTTCACAAATGGTAGATTGTGTTTATTATCCCCCATACAATAAAAACCCCGATGCAGGTCATGCATGCTCTGATATATCTACGACAAACAATATTTTATTCGGATAATACAATACAAATGTAACAACACAATAGACTATAAACCATATTTTGGTACCCTCATTAGAACCGTCTCGGCGAGATGGTTCTAATGAGGGCACAACATATTTTTATGGAGAAATATGGAAAAGTATCCCTAAATAATCCTGTTATCCTTTCTTATCTGGAAAACTAGTGCTATACGGTTCTAGGACAATAGTCTATGCACATGGTATGGGTAACGTTTGACTGAACAAGTGGTGCATCTCGAGTACAACCATCTTTAAACACTTGTAGCGCCAACTCTGGTGGATTCTGGCTTAGGTTAAGATAGGCTATGTCGTTGAGTTTGAAGAGACTCTACACTATCTTCCTCTGCTCTTAGAAACCTCTCAACATCCACTTCAGCTGTAGGACATGATATATTTTTCCTCCTCCGTGGTGGGGCAGGGCCTTAAGTTGTCTTAATATTGTAGACAAGCAAGTTCTGACATAAAATGAGGCATTATTTTCTGTACGACCACGGGTGATTTCGCCAAATAAGGCGAAATGACGGCCGTACGGACAGCCACTTACAGGTATCAGATTAGCCCGGGTCCAGTCGTCAATATTGTTTTAATCCTATTCTAATAAAGAATAAATAAGATTATAATTATTAACCTTTTATAAATATCTAATTAACCTTTTGTAAATATTGACCCTCAATTTTTGTCAATAAAATACACACACACAAAAAAAGTTCAGACTGGAACCCAGGCTAGTATCAGATTAAACAGCAAATTCTGCTACGTTAGGAAATGTCCCTTGATTTTGATCTGCGTGATAAGTTTTGGGAAGTCTTCTGTTTTTTTGCATTCAATTAAACATCTAAAAATGTACTGTTGCATCTTAGAATCAACAAAAATAAGTGTCTTTAAACAGAGAAAGGGACTCATTTCAATTTCAAAAGGTTTTGAATCAAATATCGAATATCAAAAGGACTTAAGAGGTTTAGCTTAGGCAATGCATTTTGCCAGGACAAAGGCAGATGAGTAGAAAGTGCTTACTGGCGACATATCGTATCATTTCGATGAGGGCATCTATGAAATTTGATGAAAATATTTCGAAGGATTTAAATCTGTAACCCAGAGAGATACGTAAGTGATAAAAATGAAAATAGATGACAAGGCCATATTACTAATAAAGTGTGAGAAAAATCATACATTGTCCAAATGAATGCATCTTTGAAGTTTCATGAAAATATCCTAATATACTCATAGACGTGACGTGAAAATTTATCATGGACAGAACACTCAAAGATTTAGAAATCTCGAGATGTCTTTCTCACCCTTAGCATATGGTCTTCTGAACTTTCAAGAACGTATAATTCTAAAGGACTTTAGATGGTCTTTAGCCTTGATAAATATTTTGGTGAAGACAAATAAATCATAAAGTAAGAGATCACGCGTGCTGTCTTTCTTACTATTTATGTCTCCCCCCTTCAGGGTCGGGAGACATATTGTTTTTCCCCGGGCGTCTGTCCGTCTGTCCGTCTGTCCGTCCGTCCGTCCGTCTGTCCGTCACAAATCGTGTCCGTTCTATAACTTGAAAACCGCTCAAGCTATATTCGCGAAACTTCATATAAATATCAATCAACATGAGACGACGTGCAGAGTGCAAGAATGGTAACTTTGGCATTTATACTTTTTGAGTTATTTCCCTTGGAACTTAGTCCATCACAAAATTGTGTTTCGATCGTGTCCGTTCTATAACTTGTAAAACTTTCAAGCTATATTCGCGAAACTTCATATAAATATCAATCAACATGAGACGACGTGTAGAGTGCAAGAATGGTAACTCTGGCATTTATACTTTTTGAGTTATTTCCCTTGGAACTTAGTCCATCACAAAATTGTGTTTTGATCGTGTCCGTTCTATAACTTGAAAACCTTTCAAGCTATATTCGCGAAACTTCATATAAATATCAATCAACATGAGACGACGTGCAGAGTGCAAGAATGGTAACTCTGGCATTTATACTTTTTGAGTTATTTCCCTTGGAACTTAGTCCATCACAAAATTGTGTTTCAATTGTGTCCGCTCTGTAACTTGAAAACTACTCAAGCTTTATTCACGAAACTTCATACAAATATCAATCAACATGAGGCGATGTGCAGAGTGCACAAATGGTAACTCTGGCATTTATACTTTTTGAGTTATTTCCCTTGGAACTTTGTCCATCACAAAATTGCGTCTCAGTCGAGTCCGTCTATAACTTTAAAACCATTCAAGCTATATTCATGAAAGTTCATACAAATATCAGTCAACATCAGACGACGTGCAGAATGCACTCTGGCGTTTATACTTTTTGAGTTATTTCCCTTGGAACTTTGTCCATCACAAAATTGCGTCTCAGTCGAGTCCGTCTATAACTTTAAAACCATTCAAGCTATATTCATGAAAGTTCATACAAATATCAGTCAACATCAGACGACGTGCAGAATGCACTCTGGCGTTTATACTTTTTGAGTTATTTCCCTTGGAACTTTGTCCATCACAAAATTGCGTCTCAGTCGAGTCCGTCTATAACTTTAAAACCATTCAATCTATATTCATGAAAGTTCATACAAATATCAATCAACATCAGAGGACGTGCAGAATGCAAGAACCATAACTTTAGCATTTATACTGTTTGAGTTATTTCCCTTAGAACTTTGTCAGTCACAAAATCGTGTCTCAGTTGTGTTTGCTCTATAACTTGAAAATCATTCAAGCTATATTCACGAAACTTCATACAAATATCAATCAACATTAGAAGAATTGCATAGTGCAAGAACCATAACTCTTGCATTTATACTTCTTGAGTTATTTCCCTTGGACCTTTGTCAGTCACAAAATCGTGTCTCAATCGCTTTATTACTTGAAAACCGGACAAGCTATATTCACGAAACTTCATACAAATGTCAGTCAACACTAGACAACCTGCAGAGCACAGCATTTATACTATTTGAGTTATTTCCCTTGGAACTTTGTCATTCACAAAATCGTGTCTCAGTCGTCTAAGCTCTATAACTTGAAAATCGTTTAAGCTATATTCATGAAACTTCATACAAATATCAGTCAACATATAAATAGACGACGCGCAGAGCACTGTAACTCTTGCATTTATATTTTTTGACAAAAACTAAATATGAATATCAGTCAACATTACATGACATGCAGAGCATAACAACTATAACTCTTGCATTTATACTTTTTACTTATTATGAATCCCTGCTTCAGGGTAGGGAAACATATTGTTTTTCCCTTGGCGTCTTAATGACTGATCATTTTGACATCAAAAAGGGGGGGAGACATCTGTTTTTTCGTAGGAAAACAATTCTAGTTACATTTTGACTATAAAGGTATTCAAAAGGACTGGAGACCTATGGCTTGGACGTGAAATAGAGCCAAGGGCAGATACATTATTAATTCTACTATCAATAGTTGTCTTCTATATTGATGATAGATTGCATGCTATGGATACGTGCGTCTATGCTGCTTCTGGAAAACGTCCCATTTTAAAAGTCGAGAGTAGTTAAAGAAGTAAAGCTATATTATTAACCCTTTAAGCGCCAAATAACAGACGGCAAACTTTACCTCTACAAAGCGTAAAAAAGTAAAAATAAAAATAATAATAAATAAATAAAAAAAAAAATGCGTCGTTCAATCAATATCATATTGACAATTCACAAACTAGAGGACAAACAGTGTAGATCTAGATGAGGCGGCTAACCATGAGCCGCCTCATCAGGATCTACGCTGTTTGCAAGTTCTGGTATTTTTGTCACTAGTGTTCAAAGTGTTAATTAATGCACCATATCATGTTAGTAGAATGAAGTTTCATGAATTTCTACTGAAACGAAAATTTTACAGCCCAGACACGACATATAACACAAGGAGATGAACCAGTTATGCAGGAGTTATCTTTCTGCATGTGTCTCGTCTGGTGTTCTTGCTATATTCCGAACGGTTTATTAATTCCGCTGGAAAAGAAAGTCTATGGTCACGAATGTATGCCGCTTCGACAGCGTTGCTGGACAATAATCTGACAAGCTTTTGGGAATCCAGTATAACTAGAACTCAAGGTACCTGAATTCAAACTGCGCACCTCATATGAATGCTACCAAATATTAGTTAGCCGGCAGTTGAAGCTTTGCATTATTGAAGTATGTGCTTTGCGCTGTTAACTTTTGAGTTCAAGTTCCACAAGTGGATATGTTTGCAAACATATGACATTTGTAAATATTATTGCCTCAATAATCTCGCTGTATTTCTTGTTCACGTGCAGTGAGACATGTGTTTCTAGTTATTGCAGGAGAACTGATATATCGAGGGTCATACCATAAGTATTAGTAAACAGTGCTCCAGGTTGTCTGTTTCCCGACTGTGAAATCGAATTTTTTCCTTCTAAGTATTTCAGCGGATGGGACCACGTTATGTGTTCCAAATAAAAGAAAACTGAGATAAAAGTTTTGTTTTAATATATTTTCAAAACGTGCATATGCCGTGGGCTGTCAAGACCGTTTGTTAGATATGCCCGTTTGAGATGGAATAAGAAAATGTTCTTACTATGATATTGTACACCGTTTCACCAGTGAGCTCAAGACCAGCGTGTCCCTTAAGGTAAATGGATACACCTCCATGCTTTCTGTATTTTATGCAAAGGGGAACAATTTTCGTGATTTTCTGTTTGCTTCTGTAGAGGAAGACAAAATTGAGAAGGGAGGTGAAAATGAAAATGACGGAGAGTTGCTTCCCAGGAAGGTCTATCCGTATGACCTACAAACACAAATAGCTCCACACAGAAACAGACAACTTTAATGAGAGTCGGAAGGGCGGGTGGGTGGATGGATGATTTGCGGCTTCTACAAAAGTCATTTAGTCATTTCGGGGAGGTGTGGATGAGAAATAATCGAAAGGATACATAAGACTCACGACCTTGGCTGGGTTGGGCATGGCCTTGGCATTATAGATCCACAGATTTAACCGGTCAGCCAGCAGAACCGGAATCGTGAATCATCTGCTTACTTTGTTAAAAGCCTGACCGACCCTTCTGTATCTACGTAGATGATTATCATGACTGTGATCTGGCATTCTCACTAGTTTATTACAGGTAAGTACCAGCTACTTTCTTACTCATGACCTTCGGACACTGGGCTTATAATCAGTATTGTATTGCTTTCTATACTTTATGACTACTGGGCAAACAATCATTCTACAGTGCACTACCTGCATCATTATGGCCCGAGTCCGAAGTCCGAGAGTGATAGTACTGCAAATTATCCACAGTAACCTATCGAGAAGCTCTTCTTCAAAGTAAAAAGATGGGCAATGATCAGGAATTAAAACAATCAAATCCCACATTCCGCTCTCAAAACCAATAGGGAAAGAAGCACATACACACACATTTCCCAAGGTCTTGTATATATATTGTTGCCTAGCCGAGTAAACCCTGTTATTTGTTTTTCTTGTTCATTGTACGTATTGATTCAAACACTCTTTTAATCACTTGCTCTATTAAAAATAAAGAAACAAAACTAAACTAAATCTATAAACGTATGACTGTTGTAGTCAAGTCTATCCCATAGCCTTGCAATGTCGATGGGACACCACGGATGACTTTGCTCAGTCTCTATACACCTAGTCCTGTTTTCATCTGCCCTTGTAGTACTGACAAAGTCTATCCCTGTCCACTCTTCTCTGTTGTCTTCCCACCTCTTGTTTTCTCCACCGCTTCTTCTTTTTCGTTTCACTGTGCCATGTAAAATTGTCTGAAGACCTTGAAATATGGCCAAACCACCTTAGTTTCCGTTTCTTGACCAGGGCCATGAGTTCGTTATGTTCTCCAATGGCTGCACCACAGCACCCTTCTTAGTTACGTGGTTATATACACAGGTTGTTTTATAACTTCGGTAGCATTTCATCTGCAAAACATACAAAGTGGCATTGCGCCCAGTAATGACTTATCTGCAATTGTTACTGAGGACTCGTGTCTCATTTCGTGTGTTTTACTGCATTCTCTGTTTAGGACTGGGGCAGTTCATTCAAATATGCAAAGTGATAAAGGAGGAACCAACAATTTTCTTTATCACAATTGCCAGGCCATTGCAGAGATTTTGACCTAACATTTTCGGATATTTTCTTTGAGCATAACCTCTACAAGTTAAAAATAATGTAACTTGAAGCAGTCATATTTTTTTTTGCGATTATAGCAAAACTGCCAAAAGTAACCTATTTAAGTTATAGTGTCTTCTTTTACTTTCATATTTTGGAGTTATCGAAATGTTATGGACAGGTGGGTATTGTTTTTGAAAAATCTCTTACATAACTTTATGATAAAGCAATAAAATTCAATACGCATCGTCTAGAAACAGGTACGAAAGGCCCTTGAGGAAAGGAAATTAACTACTTTTAACTTAAAAAAAAGTTTTTTTTTGAGGTTGCAAATGTGAGCTTGGCCTAAATAATTTCAGCATAACCCAAATTTTTTTCTACAGCCTCACTTTGAAATTAAATTAGTGGTAAATAGAGTACTTTATAACTACTTAAAGTTATATATTTTTTTAACTTTTAAAGGTTATGCTCCAGACTTTTGAGTGGTCTTCTCTCAGCCGCCTATGTTTTCTCTGCACCCTGCTCTTTTTGACCAGTTGTCATGGCAACCAAATGGACAATATAGCAACACATCCTTTGAAAGATATCCTTTTTGTTGCCATGGCAATCAAAATGGTTGCCACGGCAATCAAATGTGTAAAATAGTTACGAACCAACTTGAAAGACTGTCATACTGAGAATTTGTAGTTGTATATTTTGTATAAGCCTGTACAATTGTGATAGCAATTTTGAGCCTATACAAAAGTGATCTCAATTCTGGTGAGCTTCATGGCCCGTGGGCCTATTGTTTTTAAGTTAGCTCCATGTGTGAATTATCAAATTGCAGATCTGGGGCCAATGCCTCGTGTATACATGTACTTCCATACCTTCGACTATTGCCATTTTGCATTACATTATGACGTAATTGTTGATCAGTTACCCGTTACTCACCAGACTACATTTTATCTAACACATATGAGCTGCGACACGAGAAAACCAACATTGTGGTTGTGCGCCTAGTGCAGACTCAGATCAGTCTGAGTATTCGCCCAGTCGGATCAGACTCTTCGCTAAGCACTTAAGGGGTAGCTAGGAGTCTAAGCTTCTTCCATGCGGACAGCGAAGACTCTGATCAGACTGGGCGGATGCCCAGGCTGAGATGAGTCTGCACTGGGCGCTAAACCACATTGTTGGTTTTCTCGCGTCGCGGCTCAATCATATGTCGAGCAAACGTGAAAACGCTACATTATAGAAGGCAGTTTGTAATAATACAAAGATTCAGTTTTGCAGACATGTAACAAAATAATGTCTGTAAAATTATGAATCTGATAGTCTTAATATCAGAAGTATCCTGCCTTATTATATCTTAGCATATTTGCCTGCGCATATTTGAAGCAACTACATACTGTGATACAACAACATAATATTATTCATAATCGGTACTCAGAAAAACAGAAAATTATAAAATATTTTTTTCGTTAATTAAGTATCATCTGTCTTAAAGTTTGCGGTGAAATTATAGCGATGTTTTTTTCTTTCGTTGGTTGATCCGTTTTTGAGCTACATGTACTCAATTACTTAAACTATCATTAGTTTTGAAAAAAAAAGTAAACAAATGAGACAAAAATATGAGGTAGCCAGAAATGAATATTTACTGGGAAGTTGCATTGTTCACTGTTTCTTATTATGTTTTCGAAGGTATAGTGATATCTACACAGCAATTTTCAAAAATATAAAGCACATAGAGATGTGTATTTTCTCATTCGACACTTTTGGTACCCTGATTGTTTTTTTTTTTTTTTCTACAGCAAAATAAGTATATTTACAGAAATATATACTCTGTTGCTTTTTTCATGTTAGTTTTGTTCTTTGTTTCGTCGTATTCTCATAACGATGTTTCCTACGAGGCTAAAAGGAACGAATCCCTAACTCCCACCTCCTGGCTGTAAGTCTGTCCATGTACTCTCCTAATCCTATTCAAGAAGGGAGTTTTTGGCATCCGTGTCATCAATTTTCAGTGTTAAGACTAACACTGCAAAGATGCGGTTTAGCATGTTCTCTTTCCTGCCAGAAAAAAAAAAGAAAAAAGAAAAGAAAAAAAAACTTGAAACCACATAACTCTAAATATTAGTCGTTCTTCCATTCTCCTCTAAATCATGTATGAAGTATTTATGTCGAATGTAAACATAGCAGGAGGAATAGTTGTAAATGATAATAAATAATCATCAATTAGACAGCGTAAACTAAGATGTCTATTATTAGTTTTTAGTCGCCGGTTCCTAATGAGGAACACGTGCCCCTAACGAGTCGTATGCTGTAGCTACATTAATATACATAAACACGTTGTCAGCTCTGAGGCATGAGGTACAAACGTCCCTAAGGCCTGTCGGATCGAAAACCATGCATTGGAGACGGCGGAAGTTATACAAAAACAGCAACTAACCCCACGACATCCACAGTTTCAAATTTTATGACTTCATATTAAGAATAGACAGTGAAATAAACAGTGAAAACGAGGCACTATTTGTAAAAGTGTTTCATAAGTGTTTCATAACATTTGTCTTGATCGACTCCAGGGGCCGTATTCATAAACCCACTTAAGTCGTGCTATGCGGTTGCTAAGGCTAAATATCTATAAAGGAGATTCCCTACAACTATGAAATTTGGTCTTGAGGAACAGTCTTTGTACGACTGTTCCTCCAGAGCAAATTACATATTTGTAGGGAATCTCCTTCAAAGAAATTTAGCCTTAGCAACAGCATAGCAACCACTTAAATCGTTCTGTAAATACGGCCCCAGATTTATACGTTGTTTTAACACTGGTTTTAAACTGAGAGTGTCATCACGTCTTTGTGACGGCACATAAGTATCAATGAGGTCAAAACTCTATCAAATGACCCGCGACACGAGAAAATCAACAAAGTGGTTGTACGCCCAGCGCCAACTCAGATCAGCCTGGCCATTAGCCTAGTCTGGGCAGAGTCTTCCCTAAGCGCTTAAGGGTAGCTAAGGGTCTAAAGTACCTTCATGCGGACAGCGAAGACTCTGATCAGACTGGGCGGATGCCCAGGCTGATCTGAGTCTGCGCTGGACACACAACCACTTTGTTGGTTTTCTCGCGTCGCGGCTCAAATGTTTTTGTTCATTTCTTCCGATTCTGCTAGAGTTTCATTTGGTGTACTATACCTCGTTTTGATTCACTATTCATGTATATTCATAAATACGAATATACGGTTCATTGCTATTGCAGTTTTTGTCGGAACAACTCATTCTCTCTCTCTCTCTCTCTCTCTCTCTCTCTCTCTCTCTCTCTCTCTCTCTCTCTGATAGTTGTTATTTGTCTGTATTTGAAATTACTGATTTTGTAATTCTGCTTCATGTAGCCACTCACTTATATTGTAATTCCTATAATATTTTACAAATGATTTTCTATGAATAAATATTGTTCCAAACAACAACAATGACGGCGTCTCAGGCCTACCATTCAAAGGATGGTGGTTTTCGGTAATGTTTGTGACTGTCCTTGAGGCAAACAATCCTGGTCCGCTTGGAAAAAAATGCTGTTTTCATAAGTCTTATTCACAGACATATTCTGTTTGTAGAATGTTTGGTGAGAGTATATGTATTGTCTGAAGACATGTACCTAATTTTGGTATAGGGTTATAAAGGGCGATAACTTCAGTTTACCCATTAATGCCTAGCGTCCCA
Source organism: Ctena decussata (assembly GCA_963989385.1). Lineage (NCBI taxonomy): Eukaryota > Metazoa > Mollusca > Bivalvia > Lucinida > Lucinidae > Ctena > Ctena decussata. The sequence goes on from OZ022498.1 coordinate 15,097,525, forward strand.
AAATGGGATATAGGCAAAACGCGGCGTCTGATCAGGTCTACACTATTTACACAAGACAAATGGGTAATTTTCTGAATCATATGAAAATGTTCCCCCCCCCCCCCCCCCCCCCGACCTGATAATAAATGAATCGTCCCTAATTATTATTTTATTCTTGCTATAAGCCTGACTTTGACATATAACTAGCGACACCGGAACAGAACAAATAAAAATGAGACGTAAAGTTTGATTGAAGACATTCTGTTTTACCCGGAATTCAGCTTCAACACAAAATTGAAATCCCATTATCATGAAGAGTCATCAAATGTCACTTAATGGCTTTTGAAAAGTTCATTCCACTTAAATGGTCAAGCGGCTGTCAAAATATTGAGATAAAAGTAACGGCAGTTTACGCACCGATAAGTTTGACTGAAGTGAACCCGATTTATATGGGGTCTGGAACTATCAGTGAAATCTCAGTTTTTAAGGTTTTCTTGTATTTTTGGCTGAAGTTCTGTCTGCCACTTTCAGGAACGCCGCCACGATTCCTCCGCTACAGAGTCAATGTTTTGGCAGCGCTGGCGGAAGGATATGTTAGATGTAGTAAATTGATATGTCTGTGCTAATAAAAATAATCCCCTGATTCCTGAAAAGATGATGTGGATTTTTCGGCTGGAATAACTTTTGCATGTCTTTAAAGAGCCGTGGCATATTAATGTCAAAATAGATTTATGACTGTTCCTTCTTCCAACATTTACTTGGTATTAAGTTCGTCTAATGAAGTCACTCTCTACTAACAGCTATTGGTATTACTTTCAATTAACACCGTATACCCGGGACTGTATGCTATTCTCGACTATAAGGTAATGATGTTCAGTTCTCTGTTAATTGTTACTAATGTGACTCTCTACTGTCACGCCTATCTAACAACTAATGATAACAACTAATGGTGTTAACTTCTACTATGAACTAACAATGTTAACTCTCATATTCTCATGCACTTACTAATATAAAGCGACGTCTGATTGGATAACGTCAAAATTGCGACAGTATATTCTGCGATATATTGTCGCAAATCCGATGTCATTAAGTAACGTCGCTTCTCATTGGCTGACGTTTGGTTAAACGTTGCTGACGGCGCTTGAAATGGGTGCAAAATATTAGATTATGAAAGGTGAAAATGGGAAAAAAGTGCATTAGGATGGGGCAGAGGCTTGTAATTCATAAGCCTCTGAATGGGGATAACTGTATTGAAAATTGTCATTTGGGGAGGTAAATCATTGGTATTATGGTAGCAAATTCCGTTTTACGGCTCCGCTGGCGCATCGCCGTAAAACGAACTTTCCGACCATAAAACCGATGATTTACCTCCCCAAATGACCATTTTTAAGACAGATATCCCCTACTCTCGTCTAACTGCTAATCAAGTTACTCTCTGCTACTAGCTAGAAATGTTACTCCTTACTGACTATTAATTTGTTTTTTCTGTTTTATCAACTTATAATATTACTTATTAGCAGCTGCTGAAGGGGGTGGTCGGGTGGAGATGGCGCTTGGTAACGTTTAGTGCCAGAAGGTCCTACTTATTTGAATAAAAGTAGGGCAAGAGCCTACTGTGCTTGCAGTAGGTGAGGGTGGGGGTGTTTGGATATTTTTCTGTCGCTTACCATCAGGTAATGATGCTACTCTCTGCTATCAGCGACTGATGTTTCTCTCTACGATCAGCTTATGATGTTTCTCTCTTCTATCAGCTAATGACGTTACTCTCTACTGTCAGCAAATGATGTTTCTCTTCTATCAGCTAATGATGTTAATATCTACTCATAGCTATTGATGTTGCTTTCTACTAATAGCTAATGATGTTACTCTCTACCAATAGCTAATGATGTTAATATCTACTAATAGCTAATGATGTTGCTCTCTACTAATAGCTAATGATGTTGCTCTTTTTTAATAGCTAATGAAGTAACTCTCTACTAATAGCTAATGATGTTGCGCTCTACTAGCAGCAAATGATGTTACTCTCTACTGATAGCGAATGATGTTACTCTCTACCATCAGCTAATGATGATACTTTCTACTATAAGCTAATAATTACTATCTCTACTAATAGATAATGATGTTACTCTCTGCTATCAGCTAATGATGTTACTCTCTTCTAGCAGCTAGCTAATGATATTACCCTCTACTAATATCTCAACCACCAGCTAATGATGTTACTCTCTTCTAGCAGCTAGCTAATGATGTTACCCTCTATTAATAGCTCACCAACCAGCTAATGATGTTACCCTCTACTAATATCTCAACCACCAGCTAATGATGTTACTCTCTTCTAGCAGCTAGCTAATGATGTTACCCTCTACTAATAGCTCAACAACCGGCTAATGATGTTACTCTCTACTATCAGCTAGCTAATGATGTTCCTCTCTACTATCAGCTAGCTGATAATGTTTCTCTCTTCCATCAGCTTATGGTGTTACTCTCTACTTATAGCTAATAAAGTTGTTCTCTACTATCAGCCACAGATGTTATCTCTGTCATAACCTATTGATGTTGCTCTCTACAATCAGCAAATGTTAGTACTTTCCACTTACTATAGTGATATTACTGACTTCTTTCATTTAAAGCTGTTGATTTCTATTATCATTTAATGATAGTACTCTCTTCTAATTAGCTAATGCTGTTATTTCTACTTTCACAAGAGCAAGTGACATTGCCTTTTCCTGATAGTCATGGGTGGTTGGGTGGAGGGATGGTGCTGGGTATAGCTTCCGGTGCCTGGGCGTCCTACTGATTTGGATAACAGTAGGGCAAGGGCCTACTGGGCTTGCAGTAGGTGCGGGTGGAGGTTGTTTGGACATTTTTTCTCTCGTCTGTCATTTCTCTCTTCTTTCTCCCTGTCTTTGGGAGACGGCCCGATATACACTGAAATACTGTCTCAAATGGGCCGTTAAACCACCAACCAACCAATCCTGATAGTCAATGATGTACAATATAACAACTGTCATTGTTCTCGTTTAAAAATCGAGGTGACATATGTCAGGGTATACATGTATGCTCAGCATACAAAATAGTCATATTTTTTAAGTCAACTTTTCTTTTATTCTTAGATAGGCAATGATCGGTTGTTTGGACATTTTTCTCTCGTCTGTCATTTCTCTCTTCTTTCTCCCTGTCTTTGGGAGATACCCGATATACACTGAAATACTGTCTCAAATGGGCCGTTAAACCACCAACCAACCAATCCTGATAGTCAATGATGTACAATATAACAACTGTCGTTGTTCTCGTTTAAAAATCGAGGAGACATATGTCAGGGTATACATGTATGCTCAGCATACAAAATAGTCATATTTTTTTAAGTCAACTTTTCTTTTATTCTTAGATAGGCAATGATCAGGAATTAAACCCACAGCGTACCGGTAATAGAAAGTAGCTTTTATTACAAGAGGCAATGTGGACAAGTTTTGATGATTTTTCCATGTGGAAGAATGCACTCTCTAGTCTGGAAGGTACATTAGTCGGCTCAGTTTACAGTAGCGCGTGCATATCATTTATCGCACGTGTTCTTTATGTTTACGTTTGATTAACAGACGATTTGATATGCTATTTCTGTAAACAAAGCCAACGTAATCAGGAATTCTTTGATTTAGATACAGATGCGCGGAATCTCATTTCGGAACGATATGGTACTGTTTGGTTCATATACCTCCATTGATTTTGTATCGTAGTAAGATAATGTATCTGATAACCAATAAAAGTGAACTCGTTACAAAAGCATTAAAACACAAGGCTAATTACTCAGAAGTTTAAAGAGTGGATTTACTCCCTAACCACACAAGAACACAAGATTTTTTTTCACCACGCAGGCAACTGGTGGTCAACACGGCATTTTCATACCTTTTCCTCAGTAGTGGACTAAAGCAGCAATATGGACATTATACCACAAACTAGCATAGATATCTGACTAGAAAGTGAAAATAGAATCAGAAATTGGGTACTTGCGATACTTTGAAGTCTCTTTGTAAAGAATTCCTGGATCATATTCTAGAAGATTTATTGCTTTTACGTCCATACACGCCTTAATGTTCTCTCCACAGCGCCCTCAGCGGGGTTATGTTACGCTCGATTAACTGGTATTGATAAGATCATTTCTGTAAAGGTTCTAAGGTGACACTCGATTACCATACTACTCCTATCACCGCGGCACTCCGGTGATAAGAAGGGTGCAATAATTTCAGTTTAATTGTTTCTGGTATCATTAACACAAGATCAATGACTCCGAAGGCCTGACCGACGATAAAACAAAGCTTTAATTAGATCTTATTTGTGAGACTGAGTCCATCTGCTTACTACTAAGTTTCAATTTCTCTAATATATAAAATGTGTATCTTTTAGGCTGCGAATAGTGATCATGAAATTCGCCTCTGCTTTGTGGAGACAAATAATAATGTTATGTAACTTCCTCAGTTTTTGCCGATGAATATGAATTTGGTACGGCCAAGCAAGAAAGTAAAATTTCAATAACTCCCTGTTGTCTATAATAAATAGAAACCATAAGGTAGAAAAACTTTGTTGGTTCCAGGGCTTCCAGGATAGAGAGTTGCATTAAGGACTGCTTCTGGAACCCAAAGTGAAATTCTGCAATGTGTTGATGGCTTTCGGAACAAAACTTGACATTACAAGGTGGAATCCGGTACCATAATTATACATTGCAAATGATTTTGATTTTTATTCCGGAATCCATCCTTATTTTGACTAACTTGAAATGTTGTACAAAGAAAAATCCTACTGGAAATTGCTTGTTTCGCCCCGCACCCCCCCCTACACACACCTTTATAATAAATAAATAAATAAATAAATAAATAAATAAATAAATTAATTAATACCGACGAGAAGGGGACCTGTGTGTAAAATTTCTTTATTATTAAAATGGCTTCTATTTGTTTTTACGCGAAACCCAGTTATTTTCACAGTCAATATACTTTTTTGAATGCGGCCCCGATGCAATATAGCTGAATAAACTGACGCAAATTAACTTACGTAATTATGATTCCCACGTAAAATAAGATATTTGTAATTATCATTATTTTATTATTGTTATTATTGTTATTATTATTATTACCAACATGATATGTTTTAGTCTTAGAATTCAATATTCCTAGAATGTATGTGATTTCCATAGCCACTTACGTATGTTTATAAATTATTTCCCCAATTTTTAAAGTTTGAAAACTTATTTACAAAATAATAAATGGTGTTGAGATATAAAAATGCTTCTCTGCATGTCTTGCTTATACGTATAGCCAGATTTGACAGGAAAGCCTTTAGCTTGAGTTTTCAATTTCGAAGATGTGTTAAATATATGCAGTTCAATTATTAACACTAAAGTATTTCATGTGCGTTTAAATAATATCATATTACGCATCAGTTTAACAGTAATCACTGTATAAGTATTTGGTGCTAAATCTCCAGCCGACCTGGTCAGAACCGCCTTGCCGAAAGCATTTCTAATGGCTGCTCGTAACAATCATGTCAAAGTAACGTTCAAAACTAGAAACGACAACATTTTGGCTATCCGTTAGCAGTAGTAAGTACAAGTCAAACACTAGTTAAGCAGAACATAACATGAGCTGAAAGAAAACAAAAACAAAACACAACAAAAATCAGATAAATAAATTAAAAATGAAACAAAGATCGAAGGCAAATTTTATATAACATCTCAGGATTTGATACAATCAAATTCCACTTTCTACCAAAAACATTAAGTGGATAGATAGATAGATAGATAGATAGATAGATATTTTATTTTCCTCCAAAGTAGGAGAGCACATAAACATATAATACAATATACACAAAGACAATAGAAAAGTAACACAAACACACAAGACGAAGAAAAAAAATGATCAAAATACACATTTTGAAATGCAATTCTGTACTATGTAAAATAAAAAGTGAGAATAACGGCGCACAAAGGTGCACAGCCCTAGGGAAATATAATGGTGTCTGAAGCAGCATTCTCAGTAGGTACATAACGTCGCAAGATGCCGCACCGACGTCAGTGTGACGTCATGACGTCACACTTGCGTCAGTGCGACATCACCTTAGCCTCATGCGCCCGCAGGCACTAATTACCACTGTTTAACCATTCATGAAAGAGCCTTAACTCCTCATATAATGATGCTCTTGCCGAAACGAAATTTAAGAGACGAAAGATGAGGAAAGACTATTTAGTAAATGAACCAAGTCAATTGGCAAAACGTGTCATGTTCTATCCTACACTATCCTATAAACAGATAGAATAGTATAAGAAAGAAGCAGAGAAGTTATAACTATTACAAATATTATAGTACACGATTTCTATACTATAACTGAATATAAAATAATATTGCTAATTTTTGTTATTGATACTAAAAATATCTTTAAACACTCTTGCGCATGCTTGACACACAGAGAGACTTTGGGTTGTTGTATATGATTGTTCCCTTTTCCTTAATTTTATTTGTCTCAGTATTTCCAACATTAAAATATTGTGTAACACTTTTCTCAGCAACTATAAATGCTAAAATCTTCATACTAATATGGTTTACTAATATACTAAAGCGCGTAATATACCTTGTTGCATCATGAGATTGAGAATTAAGCTTTTAGTCCCTAACTACCTTTCATTTATCTCCACACTTTCAGCATTGAAATTGAATGCAATGTGTGTCTGTACTCTTTTGCTTTCGGTGTCATGGGTAGGCTATGCTTTATGGTTGTAAGTTTAGTTCAAACAAATTTTATTCAGCATATAAACATACACAATCAATTCATACATGGTTGTTTTTACCTGGGTATCGTCACACGTGTACGCCCTTATATTTCGTGGGCCTAACTAGACTCTTTTGTAAATGCTTGCGCATAGTTTAAAACCGCGAAGCGAACATACTACGTCAGTCACTCTTAAAGTGATAAAAAAATTAAATAACCCGTTAATGCCTACGGCCCATAAAAAAGACATAGGCAACAGTGTAGACACAGATCAGATGACGTTGTACTCGGCATCTGATCGGCTGTTTTTTGACAATTTTGGGCTTAATTTCTTTCCGAAAAGGTCTGGGCCCGGTTGTTCAAAACTAATGACGTTGTTAGTTAACGTTTCGTTAAAATTTCAAGCATTAGTATTTTAAATACAGGAATATTTTTTGTTGAAAAAATGTGAGAAGCTTTTTGCACTGCAAAAAGCTTCTCACATTTTTTCAACAAAAAATATCAGGGTGTTTGGTTATGAAGTTATAAAACACTTAATCAGTTGACCTCTTAACCAGCTCGTTAGGCTAACGATGCTTTGAACAACTGGGCCCTGAAATGTAGCGTTCTTGTCTAACATTATTCTACGGACACTATTTGCATTAAATAAATGATGTGTCTTCTTAAAGACAAATATTCTTGTTTATTGGGTGTCAAAATTTAATTATGCAATAGTCCTGGTCAGAATCGCCACGCCGAAAGCATTTGAAATAGTGAAACTGCTACTACATCAACGGAAATATGCCATGTCACATACAGCTCACAAGTAAAGATGTGTTAGACAGAATAAATGTCTTCATTTTATACTTAGCAGCGAATTCAATGCATACCTAGAACAAATAAAAGTGATATTGTCTACAGTGAAAAAATATCGTATCAATTCAGTAGTGACTGATACGATTTATATTTTTTCACTGAAGCAAAAATCGGTTGTTTTTGACAATTTTGGGCTTAATTTCTTTCCGAAAAGGTTTGAAATGAAGCGTTCTTGTCTGACATTATTCTACGGACATTATGACGTCAAATCAAGCAACAGGCGTCACAGTTTAACGTCGTTTTTTAGCTGATTTAGCAGTCCTTTATTGACAATGGCCTCATCAAATTTATAAGGCTAGACGATTCCACTAGGAATAAATGGGTTAATGCAAAACGCAATAATTTGGACGATAAAGTGGGCATATTTAGGAAAAGGTAGATTCTGTAGAAGTTGGTAAATGTGTTACTGGAATAATTGGAAAAACGTGTAGTTTCACACGGCAATCACTGATAACTACAATATAACTTATTGAATAATTGGGGGTGATTGGATTCAATTTATTTAATAACTTCTGAATGATTTCAATTACAATGTTTTCCCACGCAAATTATCTTTTCGTAAACAGAACTTGTGTTGAAATTTAAATATACTAGTAGCTTACGGAAAACAACGTCTGACAATAAGTAGGTGTCTTAAAAATGCATAACCACCGCAGTGAATACATAAGAAGTGAAAACTTCTACAGATTCAAGAGTTACAGTTTGGCTAAATCTGAACACTCATGTCTTGAAGAAAATATCTGTTACACTATATGATATGATGCTTTTCGCAAATTATTAAGCTAATACCTGTTGTTACCTTTGAAAATTTGCTGTTTGAAAATTTTGATACCTGTCAATTCTTTTTGGGCTTTCATATTAGACTCTGAGATATGCTCCTTCCAAATTATCAGCAGTTCGAGAAGAGATCTTTTAAAAAATACTGGGGAGATTAAGTATAGACAAGCGTCGTCGTACGTCCGTCCATACGTCTATTTGACCGTTATCCTTCAACATTCTCAAAGACTTCTTCTCTGAAGCCGCTGGGCTGATGGTTATCTAATTTCATATGGATCCTCCAGGGTCAAGCGATCGAAAGTATGGTCAAACGGTCCTGGTCACATGAACAACCTGACCCAAAGTCTGAATATGGTATCATCTGTAAAACAATCTTCATCTACATCAAAAACAGATGACAATGAAACCTGGTACAATATATGAGACGATGGTCTTCGCAAAATATCAAACTAATGCCTGCTGTTACCTTTGAAAAGAAGAATTAAAACCTGTTACACTCTATGAGATGAGCTTCAGTAGTCTAGAACTATTACATTTGAAAAGGTAATGCATATAGGTTGACCTTGACCTTTTTATACAGTCAGGTTCTCTCTAATTTACTTCTTTTCGCATTTATAGGGGAAAATGCCAAAACATTAGATTTCAAGGAAATTATTGTAGTCTTTGGTATAAAAAAAACTCAAATAGATGATAACATGAAGATTTTGAGTCATTCACTGGCCTTTGGCCAAGGGCGTTCGTATTCAACGATGTCAAACATCTTCTCCCCCAAAGCCGCAGGGCCAATGCAAGCCAAATTTCAGATGGGGTTTCCATGAGTTTGGAGGGAATGGTTGTGGTCTCATGACAATGATGGCCGTCGCGCCCATATATTTTAAACTCATTTGAGACACCACCAGGATGATTCGAAAAAATCTAATTGTTTCATTCTCGGTTGTGCTTTATGATTGTAGCCTTTCTTAAGTTCTCTATTTGTATTTTTGATATGCATGCACTTTCGTCTTACGGAATTGCACTAAAGTCCTTCAAGACTTTTTCATGTCAGATCTGGTCAAGTCTAAAGTCAAAAATGTTTATCAGCAAAATATTACCGGATTAATACCTGCTTAAGGACCTAAGGCTTGATACTGTTCATAGGGCATCATCTCGTGGCATTGAAATAAATTTTCACGTGACTTTTTCTGGTATCAGATATGCCAAGCCAAAAGGGCTTACTACCCTTTTTAAACATCTTCTTGAAAAGGTATAATAATCTCAGATTTGAAGTGAAAAGAGGAATGGTTGCGTTGCTTTTTGGTATTTCGTTTCGTAGGTACTCTGATCGGATGTGTGACTGTGGCACTTCCAAATTATCTCCGTTTTGTATTTTGATATTTTGCATTGAGAATCATGTCACTGTATGGAATCGAAATCCTTCAAGAGCTGACCCTTTTGTCGTCAGAGCTAGGTTATGGCTAGGACCATAAGGCTTATCGGCAAATTTAACAATATTTTTTATTTTTTTATTTTTCAATTCTTCGTCTCAAAATGTTAAATAAGCTTACGCTTGGTACTTTGCACAAAGCATCCAAACTTTCTTCAAGATATGGTCTTTTATCAGATTTAGTCAGCCTGTAATTTTGTGGGCCCTTTTTGACTCTGATGTTAGATTTTGCTTGCACAAGGTAACATATAAAATAATGTTTAGAAGTTTCATTTATAATGTACCTCCTCCTGATTCCCCGGAAAGCTTTGAAAATGATATTTAGACAACAATTTTATATTAACATTCAATAATGATGTAAACTGTCTGAAGATGAGTGTTCTTACATTTTAGAAATAATGAATTCACAGCGGGGTCCGGCCCATGCCACGTTTCTGACATCTGTTAAACATACGAAATCAACATGGCGGCCATTTTCGGAGAAACACATGCTCCTTAAATCGCTCTGGATCACAAGACGCTTGTTCTGAAATTCTTCTTCTGACAGAAGCAATTTGTTCTTCCATACATTACTTTCATTTTTATTGAACTTAGAAAGTGCGCTTGTAATAATACGCACCACAGGTAGTCATTAGTGTGTTTAATGGGAGTTGAATAATGGCTTTTTGCAAAACTTAAGCTTCCAAGAACCATATGAAAACAGTTTCCAAACCCGATCGTGTCGAGTTCGCTATGTTGGCTGCCTTTTGATTAATATTCTTGTTGTTTCTGTGTGCAACACTTGTATTTTAGTTATATATTTTAAGTTGTTTCGATGTACCCATTGCTCTCTAAAAAGTTCAATTTCGATGTATAAACGCCGGCGAATCACTCACATACTGAATAAAGCCCGAAGGGCTATATGTAAAGCTTGTGGGTGAATCGCAGGCGTTAACACATGTATGGTCTACACAAAATTAAATTTCATTTTTTTTAATTCCAACTTGGTCATAGTAATTCAAAATTTTCGCTTATATTGCGTACCTTATGAATCGCTGCAAAGGAAATAGATCCAAGTAGTTCCAAGGTCCCGATTCCAGTGGGTTAATGCGTATATTACTCGTTCTCGACCAATCAAATTGCACTTAATTTGCATTTGAATGTAGAGTTGGAATCAATGTATAGATTTGAAAAAAAAGTCAGTTGACTTTCTTCTGTGCCCCATTTCTGAGAGTACATGACCGATTTTGGCCATATTCAAATTCTTTTGAAATTACATGGTTTCTTAAATCTAGTGCTTATCATTTGTGTGTATGGGAACAAACAGAAATAATATGTTTCGTCTTTGTGAAATTTCAGACAAGCATGATTTCTATATTAAGGAAAATTGTAAGAAAAAATGAGTTAAATAGTTTTTCCTTTCAAGAAATATGACAGATACAATAGCTCTTGAAAGCTCCTGGTAACAGACTTTTGATGGATTTCTTAAACTTTCGATTGCAGTGCTAACCACCTATATACTGCACAAGGCCTGTCCAGGGACCGTATTCATAAAGCCACTTAAGTCGTTGCTATGCTGTTGCTAAGGCTAAATATCTATAAGGGAGATTCCCTACAACTATGAAATTTGCTCTGGAGGAACAGTTTTTATAAGACTGTTCCTCCAGAGCAGATTTCATAGTTGTATGGAATCTCCTTCAAAGAAACTGAGCCTTAGCAACAGCATAGCAACCACTTAAGTCGTTTTATGAATACGGCCCCAGGCCTCCCACCAACTCACGTTTCAAGCCCAGAGATGCTAACGAAAACATTCCAACAGATCAAAGTAAAATATGTTCCAAAATCATTCCTTATAATATAACTAAGAAAATGAATACCCACAACATATGTTTATTATGTCTATGAGTGAAGATATGAGCGCTTTTATGGTGAGAAAACCAAGAAAATGTTCCAAAAGCTGCCAGTTTGGTTTAGAAAAAGTTAAAAATAAACATAGAGCCTGGTCTCCAGCACTTTTAATATTTTCATGGCATCTTAACATATCAAAGTTTTGTCTGTAAACAAAATATAAAATGTGCTGTAGGCTGGGCTCATATATTTTGAAAGCCAAAAAGGCTTCCAAATTCGTCATTTTCGTCAAAATTCTTTTGGGATATTGGTTTGTTCTAGATAGAAAATACAAATATTTTATGCAAGCACTGGTTAATTTTGTGTTTGCTGATCCACTACATTCCAGGTTTAATACTTTCTTTTGTATACATTTTTATTATCGAAATCGAACTTTTGAATAATGAATTTTCTGGGGGCCAAATATGGGCCATATCATGCCAGGTTCTTTACTTATTTTTTCTTTTTTTGTAATTTGTGTACATGAATTGGTGAAAACACATCTGTCGGTGAACCAATTTGATACCTAATTAAGTATAACTGAAAGTACACCAAAGAGGCTCTTATGGGCTTTCAATATTACCATACGCATATTACGTCACGCACACGCTAGGACGTAAAAAAAATTTTCGACATCATTTCGGTAAGGCGATGTTTGTGTCAGCTTTTCAGTTAAGGTACTTATAGGGATTTAGAATTTAGAGATAGTTTCTGGAAAGTTATGCTTTCAGGTGATCTGCTACTGTCTACTGGGTATATACAGTGCAAAACCAGAACTGACCTTAACGGGATCTTCCTAAAACTGGCAACAAGTGAATAAGTAACAGGAAAAAGGTCTCTTTCATGATCACTGTGTCAAGTTTTTTTTCTGTACCTGCCCTGGGGCTCTATTTATGTGTAGAATCCTGGAAAAAAAATCAGAAACTGAATGCATTTCTCTAGTGATATTTTTCAAAAATATAAATAAAAACATATTGCAACTAATGATCGAAAAGATAAAAAGAAATAGAGGATATTTGACTTTTTCAGTATAAGATCGATTTTTCTTTCACCGAATGAACACCAAAAGCAGTATTTTCACAAGTGGCGAAGCCACGAGTGAAAATACCACTTTTGGTGTTCATGAGTGAAATAAAAATTCATCTTACACTGAAAAAGTCAAATTTCCTATTTCTTTTATGCTTGAAAATCGCAATAATTCTGTTTATTTAAGAGCGTCAGCCATCACGACAGAAACACTTTTTTTCTAGCCGTTTTGCGTCAAATTTGATGCTTCCAGCGTGTTTATTGGGTATGATATTGGTTGTAAACACAGTTTGCAACTGTAAAATAGCTTAAAATATCATTTTGATAAACGGATCTCATAGAATTTGCCAAGAAAGAATGCCTACAGGAGACTTAGGCGGTCTGACGTCGCGTGCAGTAACAACGTTACGTTAGCGCTTTAAGTGACGTCATTAACGTTGTAATGACGTGCAAACATGCGTGACGTAATTTTTGTCAAGCCAGATAGGATTTAGCCTATTAATCAACAAAAAACTTGAGGCGAGTTCACAAAAATCCTTTTTCTGAAACAGTGAAATCGAAAGTGATAATTTCACTGTTTGAAACAGTGAGATTATCAGTTTCGATTTCACCGAGAAATCTCTATAATTCATTGAAAAGTATAAAAGAAAGCTTTTTGTTATGCTCAAAGGATATCTGTCCTTTGGTGCTGGAAAACGTGACCACATTTCTTTATTTCGTGATCAGACTTTGTCCGACCGAGTGTCGTACTTTTAAAAATTCATTTATTACAGTTTTGTCTATTTGACATAGCTGGTTCAATTTCAACGTACAAAAAGTCTGAAGTAAAGAGTCAAATGCATTTCGGTTCCTATTTGTCAGACACAATCATCATACACAAGTCTATTTTTATTTCAGGAGGCTTATCATTCTCTCCCTGCTTATGAAATAACAACATCAACAATAATAATAATAATTATTAATTATTATTACGATTATTAATTTATTATCATAATTGTGTAAATTTTTACACATATGTCGAATATGTTTCAATCTGCATAGTGCAAAGGAAATAAAAAGAAAAAATAAAGGGGAAAGAATAGATGAAAAAATAAAAACGTGCATCTGATGCTCAGTAGCCGATGTTATTGCAAATTGATTTTTTTTTCTGTTTGGTTTTTACTCAAGAAAGCTCATCTCGGTTCTGGAAGCCCTAAACATACTTCTTGTCGTAATATATCTCTCTGAACTTTGCTGGGCTTAGAAGAAGAAAATCAAATCGATGTTATTGAAGTTCTAGCTACGTAGAACTGAAGGTGGGTGGAAGGCCTGTAGGAATTACACCATATTTCAGCTTTGCATATGCAAATAAGACGCACATGCGCACTTAATGAAAACGTGCTTCTGGTGGGTTGTGTTTAGTAACTGTGGCCATATTACATGTACTTACTACGCGACAAAATGTTTGAAATATGGAATGTCAAATTTCTATTGCTTAGTTCATACGCGAAAAAAACTGAGACCTTGTGGAACCTAATATGTTGGCATGCAAATCAAATTGCACTTGTAAAATATAACAAAATGGCGGTGCAGCTGCATTGTTTATTTACCTACACTTCCCGACCCCAGTGCAGCTTACTGCAGGCTGTAAATCTCTCAATCTCGACATGCAATTTTCTATCACTCTCTGCATGGCGCCTAAAGCTAACCCTACATATACGGGGATCTTTACTGTGGCTACAGACGGGTTCACTTATTATGACAGGAGTTTTCATCACAGACGGGTTTTCTGACAGAAAGAACGACATACAATTAACACAAGAGCTAGTTAAAATACCTGCCCTGGTACTGTCATTCATCAAACTGGTTTCTAATGGCATGGTTTACTAGGTACACTGTAAGAACTCTGACAACGTATAAATCAAAACAAATCGTGGGTTACATAATAAATGTGACTAGAGTTTCAGGGTTTTTTACAGAATGTGAATTTAAAGAATAATTAATACTCCCTGTTAATCGGATGGTATCAGATTAATGAGTCACGTGATCTTTATTGCCAGTAAAATTTCAGCATTTGGAAGAGCATGCTGAGAAAGACAGTTCTTTATCTATAATCTATGTAATTCAGCGGATATTAATAATTTTGTATAGCAAATAAAATAAAATGAGCCTTAAAATATATGAGAGGAAGTAAAATTTATTTGAAATGTAACCTATTTTTCATTCAATATTTCAGATACTGAAGACGATTCTAAAGACGATAAAGACAGTAAACGGCGAAGAAAACAACGACGTAACAGGACTACTTTCAATAGCACCCAGCTAGCGGCCCTGGAGAGGGTGTTTGAGAGAACACATTACCCGGATGCTTTCGTCAGAGAAGAGTTAGCGAGGCGCGTGAATCTAAGTGAAGCGCGTGTTCAGGTATGAATAACAATATAACCTGTAGGTCCAGAATTACAGTAGTTTTTAGTGTCAGCATTTCTTAATATGCCCACACAGTCTCTGCTCGCAAAAGATAAATATGGCTAATTTTTTCCAGTGTATTGATGCTTTGCATTAATGTTATCTTGTTTAAATTGCCATTGGGTTTACGTTTTAGCTCAGCTGAAAAAAGTGCAAGAAAGCAATTGTTGTCACCCCGGCGTCGGCCTCCGCGTTGGCACTGGCGCCTGCGTCTGCGTCCACCTTTGGGATAAAAGGTTAAGGTTTTCAATAGCTTTTGGGGTGATTTAGGTTAAAGTTTTTAAACACCCATATATCCTTAACCAATAGATAGATTTAACTATAGTAAATACTGGTCTACAGTTTTACACAGTACCGCCCCTTCTTAGTGACTATAAGGTCATGGTCATGGACTTAGAAATATCTTGTTAAAATATGAAATTTTCTTGTTTAACGTGTTCTAAGGACCCACATCACCTAAACCCACAGATTGATTTAGCTTTTACTCTCAATAATGTTAGTTAATGGGCTAAAGGGTTTCCACTACAACCCCAGCCTCCTCGATGAATCGAGGTCAGGTCAAGGATATGGGCAAAACTTTTATGTTAAAATATGAGATGTTCTTGTTGAAAATTTTAGAAGACCGGAACCTCAATAAGTCTTTGATGATTCATATAAAGGTCTAAAGATTCATAAGTAACACACCACCCCGTTCAGTGGCCTTGGATCAAGGACATGGTCCTAGAAATTTTATATCAAAATTTGGGATCTTTTAAAGATATATCTCCTTCACCTCCATTGGGTGGATTTACTTCAAACTTACTTTCATAGATGTAAGATAATGCTCTAAAATTTTAAATTTTATGTTGTACCCCATCCCTCATGCCCCTCCCCCTTCCCTGTCCCACTACCCTCTCCGTTCCTGACTGAAGAAAAGATTATGGACTTAGAATTTTGTGTTCAAATTTTTGTTTTAAGTTTCCTAAAGACATGTGGTGTTTTCACACTGCGTGGCTGGATTCAGTTGAGACTTAGAACTCTGTTAGATTCTAGTCAAGATTTTGACACAATACCAACCCCACCTCCCTTGGTGACCTGTAGATCAAGAATTCTGTGGTAAAGTTTCCTGAAGGTTTATAGCTTTACAGTGCCTGGTCGAAAATACTTTATACTCGGGCAGATGACAGATACTGCTTCAGAGTTTTATTGGGTGACTGCATTACCTTCCTAATTTATGTTGAAGGCCAGTGTCACATTCTTACAACTTTGTGTTCATGATGCAAACACCAGTTGAAGCGAACTATGATGTCCGGTGACTGCTCTTGTTTTCGGTATTTTCATTGTTTTCATTGTAATTAATTATCATTAGGGTTTAAGTTCTTATGATTTTTATTGTGCTTGACTCTCATATTTCACTAAGTAAAGGCACCTATGCAGACCAAACTACTGTGCCTTGTATATATATATATATATATAAAACTATCGTAAAATTCTTAAAAAATTGTCACTTAAAATATCGTAATCGTCCTAAAAATGGAACAGTTTAGTTTTACAACGCAGATGCAGATGGCATTGGAAACAGTGCAGACCCTGCTCAGACTGCTGCTGCGTTGTTTGGGCAGAACCATCTGTCCCAATACTTAGAATTTTATGATACTTTCATCCACACTCCCACCCTCCATTCGAAATCTTATTTCTGACAGCACTAATATGATTCTGTTGTTGCATTTCTTTCTTTTTGTTGATGTTTAAATGCTCTATATATCATTATGTTTTCAATATTTTGAGACTGCGTTTTGTGATTGTATTGTTTGCATTATGTTAGCCTATATAACTGAACAGATGCCGATGGTACGCAGGTGTGGTAGAGTCTCTTGTCGTATAAACCCTGAAACAAAATACAAACCTCTCTTCAGTCGTTCTTGACTGTTAGTTTTATTATTATTAGTTTAATGGTAGTATATAGACTCGCATGTTTGTTCTGTTACGCCCAGAAAATCACCCTCCGCAGAAGGCCAGGGTTCCATGTGTGCGCCTCCCATTCACCATGTCCATATCCGCATTAACAAATCTGAAAATGTCAAGCATTTTGGTGTCAAGATGCACGCAAACCACTGCACGCGGAAATGGGGTCACAAATCTCCACTCATTTACATTGAAACACATGCAGAACAAAATGTTTCTCAGACAAATGATGAACGACACATAAGAAATTTTGAAGGTGTGCGAAGCCATGCCGTGTGTGGAACCATGTTCCCGTACGCCAACTGTTGAGAGCAATGGACAGACGCACACACCGATTATAAATATTACCTCTACAACTGCAACCAGTAATATCGAAAGAAGCCAAACAGATTTGGCTTTACATAACTGGCCAGTCTGTTTTGTTACGATAGAAGGCTGCTTGTAATTACGTGTATCTGTGGATGTACGAGGGGTGTCCCAAAATATCATAGACTACAACAAATGCACAGATCGTATTGATATTTACACATAATTTAGCAGTATCACATGTGATGTTGCTTTCCACGTTTCAATCATTTGATCCGCGACACGACAAAACCAATAAAGTACGCGTCATCTGCACCCAGCAAGGACTCGGATCAGATTTGGCATCCGCCAGATCTGATCAGAGCCTTGGATGTGCGCTTGAAGGATGGCTGAGAGAGTCTGAGCTAGCTTCATGCGGACAGCGAAGACTCTGATCAGACTGGGCGGATGCCCAGGCTGATCTGAGTCTGCGCTGGGCGCACATGCCACTTTGTTGGTTTTGTCGTGTCGCGGCTCATAATTTTATCTTTCAAAGTAAAAAAAAAATGTGTTCGACTCACTCATGGTATACTGGCGCACGGATGGACGTCAATAATACCACCGTGAGAATCATAACGACTGTATACTCCTATTTATTATTATACATTTTCGCAGATTTAAATTGTTTTTGACTGAAATTTTGCATTTAAGGTGCCTACCAAGCTGTGCACCGTTTGGCTATAAGTAAAGTTTTAACTTTCGTAAAAATGATCAAAGTTTAGTTCAAAGTGAAATGACAGAATACTGACATTAGCTGAAGTCAAAATTCACGTGGCAGTTGCTTACAAAATATATACTAGGACTTTAAAAACGCCTCACCCAAAAATTAGTAATTTCACATTTCCAGTTACTAATATGACTAGGCTTTATTAGAAATTGTAAAACTAATCAAATTAAAGAAATTGCAGGAATTTTTGTCTTGCGTGACGACATTTGCACTTAACTGGTCAACGTCACATTTCTGTCGGTTGGGAAGTTTGGTGCCATGTTTAAAATGCCATTTTTGCATTCTGCGAGCGTTTGTTTGCCTCGCTTCAATTCAGCAATTGTTGAACTTAGCGGAAGGCGGGAACCACGCTAAACTCCGATAAGCATTCGGACGGTACATTATAACCGTTTGGTGAAAATCCCACGTTTTAAAACACCTTTTTATCTTTGTTGCGTGTATTTAAACATTTTAAATTCTAAGATTGTGCTGATGATTATCTCATGCATTTGATATATGTATGCAATTTCATTTATCATTAGTTTTAATTTAGCTGATAACAAAATAAATGCAGCATTTCAATTTCTTTCAGGTGAGGCGTTTTTAAAGTCCTCGAGTATATGTACTTGTACTTATGGAGAGGCATTATCACATTTTCTAATTTACTTCGCAGGTATGGTTCCAGAATAGAAGAGCGAAGTTTCGGCGGAATGAGAGAAATATGTTAGCACAGAGAGGCCCAATGGGGAACATGTATCCACGCCCACAGGACGCTATGCCAATTGAACAACCGGTTACCCCGCGGGCGCCACCTATGAACACTGATTACATGTCATGGCCAAACTCTACCTCTTATAACAATGTGAATGTGAACACGTCTAGTTGTGCAATTATGAATCATTCTTATTCCCCACCCCCACCCATGGGTAGTTTAGCATCTCTTAGACTGAAAGCGCAGGAATATAATGTTCTTCAACAAAATCCATACGGACAAATTAACCCCAGATTAGACCCTTACGAACACTGATCATTGTAGGGATTGTTACATGAGTTACAGCTGTGAGTTGTTACACAACTGGTTAACTATGTTTTCAAGGATGTTACGATATGAAAAAAAGAGCTGTTACGAAACGAAAAAGAGTCATAGTTACTAAACGATCTGATGACCAGGTCGTTTGGTATATATGTCTTTTTTTCGATTCGTAACAGCTCTTTTTCGTTTCGTAACAGCCCTTGTATTTACATAGTTAACCAGGGGAAACATAGCTGAGTGTCACCTCACGTGATTATTGAGCACCAAGAACTGTGAAGCAGTACCCAGGAGGCACACAGCATTGAAACAACATCGAATATTCATCGATTCAACGTAATGGCATTGAATCAATGTTGATTCTGCATTCAAACTTTTTTTGTAGCCAGTGCGAGTGGCAGCAAGAACTTTAATATTTGACACAGTACGATTTGTCAGCCAACGGTGGTACTCAGTTCAGAGCACGGATGTTAACGGTGTTCCTTCTATGAAGATATCAGTTCAGACGTTTTTTTTTTATATATTTTTTTGTTCATGATTAGGGTTGAGTCGGGTAACTTCGGACAGCGGGTAAATTCGGACATACCATTGCAACGGCTCATCAGGATTTTCACTGTTTGCCCAGTTATTTTCATTTAAATTCCAAATAACTAATATATAAAGGAATTAATGTCTCTGTCCGAATTTACCTGCTGTCGGAATTGACCAGACTTGACCCTAATCTCTGACTCTGTACATACCAATGTAGTACCGGTCTGATCTTGATGGCGCAGTTTTAAGCAGAAACTGTCGCGGATTTCACAACAGAATTTTTGTATCAACACGTTCATTTTTTTAGATAAAAGCACGAATAGAGTTTTTTGTATAAAATTTGACAAGAGTCAGAAAGAAAACCCTTCTTCTCATCTTTTATCTTTTTACGCCTTCAGGGTGGATGGGATGATCACGTGATTTTCACGTGACAGGAAATACTTGAAATTTCAGCACAACGCATGCTTCGTGGCTAGTTATTTTCAAGATAACTTCTTTGCTGCCAAATGCAGTATTATAGAATAAGGTGCAGTGAATGCGCGCCCGTAAGTACTTTTAACTGGTGCTCTTGGTTTTACTGAGAGTTTACTTGTTTACGTTTAAACCTCCCCCAGTTTTGGAGCAACAACATCATTCATGTGCCACAGCCTACTTTCGGTTTCGCATGTTGGGGGACGATTAAATACAAAAACTATAAAACTCACGATAAAAAAGCTAATATCGTCTGAAAGTACTCAAGACTACACATTCACTGCCCTGCATTTTGAAGGAATGCACGGAGAAACAATGAAATTATTAACAAAAAGCGAAGAATTCCCGGGATTTCCTTGTTCAGAATGACGCAAGAAAATGACGCAGGAAAGCACGTGATCATCTAGCCTGGCCTTTGACTTCGAAAATAAAAATAAAACAAACAATGAAGCAAGGGGGAATATTATGCGTATTTTGTCTTGTCATTCCGTTCGTTCGTCCGTCAACCCATAACATGAAGAAATGCTTTAAATGTCAAGAACCATAAATGCTGGAGTCTTGGTATTTTATAAATGAAAGGACTGTTGAATGTTGGTGGGCCTATACGTATTTCTTTCTGGTCGGCTATGCAGTGTTT
This sequence comes from Ctena decussata, assembly GCA_963989385.1. NCBI lineage: Eukaryota > Metazoa > Mollusca > Bivalvia > Lucinida > Lucinidae > Ctena > Ctena decussata. The sequence continues at coordinate 15,118,313 of OZ022498.1, forward strand.
TGCCCTTTTTGAAAAATTCAAATGCAATATTGTCAGGATTTTATTTTTCAAAACAAAATTGTTTAAGTTGTAATTAGAAAAAGACATATCAAATAAAATAAGTATTGTATGCTTTTATCTACTCATGAAATTATCGACCTTTAATTTAAGGTCGTCCTTGTGAACTTGGGCCCTGGACTTGATGTTTCCACTTGACGTTGTCACACCATTTCAAACATATACTTGAGATAGTGAATAATTTTTGTTTTACTAGTTTCCTTCTACACATCATGTCAGGTTAACGATCTCCAAACGGAAATTAAAAAAAAATAAAAAAAAAAAATAAAGCGTCTGCTAATTGTTAGTCAAACTATAACAACACCATCGAACTCGCATGTAGGGTCAATCCAGGTAAATTCGGACAACAGGTAAATTTGGACAGTGACATTATTTACTTTATATCTCAGTTGTTTGGAATTAAAACAGAATTAACGAGGCAGACAGTGAAAATCCTGACGAGAGCCGTCTCATCGACGGCTCATGATGAGCCGTCTCATCTAGATTTCCTCTGTTTGCAATGGTATGACCGAATTTACCAGTTGTCCAAAGTTACTGACTCGACCCTATATAAATTATATCTGTGAACAATACTGACTTTGTAGTACATGTAGTAAAAGAGTTATCTTAAGTGTCCTTAGGGTGGCCAAAACGAATTTTCGATGGAATTTTCGTTCTCATGTGTCACTAATATGTAAGTCAAATAGCATTGTCAAATTTTGGCAATTTATTCGTAAAAGATTGAATGTTTTAATTTCCAAGTAAGAATGGAATAGCACGTTAAGGTGAGTAAAGACAGGAAGCAAACAAAACACACGCAGACAAAAAAGTGATTAAAATCAAGGATCCTCTCAACAACAACACAAAGCGAAGTATGTTTGCGAGACCGAGCTTTGATTATGATAAGTGCTTGTTCTTGAAGACCAATAAAACAAAAGAACTGGGTAATGTTAGATTGTTGGGGAGTAGAAACTTCAAACATTAATATTGGAGATAGGAATATCCAGCTCTTACTTTCTTATATTTTATTTACTGTTTTTTTTTTCGCTGTCGGTTACTAGTTCTTCTCTAGTGAGCGATTTCTTTTCACTTGTAACCACTCTGTTTAACCTTTCTTTTTATAAAAAGGACTATCATAAATGAGCCACGATACGCTAAAGGGGGCTTAACGTTCGATCAACTCTGAATATCTCGAATACTGATATCACATACTACATATTTATATCAAAGAATATTGCTTGGACATTTTCCTACTTTTATTTTCATGTCACCTCCTGTTACCTCAAACTACTGTTATCTGAAAGTAAATTTTCTTGGACCAGAAAAACTTACTTCGAGATATGAGTAGTTTGGGAGGAATTTGACTTTTAGATATCGAGAGGTGGCTGTATTTGCGAACAGTCACAACTCATACCAGGCCCCAAAGTTATAAAAGTTTATTCATGCTCAACTCAGCTGAGCATGAAATTTTACCCGCTAATAAATAGCAAATTACTGATAAGTATAGTTGTTTTCATGCTCAGTTTAGCTGAGTATGAAATTTTCTCTGCTGTTTAATATGAAAATGCCAACATTAGTTAGCATTTTCATATTTATCAGCAGAGAAAAGTTCATGCTCAGCTGAGTGGTATTTTCATATTAAAAAGCAGAGAAAATTTCTTACTCAGCTAAACTGAGCATGAAAACAACTATACTTATCAGTAATTTGCTATTTATTAGCGGGTAAAATTTCATGCTCAGCTGAGTTGAGCACGAAAAAGTCTTATAACCTCGGGGCATGTTTGTGAACCAGTGCAGTCTAACTTGGCCCTCATTTGTGTCTGTAGATTACTTACACTGCAGGCACACAAAGCTGAATCAACATTGAATTAACATTGATTCAACGTCATGACGTTGAATCAACGTTCATTTAATGTTGAGTAAAAAATGTGTGCCTGCTAGATAGGTAATCTACAAACATGAACTTGAATCAACTCTGATCCAGTGTTGATTAAACGTACGTTATGTGCCCTATGGGTAGGGTCCATACCTGATACGTTCGAATAATACAGGCTCTGATAAGACTGCGCGGATACGCAGACTCGTCGAAGCTTTTCCCTTTCGCATATGCTTTAAGCATCTTTTCTGCGTGTCCCGGCTCGAATGTGTTTGAATTTTAAAGTGTGTATTCGGACTTACGTAAATGTATACTTGTGTACATGCGTCTGTTTGAGGGGTGTGTGTCTGTTTATATGTGCGTGATTGTGCGTGTGCCGTGGGTGCGTCCGTGTGTGTTTGTATGATATTATAAGTATTTACTTTTGATAAATTTTATATGTGGCTGCCACTAGGAGGGAATAAATGTATATAAACCATGGACAGTATTACCTTATATATCCGTCCATGTTGTAAATTTCCTTTATTTTGTATAAATAAATATGCAAAGGAATAAAATCTTATATGACTATTTCGAGTGTTAGTTTCTCACATTCGTATAGGCAGTCTGGAGACTTACGGTTTTCCATCACATACATTTGTGATGGTCAGCCATAACTCTTACATTTTTCAGTCCAACTCACTAAAATGGCAATTAAATCCACTGTCAGTGTTCAGTATGACCTATCGACGCTTAAAATTGATATTTGGTCCAGTCCTTAACTATTCTCAATATAAACAGTCTGTATTTTGGTCATTTTTGCAGAATTATGATCAAAATTAGATATTTCCAAGAAAAATACAAGTTTACTTTCTATTTTTTTATAAAGTTTTACGATCAAAATTGTCTACAATGCTTGCTTTTTTGTAATGAATGCTAACTGAGCAAGTTACTCAAAGTCTTGCACCAGTTTCTCGACAGAAAAGTACTTGGGTTTTTTTTGTATTTGTTATGGTCAGCCATAACACCAGAAGAAACCAACGTTATGGCTTTCCATCATGTTTCATCCTTTTGACATTAAACCTCCTCTTTTAAACATAAAGATGCTAGGAATAGGGACAGATTGGTTGGAGCAATCAGTGAAGACCAAGATCAGACTGCTCTGATCAGGACAATCACTATTTGAGCCGCGACACGACAAAACCAACAAAGTGGTTGTGCGCCAAACGCAGACTCAGATCAGCCTGGGCATCCGCCCAGCCTGATCAGAGTCTTCGCTGTCTGCATGGAGCTAGCTTGGACCCTTAGCTACCCTTTAAGCGCTTTGCGAAGAGTCTGATCAGACAGGGCGGATCCCCTAGCCGATCTGAGTCTGCGCTGGGCGCACAACCACTTTGTTGGTTTTGTCGTGTTGCGGCTCAATTTTGTCATTCCGTTTGCATCCTCGCTGTAAAATCAATCTGTTTAATACAGAAGCCTACATGTATATGTGACATTTTGTGTAAGGATCTTTTGAGTTTTGTCTTCTAAATTTTGTGTTTTATGTTTTTTGACTTTGCTGTTTTGGTTTGGCCCATTACAGACGTAGGGTTATGATTACTTTAAGCCTACGTAATCACAGCCATTGTTTATTAAACTATTAAGTCTGCTTACATGCAGATATCACGAAAATCACAAAAGAGACAGCAATTAATACAACTTTTCCATATCAGAATAAACAAATCATGTGTTCTTTTTTTTTTTCAGACTCCTACACCCTCTATACGTAATCGACTAACCCATACTAGGCACTTGTGTGTTTGGAGTTTTGTGTGTTGACATATGTATTCAGAGCTTTGACTTTTGTGTTCTGTGTTCAGACTTTCCCTTTTTCTTGAATGCGGTTTCTGATGTACAATTTAATTATTTACTGCTTGTGTTGCTTGTGTTAATCTCATCCTTATGGTATACGACATCTTTTAAACACAAATTACTTTATACTGATCCCTATTGATCGTTTAAAGTTAGTAAGCACATTCCAAAATAGGAAAGTCGGAACACAGAACACAAAAGTTAAAATTCAGAATACATGATTCATTACAAAAAATAAACACAAAATCCCAAACCCACAAGTGCCTAGTATGGGTTAGTCGAATGCGCATAGAAGGTGTAGGCTCTGGGAACAAGAGAAAATATGATTTTTATGCTGATATGAAATAGTTGTATTATAATTGCTGTCTCTCTTGTGATTTTCGTGATGTCTGGATGTAAGCAGGTTTAATTGTTTGATAAATTATGGTTGTGGTTACGTAGGCTTAGAGTAATCATAGCCCAATGTCTTTTATGGGTTAAACCAAAACACCTAAGTCCAAACACAAAAAAAAAAAACCCATAAAACACTAACAAAAAAGTGGTCAAAGCTAAAGCATAATTATACATTGTGCAGAGAAAAAGCCGTAAGCCTACTCATCGACGGAAATATATCCGAAGCCACTATTTTTGTACACCAGCGTCTTGATTTGTTAGTATATTTGAGCCGCGAGAACACAAAACTTACATGTGGCATATGCGCCCAAGCGAAGACTCATATTGGCCTGGGCATCTGCTTAGTCTGATAGAGTCGTCGCTGTCCGTATAGAACTACCTTAGAACCGTAGCAACCCGTAAAGCGCAGAACGAAAACTAATCAGACTTGGCGGATGCCCAGGCTGATCTGAGTCTTTGATTGGCGCACATGCTACTTTGTTGGTTTTTTCGTGTCGCGGCTCATTTCCAGGATGAACATTTGTTACATAGGAATCTGAAAGGAAAACTTCGAGGCATTCTTCGAATAGTCAGCTGCTGATTCCTCGGCACACTGACACTGTGTGTGCTTGTCAGCTCATGACATATTGACGGAATTATAGCGGTAGAAACAATGCTTGCTGAATAACCAGTTTGAAAATATCCCTAAGTTTTTCCTTCTAAATTGTTACCGTATATAGTTAAGAAATAACTTTCATTTTTCCGATGTTCATGGAAGTTTGAACACAATGGGTCTCGTGCAAGGTAAGTGGCGCCCGAAGGGCGTTCACGTTAACTATGCACGGGACCCTTTGTGTCCATACTTTATCTCTTATAATTACATTTAATCCAAAAATCATTTTAGCATCATTTTCTATTTTTAAAAGCAATATTTATTTAACATACGACGAAAAGTTGTCAATAACCGACAGGTAAGCCGCTTACGTTAAACGGCCGTCGCCATGACGTAACGTGCAAAAGAACGTTACAACGGCCAATGGCGTCTTTGTTTACATGTGACAATACGTACCAACGACTTCAAGTGACCGACTGTTGTTCATGGAAGTATGAACACTTTTTCTCCGAAATAGGTTCATCTAAGGAAAATCTAAGGGAATATAATGAGCCGCGACACGAGAAAACAAACAATGTGGTTGTGCGCCCAGCGCAGACTCAGATCAGCCTAGGCATCCGCCTAGTCTGATCAGACTCTTCGCTAAGCGCTTAAAGGGTAGCTAAGTGTCTAAGCTACCTCCATGCGGACAGCGAAGACTCTGATCAGACTGGGCGGATGCCCAGGCTGCTCTGAGTCTGCGCTGGGCGCACAACCACAATGTTGTTTTTCTCGTGTCGCGGCTCAAATTATTCGGTTATAAAACGGGAGTTTATCCTTCCAAAATAATCGCTTGATATTGTTGTTGTGTTGTTGCTTTACAACCACGGTAAACAGCTATGGACATGTCGGAACGGACGGTTAACCTAACCGCAGATTTCCTGGACAGGCTTAGACCTCCCATGAGGTTATCCAGTATTAAGTGCACATATTTTCACCAGTATCTGACAAATTTGTTCTGCCCCTTCTTGCATCAACGGAAGGGAAGTAATCAATCTCCACGAAAGTAATCGCCAGGACGGGTATCAAACCCTGGACCTCTGGCTCTTAAGTAAGACGTGCTACCGACTACGTTACTCGGTCCGGCTCAAAATTATTGCATATATGTAAACTTTAATTATCTTGTGTGATTCAGCTACAAATTGGGATTTCTTTTCCAAAACAATCCCAAAGATCTAGATCCGTCTTACAATCGAGATCTTTGTGATTGTTTTGGATGGGAAAAACCCCGTCTTATAATCGAATAACTACGGAATACAAGTATACGCACGTTACATAATCAGCGTTAGCGCGAAGAAAAGATCGAATCAAGCATCAACGCTATGGACACCATTCGGGAGCACATGACTTAAATGTCATCTTTGTTTACGGTCAAGGATGCAGCCATCTGTGTGCTTGTGGGGGGAGAGGGTTGGGATGGGTGTGATGGACGTATCACCGAGATATCAATTTCTTCTTTAAATCTTCAAAGTATTTAATAAGTAAAAATCACACAGTTCATGGCGTATACTTCTAACTTGTGTTGAAGTAAAGATGTAATTCGTACATTTGAATTCTCAGTGAATTATAAACTGTATATATGCATGTACATGCTGAGGAAACTCTTTAGCGCTGTGTATGGACTAGGAGTACAACGCCTATAGCAAGTACATGTATATAGTGAGAACCATATAGTCTCCGCTATTGAAGCAAAGAACCGGTATGGAAAGTGTTTTGAAATCTGATGTTTCCCAAATATTTATTTTCTACAAGATCACAAGAGCACAAGCATTTAATATCGGTATTTACACATCAGTAGTTCTTATCTGCTGTCCAATCGAGCGTTTGTCTGCAGCTAGATACTAATCTCTGAGTAGATATTGTTACAGTTTCCCGCCTAATCCTCGACCTTCTCCTAGACTTGCAGACGTCAAAACTTTTTCTGCTCAGACAGCTGTTTCTCACTTGCTGCTCTTTGGCTTCATTTCACTGAAAATAATAATAATAATAATAATAATAATAATAATAATAAAAAGTCCTTGGTAGAGTTGTTCAAAACTAACGACATCGTTAGTTAGTACATGTAAAACTTTCATACGTATTGTACGCAAAACAATGCCATTTTTGTCGAAAAATAGTCAGGAGCTTTTACATAGCAAAACCTCCTCTCAATTATTCACCAAAACAAATTAGTATACTTTATTTAATGTGTACTAGAAGACATTAATCAGAGCTCTAGATAAGAGGGAATATATGATGATAATTAAGGATAAGTTTTCTTATTTCTCATTGAAACCATATGATGTGACCCCTCATCTGAACCGTCTCGTCGAGACGGTTCAGATGAAGGGTCACAACATATGTTTTTGTGCAGAATTAACAAAAATTATCCCTTATTATCACCAAATACTCCCTCTTATTTCGAGCTCTGATAAATTAGCTAACGCTGCTCTGAACAACCGCAACACTGAAATACGAGAACAACAACAACAAAAAAAAAAAACTCCGTTTAATTTACGTGCAGAATACCAGACAACCAGCTGCCAGTCTATTTCCAGTATTTTTACGCCCCCACCCCCACCCCAACCACGTATACATGGACAGGAATTATCGCGCAGAGTAGGATAGAATAAGACAGGTATTGTTTAGGTCATGTAGCCCTTCAACACTATATAAAGGCATTTTCGAGTTGGGTCAGTAAACTTAACTCTACCATATTGTGATTTCAAAAAATGTTCTACAGTCAGACTCCCGTAGAAACTGGCAGCTGGTTGCCAGGTATTCTACCGTAAAATCTGCTGATTGTTTTTAAAGTTTAGGCCTGGAATATTTATTGTTATTGTCGTACAATGTGACAGTTCGTATAGAAAGGTATCCTAAAGATGCAGATGGTATGTCATTCATATCAGTGTAGAGCCTGATCTGACAACACCTTTAGGCTCGGCACTGTTTGCTCAGACACATCTGTTCCACTATTTGAAATTATGGAATTAGCCGCAACAGGACAAACCAAGAGAGTCGCATGTGCGCCCTGTGAAGACTTACTAAGATCAGCCTGGGCATCCGCCCAGTCTGATCAGAGTCTTTGCTGTCGACATGGTGGTAGTTTAGACATGTAGCTACCCTTTAAGCGCACAATGAAGACTCTGATCCGACTGGAAAATGTGAAGTTGCCGGTGTTTGTGTGCGTTTCCTTTCCTTTCTTGTATAGTCGATTGACTTAATATCGTCAGCCTTTAATATACATGTATCGTCTTATTATCGTTTAAATAATGAAAATGATAATAATAATGATACATGGTAATAGATTTCTTTTAATTCATACTTACATGTGGATCTCCCTTTAATGCATTAATGTGACAAAGAGAAGAAAGGGAAGCAGAAGAAGGAGAAAAAAACAACAACAAAAAACATGCAAGATATCAAATTTATTTTCAAGAACACACACAGCCAACTCCTCTGTTTCTTACCTTAAAAACCTAAGTATCAGGACAGATTTTTCTGCGCAAGCACTGCAAGCACATATTAGACCGTTTAAATAAGAGTGGTGCAACCAAAGTCTGCACCAGCTGCCATCAGAAATGGAAAAAAATATTATACAAGACATAATGAAAACAATTGAGCTGCGACACAACAAAAACAGAAAGAAAAGAAAGTGAAATGTGCCTCCAGCGAAGACTCAGATTAGATCAGCCTGGGCTTCCGCCCAGTCTGATCAGAGTTTTCGCTGTTCGCACGGAGCTAGCTTAGACCCTTAGCTACCCTTTAAGCGCATAGCGAAGACTCTGAAAAACTGGACAGTTGCACAGGCTGATCAGATTCTTTGCTGGGCGCACATCCTACTTTGTTTTGTCAAGGCTCATACTTCGCACTGGTAACTCTCTTCTTCAAAGTGCAGGAAGACAAGGAAAGACTCAGAGCTAGTAGGTGCGACCTACGAATTCGTTGGAACCTCCTGGGAAACACCATTATAAGGCTCATATCTCGTAGCTACTATACGGGAAACCTCTGTGCATATTGTTAGCCCAGTCTGTACATATACTCAGTCTAGTCAGGATATATACTAATTCCCTATATTAATCTACAAAGTCCACTAACAGGGAATTACCTATAAACACTGCGTCGGCTGGTCTGGCTGAGGATTTCTGTCACTAGGCAGCTTATACAGAGCAGCGTACCACACATGTGGGTAACAGTAGCAGTACAGCAGACTAACTGTCTCGACTCTGGCATGTTTTCTCATCAAACCATGACAACCGAGGCCGGACGATCACAAATCAGCCATAACATACACTAGCATGTGGTTTCTTGGTAAGACTAAAGATATATGATATCTCTATCGAGTATAATGCTGATAACTGTTAAGAGAGAGAGAGAGAGAGAGAGAGAGAGAGAGAGAGAGAGAGATTATCCCTTCTCACTACCCCAGCCCATACGAATAAATAAATATATAAAAGGTAAAAATCTACTTAACACATGACTGCCTTAAGATTTTAAGTTTACCTCACTGCAGCTGGTGTTGTGCCGTGTGGCGGTCGTAAAACGTCTCCCCGTACATCATCCATAGTGCAGATTATATTTCATTTTCATCCTTTGAGACCAGAGGATATACTGAGAAATCTAAAATTTGAGATCGATTTAGACTATTATTCTAGATCATCGTCTTTTATATTATTTGGTTCCTTTTTGATATTTATCAGTCTTTGAATCGACTGTCCAATTAAAATTAAGAAATTCTCTGGTTTCGTCACCAGATATTGTCAGGGTCACTGACGAGGCTTTATTAGCCGAAACTACGTAGTCGGGCCCAGGTTCCTTCTTCTGAATGTATTCTCTGCTCTTGAAGGAACAATCTAAGACTTTAATTTTACCTCACTGCAGCTGGTGTTGTGCCGTGTGGCGGCCGTTAAACGTCTCCCCGTACATCATCCATAGTGCAGATTATATTTTATTTTCATCCTTTGAGACAAGAGGATATATTGTGAAATCTAAAATTTGAGATCGATTTAGACTATTATTCTAGATCATCGTCTTTTATACCATTTGGTTCCTTTTTTATATTTATCAGTCTTTGAATCGACTGTCCAATTAAAATTAAGAAATTACAGTATGCTTTTCTCTGGTTTCGTCACCAGATATTGTCAGTGTCACTGATCAGGCTTTATTAGCCGAAACTACGTAGTCTAGCCCAGGGGCCGTATTTATAAAACGACTTAGGTCGTTGCTATGCTGTTGCTAAGGAGGAATTTCTATGAAGGAGATTCCCTACAACTATGAAATTTGCTCTGGAGGAACAGTCTGATAAAGACTGTTCCTCCAGAACAAATGTCATAATGTAGGGAATCTCCTTCATAGAATTCAGCCTTAGCAACCGTATAGCAACCACTTAAGTTGTTTTATACATGTAAATACGGCCCCAGGTTCCTTCTTCTGAATGTATTCTCTGCTCTTGAAGGAACAATTTAAGATTTTAATTCTAGGACGCCAGTATAAAAACAAGAATTTTCAAAATAGAGGATCTTACATGAGTGCTCATGTATTATTGAATTTATTAAACGAGTTGGGGAAAAAGATAAGATGTGAGGCTTTGCCGAGCATCTTATCGGTTTTCCCCAACGAGTTTAATAAATTCAGTAATACAGGAGCACGAATGCAAGATTCTATTTATCATATGACACTAAAATCGCATTTTTTCAGCAGAATTTGCACTGAAACGTCACGATTTCGCCATTAGAAAACGCGACGTTTTTATGGACGTCAACGTATAACGTTACGACGTAATTTGCATATTTAATCCACTAGTGAATTATCGCATTTAATGCATGGCTTTATTACACTCTCAGATGCGACGTCATATGATAAAGACAATTAAGCGCGACCAACTGCAGATTCACTTGAACAAGCGTCAGTTTAATATGGACAATACCGGCCAAGTGAAATGAGATCAACTGCAGAATAATTCAAACGTCTAAAATATTGCCAGAGATAAGACAATATAAATGCAATGTTAAATATACGTCACATTGACCTAGAAGTGACATGAGGTCAATCACTGTATCTGAATGTACCATTGCATCAAGTATAATGCAAGTCAGTGAAATAGTTTAAGAGATATTGGCTTAAATCACTGGACCAGAAGTATAGGTCATGCTGACTTACAATCAGTCTGGGGTCACTCATCGTGTCAACCTGATGCATTAAACCCGGTATGAAATATTGGTCAGACTGACCTAAAATAAGTATGATGTCACTCACAGTGTTAGCATAAACCATGAGCTAAAGTATAATGCAAACTCATGAAAAAGTGTTAGAAATTTGAGGCAAAATCACTTGACCATTAAATATAGGTCACAGTGTCCTGCAGACAGATTAGCAGAGGAGTTAAAAACTATATTCATAAGCAACACTATCTCTAATACAGGACCCCATGACTCTCTCGTCTAAAGACTAAGAATTTTACAATGCGACTTTCAAAATCTTTCACACTCAAATCAATTTTAATTTATTTCACAAATAAATTGCTCTTATTTTAAATGAATCGCTAGTGAAAAACAAACAAATTTAAAAAAGCAAAACATATCAAAATAATATTTTGGTCTTCTAAGTCACTGGTTTAACTGCAGCAGTGCATACAAAGAAAAAAATAAATATATGTCATATTCAGCAACAGTGTGAAAGTTTTTTTTAATTTGTTTTTCTTTTTTTTTTAAGTATTGTAGACCTTTTATAGCTAATACTGTTATCCAGTCAAAAGGAAGTCAATATTATTATTTGTTTATAATGACTTTCAGAATGGCGCATAGTTCGGCAAAATACGATGCTATTCAATGTTTTAATATCGGGTCTATTATTACACGAAATTACTATTATATACCTATAAAACATGGCGAAACTTCAAGATCTGCATACGATGAGATTAAATTTGACATTCAACAGCCGACCCAAGATGATAGAAGTCGTTTGATGTTTGATAGCTCTCCGCATAGTTTGATAAAATGTTAAAAATAAACATATATTTTCCTTTTAATTAATGCTTTAGCTAAGATATGTATAACGGCCTTATCCGTAGGCCAAGAGACACATAGCTTAAATGATAGCAGCATAATAAATAAAACCAAAGATAAAATAATTAGTAAGAATCGTAAATTAGTTGTTTTGTCAAGTAATAGAGATAATGCTATTTGAAATACGATGAAAGTATTTTAATGAGACTGATAGTCTAGTTGTAGTTGATAGTAAACTTGAAATATGATTTTATTTATACATGTTGTCGTGGTAAAATATTGCATAATTTAACAGCTATACATTTATCAACCCCTCACGCCTTTAATCATGAAAATTAAGTACTAGTGTTTTGGCCTAGTTTGAGAGAGAGAGAGAGAGAGAGAGAGAGAATGGGAGATGATAAGTTTGAGTTTCATAAGTTTCTTTATCTATATCAGGTACACGTATATGATAATAATCAGTAAGTAATGACAACACCACAACATTGATTGATTGAGTTATTGCTTAACGTCCACGGGGTAAACAGCTATGGGCATGTCGGGACGGTCAGTTAACCTAACCACACAATTCCTGGGCGGGCTTAGACCTCCTAAGTGGTTAACCAGTACTAAGTGCACATACTTTCGCCAGTAACTTACAACTGCCCTTCTTGAATCAGCTGAAGGAGAAACGAAAGTATGTGGCCAGACCGGGTATCGAACCCAGGACCTCTGACTTAGTCAGGTGCCCAACCGATTGCGCTACGCGGCCCGGCTAACACCACAACAAAATGAGTACCAAGGAATCTTGATGGCAAATGCCCCAGCAGACATACAGGGTCTAATCAACGTTGATTGTGAGTTACCTCATGTGCCAGTTGCGCGCTTTACTTTACATATCCACTGAGTTACATTATGTACCCTTAAATATTTGTGTAAAATGATGTCTTAGACAACACTTTCCACTTGTATGTTTGACACTGTTTTTTTTGTCACGTTCAGTTTCTATTCTTTTCCCATTTATTGTTGTGGTTGGGATGTAGTCTTTGATTATATTTTTAAATCGATTTTACCTGAATACATTACAGAGCAATTTTATCTAAAAACAAAGGTATGCTCGATATGCATAAGGTTTAAATCTTTTCTTGTCGCAAAATATTTGTCTTTTTTATTACTGAATAGGGTGCTATGACTTCTTTCAGCACATGAATCACATGCGAAATTGCGGCCCTTGCTTAATCATATCTTTCTTCTGCATGAGTATGTAGGAGTGTAGATGTTTGTTACGTGCGTGTACAAATGTATGTACATGTAGCTAACCATTTAAACCTGGCTTTTACCATTTTGACATTAAGCGTGACGGTTTTCTGTGATAAATGACGCTAATAAACTTCGCGGCAACATTTCTCTGACGTCGCATTTACAACATTACAACTGTCGACGTCCCCCCCCCCCCCCCCCCCCCCCCCCGGTAAAGATAGCCATAGTCTTGCATCTGTTTCTAGAATCGAAATGTGAATTTCTTACCTATGGATTTTTGTCAATTAACACATGTGTTGATTGGCAGTTGCTGTATTAATTTGCCCCGGCTTGCTGCCCTCCAAAAGCATCGTCCAAAAGCAAGTATTAATCAGCGATACTTCACCACTGTGGAAAACGTATTAGTTATCTTGAAATTTTGACGAACGTTCTGTGACTACAAAGAACTTATTACAGTAAAAGAAAGTAGGAAAAATGTATAGTCGGCAGTTCTTAATGTATGACGTTATAATGTTAACTTTTTCCTGAGGTGGCTTCTGGTCAATGTTTAGGCGGACCCAGTGCAGTGACGACAAGCGTCGCTGTCTATCAAGAAAGACGTCTGGTCGTGAAAGAGTTTCACAGCAACAACAAATATTAGCATACGTACAGTATCTACAATAGCAATCTAGATGTCTTAATCGCGCTACTTCATCATATAAAAAAGTATCGTTTAGTCAGAACTGATTAAGTGAAAAGGCCTTATCATTTTATCAGAACATTCTTTTTCCCCCAACTGTGTCAAAGTATTGCTACTAAAGAGAGGTTTTATCTCAGCATACGTCAACTCACATTTCATGAGTAACTAACAGTAAGTTTTATTGATACTTCGATGTAATATTACATGTAGCTAGTTATTCTTGAAAACATGCACCTTATTAAATACGAATTATAGAAAATCGTGCCTGTATTTATAATTCAGTTCGTCAGTTATAGTTTCATACTATCGATACATATATCAAAACACGTAGTGAGGTCAAAAAGTAAATGTTTCCCGTGGCCTTGTCGCCGTGGGTTGTTACAGACCAGTATCAGCCCTGACTGCGGCATTCCAGCCTTCTCCTTACGGTGCCTTTTACCTTCCCTAATTTGTAACAAAGTATCTTAGCGAATATACGTTTTCCAATCATAAATGAATGTGTAGTAATTGTCTTTGGTACTTGATTTTGCTCAGGAAATAAAAAGTTGATGTGGAATAGTCGCAAAAGCAGTAGTTTTATAAACGGTCATCAATATTTCAATGGAAACTGCCTTTATATCACGGCCCAGACATTTTTCGGTGAAATCTGATCCTCGTTTAATTTCTACGAGTAATGAGGTGTCACAGATTTTGAAGGATCGTGATATGAGGCGCTCATAGAAAGCTTCGCTATCATGTTTTATAGAGAAGCTGTGCCTATTTTTCATAATGCTATGATAACCTTTAGATAGGGGAGAACATTAAGATACAGTTATCATTTAACTATGGATGATTGATGTTCGCTGCTGATGCTGGTTTATCCCAACATGAGTAACAAATGAGATGCCTGGGGGTGCAGAATATTTCATAGTCACTAGAAAACTCAGAACAAGCATATACTCAAAGCAATATCACAATGAATAAGTGGCATTGTATGGGTAGCATATATATTATCAGATTTTCTAAGTCTGTTTGAAGTTCGTTTTTTTTTTTGGCAATTCTGTTTAGCGGTCAACTTATAAAATGAATACAAAAAAGGCTTGGAGCGGAGGAGGGTGATGGTGAAGGTTTGGGCCCAGTAAAACCGGTTTAACCCCCCCCCCCCCCCCCCCACCCAGTAGTTATTACTGACCGTCCCAAGGCGGTACATTTGTTGCGGTTGCATTTGTTTTATGTTCGGTGCTGTTTAATTTATTGTGTTCTCAGTTTAATCATTCTATCATAAAAATAGAAAATAGGTAAAAATAATTGTTAAATGTTTTTCATATAATTTGCTTAGTCCGTTGTAACCCGTCTGTTGGTCTAAATTATTTAGTTCAATAAAAATAGCTGAGTTGCCATCTATTTGGGAAAGAGCTGCTGACTCGGCTTATCACTTGTAATTTATTGTTTGTTGGGACGTCTTTGTCAATCTTTCCCTTTGATGTTGGGGATAGGGTTTGGGATCTGATTCAGTCAGTTCCTGAAGTGTAGTTACTCTTTAAATTTGGAAATCTTTTTATCATATGACGTCGCTGCTATTCGGTGCATAACGCCGACGCGTACACACAACGTCCATGTCAACAAAGCGTTTTCTTATTGAAATAATGCTCAGTTTGAAGGCGTAAAAATAACATTTTAAAGGGTCATATGATAAACAGAATCTTACACTCGTTGTCATTTCAAGGTTCGTTTCATAAATTTCATATGAAATGACAACTCGAGTAACATCCTCTATATCTCGATTTGTGGCTCTTTATTTTTGTTAGGATCACTGGCAGCAGCATATATGGATGCAAAGCAGATATTTTCTAAACCGTGTTATATTTAATGACCTCAGACCAAATATTTGGATAGATTAAAAGTTTTTAAATCTTGAAAAAGCTTCTGTCGATGATATACCTGCCTTGGTAGGCCTAAAGCCCTAAGGCTGTGGAAAAACAGGAAGCCAGATTCCTGAAATAGATAAAGAAAGTAGGACTGGTACATGTATATCGGAAAGCAGCATGCAAAAATATAAAACAGCATTTGCAAGTCAAAAACATTCGTGCCATGTCCTAATTTGCTCTTACGAGCAAGAGAAGCAGCGCCTTAAAGATGCCCGAGAGCTTCTGAAAATATACAGAAGTTGTAACATACCGGTCATTTTTAATTTGCTAGCAGTTGACGAAGCATAGGTACACATGTTTTAGCCACAGAGCAAGGAAGGCAACGAGAGAGAAGCGACCAATCAAAGGATGTGAAGGGGTCCATCTGATTCATGACAACGTCTCCTTCCACAAATTTGAGGATGCTAAGGCTTTCTTGGTGTGTGAAAACGTTCAGTTTGTAAACCATCCACCATAATCACCATACTTGAGTTTGTGTGACGTCTTTTTATTTTCAAGGCCTAAGTAAATGCTTTCTGGGAAGAGAATGCAATTCCAGGAGTTCTCTTGGCAGCTTTATCTTCCATTGTCCCAGCAGATACCAAAGGAAGACTATTTAAATACATTTCACGACTGGGTAAAAAGATTACAAAATGTGTTTCAGTAAAAGGGGAGTACTTTAAAAGTTGTAATAGAAAAGATGATAAAACGCTTCAGATAAGCCATCCACCCCGAATGACAGAACGTTTTGTTGGACCCTCGTAGTATTGGAATAAAATAATTAAACGTTGCGTGCGAAAACAAAGAACCTATACAAGAATGAAATTCGAAGCCTCGATTCCTTTTTGAGACTCTTCATATGACAACAAAATTGAGCTGTGACACGACAAAGTGGTTGTACGCCAAGCGCAGACTCAGATGAGCCTGGGCATCCGCCCAGTCTGATCAGACTTTTCACTAAGGGCTTAAATGGTAGCTAAGGGTTTAAGATAACTCCATGCGGACAGCGAACACTCTGATCAGACTGGGCTCAGCGGGATACGAATTTCAGAGTTACAAGAAATGGCTTTCTGATTCAAAAGAAATAGATAAATAAATAGAATCAATAAAAAAAATCTTAAAAACTGCTCTATGCTGAAGTTTGTTTATATTTTATCGCCGCCATACAGCACTTAAGAACAGCAGCGATGAAGTAAAATAAAAATATATCAAAAGTCTGATTTTTGGAGGGAATATTAATGTACAAATACTAGAAAATTGTTTGTTGAAATTATATTATGTTCAATTTAGGAAAATAAATATATTTTACAAAAGAAAAGGATACAGCATGAAAACTATGCGATAGACAGCATGCTTGGTTGTTAACCCTGTTACTGTTAACAACTTTGCAGACCTCTTTATTTGTCAGTCGGTAGTTCAGGCTTTAGACTTAATGAAGGCTCCGGCATGAAGTTCTAATTAGGTAAGCAGAAGTACCGGTGGGTAGGGGGGAGAAGCGTGGCTGATGCTTTGTCTTTGGTTTGTCCCAGCGAGGTTCAAATGTTGAACTTCTAATACTCCAGCATTTCCGAGGGGTTGATGCTGAGTACACGTCTTGTTCCATCTCAGCGATGAATCGTGATATATATATGTCGGCGGTTTTGATTCTTTGGTTAAAAGAGGTCTTTCACGCGTACCGAACAACTTCTATGATGAGGTTGCGCGAGCGTAAAACCGGTTTAATCCCCCCCATCCCAACCCCCTCCAGCCAGTTTTTAATTACTGACCATTCCAAGGCGGTACTTCTGTTGTGGTTCTTCACTGTTGTTTTGTGTTTTTATGTGGTCTGCTAGCGATTTAGCCACCTGAACAGCTGCCCACTTTTATTCCCGAAAGGTTTGTAATTAAAATTAGAAAATAGGTAAAATAGATGTTTAATGCTTTTTAAGTATATAAACCATTGCAGAAACTATGGTGAAGTTAGGCGTTGCCTCTATGTGCCTTTGGTGCCTTGTAACGTTAAAACCCAGGGGATGGACGGTGAGGTTGCTCGAACGTAAAAGCGGTGTAAAACCCTCCTCTCACCCAGAAAGTTATTATTGAACATTTCTATTGTGGTTTATTGGTTCAGTCTAATTGTGATTATTCGTCCGTTTTCTGTTTGTCTTTGACTTATTTAGATTGCCTTGCGGCCATCTGTTGGGAATAGATCCCTTGGCTTTAAGTGCCGTTTTAGGTTTAGGACCAGAAGTGGAATTCGATTGAATCCATTTCTGATCATTGCCTTTTTTCTCTGCTCTGCCTTTGAAAAAAAAAAAAAAAAAAAAAACACCAGAAGGACAGTCACAGTCTCAGTTTTACTGATACCTTTAGTATGCCAGCAATTTTGCCAGCAAGATGCAAACGCCCACTACCGCCTTAATCAGCGTTCAGTCTTCAAATTTTCAATAGTGGTCTAAGACACAATAGTTTAATATTTTCTGTTTATTTTATGGACTTCTATTTTTTGTTTTCTCCACATTACATTATCCTCCACCCCCTTAACACCTCCCAAACTCACAAACAAAAGAACCAACATTGCTTCTGAGCCTAGAAAATTTAAAACGTGTAACAGTAGTTTAAAAATTTCAAAAGGGATGTATCAAAAAGCACTGAAACGATAATTAATATACACTATTATCTGTTTTGACTTGAGACCGTGATCCACTTTATTGTATAGTCTTGGTCCTGATTGTTGAATAATATCTATTTGCTCTTTTATCGTGGCACTACATTAATAGTTCGCCTTATTCAGCAAAGAAATGTCCACAAGTTTTTGTACGGTATGCCATGTGGTGTACTGTAGAAGAGGAATTTCAGTTATAGGCGGTAACTACGGTAAACATATGCCTCAGACGCCAGATTGGCTGCTATACAGGGCATATTTACGACATGCAGAGTTCCAGAAGCTACTCATACATTTCTCGCAGTAGCAAGCGAGCTCTAAAATACTACAGAGAAATAATTTACTGAGACTAAAACTGTGTACACTCGTTAAGAAAGCCATAGTTTTATTTTGCCAAACTCTTCAGAGAGCTGAAACGACGTAAAACAAGATCGTCGTTACGGACGATTTAATTTTTAATGTCAGAAAAAGTATTTTCCGAGGATATGGGCCCATAAAACAGTTTCATTTGACGTTCCATAAGTATCAGAAACGAAACTGTTGTTTAAGGGTCCTATAAAATACGGTTATATGGGTCATTTCCAAAGTTTTATGCCTGTGGAGTATACTCCCCAAAACAATTAAATGCTATCAAAAGTATATAATATTTATTTCTTATCTTGAAAATATTTTCCAATTAAAAAGGCATGGGATTTCACCAGATTGACCAATCAGGAAATAGCCGGGGGTCTGGGGCCGCAGGTCCCCAGCGGGGTGAAGAGGCAGCGCCCCTCTAGGGGGGCGAGGGGGGCGAAGCCCCCTGCCGAAAACAGATATAGGATATTTGAAACTGTCTAGATCAGCTCTCCTTGCTCTACTTTTCTGTTATGTTTCTGCCTATTGTATCACTCATTTTGGTTAAACTGAGAATACAAACGTACCACACTTCAAACAAAAAATTATACATGTATGCCTCCTTACACAGAACAGAGTCCTCTGATAGCTTTCTAAAGAAACTTAAATTCTTTTAAAGACAATGCCTCCATTAATAGAGATATAGATTGAAAGGCAAAACAAAAGAAACCATTGAAAGGCAAAATAAAATAAACCAATGCTGTTTTGAAAACCAGTCTTAAACCCATGAGAAAAAAAAAACATTCAGAACTTTACATGTATAAGAAAAATTGTGGAATACAACTCACCAGTCATATTGTTAGTCAGAAGACAGCTGAATGGGTTAAAGAGACTCAAATGATATTAACATGTTCCAATTACAGCAGAAAATTTTCTAGTTCATTGTGAATATATACATGTATACAACAAGTCAAGTGAAGCCATTGATCAACATTTAATGTCAAGTTATATTCCAAATTCCAATAGTACTAAGAATCTCTTATGAATGTAAATATTACATCTATAGATGGACCACTTCACTTTGAATTTTCTACATGGTGTCTCTAGTTCCACAATACTGAACACATTCAAATTTTCACTCACTAGCTTCATTTCAAAAATAAACTAAGTGCATGTACCATATAAAAATATATACTCTATGCAACAATGCTTATACAACGTTAAGGTTATATTGATAAGTGACAATCTATCTGCATCCATGTTTTCTAATTCTATTTCTTTTGCTTATTACACCTTTGAAAATGGTCCAATCTAGCCTTCTTCACTGCTCTTGAAGCTAACTCTGTTGCTGCCCTCTTTGTGGCAACTTTGCGTTTCCTTATATCCAGGCTTTGCTTTCTTTCTTCTTTTTCAAGTCTTTTCTGTGCTTGTGCTCTGTTTTTTTCTTTGCTTGCACGAATCATACAATTCACCAGTCCAGGTGCTACAGGGTCGTATAAATGATTTTCTCTCTGAAAATATTCTAGACTTCCTTTAGATGATAAGTGTGACTTAACAGTCTGTATTGCATTAAGGGAATTTACTCCTAGTCTACTTGACTTTGGATCCATGATATCACCCATAACATTGAAGCACCCTTCTACTATGGGACTATGGAAACAGGTTAGTACAGCAAGTACTAACTTTCTTAAACATGGATAACTCTCAATGCTTGCCAACCAATGATCAATTCTCATGTCAGACTTGAATTGAGGGACTGTTGGATCACTGTTAAACTGATGCACTTCCTTGTCATATTCTGTTTCTTCCTCTTCTGACAGCTCATTTGATACAAACCCTGGTAGTTTCAGAAGGCACCTTACAGTTACGCTATGTCCCCGAGCACATGGGTCTATGGCTGACAATGTCTTCAGGAGCTCATTGGTGATTGGCATTTTCTTTTGCAGGACCTTCCCACAATTCACAAAAGCCTTTTGGATCTTTTCTGAAATATCTCGAATAATTGGGTCCTTACTGTTTGATTTCTGGAAGATTTTCCTTGCAGTGGATCCAAGGAACATGTCCGGTACTGGAAGCCAAATCTTTTCATCATCAACTGCTAGGCTAGATATCCTCCTCGATCCTTCTGGGAGCATTTCTGGTTTTATGAAATAGCCTAAAAATTCTCTCACAAGTCTTAACTGTTCATCGTGTAGTATGTGAACCATTGGCTCCTTTGCTTGAAACAATAGGGTGTACTCTTTCAAAACTTCCATTACAGGAGCATATAAACTAAGAAGAATTCTCGTTGTCTTTCTCTCATAGAATATCTTGTGTATAATCCTCTCTTTTGTCTCAGCTCCATCTTTGGTCACCTTCTTTTTGGAAAGCTTGTCTTTCTGCTTTTGAAGCTCCTGCAGACTTTTCTCTGATACCTCTTTTCTTTTGATGATCTCTTGATATACATTTTTGTTTCTTTCAACTTCCTTCTTGTCTTTTATAAATGAGAAGTAGAATAAGGTGAACACATCAACTGCGGGTCAACTGCCAACTTGTGGGCAGACAGAAATCTGTGATTCAGGAAGCGCTCTGGCATTGTGTATTTCACACCAATAATCTCACATATTTCCTCCAAAATCTCTCGAAAGTCATCGCATCACTGGAAATCTGAGTGAATGTCCTTAAACAATCCTTCCATGAAGTACTGGAATGGTGCTGCAAAGGCTTTGGCAGCATTATGTGCATTGTGCACTGCATCACCATCAATGTCAAGCAGGTGCTTTGCCTTTTCTCTCATCCTTGTCTCGAGACCAGATTTTTCCCTCTCATTGTGTTGCACGAGTCTAGTAATACTGATATGTGATTGTTCCAGGGCAAGCCATGTTTCTCAAACATCTCACACACCTTATCAAACAATGACGAGGCATCAGCTTTCACAATTTTAAAGGACTCTAAATGTTTCACAACAATCTGCTTTTCTTCCTTTGAAAAATAGCTTACAAGAACTGCAACAATTTTTTCATTGTTATTTGAAGTACTTTCATCCAAATTTAAGGAAAAGTATGTGCCTTGTTACTCCTTGTCCAACCTTTCTTGAAAAAACGGTGCCAGGCCAAAATTCAACTTATATGAAGCTGTTGTTCTGTCCATAGACATAGCATTTAAAACCTTAATGTCTTTTGCCATGTTTTGTGCAAGTTTTGTATCCGTCGCGCTTTTCTTGACGGTATCAACCCACTATATGTCGCGCTTTTCTTGACGGTATCAACCCACTATATTCCAACTATGGTTTGAGGGCTGGATTTGGATTTTGATTGTTTCAGTTCCTGGTCTTTGCATACTTTTTACTTTTATAAGATCATCAGAGTGTTGGAATGATATATCTCGCTCAGCCATAAATCCTATAAGCTGTGCCTGCATATTTAACTTTCTGTCATTGTAGGGGACAACTGGTTGCACTGTTACAGCAGTTCCAACAGCATTTCCAGATGACTCTTCTGTTTCCTTTGGTGAAATAATATAGCCTAAAATGATAAAAATGTGAAAAAAATCTATGAAATGTCAAACTAATAATAATATGCCTATAACAATTTCAAAACTGATGTTCATAGGCATATACATCATGCACACATGCCTGTGTAATTCAGGCCCCTGTAAACCCACTTTAAACTAGGGTGCACAGAGGTATACTGCTGTAAACTTATTATGCCGTTTAAACATCAGTTGTCAATGGCGAAATTCAGATGCGGCATTGGTCATTTTTCAGCCTTAAGAATTGCAGTATTTTGCACTGGTATGTCAACACAACTTTTGTTTATTTCAAAGTGTCATTCAAAATATTGTCGTCTTTTATAATTAAATGATATAAGTTTAAAAACTCAAATACTTAAAAGCTAAGAAAATGACTTTAAGCAATCAGTGTAACATAACTTTAATACAGTATTTCCTAAAATAAAACATGTTTTACATTATCTGTGGTTTATTTCCCTTCAATGGTGGATTTCATTTGCAGTAGGTAGACAAGTAAACTTGTGATGATGATGATGATGCATTTGATTCTGTATGCATCTTAAACCATGGTATTCTTTCCCAATAAAATTCAGTACTTACTATCTAAGCTGTAGTTAGTTCTCAGATTGTTGGTTTAAACAATATTTTATTCAAATAAGTTGCTATACAATTGTACATAATATTATATGGTACAGGATCTGATAGAAAGCTGAATTTTATTTAAATCATCTCCTGAAACAATATGAATACAGCAACATACGTGAATGGTGGAAAGAAAACAAGTAAATCAGGTGAAAGGAATGAAAACGAAAAATGATTAAAACAGAGAATACCACATGGCTAAACACATATCCGAAGCCAGCAAGTACTCTTCGCAGGCTTTTGTGCCCCGAAGCTCCACGGGGACCAAGTGCCCATGGTCTTTGTGGGAGAACCTATGTACAGACAAGCCTTTCGCAGACACCTGTCCCCGCGGAGCTTCGGCAGGCACATGTATACGAGTAGCACTTGCCAGGCTAGCATAAAGCGATACAAGTGTCTACCGTAACAAATGATAATAATAATAATAGTAATAATAATAATAAAATAAACAGTACGACCGCACTGGCTTATGATATCACAAGCTGAATCAGGATAAGTTTAGACAGAAAATATATCTGTTTCGTGAACTGGTGAAAATATTAGAGGAGTGGCTAGCCAGTGCGCTTGACTGAAATAAAGAAATATAATTCTCTTCACTGTTGACCGAGTTCCCGCCACTCCTGCTGCAACCGACTTAGATCTATATTTCGGTGAGAGATGTGCCGTTATTTCTAGATAAACCTTCTCGAGTGAGTTATGAAATCGTGTACTTGCAGAAATAAGCGTTCGTTATAAAAATTAGGAACGTCCGCCATTCCATGAAGTAGCTGATGTGTGTTTAAGTCATTTAAATTACACGGTAGGTACATGTTTCTCACATTGGAGTAGTTTGGACATTTAAAAAAAGAAGTGATATGCGCTTTCGAATTCACCAAATGAGCATGAAGGACTAGGGACGATATTTTTCTGTATAAATGTGAATTGAGAGCACTACATTCCATATGTATTCGTGCGTGAAGTATCTGGCCCATTCTGGAACCAGCGTTGAAGTATTTGGGTGGTGTGTGTATGTCTCTATTTAAATGGTATTTAAAAGATGCCACAGATGGTGAGTTTTTAATATCTTCAGTTCTCAGATTGTTGATAGCAGCCTGGTGTGGAGGGCTTGTAACATGCATCTGGAGATCCTTTTTACCACTCGACTGGTACCTCAGGGATCTGTTGCACAAGATGCAGAAAGCCTGGCCAGGCATTTGATCTTCTTGATGTGCTGTCTCAACAAATCGTCATTTTCTACCCACTCCCATCGCCACTTGTTTTTAGTCCATCATCAATCTTCTTAATATCGTCCTGTTTGGTAGCAAACTCCATCCTGTAATAAACAAAAAGAGCTGTGTGTGGCAGATGCTTTTTTAAACAAAAAAAATGTTTTGGTTCTTGATCATTGCCTTTTTAATCTCAGGGTACACTTTTTTTCCCAGAGACTGGTGCCTTACTTGCTTTAAATAGCCTTTCTGTGTTTATAAAAACAGCTCAGTTCATGTCCGAAGTCAGTTATCCTAAGTATATGTAGTACACTATATCTGGGCAGGCTTAACCTAAGCAGTGAACCAGCACTTAGTGTCCATTCTTTCACCAGTAACTGACAAGTTTGTTTGATTTCAAAAGTACCAAGCAGACAGAATGAAGATGGGTGTTTCCCCCTCCCCCCAAAAAACTAAGTCCGCACCTAAAAAAAAAGTGGACAGGGGTTCCCCTTAGGCGCTGGCCAGTTCTGTTCACCCCCCCCGCCCATAACAACCCAGGCCTTTGGAAGATTGGGCAAAGACAAGAGTGGGTACCACCCCCCCCCCCACCACCACCCCTCAAAAATACCCCCGAAAAAAAACAAAGACAAGAGTGGGTGGGGTACCAGAACACAATATAAACAAAAACGTTCTGAGCACTATTTCTTAAAAAAGAAGAAGATGATTTTGAAGAAGATAATGATAGTCAACAAAAGCCACATACCTCTGATTTCCTCTAGATCTTTAATTGAGTAGATCACGTCATCAGACGATCTGAATTGAAATTTATGAATTGTCTTCAATACGCAACTTCGTCGTAAGTTGTGCCATTTTTGTTGCTCAGCAGCATCATCTTTAGATTATCCAATCGCATCGTATCTTCTTTCTTGCGTCGCAGGGAGTAGCGCATGAGCATATACTGAACCGCATCGCCGATTTTCCCTTAGCGATGAGCTGTTCCCCCTCCCCCCCCCCCCCAACTCGGATTTCCATAAATCTCGGGATCGATTTTTGGCGTGCTAAAATCCGGAATTCCGGACCAGTCCGGAAAATTCCCATGCCTGAAATTTTAATTGGAAAATATTTTCAAGATAAGAAATAAATATTACATACTTTTGATATCATTTAATTGTTTTTGGGAGTATACTCCACAGACATAATATTCGATGGTACTAACTGTTTGCAAATCTAGTAGATTAATGTGTAACCCACGCTTCATTGGCTAGAGTAGTCATCTCGAAATTACAAACAATATACAACTAAATATCATAAAAAATCAAAATAACGCTAGATCAGTTTGTCTGAGGTACCCAGTCATTAAGTACTGACCGTTCCAAGGCTTAACTCTGTTGTGGTTCTTCACATTCGTTGGCTCCCATGTCTGCTTGTCTGCAATCTTCTAGCAACATAGTCACTTGTTTAGCGGCACACTTCGCTTCCTGGTTTAGTTTTTTAATTTAATTTACAAATAGATCTAGGTAAAATCAAGAAGATGTTTCATGTATCTTGTATAAGTTTTTCTTGTCCACATTCATACTTTTCGTTCACTGGTTTTGTGAGTGGCATGTTTTTAGTTAGTTGCACGGAAACCACTGCAGAAGTTTGAGGTGAGGATAAACCGGTTCAAGCTCTTTGTATTTTCCAAGGCGGTAAATCTGTTGTTGATCCTTACTGTTTCTTGTTCCTGTTGCTCATGTCGGTGTTCTCGTTCATACATTGTCTGAGTGGTGTTGCTGAATGACCACCTTTCTGGGAAATGGCCGTTTATTCAGTTTACCCTGAGTTCCTTTCATGAACTGTTGTGAATTTATGGTAGTGGGATACGAGAACTAAATATAATATTAGTTCCTGGTATTGCCTATCTTTTCACACATGGCATACACTGCATAATCATTGCAAGGCCTGTACCAAAAATCGCAACTGCTGCACAATTTTCCACTCATACAACTATTAGTGCCACTGCTCCTGTGAGTAAATTCCGTATGACGCGGGTTAAGTTCTGGCTAACCGTGTGCACTTTTTTTAGCATATTGCAAGATTCAACATAAAATACTGGTGACAAAGGCGAAAGAGATCCACAACTTTGGTTATTGTATTTTAGCAAGCATATCCGTCATTGCAACAATAAGCTATTATTCGAACATGGACACAGGGTGAAAGAAGCAATATTTATTCCATCCAACGCATAGGTTTCTATTATCAAAGTCACCTCCGCTTCATATGATCTTGCACATGATGGCATTCCTGACTATGGCACCATGCTAGAACAATAGAATATTGGCAAAATTACCATCTACACGACATTAAATAGAGAACGAGTAAATAGCCACTGTCTAAAAATGGGAAATTTACAATATCGGTATCAAAAGCATATCTGAAATTACGGAAAAATAAACTTAACGCCGAACTTCTGCGAAATGCAGTCAACACTTTTGGTGTCATGATCGTCCTTTTTTCGGTAAAAGAGTTTTCAAACAGAATAAGTTTGTAAAGAAATAATTCATAAACTGAATATCTATATTTTTGTCCCTCTTTTGTGTTTTTCTTTCCTTTTCGAATTATATGCGAGAAGAGAACCAACCAAATTTTAGGCGGAAGCAAAATGTTTCTCAAAATGTTATTCGATGAATTATCTCCGTCCAAATTATCTTCCTTTAGAATTCACATTTGTACAGGAAAATAAGATATATATTTAGAAATAGGCAATTATCAGGAATTTATACAATCAGCTCACAAATCCCATCCTAAAAACCAAAACGAGAAGAAGCACACACATTAACTGACAACCTTTCACGTAAGACATGCACGGTAAACCGAATGAAGAGCTCTTTTCCAAACAGCTAGTTTTTTAGCTGCTCTAACTGAAAACAACAGCAACATTCTGTTTGTTCCGATTTTCTTTTTAAATTTACAAACCAAAACAAAGCAAAACGCGAAATAGGCAGCTTTTCAGTTAACCGTGTTGCTGGAGATCATAGAACAGCAGACAAAATTACAAGTTTTTCAGGTTTGTGAAATAAATTCGATAAGAACAACAAAAACACGTAACACTGAGGAACCACAACAGAAACACTGCCTTGGAGTGGTCAGCAACAGATTACTGGAAGTGGGTATTGGGGTGGGTTAGACTAGTTTAACTGGACATAAACCCTCACCCTCAGCTTCTGCAGTTACTTGAAATATGGTTCTAACCAAAAGTTACCTATTTCGTTCTAACAAATCAATGAATTGTCACAAGAAACAAACAAATCATGGATAAGACCTACGAGAATTCGACAGAAACAACGCATTGCGAGACCTGGTGATCCCTCGGGTGTCAAACAATACCTCTGAAATACTGGAGCATATGAAAACCACGAGCAGATCCTCGATTGACCGAGCCTCAACCAAGGCAAACTTCGGACCAAACCAACTAAAATAAATAGCTTTATGTCGGGTCCATCATCGAGTCTGATTCCCGACCAGCCATCGTGCAATTAAAGAGGGAAGCAAAGTTATTAACCATGATTGGGTTAACCACTGAGCATGAAGACTGCAGTATTACATTTATGTTATATCAAGTACATTTATAACGTATGATAATTCTTCTGAACTGATTAGAAAAATCAGCCCTACTTACATATTTTGTTTTGATTTATAGACAGTCGCCATAAAATTGTGGTTCCGATAAGCCCTGTTGCAAATATTTTCAATCCGATCTTTAATTTAGAAACCTATAGCATTGGGCCACTTCTTTTTAAAAATTCTGATTTAAAGTGACGGGTACCAGGTCTATCCTTTAAGAAAGACTGACTTGTCATAGTGACATGAATCCTATCGGAGTTTAGCTTCCTTCTTTTGATCATTTTGGCTCTTTGTAGGTTCTTACTGCAATGGTCATCTCCTTCCTGGTACCATTGTCTGTCTCGTTCCTCGAGACACAGGGTTTGAGTGGCTCGGTGGGGGTCGACTACGCTCGCGAGTTAATACATAGTCGTCTCTCACCTGATGTCTGCAGCTACTGTATCTCGTGGAATGCGTCAATAAGTGTGGCTTGGAGAGGGCTGCTTGTTGCCTGCCGAGACCTGCCTGTCACCTTTTTTCTTTCAACTTTTGGGGAAATTAAAATACAGAAACGCGTCTGTCGAACTCAGTTTGGTATAAAACTTTACGTTTATATTGAAACCACCGGGTAAATATCATTTCTGTTGGACAATTTGTTTCCGGTGGACAATTTAATATAATCAACCTTGTAAGTCAGTGTTTCAGTGTTCATTCTGGTTCTTTACCATTTGATCAATATGCTAATTTAAAGTAACCTTTTTAACTTACATCAGCAAACATTTCTAAGCTATTATAAAACTAGGACTGACTTGTCATAATGATATGGATCTAAGCAGGGATTAAAAATTTAAAGAGTAACTAAACTTCAGGAACTGACTGAATCAGATCCCAAACCCTATCCCCAGCATCAAAGGGAAAGATTGACAAAGACATCCCAACAAACAATAAATTACAAGTGATAAGCCGAGTCAGCAGCTCTTTCCCAAATAGATGGCAACTCAGCTATCTTTATCTGTTTATTGAACTAAATAAGTTAGACCAACAGACGGGTTAAAACGGACTAAGCAAATTATATGAAAAACATTAAACAATTATTTTTACCTATTTTCTATTTTTATGATAGAATGATTAAACTGAGGACACAAATTAAACAGCACCGAACATAAAACAAATGCAACCGCAACAAAAGTACCGCCTTGGGACGGTCAGTAATAACTACTGGGGGGTTAAAACCCTTCTTCTGCATTAATTTAGCTCCTTGTAGGTAAATTCCTGATGTCCTTGTCTTATCCTTTCTCGAAACACAGGAGTTGAGGTGGCTTGGTGGTGGTGGGGGGGGGGGGGGGGGGGGAAGGGGGGGGGGGGGGCGCCTGTGCTCGTGAGTTAATATGTAGGCGTCTCTTACACATAAATCTGCAGCTACTGTGTCTCACGGGATTCGTCAATAAGTGTGACTCAAAGAGGGCTGCTCGATGACAATCGGTCCCTGCCCTGGTTGCCCATCAGTTTTTTTTTCAACTTTTGGGGTTTAACGACACTGAAGAAGTTAAATACAGAACCGCGAATATGTCGCACTTAATTCGGTAAAGGTACGTATATATGCATAGTGTTGGCGATATAATAATACCGGTAGCCCTGTTGGGGAAGTCTAGCAGCTAAAAATTCATTGAAGTCAGTCACATGAGTGGACACGCTAGCAAACCGAATAAGATGAGAAATGTAAGCCCCGTAAGTGGTAGAACGGGGACAGTCATCATCCAAAACGGCAAAATTTACTATGCGAAAATCAAAGACATCGCTTTTATAATAAAGTTTGGATGAAACAAATCCGTTTGGAATAGATAAATGTAAATCCAAAAATGCGGCTTTGGCATCGGACGCATTAGCTCTGTTTAAGGCTATTTGTTGCCTGCCGTGACCTGCCCATCACCTTTCTTTTTTTCAACTTTTGGGTTTTAGCGACACTGAAAAATACGTGTCTGTTGCACTCAATTCGGTGTAGTTACATTTATGTTTAACTGCAACTCGGGCTAAATTCAATTCACAATGCCTTCAAAGTAAGGATTGTTAAAAAATTGTAAGGATTGTATCTAAAAAATTGTCAAGACAAATAGATGTTGAGTTAAATGCTTCTGTAATTTCAACTTATCATTAGACAGCGAAGCCATGGGTTATAATTCGATGAAAACAAATCAGCTATAATCAGAGCACAATTCGTACCCATCTAAATGCCAATAAATTGTCTGTATAACTTAGTTCCAAATATTCTGAAAATATTATCTAAAAGATATGTAAATGCTTCGCACATGTTTTGGCATGACCAATGTTTATATTGGTGTTGGTATTCAGAAGTAAAGATAGTGCTTCTTTCTTACAGGCAGGAAACAAAGCCTTCTTTTGGAAATACAACTTAAGTAAATCTTAAAGTTTTATCTTTTTATTAAATTTTGTGGCAAACTGGTATAGAATGTAGAAAAAAATTATTAGTTGACAAGCTGGTCGCACTCCTAGCAATACCCACACTTTGATATAAAACTCGACTTTGTTAGACCATTTTGAAAATTACTTTATCATATGACGTCGCATCTGAGAGTGTAATAAAGCCATGCATTAAAAAACGATAACCCACTAGTTGATTGAATATTCAAATTACATCGTAACATTATGCGTTGACGTCCTTAAAACGTCGCGTTTTCTAATGGCGAAATCGTGACGTTTTAGAGCAAAATTTGCTTATAAAACGCGAATTTAGTGTCATATGATAAACATAATCTTCCATTCGTGCGTATGATTGAATTTATTAAACTCGGCAGAGCCTCGCATCTTATCTTTTTCCCCAACTCGTTTATTAAATTCAATAATACTCCTGTATTATTGAATTTATTAAACTCGTCGACGAAAACGATAAGATGCTCGGTAGAGCCTCGCATCTTATCTTTTTTACCCAACTCGTTTAATAAATTCAATAATACATGAGCACTCATGTAAGAGCCTTTGCCTAGATGAGACAATAAATAATATGATAGTACATGTTTATTGTTTTTGGCTGATTGTACTTAATTGCGTAGTAACCGTCACAGCAATTTATTCAAGGCGAGTCTGTCTGTCACTAGTCTGTACGTTGCCAAAGAATGAAACAAGTATATTAGTGGAACTGACTTTTATTGGAGACAAGAGTTTAAATGTATGTTTTATAGTCATTTGGTTTATATTCAGAAACTTCAGCAGTTTTAATTGTTTGTTATGGTCCTGGCTATGCTTTCACGGGTTACAAACAGAGGGATGTGCAGTGGTACACACCATGAACCGCTCCGTACTAAATTTGGAGGCAATGCTCTCTAACCGACGCAATCAATTTTTCTTCCCAAATTTTTAAGTAAACTGGTAAAGCTGAGGCCAGCTTTATCCTTAACGACACTGTGCAAGTCAATAAATTCCATTCCTAGTCGACATACAATGACAATAAAAGCAAACTATTATACTAGTACTGCCTTGGAACGGTTTAAAACTAGTAAAACCGCCCCTGTCCCTCCCACAGCAACCCCCCTCCACACACACACACACACACACACATGCACCAGGACATCCCGAATTTATAATTGAGCCGCGACACGAGAAAACCAACAAAGTGGTTGTGCGCCCAGCGAAGACTCAGATCAGCCTGGGCATCCACCGAGTCTGAACAGAGTCTTCGCTGTCCGCATGGACCTAGCTTAGACTCTTAGCTACCATTTAAGCGCAAAGCGAAAACTCTGATCAGACTGAGTTGATGTCCAGGCTAATCTGAGTCTGCGCTGGGCGCACAACCACTTTGTTGGTTTTCTCATGTCGCGGCTCAAATCATTATCCATTTTCTGTCTGCTCATATGAGGAAGGAATAGAAGCTTGTGGTCCGGATCCGAATTATGGATCGCCTGTAAGTACTTTATTTTTTTCTTCAACGAAGATGCTGACACAGACTGTAAGTCGAGTGTCGAATAGGAGATATGCAGATTTATGGTATTTCCTGTGCTGTTTGTTTGAGGTTTACCGGCGCTTTGAGATAGTTTTTCAGTCTATATCGAGCCGTTTCCCAGAGTGAAGGAGAAAGAAAAGAGATATAATAGGAGAGATAGAGAAAAAGCCCCCCCCCCCCCCCCCCCCGAAAATAAATAAAAAATATCACCCGCCCCTACTACAAGCCCAGTAGGCCAGTACTTGCACAATAATTAGTAGGACGCCGTGGCACTGAAAGTTACTTGGCACCATCACCCGACTACGACCAGCCCAACGTATGTCCTGAGATATGTCGAAAGATTCCGCTGATTTTTAATAAACCCAAGGTTTAGTCCGCGGCTTTGTGCATAGTAACAGGTCACAGACTATCGACGAATTTCTACATGTAAAAAATGAATATAATGTCTTGCTGTCATTAAAATTTAATTTTACAGATACGTTGATCATCTAGTCACACTTTATAATACATCGTCTACAATATACACATTATAAACTCCGAATGAACTTTTGAACCGCCATGCAGGATGAGGACGGAAGGAATAGCTATCGTTTCACCCTTTTGCTTAATCTTAGCCTGCTCATTTACACATGTAGCATGAACGAGACAATACTACTTGGAGGTCACCAATAATACAGCTTTAATTGTTAGATAAACATGTGGGTTAGGTTTTTCAGAGACTAAACCTTAAAATTATTGAATACATTATATTCCAACTTTCAGTAGTGTTGACTTCCCAGGGGTCTCCTGGTGTCGCAATTCGTTCTTTCCGCTGAGTCCTCATCTCTGATTCATCATAGGCCTTATCCGTGATTTGTTTGTTTCCGATGATGACTTGTTGATGGGTTAGGAAACCTTCACGCGGACCAAACAGCTAACTTAATGTTTCGAACCAATGCAGAAGCAGAGGGCGAGAAAACCCCAGTAATATGTTGCTGACCGTTCCAATGCGGTACTTCTGTTGCGGTTCCTTGATGTTATATTGTGCTGGGTGCGCTTGGTTATAGTCTCTGGCGGTTTGGTCACCCGTATTGTTGCCCAATCTGCCTTCTATTTTGTTTTGTTTTGTAGTTAAAATAAAAAATAAGTAAAACTATATGTTGATGCTGTTATTGGGGTTGGGAAAGAGCTGCTCATTCGGTTTACTGTGTGTGTCTTTCGTAAACTTGTGTCACTTTCTGTGTGTATGTGCTTCTTTCCTTCCCTATTGGTTTTGAGAGCCAAATGTGGGATTTGATTGTATTAATTCCTGATCATTGCCCATCTTTTTACTTTACTTCGATGTCGTTGTTTTAATTATCATAAAGATGTTCTCGAGTAGGCTCAGCGGAACGTATCCACAGGCCTTTGCATCTGCTGGCACCGAGTGTATACATGTATATTCGTCATTCTATAAATGCTTCTATATTTTTAACAAATCAAATAGTATTTTATCATTGAAAAAGATACTGAAACATTGCAATGCGAATGACAATCAAAACCACTAATTACAGCGGACCCTCTTTATAACAACATTTATTCCCAGACATTTTGCTGTTAAACTGAATTTGCTGTCGTAAAGAATATATACTCGAAAGCAAAAATAACGTTTATTTATTTTTTTTTTTTTTTTTTTGGTGTTTTAATGTCAAAATAAAAATCTGCTGAAATTGACAAAACAGGGAAGATATTATCAATGCATGGAGTACACTTCGTCGCAAACGTATTGAAATTTTGTTTGTTTATTCATGCGTAACGAAAGCGTAAACAATCAAGGGGTCAGTCTCAAAATTCACAAATACTGATAAGTTAACTCAGTGTCTTGAACTGAGTTGTACCTGGCTCCAAAACTGATGCCCTCTCTCTGGGGCGCTACAATGTCTCAGAAACATCATCAAGAATTTTCAGGAATGGTTACTCGTTACACAAAAAACTATGTCCCTTTATACAAATACCTTAAGGTAAGCAAGTTTTGCGATAGCAAAACAGAATTTTGTGGATTTTACAGCAAACCGAATTGAAACGGATTCCAGTTCAGGATAAATAAAAGGGTAAGTGGACAAAATCAAATGGATGACGCTAACGAAGGATAGTAACTCTGTTCTCCTTCCAATAATGCAACCGCAGAATGAAATTTTGGGCGCTGGGTCCTTGAAAGCTCTGTGCAAAATTGAATGAAAATCATACTGCATCTTTACCATAAGAGCAGTCTACGGTTAGCGAATCGGGAGACAAGATTTTTTCCAGGAAAACATTTTTATCGGCTTTTAAATTTCGTAACTCAAACAGGAAGTGAGCAAAGTAAGTGCTCATTTCAAACCAAATTTTGTTTTAAACGGGTCCTTTTCCCATAGCCCAACTTATTTTGAATCCCAAATTACCAGATTTTTCTAAAAATTTGATGATTCAGACGACTTTCAAAAAGTTTGAAAAACTTTGTAAAATGCAGATTTTTACATTGTACATGTGCGATTTAACTGTATAAGAATCATGTTTTAAAAGTTTTATACCGTTTTCCACTTGATTACATTACATCATTCTGAACTCATGTGCAGCAAAATCGTATTGATAACCTATTTTTTTTTTGCCACCGTGAGCCAGAATTTTGTGTTTTTTGCTTTTTTGACAAAAATCTTCATATTTATTTCGAAAAATTTCACTGTGTCAAGAAAATACTGCAGAACTTATTGCCACGTAAAGGCAAATCCCAGTACTAAGTTAAAAGTAAGATATCATTACACTTAGTTTAAACTTTATTTTATTTGTATAAACATAAATACAAAATACATTTCTAAACATAATATCATTATATTTAATGAGGAAAAACAATACACTAAAAGGTATGCGTTTCTCTTGCTGTTGAGCATGTAATTACAACAATGTTGCCATTCCGTGCATATGAAAATGACTTTATAAAGAATTTTGTTGTTGTAAGAAATGTCGTTATAAAAAGAGTTGTACAATCAAAGACTCCGAACAACCACAAAAAAATGTTGTCAGTTATGAAGTCCATATTTTGGACGCTCTATTATTATATCTCCGGCATACTATATTTTAGGGTAACATACTGTTTCGACGTCCTTCCGTCCACATTTCCGCAACGCACCAAATATGCTCCATTTTGTTTCAGATTCTGTCCATAGATTGAGATTATAAAAAGCTTTTTCTTGGAACGGTTTTCATGCTGAGATAGGGTTTGTTTTGTCGTCTTAATAAGTTCTGAATAGTAAGATCCTTTGAAAGCAAGGAAAACACCTAAGAAATGAAAAAAAAAAAAGAAGAAGAAGCAAACTCGGTTTAATTGAGTCTGTTCATGACCAGTAATGAAATGTGCGACGTTAGCCACGTCTTCTAGCACCGGTTTAAGCAGAACCCTATTTTCAAAATTACTTTAATATAATTAAATGATCCTTCCTCCCCCCACCCCACCCCAATGGAAAAAAAAGAAGAAAAAAAAGCAACAACAGAAAATAATATAATGTGTAAAACAAGTTTGGTATCGCATCTCCTCCAAGACCATATGACAAGTTTATAGACATATTTGTTTGAGCATATGCATATGGGTCATGATTAAAATTCGGAACTTTTTTGTTTTCTTGTGAACATGGTGAAATACCCCTGTTTCATATTTTATACCCGAAAATTGCTTTTAGTGGGTACACTATGATTGCGTTGTCCTTCCTTCCATATGTCTGTGTTCGCCCGTGATTCGTCCCGTAGAGTTAAAGATTTTTTCCATGGATGCAGCATACAAATTTGTTACTGCTCCTTCTGCTAGACTGTTAGATGAATTTCTTGAAAACAGCTGTGCGAACACAATTTGGTATGAAGATGTGCATTTAAGTTACAATTTATAAGCTGACCGTTTCCGCTTGACTTGTGCTCCTTTCGAGTCTTTAAATCTTAAAACTATTTGTATGAGCCGCCGCGCGAGAAAACAAACGGAGTGGTTGTGCGCCCAGCGCAGACTCAGACCAGCCTGGGCATCCGCTCAGTCTGATCAGAGTCTTCGCTGCCCGCATGGAGGTAGCTTAGACCCTTAGCTACCCTTTAAGCGCTTCGCGAAGAGTCCGATCAAACTTTATCGGGTGCCCAGGCTAATCTGCACTGGGCGCACGACCACTTTGTTGGTTTTCTCGTGTCGCGGCAAATAATTATGAGTTTTTTGCTTTGTTTTGCTTCAATTTTATTCTAATTAGGTTTATAGATATAGCATATTTTTCAGTTTGTGTCAGAAGGGTTTTCCTGCTGAGCTTTGGCCGTAACTAGTTTTTGTAAAAAAAAAAAAAATAATAATAAAAAATAAAATAAAATAAAACATTATCGCTAGTAGAAGGACTGATATGTGAACAGATATTGACATGTTTTATGAGGATAACAGACCCTTTTGTCTGAGGTATGCTCCAGTTTGATATTTTATGCCCTGTTAAATTGGATTGTTTGTCATGTTTGCACTGACTTTGTTTAGACTTAAAAAAGAGTTAATATGTGATCTTTTTCAGATTTTTTCCCCCAAGAATTGATTTCAGGCATAGTTATGCCCTCTTGTAGTTTCAAAAAAAAAACATGGATTTGATATCTCCACTTTTCATCAACTGTTTGATTGATATTTTTGAAAAAAAAAGAACAAAATGTGTACGCATATTTGTTGTAAACACGCACTGAATTTAACGATTGAAACTCCAGCCTTTTTTTCTGATTTATGGCCCTGTTAAACTTTTTGCTCATTTTTATTCTGTTTTTCCCCTCTGATTTCCTTCAGATTTGGTCCTTAGAACCAGCATACGGTAAGATTTGACACGAATTTTTCAGTTTTTTCTGGTTTGATATTAGGGATAAGCTGTATCTTATTTAGTGTTCACAAACGTACATGTATGCTGTGTATGTAAAAGTTAGATGACAAAGGTAACTGTTTAACTGCTAAGCGGGGAGGTATTTACCTAGTTTAATTAAAGGCTTTACTGAAATTTGCTACTGCCAGTTTCATTGTTTTTAATTAATAAAATAAAAGTTCAATATTAAACATAGTTATATACTGAAAGATTACATACGAATATGCCGTTTTCAGAAATGGACAAGCTACGTTTTCAGCTAAATGTCAAAAGAAAATTTCCTTGTATAAAACATCAAATGATTGATTGATTAATTTGATGCTTAACGTTCACGATAAACAGCTATGGTCATGCCGGGATGGTCAGTTAATCTAACCACACTATTCCTGGGCTCGGTAAAGTTAGCAGAACGAAACTTCTGCAGAATCTGCAGAAAATTCTGCAGAATCTTCTGCAGAATTTTCTGCAGAATTTTCGTTCTGCTAACTTGACCGAGCTCTATTCCTGGGCAGGCTTAGACCTCCTAAGCGGTTAACCAGTACTAAGTGCACATACTTTCGCCAGTAACTGACAACTGCCCTTCTTGGATCAGCGGGAAACGAAAGTATGTGGCCAGACCGGGTTTCGAACCCAGGACCCCTGACTTATGAGTCAGGTGCCCTACTGAATTGTCATCTGACATTTAGCTGTAAACGTAGCTTATCCATTTCTGAAACTGGCATATTCTTATGTAATCTTTCAGTAAATAACTATGTTTAATATTGGAAATAAAAACAATGAAACTGGCAGCAGCAAATTTCAGTAAAACCTTTAATTAAAAAATCTAGTGATAATTATTATAATAAAAAAATCCTCAAAGTTGCGTTATTTCTGGATGTCGTCAAATGTAAGACATTTGCACCTACATTTGAAGCTGATTGCTTGTTTGTGTTTGCTCCATTTAGCTGTATATTGATACCGACACGGTAATTAGGAAAACTCTTAGCAAATTACGAATTAATTCATTTGCTTTGCGTATTACAACTGTAAAACGATGTGAAAGGTTTTCCTAGGCAACTACACATAGTACACGAAGGAATTCCATTCATGTCTTAATAATTTCAATTTGTAATCTTGTTCACCTCTCTAACGTCGTGCTGATCTAATCTTTCGTATATATGTTGTTAAATCAAAACTGGTCCCCAAACAACTGCCGGTAATCGATGTCAGTCAAAACAACTGCTTAACCAAGTAACGACCTCCCCCCCCCCCCCACTCCAAATCCTCTCGAATAAAACTTTCTTATCTGTAAATATTGCCCACTGTGAAGCTTCACCCACACACTTGTGTGTCAAATCTTGAGGACGGTATTTATATAGGCAAGAGTTGTTTTATCGGCGAAAGTATAGCTTATAGAGCACCAGCAGCGGTAATGTGATCCCAAAGCTACCTATACCGGTTCAGGTACCCGTGTGTGCACCGGTAAATTTTATGGATGCGCCTACAAGATAAAGTTCACACTTTAGTTAGGTAGAATGCTAATTTATAGTAACACTTATATTTTGTTGATGCACGATCCCTAATATGTCCGATAAATATTAAAGTTGCATTTATAAAGATACACGCGAATTAATATATTTTACCCATTGTTCAGAGGTTCGTATACTTTATACAGCAGCGATTTCACAAAGGTCACAAAAGCAGCGACTTAAGCAGGTTACAATATGCCACAACAATTGTACGAAAAATATCTATTTTTTACAGTGGTGACCAAGTATTGCATTTTTTTTTTCTAATTCATATTTATTTATAAATTAGGCATTTACAATGATTTTGAATTTATAACATAGTCTCCAAAACAAATTCTCTGACGAAGAATTTATTATCTGTTAGACAAAAGTAAACATAATAGTCTAGATTGTAATAGACAAGATATACATGCATTTTAATGTGCAATATATATTTAAGTACGCAGAAATAACAGATTACGCTTATTCGAGACAAAACAAAACTGCAGGCATTGAGCTTCTAAAAGTTTCGTCAGTTTAAGTTTAATCGAGCCTTGAGTAAATTTAATGATGATCTGTAAGTTGATTCAAAGCGTACTAATTAATGATGCGGATCCATCCATCTATCATTCTCCGACATCAGTAGCTACAACCAATCAGCAAGATAAGATAAAAATCGACAGCGATTCATTTTATTTTCTTCTCTGCCAATTAAAATTGGCATACTGTAAAATATGGTATGGTATAATGGATTGGTATGTGGTTTGGTATGAAAATCCTATACCATACCACATACCATACCAAACGGCCATACCAAAAGTATTATTTGGGCATCATACCCATCATTATCAAATGTATGACAACAATGTTAACAAGATCACCTCTGGGTGATCTTGTTAACATTGTTGTCAAATATTTGATAATGATGAGTGTAATGCTTATATAGAGATGATCTGTTAACACTGTTGTCATGCATTTGATAATGATGGGTATCATGCTTTTATCAAGGTCAGACTGCTAATGACTTTCAGAGACAACAGATCTAGAAGAAAGTACAGGTTAATAATACTTTTGGTATGGTCGTTTGGTATGGTATGTGGTATGGTATGGGATTTTCATACCATACCACATACCAATCCATCATACCATACCATATTTTACAGTATGCCATTAAAATTTTACCTGAACCCAAGTTATGGAATTTCTGGATTCCGGTGTTCGTGTGATTGAGGTTTTAATCTATAAAACTATATCCATAGCAACAGCAAGAGCCGGTAGCCAGCAGGTACTAATGATTACAGCGTGTTTATTGGTTCTTGCTATCTCAGACAGTGGTAATAATGGTCAGTGCTGGGATATTGCAAGACACGTGGTCCAGATTAATGACTTCAAGCTATGCGCAGATTTCAGCGTAATATCATCTCCTGTCAAATTGATGACATTGTTAATTGATCATAAACATCATCATTTACAGAGCCCCTTCTCTTACGCCATTTCTCATGAAATAATCTCAGCAGAACAATCCCACTGGACAAACAACCTTGAATCAAGCTTGATTCAACGTCACGATGTTGAATCAATGTTGAATCAAGTTCGTGTGCCTGCTGGAACACTATATTGTACATACATACTCAATGAAGTAAATCTATTATAAAGCGCATTTGCTGACCAATACTAATAATAGAGAGACACGCACAATTGAGCTCACAGGCACGCACCATCGTAGATAGAAATAAGCATGCTAGTCTAAGTCATCACCGTCCGCTGTAAAAAGTTCAACTCTTCCGCTGATGATGAAATAATAGAAGGGTTTCCGTACAAAACAGCAGCTTCATGCAACTTTCCCACATCATACTATCTATTGTAACAGACTCCGTTCACTTAGAATAATTTAAGCTGTCAGGGGAGGTTTTAGGAAACCATTTCCTGGGAGACAAACAGTGAGGAACTTGGCCGGACGGCTCTGGAAATACATCATGCAATAACTGACTGCCTCATGGCTTAACTTTACATACCAACAAAACCATGACTACCTAACTAATTTGCAACCAAATAATCAATTAATAAACTAATTAAGGGAATTTATATAGTTGAGAAATAAAGCAGTACCCACTGGGCGGACAGGATTCTAACTCACACTGACTACGATAACTCCGCCAAACCATTCAGAGACACCCGCTTGACCATTTGTGCCATAATGCTCCTTAAAAAGTTTCATGGAACAATATTAAGCTTGATTTCTTTGAAGGATCCGTTGGAGAGGGCTACTCGGAATATATGGATCATACGATTCCGAAGCTTGGGTATATGATATGATTTAAATTTAAGACTTAACAAACTTCAAAAGATATTCCGGCCCAGGATCATTTAACTAATGCGGGTATATCTGAACAAATGTATATTTGAGAAATAAAGAAGTACCACAGGGCGGCCAGGATACATATATATAAACACTTCTCTCTGAAATCTCATAAAACCAGATTGGTTTTCGAGTAATTTTGTTAGGGAAAGTAAAAAATTGTAAACTCCTTAGTTTGAAGACTGTTATTATATACTTTTGGCATAACCTCCATAATAAAAGTAGCATAATTTTTGTAGTTTACGGTACTAAAACGTTTAACAGTTGTGTCATGACTCCGAATTCAATTCTCTAGTCACGATAATGATACACACTTTTGTTTACACATTGGCTGCAGATCCAAGAACAATAAAACGTATCAAATAAAGGAAGGCTATTCATACTGAGGTGGTTTACGTTACTAAAACGATAAGTTTGCCAAGGCCATTACTTTATACCAATAGTACCAAGAGTAAACCATAGTATTCTATGATCTGAAATCTATATGGTGCTAATTCTTTTATTTATGTTCAAAAGAGTTTCAGGCATAACATACTAGTTCTTCATTATATATGTAGTAGTAACAGCTAGAAAACATATGGCTGTTTGACGGACATAATAAAGTCAAATCCTATGTTTAGACTTCGGTGTCACATAGATGTCATAGAACTTAAAATTATGACTCATCAGTCAGGTTAACAGAGCATTCCTTCATGGTCAGTGCAATTTACGTATAGTACAGAGGGAAACTTGGGAAACATTTCTGAAACAGATATCCTTGGTAGCCCATAAAATCTTAGCGAGTCCGATGGACACCAAACATTATAATTTAATAAAGAAAAAAACCAGACCAGATTTTTCATAAAAAATCTTCCACTTGCTCATGCTGATACGAAGCCTATAGGAAGACTATGGTAACAGATTCATCTAGATACATAATAGAGATGGTACCAGTATACTTTACTGCAAGACCTCTATATGTCTTATTTTATTGCGTCCTATTTTGACACTGTAATGCCAGCTCTAAGTACTGTAATGTTCAATTAAATCCCAGTTCCCGCTCTCAAAATCAAAAGGGAAAAAAGCACATACACAAACCGACGAAAATCCACGGAAGACACGCACGGCAAACCGAAAGAACAGCGCCCGGTTTAGGGTTCAAACGCGAAGTACAAGTCCACATAACATTCTCCTACTACTACAGTTTGGTAGTAGTAGGAGAATGTAATGTGGACTTGTACTTCGCGTTTCAACCCTATTCCGTCTTACTACTAGGACCGTAAACGTATGTGTTCGTCTGTATATGGATAGTTTATGCTTTACCCGGGGGAACTATGTATTGCTAAATGTACGAAGTAAACAAGAATCGAAGTTTGGAATTATTTATAACAATATTATTTGAACAAGTGTAAATTACGAATTTTTACGATATTATGTTTTACTTGAAAGACACTAAGGCCCGATTTCACGTCGCATTCAAAACACGTATTAAGCCTTATTTGACTGTTTTCCCACAGGCAAAATACAAAATGCATTTCACGTGCGTTAACTAATTTAAAAATACGTACTAAACGGTGTTCTAACTTAGAACGCCGTTATCGGAGGACTAACTTTTTGTAAACACATTTAAGTCAAAATATGAAGACAATGACTGTACACAATATTCTATATATATTCAGATATACAACCTATCATATCAACACCAGTCATAATACGATCCATACCCGTCCGTTTGAATGCAATCATTTGAACTGCCCGTGCCAGACCGCTGATCGGACTGGCATTGAGTGTATAAAGGATTGTTTTTAAAGCTATCTGACAGGGATCGTATGGCAACATAATATGATCCATGCCAGGCCTTTTGGGGTAAATAATTTGAACACCCAGGCCAGTCCTCTGATCGAACTGGCATTGAGCGTATAAAGAACTGCTCTAAAACATAAATGGCATGGATCGTACTGCTGATGATGAGTGGCCCGGTTATTTTTTTTTTGTTTGAGGGGCAGGGGGAGGGGGAGGGGTGCAGGGTAAGGGCGTCAGTGATGCTACAGATATTGATTCTTTAATGAAAAGGATAACGCCCTTCAACAGACACAGCTGACAGAGGTCATAATGCAACCCTGCTCAAGCAACTGTTGGTAACCATGGGCATTTTTTTTCTTTGGTTATGGGGTAGTCTCACTCTGACAGGCATTAGTGCCTCAACAGCAAAAATTATTTGTCTAGAAAACGTGCTTATAAAACCCTTTCAAAGATCTGATAAGCGGTTTTACAGATATTTTTTTACAAGATTTCCCAGATCGGAAAGGGGGCATAACTCAACCCAGTAAGACATCACTCAAAATCTAGGACATTTACAGTTTGAACTGTTAACGAGTACCAAAACATCCACACCCGAGCGGTTCTTCAAATATTTTGTTCGCAATGTCGTTCCTGAAGTTGGTAAAAAGAGAATAACTCAGCCAAATAGTTAAAATACACTCAAGTAAGTCAGATCATCTGTATCTTGATTTGTAATTGTATGTCAAATATATAATATACTGAGGAAACGCTTATGTCAGAATCTGAATAACACACCCGGGGCTATAAACACTGGTCTGCTTATTTCAATTCCATTCAAAAATCAAGGTCCTACATGTAGCATTAGCCGTTGATAAGTTTCACAGCTGACCACAAAACATTGTGGACGGACAGACAGACAGATGGACAGGCGGTCGGATCCAAACCATTTCACTCTCTCAAGTTGTTTTTCAAAATAAACCCATTTAATGTTTTTCTATTTTCTGCTAATATACGTTTTACCTATATCACTGACTAATTCAGCATGTGAAATCGGAAAAAAATAGTACACGTACTAAGTTAGTATACATATTAGTTAGTCGGTGATTAGCGTTAGTCACTGACTAAATTTAACACGTGACGTGAAATCGGGCCTAAGTAGACTATTGGTTTCTATATTTTGATGGGTAATTTCAAAATCCTACCTATAAGAACCTATGTCTAAATATGAATTAAACAAGAGAAGCGAACTCTGTCGCTGTATTAAAGTAAAATATCGGCAAACTCAGCTGCCTGTAGATACGTCGAAAGTGTATTTAACAACTATATATAGATAAACATATATCTGTCAATACAAGCAGTGAAGGTAACTATCCCTGAGAGTTCATTTGAATAGGATGTTAGAATATGAAATTATAATTTCTAGTGAAACATATATTGTAAAAATTTGCTCGGATTCTTTTCTAAATTGATCAATGGATGCAACAATTGAGAAGATTTCTTTCTTATTTTCAGTTTTTGCTTCTGTAAGGATTTTAGGGTTGAGTTATGGCCCTTTGAAGTAATGACCCTTTAAAGGAACGGAACCACTACTTGCCTCCTCTCCCCCTCCCCCCCCCCCCCCCCCCTCCCCCGATTTCTACGCCCTTAGCAGCCCACCCTCTTGGTTTCTCAAAGTAGTTATCAAATATTATAATAAAATTGATTGCTAATTTTGCGTATTATTTTATGGAATAAAAGCACATTTATTACCTCCCTTGTCAATCCTTTACCTTTACAATGCAATTTATTCCGTAGAACTAGTGACATTAGTGGGTTAATTTGAATTAAATGGTAAAATACAATGCGAATTTATGTGGCTCTTCTAATTGTCTGGATCTTGGTACGCTCGTCAGGGAACAAGGAAAAGAAAATTTGTGTTTTGTAGAGCGTTTTTTTCTTCAAAACTTATGATGGCCGTAGTTATCCCACAGGAGCTTGAATTTCTAGCTTTAGAAACATTTCTAAACTTTGCCATCCAAAGAGGTTGTTTACTTGGTAAATGTTTAAAGTTTGTGGCATGTGAAATTTGGGTATCCCAAAGTGCATTTAATAAGAAAATAAGTCGAGTTTAGTATGCACTTTTGGAGGAAAGAAAGGCCCAAACATCTCCGCAGTACATTTACCATAGCGGTTGCAATTTGAAACGACGCCATAACTTTGAAGAAAATAGAATAAACAGACCGTAAAATTAAAACAAGTCAGCATTGCTTTCTCAGTTCAGATGTTTCTAAGCTTTCATTTTCATGGGTCCTTTTATGTTTTGAAATTCTTAAGAATATTTAAAATTACTTTTATAATTCAATAAGCGAGGTCAGGACCCAACAACACACCGTACATCAGAAACATGTGAAAAGCAATATTTTTCGTACATTAAACCGTCGTGAATACTAACATCCACATTTCTTACATAGGATTAACATGATTAAGATCTAAAATAGAGAATCGGCAAATAAAGGGATCGACGGAAAAAAATCTAACATTCTAAAGCGCATGAAATGTCCTTCAACATTACAAAACAATAATTGTTACAGTATCAATTAGCAAGGCATCAAGGCAACAGAGGTAATGATATTAACGGATGACAAAAGGTACCTACTTTGGGCGATGCTTTTTCAGTTTTTAAGCTTCAAATTCTTGTGTCTGTTCGGAAAATAATAATTAATAGCAAATAATAATCATTCTGTTTATTATTATTATTATCATTATTATTATATTTGTTTTGGTCATTTTCAAACGGTTCATGGAAAGTTGCAATATAATTTATTGAAGTTTACGCATTGAATTACTTATTTTGTTG
Source organism: Ctena decussata (assembly GCA_963989385.1). Lineage (NCBI taxonomy): Eukaryota > Metazoa > Mollusca > Bivalvia > Lucinida > Lucinidae > Ctena > Ctena decussata. The sequence continues at coordinate 15,162,991 of OZ022498.1, forward strand.
TCTTGAATTGAATCCGAAACCAAAAAAACACGTCAGAAAACAAGATGAGTTTACATTGAAAGTCCAATGCCTTCAAATGACTTGTTTTCCACACCAATGAGACCGCACCAAAATAGTTATGGCCCCACCACTGCTGACAGTTCTTATCATCATTCTTTGGCTGTTTGCACCATTGCCAGGTTGTCATCATCACGATCGTTTGTTTTTATTTATTCATATATATGTTGTGTTGTTTCCGCTATTGATGATTGTTGCCTCCACACGGACCGTTATAGTCTGCATCATTGACGGTTAAAGTCTGTTGCTGCCTGGATTAACGCTTTTTTCTGCACTCCGTCAGTGAGGCAACTCGTTCTCAGTCAATGCATTATTCACATTCTTAGTAGCTTCCCTTGGTCCACAAGGATGTGTACAAAACTTGCTAGAAATTTAGGTACCGCACAGCACCACAGATTAATGTTTTTCATACGAAAATTTAGTGCGAGTTGTCAGTTTTTACAAAAAAAAATAAAAAATAATAAATACATATACATAATATAGATGTCATTTGCCATATCCAGGGGCGTTGCGTGACCTAACGCTTTGTTGAAGCAAAGTAGGATAAAGAAGTCAATCTATAGAATAGAGCCTCAATACAAAATGCAATCATTGTGTGATAACTGATTGAAATGTCAGCTCATTTTATTTTGAGATATTATTTGCAAGAATTACTTTTGAGTGAGCAGCCATACTAGCTCATCTTGATTAATTTGTATTAAGTCTTTCAACCGCTCGGAACACACTGCACGTAACGCTTGCAATGTTGAGATATATAGCTGAAAGTATAAACCTCCAAGGGACATCACTCTAAAAGGAAAAGTATGCCTCCTTTCGCCATTTGACAAAGAGCGACAACGTTTATAACTTCTTTTTGCTTTTTGCTTCCCTGCATAGGGTGGCCTTTCGTAGATAGGGTCTCCTCTTTTAGGAAAGGACTTGCTCCTAGACGAGCATTTTTTTCTTTTAAAAATTAATCCTCATTGAGAAGGGAGGCAAAAATGCAGAGTTGTCTCTCTTGAAATTGTATCCATTCAATTTAAACACAGCTGGACATATTTTGAAGCCTGTGCCTCCAGACCGCCCTCTACCTACGCTTATAATAACTAATAGGCTACTATTTATTTCAGATTAATTAAAATGTAGTCTATGTATCAAGTTTGGTAGCTGAAATATTGGGTTTGTTATAATTAAATTTATACTACTGTGTGTTATTTTTCTATTTTAATATTTTAGAGCATCCATTGATATGAGGCATATTTTAAAAGCAAACTATCTAACACATATAACAGGTAGCTTACGGAAGGAGAGAGCAGCCAAGGTCAGAATGACAAACATATACATTATGGTAGGAGTTCGTGTCGCTTGACAGACTCCTTGCGAATCACAGGAGTGTATGGCAAGCCAAATGCACACTAATTAGAAAAACCTGGTTTTTCTCAGAAAAACCTGGTTTTGCGATTTGATAAACCAGGTTTTTCTCAGATAAACCAGGTTTTTCTCTGATAAACCAGGTTTTTCTCTTGATATCATAGGTTTCTCAGATAAACCAGGTTTTTCTTTGATAAACCAGGTTGTTCCTCGTAAAACCTGGTATTTCAACAGAAAAACCTGTTTTTTCTGTGATATACCTAGTTTTTCTCTGATAAACCAGGTTTTTCTTTTGATAAACCAGGTTTTTCTATAAAACCTAGTATATCTCGAGAAAACCTAGGTTTTCTTTGAAAAACCAGGTTTTGCGTAGAAAAACCTGGTTTATCTCAGAAACCTACGATATCAAAAGAAAAACCTGGTTTATCAGAGAAAAAACCTGGTTTATCAGAGAAAAACCTGGTTTATCAGAGAAAAACCTGGTTTATCTGAGAAAAACCTGGTTTATCGAGAGAGAAACCTGGTTTAACGTAAAAACTTGTGTTATCACAAGTTTATTTTGATAAACCAGGTTTTACGATGGTCTCTGCTAATGCTGTTGTATGCGGCAAGCCGAATGCACACTAATTATCTAGGAAAACGCTTCACCGAATGCATATTATTAGAAAAACTAGGTTTTTCTCAAGTTTTGAGAAAAACCAGGTTTTTCTCTTTTGTCACGTGACTTGATATCACAGGTTTCCAGAAATATAATTGGACGCTAGCTGTTTTGTTATACTTGGTTTTTCTCAGTCTGATTGGATATTGAGAAACTTAGGATAACGCTCGAAGATCTGTTATACCTGGTTTTTCTCAGCCTGATTGGCTAACAGGTGTGTTGACATAGTGATTCGAACTAACGCGGTCGCGAGATCTCGTATTTCGCGAGATTGCAGACACCCTATAGGTAATATTGTTTTATGGCCCAGTTATGTCATTACCTATGTGCGATGGGGAATTTCCTTTGATGAAATATCAGCGTCGCTGTACTTGTACATGACAAGAATATGGTACACAATAAACACAAATATTTATCTTTTTAAATATTTAGCGTCATTTAGATGTGTAATGTTGACCACGCCAAAGACGTAAATTGTAAATTTATACCGGAAACGCATTTCTTTTAATTTAAGCATACTTTGTTTGAATAACGTGTGTTTGTTTTCCCTTTTTAGTCATGAGCGCAATAAATATATAAGAAAGAATAATCGATATTTCTAATTAGACTGCATCAACTGAAGCGCATTTTCCAGTGGAATATAACACATGAAACATACATGAGTTTCTCATAAAAAATAGAGAGTTGAAAATTTATTTAGGTCATTTCAGTTGGCAACAAAAATGGCCAACTTTCGCTGTCTTAAACTTTAAAATGCATAAAGGTACGCTGTATATTCCTTGTAATGATTATAAAGAAAATAAAGGAGGAATAAAAAAAGATTTTTTTTTCTCAATGAAGTCATTTTCCGTTTTAAAACTGTCGGTACAATCCCATGCTTTACTGTTAAGGTCCTGGCAACTAGTTGCCAAGTATATTACCGTAAAATTTACGTTTTTCATAGTGTAAAATACTCCGGCGAAGGACCCCAGTCATAGCTTATAAATTCTACACTGTAAAAAAAATCCGTAGATTTTACGGTAAAATACCTTGCTGCCAGTCCATTTCATGTTGTTTTACGGGCATCTGCCTAAAGATCGTTTTTTGAAATAACGATATGGTAGTTATATTGACTGACCGCACTCGAGAATACCTTTATAGTATTGAAGGTCTATAGAACCAAAACAATATCTGTCTTATTCTGCCCTACTCTGCTTGTTGATTCCTGCCGATGTTTACTGGCCCGTAAAAATAACGGGAAACGGACTGGCAGCTGGTTTCCAGGTATTCTACCGTAAATTCTACAGAAGTTTTTACAGTGTAGAATAATTACAAAAACTGGCGAAGGTGCACAAATATTTAAGGTAATTACAGTATTCTTCTTTCTTACACCAGTTTCATATCCAATCTGACAGTCTAGGACCAGTCTGTTCATGAGAATATTTATAGCCCGACATATCGCGGGTTGTATAATTTTTGCCTTTCTGTCCGTGTCTGTTTGTCTCCATCCGTATGTAAATTAAAGATTTACTCCCTTTATGATAATAACCAAAAATGATTTGATGTAATATATCATGCAATACCTCCGACATGGTCTAATTATATATTTGAAATAGAGTTTAGATTATAATATTTTATAAAAGTGAATTTAAATTTTTCAAACGATCGCGGACCGCGCTCGAAATCGCATTATTGGACAAAAATGATTTATTCATGCGTTACAATCACATGCACGAATAAGAAAAATACCTGTACATGATCACATGACAGACGTGGTAAAAATCGATATTCTTACAACCGTAAGGAAATAGATAATTTGCATTTTAATTTGAAGATTTTTTTCATTCCCCATTTATCGAAAAAAACATGCATTTTCTCAAAACTTGTGCGGTAATTATGGGACTATAACATATTGTTTAACGAAATTTTGTTGAAATATTTGTTTCTGAAAACATGAAATAAACGAGGGAGACATACTTGAACATTTGCGTTAAAGTTTTGCGCAAAGATTATTTATTTATTTATTTTTGTTTGTTAGTTTCTTTCTTTCTTTTCCTTCAAGCATGCTTAATAAGTACATAATATAATGCAACGAAATGACAACAGAGAGCAGAGAGACAGAAGGATAGAGAGATCGACGACTTGTTTTAAAACTATTAGTCAACCTTCTCACACCTCAGGAGGTTTCAATCAAAGATTCTGGATACCGACATTTTCAGCCTAATGGAGTCGAAATCGGAAATTTTGCTTTTGATTAGTACTTCCAGAATAGATTTCGAGAAGCACTAAGAAATAGCGCTTAGGATTACTACAAAAGCAAATACAATTCACACCAAACCGATTTTTGTTTTCATCTCACTCACTGGATTTTTTTTTTCTTCAAGGCAGTCATTTTCCGTTTTAAAAGTCTCGGTAGAATCCCATCCTGTACTGTAAAGTTCCATGCAACTCCTGGCAACCAATTGCCAAGTATTTTACCGTAAAATTTACGATTTCTTTTTACAGTGTAAAATGTAAAATCGTAGGGCCCCAGTCATAGCTCTATTAGCGTGAAAAATTTTATCATGCAGTACCGCTGCAAACTTCTCAGTATAGTTTCGTCAGTGTAAATGACCGTGATTAGCCAGCTTTAAACACTTAAAAAAATCACTGAGTTTCACATAAAAAGAGTTTGAAAACTCATTCTGGGTATTTAAGTTGGCGAAAAAATCACCTACTTCCGAATTCATTAAGTTGAATCAAATGGTAAAAACACAATGTAGAGCCTGGAGTCCCAATCACTATTCCGCCTATGTTTATATTGCGAGACGGGAAACAAGAACAGGAAAATTTTAATTTGTGAAGCGATTTGTTATTTTTTCAAAAACTTGTTTTATTTACTTTTTGCAAGTTATATGACCCAATATATGCATACCAACCCATATTTTATTACCAAACGTGAAGGTTGAACCCTCTTTTACAATGATTTGAGTTTAGACATTTAGGACTATGGGGACTTTTAATTCTAGAATAATTACAGAATCTAGCGAAGGTGCACAAATATTAAAGGTAATTACGGTATTTTTCTCATTCTTACGTCAGTTTCATGCCCAGTCTGACACCAGTCTGCTCATGTGAATATTTATATCCTAACATTGGACATATCGAAGAGTAATTTTTGCATTTTCCGTCCGCGTCTGTCCGTCTCCATCCGTATGTAAATTAACATTTGCGTTAAAGTTTTGCGAATGAGATTTTTTTCTTCTTCTTTATTTTTTTATCCTCAAGCATGCTTTGGACAAATTAGTACACAATTTAATGCAATGAAATGACTACAGAGAGATCGACAATCTCTTTTAAAACCATTAGTCAGCCCAGTCACATCTCAGGTTTCAATGAAAGATTCTGGAAATAGCCAAATAAAAATAAACTTGAAGTACAAAACTTGAATAACATGTATTATGTCATAAAGATTTTGCTTGTGACCTTAATATTACACCATCAGTAGCATCCTTGAGGGAAAAAAATACAGAATTTGAAAGTAATTATTGTACTATAAAAGTCTGGTGGACTTCCAGAAATTTACGAAACTGGCAAAGAACAGACTACTCTATGCTCATACACTACTTTCCTTTTTTTTTTATCTTATTTTATAGTAAAGAGTATTAGACGATGCAGTATGATAGTAAGGTCATACGCAAGTCTCTATGTTAGGTAGTCTGGTCCGGGCCTCTCGGCATAATCACTGCCTTTCCGACCTGCATATGCCTAGAGAAGTCTGTTTCTTTGAAACAGTTGCCACTATGCCGTGTATATGCGAACTGCCTATGCCCAGATTGGACTGAGCATGTTGGGCTGATCATGACCCCTTTTTGGTTAACGGATCTATTATATTTACTCTCTCTCTCTCTCTCTCTCTGTAATCACGCGGCACTCATGATAACCCCAGCCGTCTAGCAGCTAAGGCAGTGACGACCTTGATCACATTCGGCGCGTCGTGTTAAAACCTGCCTTCGGGCATATGCTACCTGTGTATGTCGAGATTGATATGCATATTCGGTCAAGTACTTGTACCGTTCAAGAGCCCTGGTAGCTTAGTAGGTTAAGCGCTGTCTTACTGATTTAGCAGCCCCGGGTTCGGGCACCACTCGAAGCAGAAATCTTTCCAACCGTTAGCGGGGTTTCTTTGCACAGAGCCTTTCATTAACACCATCTCCTCGGCCTGATATGACTGAAATACTGTTAAAAAGGACGTAAAACTGCAAGTCATCCATCCATCCATCTATTGTACCGTTCACTTTAACATTGATTGGATTCGGAAAGCTGAACATAAATGGAGGTGGGGGTGCAATAAGAATAAATATAGTAAAAAAAAAAAAGATTAAAAAAAAAAAAAAAAAAAAATAGCTAGAAAAATATTGGCTGCCTATGTGGAAATTTAATCATCAAACTATCAAATGTAAATTGACAAAAAAATAAAAAATAAAAAAAATAAAAATAGAAATAAAAATAAATAAAATTAAATAAAATAAATTGGCAAAACGAAAAAAAAAATAAATAAAAATAAAATGATGAATAATCACGTTGATAATCATACATGTATTTATTAGGCACAAAAACATTTGATTATTTTTCGATTTCGTAATTGTCACTGCGCTAAAACTTCCCACTCTGCGCAGATAAAAAAGAGAGAATTCCTTTGTGAAGTACAGATCCAGAGTTTTATTTGTCCTACTTTTTGCGCAATACACAAAAATCCTGTATGCATGTATATTGTATTTTATGACCCCCAACACTGCTGGTGACATTGGCGATTATTGGAAGTGTGCGCGCGTGTCCTCTTATCTTCGAAAGCTAACACACAGGTAATAAAAACAGAAGCGGAAGCATGATTATTGTAGCAGGTCGATATCCTTATTATAGCTTGTCCAATCAGATGTTGTAAAACATGGTTTTGCAGAAATCACTCCATCCAGTCAAATTGCTAGAAACTTGCGATATCAAATCACGTGGTAACTGCAGAGAAAAACCTGGTTTTTCTCATTAGCCAATGAAATTGAAAGAAACCTGTGATAACAAATCACGTGATTAGAGAGAAAAACCAGGTTTTTCTCTGGATATACTATGTTTCGCTATCCAAATGTATAATTAGAAAAACCTGGTTTTTCTCTATAGCCAATGAAATTGAGAGAAACTTGTGATTACAGGTCACGTGACAGAAGAGATAAACCAGGTTTTTCTACAGATGTACACTCATTTGAAAAACCTAGTTTTTCTCATTAGCCAATGAAATTGAGAGAAACTTGTGATTACAAGTCATGTGAATAGAGAGATAAACCTGGTTTTTCTCCAGATATATTAAGTTTTGCGCTTTTCACACTTATAAGAAATACCTGGTATATCTCTAAGTTTGTGTGCATTTGGCTTGCCTCTGCACTATGAAAAACCAGGTTTAGGAGAGAAAAACCTGGTTTATCTAAGAAAAACCTGGTTTATCAAGAGAAAACCTAGGTTTTCAAGAGAAAACCTAGGTTTTCTCTCGATATACCAGGTTTTTCAAATCTCTAGAGAAAAACCTGGTTTATCTGAGAAAAACCTGGTTTATCTGAGAAAACCTAGGTTTCCTCTCGATATACCAGGTTTTTCTCTGTTAAACCAGGTTTTTCAGCCGAAAAGACACATTAGAAATGAAAACCTAGGATATCAAGAGAAAAACCTAGTTTATCTCAGAAAAACCTGGTTTAACAAAAGGAAAACCAAGTTTTTCACTGTTAAACCTGGTTTTTCTCGAAAAACCAGGTTTATCTCTTGCTATCATAGGTTTCAGAGAAAAACCTGGTTTATCTGAGAAAAACCTGGTTTATCTGAGAAAAACCTGGTTTAACAAGAGAAAAACCTGGTTTATCAGAGAAAAACCTGGTTTATCTGAGAAAAACCTGGTTTCTCAAATCGCAAAACCAGGTTTTTCTGAGAAAAACCAGGTTTTTTTAAATAGTGTGCATTTGGCTTGCCATAGGAGTGTATTTTTATGCAGACTAGTTCTGAATCTCCATTATTATATGCAAAATCGTTTTGTTGTCTGTGAGCCAAGGGAAGCAAATGCAGTTGTGGAGCAGGCATTGATCTTTAATGAGTTGCTTCACTGGCAGACTTACCAGTGACATGCACCACATTTACTCAGGTTAAAAACTGTTACAGTTAAAACACCACCAGCATTTCCTTGAGAACATTGTGGAAACCATTAAATCAGTGAAGATAGTGCTTACAAATCACTTATATAAATCTTCCAAACAAGACGGTGTAATTTGTTTATGGACTTGACATTTCAATATTGCTTTAAACCTCTAAAAAGCTATTTAAAATTAGGACTGTTGTTTTATTAACATGAGACATGTTGTGCGTAAACCTGGCTTAAATCTTAAACATTATTACTTTGTATTGCATGTTCAAACCACGCAGCATACCCTTGTATATTAAAAGCCAGTAAGGAGGACAGTCACGGGTCGCCTACTCCAAAACACGGTTCTTGCAGATTTAAATCAGGCAAACTGCGCATGCACTATCAATGCTATAAGCATTCGCAGTTCGCATACATTTTGTATATGAGCCGCGAAATGACAAAACCAACAAAGTGGCATGCGCGCCCAGCGGAGATTCAGATCAGCCTGGGCTTCCGCCCAGTCTGATCAGAGTCTCTGCTGTCCGTTTTGAGCTAGCTTAGACCCTTAGCTACCCCATAAGCACACAGTGGCGATTTTGATCAGACTGGGCGGATATCCTGGCTGATCTGAGTCTACGCTGGGCGCACATGCCACTTTGTTGGTTTTGCCGAGTCGCGGCTCATATCATTTTAGACATTTTTTTCGAACGACAAAAGTGTTTATCACTCTTCAGCAGGTCGAACAGAATATGACACTTGCCCACGCAGTTGCTTTATATCCGTTGACTATACTTATAGATCAAAAGGAACGAAACTATCAGGTTAACTAAACAAAGACATTAAATTCAAGGTTGCAGGGTTACTGTTGTCGCTATACTGTACGAAATAAGAGCAAGGACCTTGGCCTTACACGATCATCTATACCGTTCTTCCTAGACATTGTCATAGAGAAGTTAAAAAAAACACCGACACTCATTAGTTTTTAACTGGTAACCAAGAGTATCCGAAACATAGAAGTACATACCCAGGACATGCCAAAATCGCAACGCAAAAAATGCTAGACAGCATACAAAGTTATATAATTTTTACTTATTTTCTATTTCAAACCGCACATTAAAACAGAATCGAAGTAGACAGCTAGACAGGTGATTATAATGCCCCAGCAGGCACACAAGGTTGAATCAATCTTGAATCAACATTGATTCAACATCACAGGAGGCACACAAGGTTGAATCAATCTTTACTCAACCTTGATTCAACATCCTTGAAGCGGACAGCAGCATAAACGACTGGGACTGAAACTAGTTTTATGCGCGCAATCTCACATTTTCTCCTATTGATGCGGCCCCAGAACATGAGACCCTGTATATTACTTTCCAAAAAACCCAGCTCAACAGCAAATACCTTTGAAAACAAGAGTGTCATGAGACCCAGGATCGCTCACCTGAATAATAAGAGGGCCATGAGGCCCTGAATCGCTCATCTGAGCATTTGGCAAAATGGCTTTTTCTTATGTTTGAAAGCGTCACACTATGAGTCTTGGGTCAAAAGTCAAAGAATGGTCCATAAAATCTTATGTTCTAGCATTTGCCATATTTGACCTAGCCGTAAAATGATCAAGGTCAACCCAAGGCCATCATTTTGAACAATCTTGATAGTACTGGAGTACCAAATGCTACATACCAAGTTTCAAGGCCATCGGTTAATTGGTTCTGGAGATGAAGAGTTTTAAAGGTTCTTACCATATATGTGCATGGCGGCCATGTTGGTCATGTGACCTGGTCCGTTTGAATAACTTTTCATTCCCTCAACCCCTGGAGGCTCTATATGAAATTTGGTTTCAATTGACCCAGTGGTTTTTGAGGTATTTGTTTACAATTGTCAAAATATGAGACTTCTGGGTCAAAGGTCAAAGAATGACCTTGATCTCTTGTACTCATGGATCTTCATGTACTTATTAAGATGACTGCATATACCAATTTTTAGGCCTAAATCTTTAAAACTTTCCAAAATATCTTATGTTATAGCATTTCGCCATATAAAAGCACAAGGAAGCAAATTTGACCTTACCGTAAAAAAGGTCAAGGTCAACCAAAGGTCATAATTTGAACAAACTTGGTAGTATTTGCGTACTCAATGCTACATACCAAGTTTCAAGGCCATCGACTTATTGGTTTTGGAGGAGAAGATTTTTTTTTAGGTTTTTACCATATATGGGCATGGCGGCCATGTTGGTCATGTTACCAGGACCGTTTGAACAACTTTTCGTTTCCCCATTCCTCTGAAGGCCATATATGAAATTTGGTTACAAATGGTCCAGCGGTCTCAGAGAAGAAGTCGTTTGGAATTGTGGACGGACGACAGACGACAACGGACGACAGAGCCTTCCCATCCTATAAGCTCCCCCGGAGCCGTGACCAAAAAAGTTCAACAGTCAAAGTAGGGTCATCATTTGAACAAACCTGAAACTGTATGAATCCCAAATGCTGCGAATCACTTCCAATGGCATGAGTTATTTGGGAGGAGAAGAGTTTTAATGCTTTTTACCATTTATGGGCATGACAGACATCTTGGTCGTGTGACCAGAACCATACAAGCCAACTGTCGTTTCCCTGGCGCATGCATCCGCCGAAGAATAATCCGTTTTTCTTTTTGCTCCATGCCAGTCACATAAAATTTATCGTTGCAAACAATATAAACTCATCTCAGACCCTGCAGAAAGTGACATCTGATTAGGACCTCAGTTTTCTGCATTTGGAGAAAAAATAAAGAAAGCATAAATAAATTAAACCCCTTAAATCATACGTGTTTATAGAGCCTCCCAATTTACAGAACGTACAATTCACACACACACACACACACACACACACACACACACACACACACATGCCCCCCCCCCCCCCCCCCAAAAAAAAAAAAATATAAATGTCCGTGTTGCACGTTTTTAATAGGCATGTTTCACCAAACACATAACCGTGCATTAACAAGGCGATTCTCGTGTTATATTGACTCGTTTTGCGATTTTTCGTACGCAAGTTGCAGGGAAAAATAACTTGCGGCAAAATATCATTCTCAGTTATCGATACGGAAGAGTGATACAAATTCGGATATTGTAAAAGTGGAAGTTAAGACGACGTCGAATGAAAACTTTGATGAACATGATTATGTCTTGTGAACTGCTGCTAAAGGTTGGACAAAAATTCACGACAGCTGACCACGGCCTGAAACGAGGATTTATATACAAATCTATAATGCGTGTAGTCGGTAGGAATCAGCAAGGTCAAGCCGATGAGGCAAAAAAAAAATAGTGTCCAAACATTTTTGTTATTTTTGTAGCATTGTGGGTGATTTCATGCAATAATTGCTATCAACCATCGTTTTCTATTTCATAAACGTTTGTAAGGTCCCTCAGGAGATGTCGGAAACCTCGGCCTACGGCCTCGGTTTTCAACGTCTCCCTCGGGACCTTGCAAACGACAATGCACAAAAAACCATGTTAATTTCTATACTATGGATAAGAAACCACAGGAACACCTTGACTTTTACAGCATTTGCTTTAGACATTGCATTTTGCATAAAAAGAAAAAAAAGCTTCTTCAGGGAAACAGCATTTTTTTCACAGTATTTACAGTCATCAACGAAAGTAAAACATTCTTCTGTTGTTTGATGCCATTTTTTTACATTTGAATGAAGCCATGTGAAAACGTGCCCTCGGGCGTGTGCACCCTGCGAAGATTAATCAGCTTTTCTTTATGCTCCATGCCAGCTTTGATTGACTGATTTGGGTTTAACGACCCTTTGAGACAGTATTGCAGTCTATATCGGGCCGTCTCCAAGAGCGGGAGAAAGAGGAGAAATGATAGACGAGAGAAAAAAAAATGTCCAAACAGCACGCACCTACTGCAAGCACAGTAGGCCCTTGCCATAAAATGGTCCAAATCAGTAGGATGCCCCGGCACTGGAAGTTACACACAGCACCATCGCACCACCCGACCACCCCTCCATGCCAGCTGACCGGAGACATCTTGTGAGTATAAGTAATGGGTCAAGTCTCAAGTACAGACAGTAAAAGCTATGATCAGTCTGCACAGATGCGTATACCAGTCTGGCTTTCACTCGACAGATGTCTAAAGACAGGGTTTCTCATAATGTGGCTTTGTTTTCTCTTTTGCGGCGGTTGGGTGGTACAAAGGTGCTGCGTGTAACTTCCAGTGCCGGGGCGTCCTACTTATTTGAATAGTAGTAGGGCAAGGGCTTACTGTGCATTCAGTAGGTGCGGTGAGGGTTGTTTGGACATTTTTCTCTCGTCTATCATTAGCTCACCTGAGCCGAAGGCTCAGAGGTGAGCTTATAGGATGGGAGTCGAGCCGTCGTCCGTGCGTGGGTGCGTGGGTGGGTGGGTGGGTGCGTCAACACTTTCAAACATATATATCTCAGAAACCAGTGGGCTGATTGCAGTCAAATTTTATCTGAAGCATCATTGGGGTTGGGAAAGGCTGCATTAGGTTTTGGTGCAGATCAGCTCAGAAGTCTGGTTTCCATGGCAACAGATAGCCCCCATAGGGTTATAATGGGGAAAACGGCGTCATCACATTTTCTCGACTGTTTTTGATTAGATCCTTATCATACTTGCAGGTAATGGTGACATACATAAGAGCTTGGATGAGTTCGAAATTTGGCCGGATTCGAGCACAGACTACGGAGTTAGCTGCCCTTGAGCGTTTGAAAAAAATCCCATAGTGTTATAATGGAGAAAACAACGTCATCACATTTTTTTTAGAAAAACTTTGTCATCGCTCTAGCGCCTACATTTCTCAATGGCTTTTAAAATAACTTCACACAAATGTAGGGCATGACATTATCTTGAGCAAGTTCGACTTTCAGGATGCTGCGCCCAAGGTCAAGGTCACTGTGGCTATTTTTAGAAAAACTTTGTCAGCGCTCAAGCATCTACATTTCGCCATGGATTTTAAAATAACTTCACATAAACGTAGGGCATGACAATATCTCGAGCAAGTTTGACTTTCAGGGTTCTGCGCCCAAGGTCAAGGTCACTGTGGCTATTTTTAGAAAATCTTTGTCATCGCTCTAACACCTACATTTATCCATGGATTTTAAAATAACTTTATACAAATGTAGGGCATGACAATATCTCGAGCAAGTTCGACATTCAGGGTGCTACACTTAAGGTCAAGGTCACTGTGGCTAATTTCAGAAAAAACTTTGTCATCACTCTAGCGCCTACATTTCTCATTCGATTTTAAATCAACTTCACACAAATGTAGGGCATGACAATATCTCATACACGTTTGACTTTCAGGGTGCTGCGCCCAAGGTCAAGGTCACTGTGGCTATTTTTAGAAAAATGTTGTCAGTGCTCTAGCACCTACATTTCTCAATGGATTTTAAAATAACTTCACACAAATGTAGGGCATGACAATATCTCGAGCAGCAAGTTCAACTTTCAGGGTGCTGCACCCAAGGTCAAGGTCACTGTGGCTAATTTTAGAAAAACTTTGTCATGGCTATAGCACCTACATTTCTTCATGGATTTTGAAATAACTTCAAACAAATGTAGGGTATGACAATATCTCGCGCAAGTTCGACTTTCAGGATGCTGCGCCAAAGGTCAAGGTCACTGTGGCTTTTTTTTAGAAAACTTTGTCATCGCTCTAGCACCTACATTTCTCCATGGATTTTAAAATAACTTCGCACAAATGTAGGGCATGATAATATCTTGAGCAAGTTTGACTCGCAGGGTGCTGCACCCAAGGTCAAGGTCACTGTGGCTATTTCTTCGTCATCCCTCTAGCGCCTACATTTGTCAACAGATTTTAAATCAACTTCACACAAATGTAGAGCATAACAATATCTTGAACAAGTTTGACTTTCAGGGTGCTGCGCCCAAGGTCAATGTCACTGTGGCTATTTTTAGAAAAACTTTGTCAGCGCTCTAGCACCTACATTTCTCAATGGATTTTAAAATAACTTCACACAAATGTAGAGCATGACAATATCTCGAGCAAGTTCGACTTTCAGGGTGCTGCACCCAAGGTCAAGGTCACTGTGGCTATTTTTAGAAAAACTTTGTCATCGCTCTAGCACCTTCATTTCTCCATGGATTTTGAAATAACTTCACACAAAAATTTAGGGTATGACAATATCTCGAGCAAGTTCAACTTTCAGGGTGCTGGGCTCGAAGTCAAGGTCCCTGTGGCCATTTTTTAAAAAACTTTGTCATCGCTTTAGCGCCTACATTTCTCCATAGATTTTAAGAACCCAACTCTGACTGTGGAGTTATCTGCTCTTGAGCTTCTAAAATTTGATGTCACCTAGTAATCCAGGTTGATATTGATCTGATCTCTTTCAAACTTGCAGGTAACAAGGGCATGCATGATATAATTTGGTGAGTTCAAATTTTTGGCCAGATCGACCAAAGGCTACAGCTACGAAGTTAGCTGCCCTTGAGCATCTAAGAAATACCCCATAGACTTTAAATGGGTAAAATAGTGTCTCCACTTTTACTTTGTTGTTTTTGATTGGCTCCTTTAGATACTTCCCTGTAACAAGAGTATTCGTGAAAGCTAGGATGAGTCTGAATTTCCGCCAGATCAGACTACTGACTAGTGTTAGCTACCCTGAGCTTCTAAAACATCAGTGTCTCCATGTTTTCTTGGTAACTATTGATCCAATCTTTTTCAAGTTGGAGGTAACATAAACATGCATAATGTCTTGCATGAGCTCAAAGTTTGGCAAAATGGGACCACTGGCTATTGAGTTAGCTGCCCTTGATCATCTAAACAATTGATGTCACAGCTTCTTCTCGGTTGCTGTTGATCTGATCTTCATTAAACTTGCAAGTTATATTTTTATAAAGGCATGCATGAAATCTTGGACAGGTTCTTATTTCGGCCAGATCCAAACACTTACTGAGGAACAAGCCACCCTTGATTGTTTGAAAAATGTTCCAAAGAGTTAAAATGGAAAAGTAATGTATCCATGCTAGTTTGTTCCTAGTTAAAAAGGACATGTTTAAAAGCTACAAGAGGTCTGTCACTCTGATTTCTGACACATTGAGACGGCTGAGTTACTAATGAAAATATAATTATGAGATCATTTAAGAGCAGTGGGAACATTCAAAAGAAATAGACTGGGCCAGACAGATCTGTTTCGGATAATCAGTCCTCTTCAGTGACACTGAAATAAGCTCTGAAAAAATGCTCTCTTATTTGAAAACAATTCAAATTTTGAATGACTTTACTTGCTGGCTTGTTTCCACTTTTCTCAGTTGCTATAAATTGCATGTATTTGGTACTTGCATGTAACCAGGATATGCATAAAAATCTTTTAGGTGTTTGAATTACCTCAAGACTGAATTGATGACAACAGAGTTAGTTTCCCTTGAGTGTCGAAAACAGAATTCCATCTACTAATGCTGCTTTTACACCTGGGCGAATATCCTTACGAATATGAAGAATTAATGAACATTTGAATTTTGCGCTAAAATCACTGAAAATGATATGATTGGCCAAGAAAAAAATGAAACCTTATGAATGCTTCAGAATGTTGTAAGATCCTTGCAAAGCTGTTTTACGATTGTTGTTACATTCTTAAGAATGCTTACGAATGCTGTTTTGCGAATCTTACGAATGTGTTGCAAAAGAAACAACAACATGACACACGCATACTTTATTTGCATATACTCATTGTTTCTCTTTGCCTTTTATTTGCTAAGCTGTGCCCAATTAGTTTATTCTCCATCGTATTGTTACTCATTGTCCGCATTTGTTCATTATACTACAAGAATGTCAATACAAATGCTAGCAAATCTTTACAAACGTCTTACAGTCACGACAAATGCGTTGCCAATGATAAGAATGGCCTGTGACTGCTTCCGAATATGTTGCAAATATGTTCTTTTTTGCGAATTTTAGGAACATGTTTCTAAAATTTGCAAAACTTGGTGAATGGCCGTGATTGCTTAAGAACACCAACGAATGCATAGCAATCACCATGCGACCATTGCGATTTGTTAGAGAATTACCGTGATACTATGTAAATTAGCCCATTCGCAACATATTCGCGCAGGGATAAGAGCAGTATAATAATGGGAAAATCGGATTTAAAAAAACTAAAAGGATTTTACCATGTATGTAGTAAAGAGCAAAGGCATTGTCACCCTGTGCATTAGCATAGCTGATCTGGGTTTTATGCATATACGAAAGACAGTTTTCTCATGACCATGCTCGGTTAATGTTGGTTCTTGTCTATTTTCAGATTGAACAATCCCAAGATTGCAGAAACTTTCACAATTACAAGAGAGTATAAAGAATATATTGCAAAATAAAAAGCAAACAATGACTCTGAATTTTACTGAAAATGAAAGAAATACATGTAGTTTTACTTCACCAAAAAGAGTGAGAACGGGTTTACGTGACTTTCCCAAAAAGTCTGAGAAAGGGTTAAATTTCCCCAGAAAGTCTGAGAATGGGTTAAACTTCCCCAAAAAGTCTGAGAATGGGTTAATCTTCCCTAAAAAGTCTGAGAATGGGTTAAACTTCCCCAAAAAGTCTGAGAATGGGTTAAACTTCCCCAAAAAGTCTGAGAATGAGTTAATCTTCCCTAAAAAGTCTGAGATTGGGTTAAACTTCCCTAAAAAGTCTGAGAATGGGTTAAACTTCCCCAAAAAGTCTGAGAATGGGTTAATCTTCCCCAAAAAGTCTGAGATTGGGTTAAACTTCCCTAAAAAGTCTGAGAATGGGTTAAACTTCCTCAAAAAGTCAGAAATTTACTGATTCTGTTGCCAAGCAGTGTACTGATACTGATGCCAATCATTTTGCTGTTTCTGTTACTGAGACTTACACGGAGTCTAGTTTAAACTTTGTACAGTGCTCAAATTCCAAATGAATACTTGAATGTTTGTAGGGATTTTTATGAAACCTTTGCTGATGCCTATTTAAATGATGTGGCTTATGGAAACTTAAGAACTTACAAGGACTTATTTGTGTCTGTATAACCATATCTTAAACTACCCCCAAAAGCCTGAGAATGAGTTAAACTTCCTCAAAGAATCAAAATTGCTAAAGATGATAATTTTATGCCAGTATCTGCCTGATTCTTTGCCAAGCTTTTTGCTGATTTTGCTACAGAAACATATTCTGATTTTAGCTTGAAGTTTGCCAAGTGCTCCCCGCACTGATCTTTAGTGCAGATTATATTTTACTTTTGGTCCTTGAGATCAAAGAATGTATTCTGAGAACTTGAAAATAGTCATATGTCTAGTTTCATTTTGTAAACAAATTTAAAAGATTTGGGTATTTTTCGACTTACCATTCTTTGAGACGAATGCCTTGTTAAATTTACCAATATACAGTGTTTTCCTTTTGCTCCCTTTGCTAGATCTTATAGGGTCACTGATGAGGCTTTTATAGCTGAAACCTAGGTATGGCTCATCTTCTGCCTTTCTTATGAATATTTTCTTTGCTCTAAAAAGGATCTAAACCCTTTATTCTATTCAACAGATTGCTTTAATGTTTGTAGTGATTTTTATGAAGCATTTGCGGGTACTTAACTAAACTTTATTGTTAATATGTTAGAATTATCTTTGAATGAAAATGTGAACAATGGCTGTTCCTTTATTGCTATTAGAGAAATGGTTTTCAGTGATCAGAAACAGGTACAATCAGAGCCAAAAGCTTGCCATCAAAACAAAAGTGTGAAATTACTAAAAATTACATGAAAGACAGATTACAGCTAGACTAATGTGGTAAATGAATCAGTTGTTAAATAATGTTTAACCAGTGATTTGACTGTATCACTGGCTTCATGGTTGGAAAAGGTGATGATCGGGGAACATCTGTTTCCTTTTTCTTCACTGTTTTTTGTCGAGCCTGCCTGCAGTAAGCGAGACATAGTTGTTACAACTTCAGTTTGGTGTATGTCCGTGCGTGCGTGCGTGCGCCAGTGCGTGCGTGCGTTCATCCGTCCGGAATTGTCCGGGCCATAACTTCTACATTTACGTATGGATTTCAAAATAATTTGGCACAATTGTTCTCCTTGATGAGTAGAAGTGCCATTTGAAACATTTGATCAGGTAGGTCCAAGGTCAAGGTCAAACTTGAAGGTCAAATGATAAAATGGCCATAAATTGAGCTTGTCCGAGCCATAACTTCTACATTTACAGATGGATTTAAAAAAAAAAAAATCGCACAATAGTTCTCCTTGATGAGTAGAAGTGCCATTTGGAACATTTTTTCAGGTACGTCCAAGGTCAAGGTCACACTTGAAGGTCAAATGATAAATTGAGCTTGTCCGAGCCTTAACTTCTACATTTACGGATGGATTTCAAAATAATTTGGCACAATTATTCTCCTTGATGAGTAGAAGTGCCATTTGGATCATTTGTTCCGGTAGGTCCAAGGTCACACTTGAAGGTCAAATGATAAAATGACCATAATTTGAGCTTGTCCGAGCCATAACTTCAACATTTACGAATGGATTTCAAAATATTTTGGCACAATTGTTCTCCTTGATGAGTAGAAGTGCCATTTGAAATATTTGTTCTAGTAGATCCAAAGCCAAGGTCACACTTGAAGGTCAAATGATAAAATGGTTATAAATTGAGCTTGTCCGAGCCATTACTTCTACAGTTATTCATGGATTTCAAAATAATGTAGCACAATTTTTCTTCTTGATGAGTGGAAGTGTCACACGTTTGGGTGGTCCAAGGTCAAGGTCACACTTGAAGGTCAGCTATTGTAATTGTCTTAAATTGATCATGTCTGGGTCATCACTTCTACTTATTTTCCTTTGTGAAAATATGAAAAAAAGAAGAAATATGCTGGCTAAGCATGATGTTGTTTTGCTTCTTTCCAGAGTGAAGCAGTTACTTAGTCTTGACATACATATAGGTCACTATAACAAACAGCGGGCTCGACCAGTTGTCCCTGGACAACCTTCTAGTTTTAAATATTTTAGCCTTGTCATGAAAAACCTCGTTTTAGTGATTTCCACCCAGGTGTGACACAAACCAGCTTCCATGGCTACAGAAGCTGGCTATACATCAAATAATTGCATTAAAACTGAAGGTATCGTACTATCTCGAAGAGGTGAAAAACAAAGGCAATGATCAGCCGGTGCATTTGCACTGCTGATCTGGGCCTTTGTATTTTGCATAGCCGAAAAGCAAGTTTTCACATGACCGGGCTCATTTTATGTTGTTTTTTGTCTATTTTCAGACTGTTCAGTGAAAACAACAACAATGCCAAGAAGGAGGAAAGATTCTAAGTCAAAAAGGAGAGAGAAGAACAAAGAGCTAAAGAGACAAGCGAGAAGGAAAGCAAACAATGATGAAAGTGATAGAAAAGGGTTAAACTTCCCTAAAAAGGCTGAGAATGGATTAAACTTTCCCAAAAAGGCTGAGAATGGGTTAAACTTCCCTAAAAAGTCTGAGAATGGGTTAAACTTCCCCAAAAAGTCTGAGAATGGGTTAAACTTCCCCAAAAAGTCAGAAATTGCTGCAAATTATATGCCAATACCTGCCAAGCATTTTACTGGTTCTGTTGCCAAGCTTTGTACTGATTCTGATGCCAATCATTTTGCTGTTTCTGTTACAGAAACTAACACCGAGTCTAGTTTCAACTTTGCAAAGTGCTTTCCAAATGAATGCTTGAATGTTTGTAGTGATTTTGATGAAACCTTTGCAGATGCTTATCCAAATGATGTTGCTGACAGAAACTGAAGAACTTACGAAGACTTATCTTTGAATGAAGGGGAAATTATTCTGAATACTCATATTGAAATTATGGAAACTAGTACTGAAAGACCTTTTGAAAATATGGATACTGACAACCCTGTATTAACACAACCCAGTCCACTAATATGGAATGCTAGTCAAATTATGTTTGGTAGTTTTCATCAAAATGACAATAGATTTAATGATCAATCTAGAGGATTTCAGTGTACTTGTAATGCACTATGCATGTTAGTATGTGATGAAATACAAAACGGCTTAGAACTAGATAAGATTCTTTATGCTGGTGATGTATTGTATAATACTACTGTTAATAGTTTAAAAGCACAAGGAAAATTTGTAAACTCTTTACTGAGCTTAGAAGAAATTCCGGACGCTTTGGAATTTGAATCTGTGCATTATTTTGTTGAAAAACAACCTATCGCCTTTGGTGCTCTTGTGAGTACTTTTGAAAACGATGCTTTGCCAATTCTCCATTGTGCTCTAGAAACAGCTTTTATCAAATCAACACCTGTTCTTTTGATAATTGGATCTGTGTGTTCTGCTGTAAGTAAAAGGAATACCTCATACTTATTTTTTGATTCACATTCTCACGGAGAAAATGGCCTGTCATCAAGTGATGGTACATCTATCTTATTGTCATTTTCTTGTCTTGAAGATCTCATTGCCTACTTGTATGCATTTTATGAAAGTATGAGAATAGATTTGATAATGCAGTCTGAATGTAGAGAAAAGAAAAACCGGAAAGACTACCACAGGATATATAAGCAAAATGCAAGGCAAAACTCCTCTTTTAAAGCAAAAGAATTATTAACTCAGCGAAAACACATGCGTAAAGCTAGGCAAGATAGAGATTTCAAAGCAAAAGAATCAGTAGCTCGGCAAAAATACATGCGTAAAGCCAGGCAAGATAGAGATTTCAAAGCAAAAGAATCAGTAGCTCGGCAAAAATACATGCATAAAGCCAGACAAGATAGAGATTTCAAAGCAAAAGAATCAGTAGCTCGGCAAAAATACATGCATAAAGCCAGACAAGATAGAGATTTCAAAGCAAAAGAATCAGTAGCTCGGCAAAAATACATGCATAAAGCCAGGCAAGATAGAGATTTCAAAGCAAAAGAATCAGTAGCTCGGCAAAAATACATGCATAAAGCCAGGCAAGATAGAGATTACAAAGCAAAAGAATTAGTAGCTCAGCGAAAACACATGCATAAAGCCAGGCAAGATAGAGATTTCAAAGCAAAAGAATCAGTAGCTCGGCAAAAATACATGCATAAAGCCAGGCAAGATAGAGATTACAAAGCAAAGGAATTAGTAGCTCAGCGAAAACGCATGCAAAAAGCCAGGCAAGATAGAGATTACAAAGCAAAGGAATTAGTAGCTCAGCGAAAACACATGCATAAAGCCAGGCAAGATAGAGATTACAAAGCGAAAGAATTAGAAGCTCAGCGAAAACACATGCAGAATGCAAGGCAAGATAGAGATTATAAGGCAAAAGAATTGGTGGCTCAGCGGAAACCTAAACAGAATACCAGAAAAAACCCATTTGTAATAGAATGTGAAAGAGTTAAGAAGCAGGAGTACAGGAGAAAGAAGCGAAACATAGATGAAGTGAATGAATACATAGACTTAGAGGAGACCCGTAAAAAACGTAAGAACACGTTTGAGGATCAACGAGTAAAGAAGACATCTGATCAAAGCTATGTTAAAGATATCAATGAATGTATCAAACAATTTCATTCAAGTATAGCTGTAGGACCATTGTTTGTATGTACATGCTGCCATCAAACATGGTTTAGAAAAGGTGTTTGCATGTTGAAGAACATCAATTTGCCAACAAGTAGTAGACTTTACTGCACCAAATTTAAGTCAATTAATGATGAAGAGTGGATTTGTCACACTTGTATGGGAGCAATAAGAGATGGAAAGGTTCCAAAACTGTCAGTAGCTAATGCCCCAGTCACACACACACATTACGGATTGGGCGGATAGTTGTGGATAAAAATCCACAGTAATCCGCAGAATTTGTGGGCGTGGCCTATTTTCTTGATTAATTTACGGATACAGTTACCTATAGATGCGTATGGTTAAGGATAAATGCGGATGTCGGCGGTCAGATATTTTCCCTTTGAATCAATACGATGAGGGATGATACGAATGTATACGTACCATTACCTTCCATTACCTTCCGTTACTTCTAGATGCGGTAAGATGTTGATGAAGCTACGGAAGGCTCGTTCGTATATGTCCGGTTTTATTCGTAATGGTCCGTATCGCATCTATGGATGACCCATCCGTATCTGTCCGATGTTATTTGTAAAGGTCCGTATCGCATCCGCAGAGTCTGTAACTGTCCGTATCGTATCCGTAGGGTCCGCAGGATCCGATTCCAAATTTTGAAAATTTTCAAAATTCAGGCGCGGACGAGTAAACCGTATTGATCCGTAACAAAAGGTAACTCAAGGCATTCATCCATATATAATCCCTATCTAATCCGTATCTTATCCGTATCTAATCCGTATATAAACTTATCATTCCGCAGCCCACCCCAAGTTGTGGACTGATACGGTTTCACGCAGATCGTTACCTTCAATTACGGTTAGTTACGGGTCTCGTTCGGAGTGTTTTTACGGACTCTTACCGTCAGATACGTTTCTATTCGTATTACTTACACTCCAGTATTGACAGATACGTATTGGTGAGGATAATCGCGAATAGCTAATCTGACCGGGGCGTTAGTCCGTAACTATACGCAGTAGGAGACCCGTATCTAACCATAACAATCCGCATGAAACCGTATCTGTCCACACATTTTGGGTGGATCGCGGAACGATAGGTCGTGATACGGATTAGATACGGATTAGATACAGATAAATGCGGATAAATGCCTTCAGTTACGGATCATTATGGTGAACTCGTCCGCGCCTGAATATCTAAATTTTTCAAAATTTGTTGGCATATCCTGCAGACTTTGCGGATACTTTACGGATACGATACGGATTCGATATGGAGAGAGACCACGCCCACAAATTGTGTGGATTTAAAGTCCGCAACTATCCACCCAATCCGTAATGTGTGTGTGTGACTGGGGCATAATGGAATGAAATGGCCAGATAAGCCACTAGAACTTGACTTGCATCAGCTTGAAGAAAGACTTATATCACTAAGAATTCCATTTATGCAGATTCGAGAGTTGCCATGTGGAGGTCAGTATTCTTTGAAAGGCAACGTTATTAATGTGCCAGTTGATATTCAACCCACAGTGAGCTGTCTTCCAAGACCCATGGATGAAAATTTTACTATTGCTGTACAACTTAAAAAAAGTGGATTTCAAAGAAAATGTAAGACCATTAAGAGTTTTGACTGCATTACACTGGCTGGTAAATAAGAGTGAACTGTATAAAAGATCTGGCATAGAAATTGATGTCAACTGGTTTAAGGAAGTAACTGAAAGTTCAGAGGAGACTGTCAGGGAATTTCTGCAAGTGTCAAATAAGCAAAATGAGGAGAAGCAAAAACAAAATGGAACTAATGAGGAAGATGTGAATGTACCGTCATCATCAAAGGATAGCACAACAGCTGATGACTATGATTCTGATCACTTTAGTGAGATAGACACTAATGAACAAGTTGGCAATGTAGACACTCTAGTTGATGATGAAAATCTTGAAAACAAATATGATAAAGTTATTACTTTTGCACCTGGAGAAGGGCAGCATCCTCTTAGTTTATATCATGATGCAGATGCAGAGTATCTTTGTTTTCCTACAATATTTTGTGGTCAGATGCGTCCTAGTAAAGAAGAAAGAACTGTCCCAGTTCATTATAGTGACATTGTGAAGTGGGAATTAAGAAGTGTTGATAGAAGAGCTGCACAATCTGTTCCAAACATATTTTTTAAACACAAAAAATTGCAGATGAAGCAAATAAGTGACAAAGTTAACCTGGCTGTTAGAAGATGTAAAGGCAAGTAAAAGAAAATTACAGCAGCTGAAGCTAGAAATTCTGAGTATTTAGACAAACTTGTCAAACTTGATGAAGGTTATTACATATTTCGTCAACTTAGAAACTCTCCTGCTTATTTACAGTCAAGAAAAAAGGATATCTTTGCAATGATTCGGCAGCTTTCTTTGCCAACCTGGTTTATGTCATTATCAGCTGCAGATACAAGATGGACTGATCTTTTGAAAATGTTGGCAAAACTTAATAAAGGGGTCAGTTATACAGACAAAGATATAGAGGGACTAACATGGCAAGAAAAAACAAAGCTTGTTCAAAAAGACCCAGTTACATGCTCAAGATATTTTGATCACCGGGTACAAGAATTCCTAAATGCTATTCTTAAAAGTAACTGTGAACCCATTGGAAAACTGAGAGATTTCTTTTATAGAGTTGAGTTTCAGCAACGTGGTTCACCTCACATCCACATGCTTGTTTGGATTGAAAATGCTCCAACATTGGAAAAGAACTCTGAAGAAGAAATTGTCGAATTTGTTGATAAGTATCTCACTTGTAGTGTGAATAATGATGAAACTGCACATCTTGTGGAACTTCAAACACACAAACATTCAAGGACCTGTAGAAAAAAGGGAAAGGCAATATGTAGATTTGGATTTCCTTTGCCTCCTTTGCCTCGAACAATGTTATTGTATCCACTAGAGGAAGAAGTAGACAAGTTCAAAAAGAAGTTTACAGAACTCCAAAGAGTAATGAATGAAAACAAAGATAATGATGTTTCATTTGCTGAATTCTTAGAGACAGTGGCCAAAATGACATTTGAAGATTACATTAAGTGTATAAGAAGTTCGCTCAGTGCTCCTAAAGTGTTCCTTAAACGCGCACCAAATGAAATGAGAGTCAATTTGTTCAATGGGAAAATTCTTCTTGCCTGGAAAGCTAATCTTGACATTCAGATTGTTGGTTGAACCATATGGTTGTGCATCATATGTTGTTGGATACATAAGCAAATCACAAAGAGGTATGAGTGCACAGCTGGAAGCTGCTGCGAAGGAAGCCAGAAAAGGAAATTCTGATATAAAAAAGCAAGTGAGACATATAGGAAATGTTTTTTCAAACTGTGTTGAAGTAGGTGCTCAAGAAGCTGTCTATCTTGCATTACAAATTCCATTGACCAAAGGAACTCGAGAGGTTGTTTATATCAATACATGTGCTTCAAGAGAAAGAGTTTTTCTATTAAAACCCAAATCAGTCCTAGATGAACTGCCTGCTGAATCCACAAATATTGAGTCAGATAAAATAGTTCAGAAATATTCTAAAAGACCAAGGCAGCTTCAGAGGTTTTGCTTGGCTGATTATGTCTCAAAGGTTGATGTCATTTATCCAAAAGGAAATAAATTATCTGAGACAATAGAATATAGAAATGATGACAGCATTAGTGATGAGAATTCAAGTGATGAAAACAGTGAGGATGAAGAGATGGTTGAAAATGGGAATACTGCATCAGACTTGATACACATAGCAAAGAATGGAACAAAATATAAGTACCGAAAAGTCCCTAAAGTCATACGCTATGTTAGATACAATCAAACTAAGGACCCAGAAAATTATTATAGAGAGCAACTCATGCTTTTTATGCCATGGCGTAACGAAATAAAAGACCTGCTTGGTTCTTTTGAAACATACAGAGCTCATTACAACACCATCAAAGAGTCACTTGAAATCAAAAGAAATCAGTATGAACATCACACTGAAGAACTTGAACTTGCCAGGCAAATGATAGAAGCTGAGGAATCTGAATATGATGGAATTGCACAAAATGCAGAACAAGAAAATAGAGAAGCAGAAGAAGAAGGTGTAAAAGAGTCTGAAAACTTTGTATATTTTAATCCAGACAGTGTGGTTGAACATAGGCACTATGTCATTGGTATAGAGCTGCAGTCCACATGTTCTGTGCCAAGGATAGAAACAACTAGTATCATGCTGCCAGATGAAGAATACTTAAGTCTGCTACGAAGTTTGAATTTGAGACAGCGGGAATATTTCAATCACATTATTCATTGCATAAAATGTAAAGACGAACCAATTTACGCTTTCTTGTCAGGCGGTGCAGGTGTTGGTAAATCAGTAGTGATAAGAGCACTTTATCAAATTCTGTACAGAATGTTAAATCTAAAAGAAGGAGAAAACCCTGATGATATAAGAATTATTCCATGTGCTTGGATGGGCACTGCTGCTTTCAATATAGGTGGTAATACCATTTGCTCTGCTTTTCACAGAAAGATCTTTCAAGATGATCAAAGAATGTCAGCTGATGAATTGAATACATTCAGGATAAAGTACAAACACTTGAAGGTTGTGATTATTGATGAAATATCCATGGTAGGGAAAAGGATTTTTGACTTTATAGACACACGACTACAGCAGCTGACAGGTATAAGAGCACGTTCTGGTGGTTTAAGTGTTATTGCAGTTGGTGATTTTTATCAGTTGAAGCCAGTAGGTGATAGATTGGTATTCCTTGATCTTAAAGAGGGCGCAAAAGCACTTGCACCAAATTCTTCGAAAGAGCATTTCAAAATTTATGAATTAGTAGACATCATGAGACAGAAAGACGACCTTAAGTTTGCTCAATTACTGAATAGACTTCGTGTGAACGAATTGACTGAAGAGGACAAAGATGATTTACGGAAGCGTGTTGTTGACCGTGATTCAGGTGAATACCCAAGAGATGCTGTGCATCTATTCGCTGAAAAAGTAGGGGTGTATAACCATAATGAGAATATTATGAGTGCTATTGATGGAGAAGAGGTTGATATACCATGCCATGACACACTTGCTTCAGCAAACATTTCCTCAAAAAAAGCAAGGGAACTTATCAGCCAAATTCCTGATAATCCTGAAACAACAGCTAATTTGGAAAGAGTGTTGACTGTAAAGGTCGGAATGAAATATAACATATCGGTAAATGTCAATGTTGAAGATGGTATTGCAAATGGAGCTACAGGTAAAGTGAAATTCATAGAGTATAACATTGAAGGCAGTAATCGCCCAAGCATTATATGGATGAAATTTGATGATCCTCGAATTGGAAAGGCAACAAGAGAAAAATACTTTCAAAGGGGCTTTTATAATTCAAATATTCAAAGAGACTGGACTCCAATAGTTGAAACTGAAAAAACCTTTTTGTACAATCGCAAAATGTATCAGAGAAGACAATTCCCATTGCGACCAGCAGCAGCAAAAACAGTTCACAAAGATCAAGGGATCACAGAAGATGAGGTAGTAGTTGATTTAACTCAGCATAAAGGAGTTAGGAAGGTACCCCATATTCATTATGTTGCATTTAGTAGAGTCAGAAAACTCGAAAACTCGAAAATTTATACATTCTGAATCTAAACGAGGCTGCTATAGGTTTAGATGAACAGGTGAATGTTGAAATGCAGAGGTTGAGAACAGAAGCATCTCTTGAGCTCAGTTATACACCTTTGTATAAAATTGATCCCAGCAAAATCAAACTGGCTTTCAATAATGCAAGGTCACTACATAAAAATTTTATAGATGTACAGTTTGAACCAAATGTGTTGTCTGCAGATGTTATTGGGTTTGCTGAATCTCGAATGTGTACAAGAGATGAAGATGTTCATTTTGCCTTGAATAGGTTCAGACTTGTCCGATTAGACGAAGCAGCACATGAAACCAGGCCACACCATGGACTTGCCTTATATATAAAAGAAGATTTTGAAATTCAGGAAGTGATGATACACCATTCTCAATTTTGTGAATTCATTTTTGCTAAATTACACAGTAAGAGAAAAGGTCAACTGCAAGTTGTAGTGTTCTACAAATATCCAAAATGTTCTCGGACTGATTTGAAAAAAGACATTATCAGTGCTTTGAAGCCACTTGCAGGTCATGATGTAAAACTAGTCATAATGGGTGATTTTAATGTACCAGTAAATGAAGCTGGGTCACCTTTCGTCTGTTTTATGGAGACATTATTCTTTTGCAGTCAGTACATTCGACAACCAACGACTGATCATGGATCATTATTGGATCTGGTATTTGCAAATCGTGATGCATTCTGTGATGTGATTGAGGCATACTGGTCTGATCATAAGCTTATTTATTGTGCCTTAGACATGTAGAGTGCTTTTATGAAACTGCACTCACAGATAGTATAGTGACAACAGAATTGTTTTAAGTATGAAAAGAAACACATTGTGTAAGTATAAGAAGTATACATTTGTAGATGAAAAAGGGTTTGCTGTTGAGTCCTCGTGTTTGCTTCTTCATGGTGTTGAAATTTGATTTATGTGTTTACCGTGATGATTCATTGACGAGTTAGAGGGTTATCATGCGAACCGAACAACCAACTAAATGTTTTGTACCACTTCAGAAACTGAGGGTGAGGTTGGGCCTGTAAAATCGATTTAAGCCCCCCAGTAATTCATTACTGACCGTTCCAAGGCGGTAGTTCTGTTGTGGTTCTCTGTTGCCTGTTTTTGGTGTCAGAGTTTCTGTGATGTTTTACCTTATGTATGTTCTTATTATTTTTGGTTCGGTTTGGGTTGCTGAGTGGCCACCTTTTGGGAACAAGCTGCTCACTCGGTTGGCCATACGTTCTCTGTATCTTGATTATTTGTAATCTTAGTTGTTTCCAACTATGGTTTGAGGGCTGGATTTGGATTTTGATTGTTTCAGTTCCTGCTCTTTGCATACTTTTTACTTTTACATATGCTTATAGGTATAGCTTGCTCTTGTTTTGCTATCTTTTGGTTATTTAAACATATAAAGCCATTTTGATGTATCTAAAGGTACATACTTGTTCTGCCAGGTTTTTAAGCTTAATGTCGTATATTGTAAATAAGTTTTGCAGATTGCCAGAATTTGTTTTGAAGTATCAACCCCACTTATTAGAAAATTAAGTGGCTTATGCATTAACGGGGGTTGCCACAATGTTCATGTTCCCCCAACTTAGAAGTTGGGGAGCATGCTAGTATGGGTCTGCCTGTTGGTCCCTCCCTACCACACATGTCCACAAACTATTATGCACATCATTTGTATCCATGCCCCCCCCCCTCCTTGATTGTCCCTGAAGTTCTAGGGGTTTAACATTTAGACCCTTAAGCTGATGAGATTTTCTGTTTTATAGGGTGGGGCTAAGAACAGGGTTGTTACTATCAACTTGTCCCCACAGGGCGGGGCTTATACCAGGGCTGTGAAAAGTGAAAAGTCATTATCCCCGCCCATCCCCCTAAGTGGGGGGCAGTGGATACAAATGACTGGTGCATTAGAGCTAGACTTGCAAGAAAACTCTGCAATTACAGCCCTTGAAGAAGTTTTGGTATATTAGCTCTTTAAATGATATAGTTCAGATTCTTAATCTGCTTGATTATAGCTAGACTTTTCTTGAACAAATAAGGAATGCTGTGTACGTAGCTTAACTAATTTTGAACTAATTTTGTGATTTTTAATTTCCTTATCAGGAAAACTCAGAAAATGTATAGATGTAGTCATGAGTAAATTGTTTTGTACATATGCAAAAACAAAGGTGCATATTAGCTGCATTACTGCGGGGGCTAATCAGCACTATTTGCTTTTTCCTGCCTATATTTTATTTACATCCTTTGAGATCAGAGGATAGATTCTTAGAAATCTAAAATTTGAGATTGATTTAGACTATTATTAAGCAAGAAAAATTAGGTTAACAAACTTTTGCTACAGAGGGTTAAGACATTTGGAGTGGTACTGTACTTTAACAATTGATGCATGTCTTTCATTTAACACATACACTGTTTTATTGCACGAGATAATAGTTCACAGAATTGGGATCATCCTTAAGCCGTTTTCTTTTTTTCTAATGAAGCCACCCTGTTATTCAGGATTCTCTGAATTTGTGTCTTCAGATTCATGTTTCTGTTGTGAAATTCAGTGTATAGATGTGTGTTTTCTGTTAAGAAGCATTTTAGTTTCTGCAATTGTTTTCACTTTAATACACTTGATATTGAAAGAGTATTTAATAAACATTAACAAATTAACACTTCTTTTATCTGAAAACCCTTTATGCTATTCATCGGTTAAACTACCCTCAATGCCAAATAAAATTAAACAGTAAGCAATGACCAGGAACTGATGCAATCAGATCCAAAGTCCCAACCGGAAATCAAACTGGAAATTAACTAAAACAAATAGACATAATAAAAAGATTACATGGGGAGCATGATGGCTCAATGGTAGAGTGGAGGACACCGCAGCAGCAGGTAGGGGGTTTGAAACCTACCTCTGTGGGTTTGTGTCCTTGGGCAAGACACTTTACTCCCTGAAAGTACTGGTAATACCCAGAAAGTGGTTCTGTCCCAACATGACTAAAAAATTGTTGACAGGTATGTTAAACCTCAACAAAAGCAAACAAATAAACAAACAAAGAAGACATACCATATATTAAAGGAGCAGCTCATTAGGAGCCTCCATGGTGTAGTGGTAAAGCTACTCGCCTTGTAAATCAGGGGTTATGGGTTTGATCCTGGACTTTTCCAGTCTTTTGGATGAGACTTTAAACTGAGGTTCAGTTTCTGTACGACGTAAGCTATTGGTGGGACGTAAAACCCTAACACAACAACAAATGAGCAGCTCTTTCCCAAATCATGGCAACTCAGCTACCTTAACCTTACTAGTCTTATGAGCCACATCAAGACAAAACCTGTCATCGGCATTTCCAACCTGGTCCGACACAAACCAGACTGTACAGCCAGAGAAGATGGTTAAGAGGCTTGAAATTTTTTATTAAGCAAGTAGATGGGATTGTACTATGTAGCAAAAATAAAGGTGTTGATCAGCTGCGCAGTAACTGCACAGCTGACCTGCGTCTTTATTTTCTCGTATGCAAAAAAGCATGTTCTCATGAAGTGGCTCATATCATATAGAGACATAGAAGGCAAAAAGAAGCAATAAAAAGAGGCAAATGAGAAGTATCATTTTGGAACGGTCAATAACACAAGGTTCAAAGGATTTAATAAGGGTGATCAAAAGGTTATGATTAGGGACCAATAGATTATACATCACAACCTCTTATTATAGCCACGCTTTGGAAAATTGGAGCTATACTGGATTTGCCCTGTCCTTCCATAATTCCGTTATTCTACGGTTCCGTAATTCTGTGGTTCTGCTACCATTTCTTTTCCGCTTAATATTTTGAGAAACAATGGACAGAACTTAACCAAATTTTATATGCACATCAGCATTGCCTTTTTTTTGCAAGTTTGAACCACTTACAGCTGTACAATGTTTTAACTCGCCAGGCATAGGCTGACAATGTGAGTCAAAAGTATGAGATTGATCCAGGGTCTGTCTTTTCATCCCATATTTGTCCTATGACTAATCTTGATGGCTCTCAGGTAAGTGATCGTTGCCCTTGGGCTACTTGTGATAGAAAAAGTGATGCAGACGTTGTAAAGACGCCAAGTGCATCTAATTGCAGCAATGTTCAGACAGTTGTTTAAAATTAAATTCGTTTAAGAAGTTGGCAATATTGTCCTCTATAACTTGTATCATATCCCGGGTATCATATACATATTTTCACTGGATTACCATTTTATAAGTTATCGCAAAAATAGTTCTAAAACATAGAATCTGTATGGTAGAACCTCTTTGCCAAGATGCAACCGTTGTGACAGAGACGATTGCTTCTTGAAGTGCAGAAAAGCCAGAACATACCAATATATGCCTGTGGCGACAGCTAAACCACATTCGTGTACTCCAAATGGGGGCGGCTGAGTGTTTTGAAGAGAGGAAGAAACATATCTTTATCCATATATGTGAATGTTCTTTTAATTAGCCCCAGCATTCTATTAGCTTTATTAGCACAGTTCAATATGTCTAAATGTATAGGTAAAGGTTTCCCATAGCCCAATAGCCGTAGGGGCAGTAGGGATTAGAAACCCATTGTATCTTGGGCACAGCTGATGAAAGGCGGAGCCCATCTCTCTCCTTTCGCTGCCTTATCTGCCCATCTCTCTCCTTTCGCTGCCTTATCCTTCCCTAATTCGAAAAAGGTACCCATTTACTGCTGGGTGGACAGAGAGAGTTTTCCTGTCGTCAGATGGCGACGCTGAGCCGCGAACTAACGACCTTCCAGCAACTTTCTGCACAATAACCGAGCCACTCTAACCACTCGGCCACCCTGCGTCTCTAGATCTAAAATTCCTGAAAATAACAAAATTTCAAGTTCACTTGAAAAGTTGAAACATAAACTTTCAAATTCACTTAAAAATTGAAGCATAAATTGAGCCGCCATTTTTGACAAAAGGGCAGCTGTGTGAACTTAGACAATTTTTCCTGCATGTTTTTAATAGGGGTTATGCTTGCGCTATGATAGTGTTGCCAAAAGTATTATTGATAAAATGGCAGCTATGTCAACTTACAGAGTCATTTATATGGCCTTTGTATTCTGACATCATATACTTTATTGACCATTAATGTGCAGGGGGGGGGGGGATCTAATAAGCATTGCTTTTTGCCTTTTTTTCATTGTAGCTATGAGTGACCTAGTACACGATAAGCAAGCTATATATGCCGACACCAACTGCTAACAAGATCTGGAAATATCTGAAATATAAATTATGCTTGTGAAATAGCAAATTGCATTTTCTTGGGTCTCACTCATAGTTTAGCCGCATCATCAGAAAACCTATATTTTGGGTTTCTGACCAGTTCAAAACTCAGACTGTACAGTCACAGAAAATGATAGGAGGCTTAAGAAAGTAGATAGTTTTTATTATCTGTTTGGCGAAAACAAACACACTGATGAGCTACGTAATTACCGTGCAGCTGATCTGCACCTTTGTTTTCACATATGCAAATAACTGTTTTTTCATGAAGTGGCTCATTTCAGAAAAGAATCTATTAACAGCTATGGAAGGTCAAAGATAGCCTCCAAATTGTGCACTAGGTCAAAGAAAGCAACAACAAAATCATAATTCAATACAGTCATAAATCCATGCTCATAAACACACATATTAAATGATGATTATCTAGGTTATCTGCAGTGGAATGTTTTGATAAGAACTTGTTAGGGGTAATAAAACTCCCTTTAGAAGAAACATCGCTGAGAGATTAGGAATCATGCTGTTATCCCTCTGCAGAAAGTCCAGTTAGATGAAATTTAGCTGCTGGTGAAAGGTTATAGTACAAGATGACAGCTCTGTCTATTGTGCTCTTGATTGGATACTTTTTAAACTTGCATATATTAAATGAGGGCATACATAATGCTTTGGATCAGTTTTGGATCAGTTTAATTTTCAGTCTGATTGGACCACTGATTGTGGAGTTAGCTGCCCTTGACCATCTTAGATATCCCTATAGGTTTACAATGTCTCTCAGGTGAGCAATTGTTGCCCTTTGGGCTACTTGTTTCTCTTCTTTCTCCCTCTCTCTGGGAGACGGCCCGATATAGAATGAAATACTGTCTCAAAGGGCCGTTAAACACAAAACAACCAACCAACCTTTCAAAGACTCGAAAGACGGAGGAAGATGTAGGAACTTGATCACAGCTAACTTGGAATTTAGAAAAGTGAACAGTTTGTTGCAAACTCTATGAAAAAGTAGAGACACTCGAAAGAAATCAGGCATCAGTGATTTACTCAGTGTTTTGCACTTGCCATATATATTGTAACTGCTTATTGGGATGGTGCATATTAGACTACTTACATTCAGTGAGAACAACATTCTGTGTCTATGTTTCTCAGATATCTCACAATAGTCAGTTTCACAGAATTCATTAGACACATAGCGAACATTAATATCAACCCATTATTGACCAAATTCACATAAAATTTATCTTTGCAAACAGTCTAGACTCATCTCAGATAATACAGAATGTGACATCTGATTAGGGCCTCAGCTTTTTGCGTTTGGAAGAAAAAAAAACCCACATGATAATAATGAATATACTAGAAATGTTTTTCAGAGAAAAACTTATGTCCCTCCCACCAGCCCATTTCCCATCCCCTTTGAATATAAAGCATGTACAAGTAAAATATCTAGGCAAGTTTGGGGAAAATCCATCCACTGGTTCTAAAGATATCCTACATATATGACTATGTCCTTGTAAAATGGGTCAAGGTCACCAAATACTAAACATGTCATAAACCTGTCGCAACAATATATTCATGCATGTCTGATGAATATCTGTCAATTGGATCAAGGTAGAACTATTTTTTAAGAGAAAAGAATAAACATTTTTATGTTAGCTTTTGACCTTGAAAATGGGGTCGAGGCAATCAAAACACAGTAAACTCTTGAGATCGTCCCAAAAGTATATCTATGAAAGTAAAGTGGAAATCAAGCCAAAGGCTAATGAGATATATCAACTTCAGTGAAATTTTCACATATCTAAGTCCTCTTGTGACCTTGAAAATGAGGTAAGGTCACCAGAATCTGATCAGCTCTTAAGCTAGCCCAATGATGTATCCATGCAAGTTTGATTAAGTTCCATCTATTAGTTCACGAGATATTATGGGTACAAGAAATTGCCATGTTAGTCCTCCAGTGACCTTGAAAATGAGGTCAAGGTCACCAAAATCTAATCAGCTATTAAGCTAGTCCCAGTGATTTATCAAAGCAAGTTTGGTGAAATTCCATCTATTGGCTCATGAGATATTGTGGAAATAGGATATTGTCATTTCAGTCCTCTAGTGACCTTGAAAATGAGGTCAAGGTCACTAAAATCTAACTAGCTCTTAAACTTGTCCCAGTAATGTATCCATGCAAGTTTGATGAAATTCCATCCGTTGGTTCAGGAGATATAGTGGGTACAAGAAATTATCATCGGAGTCCTCCAGTGACTTTGAAAATGAAGTCAAGGTCACCAAAATCTAATGAGCTCTTAAACTTGTCCCAATGATGTATCCATGCAAGTTTGGTGAAATTCCATCCATTGGTTCAGGAGATAACATGGGTACATGAAATTGTCATCGAAGTCCTCCAGTGACCTTGAAAATGAGGTCAAGGTCACCAAAATATAATCAGCTCTTAAACTTGTCCCAATAATGTATCCATGCAAGTTTGGTGAAATTCCATTCATTGGTTCAAGAGATATCGCGCACGCAAAGTGGGTACATGAAATTGTCATATAAGTCCTCCAGTGACCTTGAAAATGAGGTCAAGGTCACCAAAATTTAATCAGCTCTTAAACTGGTCCCAATGAGTATCCATGCAAGTTTGGAGAAAATCCTTTCATTGGTTGAAGAGATATTGCGCACGCAACAAACTGTCACGCCGACGCCGACGCTGACGCCGACGCCCGGGATCCGCACTGAAAACAATATGTCCCCCTTCACCTTTGGTGGGTGGACATAATAAATAAATAAAACCCCTTAGATCATTCAACAGAGCCTCCCACTGTACGGAAAGAACAATTCACAAAAAGTTAATATGATATCTATTTTACATCTTACTTTTTTTTGGCTTCATCTTATTAACATTCAGTATTAATAAGAAAACTCTGGTACACCTTGGCTTTCATAGATTTGCTTTTGCATAAACAGAAAAGTTGTTTCTTCAGCGAAAACTTCATATACTTTCTCCTGGTACAGATCACTGTAACATAATAACTGCCTTGGAGCTGTTAGAAGCAATGTATGCATCTTAGGGCCCAGTCTTACTGTCACGTTTTGAGGGCTAGGTTGAACTACGTTTCCCTTCCTACGTTTGGCAAAAATGTACCCCGTTTTCAGATGTTACTACTTTAATACGTTTAACTACGATTTACTTCGTATTACCTGGTTATCAAACGGCAGTGCGACGCTTTCAGAAAGAATGAGAACAGTTTACTTCGTATTACCTGGTTATCAAACGGCAGTGCGACGCTTTCAGAAAGAATGAGAACAGTTTACTTACCTACGTACGTTTTACTGGGCACTACTAGGTAGTGACCGGGATAACTACCTAGTCAAAGTGCGTTTGAGTAGGTATCGCAAAACATATCAAGTCGAAATAAAACGCAAATTAAAACGTCACAAAACGTACCAAGACGCGGGAAAGCGTATATAACACGTAGTAGTACTTACAGGACCTTGACGTAAGACAACGCATTTAAAACGTTTTATCTACGTTCTAGTACGTTTACACGACGCTTCAATACGTTTTACTACGCCTACAGTAAGATTTCGGAACACTTACGTTTAAGCTGAATTTTTAATGCAAACGTAGCTAGGCCACGTATGTAACTGTATATATCCGTATAGAATACGTATTCAGTACGTTTAATACGCATATTCCCGTTTTGGTACGTTTTAAATACGTAGAAGAACCTAGTCCTCAATACGTGACAGTGAGACTGGAGCTTAAAGGACCTCCTCTAGGTTATTCTTGTTACGTTTTTTGTACGAATTTGATGTGTTTCGGCTTCGTTTTGGTACGTTTGGACACGTTGTACTACGTTTTGCTACCTTTTACAAGGTATACTCTACGTATATCAAAATGCCATGTTCAGTTAAAAAATCTAAATCAAACGTAACAAGGCCACGAATTTAGCTATATTTATAAACGTATTCACTACGTTTTACCACGTATACTGCCGTTTTCCAACGTTTTGAGAACGTAATAAAACCTAGTCCTCAATACGTGACCTACAATGTGTTATTGCGGTATTCTGTATGCGTATGTTAACGTTATGGTTTTAACCGGTTTTACAAAGAATTGTAGGAAAGCGTCATTAGAAACCGTGTAAACAAATTATAAAACTGGAGTAAAATTTGATAATTAAGGTATATATGTCTTTATTCACATGAAAATTTGCATGTACTAGGTTTTACCATAACAATACATATATTCCGAACTGATTAGTGCTTTATTCTTCCTGAAATCAGCTTTTATAGAGAAGAAAGTGAAAGTAGACATTTCATCATATATTTGTAGAATATAATCCTCAATCGGGTTCTTAAACATAATAATGTTGTCCGCCAACCTTAAATCTCATTCCGGAAAGTCACTTTTATGTCGTAATTTGCCTTTTTCATCATTTCTTGTTATAGTATTCGTCAGTAGATGTCAGGGTTTCTTTCGGCTAAGATATATCATTCTACGGTTAAATTCGTAACTATGATACAGTCTTATACGGTTCTTGGCGGTGGTATTCATTCTCGCCGGGCCGCGGAGCGTAATCGGTAGGGCACCTGACTCATAAGTCAGAGGTCCTGGGTTCGATACCCGGTCTGGCCTCATACTTTCGTTTCTCCTTCCGCTGATTCAAGAAGGGCAGTCTGGCGAAAGTATGTGCACTTAGTACTGGTTAACCGCTTAGGAGGTCTAAGCCTGCCCAGGAATAGTGTGGTTAGGTTAACTGACCGCCCTGACATGACCATAGTTGTTTACCGTGGACGTAAAGCAAGCAGTCAGTCAGGTATTCATTCTCACCTTCTGGAAAACATTATGAATTATGTGAGTCAGATTTCAAGAAATGACAATATAAATGAAAGAAACTTCATACAAACTTCTTTGCTGGCCTAAGATAGGGGATTAAATTGGTATGACTCTCTCCTTCCTATCTTAATTGTAATAGTCATGACTAAATCCATTTAATTCACCCCTTTAAGTAAAAAATAAATGCTTCTTCATATTTTCAGAAGAATATTTTATTGCTACCATTGTTTCAGAGACAAATCAACCTTTGAAGATGTCATAAATGACAAAGTTGTAATCATTATGCACGAAAATAAACCACTCAGGCCCATATTCACAAACACAACCCAAACTCATACTCGACTCATACTTCAGTAAGGTCGGTTGAAGTGACCAGTCAGGTACATAACCTTTAAAAGTTAAAAAATATATAACTTGAAGCAGTTATAATTTTTTGTGACTATAGCAAAAGTAACCTGTTTAAGTTAAAGTGTCTTTTTTCACCTTCATATTCTGGAGTTACAGCAATTTTTATGGACAGTCGGGTAATTTTCCCTGAAAGATCTCTTACATAACTTTATGATTAAGGAATAAAATTCTGTACGCATCGTCTAGAAATTGGTACGCAAGGCCCTTGAAGATCAGGAAATTTGCTACTTTTTAACTTACAACAGTTATTTATTTGAAGATTGCAAATCTGACCTTGGCCTAAATAATTTCAGAAATAACCTAAATAAGTTATTTTATACAGCCTCACTTTGAAATTAGTGGTAAATAGGATAATTTTTAACTGCTTCAAGTTACATTTTTATTAACTTTTAAAGGTTATATACCTGACTGGTGACGCTCGAGTAAGCCTTGCGTGCGTGAAGTTCAAGTACAATTTTGGTATTCACGTTTAGTGCGTGGAGGAGACTCTAGCTACACTCCAGTTCGACTCACATCATGCAAAGGACATTGTGGACCCAGATCAGACCTCCTAAAACATATAAACTGTAATGACTCTAAATTTTGAGACATGGCTGACTTAACAGTGTAGAACTAGATCAAAATAACTGTAAAATTCGTAAAATTATAAATATATCGCGGGAACTATACTTTTCTGCTTGACGTCTGAGCGTCCGTCCGGTTTGCAGATGCGTTCTTGGTATAGTGTTTGAGCTACCTGCCTGTTAAACATCGGTCATGAATTCGATCCCGTCCTTCTCCAGTATGCAAGTTGGCTGAAACTTTAATCGATTTTCCTATTCTCGTATAATTGTATTTATTTTTGTTTAATCATACCTCCTGCATGGTAATACAATGTAATTTCTGCGAGCCTAAACCCCCCCCCCCCCCTTAGAACCACCCGACCCCCTTTCTACCTTCACACGTCCTATGCGATTTCTTCATCTGTTTCGTGAACAGCTTTTATACCACGGATTTTATCCAAACTTTGCATATACTCCCGGAGAGTTTATCCAGACGTAATGTCACTGCAGCTATATAATCATGTAGAATAAAGAGAGAGCAATAAAATTTCGCATCCAAGTACCTTAATCTATTTGCATTATGGTCTGAAAATGTCATAAAAATACAGTTCACAGTAACTGAGATGTCGAGATAGACAGAAGGCATGGTAACGAAATGCGCCGCACGTCAATGACGTCGTTGACGAACCAGACGAAGTTTCGATATTGTTTCATGTCCAAAGTAGCATATTCGTTGTTCCAGCAAAGCTCTAATGTCTGTCCACCCATGTTTATCTCATCTTTTAATATTACTTGAACAGCCCCGCAGCTCATGTTTCAGAATTTACACAATATTCGAATTGCAGAACATCGATCTTCATATATGGGATCCGAACAAGAGTGACGTTATTGTTTGACATTCAATTCAATTCAATTCAATTCTTTATTCAGATTGCCAAATACATTTTAGCGCATCTACAACATATCATAGAAACAAGACAATGATCTAATCACATTTACCTTCCCAGCAGGCACATGGCGTCGCAGTGACGTCCCACTGACTCCAGTGCGAGGCAACCGAGACGCCCTGTGCCCCGGCCGGGCCGGGTAGCGCAATCGGTAGGGCACCTGACTCGTAAGTCACAGGTCCTGGGTTCGAATCCCGGTCTGACCACATACTTTCGTTTCTCCTTCCGCTGATTCAAGAAGGGCAGTTGTTAGTTACTGGCGAAAGTATGTGCACTTAGTACTGGTTAACCGCTTAGGAGGTCTAAGCCTGCCCAGGAATAGTGTGGTTAGGTTAACTGACCGTCCCGACATGACCCTAGTTGTTTACCGTGGACGTTAAGCATCAAATCAACCAACCAACGCCCTGTGCCCGCTGGATTTAAGGGCTGGGATGTTCTGGCCATATACCCTGGTCGGTCAGGATAGATGAGAAAGAAAGGAAGTCAGGGCAGTGTCTAGAGCTGTGCATCCAATATCAGCAGCTCTGCTCCAGACACTGCCCCCCCCCCCTCAAATATTGTACATAACGGTCTTCCGGTTTTCGGACTAACCTCTAGCGACTCATCTGCACCCGTGGCGCGCTGATTACACCTTTACACAAGCCTCATAATAACTATTATAACATGTCTAACTAAACAACTCCGGAGTCTCTAATGGTGGTATTCCAAATTTGAGGCAAAAAGCGCATACATCCGCTGTCGCGTGTTTGTCAGAAATCAACGTTTTTACTCGTGGCAGTAACAAACATTAGCAATAGCTAGCGAACTTCAAACTGCAGTGACGATATTAAAATTTCAACAGCGGGCGGCAGAAATATATTTCGCCTTCGTACCAAATTTTCATCTGATTTGGCGCGTTAGTTTGATTTTAATTTGTGATTGTCTTTGAAATTTGTGTTCATGTAATTAACGTTTTTATAACGTGCGGCGCGACGGCGTCGGTGGCATACTTTGAACGTCTATATAATTGGAACGGAAAAAGATTACAGCTTTATATTTATTGTGTAAATCAGAATTGAATTATAGTGTAGCTTGATATATTTTTGTTATAATGCTACGATGAATAAGCGCGCAGTGGACACAGTGACATTACTTTTGGATCATCCCCTGTAGTATAGTGACACGGGGATGACGTTGTTGCATGCAATGCATAACTTCGATAATACTAAAATTAATTCTTATGGGCTTGTTTCTATATCATTGTGCCCCTCCACACCCCCCCCCTCCTCACCTCATCCCATCCCAATATACGATGTATGCTATTGGGGTCCGTCCGTCTGTTCGTTCATCTATCTGTCTGTCGACAAGTCTTTGCTTCCATACTTTTTAATCGCTTAAATTTCAGTAACCATATGTGAATTTTTCTAATATTAGGTCTATCAAACTTGCATACAATTGACTTTGATCCTGAGAGGGCTAGAGATTAAAAAAACAAGAGAGAAGAAAATAGCCATTTTAAGACAGTAATATTTTGTATTCAAATGTTTTTTATGCCCCCGTGACGAAAGTTAGGGGGCATTAAGATTTGCTCCTGTCTATCCGTCTGTCTGTCTGTCCGTCCGTCCGTTCGTCACACTTTACGGTATAGAGTTTGTGTAATCGACTCCTCCCAGTGGATCTTTTTTAAACTTCGCATACATGTTGTGGACATATTGAAGATGTGCATGTGGGTTTTTGTTGGAGCTAGAATTAATTTTGACAGAATTACGGCCTTTTGAACTTAGTCATTTTAGGCACATTTTTGCATTGTAGGGTATGTAATTTGAGTAATCAACTCCTCCCGCAGTTTTCAATGGATCTTTTTCAAACCTTGCATACATGTTGTGGGCATATTGGAAATGTGCATGTTGGTTTTCGTTGCAGCTAGAATTAATTTTTGACAAAATTACGACCTTTTGAACTTAGTCATTTTAGGCAAATTTTTGCATGGTCGGGTATGTAGTTTGTGTAATCAACTCCTCCCACAGTTTTCTGTGGATCTTTTTCAAACCTTGCATACATGTTGTGGACATATTGAAAATGTGCTAGTGGGTTTTAGTTGGAGCTAAAATTAATTTTGACAGAATTACGGCATTTTGAACTTAGTCATTTTAGGCAATTTTTTACATTTGTAGGGTGTGGAGTTTGTGTAATAAACTCCTCCCTCAGTTTTAAATCGATCTTTTCCAAACTTTGCATATATGTTACGGATATATTGGAGATGTGCATGTGGGTTTTTGTTGGAGCTAGATTTAATTTAGACAGAATTATAGCCTTTTGAACTTAGTCATTTTAGGCATATGTTTGCATTGTAGGGTAAGTACTTTGTGTAATCAACTCCTCCCACAATTTTCATTGGCTGTTTTCAGACATTGGAAACTTGTTGTGGACATAATGAAGATGTGCATGTTGGTATTGATAGGAAAAATAATTCTGAAGGAATTATGGCCTTTTAAACTTAGTCATTTTGGGCTGCATTTTGCACCGTAGGGTATAAAGTTTGTGTAATGCTTTTCAGTGGATTCTTTGTAAATAGCATTTTTGCTTGAAAGGTGCTTTAGGGATGTACACATGTCCTGTGACAGGAGCTGCACGGGGGCATCATTAGTGTCTTACAGACACAATTTTCTAGTTTTTTTTTTTTTTTTTTTTTTGTCATTATTATTTATTTTCTTGTGTGTGTTTGAAACTAATGATATGTAGCAGTACTTGATTCAAGGTCAGCTAGGGTTATGTAGCTAAGGTCAATGTAGAACATTTATGATGAACACCCTCGATTAATATTGTATAAAAATGAAAATTAAAAAAAACAAAAAGAAAAGGTGTATATTGAGCTTAGTACTTTCAAAGATTTTTGTTCGTTCGAATATACATGTACAATCACACCACTACCACCTATATCGCAAAAGGAGTTTGGGTTAGGGGTATACTGTTTTCGATCTGTCCGCCAGTCTGCTGTCCGCATTTTAGGCTTCAACTTACACAGCATTTGTTCGATCTCAGTGACATTTTGAACATACATTTATGTTGACTGGAGATAAGTCAGCCCAAAAAAAGGGGTCCCGAAGAGGTTTTTGAACGAATTACGCTTTTTTGTAGACCTGGTTTCCACTAAAAATGTTCAAATAATGTCAGAGGTTCCTTTTTAAAAGTTATATTGTAGCTCAAAATTGGTAAGATATCAGTCAAGTTTGAAATTCGAATGGTTTTTGACAAGTTTGGGGTTGTTGTTTGTTTGTTTGGGGTTTAACGGCTATTTGAGACAGTGTTTCAGTCTTTATCGAGCGGTCTCCCAGAGAGAGAGGAAGAAGGAAATGATGATAGGACAAACGACAAGAGTAAAACTAAATCCGAACCCCATCCCGCACCTGCTGCAAGCACAGCATTTATTATCCAGATTTATAGTACGATCCTCAGATACCCAAATCTTTAACATTGCATACCCAATAATGTGCAAGGCCTACAATAGGTATCATGCTACAAGTGAGAAAGAACGCGGTTCGTCCGCCTGTACGGTCGATAACGCACTTGCTAAAGCTCGTGGATTATGTCTCCGTACAGGCGGACGAACCATGCTCTAGCTTACACTAGTAAGACTCGCCGACACTAAAAGTAGCCCGTCCCGACCACGTGTGAGTAAGAGTGCGGAGTCGGGCTCTCTCTCTCTTTGAAACGTCTGAATATAGACTAGATTTAATATTTTCTCTAACGACATTATAGCTGAAAGGAAATACAAATTAAATATTATGACAAAACTTTGTTTAATAACGCAGCACCCTTAAAATATGAATTTGACACACACACACACACACACACACACACACACACACACACACACACACACACACACACATGTATATAACATAGAAGCCATCTTGCTTATAACAACAACTTGTGGTAGTCGTGCTCCTCGCATTGTTATATCATAGCCAGGAAATCGCTGAAATATTGATAAAACTTAACTCGAGCCGCCGTCGAGGGAGCTTCACTATTCCTCGACCAAACCTTACTTATTGGAGTTTACTCCAGCTGCATTTATGT
The DNA here is from genome assembly GCA_963989385.1 of Ctena decussata. Lineage (NCBI taxonomy): Eukaryota > Metazoa > Mollusca > Bivalvia > Lucinida > Lucinidae > Ctena > Ctena decussata. Next base: position 15,206,261 of record OZ022498.1, read on the forward strand.
CTGTGAATACGACTCGACCTTACCTTGAGACAACCGTTGAGTTTGGGTTTTGTGTCCGAATAGGGTCCTCAGTGTTAAAGAACAAGTTAATAATTTATATACATGCACCGGCTAAGTCTAAGATCAGCCAGTCTTTCTATGATGTTTTACAGTCATAAAACTTTGCTTTGAAGTTATGATCACTAAGGTTCTTATGATATTTTCTTATTTCGATCAGGACAGGTGGTTCTTAAAACATTTGCTAAAATCGCCTTGCACAAATAGGTTCATCATCTCTATTTTACTATTTTTGCTTTTCATGTCACAATATTCACCGTAGAAAACATAAACGTTCACCGTAGAATACGTTAGCATAACATTCGAAAACCAATGCATAAAGTTTGGATTAGCCGTAGAAAACTATAAAACCTTTTTTCTAAAATTTATATTTTTTCATTTTTTCGTGCATGCTGCAGTAAATATCTGTGTACATCTACAATTGAGTGCAATATTCCTCTGCATGGACAAATACAGGAGTAAATAGAGCCAGTAAAAACCTGCTTATGATGACTTGGATTCTCGCCAAGCCTATTTCGATAAACCTGCCGAAAACCGAAAATTTTTACGTGCAATGGGATGCCAATATGAGTTGGAATTCTTCAGCACAGAATGAAAGGCTCGATTCGCATCAAAATATGAAAATATATGTTTATTTTGTTAAAATCGTCTGCTAAACGGCCGTTAACATTAGAAATCTTCATCAAAAGCCGTAGAAAATCGTAACGTTAGCATGCGCATGCAGAATCCTGTAATAACAAATTGTAGGTAGTGGAGACCGTGGCTAATTAATCGCATGTATAGTATAACCCTCCTGTTGTAAACGGCTAGCTGGACTAATATCCAAAAGTAATATTCTTAATGTGTTGGTGCCGGTTATTTGGTAGTGAGCACATCTTAACAAAATTAAGGAAGCTCATTCCGACAATTTATCATGTTTTTATTTCGTATGAGTCTTTGAACTTTGTAAGGGTCACTGAGATTTTAAAAATAAAATATGCACTCCTCTAAAGTCACTGGTTTAAAATTTGTAAGAAATGAGGAATATGGCAAATCGTGTCTATTGACAGTAAGGGCTCGTGTGAGCTACAGGCCCATTGGTCCTCTGTTTTTTTTTTTTTGTGTGTTTTTAGTCAAGTATTGGGATCACCCATCTCTAATAAAACATCTAACCCGAAATTCTCTCCATCATTGCTCAGACATTAGCAGCGTTTTCTAGACCGAATATCATTAATTATGGAGAGACAAGAATATCTCGTTTGCGTTTAAGGCTAGGCTCTCGCAAATTCATTGTATCCACCTTTTTATGCCAGTCATAGCTCAACCTTTGCAGTAGAAATCGATGGAAAGATCCTTACCCATGAAATGAGATGCTGTAGGACACATCGAATCATTTCTTATAAAGACCATGTGACGAACATTGAAGCAGAATCCGGAATGCAATTGGAGGGCATGACGATCTCTTAACAACGGCTTAGAAATGGAAACTTAGATGATATTTCAATTAGCCAAGCTCTTCTGGCAATGAATGGAGCAAGAAAGAAGAAAAGCAAAAGAAGAGATGAGAAGATAACATAAATATTAGACAGGAATGAATTTTGGAGATTCCATGAGGGCCGAAGAAAACTTGGGAATGGTGGAAAGATATTAATGCAATGTCATCGGATGTGCACCGATGACGTGAAGGTTAAAGGCTCCATAATCCTACCAGTGGGTAGAATCGTCAAAATACAAATCATTATGAAACCTGTACAGCCTTCAGAATTGATGAAAATATGTTGGTTGATGTGCTTTTTTGTATCAGATAACATGCTAAAAAGAAGGAAAAAGGTATTTTGGAAAAATTATGAGCCTCTCCAGACACACAAAAAAAAAAACGCCTTCGTCACTGGTTCCCCATTAAGCAATGAAATAATGCAACCGCGGTACAATCAATGGGATCCTTGATTAACATTTTTGTACATTGTATGTTTATCATGTGTTAAAACGCCTGTACCTTGTATTTTTATCTCTTGTACCTTGTGTTTTTACCATAAAGTAAAGCTTGTGAAATCGAAAGTAGGTCATATTAGTTGCCAACTAAAATGACCTAGGTATTTTTTTCAAATCTATTTTAAGGTAAACTCAAGGACGTTTTCAAAGCCGGCCAATCACGATAATAATCAACGGCGAAACTGTAGTGAGAAGTTTGCAGCGATACCTCACGATAAAATATTTCATGCTGATAGAGCATTGGGGCCTTTTCAGGGTCTGAGATGAACTGAGAAAAATTACAGAATCCGAACCAACTATGAATACATGTACAACTTGCTTTTTTGATTTAACAAAAATAAGAAGATGTTTAATATCTTAAACTTATTTAAAGTACTTATATTCATAAAAAAACAGCCGATAAAACTTTGTTGTAAGTTCATATTAAAAGGAAAAAAGATCTGAAACTAAAAGATCATTACCACTATCTCAGCGTAATGATCAGAAAAATTGAAATAAGGGTGTCATTATGACAAGACTAATGGAGAAGATAAAACTTAATACCATCGCATGGTTAGCGACAGGAAGAAGGCAAAATAATGTTACAACTCAATAGATTTAAAGGTAAAAAAACAAAGGAACTTAATCAAACAGAAATAAACTAAATATAGTATTAATAAAAAATGCTGCCAGCTGTATGACTAGTGCAATAGTGTCCACGTGTTCCATGGTGTCGGAACTAGCAAGCACTTCAGGGAAGCAACTAGGTGCCTCAGAGAAGCCGCAATGTGCTGTGTTGTACGTCTGGGTCTTAGCCATGTTTGAAGAAGATTAATCTCATTTGCAAAATTGTGTTTTCTATCAAATCAGAATCAAACTTTTCTGAATAATCAAAAGTAACCAAACTTTCATTAAAACATATAACTATGAGTGTGAGATACCTCAATTCCATATTGATATCAGTTTTGTCAGAGCTGCAGTGGTTTGTGCAATCCTTTCAAGAATATGGGATGGACAAGGTCTTTCAAAGAAAATTTATATTCAATTGAATCATACAACCAAAGGTGTGAGATAGTTATTCTGAAGTTTGAATGGCTTTAAATCGTATGTCTGTCTACAACACGGACACAGATAAGTCTATTTAGCTTACACAACTTTTGCTGTAAATCACATTAAAAGGAAAAAAGATCTGAAACTAAAAGATCATTACCACTATCTCAGCGTAATGATCAGAAAAAAACGAAATAAGGGTGTCATTATGACAAGACTAATGGAGAAGATAAAACTCAATACCATCGCATGGTTAGCGACAGGAAGAAGGCAAAATAATGTTACAACTAAATAGATTTAAAGGTATAAAAACAAAGGAACTTAGTTAAACAGAAATAAACTAAATATAGTGTTAATAAAAAATGCTGCCAGATGTACGACTAGTGCAATAGTGTCCACATGTTCCATGGTGTCGGAACTAGCAAGCACTTCAGAGAGGTCACTATGTGCCTCAGAGAAGCCGCAATGTGTTGTGTTGTACGTCTAGGTCTTAGCCATGCTTGAAGAGGATCAATCTCATTTGCAAAATTGTTTTTTCTATCAAATCAGAAACAGACTTTTCTTAATATTAAAAAAAAATAAGCAATCTTTCATTAAATCATGTAACTATTAGTGTGAGATACCTCAATTCCATATTGGCATCAGTTTTGTTAGAGCTGCAGTGGTTTGTGCAATCCTATCAAGGTTATGGGATGGACTTGATCTTTCAAAGAAAACATATCCTCCATTGAGTCATACAACCATAAGTGTGAGATACATCATATTCCATACTGGCTTCAGGTTTATCATACTCGCTTCAAATGATCAGAGCTGCAGTGGCTTGTGCAATCCTTTCAAGGTTATGGAATGGACTTGTCCTTTCTATAAAATCAAATATAATCTATCTTCTACTGAATAAAACAAGTTCAAACAACCATAAGTGTGAGATACAACATCATTCTAATGTCCTCCCTACTTCACACACATATGACGCACCACATCTCAGCACTGAGATGTAATATGGCATATGTTGTAACACCATCAGACAGTAGAAACATCTTTTGATATCTCAATATAATGTGCACAATACTATATCAACCATGGCTGATAATTTAATACTACTAGACAGTGTAACCAGTCACCACGTGCCCTCAATATGATTTTTATTGCTAGCCTGATCAGCACCAGTACTGCTCAGATATCTGCATGAACAGCCTCAGTTTAAATGTATTATCTTAACATCCTTCTTATGTCGGCGGAGCAGGTTATTATAGCTACCGACATGTTAGTTATCATTAAATAACCACACTGTGATCGCGGACTTGGGACCGCGTTGGTTCAGCCATGAACGCCCCGGAGACAAGTAGTCACCAACCTTTCATGACAAACCAATGACCCTTAACCGGTTTACAGGCGCCCAACCCTCGGGTCACCACAATGTGTTTATTATAATAACCCTGCAATCTTTGAAGGACACATAATTATGTTAGTATTTTTATCATCAGCACTGAGTAACTCGAATCAAAGGTACGAAGGACCATTATCCCACTATCTTAATTGGTAAATATGCAATCCATATTTTACTTACTTCTGCATTTTAGCACCCCTCTGTCTGGAAGTTGTAAATACAAAAACAAAACATTTCCATTCCATTTGATTTAAAAAATATTATTTAAAGAAATTTCATTATTTGTGGATTAATGTAACCTTATATTAATTAAACGCAGCCCGTAGCATAGCGGAGGGCTGGGGTATGATCAAATACTGACTGGGTATGACACGAGACCGAGCTAACCCTGTACCCTCTTCTAGCAGATGGGACTTTTACAATTACATAATATGCAATGCTGAGAGCTGTGTGGCGCACCATTGTACAAACAGCACAGCCCACAGACAACATATTGTTTGCAAAGTATTTTGTAAAATTACCCCAAATCGCATTTGTCAACAATGTATTTGGTGGGTGGGATGAAAGGTTTCCGATCAAAAGCTTCTATATTCATTAATATAAGTTCTCATTGATGATTTACGGTTGTCTTCATTTAAGGTAATATAAAACAATATTTCTATACCTGATTTAACTCATACCTTATGAAAGAATTAATAATATTACTAAATATTTATGGTGACATGAGTCGTCTGCTTCTTTCAGTTTACACCGCTGCTTACGTCATTTATTTATTTCCGGTACAACTATATTCCGAAACGGATTGGAAGTTTCACCTTGCTGGAATCACCTATGTTTGGAGTATGATGTGGAGATAGTTATTCTGAAGTTTGAATGGCTTTATATCGTACGTCTGTCTACAGCACGGACACAGATAAGTCTATCTAGCTTAAACAACTTTGTTGTAAGTTCATATTAAAAGGAAAAAAGATCTGAAACTAAAAGATCATTACCACTATCTCAGCGTAATGATCAGAAAAATTGAAATAAGGGTGTCATTATGACAAGACTAATGGAGAAGATAAAACTTAATACCATCGCATGGTTAGCGACAGGAAGAAGGCAAAATAATGTTACAACTCAATAGATTTAAAGGTAAAAAAACAAAGGAACTTAATCAAACAGAAATAAACTAAATATAGTATTAATAAAAAATGCTGCCAGCTGTATGACTAGTGCAATAGTGTCCACGTGTTCCATGGTGTCGGAACTAGCAAGCACTTCAGGGAAGCAACTAGGTGCCTCAGAGAAGCCGCAATGTGCTGTGTTGTACGTCTGGGTCTTAGCCATGTTTGAAGAAGATTAATCTCATTTGCAAAATTGTGTTTTCTATCAAATCAGAATCAAACTTTTCTGAATAATCAAAAGTAACCAAACTTTCATTAAAACATATAACTATGAGTGTGAGATACCTCAATTCCATATTGATATCAGTTTTGTCAGAGCTGCAGTGGTTTGTGCAATCCTTTCAAGAATATGGGATGGACAAGGTCTTTCAAAGAAAATTTATATTCAATTGAATCATACAACCAAAGGTGTGAGATAGTTATTCTGAAGTTTGAATGGCTTTAAATCGTATGTCTGTCTACAACACGGACACAGATAAGTCTATCTAGCTTACACAACTTTTGCTGTAAATCACATTAAAAGGAAAAAAGATCTGAAACTAAAAGATCATTACCACTATCTCAGCGTAATGATCAGAAAAAACGAAATAAGGGTGTCATTATGACAAGACTAATGGAGAAGATAAAACTCAATACCATCGCATGGTTAGCGACAGGAAGAAGGCAAAATAGTGTTACAACTAAAAAGATTTAAAGTTATAAAAACAAAGGAACTTAGTTAAACAGAAATAAACTAAATATAGTGTTAATGAAAAATGCTGCCAGCTGTACGACTAGTGCAATAGTGTCCACATGTTCCATGGTGTCGGAACTAGCAAGCACTTCAGAGAGGTCACTATGTGCCTCAGAGAAGCCGCAATGTGTTGTGTTGTACGTCTAGGCCTTAGCCATGCTTGAAGAGGATCAATCTCATTTGCAAAATTGTTTTTTCTATCAAATCAGAAACAGACTTTTCTTAATATTAAAAAAATAAGCAATCTTTCATTAAATCATGTAACTATTAGTGTGAGATACCTCAATTCCATATTGGCATCAGTTTTGTTAGAGCTGCAGTGGTTTGTGCAATCCTATCAAGGTTATGGGATGGACTTGATCTTTCAAAGAAAACATATCATCCATTGAGTCATACAACCATAAGTGTGAGATACATCATATTCCATACTGGCTTCAGGTTTATCATACTCGCTTCAAATGATCAGAGCTGCAGTGGCTTGTGCAATCCTTTCAAGGTTATGGAATGGACTTGTCCTTTCTATAAAATCAAATATAATCTATCTTCTACTGAATAAAACAAGTTCAAACAACCATAAGTGTGAGATACAACATCATTCTAATGTCCTCCCTACTTCACACACATATGACGCACCACATCTCAGCACTGAGATGTAATATGGCATATGTTGTAACACCATCAGACAGTAGAAACATCTTTTGATATCTCAATATAATGTGCACAATACTATATCAACCATGGCTGATAATTTAATACTACTAGACAGTGTAACCAGTCACCACGTGCCCTCAGTTATTGCTAGCCTGATCAGCACCAGTACTGCTCAGATATCTGCATGAACAGCCTCAGTTTAAATGTATTATCTTAACATCCTTCTTATGTCGGCGGAGCAGGTTATTATAGCTACCGACATGTTAGTTATCATTAAATAACCACACTGTGATCGCGGACTTGGGACCGCGTTGGTTCAGCCATGAACGCCCCGGAGACAAGTAGTCACCAACCTTTCATGACAAACCAATGACCCTTAACCGGTTTACAGGCGCCCAACCCTCGGGTCACCACAATGTGTTTATTATAATAACCCTGCAATCTTTGAAGGACACATAATTATGTTAGTATTTTTATCATCAGCACTGAGTAACTCGAATCAAAGGTACGAAGGACCATTATCCCACTATCTTAATTGGTAAATATGCAATCCATATTTTACTTACTTCTGCATTTTAGCACCCCTCTGTCTGGAAGTTGTAAATACAAAAACAAAACATTTCCATTCCATTTGATTTAAAAAATATTATTTAAAGAAATTTCATTATTTGTGGATTAATGTAACCTTATATTAATTAAACGCAGCCCGTAGCATAGCGGAGGGCTGGGGTATGATCAAATACTGACTGGGTATGACACGAGACCGAGCTAACCCTGTACCCTCTTCTAGCAGATGGGACTTTTACAATTACATAATATGCAATGCTGAGAGCTGTGTGGCGCACCATTGTACAAACAGCACAGCCCACAGACAACATATTGTTTGCAAAGTATTTTGTAAAATTACCCCAAATCGCATTTGTCAACAATGTATTTGGTGGGTGGGATGAAAGGTTTCCGATCAAAAGCTTCTATATTCATTAATATAAGTTCTCATTGATGATTTACGGTTGTCTTCATTTAAGGTAATATAAAACAATATTTCTATACCTGATTTAACTCATACCTTATGAAAGAATTAATAATATTACTAAATATTTATGGTGACATGAGTCGTCTGCTTCTTTCAGTTTACACCGCTGCTTACGTCATTTATTTATTTCCGGTACAACTATATTCCGAAACGGATTGGAAGTTTCACCTTGCTGGAATCACCTATGTTTGGAGTATGATGTGGAGATAGTTATTCTGAAGTTTGAATGGCTTTATATCGTACGTCTGTCTACAGCACGGACACAGATAAGTCTATCTAGCTTAAACAACTTTGTTGTAAGTTCATATTAAAAGGAAAAAAGATCTGAAACTAAAAGATCATTACCACTATCTCAGCGTAATGATCAGAAAAATTGAAATAAGGGTGTCATTATGACAAGACTAATGGAGAAGATAAAACTTAATACCATCGCATGGCTAGCGACAGGAAGAAGGCAAAATAATGTTACAACTCAATAGATTTAAAGGTAAAAAAACAAAGGAACTTAATCAAACAGAAATAAACTAAATATAGTATTAATAAAAAATGCTGCCAGCTGTATGACAAGTGCAATAGTGTCCACGTGTTCCATGGTGTCGGAACTAGCAAGCACTTCAGGGAAGCAACTAGGTGCAGGTGCTCAGAGAAGCCGCAATGTGCTGTGTTGTACGTCTAGGTCTTAGCCATGTTTGAAGAAGATTAATCTCATTTGCAAAATTGTGTTTTCTATCAAATCAGAATCAAACTTTTCTGAATAATCAAAAGTAACCAAACTTTCATTAAAACATATAACTATGAGTGTGAGATACCTCAATTCCATATTGATATCAGTTTTGTCAGAGCTGCAGTGGTTTGTGCAATTCTTTCAAGAATATGGGATGGACAAGGTCTTTCAAAGAAAATTTATATTCAATTGAATCATACAACCAAAGGTGTGAGATAGTTATTCTGAAGTTTGAATGGCTTTAAATCGTATGTCTGTCTACAACACGGACACAGATAAGTCTATCTAGCTTACACAACTTTTGCTGTAAATCACATTAAAAGGAAAAAAGATCTGAAACTAAAAGATCATTACCACTATCTCAGCGTAATGATCAGAAAAAACGAAATAAGGGTGTCATTATGACAAGACTAATGGAGAAGATAAAACTCAATACCATCGCATGGTTAGCGACAGGAAGAAGGCAAAATAATGTTACAACTAAATAGATTTAAAGGTATAAAAACAAAGGAACTTAGTTAAACAGAAATAAACTAAATATAGTGTTAATAAAAAATGCTGCCAGATGTACGACTAGTGCAATAGTGTCCACATGTTCCATGGTGTCGGAACTAGCAAGCACTTCAGAGAGGTCACTATGTGCCTCAGAGAAGCCGCAGTGTGTTGTGTTGTACGTCTAGGTCTTAGCCATGCTTGAAGAGGATCAATCTCATTTGCAAAATTGTTTTTTCTATCAAATCAGAAACAGACTTTTCTTAATATTAAAAAAATAACCAATCTTTCATTAAATCATGTAACTATTAGTGTGAGATACCTCAATTCCATATTGGCATCAGTTTTGTTAGAGCTGCAGTGGTTTGTGCAATCCTATCAAGGTTATGGGATGGACTTGATCTTTCAAAGAAAACATATCATCCATTGAGTCATACAACCATAAGTGTGAGATACATCATATTCCATACTGGCTTCAGATTTATCATACTCGCTTCAAATGATCAGAGCTGCAGTGGCTTGTGCAATCCTTTCAAGGTTATGGAATGGACTTGTCCTTTCTATAAAATCAAATATAATCTATCTTCTACTGAATAAAACAAGTTCAAACAACCATAAGTGTGAGATACAACATCATTCTAATGTCCTCCCTACTTCACACACATATGACGCACCACATCTCAGCACTGAGATGTAATATGGCATATGTTGTAACACCATCAGACAGCAGAAACATCTTTTGATATCTCAATATAATGTGCACAATACCATATCAACCATGGCTGATAATTTAATACTACTAGACAGTGTAACCAGTCACCACGTGCCCTCAATATGATTTTTATTGCTAGTCTGATCAGCACCAGTACTGCTCAGATATCTGCATGAACAGCCTCAGTTTAAATGTATTATCTTAACATCCTTCTTATGTCGGCGGAGCAGGTTAATATAGCTACCGACATGTTAGTTATCATTGAATAACCACACTGTGATCGCGGACTTGGGACGCGTTGGTTCAGCCATGAACGCCCCGGAGACAAGTAGTCACCAACCTTTCATGACAAACCAATGACCCTTAACCGGTTTACAGGCGCCCAACCCTCGGGTCACCACAATGTGTTTATTATAATAACCCTGCAATCTTTGAAGGACACATAATTATGTTAGTATTTTTATCATCAGCACTGAGTAACTCGAATCAAAGGTACGAAGGACCATTATCCCACTATCTTAATTGGTAAATATGCAATCCATATTTTACTTACTTCTGCATTTTAGCACCCCTCTGTCTGGAAGTTGTAAATACAAAAACAAAACATTTCCATTCCATTTGATTTAAAAAATATTATTTAAAGAAATTTCATTATTTGTGGATTAATGTAACCTTATATTAATTAAACGCAGCCCGTAGCATAGCGGAGGGCTGGGGTATGATCAAATACTGACTGGGTATGACACGAGACCGAGCTAACCCTGTACCCTCTTCTAGCAGATGGGACTTTTACAATTACATAATATGCAATGCTGAGAGCTGTGTGGCGCACCATTGTACAAACAGCACAGCCCACAGACAACATATTGTTTGCAAAGTATTTTGTAAAATTACCCCAAATCGCATTTGTCAACAATGTATTTGGTGGGTGGGATGAAAGGTTTCCGATCAAAAGCTTCTATATTCATTAATATAAGTTCTCATTGATGATTTACGGTTGTCTTCATTTAAGGTAATATAAAACAATATTTCTATACCTGATTTAACTCATACCTTATGAAAGAATTAATAATATTACTAAATATTTATGGTGACATGAGTCGTCTGCTTCTTTCAGTTTACACCGCTGCTTACGTCATTTATTTATTTCCGGTACAACTATATTCCGAAACGGATTGGAAGTTTCACCTTGCTGGAATCACCTATGTTTGGAGTATGATGTGGAGATAGTTATTCTGAAGTTCGAATGGCTTTATATCGTACGTCTGTCTACAGCACGGACACAGATAAGTCTATCTAGCTTAAACAACTTTGTTGTAAGTTCATATTAAAAGGAAAAAAGATCTGAAACTAAAAGATCATTACCACTATCTCAGCGTAATGATCAGAAAAATTGAAATAAGGGTGTCATTATGACAAGACTAATGGAGAAGATAAAACTTAATACCATCGCATGGTTAGCGACAGGAAGAAGGCAAAATAATGTTACAACTCAATAGATTTAAAGGTAAAAAAACAAAGGAACTTAATCAAACAGAAATAAACTAAATATAGTATTAATAAAAAATGTTGCCAGCTGTATGACTAGTGCAATAGTGTCCACGTGTTCCATGGTGTCGGAACTAGCAAGCACTTCAGGGAAGCAACTAGGTGCCTCAGAGAAGCCGCAATGTGCTGTGTTGTACGTCTGGGTCTTAGCCATGTTTGAAGAAGATTAATCTCATTTGCAAAATTGTGTTTTCTATCAAATCAGAATCAAACTTTTCTGAATAATCAAAAGTAACCAAACTTTCATTAAAACATATAACTATGAGTGTGAGATACCTCAATTCCATATTGATATCAGTTTTGTCAGAGCTGCAGTGGTTTGTGCAATTCTTTCAAGAATATGGGATGGACAAGGTCTTTCAAAGAAAATTTATATTCAATTGAATCATACAACCAAAGGTGTGAGATAGTTATTCTGAAGTTTGAATGGCTTTAAATCGTATGTCTGTCTACAACACGGACACAGATAAGTCTATCTAGCTTACACAACTTTTGCTGTAAATCACATTAAAAGGAAAAAAGATCTGAAACTAAAAGATCATTACCACTATCTCAGCGTAATGATCAGAAAAAACGAAATAAGGGTGTCATTATGACAAGACTAATGGAGAAGATAAAACTCAATACCATCGCATGGTTAGCGACAGGAAGAAGGCAAAATAATGTTACAACTAAATAGATTTAAAGGTATAAAAACAAAGGAACTTAGTTAAACAGAAATAAACTAAATATAGTGTTAATGAAAAATGCTGCCAGATGTACGACTAGTGCAATAGTGTCCACATGTTCCATGGTGTCGGAACTAGCAAGCACTTCAGAGAGGTCACTATGTGCCTCAGAGAAGCCGCAATGTGTTGTGTTGTACGTCTAGGTCTTAGCCATGCTTGAAGAGGATCAATCTCATTTGCAAAATTGTTTTTTCTATCAAATCAGAAACAGACTTTTCTTAATATTAAAAAAATAACCAATCTTTCATTAAATCATGTAACTATTAGTGTGAGATACCTCAATTCCATATTGGCATCAGTTTTGTTAGAGCTGCAGTGGTTTGTGCAATCCTATCAAGGTTATGGGATGGACTTGATCTTTCAAAGAAAACATATCATCCATTGAGTCATACAACCATAAGTGTGAGATACATCATATTCCATACTGGCTTCAGGTTTATCATACTCGCTTCAAATGATCAGAGCTGCAGTGGCTTGTGCAATCCTTTCAAGGTTATGGAATGGACTTGTCCTTTCTATAAAATCAAATATAATCTATCTTCTACTGAATAAAACAAGTTCAAACAACCATAAGTGTGAGATACAACATCATTCTTATGTCCTCCCTACTTCACACACATATGACGCACCACATCTCAGCACTGAGATGTAATATGGCATATGTTGTAACACCATCAGACAGTAGAAACATCTTTTGATATCTCAATATAATGTGCACAATACTATATCAACCATGGCTGATAATTTAATACTACTAGACAGTGTAACCAGTCACCACGTGCCCTCAGTATGTTTTTTATTGCTAGCCTGATCAGCACCAGTACTGCTCAGATATCTGCATGAACAGTCTCAGTTTAAATGTATTATCTTAACATCCTTCTTATGTCGGCGGAGCAGGTTATTATAGCTACCGACATGTTAGTTATCATTAAATAACCACACTGTGATCGCGGACTTGGGACCGCGTTGGTTCAGCCATGAACGCCCCGGAGACAAGTAGTCACCAACCTTTCATGACAAACCAATGACCCTTAACCGGTTTACAGGCGCCCAACCCTCGGGTCACCACAATGTGTTTATTATAATAACCCTGCAATCTTTGAAGGACACATAATTATGTTAGTATTTTTATCATCAGCACTGAGTAACTCGAATCAAAGGTACGAAGGACCATTATCCCACTATCTTAATTGGTAAATATGCAATCCATATTTTACTTACTTCTGCATTTTAGCACCCCTCTGTCTGGAAGTTGTAAATACAAAAACAAAACATTTCCATTCCATTTGATTTAAAAAATATTATTTAAAGAAATTTCATTATTTGTGGATTAATGTAACCTTATATTAATTAAACGCAGCCCGTAGCATAGCGGAGGGCTGGGGTATGATCAAATACTGACTGGGTATGACACGAGACCGAGCTAACCCTGTACCCTCTTCTAGCAGATGGGACTTTTACAATTACATAATATGCAATGCTGAGAGCTGTGTGGCGCACCATTGTACAAACAGCACAGCCCACAGACAACATATTGTTTGCAAAGTATTTTGTAAAATTACCCCAAATCGCATTTGTCAACAATGTATTTGGTGGGTGGGATGAAAGGTTTCCGATCAAAAGCTTCTATATTCATTAATATAAGTTCTCATTGATGATTTACGGTTGTCTTCATTTAAGGTAATATAAAACAATATTTCTATACCTGATTTAACTCATACCTTATGAAAGAATTAATAATATTACTAAATATTTATGGTGACATGAGTCGTCTGCTTCTTTCAGTTTACACCGCTGCTTACGTCATTTATTTATTTCCGGTACAACTATATTCCGAAACGGATTGGAAGTTTCACCTTGCTGGAATCACCTATGTTTGGAGTATGATGTGGAGATAGTTATTCTGAAGTTTGAATGGCTTTATATCGTACGTCTGTCTACAGCACGGACACAGATAAGTCTATCTAGCTTAAACAACTTTGTTGTAAGTTCATATTAAAAGGAAAAAAGATCTGAAACTAAAAGATCATTACCACTATCTCAGCGTAATGATCAGAAAAATTGAAATAAGGGTGTCATTATGACAAGACTAATGGAGAAGATAAAACTTAATACCATCGCATGGTTAGCGACAGGAAGAAGGCAAAATAATGTTACAACTCAATAGATTTAAAGGTAAAAAAACAAAGGAACTTAATCAAACAGAAATAAACTAAATATAGTATTAATAAAAAATGCTGCCAGCTGTATGACTAGTGCAATAGTGTCCACGTGTTCCATGGTGTCGGAACTAGCAAGCACTTCAGGGAAGCAACTAGGTGCCTCAGAGAAGCCGCAATGTGCTGTGTTGTACGTCTGGGTCTTAGCCATGTTTGAAGAAGATTAATCTCATTTGCAAAATTGTGTTTTCTATCAAATCAGAATCAAACTTTTCTGAATAATCAAAAGTAACCAAACTTTCATTAAAACATATAACTATGAGTGTGAGATACCTCAATTCCATATTGATATCAGTTTTGTCAGAGCTGCAGTGGTTTGTGCAATTCTTTCAAGAATATGGGATGGACAAGGTCTTTCAAAGAAAATTTATATTCAATTGAATCATACAACCAAAGGTGTGAGATAGTTATTCTGAAGTTTGAATGGCTTTAAATCGTATGTCTGTCTACAACACGGACACAGATAAGTCTATCTAGCTTACACAACTTTTGCTGTAAATCACATTAAAAGGAAAAAAGATCTGAAACTAAAAGATCATTACCACTATCTCAGCGTAATGATCAGAAAAAACGAAATAAGGGTGTCATTATGACAAGACTAATGGAGAAGATAAAACTCAATACCATCGCATGGTTAGCGACAGGAAGAAGGCAAAATAATGTTACAACTAAATAGATTTAAAGGTATAAAAACAAAGGAACTTAGTTAAACAGAAATAAACTAAATATAGTGTTAATGAAAAATGCTGCCAGATGTACGACTAGTGCAATAGTGTCCACATGTTCCATGGTGTCGGAACTAGCAAGCACTTCAGAGAGGTCACTATGTGCCTCAGAGAAGCCGCAATGTGTTGTGTTGTACGTCTAGGTCTTAGCCATGCTTGAAGAGGATCAATCTCATTTGCAAAATTGTTTTTTCTATCAAATCAGAAACAGACTTTTCTTAATATTAAAAAAATAACCAATCTTTCATTAAATCATGTAACTATTAGTGTGAGATACCTCAATTCCATATTGGCATCAGTTTTGTTAGAGCTGCAGTGGTTTGTGCAATCCTATCAAGGTTATGGGATGGACTTGATCTTTCAAAGAAAACATATCATCCATTGAGTCATACAACCATAAGTGTGAGATACATCATATTCCATACTGGCTTCAGGTTTATCATACTCGCTTCAAATGATCAGAGCTGCAGTGGCTTGTGCAATCCTTTCAAGGTTATGGAATGGACTTGTCCTTTCTATAAAATCAAATATAATCTATCTTCTACTGAATAAAACAAGTTCAAACAACCATAAGTGTGAGATACAACATCATTCTTATGTCCTCCCTACTTCACACACATATGACGCACCACATCTCAGCACTGAGATGTAATATGGCATATGTTGTAACACCATCAGACAGTAGAAACATCTTTTGATATCTCAATATAATGTGCACAATACTATATCAACCATGGCTGATAATTTAATACTACTAGACAGTGTAACCAGTCACCACGTGCCCTCAGTATGTTTTTTATTGCTAGCCTGATCAGCACCAGTACTGCTCAGATATCTGCATGAACAGCCTCAGTTTAAATGTATTATCTTAACATCCTTCTTATGTCGGCGGAGCAGGTTATTATAGCTACCGACATGTTAGTTATCATTAAATAACCACACTGTGATCGCGGACTTGGGACCGCGTTGGTTCAGCCATGAACGCCCCGGAGACAAGTAGTCACCAACCTTTCATGACAAACCAATGACCCTTAACCGGTTTACAGGCGCCCAACCCTCGGGTCACCACAATGTGTTTATTATAATAACCCTGCAATCTTTGAAGGACACATAATTATGTTAGTATTTTTATCATCAGCACTGAGTAACTCGAATCAAAGGTACGAAGGACCATTATCCCACTATCTTAATTGGTAAATATGCAATCCATATTTTACTTACTTCTGCATTTTAGCACCCCTCTGTCTGGAAGTTGTAAATACAAAAACAAAACATTTCCATTCCATTTGATTTAAAAAATATTATTTAAAGAAATTTCATTATTTGTGGATTAATGTAACCTTATATTAATTAAACGCAGCCCGTAGCATAGCGGAGGGCTGGGGTATGATCAAATACTGACTGGGTATGACACGAGACCGAGCTAACCCTGTACCCTCTTCTAGCAGATGGGACTTTTACAATTACATAATATGCAATGCTGAGAGCTGTGTGGCGCACCATTGTACAAACAGCACAGCCCACAGACAACATATTGTTTGCAAAGTATTTTGTAAAATTACCCCAAATCGCATTTGTCAACAATGTATTTGGTGGGTGGGATGAAAGGTTTCCGATCAAAAGCTTCTATATTCATTAATATAAGTTCTCATTGATGATTTACGGTTGTCTTCATTTAAGGTAATATAAAACAATATTTCTATACCTGATTTAACTCATACCTTATGAAAGAATTAATAATATTACTAAATATTTATGGTGACATGAGTCGTCTGCTTCTTTCAGTTTACACCGCTGCTTACGTCATTTATTTATTTCCGGTACAACTATATTCCGAAACGGATTGGAAGTTTCACCTTGCTGGAATCACCTATGTTTGGAGTATGATGTGGAGATAGTTATTCTGAAGTTTGAATGGCTTTATATCGTACGTCTGTCTACAGCACGGACACAGATAAGTCTATCTAGCTTAAACAACTTTGTTGTAAGTTCATATTAAAAGGAAAAAAGATCTGAAACTAAAAGATCATTACCACTATCTCAGCGTAATGATCAGAAAAATTGAAATAAGGGTGTCATTATGACAAGACTAATGGAGAAGATAAAACTTAATACCATCGCATGGTTAGCGACAGGAAGAAGGCAAAATAATGTTACAACTCAATAGATTTAAAGGTAAAAAAACAAAGGAACTTAATCAAACAGAAATAAACTAAATATAGTATTAATAAAAAATGCTGCCAGCTGTATGACTAGTGCAATAGTGTCCACGTGTTCCATGGTGTCGGAACTAGCAAGCACTTCAGGGAAGCAACTAGGTGCCTCAGAGAAGCCGCAATGTGCTGTGTTGTACGTCTGGGTCTTAGCCATGTTTGAAGAAGATTAATTTCATTTGCAAAATTGTGTTTTCTATCAAATCAGAATCAAACTTTTCTGAATAATCAAAAGTAACCAAACTTTCATTAAAACATATAAGTATGAGTGTGAGATACCTCAATTCCATATTGATATCAGTTTTGTCAGAGCTGCAGTGGTTTGTGCAATCCTTTCAAGAATATGGGATGGACAAGGTCTTTCAAAGAAAATTTATATTCAATTGAATCATACAACCAAAGGTGTGAGATAGTTATTCTGAAGTTTGAATGGCTTTAAATCGTATGTCTGTCTACAACACGGACACAGATAAGTCTATCTAGCTTACACAACTTTTGCTGTAAATCACATTAAAAGGAAAAAAGATCTGAAACTAAAAGATCATTACCACTATCTCAGCGTAATGATCAGAAAAAACGAAATAAGGGTGTCATTATGACAAGACTAATGGAGAAGATAAAACTCAATACCATCGCATGGTTAGCGACAGGAAGAAGGCAAAATAATGTTACAACTAAATAGATTTAAAGGTATAATAACAAAGGAACTTAGTTAAACAGAAATAAACTAAATATAGTGTTAATAAAAAATGCTGCCAGATGTACGACTAGTGCAATAGTGTCCACATGTTCCATGCTGTCGGAACTAGCAAGCACTTCAGAGAGGTCACTATGTGCCTCAGAGAAGCCGCAATGTGTTGTGTTGTACGTCTAGGTCTTAGCCATGCTTGAAGAGGATCAATCTCATTTGCAAAATTGTTTTTTCTATCAAATCAGAAACAGACTTTTCTTAATATTAAAAAAATAACCAATCTTTCATTAAATAATGTAACTATTAGTGTGAGATACCTCAATTCCATATTGGCATCAGTTTTGTTAGAGCTGCAGTGGTTTGTGCAATCCTATCAAGGTTATGGGATGGACTTGATCTTTCAAAGAAAACATATCATCCATTGAGTCATACAACCATAAGTGTGAGATACATCATATTCCATACTGGCTTCAGGTTTATCATACTCGCTTCAAATGATCAGAGCTGCAGTGGCTTGTGCAATCCTTTCAAGGTTATGGAATGGACTTGTCCTTTCTATAAAATCAAATATAATCTATCTTCTACTGAATAAAACAAGTTCAAACAACCATAAGTGTGAGATACAACATCATTCTTATGTCCTCCCTACTTCACACACATATGACGCACCACATCTCAGCACTGAGATGTAATATGGCATATGTTGTAACACCATCAGACAGTAGAAACATCTTTTGATATCTCAATATAATGTGCACAATACTATATCAACCATGGCTGATAATTTAATACTACTAGACAGTGTAACCAGTCACCACGTGCCCTCAATATGATTTTTATTGCTAGCCTGATCAGCACCAGTACTGCTCAGATATCTGCATGAACAGTCTCAGTTTAAATGTATTATCTTAACATCCTTCTTATGTCGGCGGAGCAGGTTATTATAGCTACCGACATGTTAGTTATCATTGAATAACCACACTGTGATCGCGGACTTGGGACCGCGTTGGTTCAGCCATGAACGCCCCGGAGACAAGTAGTCACCAACCTTTCATGACAAACCAATGACCCTTAACCGGTTTACAGGCGCCCAACCCTCGGGTCACCACAATGTGTTTATTATAATAACCCTGCAATCTTTGAAGGACACATAATTATGTTAGTATTTTTATCATCAGCACTGAGTAACTCGAATCAAAGGTACAAAGGACAATTATCCCACTATCTTAATTGGTAAATATGCAATCCATATTTTACTTACTTCTGCATTTTAGCACCCCTCTGTCTGGAAGTTGTAAATACAAAAACAAAACATTTCCATTCCATTTGATTTAAAAAATATTATTTAAAGAAATTTCATTATTTGTGGATTAATGTAACCTTATATTAATTAAACGCAGCCCGTAGCATAGCGGAGGGCTGGGGTTTGATCAAATACTGACTGGGTATGACACGAGACCGAGCTAACCCTGTACCCTCTTCTAGCAGATGGGACTTTTACAATTACATAATATGCAATGCTGAGAGCTGTGTGGCGCACCATTGTACAAACAGCACAGCCCACAGACAACATATTGTTTGCAAAGTATTTTGTAAAATTACCCCAAATCGCATTTGTCAACAATGTATTTGGTGGGTGGGATGAAAGGTTTCCGATCAAAAGCTTCTATATTCATTAATATAAGTTCTCATTGATGATTTACGGTTGTCTTCATTTAAGGTAATATAAAACAATATTTCTATACCTGATTTAACTCATACCTTATGAAAGAATTAATAATATTACTAAATATTTATGGTGACATGAGTCGTCTGCTTCTTTCAGTTTACACCGCTGCTTACGTCATTTATTTATTTCCGGTACAACTATATTCCGAAACGGATTGGAAGTTTCACCTTGCTGGAATCACCTATGTTTGGAGTATGATGTGGAGATAGTTATTCTGAAGTTTGAATGGCTTTATATCGTACGTCTGTCTACAGCACGGACACAGATAAGTCTATCTAGCTTAAACAACTTTGTTGTAAGTTCATATTAAAAGGAAAAAAGATCTGAAACTAAAAGATCATTACCACTATCTCAGCGTAATGATCAGAAAAATTGAAATAAGGGTGTCATTATGACAAGACTAATGGAGAAGATAAAACTTAATACCATCGCATGGTTAGCGACAGGAAGAAGGCAAAATAATGTTACAACTCAATAGATTTAAAGGTAAAAAAACAAAGGAACTTAATCAAACAGAAATAAACTAAATATAGTATTAATAAAAAATATGCCAGCTGTATGACTAGTGCAATAGTGTCCACGTGTTCCATGGTGTCGGAACTAGCAAGCACTTCAGGGAAGCAACTAGGTGCCTCAGAGAAGCCGCAATGTGCTGTGTTGTACGTCTGGGTCTTAGCCATGTTTGAAGAAGATTAATCTCATTTGCAAAATTGTGTTTTCTATCAAATCAGAATCAAACTTTTCTGAATAATCAAAAGTAACCAAACTTTCATTAAAACATATAACTATGAGTGTGAGATACCTCAATTCCATATTGATATCAGTTTTGTCAGAGCTGCAGTGGTTTGTGCAATCCTTTCAAGAATATGGGATGGACAAGTTCTTTCAAAGAAAATTTATATTCAATTGAATCATACAACCAAAGGTGTGAGATAGTTATTCTGAAGTTTGAATGGCTTTAAATCGTATGTCTGTCTACAACACGGACACAGATAAGTCTATCTAGCTTACACAACTTTTGCTGTAAATCACATTAAAAGGAAAAAAGATCTGAAACTTAAAGATCATTACCACTGTCTCAGCGTAAAGATCAGAAAAAACGAAATAAGGGTGTCATTATGACAAGACTAATGGAGAAGATAAAACTCAATACCATCGCATGGTAAGCGACAGGAAGAAGGCAAAATAATGTTACAACTAAATAGATTTAAAGGTATAAAAACAAAGGAACTTAGTTAAACAGAAATAAACTAAATATAGTGTTAATAAAAAATGCTGCCAGAAGTACGACTAGTGCAAAAGTGTCCACATGTTCCATGCTGTCGGAACTAGCAAGCACTTCAGAGAGGTCACTATGTGCCTCAGAGAAGCCGCAATGTGTTGTGTTGTACGTCTAGGTCTTAGCCATGCTTGAAGAGGATCAATCTCATTTGCAAAATTGTTTTTTCTATCAAATCAGAAACAGACTTTTCTTAATATTAAAAAAATAACCAATCTTTCATTAAATAATGTAACTATTAGTGTGAGATACCTCAATTCCATATTGGCATCAGTTTTGTTAGAGCTGCAGTGGTTTGTGCAATCCTATCAAGGTTATGGGATGGACTTGATCTTTCAAAGAAAACATATCATCCATTGAGTCATACAACCATAAGTGTGAGATACATCATATTCCATACTGGCTTCAGGTTTATCATACTCGCTTCAAATGATCAGAGCTGCAGTGGCTTGTGCAATCCTTTCAAGGTTATGGAATGGACTTGTCCTTTCTATAAAATTAAATATAATCTATCTTCTACTGAATAAAACAAGTTCAAACAACCATAAGTGTGAGATACAACATCATTCTAATGTCCTCCCTACTTCACACACATATGACGCACCACATCTCAGCACTGAGATGTAATATGGCATATGTTGTAACACCATCAGACAGTAGAAACATCTTTTGATATCTCAATATAATGTGCACAATACTATATCAACCATGGCTGATAATTTAATACTACTAGACAGTGTAACCAGTCACCACGTGCCCTCCATATGATTTTTATTGCTAGCCTGATCAGCACCAGTACTGCTCAGATATCTGCATGAACAGCCTCAGTTTAAATGTATTATCTTAACATCCTTCTTATGTCGGCGGAGCAGGTTATTATAGCTACCGACATGTTAGTTATCATTGAATAACCACACTGTGATCGCGGACTTGGGACCGCGTTGGTTCAGCCATGAACGCCCCGGAGACAAGTAGTCACCAACCTTTCATGACAAACCAATGACCCTTAACCGGTTTACAGGCGCCCAACCCTCGGGTCACCACAATGTGTTTATTATAATAACCCTTCAATCTTTGAAGGACACATAATTATGTTAGTATTTTTATCATCAGCACTGAGTAACTCGAATCAAAGGTACAAAGGACCATTATCCCACTATCTTAATTGGTAAATATGCAATCCATATTTTACTTACTTCTGCATTTTAGCACCCCTCTGTCTGGAAGTTGTAAATACAAAAACAAAACATTTCCATTCCATTTGATTTAAAAAATATTATTTAAAGAAATTTCATTATTTGTGGATTAATGTAACCTTATATTAATTAAAGCAGCCCGTAGCATAGCGGAGGGCTGGGGTATGATCAAATACTGACTGGGTATGACACGAGACCGAGCTAACCCTGTACCCTCTTCTAGCAGATGGGACTTTTACAATTACATAATATGCAATGCTGAGAGCTGTGTGGCGCACCATTGTACAAACAGCACAGCCCACAGACAACATATTGTTTGCAAAGTATTTTGTAAAATTACCCCAAATCGCATTTGTCAACAATGTATTTGGTGGGTGGGATGAAAGGTTTCCGATCAAAAGCTTCTATATTCATTAATATAAGTTCTCATTGATGATTTACGGTTGTCTTCATTTAAGGTAATATAAAACAATATTTCTATACCTGATTTAACTCATACCTTATGAAAGAATTAATAATATTACTAAATATTTATGGTGACATGAGTCGTCTGCTTCTTTCAGTTTACACCGCTGCTTACGTCATTTATTTATTTCCGGTACAACTATATTCCGAAACGGATTGGAAGTTTCACCTTGCTGGAATCACCTATGTTTGGAGTATGATGTGGAGATAGTTATTCTGAAGTTTGAATGGCTTTATATCGTACGTCTGTCTACAGCACGGACACAGATAAGTCTATCTAGCTTAAACAACTTTGTTGTAAGTTCATATTAAAAGGAAAAAAGATCTGAAACTAAAAGATCATTACCACTATCTCAGCGTAATGATCAGAAAAATTGAAATAAGGGTGTCATTATGACAAGACTAATGGAGAAGATAAAACTTAATACCATCGCATGGTTAGCGACAGGAAGAAGGCAAAATAATGTTACAACTCAATAGATTTAAAGGTAAAAAAACAAAGGAACTTAATCAAACAGAAATAAACTAAATATAGTATTAATAAAAAATGCTGCCAGCTGTATGACTAGTGCAATAGTGTCCACGTGTTCCATGGTGTCGGAACTAGCGAGCACTTCAAATGCAGAACAAGAAAATAGAGAAGCAGAAGAAGAAGGTGTAAAAGAGTCTGAAAACTTTGTATATTTTAATCCAGACAGAGTGGTTGAACATAGGCACTATGACATTGGTATAGAGCTGCAGTCCACATGTTCTGTGCCAAGGATAGAAACAACTAGTATCATGCTGCCAGATGAAGAATACTTAAGTCTGCTACGAAGTTTGAATTTGAGACAGCGGGAATTTTTCAATCACATTATTCATTGCATAAAATGTAAAGACGAACCAATTTACGCTTTCTTGTCAGGCGGTGCAGGTGTTGGTAAATCAGTAGTGATAAGAGCACTTTATCAAAGTCTGTACAGAATGTTAAATCTAAAAGAAGGAGAAAACCCTGATGATATAAGAATTATTCCATGTGCTTGGATGGGCACTGCTGCTTTCAATATAGGTGGTAATACCATTTGCTCTGCTTTTCACAGAAAGATCTTTCAAGATGATCAAAGAATGTCAGCTGATGAATTGAATACATTCAGGATAAAGTACAAACACTTGAAGGTTGTGATTATTGATGAAATATCCATGGTAGGGAAAAGGATTTTTGACTTTATAGACACACGACTACAGCAGCTGACAGGTATAAGAGCACGTTCTGGTGGTTTAAGTGTTATTGCAGTTGGTGATTTTTATCAGTTGAAGCCAGTAGGTGATAGATTGGTATTCCTTGATCTTAAAGAGGGCGCAAAAGCACTTGCACCAAATTCTTGGAAAGAGCATTTCAAAATTTATGAATTAGTAGACATCATGAGACAGAAAGACGACCTTAAGTTTGCTCAATTACTGAATAGACTTCGTGTGAACGAATTGACTGAAGAGGACAAAGATGATTTACGGAAGCGTGTTGTTGACCGTGATTCAGGTGAATACCCAAGAGATGCTGTGCATCTATTCGCTGAAAAAGTAGGGGTGTATAACCATAATGAGAATATTATGAGTGCTATTGATGGAGAAGAGGTTGATATACCATGCCATGACACACTTGCTTCAGCAAACATTTCCTCAAAAAAAGCAAGGGAACTTATCAGCCAAATTCCTGATAATCCTGAAACAACAGCTAATTTGGAAAGAGTGTTGACTGTAAAGGTCGGAATGAAATATAACATATCGGTAAATGTCAATGTTGAAGATGGTATTGCAAATGGAGCTACAGGTAAAGTGAAATTCATAGAGTATAACATTGAAGGCAGTAATCGCCCAAGCATTATATGGATGAAATTTGATGATCCTCGAATTGGAAAGGCAACAAGAGAAAAATACTTTCAAAGGGGCTTTTATAATTCAAATATTCAAAGAGACTGGACTCCAATAGTTGAAACTGAAAAAACCTTTTTGTACAATCGCAAAATGTATCAGAGAAGACAATTCCCATTGCGACCAGCAGCAGCAAAAACAGTTCACAAAGATCAAGGGATCACAGAAGATGAGGTAGTAGTTGATTTAACTCAGCATAAAGGAGTTAGGAAGGTACCCCATATTCATTATGTTGCATTTAGTAGAGTCAGAAAACTCGAAAACTCGAAAATTTATACATTCTGAATCTAAACGAGGCTGCTATAGGTTTAGATGAACAGGTGAATGTTGAAATGCAGAGGTTGAGAACAGAAGCATCTCTTGAGCTCAGTTATACACCTTTGTATAAAATTGATCCCAGCAAAATCAAACTGGCTTTCAATAATGCAAGGTCACTACATAAAAATTTTATAGATGTACAGTTTGAACCAAATGTGTTGTCTGCAGATGTTATTGGGTTTGCTGAATCTCGAATGTGTACAAGAGATGAAGATGTTCATTTTGCCTTGAATAGGTTCAGACTTGTCCGATTAGACGAAGCAGCACATGAAACCAGGCCACACCATGGACTTGCCTTATATATAAAAGAAGATTTTGAAATTCAGGAAGTGATGATACACCATTCTCAATTTTGTGAATTCATTTTTGCTAAATTACACAGTAAGAGAAAAGGTCAACTGCAAGTTGTAGTGTTCTACAAATATCCAAAATGTTCTCGGACTGATTTGAAAAAAGACATTATCAGTGCTTTGAAGCCACTTGCAGGTCATGATGTAAAAC
Organism: Ctena decussata; assembly: GCA_963989385.1. NCBI lineage: Eukaryota > Metazoa > Mollusca > Bivalvia > Lucinida > Lucinidae > Ctena > Ctena decussata. The sequence continues at coordinate 15,231,736 of OZ022498.1, forward strand.
TAGTCATAATGGGTGATTTTAATGTACCAGTAAATGAAGCTGGGTCACCTTTCGTCTGTTTTATGGAGACATTATTCTTTTGCAGTCAGTACATTCGACAACCAACGACTGATCATGGATCATTATTGGATCTGGTATTTGCAAATCGTGATGCATTCTGTGATGTGATTGAGGCATACTGGTCTGATCATAAGCTTATTTATTGTGCCTTAGACATGTAGAGTGCTTTTATGAAACTGCACTCACAGATAGTATAGTGACAACAGAATTGTTTTAAGTATGAAAAGAAACACATTGTGTAAGTATAAGAAGTATACATTTGTAGATGAAAAAGGGTTTGCTGTTGAGTCCTCGTGTTTGCTTCTTCATGGTGTTGAAATTTGATTTATGTGTTTACCGTGATGATTCATTGACGAGTTAGAGGGTTATCATGCGAACCGAACAACCAACTAAATGTTTTGTACCACTTCAGAAACTGAGGGTGAGGTTGGGCCTGTAAAATCGATTTAAGCCCCCCAGTAATTCATTACTGACCGTTCCAAGGCGGTAGTTCTGTTGTGGTTCTCTGTTGCCTGTTTTTGGTGTCAGAGTTTCTGTGATGTTTTACCTTATGTATGTTCTTATTATTTTTGGTTCGGTTTGGGTTGCTGAGTGGCCACCTTTTGGGTACAAGCTGCTCACTCGGTTGGCCATACGTTCTCTGTATCTTGATTATTTGTAATCTTAGTTGTTTCCAACTATGGTTTGAGGGCTGGATTTGGATTTTGATTGTTTCAGTTCCTGGTCTTTGCATACTTTTTACTTTTACATATGCTTATAGGTATAGCTTGCTCTTGTTTTGCTATCTTTTGGTTATTTAAACATATAAAGCCATTTTGATGTATCTAAAGGTACATACTTGTTCTGCCAGGTTTTTAAGCTTAATGTGGTATATTGTAAATAAGTTTTGCAGATTGCCAGAATTTGTTTTGAAGTATCAACCCCACTTATTAGAAAATTAAGTGGCTTATGCATTAACGGGGGTTGCCACAATGTTCATGTTCCCCCAACTTAGAAGTTGGGGAGCATGCTAGTATGGGTCTGCCTGTTGGTCCCTCCCTACCACACATGTCCACAAACTATTATGCACATCATTTGTATCCATGCCCCCCCCCCTCCTTGATTGTCCCTGAAGTTCTAGGGGTTTAACATTTAGACCCTTAAGCTGATGAGATTTTCTGTTTTATAGGGTGGGGCTAAGAACAGGGTTGTTACTATCAACTTGTCCCCACAGGGCGGGGCTTATACCAGGGCTGTGAAAAGTGAAAAGTCATTATCCCCGCCCATCCCCCTAGGTGGGGGGCAGTGGATACAAATGACTGGTGCATTAGAGCTAGACTTGCAAGAAAACTCTGCAATTACAGCCCTTGAAGAAGTTTTGGTATATTAGCTCTTTAAATGATATAGTTCAGATTCTTAATCTGCTTGATTATAGCTAGACTTTTCTTGAACAAATAAGGAATGCTGTGTACGTAGCTTAACTAATTTTGAACTAATTTTGTGATTTTTAATTTCCTTATCAGGAAAACTCAGAAAATGTATAGATGTAGTCATGAGTAAATTGTTTTGTACATATGCAAAAACAAAGGTGCATATTAGCTGCATTACTGCGGGGGCTAATCAGCACTATTTGCTTTTTCCTGCCTATATTTTATTTACATCCTTTGAGATCAGAGGATAGATTCTTAGAAATCTAAAATTTGAGATTGATTTAGACTATTATTCTAGATCATCGTCTTTTATATTATTTGGATCCTTTTGAAACTAATCAGTCTTTGAATCGACTGTCCAATTAAAATTAAGAAATTACAGTATGCTTTTTTCTGGTTTCGTCACCAGATATTGTCAGGGTCACTGACGAGGCTTTATTAGCCGAAACTAAGTAGTCTGGCCCATGTTCCTACTTCTGTATGTATTCTCTGCTCTTGAAGGAACTTTTTTAAGATTTTAATAATGAAATTATCCAATACTTTTAAACCTTTGGCAAGCTGCTGTAGCTGAGAAGACCTGTTTGTGACTGACCTGTAAGGAAACCCTGAAAACTTGTTATCTCATGCGATGTTCATATGCTAGATTTCAGTTTATGTTTTCAATAAATGTGTTAAACATATAGTATTAAATATTAAATATTGTACTGTTACTTGTATGCAATTGTTGTTAACATTATTCTGTTGTTTGTTTGGTTGGTTGGTTGATTTGATTCTTAACGTCCCAGTTAACAATTTTTCAGTCATGTTGGGATGGAGCCATCGCTTCCTGGGTATTACCAGTACTTTTGGAGAGTAAATGTGTCTTGCTCAAGGACACAACACAACACCTTTCGCTCAGGAGTCCGACACCATAACCACTATGCCACGGCGCTCTCCATTGTTTGTTTGGGCCTTATTAAGATAGTGCTAGGTAGTTTCAAGTGCTGAGGCTCCTTAGTACTTTTGCATATAACAGGCCAAGGGATAGAATTGCTTGTAACATGTGTGGTAGGAAGATGGGTTATTTTTAGAATTAATGATATTTTATCTATTTTTCCTTTCTTATGTCCTATTTTGAAACATCTGAAAAGCATAAAGTGTAATTTAAGGGTAGTATGCTGTTTTTAGCAAGTCTGTCATTCCATTAATATTTCAAGGTTCTTGCTGTATAACTTAAATAGCTTATGTCCTACTTTTTCATTTGCACATCCCTGCACATTCAGGCAGTATATGATTGTATATATCTGGCTGGAAAAGAGGAGGAACGGGCCAGTAGGGGCAGGAGTTTTGCCACTTTGTAATTCTTACAAGGGTATTTTTGTATTGAAATTGACTGGTATTTCATATATGTAAATGCAAATCCTCTTAAAGCTTTGAGTTTATCCTTTTAATACTTTGTAGGCATGTTACAGATATACTGAACATGTGCTTGAAGAACTTTGATTCTGTCAATACTTAGCAGTTATTTACTGGTCTATTGAAAATGTGCATGAAGAAGTTTGTTGCTGTAAAATATTGTTTGACTAACCGACAAGAGTATTGAAGTTAGGTATACATGCATTCTAACCACTGCTTGAAATGCATAGTTTTTAAAAGCCATTCCTTTCCAAGTGCCCATTTATTCTTTCAATACTTTGCAGATATGTATTAAAGAAATATATATGGAAGATGTGTATGAAGAAGATTGATACAGATCTTTTTTTAAAAAAAATAATAGAGTTTTTAACATAGTCATTTGCTCAACCACTGCTTATAATTCAAAGAGAATTGCCGGTAATGTTTGCCTTTGTTCAAAATTTCATTAAGTATATGAGTAAACTTTTAGAAGCAACTGATGATGTTGTATGATTACACCATATGCCTTGCTTGCAGCTCATTTCTTGTTTTATTGTTCAATTTGTGGTTCAGGTTGAGTGAAAATTTAATGAAAAAGTGTGTAATTATAGTTTGGCTACTGCTTTCAAAATAGATATTAAATTATTAAGTTAAAGTACACATTTAAATATGAAAAAGTTGAAGGATATTTAACTTAATCTGTTTTATCACATTCAAGAAAGTAGATGCTAACTCAATCTGTTTTATCACATACTTTTTCAAAAAAGTTGCTATAAAAACTCCATCCGTTGAATCCATTTTCAAAAACATATATTTTAATATGTATTAAAGTAAACTTTTGCTGTAATCACCCTAAAATTCAAATAAAGAGGTATATCCATTTAGAAATTTGTCCAAAAGGTACAGATGGAATGACAAACAGTGTAAACCCTGATCAGACAGCTCCTCTAGGAGCAGTCTGATCTGGGTCTGCACTGTTTGCCAAGGCCTGTCTGTCCGAAAACTTAGGGTCATTATTAATTGAAGGGAGTGTAAATTAACATTTTGAGTCAATGCTTGAATTGCAGTACCAAGCCAAATATCTTAAAATCATGAGTACCAAACCCTTTAGTACATGAACTTAGAATGTGTTTTGCTCACTACAATTCTCTTGGGTTGGAAGGCCTTTCTGTGGTAAAATTCTCAGCTCAAATGCTATTAACACTGATACATGTATATATGTGTCAAGGCTATTGCTTTAATGCTGATATAAATTTGCTGTGAAAGTTAACCAACATCATTGGTACAAATGTTTATGATGACATTCTTCTAAATAAAGCTACAAGTTCTACAGACGTGACATTGCCAACCTCAAATAGATCAGTCAGAGAATATTTGATGAAACATAGCCATATGCTCCTTCAAGGAAAACAGTTTGTTACAATATGACAGATCTACAACTGCACACCTCAGAACTTGCAGTATTCACAGTGTAATTCTCCTTACAACTTAGACAGGAGTTTTCATCATCACAGATACAGTCAATGTCAAATTCGAAAGCTCATATTTTCATCAACGCCAGATACAAGGAGCATTCAATTCATCAATGAATTATTGTTTAATGATTTCTTTTTTTAGTCATGTGAATGACACTACTGCCAAAGTGGTGACGATTTAATCTTTGAGTACTCAACAATATATACATCATGAAAGATACAAATGGCTGACTTTTGTCTAGATGAACTACATAAGACTTTTAATAAAGGCCAAACTGTCTTCAAGACTCTTTAGAGTATTCCACAGGGTGAGCATTACACTTGATAACACTAAAATACATTGGTGCATCTTGTGTCTATACTGAGAGAAACTCTTATCATTACGACTAAAATTTTATGTTTAACAATCTTTGACATTAAGTTATAAAGCTGTATGTTATCAAAAGATATTGAGCCAGCAATTTTAAGCACACAAGCTAGAAAAATTAGGTTAACAAACTTTTGCTACAGAGGGTTAAGACATTTGGAGTGGTACTGTACTTTAACAATTGATGCATGTCTTTCATTTAACACATACACTGTTTTATTGCACGAGATAATAGTTCACAGAATTGGGATCATCCTTAAGCCGTTTTCTTTTTTTCTAATGAAGCCACCCTGTTATTCAGGATTCTCTGAATTTGTGTCTTCAGATTCATGTTTCTGTTGTGAAATTCAGTGTATAGATGTGTGTTTTCTGTTAAGAAGCATTTTAGTTTCTGCAATTGTTTTCACTTTAATACACTTGATATTGAAAGAGTATTTAATAAACATTAACAAATTAACACTTCTTTTATCTGAAAACCCTTTATAGTGGAGCTGCTTAGAGTGAAAATTCAAGGAAATACTTCACTTGATGATACAAGCATGAAATTTTCACTAAATGTTCCTTACATGACCCAGATTCAAAAATGATCGTGGGCCACTTAAAAATCATCCATTTTCAAGATGGCCGCCAAATTTCAAAATGTTATCGTTTTAATTTAAAACATGCTTATAGTCCGCAGGCATATGTAGTTCCCGTGGGCATGTGTCTTATTTTTTGGCAATATCTACATGTAAAAACTTCGTCAGTGGATTGTTCACAATGGAAAAGCGCATGTTGTCAAATTTTTCTAACTACTATTTGGCCATAAGCATCGATTATATACGTTACCTATGTGTTTTTATTTTAAAATCATAATTTCAAGGTAAACTACTTTTTTATTTTCAAATGCAGTTTCTCCATAGAATCATCATAAAGTATTAGAAAATACATTTTAGTACCATTCTATTTTCATCATTCTCATTCATTACTACTAGTAGTAACGTAAATAACTTTAATTTATGCGTTAGTCCATTATAATTCGACCTACAGAATTTCTTCATTGTCTCTCAGAGAACAATTATTAAGTTAATATCCTGGCAGTTCTTAAAAAACACTGTTTTCTTGGAACTATCAGCTTATGACTAATTTAGGGACTTCATGAGATACGTTTTATACGTGACGAAACTCAGAATATTGCAAATGCTAATAATTGGAGACTTGGCAAATTCCATACACGCACAGCAGGTTTTGCTGCTTGTTTATTTCTAAAAGCATATATCTGCACCTTTAATGATTATGTCCAGCTACTCTGTCTTGCGATTCTGAAGACAGTAACATACATGACATTTTGTTGTATAATCAAAAACTGCAAAACAGATACATTTCACTATAGAGAAAAAATGCAGCAATTATAAGCCAGCAAATAGTTTGTATACAGGCTTCAAATAAAGCAATATATAGTCGGTTGGATAAATCTGAAATCCGATTAGCGACTGTTCTGGTAAGTTTAATACTGTAAGATTACCAGTAATTAGCAATTCAAAACATGGTCTTGCCTCGTTTATTGGACAGAACTGGTACATTGACCCTGCAGATTGAAAGAGTGTAAAACAAAAATGTAACCTTAGGCTTGAAGAGTTAAGCCACACCATTTTCTTACAAAGCTGACGTGAACACTTTCTAACTAAGTGTACTTACTTTGTAAGATTATCGCATATATTACGTTACCTAGGAAACCAACGTTGTTCAGTTAAAATCTTGAAACAAAACACGAGTCAAAATATTGCATAGTATTTTGAGTTATCTGGTCTGTGTATATAGCTCCTTACGGTAATGTACCAGCCGGGACATTGAGAGTGCAGCATCAGACACATTTAATTTAGAAGAAAAAGAGGCAAGGGAAGTCGAGACATGGGTTATCACAGCAATATAGAATTACATGTTTTTGTTTAAAAATTAGTTTAATTTCCATGCTATTTTTCTTTCCTTTTCTAGTCTGCTTATATTCAACAGTCCCCTAAATGAGTCGATTTAGCATGGAACCAGCATTATGACTTACTTTTAATTTGATGAATATTTTACGTTTTAAGGGACCGAGTTCTACAGAATTCTAAGCCTCAAAATTAAGTGGCAACGCAAAACGACAGCATATTTGATGTGGGATATTTCTGGGCAAATACCAGTTGTCCTAAAGAATGTAATGACATGTAGTTTCACTTTGCAGTACGGTAACAAAACAAAGAGAAGGAAAACAGATCGAATAACGTATACAACCAGTTACTGGGTAATTTATAAGTTCCTCATATCTCATAAGCTTAAACAGTAATACATTAGTTCTGAATTAAAAATTAGCAAATGATAAGGTAATGCATACTATTCATGTCAAGGACAAACCTTGATATATCTATTTTCAGATGACCTCCTTGACTTTGAAGATATTACTATAATTTTTATTATTAATAATTATTGTTTAGCAATAATTACACGGGTTAACTGCTTATGAATGAAGTCTTACCGCTTTTCTGAATGAGTTCATATACAGAAAGAAATTGCAGCTTTCTGATACCATTTATATCAATACAATGATAGAAGAAGCATACATATTAAAAGTCGAATGATCAAATTTAAAGAGTAACTACACTTCAGGAACTGACTGAATCAGATCCCAAACCCTATCCCCAACATCAAAGGGAAAGATTGACAAAGACATCCCAACAAACAATAAATTACAAGTGATAAGCCGAGTCAGCAGCTCTTTCCCAAATAGATGGCAACTCATCTATCTTTATTGAACTAAATAATTTAGACCAACAGACGGGTTACAACGGATTAAGCACATTTAACAATTATTTTTACCTATTTTCAATTTTTATGATAGAAGGATTAAACATTAAACAGCACTGAACATAAAACAAATGCAACCGCAACAAAAGTACCGCCTTGGGACGGTCAGTAATAACTACTGGGGAGTTTAAACCGGTTTTACTGGGCCCAAACCTTCACCCTCACCCTTCGCTGCGGTGCACACAATTAGTTGGTAGTTCGGTTCGTATGGAGGTCCAACAACTACATTTGTCTTTCGTAACACTTAATGTATTGATAATAATGTATCAGAACACAAACAGGGACTGTACAGAATTATCTGACCAAATATAGCTTGGTAATGTTACAATGAGAGATACACGTCATGGACAGACTCATGACTCATGTGTCTCTTAAAGTATATCATTTTCCATTACTTAATTGACATAGTGATAATATGGTGCAGTGTAACAGATGGAAGCAACACAAAAATGTAACGTTGATTACATTCAAGCACGATGATAATAACTATCAAGTGAGCTGATACTTTATCAGTTGCCTCAGCTGACGGCCACTTTTGCATGTAGGTTACCTGATTGCCTCGGTAGACAGCACAGGTAGGGAAACAGGTATCTCCCCTATGATAATTCTAAACCTAAACATGATCAGTTAGGTCAACTTATACATATTATACTGGTCCCCCAAGATTTTAAGTGATGCGTTTTGTGGTGTTGCTGTAAGTCAAAGATGTTAAGAAAATTCTAAATGCTTCAGATGTTCATGTTGAGTTCTTGTGAGTGTATAAAAAGTAAGTATTTGCTGTCTTAATATCAATGGTAAGTTAAATGCTTTCTGGCATCCAAGAATTGAGCCTTTTTAGTGAATAATGAAATAAGTTACATTCCGTCTTCAACTGATATTGCCACTACTAACTGCAACCTAACTGATTCAAAATATATCAAGGAATTCTGTCAAAGTTGAGATGAGCATGAGTCAAATAAAAGCGATAGATTATGCTAATTTAGGACCACATGTAAAAATTTCATTCCATCGTTTGGTCTGTCTCTCATTGATTATTTGTATTTTAGTTACAGTTATATACGTTACAAAATATCATGCTTTTTGGTCATCATTTACAGACTTCAGTTTGCTTTTTATGTATTAGAACATTTAAAAAGGGATATTTATGACACAAAGTATTTTCTACATTGAGTTTATTGCAATTAGGTGCTGTAATGGACCAGTGTTACCCCACCCACCACTTTGGCCATTTTTTCGGTAAAGTGTTGAAAGAAACACTGGCAACAACCATTTTGCAACTCCCTAAGTCAATGCTCTAAGTGACTATAATCAGGGCATAAAATAAACATCAATGCCAACGGGCCTTTGGACTATTACCATAAATAATGTGTTGAAAAGTACATAAAAATGGCGGACATTTTGTTTTTGCGGCGGCCATCTTAAAAATGACATAATTTCAAGTGGCCCACGATCTTATGTTAAAGTGTATGCCAGGTACTTGCTATCCTGTAAATTTCATGCTTGTATCATCAACTGCAGTATTTTCGCTATATCCCGCTCCACTATTATGCTATTCATCGGTTAAACTACCCTCAATGCCAAATAAAATTAAACAGTAAGCAATGACCAGGAACTGATGCAATCAGATCCAAAGTCCCAACCGGAAATCAAACTGGAAATTAACTAAAATAAATAGACATAATAAAAAGATTACATGGGGAGCATGATGGCTCAATGGTAGAGTGGAGGACACCGCAGCAGCAGGTAGGGGGTTTGAAACCTACCTCTGTGGGTTTGTGTCCTTGGGCAAGACACTTTACTCCCTGAAAGTACTGGTAATACCCAGAAAGTGGTGGTTCTGTCCCAACATGACTAAAAAATTGTTGACAGGTATGTTAAACCTCAATAAAAGCAAACAAATAAACAAACAAAGAAGACATACCATATATTAAAGGAGCAGCTCATTAGGAGCCTCCATGGTGTAGTGGTAAAGCTACTCGCCTTGTAAACCAGGGGTTATGGGTTTGATCCTGGACTTTTCCAGTCTTTTGGATGAGACTTTAAACTGAGGTTCAGTTTCTGTACGACGTAAGCTATTGGTGGGACGTAAAACCCTAACACAACAACAAATGAGCAGCTCTTTCCCAAATCATGGCAACTCAGCTACCTTAACCTTACTAGTCTTATGAGCCACATCAAGACAAAACCTGTCTTCGGCATTTCCAACCTGGTCCGACACAAACCAGACTGTACAGCCAGAGAAGATGGTTAAGAGGCCTGAAATTTTTTATTAAGCAAGTAGATGGGATTGTACTATGTAGCAAAAATAAAGGTGTTGATCAGCTGCGCAGTAACTGCACAGCTGACCTGCGTCTTTATTTTCTCGTATGCAAAAAAGCATGTTCTCATGAAGTGGCTCATATCATATAGAGACATAGAAGGCAAAAAGAAGCAATAAAAAGAGGCAAATGAGAAGTATCATTTTGGAACGGTCAATAACACAAGGTTCAAAGGATTTAATAAGGGTGATCAAAAGGTTATGATTAGGGACCAATAGATTATACATCACAACCTCTTATTATAGCCACGCTTTGGAAAATTGGAGCTATACTGGATTTGCCCTGTCCTTCCATAATTCCGTTATTCTACGGTTCCGTAATTCTGTGGTTCTGCTACCATTTCTTTTCCGCTTAATATTTTGAGAAACAATGGACAGAACTTAACCAAATTTTGTATGCACATCAGCATTGCCTTTTTTTTGCAAGTTTGAACCACTTACAGCTGTACAATGTTTTAACTCGCCAGGCATAGGCTGACAATGTGAGTCGAAAGTATGAGATTGATCCAGGGTCTGTCTTTTCATCCCATATTTGTCCTATGACTAATCTTGATGGCTCGCAGGTAAGTGATCGTTGCCCTTTGGGCTACTTGTGATAGAAAAAGTGATGCAGACGTTGTAAAGACGCCAAGTGCATCTAATTGCAGCAATGTTCAGACAGTTGTTTAAAATTAAATTCGTTTAAGAAGTTGGCAATATTGTCCTCTATAACTTGTATCATATCCCGGGTGTCATATACATATTTTCACTGGATTACCATTTTATAAGTTATCGCAAAAATAGTTCTAAAACATAGAATCTGTATGGTAGAACCTCTTTGCCAAGGTGCAACCGTTGTGACAGAGACGATTGCTTCTTGAAGTGCAGAAAAGCCAGACCATACCAATATATGCCTGTGGCGACAGCTAAACCACATTCGTGTACTCCAAATGGGGGCGGCTGAGTGTTTTGAAGAGAGGAAGAAACATATCTTTATCCATATATGTGAATGTTCTTTTAATTAGCCCCAGCATTCTATTAGCTTTATTAGCACAGTTCAATATGTCTAAATGTATAGGTAAAGGTTTCCCATAGCCCAATAGCCGTAGGGGCAGTAGGGGTTAGAGACCCACTGTATCTTGGACACAGCTGATGAAAGGCGGAGCCCATCTCTCTCCTTTCGCTGCCTTATCTGCCCATCTCTCTCCTTTCGCTGCCTTATCCTTCCCTAATTCGAAAAAGGTACCCATTTACTGCTGGGTGGACAGAGAGAGTTTTCCTGTCGTCAGATGGCGACGCTGAGCCGCGAACTAACGACCTTCCAGCAACTTTCTGCACAATAACCGAGCCACTCTAACCACTCGGCCACCCTGCGTCTCTAGATCTAAAATTCCTGAAAATAACAAAATTTCAAGTTCACTTGAAAAGTTGAAACATAAACTTTCAAATTCACTTAAAAATTGAAACATAAATTGAGCCGCCATTTTTGACAAAAGGGCAGCTGTGTGAACTTAGACAATTTTTCCTGCATGTTTTTAATAGGGGTTATGCTTGCGCTATGATAGTGTTGCCAAAAGTATTATTGATAAAATGGCAGCTATGTTAACTTACAGAGTCATTTATATGGCCTTTGTATTCTGACATCATATACTTTATTGACCATTAATGTGCAGGGGGGGGGGGGGGGGATCTAATAAGCATTGCTTTTTGCCTTTTTTTCATTGTAGCTATGAGTGACCTAGTACACGATAAGCAAGCTATATATGCCGACACCAACTGCTAACAAGATCTGGAAATATCTGAAATATAAATTATGCTTGTGAAATAGCAAATTGCATTTTCTTGGGTCTCACTCATAGTTTAGCCGCATCATCAGAAAACCTATATTTTGGGTTTCTGACCAGTTCAAAACTCAGACTGTACAGTCACAGAAAATGATAGGAGGCTTAAGAAAGTAGATAGTTTTTATTATCTGTTTGGCGAAAACAAACACACTGATGAGCTACGTAATTACCGTGCAGCTGATCTGCACCTTTGTTTTCACATATGCAAATAACTGTTTTTTCATGAAGTGGCTCATTTCAGAAAAGAATCTATTAACAGCTATGGAAGGTCAAAGATAGCCTCCAAATTGTGCACTAGGTCAAAGAAAGCAACAACAAAATCATAATTCAATACAGTCATAAATCCATGCTCATAAACACACATATTAAATGATGATTATCTAGGTTATCTGCAGTGGAATGTTTTGATAAGAACTTGTTAGGGGTAATAAAACTCCCTTTAGAAGTAAACATCCCTGAGAGATTAGGAATCATGCTGTTATCCCTCTGCAGAAAGTCCAGTTAGATGAAATTTAGCTGCTGGTGAAAGGTTATAGTACAAGATGACAGCTCTGTCTATTGTGCTCTTGATTGGATACTTTTTAAACTTGCATATATTAAATGAGGGCATACATAATGCTTTGGATCAGTTTTGGATCAGTTTAATTTTCAGTCTGATTGGACCACTGATTGTGGAGTTAGCTGCCCTTGACCATCTTAGATATCCCTATAGGTTTACAATGTCTCTCAGGTGAGCAATTGTTGCCCTTTGGGCTACTTGTTTCTCTTCTTTCTCCCTCTCTCTGGGAGACGGCCCGATATAGAATGAAATACTGTCTCAAAGGGCCGTTAAACACCAAACAACCAACCAACCTTTCAAAGACTCGAAAGACGGAGGAAGATGTAGGAACTTGATCACAGCTAACTTGGAATTTAGAAAAGTGAACAGTTTGTTGCAAACTCTATGAAAAAGTAGAGACACTCGAAAGAAATCAGGCATCAGTGATTTACTCAGTGTTTTGCACTTGCCATATATATTGTAACTGCTTATTGGGATGGTGCATATTAGACTACTTACATTCAGTGAGAACAACATTCTGTGTCTATGTTTCTCAGATATCTCACAATAGTCAGTTTCACAGAATTCATTAGACACATAGCGAACATTAATATCAACCCATTATTGACCAAATTCACATAAAATTTATCTTTGCAAACAGTCTAGACTCATCTCAGATAATACAGAATGTGACATCTGATTAGGGCCTCAGCTTTTTGCGTTTGGAAGAAAAAAAACCCACATGATAATAATGAATATACTAGAAATGTTTTTCAGAGAAAAACTTATGTCCCCCCACCAGCCCATTTCCCATCCCCTTTGAATATAAAGCATGTACAAGTAAAATATCTAGGCGAGTTTGGGGAAAATCCATCCACTGGTTCTAAAGATATCCTACATATATGACTATGTCCTTGTAAAATGGGTCAAGGTCACCAAATACTAAACATGTCATAAACCTGTCGCAACAATATATTCATGCAAGTCTGATGAATATCTGTCAATTGGATCAAGGTAGAACTATTTTTTAAAAGAAAAAAATAAACATTTTTATGTTAGCTTTTGACCTTGAAAATGGGGTCGAGGCAATCAAAACACAGTAAACTCTTGAGATCGTCCCAAAAGTATATCTATGAAAGTAAAGTGGAAATCAAGCCAAAGGCTAATGAGATATATCAACTTCAGTGAAATTTTCACATATCTAAGTCCTCTTGTGACCTTGAAAATGAGGTAAGGTCACCAGAATCTGATCAGCTCTTAAGCTAGTCCCAATGATGTATCCATGCAAGTTTGATTAAGTTCCATCTATTAGTTCACGAGATATTATGGGTACAAGAAATTGCCATGTTAGTCCTCCAGTGACCTTGAAAATGAGGTCAAGGTCACCAAAATCTAATCAGCTATTAAGCTAGTCCCAGTGATTTATCAAAGCAAGTTTGGTGAAATTCCATCTATTGGCTCATGAGATATTGTGGAAATAGGATATTGTCATATAAGTCCTCTAGTGACCTTGAAAATGAGGTCAAGGTCACTAAAATCTAACTAGCTCTTAAACTTGTCCCAGTAATGTATCCATGCAAGTTTGATGAAATTCCATCCGTTGGTTCAGGAGATATAGTGGGTACAAGAAATTACCATCGGAGTCCTCCAGTGACTTTGAAAATGAAGTCAAGGTCACCAAAATCTAATGAGCTCTTAAACTTGTCCCAATGATGTATCCATGCAAGTTTGGTGAAATTCCATCCATTGGTTCAGGAGATAACATGGGTACATGAAATTGTCATCGAAGTCCTCCAGTGACCTTGAAAATGAGGTCAAGGTCACCAAAATATAATCAGCTCTTAAACTTGTCCCAATTATGTATCCATGCAAGTTTGGTGAAATTCCATTCATTGGTTCAAGAGATATCGCGCACGCAAAGTGGGTACATGAAATTGTCATATAAGTCCTCCAGTGACCTTGAAAATGAGGTCAAGGTCACCAAAATTTAATCAGCTCTTAAACTGGTCCCAATGAGTATCCATGCAAGTTTGGAGAAAATCCTTTCATTGGTTGAAGAGATATTGCGCACGCAACAAACTGTCACGCCGACGCCGACGCTGACGCCGACGCCCGGGATCCGCACTGAAAACAATATGTCCCCCTTCACCTTTGGTGGGGGGACATAATAAATAAATAAAACCCCTTAGATCATTCAACAGAGCCTCCCACTGTACGGAAAGAACAATTCACAAAAAGTTAATATGATATCTATTTTACATCTTACTTTTTTTTGGCTTCATCTTATTAACATTCAGTATTAATAAGAAAACTCTGGTACACCTTGGCTTTCATAGATTTGCTTTTGCATAAACAGAAAAGCTGTTTCTTCAGCGAAAACTTCATATACTTTCTCCTGGTACAGATCACTGTAACATAATAACTGCCTTGGAGCTTTTAGAAGCAATGTATGCATCTTAGGGCCCAGTCTCACTGTCACGTTTTGAGGGCTAGGTTGAACTACGTTTCCCTTCCTACGTTTGGCAAAAATGTACCCCGTTTTCAGATGTTACTACTTTAATACGTTTAACTACGATTTACTTCATATTACCTGGTTATCAAACGGCAGTGCGACGCTTTCAGAAAGAATGAGAACAGTTTACTTACCTACGTACGTTTTACTGGGCACTACTAGGTAGTGACCGGGATAACTACCTAGTCAAAGTGACGTTTGAGTAGGTATCGCAAAACATATCAAATCGAAATAAAACGCAAATTAAAACGTCACAAAACGTACCAAGACGCGGGAAAGCGTATATAACACGTAGTAGTACTTACAGGACCTTGACGTAAGACAACGCATTTAAAACGTTTTATCTACGTTCTAGTACGTTTACACGACGCTTCAATACGTTTTACTACGCCTACAGTAAGATTTCGGAACACTTACGTTTAAGCTGAATTTTTAATGCAAACGTAGCTAGGCCACGTATGTAACTGTATATATCCGTATAGAATACGTATTCACTACGTTTAATACGCATATTCCCGTTTTGGTACGTTTTAAATACGTAGAAGAACCTAGTCCTCAATACGTGACAGTGAGACTGGAGCTTAAAGGACCTCCTCTAGGTTATTCTTGTTACGTTTTTTGTACGAATTTGATGTGTTTCGGCTTCGTTTTGGTACGTTTGGACACGTTGTACTACGTTTTGCTACCTTTTACAAGGTATACTCTACGTATATCAAAATGCCATGTTCAGTTAAAAAATCTAAATCAAACGTAACAAGGCCACGAATTTAGCTATATTTATAAACGTATTCACTACGTTTTACCACGTATACTGCCGTTTTCCAACGTTTTGAGAACGTAATAAAACCTAGTCCTCAATACGTGACCTACAATGTGTTATTGCGGTATTCTGTATGCGTATGTTAACGTTATGGTTTTAACCGGTTTTACAAAGAATTGTAGGAAAGCGTCATTAGAAACCGTGTAAACAAATTATAAAACTGGAGTAAAATTTGATAATTAAGGTATATATGTCTTTATTCACATGAAAATTTGCATGTACTAGGTTTTACCATAACATTACATATATTCCGGACTGATTAGTGCTTTATTTTTCCTGAAATCAGCTTTTATAGAGAAGAAAGTGAAAGTAGACATTTCATCATATATTTGTAGAATATAATCCTCAATCGGGTTCTTAAACATAATAATGTTGTCCGCCAACCTTAAATCTCATTCCGGAAAGTCACTTTTATGTCGTAATTTGCCTTTTTCATCATTTCTTGTTATAGTATTCGTCAGTAGATGTCAGGGTTTCTTTCGGCTAAGATATATCATTCTACGGTTAAATTCGTAACTATGATACAGTATTATACGGTTCTTGGCGGTGGTATTCATTCTCGTCGGGCCGCGTAGCGTAATCGGTAGGGCACCTGACTCATAAGTCAGAGGTCCTGGGTTCGATACCCGGTCTGGCCTCATACTTTCGTTTCTCCTTCCGCTGATTCAAGAAGGGCAGTCTGGCGAAAGTATGTGCACTTAGTACTGGTTAACCGCTTAGGAGGTCTAAGCCTGCCCAGGAATAGTGTGGTTAGGTTAACTGACCGCCCTGACATGACCATAGTTGTTTACCGTGGACGTAAAGCAAGCAGTCAGTCAGGTATTCATTCTCACCTTCTGGAAAACATTATGAATTATGTGAGTCAGATTTCAAGAAATGACAATATAAATGAAAGAAACTTCATACAAACTTCTTTGCTGGCCTAAGATAGGGGATTAAATTGGTATGACTCTCTCCTTCCTATCTTAATTGTAATAGTCATGACTAAATCCATTTAATTCACCCCTTTAAGTAAAAAATAAATGCTTCTTCATATTTTCAGAAGAATATTTTATTGCTACCATTGTTTCAGAGACAAATCAACCTTTGAAGATGTCATAAATCACAAAGTTGTAATCATTATGCACGAAAATAAACCACTCAGGCCCATATTCACAAACACAACCCAAACTCATACTCGACTCATACTTCAGTAAGGTCGGTTGAAGTGACCAGTCAGGTACATAACCTTTAAAAGTTAAAAAATATATAACTTGAAGCAGTTATAATTTTTTGTGACTATAGCAAATGTAACCTCTTTAAGTTAAAGTGTCTTTTTTCACCTTCATATTCTGGAGTTACAGCAATTTTTATGGACAGTCGGGTAATTTTCCCTGAAAGATCTCTTACATAACTTTATGATTAAGCAATAAAATTCTGTACGCATCGTCTAGAAATTGGTACGCAAGGCCCTTGAAGATCAGGAAATTTGCTACTTTTTAACTTACAACAGTTATTTATTTGAAGATTGCAAATCTGACCTTGGCCTAAATAATTTCAGAAATAACCTAAATAAGTTATTTTCTACAGCCTCACTTTGAAATTAGTGGTAAATAGGATAATTTTTAACTGCTTCAAGTTATATTTTTATTAACTTTTAAAGGTTATATACCTGACTGGTGACGCTCGAGTAAGCCTTGCGTGCGTGAAGTTCAAGTACAGTTTTGGTATTCACTTTTAGTGCGTGGAGGAGACTCTAGCTACACTCCAGTTCGACTCACATCATGCAAAGGACATTGTGGACCCAGATCAGACCTCCTAAAACATATAAACTGTAATGACTCTAAATTTTGAGACATGGCTGACTTAACAGTGTAGAACTAGATCAAAATAACTGTAAAATTCGTAAAATTATAAATATATCGCGGGAACTATACTTTTCTGCTTGACGTCTGAGCGTCCGTCCGGTTTGCAGATGCGTTCTTGGTGTAGTGTTTGAGCTACCTGCCTGTTAAACATCGGTCATGAATTCGATCCCGTCCTTCTCCAGTATGCAAGTTGGCTGAAACTTTAATCGATTTTCCTATTCTCGTATAATTGTATTTATTTTTGTTTAATCATACCTCCTGCATGGTAATACAATGTAATTTCTGCGAGCCTAACCCCCCCCCCCCTTAGAACCACCCGACCCCCTTTCTACCTTCACACGTCCTATGCGCTTTCTTTATCTGTTTCGTGAACAGCTTTTATACCACGGATTTTATCCAAACTAGGCATATACTCCCGGAGAGTTTATCCAGAAGTAATGTCACTGCAGCTATATAATCATGTAGAATAAAGAGAGAGCAATAAAATTTCGCATCCAAGTACCTTAATCTATTTGCATTATGGTCTGAAAATGTCATAAAAATACAGTTCACAGTAACTGAGATGTCGAGATAGACAGAAGGCATGGTAACGAAATGCGCCGCACGTCAATGACGTCGTTGACGAACCAGACGAAGTTTCGATATTGTTTCATGTCCAAAGTAGCATATTCGTTGTTCCAGCAAAGCTCTAATGTCTGTCCACCCATGTTTATCTCATCTTTTAATATTACTTGAACAGCCCCGCAGCTCGTGTTTCAGAATTTACACAATATTCGAATTGCAGAACATCGATCTTCATATATGGGATCCGAACAAGAGTGACGTTATTGTTTGACATTCAATTCAATTCAATTCAATTCTTTATTCAGATTGCCAAATACATTTTAGCGCATCTACAACATATCATAGAAACAAGACAATGATCTAATCACATTTACCTTCCCAGCAGGCACATGGCGTCGCAGTGACGTCCCACTGACTCCAGTGCGAGGCAACCGAGACGCCCTGTGCCCCGGCCGGGCCGGGTAGCGCAATCGGTAGGGCACCTGACTCGTAAGTCAGAGGTCCTGGGTTCGAATCCCGGTCTGACCACATACTTTCGTTTCTCCTTCCGCTGATTCAAGAAGGGCAGTTGTTAGTTACTGGCGAAAGTATGTGCACTTAGTACTGGTTAACCGCTTAGGAGGTCTAAGCCTGCCCAGGAATAGTGTGGTTAGGTTAACTGACCGTCCCGACATGACCCTAGTTGTTTACCGTGGACGTTAAGCATCAAATCAACCAACCAACGCCCTGTGCCCGCTGGATTTAAGGGCTGGGATGTTCTGGCCATATACCCTGGTCGGTCAGGATAGATGAGAAAGAAAGGAAGTCAGGGCAGTGTCTAGAGCTGTGCATCCAATATCAGCAGCTCTGCTCCAGACACTGCCTCCCCCCCCTCAAACATTGTACATAACGGTCTTCCGGTTTTCGGACTAACCTCTAGCGACTCATCTGCACCCGTGGCGCGCTGATTACACCTTTACACAAGCCTCATAATAACTATTATATACATGTCTAACTAAACAACTCCGGAGTCTCTAATGGTGGTATTCCAAATTTGAGGCAAAAAGCGCATACATCCGCTGTCGCGTGTTTGTCAGAAATCAACGTTTTTACTCGTGGCAGTAACAAACATTAGCAATAGCTAGCGAACTTCAAACTGCAGTGACGATATTAAAATTTCAACAGCGGGCGGCAGAAATATATTTCGCCTTCGTACCAAATTTTCATCTGATTTGGCGCGTTAGTTTGATTTTAATTTGTGATTGTCTTTGAAATTTGTGTTCATGTAATTAACGTTTTTATAACGTGCGGCGCGACGGCGTCGGTGGCATACTTTGAACGTCTATATAATTGGAACGGAAAAAGATTACAGCTTTATATTTATTGTGTAAATCAGAATTGAATTATAGTGTAGCTTGATGTATTTTTCTTATAATGCTACGATGAATAAGCGCGCAGTGGACACAGTGACATTACTTTTGGATCAACCCTTGTAGTATAGTGACACGGGGATGACGTTGTTGCATGCAATGCATAACTTCGATAATACTAAAATTAATTCTTATGGGCTTGTTTCTATATCATTGTGCCCCTCCACACCCCCCCCCCTCCTCATCACCTCATCCCATCCCAATATACGATGTATGCTATTGGGGTCCGTCCGTCTGTTCGTTCATCTATCTGTCTGTCGACAAGTCTTTGCTTCCATACTTTTTAATCGCTTAAATTTCAGTAACCATATGTGAATTTTTCTAATATTAGGTCTATCAAACTTGCATACAATTGACTTTGATCCTGAGAGGGCTAGAGATTAAAAAAATAAGAGAGAAGAAAATAGCCATTTTAAGACAGTAATATTTTGTATTCAAATGTTTTTTATGCCCCCGTGACGAAAGTTAGGGGGCATTAAGATTTGCTCCTGTCTATCCGTCTGTCTGTCTGTCCGTCCGTCCGTTCGTCACACTTTACGGTATAGAGTTTGTGTAATCGACTCCTCCCGGTGGATCTTTTTTAAACTTCGCATACATGTTGTGGACATATTGAAGATGTGCATGTGGGTTTTTGTTGGAGCTAGAATTAATTTTGACAGAATTACGGCCTTTTGAACTTAGTCATTTTAGGCACATTTTTGCATTGTAGGGTATGTAATTTGAGTAATCAACTCCTCCCGCAGTTTTCAATGGATCTTTTTCAAACCTTGCATACATGTTGTGGCATATTGGAAATGTGCATGTTGGTTTTCGTTGGAGCTAGAATTAATTTTTGACAAAATTACGACCTTTTGAACTTAGTCATTTTAGGCAAATTTTTGCATGGTCGGGTATGTAGTTTGTGTAATCAACTCCTCCCACAGTTTTCTGTGGATCTTTTTCAAACCTTGCATACATGTTGTGGACATATTGAAAATGTGCTAGTGGGTTTTAGTTGGAGCTAAAATTAATTTTGACAGAATTACGGCATTTTGAACTTAGTCATTTTAGGCAATTTTTTACATTTGTAGGGTGTGGAGTTTGTGTAATAAACTCCTCCCTCAGTTTTAAATCGATCTTTTCCAAACTTTGCATATATGTTACGGATATATTGGAGATGTGCATGTGGGTTTTTGTTGGAGCTAGATTTAATTTTGACAGAATTATAGCCTTTTGAACTTAGTCATTTTAGGCATATGTTTGCATTGTAGGGTAAGTACTTTGTGTAATCAACTCCTCCCACAATTTTCATTGGCTGTTTTCAGACATTGGAAACTTGTTGTGGACATAATGAAGATGTGCATGTTGGTATTGATAGGAAAAAATAATTCTGAAGGAATTATGGCCTTTTAAACTTAGTCATTTTGGGCTGCATTTTGCACCGTAGGGTATAAAGTTTGTGTAATGCTTTTCAGTGGATTCTTTGTAAATAGCATTTTTGCTTGAAAGGTGCTTTAGGGATGTACACATGTCCTGTGACAGGAGCTGCACGGGGGCATCATTAGTGTCTTACAGACACAATTTTCTAGTTTTTTTTTTTTTTGTTTTTTGTCATTATTATTTATTTTCTTGTGTGTGTTTGAAACTAATGATATGTAGCAGTACTTGATTCAAGGTCAGCTAGGGTTATGTAGCTAAGGTCAATGTAGAACATTTATGATGAACACCCTCGATTAATATTGTATAAAAATGAAAATTAAAAAAAACAAAAAGAAAAGGTGTATATTGAGCTTAGTACTTTCAAAGATTTTTGTTCGTTCGAATATACATGTACAATCACACCACTACCACCTATATCGCAAAAGGAGTTTGGGTTAGGGGTATACTGTTTTCGATCTGTCCGCCAGTCTGCTGTCCGCATTTTAGGCTTCAACTTACACAGCATTTGTTCGATCTCAGTGACATTTTGAACATACATTTATGTTGACTGGAGATAAGTCAGCCCAAAAAGGGGGTCCTGAAGAGGTTTTTGAACGAATTACGCTTTTTTGTAGACCTGGTTTCCACTAAAAATGTTCAAATAATGTCAGAGGTTCCTTTTTAAAAGTTATATCGTAGCTCAAAATTGGTAAGATATCAGTCAAGTTTGAAATTCGAATGGTTTTTGACAAGTTTGGGGTTGTTGTTTGTTTGTTTGGGGTTTAACGGCTATTTGAGACAGTGTTTCAGTCTTTATCGAGCGGTCTCCCAGAGAGAGAGGAAGAAGGAAATGATGATAGGACAAACGACAAGAGTAAAACTAAATCCGAACCCCATCCCGCACCTGCTGCAAGCACAGCATTTATTATCCAGATTTATAGTACGATCCTCAGATACCCAAATCTTTAACATTGCATACCCAATAATGTGCAAGGCCTACAATAGGTATCATGCTACAAGTGAGAAAGAACGCGGTTCGTCCGCCTGTACGGTCGATAACGCACTTGCTAAAGCTCGTGGATTATGTCTCCGTACAGGCGGACGAACCATGCTCTAGCTTACACTAGTAAGACTCGCCGACACTAAAAGTAGCCCGTCCCGACCACGTGTGAGTAAGAGTGCGGAGTCGGGCTCTCTCTCTCTCTTTGAAACGTCTGAATATAGACTAGATTTAATATTTTCTCTAACGACATTATAGCTGAAAGGAAATACAAATTAAATATTATGACAAAACTTTGTTTAATAACGCAGCACCCTTAAAATATGAATTTGACACACACACACACACACACACACACACACACACACATGTATATAACATAGAAGCCATCTTGCTTATAACAACAACTTGTGGTAGTCGTGCTCCTCGCATTGTTATATCATAGCCAGGAAATCGCTGAAATATTGATAAAACTTAACTCGAGCCGCCGTCGAGGGAGCTTCACTATTCCTCGACCAAACCTTACTTATTGGAGTTTACTCCAGCTGCATTTATGTCTGTGAATACGACTCGACCTTACCTTGAGACAACCGTTGAGTTTGGGTTTTGTGTCCGAATAGGGTCCTCAGTGTTAAAGAACAAGTTAATAATTTATATACATGCACCGGCTAAGTCTAAGATCAGCCAGTCTTTCTATGATGTTTTACAGTCATAAAACTTTGCTTTGAAGTTATGATCACTAAGGTTCTTATGATATTTTCAGAGATCTTGGGTTCTTATTTCGATCAGGACAGGTGGTTCTTAAAACATTTGCTAAAATCGCCTTGCACAAATAGGTTCATCATCTCTATTTTACTATTTTTGCTTTTCATGTCACAATATTCACCGTAGAAAACATAAACGTTCACCGTAGAATACGTTAGCATAACATTCGAAAACCAATGCATAAAGTTTGGATTAGCCGTAGAAAACTATAAAACCTTTTTTCTAAAATTTATATTTTTTCATATTTTCGTGCATGCTGCAGTAAATATCTGTGTACATCTACAATTGAGTGCAATATTCCTCTGCATGGACAAATACAGGAGTAAATAGAGCCAGTAAAAACCTGCTTATGATGACTTGGATTCTCGCCAAGCCTATTTCGATAAACCTGCCGAAAACCGAAAATTTTTACGTGCAATGGGATGCCAATATGAGTTGGAATTCTTCGGCACAGAATGAAAGGCTCGATTCGCATCAAAATATGAAAATATATGTTTATTTTGTTAAAATCGTCTGCTAAACGGCCGTTAACATTAGAAATCTTCATCAAAAGCCGTAGAAAATCGTAACGTTAGCATGCGCATGCAGAATCCTGTAATAACAAATTGTAGGTAGTGGAGACTGTGGCTAATTAATCGCATGTATAGTATAACCCTCCTGTTGTAAACGGCTAGCTGGACTAATATCCAAAAGTAATATTCTTAATGTGTTGGTGCCGGTTATTTGGTAGTGAGCACATCTTAACAAAATTAAGGAAGCTCATTCCGACAATTTATCATGCTTTTATTTCGTATGAGTCTTTGAACTTTGTAAGGGTCACTGAGATTTTAAAAATAAAATATGCACTCCTCTAAAGTCACTGGTTTAAAATTTGTAAGAAATGAGGAATATGGCAAATCGTGTCTATTGACAGTAAGGGCTCGTGTGAGCTACAGGCCCATTGGTCCTCTGTTTTTTTTTTGTGTGTGTTTTTAGTCAAGTATTGGGATCACCCATCTCTAATAAAACATCTAACCCGAAATTCTCTCCATCATTGCTCAGACATTAGCAGCGTTTTCTAGACCGAATATCATTAATTATGGAGAGACAAGAATATCTCGTTTGCGTTTAAGGCTAGGCTTTCGCAAATTCATTGTATCCACCTTTTTATGCCAGTCATAGCTCAACCTTTGCAGTAGAAATCGATGGAAAGATCCTTACCCATGAAATGAGATGCTGTAGGACACATCGAATCATTTCTTATAAAGACCATGTGACGAACATTGAAGCAGAATCCGGAATGCAATTGGAGGGCATGACGATCTCTTAACAACGGCTTAGAAATGGAAACTTAGATGATATTTCAATTAGCCAAGCTCTTCTGGCAATGAATGGAGCAAGAAAGAAGAAAAGCAAAAGAAGAAATGAGAAGATAACATAAATATTAGACAGGAATGAATTTTGGAGATTCCCTGAGGGCCGAAGAAAACTTGGGAATGGTGGAAAGATATTAATGCAATGTCATCGGATGTGCACCGATGACGTGAAGGTTAAAGGCTCCATAATCCTACCAGTGGGTAGAATCGTCAAAATACAAATCATTATGAAACCTGTACAGCCTTCAGAATTGATGAAAATATGTTGGTTGATGTGCTTTTTTGTATCAGATAACATGCTAAAAAGAAGGAAAAAGGTATTTTGGAAAAATTATGAGCCTCTCCAGACACACAAAAAAACGCCTTCGTCACTGGTTCCCCATTAAGCAATGAAATAATGCAACCGCGGTACAATCAATGGGATCCTTGATTAACATTTTTGTACATTGTATGTTTATCATGTGTTAAAACGCCTGTACCTTGTATTTTTATCTCTTGTACCTTGTGTTTTTACCATAAAGTAAAGCTTGTGAAATCGAAAGTAGGTCATATTAGTTGCCAACTAAAATGACCTAGGTATTTTTTTCAAATCTATTTTAAGGTAAACTCAAGGACGTTTTCAAAGCCGGCCAATCACGATAATAATCAACGGCGAAACTGTAGTGAGAAGTTTGCAGCGATACCTCACGATAAAATATTTCATGCTGATAGAGCATTGGGGCCTTTTCAGGGTCTGAGATGAACTGAGAAAAATTACAGAATCCGAACCAACTATGAATACATGTACAACTTGCTTTTTTGATTTAACAAAAATAAGAAGATGTTTAATATCTTAAACTTATTTAAAGTACTTATATTCATAAAAAAACAGCCGATAAAACTATAATATAAATGTACAAAGCTGTTTAAAATCAACATTGTGGGTGGGTGCACACAATTAAGACAATGTTCTTATGTTGCGGAATTTCAATGTTGCTATCTCAGTGAGTCCTCATGTTTGTTTAATGTTAGTTTTAATTATGATTTCTTTGTTTCTGAGATATTACACTTATTAGCTATGAATCTTCCACTCAAACCGAACAACTCGGTGTCGGATGAAACAAAGCAGAACCAAGGCCGAGGGTTGGTCGACCGCAAAGCGGCTAAGCTCCAAAACTATACTGAGAGACTTTAGAAACGCACCAGTTTGTAGCTTTGGATATTCTAGAAAAATGAATGTTTGTTTCATACAGCCATCAACTATTGTAATTTTGGTTTATTCGAATATTAGCCGGGAACACAAGCTTTCAAAATGAATGCAAAATTTGGCTTTAGAATATTACTAAAGGGAGATAAATTCGCATTAATTCGCATTTCAATGGCATAAAAATCAGAGGTTATTCATTGTTCATGCTTTGTGTTCTCTTTTTATCCGTTACATTTCTTTCTTTTCAACGTCATTTTGCAAAGATTCAAACTTTTTGCAGACAAACCGGAAGTGAAGGTAACGGACATTTGAATGCTTATTCAACTTTGCTTGGAACTGGTACATTAAGAAATACTCTCATGACCTGGGTATGAATACCATCAATTGGTCGGCTTTTAAACTGGGCATCTCCAAACTTTGAACTGTGCCCAATTTTAAAAAAAAATCAATTTTCGAACATCGATAAAACACTTTTTCAAGGATCTTTGCCATTTTTCATTGTTTTTACAGTGTGTGGTATTCATTCAGATGCATTAACATTAAAATTTGACAAAATGTGAATTCGTTAAATTTTATGCGAAAAAGTAACCGAAATTCCATTTTTCTCGAAATTTCTATGCATGGTTGCACACTCTCTGTAAGCGTTTGCAGACTTAAAGAACTCAACCATGCTAACTCGCACGAGTGCTCAAACGTTTCCAATATTGCAAACTCTGGGTAAAATAACATGATATACAATGGTGCGTTTTTAAAGTCCCTCACTATATATTTAAAGTTTTTCGTATTATGTTTATTTCAAGAAAACTATCACATACAAATGTACAGAATTAGTTATCAGGATTTGGTCAGAAGCTCTAGGCTTGTTAAGACTATTTCCTAAGAGACATCACTAGTGGGAGCCAGGTGAACAGCCGTTTCCTATGTAGGTGGTCCTCGGGCTAGCCATAGCATCACGTATTACCGGTATCTATTCTTTTTGTCAGGGTAGGTGTTGGGGGGTGGGGGCGGTAGTTGTTCTTGGTGGGTTGTACAACTTAGTTTTTGATAAACCGTAGCGGAACTAACGGCGAGGGTTTGTCGACCACAAACCGGATAAGTCCTCCAGTAATTTCATTGCTGGCCGTCCCAAGGCGGCACTTCTGTTCCGGTTATTCTTGGTTGTTTTATGTATAGTTTAATGTTAAAAGCAAAAAGTATGCAAAGACCAGGAACTGAAACAATCAAAATCCAAATCCAGCCCTCAAACCATTAAGTCGGTTATTGATATCTTGTTTATGGTGCTATGGCTAGCTCAGAGACCGCCTATATGGCAACTGGCTGTTCATCTGGCTCCCACTGGTGATGTCTTTGGTGGTGTCTAATTTTGTATTGTCTTTTCCCACATGGTGTCTTGGGTGGGATCTGGGATAGAATTTTGTCAGTTCCTGAAAATTTTCCTATTTATTTTAACATCTGATTATATGCATATTGTAGCCCTTCTGAGATTGAAATAATGTACGCAAAATACAGAGTTGAAACTTAGAATATTCCTTATACATACAAAGGATGAGCAAAACAACATTCCTCTGTATTATATGCAGCTATATAGCTGATATTGTTATAGCTTAGAAAAACAGCTTAGTCTTCCCTCGGCATAGTAATGCTGTCAGGCAGCGCATGCAGCCGCCATCATCACCGTTTTAGAAGGACTTTAGGACTTTTGAAGATCAACGCAGGCAAACAGTTCTTAAGCAAAGGGGTGTAGGGGCGAAGCCTCCAGAAGTCAAAGCATATTATTTGCTCAAGGGATTTTAACTCAATGTCCCATTTACTGTACAATATATGTAAATATCCCATATCCCTGAATTAATGTTAAAATATTCCAATATCCCAAAATAAACTGTGTCATATCCTGTATCCAGAAATACCCTAAACAAGCCTCGCTAGTATAACGTGTAGTTTGTAGTCAGAGGTGGCTGATCGGTATGGTTAAACCGCCTTTACTAAGCTGAAGCCTCAAACCATTTTGCAACATTAACAATATGACTTCGAAACGAAAAGGTGACAAAGGCAGTCAATATCTTAACAATATAAAGGGGGGGGGGGGGTGCCTATAAGGCCCCTTTTCTGCCCAAGAGCAAAATGTTTTATTTTCAGCTGATGATTAGACTATAGTGTCCGCTATACTGAATCAATAGTGGTTAAGCTCCGTAAGCCCTACTTTTGGAAAAATGGGGTTATTAAAGTGGGTGGGGTAAATCAGCATGAACCAGGGGTGTCATATTATGAGCTATATTTCTCTTTCAAATTTAATGGCGTTCATAAATACCTTCCTTTATAAGTTGAAGTAATGTATTTGGTGACATCTTTTCTCAAATTCTATCTTTTAAAGTAAAATCTTATGTCTGCAGAATTTCTTTTAGAAACTGTCAATTTTCATTAATTTTGGTACTTTGAATTCAATATATTCTACCATATCTCTAGAACCAATGGATGACTTCTTACCAAAACTAACATGGGTTCACCCTTGGGAGAGTGTAAACTGTTGCTTAAATTTTGGTGACCTTGACCTTTGTTTCAAGGTCGCAGTAAGACTTATAATGTTAATTTTAAGCCAAGTTTTGGCCATTGTCTACACAGTAGCTCCTAAACTGATATGAAATCATGACCAAAGTGGCCTAAATTAAACATTATGGGGAGTTAGAGCACTAGTTATGATCAAATGGCCATGACATCATCTTCAAGGTCAAGGTCAAGGTTAGACTAGACAGAGTTTAACCAAAGATCTCACACAGCTAGTAGGCAGAAATTTAACAAATATGTACGTTTTTATTTGTAAATCAATGCTTAATATACATATAATGACCTTGACCTTGATCAGAAGGTCACCAATACATTCAGAAGCTCATTATTTTACAATAGACTTTCCTATAACCTTTAAGTTTAACCCAATTCCGTTTCATCATGTTTGGCTAATACTGACCTTCAGACCAAGGTCAAGGTCATTCTGTGCACATTAAAAATTGATTTTCAAATGAACACACTCAGATTTGGTACATTTTTGCCGCCTGATTGATGAAATCTATGATTAAACTCTGTTTAGTCTAGCCATGACCTTGACCTTGAAGATGATGTCATTGCCATTTAATCATGACGTCATGGCCATTTAATCATAACTAGTGCTCTAACTCCTCATAATATTTAATTTAGGCCACTTTGGGAACAATTCCATATGAATTCAGGAGCTACTGTGTCGACAATGGCCAAAACTTGACTTTAAATTGACATTATAAGTCTTACTTTGACCTTGAAACGAAGGTCAAGGTCACCAAAATTTAATCAACAGTTTGCACTCTCCCAACGGCGAACCCATGTTAGTTTGGTAAGAAGTCATTCATTGGTTCTAGAGATATGGTAGAATATATTGAATTCAAAGTACCAAAATTAATGAAAATTGACAGTGTCTCTAAAAGAAATTCTGCAGACATAAGATTTTACTTTAAAAGATAGAATTTGAGAAAAGATGTCACCAAAGACATTACTTCAACTTATAAAGGAAGGTATTTATGAATGCCATTAAATTTGAACGAGAAATATAGCTTAAATTATGACAACCCTGGTTCATGCTGATTTACCCCACCCACTTTAATAGCCCCATCATTCCAAAAGTAGGGCTTACGGAGCTTAACCACTATTGATTCAGTATAGCGGACACTATAGTCTAATCATCAGCTGAAAATAAAACATTTTGCTCTTGGGCAGAAAAAGGGCCTTATAGGCACCCCCTCCCCTTTTCAACTGTATCGGATAATAAAGCTCCCCAGTCACTGCATAATACCCCGCCACTGCTGGGCATCGTAACTTATTTTTGATATAATTAATAGCTAAATAGCCACAGTACTTGGATATACAGAGATATGAATAGAAAGTAATATCAACCACTCGTACATGTGCAGTCTTGTGAGGCTTCTATCAATGTGGAGCATTCTGACCAGTGTCGATTTAGATCAGGCTGTAAAGCATTTCTTTGGGCTTAGAGACTCTGTTTATTACTCTGTGAGGTCTAACATATCTGTGAAGTTTCATTCTGCTATTCCATATAATATAGGAACTATAGGTCAAAAATAATTTTTTAGATCTTTTAAAGGTAGATAAGTCATGAACTGGAAAACTCAGAGTGACGGTATTAAGTCACAATATTGAAATTTATATTTGCTCTTGATTTTCATATTCAAGTAGTAGAGACAGTGTTGTCAAAGCCTATTATTAAAAAATGCCTATTACTCCGGATTTGTTGCATAAAATTGTGTTAAAGTTTGGGAAAGATCCCAAAAATCTGTTAAATTTGAGATTTGTACCCCTGTTTTCTAGGCGAAATTGGGTTTTTGAGATTTTCAGAGCTAGTTAACTTAAAAAGGTTTAATTTCAAACTGTTTGATAACAGACTTGGAATTTATATAGAAAAAAGTAAAACAGATAAATACAAATCTGGTTCATGTATTGTGATTTCCGCTACTTAAGACTTTGTATGTCCAATGTTAAATCTTCAGTTTTATTTTTTCTGCTAAAATTACACATAACTCAAGTGACTTCATCTTTCGTTCGATTATTAAGACAAAAAGTGGTTATAAGTTACAGAAAGATAAAAAGATGTCTTACACTAGAGCTAGAAAAGTGCTACTGAAGAACTTAGAGGATATTGCTTTGCCTAAATCAAGGTTTGGACTTCACAGCTTTCGTTCAGGCGGTGCAACAGCAGGAGGAAACGCGGATGTTCCTGACAGGTTGATATTGAAGCATGGCAGATGGAGATCAGAAAGTACGAAGGACTCTTATATTCATGAGAATTTATCTCAGCAAATGTTACGAACTAAATTGATTGCTTATTAAAGTTTTCGAGTATAATTAAATAAATAATATTGTTTCTTGTAGGCTGCCTGTTCTTTTGTCCAGGCAAATAGTCACATGATGACAATTTTCTCGTCAAATGTATGGTTCAGGTACTTTAGAATCATTCGAGCCAAAGCCAGCGGACTTATAACATCTACACCCCCCCCCCCGTCCCCCAACTCCCACCCCATCTATATAGAATTTCAAAAATGACTTATATTGGCAGTATGATTAAAATATTCTTTTATTGAGTTCACCTTAAAGAAGAGTTAAAGCATTGAAGTCACTAAGAACTGGAATTTTTGAACAGTAAAATGAAAGTTCAAATGAGAGTGCAAACAGACAATCATGAAAAGGAAACTAAATGAAAAATGTAAAACATCTGCAATGGCAAACATTGTATAAACCAATAGAAAAGCGATCAAAAGCATTATGAGACGGTATTTAGTATATTTCCACAAGCTTACACTTTAAAAACCGCGCTTAGCTATAAAACACAAGTGGTTACATGCTTAGATGTAAACATGTTTAGGAATATGTCATATAGCTAAACATGTACGCCTTTTCTATTTTTTTTCCCGGACAAAGTTTACTAAACACGTTTTATTCTGTTACGCGTTTCGGATGAATCCATTCTCTCTTTTTTCCCGTTGAAGAACGAAAAAAGGACGAAAATGTTGACAAAGGAAATTTTCAAAATAAAAGGTAAATATAACCGGTTTTGTACATGTTTAATTTCTAAACATAAACCTCAACATGTTGCAAATTGAACATGTTAATAAGCTTTAAACACATACAAAATCGGGCTGCATTTTTTGCATTGATTCTAAACACATTTTTTACTGTGAATGCTAGTTTTAGTTTAAAATTTTGACAATGGGTGAAGAAGAAAATAAGTTAAACTTATGTGGCTTTATAATGTATGTATTTTTACCTCATTCTCAAAGGGTTTTAGTTTGTTTTAGATTTATTTATGCTATGCTGTTCCCGTCTGTTATGCAGCTGGTGTTTACATTGTCATATGTGTAGATGGTTTTGGTCTCAGGATGTTCTATGGTTCGAAAGCTCTCCTAACAGCAAATCTTGCCAATATCATTTCTCAGTTAATACATTAGTCAAGCAGCTGGCTGTTGGGACATCCTATAATGTTTTAGTTATATCTATATAGGAAGTTTCCATGCTTGTGCAGGAACAATGCAAAGCTTGGTGGTTGCTGTCATGAAACTTGGATGCTTCTTTATATGCAAAGGGGGGGAGGTTTGTGTCTTTCAAGTCAATCAAATGTTCGGGTGAGACAGAGTCGAAGAGGAACGTAAGTAACCTTTAATGTGGAGTTTCATTCAGATATTCCAGATAGTAAAGGAACTACATGACGTGAATCAAGGTTGATTCAAGGTTGTGTGCTTGCTGGAATAGGAAACAATCAGCAGCACCATGTTAGACCCGCACAAAGATATTAGTTTTCAGGGCACCAAGATTCTTATACTGATTAAGAAGCGAGGGTGTGTGGGGGCTGACATTATGGCCTGAAGACCGATACACCGGTACAGATGCATTAAACATTCATGTACGAACCCCAACTTAAAAGAAAGAAATCGCCGATAGAAATTCTTGTATTTACGATATATCCGAACTGACAGCAGATACCAGTATTTTGTAATATAACTGCATAGATTTGAAATTGTTGCGTGATTTCGAATTAAATTCTGTTTTATTATGCTCATTTTATGTCTTTAATGAATTTTTGTAATATCTGGTATTGCATTGCAAAATATGACGACAATGGGTGTGTGAGGAATGCCTTAGTTGGATAACGTCATTTAATTGTACGACATGCCATATGCGAACAGTGCCATATGCGAACTGTGTCGGTTGATTGGTTTTTTGGTTGTTGTTGTCGTTTAGGAGCAGTTTTTCAATCTTAATCAAGCCGTCTCCCAGAGAGAGAGAGAGAGAGAGAGAGAGAGAAAGAGAGAGAGAGAGAGAGGGAGGGGAGAGAGAGCCTAGACGAAAGTTAAGAAGAAACCGGTATCAAAGCTGCGTGGCGATTTTATTCAGTTATAAGTTAGGTGAAATCTTTATAAAACTGGCAATCAAGTCATCGTATAGTGCTAAGGCTTGAACACTGTAACCAAGCGTATTTGTTTTGTTTTTCTTCCAAACATCTGGCGTACCATGGTAGTGGAAGTATACGACGCGCGCCACTTAGCCAATTAATGTCTAGGGTCCCATAAACAGGACATAGGCATCCCTGGGGTCTAAACTGTTTGCATAAAGTTTAGAGCAGTCTAAATTATAAATGATGAAATGAATAAAAACACCAGACACTCCTAAATTGACGAATGGACTCATCCAGCTTCAAAGAATAGACGAGTCCATTAGGTATAAATGGAAATGGCACACTTTGACACGCAGCAGGGGGTGGTCGGCTCGGGTCGGGCGATGGTGCTGGGTAACTTTCAGTGTCGGCGCGTCCTATTTATTTGAAAAATAATAGAGCAAGGGCCCACTGTGCTTGCAGGGATTGTTTGGACATTTGTTTGCTCTCCTCTATCATTTCTCTCTACTTTCTTCCTCTGTCTGGGAGACGGTCCGATATAGACTGAAATACTGTCTGAAAGGGCCGTTAAACCCAAAACGGTCAACCAACCAACTGACATGCAGCATTTTCACTTTGATATATATTGTACAATTCATTGGGCCGGCGATTTAAATAAGTGATGGTATAACAAAAGTCTGTTCGCTTAGCAACTCGAAACTATACACCTGGAAAAAAGTTAAGCACTCCCCAGTAAAACATCATTTTTTTCCATCGAACATCAATGAAAGGAAAAACAGATGTTGAAATTGATTTTGAATGCAATTAAAAATTCGGAACATCTATCACGTTCTGCCTGAATTTTGGGCCATCATTAATAATTACGAAAAGAAATGGATGGGAATACCATCAGTGAAAAGTTTTGAACAGTTTAGATTAAACTTTTGAAACAATAATTTGGGGTGCTTAACTTTTTTCCAGGTGTATAGTTCTCGCTTCAAAAGCAATCAGTAATGGAAAACAACTAGAATATCTCACCTTATACACCTGCGTAACGCAAACGGACGTATGTGGAGTATTTTTATTTATCATGCAGCTGCTGCAAACTCACCTGATAACAGGGGTATGATAACATGATGTGATATCATGTCAATGTAGATCTGCGCATGCGCGAATGTTATCAGGCGATGCCTTTAGAAGCGATCTCTGAAGACGATTAGCTATATACAGCGACGCTTGCCCTGATAACAACGTTCGATTGGTTAAATAACGTCACCGACTTACGTCATAAGTATACAAGACGCCAGCATGTTCGAACAAAACTGCATTCGCATTTCATTTGTTTGACTCTCTTTACGCCTTAAAATCTTCTTATGATGCCATATTAATAGAAAACCATGTAAGTTTTTTTGAAATCAAGTTTATCAGACTCTGCCAGAAACACGTCGGACTCGCTCGGCAAGCCACGCCATTCCTACGCTGTTTCTGATCTCGTCTGATAAACTTGACATCGAAAGACACTAACGTGGTATTCTCGTTAGTATATAAATTACGCAAAATCGTAGGGAAAACAGAATTTCCTGATCAATTTAAGAAAATTATCATACGATTTAAACGCATTGGCTATAACATAGATGTAATGCGACAGTCTGCATGCTTAGTGGTTAACCCAATCACGGTTGACAACTTTGCTGTCCTCTTTAATTGCACGCCGGTGGGTCGCGGTTCAGACTCTATGATAGCTCCTACATAAAGCTATATATTAGTTGGTTGGGGCCGGATGTTTGTCTGTTTCTTGGCCCACCGGGGTTTAACTGGTGGTCTTTATTTGCTCCAGTGCTCCAGTGGTGTTGCTGACGCCCCAGGGATCTCCAGGTGTCTCAACACTTTTTGACTGTCGAGTCCTCATCCTTGCTTCATCACGGTCTTTTCTTGATTTTAATTGTTGACCGTGATGACTCTCTGATGAGTTTGGCGACCTCCATACGAACCGAACTACCAACTAATTGTGTGCACCGCGGCGGAGGGTGAGGGTGAAAGTTTGGGCCCAGTAAGGCCAGTTTGGACCCCCCCCCCCCCAGTAGTTGTTACTGACCGTCCCAGTGCGGTACTTTCGTTGCGGTTGCATTTGTTTTATGTTCGGTGCTGTCTAATTTATTGTGTCCTCATTTTGACCCTTCTGTAGTGAAGGTGGAAGGTGGGTGGAGGTGGTTGTTAAATGTTTTTCGTATAATTTGCTTAGTCTGTTCTGGCCCTTCTGTTGGTCTGGGTTGTTTAGTTCAGTGGAGATAGCTGGGTTGCCGCCTGTTTGGGAGAGAGCTGCTGGCTCGGCTTGTTGCTTGTAATTTATTATTTATTGGGATGTCTTTGTCGGTCTTTCCCTTTGGTGTTGGGGGTGGGGTTTGGGATCTGGTTCGGTCGGTTCATGGGGTGTGGTTGCTCTTTGGGATTCTATATAGATTCCAAGTTACGCCAAGGAAGGGAAATGTTGCAAAAGTATCTCTTTTAAAACGCGAAAACATACCAGAACGTTTCAGCCTGCCTTTTTTGATGATACGTCACCCATTTTGATGATACGTCACCCAATTAGTCTTGCAAACGGCATAGCATAACACGATTGATAATAAATAGCAAATCAAGCGATTCGCTTTCCTCAAGCATAAAGTCCCGTATTTAAATCAACGATTTCCAGGAAGTCATGGACTTGCAATTTCCTTTGCTAGGCTATCTGGAAAACACTAAATTAAGGTGGAGGCGGTGGCTTAATGTTCCGTAGCTGAGTTTAAGACGAGTGAACACATTTGATATTTGGTGATACTGAAGTAAGTATATGATACAAAAGTTGGAGATGAACTCCTTTGTTAAACTTTGAAAAAAAAATAGTTTAAGATATATTTTATTGACAGCTTTAAAACACACAAATTGAATATAAGCTATTAGTTTAGGGCATAAATCTGCGGTAGAATATATATATTTATATAAACAATGTACAAAGCTGGAAGAATAGCGGACCGCAACCGAAATAGTGTGATTGTTCCAATTCAAAGCGATGACGTAGCAATCACCTGCACTAATAAGAAAATTTAATTACCTAGATATCATCACGTGATCGCAGAACCTAGTTTGGGTTTCTTTAGTAGCTCACTATTTGATCTGATTTTTGATCGGATCTTTTCAGGTTTGCAAGGAAGGAGGACAGGCAGAAGAACTCGGACAAGTTCGAAATTCAACCCGATCAGATTTTCCTCCGCAGAGCTAGTTGCCCTTGAGAGGGCCTATAGATTTTGTATATCCACATTTTTTTGCTCATTTTTAATCAGATTTTTTTCATACTTGCAAGAAACAATGGCAGGCAAGTAGTCGCGGATGACTTCGAATATCGATCAGATTGGACCTATCATAACAGAGTTACTTGTCCTCCAGCGTCAAAGAATATAGTGTCTCCTGCTTTTTTCGGTCAGTTTTGAGCGGAACTTTATCAGACTTGCAGAAAACGAGGACAGGCAAAATAGCTCAGATGAGTTTGAAATTTAGCCAGGTCAAATTTTCCACTGCGGAGTTAGTTGCCCTAGAGCGTTCCTTTAGACTTTGTTTGAGGAAAATTGTGTCTCCACATTTTTTCGCTCATTTTAAATAGGAGGTTTTAAGCTCCCTTGAGCCGAAGGTTTGCGGGGAGTTTACAGTATAGGTAGGTTGTCCGTCTTCATCTGTCGTCCATTGTCCTTCACTTCTTTGAGCCATTTCCTCTAAAAAACTACTTGGCATTTCCAAGTGAAAATTGCATGTGGAGACTCCAGGCAAAGGAGGAACAAAAGTTTGTTACTTTGGTCGTGATCTGTCAACTAGGCTGGGAGCTAAAGCAGATAACTCCCAGAAACCAGAAATGCGAACGAGCTGAAATTCTGAAGGCAGAATCGGGAGAGCCTGCCCACTCAAATTTGTTAAAATCAGGCTCTTATAATTGTCCATTTGCCCCCGAGGCAGGGAGGCGCCATAGTCGATTGGTTAGAGTGGCTCGTTTTTTTGTGTGCAGAAAGTCACCGGAAGGTCGTGAGTTCGCGGCTGACCGGCGCCATCCGGCGACTGGAAAACTCTCTCTGTCAACCCAGCAGTAAATGGGTACTTTTTTCGAATCAGGGAAGGATCAGGCAGCGAAAGGAGAAAGATGGAATCCGCCTTTCATCAGCTGTGCCCAAGAATCAGTGGGTCTCTAACCCCCACTGCGCCTGTGGCTATTAGGCTATGTGAAACCTTTACCTTTTACCCCGAGGCAGGGTCGTGATCTTCCCATATATTTACAATGGGATTTGTTAAGTTTCAAAGGACATTTTATCTGGAAGCAATTGACGGATCAAAGTGAATTTTTATGTGGAGACCTCTGGTATACGGGAAAAATATGAATCTTTTAGCTAAGGCAGATAACTCTGTTTAAGGAATAAAAATCTCTTCTCCGAAACCAGAAATGCAAACGAGCTTACATTTTGTTTAGCAATAGAGGTCAAGGTCGTTTTTGACCAGTAACCAATATCTGTCATATTTTGACAGTTTCTAACTATCTGGCTTGTTCAAATGATGACCGAAGTTTAATGTTATAAGAGAAAACACTTCATTTAAACATTGTTAGAATTTGAAGAAAGTAGTGACAATAAACACTGTGTTGATTGGACATTTGAATATCAGAAACAGCCTGGCCGACGCGCATTTATCTGAGGCAAAATAAACCCCTGTTGCTTCATTAAAGGCCGGGGTGGTCAGGTCGGGCGATGGTGCTAGGTACCTTTCAGTGCCGGGACGTCCTTCTAATTTTGATAATGCGTAGTAGTGCTAGACCTACTGTGCTGGCAGTAGGTGTGGTTGTGTTTGTATATTTTCCTCCCGCTTATCATATCTATTTCTTTCTCCCTCTCTCTGGGAGACGGCTCGATATAGACTGACATACTATCTAACAGGGCTGTTAAACCCCTAAACAGCCAACCCACGAGCCAACCAGTCCTACATTATAATGAGTAGCTTGGAGAATGTGAACTGAGAAATAAGTCTATCCTACCAGACTCTAGTTTTGTCGTAGTCTGGGGACACAAGGTCGAATCAACCGTGTGTGCCTGCTGGGGACGGAACAACTAAAGGATATTTCAGTTGTGCTGTCTTCAACTTATAACTTGAGTCTGGAGACAGTTTGCTATTTCCGCTACTAATAGAGTTCTTTCGGATAAGACGCAGCTGTATAAGTAGCCGTATCTGAACGTATCGGAGAGGGAGAAGTCATTGTTTTGCCTTTTTAAACAGGTCTATATAATGCCATCAAATGTTAGTTTGAAGTAAATAAAGGTACTTGTTTTACATATACCTTTGATTAAGAGTTACTTCAATGTCCTCACCCACTTAATGATTGGGTAATTCTGGAAAAAGGGCATGTTCGTCCGTCTTTTTGTTTGAATGTCACACTTTCCTTTCTATACTCTTTGAGGTTATTGTTATTAGCCCAAATCTGGCGAACAATGATATCCTCCCTTGTCGACAATAATATCCTCCCTTGTCCTCAGTGATATGAACAGGAAATGTCATAATGCTTTGTTTAGATTGATGTATATAATTGAGTCTTATAAGTGGCAAACATAGGCAGAACATGTTTTTGAAAAATAATACATTGTTCCATAAAATGCAGTTTCAATATCTAGTGGGGGTCGTGTGGTCGGACGATGGTGCTGCGTGACTTATGGTGCCGTTTTGATAAAAGTATAGCAAGGACCTACTGTGCTTGCAGTAGATGCAGGTGGGGTTTGTTTGGATATTTTATTCTCTCGTCTATCTTGTCCCTTTTCTTTCTCCTTCTCTCTGAGAGACGGCTCGACTGAAATAATGTCTTAAAGTCTTAGAGCCGTTAAACACAAACCAACACACCAATCCGTCAATTTCTGGTTTTCCTTCGAGCGATGGAAAAAGCGGGACGTTTATGGGTCACATGCCTGTACATTGAATTTTTACCAGTTAAATCAGGTTTACTGTCGAAAGTATGACCAAAATCAATTTAAAACCGTTTTAGGTGAAACTCAATGATGTTTTATTTCTTTAAAAGTGGCAGTAAGGATCTGGCAGCGACTGACAAAATATTTCATAAATGTTTACATCGCTACAGCAATGGTGTCTGTAGCTTTAATGATTGTGAATTTTAAACAAGAATTGCCTTGTCATGCTTTTAGAATAGCATGACATGCAGCATAGATGACTTGAGCACACATGTAAAATTATCCCTGCGACACCACCCCCACCCAACATAGCCACCTACCACACCAATCGCCCCCATGGCTCTGATTTATGTCCCCAAAAAGATGTTTTTCACACTATTAAAACATTAGATCACTGGCAATTTGTTTATGTAATGAATACAGCAGCATACTGTTGGAATTCTTGGCCATTGCAACGTGCATTGCTGCAACGGGACTGAGGTGTCCTTTCCTGTTTTCGATGCTAGTATGTATTTACTGTTTGCTTCCCCGGTCGGGTTACTGAGAGACACTCCCAGTGGGCACGCTGCCATATAAAAAACATTTCTACAGCGCTGCATGGCGTTGACTCAATTATTGTTCCACGCCGCCTTCTGCTAGCATACAGGATTGAACACGCACGCTTCAATGCAAGCGGGAGCAACAACAATTGAGCCCAATGAGTCTTTCCCCTTAAAGTCTCCACATGCCTACGCGATGTAAAATCGTCTAAACACAAATCTTTATGAAAGACGCTCCAACCGTCACTTTTGGTGATAAAATGAGAGTTGACGGGCATAGATTGAGTCTTATCGCTGACAAAAATATGGGGAACATGTAATCGCTATTTCCTTTTCTGGTTACCCGTCGAGCGATGGAATAGAAACAGAACACGGGGCACAGAACGCTTGTGCATTGTATTTTTACCATTTTGTTAAAGTTTGTGATATCGAAAGAAGGTCATTTTATTTCCCAACTAAATGACTCAGATATTTTTATAACCTTTTTCATGTGAAGCTCAAAGATAATTTATTTGTTTAAAGTTGACTATTCGCAGTCATTTGCAATGACAAAACTATGGTGGGACCGCACGATGCAACATTTCTTGCTGATAGAGCAATGAGGCCTTTAACACCGACAATATAAAGAGCTTGACACGTACGACAGTAAGTGACCAATTTGCGGTCACGCAGATGCATCATGGCTAATCAGAGTTGTTTGCTCTTGCCGTGGTCCATAGTGTCACGTAGTGGGGGCTCACTAGGTTTGGCACTGACCTCTAAGCCAGCTGAATCAGATTGTGTTTGCTCTTACCTTGACCCATAGTCTCATGCCGTGGTAATTCACTAGGCTTTTACGTGCTAAGCCAGCCGTTCAGGTTCGAATCCTGATGCAGGTTAAGTCCTTTATAATCGTAAATGGTGTCCTCTTGTACACAGTCTTTCATTATCCTCCTTCCATCGGCTCAATTTGACTGACATACTGTTGAAAGGGTGGTAAAAGCGCGTCATCAAACCCTTTTTCACAGTGTTGATAACGTTATCCCC
The DNA here is from genome assembly GCA_963989385.1 of Ctena decussata. NCBI lineage: Eukaryota > Metazoa > Mollusca > Bivalvia > Lucinida > Lucinidae > Ctena > Ctena decussata. The sequence continues at coordinate 15,271,216 of OZ022498.1, forward strand.
TGATATGCCTTTCAGCAGGCACATGCCGTCGCATAGTCAGAACGACGCCATTTCGACGTCGCGTGCCCGACATCGTATACCAAAACAAGTATTTTGTTAAAGCTACTTCTTGGAAGAACATCATGAACATTATTACTTCCCTTGAATAAATGAAAAGGTAAGCCCTGTAATGAATAAAAAAACACCATTTTTCAAGTTATTTCGTTTGAGTATCTCAGGCAGAGAAGTAATAAAGTTTATTCATATTCTATATTTCAAATAAAGGATAAATCAATCAACATTCGCACTGGAGTTGAAGACGCACCGATTTCGAAATTAAATTCAAGGCCGTCGTGGTCTCAAAATGCATTATAAATCCAAAACTTTCCTCAGGGGAGGTCCCCGAACCTCCTTTCGAGAGCTAGGGGGATACCCCTCTCGTGCTCTCCCCACTCGTGCCTTCGGTACTCGGGGCGTTCCATGGCCTCACCACTTTTCAAAACCCGACGACGGCCCTGAATTCGTATGGCACTCGTGTTTCCATACAACACATACATACTGCTGTTGCGTGACAGTCATGTGGCGTTGTCCACTGTGGTTTTACAACCATTTCAACAGATTTTCAGTCATATATATTGACTATCATATTTCAAAAGGGTAAGAACGGAAGTCTGTGTTATTTTATGATAAAAAAAATTCCTTAAGTGGAATTTGAACTCGGTCCGCCGGTTTGTTAGTCAAGCGTTTAACTAACTGAGCGACAGAGACTTACGGTAAAACATACTGAATATATATTTATATATACATATTTAAACATCCTTTTATTTACTTCTGACATTGGCTTTTCTACCTCCCGCCCCCCCCCCCCCCCCCCCCAGTCCTACTCCCCTACCGCCACTGACACCTGTAGACTGAAATGCTACCTCAAAGGTGCTTTAAACCCCAAAACAACCAACCAGCCGACAAAATAAGGACACTGCCTGTTCAATAAAACTGAGGACAAGGGAGGAAATTATTGTTGACAAGGGAGGATATCCTTGTTCGCAAATTCGGGTTTAGTACAATAACTTCAAAGAGTATGGAAACGAAAGTGTGACAGTCGAACGGAAAGACGCAGGGACATGTACTATTTCCAAAATCACCCAATAATTCAGCGGCTGAGGACAATGAAGTATTGGACAGTCATACACCAAAACCCTTAAACAAAAACTAAAACCATAATCATATGTAAAACAAAAACCTTCTATCATCTTCAAACTAACATTTGATGGTATTATATAGATGTGTTTAAAAATCGCAATAATGATTGCTCCCTCTCCGATACGTACCGATACAGCTACTTATACGGCTGCGTCTAATTCGAAAGAACTCTAATAAAAGAGAGAACAATTTCAATATTGTTTTTATTCAGGTTGATATCAGGTTTACATGAATAACGTGTCAAATGTTTCTTACGCATGTTTAGAATTGTGCCAGTCATTAACCTGCTGACCCATATAGGTAATATTGCATGCATATATGGGCAAATTACGCAATGTCATAAATGCAGTCTAATCGCTTGTAATGATAAATAAAACCTCGTTTTATGATACTAAAGGACATTAAAACCAATGATTTATCATAAGACGACTACACTTTTTATAGATTGACGAACTGCAACAACGTCGATACTCGTAAAAGCATCGTCGTGGATATATATCATTACATCGATGCGTTGATCTGTTGAGACCATACAACTTACAGTTTGAAATAGAAAAAAATCCATCAAGAATTCCCCAGCGGGTACATGAAGCCATGCTGACGTCAGTGTGACGCCACCATGCCGCTTCGGCTCTATCTAGACGGCATGTGCCCGCTATGCGTAGACATACTTGTTGCAATCTTTTTATAAGGTTTTAAAATCTTTTAAGTTTATCTTCCACTGATTTTAATAATCAATACGACACGATACAACGCCTACTAAAGGTACACTTAAGGTACACTATTCCTGTGTGCAGTATGGTTTTTATTTTTATTTCCTTAAAAAGGTAGTTGTAAGACATTATATAAACATGTTTTCGGCAGACATGTCACTACACATATTCACCAGAAGCCGCAACCTTTTCTGTTTTAATTAAAATCTTAAAATTCAATAATACTGCGCTTTATAAGCAAACCTGCATATGAGGAAGATATACCATATTTCTTCGGTTACAAGACAACTTTTCCTTTTCAAAAATAATACCTAAAATCTAGATCCGTCTTATAAGACGGATCTAGATTTTAGGTATTGTTTTGAAAGGGAAAACTCCATATTACAGCAGAATTTAGTAAGACTCATTTAGATTTTTAGGATCAGTCTAGAAAAGGAGGAGCCCATATTATAGCTGAATACATACGGTATGTATGAAAAGGTGTAACTTGAATCTCTAGACTACGTCAGTATAGCCACTGGTGAAGGAGATTAATTTTGATGCTCAATTATCTTTCAAATTTAATGGGTTATAGACTAATTATACTAGAGTTTTCAGCTGTAGAAAATGAACATACGTGCTGTAGAGCAAGAAGTATACATGTTGGCACAACAATATTTATGATATTTGCTGGTTTTAGAGAAGAACGGTATGAAATTGACAGCACTTGCTATTCCCCTACCAGCCGCCGGTCAAAATGCCTAAAAAAGACGAAAGCTATTAGCATAAAATGGGTATTAATTGCTTTCCTACCTACAGATGCTGAATTTGCTATATATGAAACTGGTAACAAAATGCTGATAGTCTCAGACAACTGGTGTTGTTTGCTACTCTCACTCACGCTGCAATGCACATGCATGCACGTATTCGCATGTATGTGTCAATATCATTACACATGCTTGTGCAGGTAGGTATGGTACCGTCCAGCATGTGTAGGTATATGTTTTTTATGCTTAAGTAAAAAATTTAGCTCAGCATATCTGTTTTCATACCTTTTTGCTTTGTTTTACTTTTAGTTTGATATCATAGGTTACTCTTTTAGTAAGATATCATGTCATATGGTTTTCTAATTACAGCTTGTACATAGAAACAGAATGATCTGGCTTTGTAAACTGGCCTTGGGATTTTCGGTTCGCAACAAGGTTCCTTGCAACTGTGCCGGTATGGCTGCAAGGAACCATGTTTTCTTTGTTTCTAGTGTTTTCGTCAAAAGGTCCTTGTAAAGACGGAGTGCGCCTGTATCTTAGAAATGTATGTTTATTGTTACTTACGTTTACTTTTCTGTTACCACGTTACCTTCTTGCTACTGTTTTAAATGTACATCTTCATTAATGCAGAATTCTGTACATCATTAAATGTGATTCTAACGTGCAATACATTTATACATTTTTATTTTTATATTGACTGTATATAAACTGCACTCATTATTAATTAGTGAAATTAATCAATTAATTGCAATAGATTTATTTGATGCTAATGACATTCATTACTAATGTTTTTCTCTTACAGCTGCTTTTATTTCATTCTACTATTTTGCTTTGTTATTATTAATTAAATTTTTTGGCACATGTTTGTTGGAAAATAGCCTTGGTAGCTATTGTTTCCTGTTATACTGAAACAACTCTAAATAAAAATCCTTGTATCTTGTATAACTTTTTACAGTTGACGAACGCCGTACCACTGCCTATACCATAAGCTAGCCCGGAGTCAATGGCCTGTTGCCGGTAAAGCTAGACGAATCGCACGAACTGTGTAATTTTCGTTCGATTAATTCTGTTTGGCTTTTGCGAACCGATGTCAATTCATATATGGTCCGGGTTTTTTTCCAAACGCAAAACGGGGTTCAATTTATGAGAGTTACCATAATTCCGTATTGCTCATTTTAACATGATTTATCTTTTTTTCCAGAAATGTGACGCTTTGCATAAAAACGTTTCTTTACCAACATGGACCTAAAAATTTTCATTTTTCGCTTCTTAATTCGTTGGGAGTAAAACGTAGTTGTTTCAACTCCCATTACTTTTACACATTATAGTATGAAAGTAAAAAGTATGCAAAGACCAGGAACTGAAACAATCAAAATCCAAATCCAGCCCTCAAACCATAGTTGGAAACAACTAAGATTACAAATAATCAAGATACAGAGAACATATGGCCAACCGAGTATATTAGGAACATGGAGCCGATTTGCAGTTATCAATAATTTAAATCGTATTTCAGTCGAATCAGGACGATGGGGTGGTGATAATGAAAGATTGTGTGCAATGGAAACCGTCTATGATTGTAAAGAGTATCGCCTCAAGCAGAGATCAAACCCCGGACTGCTAGATCAGCAGGCAAGCGCTTAACCTACCCGGGCTCCAGGTAGACAAAAGAAAATGTGGGAAGACAATATAAAAGAGAGAACAGTTGAATGGATGACTTGCCATTTTATGTCCTTTTCAACAGTATTTCGCTAATAAAAGGGTGTTTGAAATGGAACTCCGTTTCCAGTTGAACAGATTTCCGCCTCCAGTGGGTCTCGAAGTCGAGACCGCTAGGCCAGAAGTCAAGTTATCTAGACTCCAAGAGTGGATAGGGTTGAATTTTCCTAGCAAAACTAGTGCAGCTAAGCACATGACATGTTGGAAAGGCTGTAATGTAGTCTCTGGTGGTGCCCCTACGACCATGCATGGAACAGACTAGACTTTTCCTCGCAGTAATGATATGTGCCTGAGTAAGAATTTTATCAAGACCATCGATCTTAGCTAGGTAAAAAAAGAATGTTTTTTTTTCTTTTCTTTTTGTTTTTTTTTGACTTTTTCCTTGCTTTTTTCCTTTATTTCAGTTTTTTAGTTCCCCCCCCCCCTTTTTTTTGCTTATTTCCTGTTTTTTTTACCTTTTAATTGTGTTTTTTATTTCTTCAGCGTAGTGTTAATTCTGAATCTGTCTGCTGATAAAGGGCCGAAGAAACAAAGTAAAGGACATGCCTCCTCCCTCCCTTTCTATCCCCCCCCTCTCTCTCTCTCTCTCTCTCTCGCTCTCTCTCTAATCCAATCTACCACATATTGTCTTTTGACTACTGCGAGTGTTTTTATTGCCAATAGCATGTAGCACATCACACGTGTGATAGGCTCTTGCCAATAGTTAATGCTTTTTGAGTTGCTGCTTTCGTCGTTGTTGATGCTGCTGCTGCTGTGGTCATACTTTCAAAGAACAGAACAGTTATTGCAGGAGCTAAGGGCGAGAGTTTGGATCTAATAAATCCGGTTAAAGGTGCACAGTTATTTATTACTGACTATTCTATGGTTAAGCATAGGCGGCAAGAATATCACCAATCTGCGGTTTGCCGATGACATGGACGCTCTAGCCGAGGAAGAGCAGGAACTAGAAGCCCTAGTTGAAAGTCTCAACAAAACCTGCACAAGGTATAAGGTGGAGATCTGTGCTGAGAAGACCAAACTGATGACAAACAGCGCAAATGGCATCCAGAGGGAGACCAATGTAAAAGGACGGAAGCTGGGTACCATAACAAGCTCCAATTACCTTGGAGCAGTTGTCTCAGATGATGGTGCAAAACAGGAGGTTCTCTGAAGGATTGCCCGAGCCTGTTCAGCTCTTACAAAGCTGAAACCAATTTGGAGAGATAACAACATATCTCTTGGATCAATGGTAAAACATATGCGCTCCCTTGTCATTTCCATATTTCTGTATGCCTGTGAATCGTGAACATTGACAGCAGAGTTAGAGAAAAGGACACAGGCCTTTGAAATGAGATGCTACCGAAGGTTTTTGAACATTTCGTACATTGACCATATATAAACAATAAGGAGAATCGCAGAAAGATCCAAGGTCTTATGGCCTATTAAAGACCACTCTACAGGGCACAGTGTAAGCAGAAAGAAGAAGACAGAAGAAGAGGTGGTAAGACAATATTAAAGAGTGGACAAGGGTGGACTTTGCCAGCTCACTAGGGCAGCTGAGTACAGGACAAGGAGGAAAGAATTGTTTTGTAGTCATCTGGGGTGCCCCAACGACCGCGTAAGGTTATGGGATAGAATAGAATAGAGTTCTAAGGCGGTACAGGTATTGTGGTTCTTCGCTTTTACTTATCTTTATCGCTAATACCAAAAGTTTAGTTAGCTTACTATAAGAGCGATACTTTAGGGTATGGTAGCTGAGAGCCTACCTGTAGGAAAAAAGGTTTTCATTCGGTTACCTTGAGTGCCTTTCATGTTCTGCTGTCCATTTATATATATACTTCTCTCCCTTTCGGTTTTCAGGGCAGCCTATGGGATATGATTTTATTTGTACCTGGTCATCATAATCGATGAAGGTGTACTAATGGCTTGAGACCAGTGGCGGCCGCATATCAGTGGCAGTCATATTCGATATGTGCATGCAGTAAAATTTTTATTGCGTAGTATATTATATGTTTGTAAAGGAAAAAAACAGATATGAATGCCAACAAACGATATGCTCAAATTCTATCGAAGGGGTCAATGCTAAAAAAATTCCCCTATTTACATGTACCCTCATACCGACGTAATAATTGTGTATGGAATAACGAACGCATTACCCACTATGTCTCAGAGATTGGGTTTACTTGCATTTATATACCGAAAGCACGGACACTGCAAACATGGGAATAGACCACAGTCTTAGGACTGCAAATGAGTATGTATACTTAAAATTCACTTAAAATTCTTGTAAAATGCATCAATCAGTGCCTGACAACCGTGATGGCAGCAGTGCGCATTGCTGCTTTTTCGTAGCACATTTCGAGGACCTATCCCAGCCACATGTTACAGTCTACGGGGTTTGTTCTAATTCATTCGAGGCTGTGTCAAACTCTGACGATTTTCATTTTTGCAAATTTTCGTAGCAATCACTATATCCTCAGATTTTTTAAAAAACCAGGCGTGACTATAAAGGCAGAAAAGGCTCACTTTCTCAGTTTCATTTGGAGTTCAAAGGGTCCGGAGCTCAGACATGCGTTTTGATTGACTACTGATTATTGGTAAAGGTTACCTGTAAATGATTGACAGTTTTATCAGCTGAGGCAGTGAAGTGTTTTTACAACCAAGTCTGTATGACCCGAATAAAATTTAATCTGTTTATTCTGGGATAATTGCATTAAAGAAACAAGCACAACAAAAAAAAATAATTTGCATCCCTCATTGATATTACTCCACAAACATGTTAAAGGTTTGCAAATCTATGCAAATGATGACAATTATAGATATATATTACTGATAAGTATAACTGATGTTTTGGCAATTATTATAAATCTTATAATGATTTCAAATCTTAACAATAAAAGTATTTGTAAAAAATATTTGGATTTCAAGAATATTGGTAAATATAATGATAATAATAATGAAAAAAAGATAAATAATAGCTAGATATAATGGCTTTTTTTTTCTTTATAGACATTTACGAAAATTACAACAGTTTATATTTTTTTTTCTCAAGACTATAAATTGTGCTATTGAGAATAAAAATTATGACTAAATATAATTAAGTTCACAGTTCTCTTTGACTAAAATAAAAACATTGATCTGTATAGAAAGTGATAGATTTTAGTTCAGACCTCATTTGTAATTCATTTGAAGCAACTGTAAATCTACATCAGACATAATTTTTAGTTATTAGCATTATTATGATTTTTCATTCATCATGGGAATTGGATAAAAATAAAACTTCAAGATCTCTGATGTTTACTATCACACCCCGAAATATAATTCATGGCTTTTTATTGCAAAATTGTAAATGCATGATAAGTTGATTACCTCTTAGCAGTGTGGCTTAAGCTCCGCCCACTTATACTGCCCACTTACATTACCTGTATAGGTGAAATCTGGTGGCCGTGTGGATGACAATCCTGGCCTTAAAAGAGAACATGAGCCGCGACACGACAAAACCAACGATGTGGTTGTGCGCCCAGCACATACTCAGATCAACCTGGGCATCCGCTCTGTCTAATCAGAACCTTTGCTTTGCGCTTAAAGTGTAGCTCAGGGTCTGAGGTATCTCCATGCGGACAGTGAAGACTCTGATCAGACTGGGCGGATGCCCAGGCTGATCTGAGTCTGCGCTGGACGCACGACCACATTGTTGGTTTTGTCACGTCGCGGCTCACATAGTGTTCTCAATTAATAACATTTACTTTCATCTTTTTCTGAGAATTTTTATTTTAAGCTGAATGTGCACTCATAGTGTACCAACTCACACTTTTACACGAAGAAGACAGAAAACAGTCTAACATTTAGCAGCGTAATAATTGATATGAATAACCAATACGTCTGTCCACTCAATGATACGCTACGGAGAAGGCGCATCTTTTAACCTTTCATTAACTACCTGTTCATGATCGGGTGTCGCCGCTCACGAGCCATTTGAAATGACATACCTGTACTAACAGACTTTTTTAAGCTCAACCCGGCAATTCAATGTACCTAACTGACTGTACCTTTAAAACAGACGTCTTCGATAATTCGCCTTACAAAAAAGGCTGAATACACAAGACTCGAGTACTGGGAGACATTGGGAAAAGGGGTCTTTAATGTCGGAAGAAAATGCCTTGAAACGTTTGAAGTCGCCGCGTCTTTCTTATGAAGGTTTATATTGTAGGGCAGGGGCCTGCTATGCTTGCAATAGGTGCGGGTGGGTGCACTTGGTCTCTTCTATCTCTATTTCGCCTCCCTTGCAGTGAACGACCACTCGAAAAGTACTCGTATGTTTAAAATGTGCTGATAAACTCTAAGCGACCAATAGACTTTATGCAGTCGTTGGCGGTAAACATAGGGCTAGATTCTTACAGTCTTTCCGTTTCCAAATTGCTCTTTTAGTTTTATTATTGCTATTGTCTAATTTCATACGTGCGAGTTTCAGGTACTGAATATTCCGATCCTAGGACAGTTTAAATGCATACATTGCTTACAAAAGGATTTTCTGAGAGATTTTTTTTTGTAATTTTTCTTCGCTGACTGCCATGAATTCTCGATCAATCACCGTGACGGTACTTTATTTTGTAAGGCCTATCATTTGGCGACCAGAATTTTCCATGTTATTCTTGGAATATAATCTATATCGTTGTTTCTTTTTCTTGTATTTCACTGTTGTATAAACCGCACCTCCTGTCGAAAGCCTCCCACAGCAATCACACGACCACGAAAAAAGCATCGAATCGATTTTGATTCTAAGCCTTGACGTTGAATCAACTTTGATCCATTTGATTTCAACGACGTGCGCCCAATGGACCTCTTTGTTCACAAACATTCCTTTGATAGATATGTCTTTTCTTTTCTTATGATTATCCTTTGCAAATCAATGAAACAAGGACAGTTGCATATTTGATGTACTTTACAGTCAAAGCTGTCTGACCAGATTCACACACAAGCGTTGGTATATGTATTTTCCTGGAGTCGTCTCAGACGCCTTTGAGCACTGGAATTTTATATGCGTCAGGTCACGCGAAAAAGAGCAGGCTTAACCCACAGTCATACCTGCACATGTGCTCACCGGTATTAAGGGATCACCCGTCTTAAGCAGCCACATTTTCCTGGTTTCTACAACCCGGTTTACTGTATCTGCAAAGAGGGAAGATTCAAATCATTCAATCCAAGAAGTATTTGCTACAGCCTTTATTTTGTGCCCGCCCTTGGGGGACCCATTAGAACAGGTTTACTGTATCTGCAAACAGGGAAGAGTCAAATCAATCTTTCAATCCAAGAAGTATTTGCTACAGCCTTTATTTTGTGTCTGTATTACTTTTCAGGCCCGTATCTGGTATGTGCGAAAAACAAATGCTGTTATCGGTCTGCGCAAATTGGGGTACCGCCTATGCTATACACATAATTATGCCGCGATACGACAAAAGCAACATAGCATGTGGTCCCAGCGAAGACTTAGATGAGCATGGGCATCCGCCCAGTCTAACCAGTCTTCGTTGTCGGCATGGAGGTAGCTTAAACCCGTAGCTACGCTTTCAGCGCACCTGTCACTTTGTTGGTTTTTGTCGTATCGCAGCTCATTTATGATCCAAACACATTTTTGCGTGTCACGGCTCGGTTATATTTGCGTGGACTTCAATGACGACTAGTCTTATATGAATGGGTCGCGCGCATCATTATTAAATCACATAGTAATATGAACTCTTTTGATTAGAATCGTGGTTTTCTTAGCAATAAAATGTCATTTACGGCTAGTAAGATACAAAGCCAGATCAGTTCAATGGCTTGCCGAAGGATGTGTGAAGTACAGAAAGGGTAACATTAGCAAACTACAACAATAATTGAGCCGCGACACGAGAAAACCAACAATGTAGTCGTGCGTCCAGCGCAGACTCAAATTAGCCTGGGCATCGGCCTAACCTGATCAGTCTTCGCGTAGCGCTTAAAGGGTAGCTAAGGGTCTAAGCTACCTCCATGCGGACAGTGAAGACTCTGATCAGACTGGGCGGATGCCAAGGCTGATCTGAGTCTGCGCTGAGCGCACGACCACATTGTTGGTTTTCTCGTGTCGCGGCTCAATTGAACTTGCTGCCTTTAAAAAAATTCAAGAGCAACGAATTGACGTTTAAAATTTGCTTTGTCGAAAGATCTTCTAGAAACATGGAATTCATCAGTTTTTACTGAGTCTGTACATTGGCAGTAATGTAAGAACATCCCCTAGCATCGGCCTCTGCGGAGCTTTATTTCATACTGGCTCATAATGAATCAAATAATCGCAAAGGACCGGAAAATATATATAACATCTATATTTATATAGCGTATTTTATGTATTTTACCTGATATTGTAATAAGTTTTGGTTTAAACTACCTTTGTTTGCTAATCCTGCCAATACGGCACGTATGAGCACTATGAATAAGACAAGTTGCTGTAAGTATTTAAACAATCTAAATATTTCAATGTGGTGAAAATGTATTCGTAGAATTACTTGTACATGTACATTAATGAGCCACGACGTGACAAAACCAACAATGTTGTTGTGCGACCAGCGCAGACTCAGATCAGCCTGGGCATCCGCCCAGTCTGATCAGAGTCTTCGCTGTCCGCATGGAGGTATCTCAGTCCCTCAGCTACCCTTTCAGCACTTACTAAAGAGTCTGACCAGACTTGGTGGTTGCCCATGCTGATCTGAGTCAGCTCAGGGCGCACAACCACATTGTTGGTTTTGTCATGTCGTGGCTCATTTAATCATTTCACTGCTATAGCATTAAGGGACAAACTGATTCTTTTAACCTCCAGGCCGCTCTGTTTTGGCACAGACAAGTCATACATCATTGTCTTCGTACGTTGATTGCTTCTACTAAAGTTTAGGCCTAAACTGGGCTCAGAAAACACCGAGGTTACTGATGCGTTCGCTCGTGTGTAGGCTACGAACAAACTGTCGCATTTTCTTTTTATTCAAGTGACCGAGAACTAGAATACATGCTAGCAAGAACACAGGAAAGACGGCGAGAGAATGACGGAGACAGAAACAAAACAATCGTTGCGTATATGCGTTAAGTTTTGAACGATAACTTTTAATTACTGCGCATATATGACTTTTGACCGTGGTTTAGTGAGAAATAATCAGTTAACTTTAGCTTATGCGAAAATTGTCGCTTGGAATTCGCAAATTTTACGAACTCGCCATGAGCAAAATGAGCAGCGTTGCATGAAAATGTGCCAAGAGACATGTGCAAATAGGGAAGATCAGGAATAAGCTTATACTTTCGCTCTGATTACATTGTGTATATTGTGTTAATTTTCAACATTGCAGTCACCATGATTGTAAGTATTTTTTTGAAATGAAAAAAAGTTAAAAACCAAACATGGAAGACTTAGGTCAGACTTCTCATCAGCGCAATGAATTCCATATAAGAGGGCTTGGAATGCTAAAACTGACACGCCAATTCCCTGATGTTTCTGCGCAGACAAGCAGACTGATACAGGTATAACATCTCAGCAGGTACAAAACATTTGAGCCGCGACACGACAAAACCAATAATGTGGTTGTGCGCCCAGCGCAGACTCAGATCAGCCTGGGCATCCGCCCAGTCTGATTAGAGTCTTCGCTGTCCGCATGGAGGTAGCTTAGACCCTTAGTTACTCTTTGAGCACTTAACAAAGAGTCTGCTAAAACTGGGTGGATGCCCTGGCTGATCTGAGTCTGCGCTGGTCGCACAACCAGTCGTGTCGCGGCTCATTTAATCCTTATCGATTCGACGTTGCCTGCCAAGTGGAATATGTATATTATTATGCCTTTAGTCGACGGCGACGTTCCACTGATTGCGCTGTTAAGGTGGAATAGGACAAAAACAAAATTTTCAGCTTTGTGTATAAAGAACAATGATCAAGAAGTTCAGCAAAATGATTCTCCTTTAAGTGTGAAACAAATACTCCTTTTTATGACGTCATGGAAATGTATGTGATGGATTGACGTTTTTTATGCAAAATAAATAGTGCTTGATTATATATAATTTTCGCATTTATTTTGCTCTCCGTACAGATATTGAAATAAATTTCATACCAAAGTGCTAGCCGTCAAGAGGCCTTTAAAGATGTGTAATTACTTTTTCCAAATGTTTCTGCATTTTGTGTTGATTTAGGCAAACATGTCCCTTCATAAGCTATCGAATATTACTGAATTTCATATAAAAGCTTAGATCAAGAGAAAAAGTGTCCGAAAAATATTTCTGAAATTTTGATATGTTTTAATGAAGTAGTTTTCACCGTGTAATTTTTTCACAAAGTAGAATTGTTTAACCATAAACCCTGTCCTGATGATGTTGTTTGTTTCAACGTCAAATGGAGATTATTTCCAAGAACATTTTCTAGAAATTTTTTGTTGGTAAAACATTTATGGTCTCATCTAGAGAGTATATCTGCAAGAAAAACGAAAAAACTGAATCAATATCTAATTCCGTTTTCCAGGGAGGAAGGTTTCAACATGCCAGGGATTCATTTTTGCCATGACGTTTTTTGCGAACCTTGACGTCTCTTTTATAGAACACTTACGACCCGCGTATTTCGCGACGTCTTACTTCCGAAAAGGCAAAACCGGGAAAACCAATCCCTGAGCTGTTTGAACTCTTCTGTCTAGAAAACGGAAAGAGATATTTCTACGTTGTTTCGGTTTTCATTTTCACAGATTTTCTAGAATAACTCGACATTATTTTATCGGAATTAAAAGATATGTCGGAAACTGCTCATAGCGCGGCCAATTTAGTCTGACGCTAAAATATCCGACGTTATCTGAACAGGGTGTATAGACTAAAAACTATTTTGAGAAAAATTTACACGGTAAAATCTTAATATTATTTCATCAACATTCCAACTTGACATTTCGTTAAACATTTTACAGTTTGAGATATATTTTTCGGAGACGTTTCTTTTTTTATTTCACTATTTAAGTGAAAAAATGTTAATTTCAACAGCTGCATCAATACACTCGTAATGCGTTGGGATTGGGCAGAAAGTAAAGAACAGCTTTGTGGCACGTACTTTGGTATAAAACTTATTTGAATACCTCAACGGACTGCAGAGCAATTTCGATTAATGCGAATATCTGAGAGCTATAAATTTTTCGCAAAAAAACGTCAAACCATCATATTTTCACGACGTCATTGAAATAGAAATTGTTTGTTTCATGCTCAAAAGAAAGTCATTTAGTAAATGCTGGAGTTTTTGATGGTATATTGTTTGACTAGAAAACTGAAAAATTTTGTTCTGTCCTATTCCATCTTAATAGTTAATACCGAAAGTATATTACGAAAGTAGCCATAAATTGAACAAATGTTAGCATGGATGAAGCTACTGATAGAAACCTCTTTTGAAGCAGGACCTATCGGAGCCTGAAGTTGATACTGACTTAAATAAAAAATAAATAAATAAATGTAAGTAGAGCTTATTATCTGATCAGCTCAGAAACATTATCATTCGTTTCAAATGCATTGGATATAGTATAAATGCTACATGTACGCTGCTGTCTGCATGCTTAAGCCCATGATACACGGTAAACCAAGTAACATGTTCCTTGTAGTATGAAACTTTTGTTTCTTATTCCTTGTGCTGATACACGGTGCAGCTTGAAACATATTCCTTCCCAGGTACATGTAATGCCTTGGCATAAGGCCCTTTGTATCTGTCTTTTCACTTGTTAGACTATTAAAAAGTGACTGGACTGCATGATATATGGTGTCATGTGAATACACAGAGATTGGAATCATTCTTGGAGGGGTCGTGCACTTTGAAATCCCCCTCCCCCTTCAAAAAAAAAAAAAACAGACCTACCATATCTGATGCACATGCTGATCATGGTGGTTTCATAATACCCTCTTTGTTTTTAATTGAGTTCACATTACTGTTGCTTTGTGACCCTGTGACCTGACTTCTGATTGGCTTTATGGAAGAAGGAACATATTACAAGTCGTATGGAACAGAACAAGTTCTATTCCAAAATGTGTAGTATATTACTCCAAAAAGTAGCATGTTACAGAGTATTAGCATTGTATAGACGATGTTTCAAGGAATATATTACTTGGTTTACCGTGTATCATGGGCTTTAGTGACCGACCGAATCATAATTTATAACCTTGCTTCCCTCTATAATTGCACGCCGGTGTGTAAGGCAACAGATTCAATGATGGAAAAGTAAGTATGAAAATTCCTATCCGACGTAAAGCTATTTATATCAGCTGGTTGGGGCCGGAATCTGTCTTTTCTGTTGCTTGGTCATTCGGGGTTCAACTGGTGGTTTTATTTTGCTCCAGTATTCCTTAGTATTGTACGACAGCCAAGGGATCTCCAGATGTGGCGATACATTTTTTGCTGCCAAGTCCTTGTCAGTTACTCTGACTTCCGTGATTTGTTTTTTCCTGTGATGATTCGTTGATGAGATAGGAAACCGTCATCACAGTATCCGAACTGACTGTACCCTCTTTTCCGGCTTTCATAGCGTTGAATCGAGGGTACAAAATTCGCTTGTAACCAGTAGTCGGATTTTATCCGGAGTCTGCTGCGTCATTTATAGTTATTCAGCTTTGAAAATGCAAAGAGGTAAGTTTAATATAATTTGCTCTTCGGTCTTTTACGTTATTACCCTGTACAATGAAAACCTCCTGGCCGTCACAGAAATTTTATTCCGAGCTGCTTAATTTAACACGAGTTTTTGTCGTGCAAAACCTACCTATCATCCTATCATCAAAACTAACAAACTGTAGATTGATAACGCCTTCCGTTTATTTTAAAGATTTTTTTACAAAACATGTAAAAAAGGCTCAAAATGGTTTTAGAATGATGCGAAGGGCGATTTGAATACTGTACCAATTACTACCCACCCATACACGACATTGTACAGGGCAATAAAGTAAAAGACCGAATAACAAATTATATTAAACTTAACTCTTTACATTTTCAAAGCTGAATAAATATAAATGACGCAGCAGGTTCCGGATAATATCTCAAAACATAATGATTTCCGACTACTGGTTATAAGCGAATGTATGTACTCTCGATTCAACGCTATGAAAACCGGAAGAGATTGTACAGTCAGTTCGGATACTGTGGTCATGGGATCAAACAGCTAACTAAATGTTTTGAACCTTTGCAGAAGTTTGGCTCCAGTACAGCAAATTTAAGCCCATAGTCATCTATTGCTGGCCGTTCTAAGGCGGTACTTGTGAGTTCGATTTAGGTAGCTAAATGAACACCCTTTTGGAAAACAGCTGTTCTGTGTGTCTTCCGTGAGTTTTTGTGAATTAATGTTAATATTTCTTCCCCTGTTGCTTTGAGCGCGGAATGTGGGATCTGATTGTACATGTAATATTTTCGATCATTGCCTATCATTTTACTTAACTTAAAAAGCAAACGACGAAGTTGACTTTAATAGTAATTCGTTCACTGCCCGATACGCAGATGCGTACACGTTCACTCTTTAGCTTCGGTTGAGCTTATAATGGTATAATGACTTCCTCACGCACACGTGTAGACTATAACGCTAACTGTACTTGCGACTTCATTGAACTTCGACACGACAAAACCAAAGTGGCATATGCGGCGAGCGAAGACTCAGATTAGCATGGGCATCAACCACTTTTAAATGGAGAATTTTCTGTCCGCATGGAGCTATTCTTTATGCGCTCAGCAAAGACTCCGATCAGACAGAGCGAATGCCAAGGCTTATCTAAGTCTTTGCTGGACGCACTTGCCACTTTGTTGGTTTTGTCGTGTCCCGGGTCAATTATTAAAGTAGGGCAAAACCTGCTATGTTGGAAGCAGGTGATGGATGGGACTGTTTTGACTTAATTTTGTCTATTCTAGTCTCTCCCTGGGAGACGGCTGAGCGAGTTCAGTCATCAAACGTAGTAACTATGGTTTGATCAAAGTTGACCTGGCCCCGAGGTTATAAAACTTTTTTCGTGCTCAACTCAGCTGAGCATGAAATTTTCTCTGCTGATAAATATGAAAATGCCAACTAATGTTGGCATTTTCATATTCATAAGCAGAGAAAATTTCATACTCAGCTAAACTGAGCATGAAAACAACTGTACTTATCGGTAATTTGCTATTTATTAGCAGGTAAAATTTCATGCTCAACTCAGCTGAGCATGAAAAAAGTTTTATAACCTCGGGGCTAGATTACACTTCGAATTTTGAAATAAGAAAAAAAAAAGTCAAGGATAAAATCCAAATATACAAAAGAAAGCATTGGCGCGTTTGATCTAGCAAACACTAAGCTTCTTTTCAAAGCACATGCAATTACTGTAAAACACTTATATTTGGCGATTACTGAATTTTGGCGATTTTGGCGGTTAAGGCAAAGAGCGCTAAAATATAAGTCCGCCAATATTTGACTTTTGATTTGATACACTTTCTTACGCACACCTTAAAAGAGGTTGAGATAAAAAGGAGAACCTAAAAGATATTTGAGAGAACTTCTATACCCCATGAAACTATACATTGTGGCATCCCAATAGAATCGCCTCGCCGAGGCGATTCTAATAGATGCCACAATGTGTAGTTCAATAAAAAAGTATAAAAAATGTTACAAATTAATATCAAATATTTCTTTACTCTTGAGTCAACGCCAAAATTAAAATCCGCCAATAGGTCATTTTCATTAAAACGCGAAATTTTGACACCGCAGATATTAAGTGTTTTACAGCATTCAGTTATTCAAGCGTTTTCGATAGGGCAACGTGTCAAGTGCTGGCTTATTGTGCTAGGGGTATCGGGTTTTGGGTCCTGAGGCGGCGGAATTTCTCAAATCATAAACGAGGTTCCGTTAGATATCGCTTTCATTCTGCCGGGCCGGGTAGCGCAATCGGTAGGGCACCTGACTCGTAAGTCAGAGGTCCTGGGTTCGAATCCCGGTCTGGCCACATACTTTCGTTTCTCCTTCCGCTGATTCAAGAAGGGCAGTTGTCAGTTACTGGCGAAAGTATGTGCACTTAGCACTGGTTAACCGCTTAGGAGGTCTAAGCCTGCCCAGGAATAGTGTGGTTAGGTTAACTGACCGTCCCGACATGACCTTAGTTGTTTACCGTGGACGATAAGCATCAAATCAACCAACCAACCAACGCTTTCATTCTTACTCTACTATGATTTTTTCAAGTAGGTCTCGATATGACAAATACTGTCGACCTGCAGGGACGAAAATCCAATATTACCCATTCATCCACGCATCCATCCGATGCGTATTGAACACAGCTAGTACTAGAGTTCTTTCGAATTAGACGCAGCCGTATAAGTAGCTGAATCGGCACGTATCCGAGAGGGAGCAATCATTATTGCAAGTCTTAAACACATCTATATAATACCATCAAATGTTAGTTTGAAGATGATAGAAGTTTTTTGTTTTACATATGATTATGGTTTCAGTTTTTGTTTAAGGGTTTTGGTGTATGACTGTCCAATACTTCATTGTCCTCAGCCGCTGAATTATTGGGTGATTTTGGAAATAGTACATGTCCCTGCGTCTTTCCGTTCGACTGTCTCACTTTCGTTTCCATACTCTTTGAAGTTATTGTACTAAACCCAAATTTGCGAACAAGGATATCCTCCCTTGTCAACAATAATTTCCTCCCTTGTCCTCAGTTTTATTGAACAGGCAGTGTCCTTATTTTGTCGGCTGGTTGGTTGTTTTGGGGTTTAAAGCACCTTTGAGGTAGCATTTCAGTCTACAGGTGTCAGTGGCGGTAGGGGAGTAGGACTGGGGGGCGGGAGGGAGAAAAGCCAATGTCAGAAGTAAATTAAAGGATGTTTAAATATGTATATATAAATATATATTCAGTATGTTTTACCGTAAGTCTCTGTAGCTCAGTTAGTTAAACGCTTGACTAACAAACCGGCGGACCGAGTTCAAATTCCACTGAAGGAAATTTTTGTTTTATCCTAAAATAACACAGACTTCCGTTCTTACCCTTTTGAAATATGATAGTCGATATATATGACTGAAAATCTGTTGAAATGGTTGTAAAACCACAGTGGACAACGCCACATGACTGTCACGCAACAGCAGTATGTATGTGTTGTATGGAAATACGAGTGCCATACGAATTCAGGGCCGTTGTCGGCTTTTGAAAAGTGGTGAGGCCATGGAACGCCCCGAGTACCGAAGGCACGAGTGGGGAGAGCACGAGAGGGGTATCCCCCTAGCTCTCGAAAGGAGGTTCGGGGACCTCCCCTGAGGAAAGTTTTGGATTTATAATGCATTTTGAGACCAATTTCGCTTGTGAAACTCAATTGATTTTATGAGTACTTATCTCCCATGAGAAACTCTTTGAATTCAGGACGTCCGAGTCTAGAAGCGATTTTAATGTATTTTGAGACCAATTTACTTGTGAAACTCAAATAATTTTGTGAGTATTTGCTGTATTTCAAATGGTTATCCAAGCTTTTAAAAACTGCCAAGGGTGTTCTCCAAGTGCCGAAGGCACGAGTGCGTTAGAGCACGAGAGGCGGTTTCCTTTCTCTCGTAAGGGGGGGTTCGGGGCCCTCCCCCGAGAAAAGTTTTGAATTCAGGACGTCTCTAGAAGCTATTTTAATGCATTTTTGGGACAAAGGCAAAGAAGGAATAACGGGGAAAAGTGGTCCGGCCAATACCATATTCAGCCGAATGAAAAAAGTGGTACGGCCAATACCATATTCGGCCGAAAAAGTGGGACCGCCCACGACGGCCTTGAATTTAATTTCGAAATCGGTGCGTCTTCAACTCCAGTGCGAATGTTGATTGATTTACCCTTCATTTGAAATATAGAATATAAATAAACTTTATTACTTCTCTGCCTGAGATACTCAAATGAAATAACTTGAAAAATGGTGTGTTTTTATTCATTACAGGGCTTACCTTTTCATTTATTCAAGGGAAGTAATAATGTTCATGATGTTCTTCCAAGAAGTAGCTTTAACAAAATACTTGTTTTGGTATACGATGTCGGGCACGCGACGTCGAAATGGCGTCGTTCTGACAATGCGACGTCATGTGCCTGCTGAAGGCATATCAGGGGATAACGTTATCAACACTGTGAAAAAGGGTTTGATGACGCGCTTTTACCACCCTTTCACCAGTATGTCAGTCACATTGAGCCGATGGAAGGAGGATAATGAAAGACAGTGTACAAGAGGACACCATTTACGATTATAAAGGACTTAACCTGCATCAGGATTCGAACCTGGACGGCTGGCTTAGCACGTAAAAGCCTATTGAATTACCACGGCATGAGACTATGGGTCAAGGTAAGAGCAAACACAATCTGATTCAGCTGGCTTAGAGGTCAGTGCCTAACTTAGTGAGCTCCCACTACGTGACACTATGGACCACGGCAAGAGCAAACAACTCTGATTAGCCATGATGCATCTGCGTGACCGCAAATTGGTCACTTACTGTCGTACGTGTCAAGCTCTTTATATTGTCGGTGTTAAAGGCCCCATTGCTCTATCAGCAAGAAATACTGCATCGTGCGGTCCCACCATAGTTTTGTCATTGCAAATGACTGCGAATAGTCAACTTTAAACAAATAAATTATCTTTGAGCTTCACATAAAAAAAGGTTATAAAAATATAGAAATCATTAATGCAGTGTTGAAACACATCCATATAATACCGTCAAATGTTAGTTTGCAGAAGATAGATTAATTTGTTTTACATACGATTATGGCTTTTAGTTTATGTTAAAGAGTTCTGGTGTATGTCTGCCCAGTACTTCATTGTCCTCAGCCGCTTAATAATTTGGCGATTTTGAAAATAGTGCTATCCGTCCGTCTTTCCGTTCGACTGTCATACTTTCGTTCCCATACTCTTTGAAGTGATTGTAATAAGCCCAAATTTGGCGAACAATGTTATCCTCCCTTGTCAACAATAATATCCTCCCTTGTTCTCATTTATATTGAAAATGTCCTAATGTTTAGTTTAGTATTTCGTCGGCTGGTTGGTTGCTTTTGGATGAAAAGGGCCTTTGAGGTAGTATTTCAGTCTATAACGAGTTGCCTGCTAGAGATAGGGGACAGGACAGACGAGAGAAAAAACAGCCAAAACAGTCCTCACCCGCACCGCACCTACTGCAAGCACGGTAGACCTTGTCTCGCTTTAAGCCAGTTTACCAATGATTTCTTTTTTACCGTTTGGAGTTTTGAAAGTCTCCATAGTCCTATAGGTGGTAAAAACGACTAAACTCAAATAATTGTAAAATGCGGTTCAACTTTCGCGTTTGGTAATAAAATGTGGGCTGATGTGCATATATTGAGTCATATAACTGGTCTGGTTTCCTGTCTATCAATTCTATATAAACATAGGCGGGATAGTGATTAGGGCTCCGCGCCTGTACATTGTATTTTTACCATTTTATTCAACATATTGAAATCGAAAGTAGGTCATTTTAGTTGCCAACTAATGACCCAAATAGGTCAAACCCTATCTATGTGAAACTCAGGGACGTTTTATTTGTTTGAGGCTGGCTTATCACGGTTATTTACAATGACGGAACTTTACTGACAAGCTTGCAGCGGTACAGTGGACTCGACTGTATCGGATCATCGACAGAAAGAAAAAAGCAATGACTATTGGGTAACTCTCAGTGCATGGGCGTACTACTTATTTGGATAGCCCTACTGTGCTTGCAGTAGCTGCGGGTCGGGGTTGTTTGACAATTTTGTTCTCTCGTCTATCTCTATTTTCTATCGTCCTCTCTGTGGGAGAAGAAGGCTCGACATAGTCTGAAATAATGTCTGAAAGAGCCAATAAACCCAAACCAAACCAACCAACCTGATTCCCCTTCGACAGATGCAAAAGCGGTGGGTCCCATGCCTGTACATTGTATTTTTATCATTTAAATCGGCTCATTATATCGAAAGTAAGACCAAAATCAATTTTCAAATCCGTTCTATGTGGAACTCAAGCTTGTTTTATTTGTTTAAAGTTGGCAGTGAGAACCTTGCAGCGATACCTCATGATAAAATATTTCATGAATGTTTACCATGATACAGCAATGGGGCCTTGAAACTTTAAAAGTTTCATGGTGTAGTTTAAACAAGAATAACAGTGCCTTGCTTACATGTATCAGTTTTAGAACAGCATGACATGCAAAATAGGATACTAGAGCCCATATGTAAAACAAGAGTTCCGCGAAACACTATGTCGCACCTGCTTTGCACCTTTAAATTAAAAACTCAATTAAAGCATCATTTTGTCACACATGCAAATTTGGTCAAAATCCCTTCAGTAGTTTATGAGATAGCTTAACAGTTTTTTTTTTCTCGCTATTTTCAGTAGCGGTGGATGGCGGCTGTTTTGGATGGTCAATTTGAAACATTTTAAAGTAGCTTCATGCAAGGATCATTCTGGAATAAATTTTATGCAATTTCATTCAGGGGTTCTAGAAAAAATGTCATTTTCATGTTGTTTTTTTTTCTATTATTAATAACGGTGGCTTGCGGCCATCTTAGATAATTTCCAACCACTTAATTTGAAAGAACTTCATTAATGGACAATTCTGACCAAATCTGACCAAAATCCGTTCATGTTTTCTTGAGATAGTGGAAGTTTAGCAAAATAAGGCTTACAAACAGAAAGTAGGTCATTGTGACCTAATTCCGCTACAATTTTTTTTATTTTAAACATTTACTCCCTTGATAATGATAGCAAAAAAATATTTGATGAAATGTTTCGTGCAATACCTCCAACATGGTCTAACTATACATTTGAAATAGAGTTTAGATAATAATATATAATAATAAGTGACTTTATACAAAAAATAAGATAAATATTTAAACTTTCGCGGACCGCACTCGAAATCGCATTGTTGGACAAAAATAATTTATTCATACGCCACAATCATATGCACAAATAAGAAAAATACCTGTACGAGATCACATGACACACGTGGTCAAATTCGATACTCTTACAGGCCGTGGGGAGTAGGTTATTTGCATTTTAATTTGAAGATTATTTTTCATTCCACATTTGTCGAAAAAAAACACATGCATTTTCCCAAAGCACGGTACGGTTAATTATGAGACTTTTACATATTTTTAACGAAATTTTGTTAAAATATTAAATTTAAATGAGCCGCGACACTAGAAAACCAACAATGTGGTTGTGCGCCCAGCGCAGATTCAAGGTCAGCCTGGACATCCGCACAGTCTGATCAGAGTCTTTGCTGTCGGCATGCAGGTAGCTTAGACCCTTAGCTACCTTCAAAGCGCTTAGCAAAGAATATGAACGGACTGGGCGGATGCCCAGACTGATCTGAGTCTGCGCTGGTCGCACAATCACATTGTTGATTTTCTCGTGTCGCGGCTCTTTTGTTTGTGAAAACATGAAATATACGAAGGAAACAATCTTAAATAAAAGCAAGGCCCAACTGATGCTGCTTGCAAAGTTTCAGCCAAATATACCAAGTGGTTCTAGATAAAAAGGTGGTTTTATTGTTTTGCTATTTTTAGTAACAACAGCCATCTTGGAAACTGGATAAAGCTGACTTTTACCGTCTTGAAGCCCTGCAGTCTGGTCATGCAGCATGTGAACTTTGAGAAAATGGATTCATTGGTTTTGGAGAAAATGTCATTTGTATTGACTTTTAAAAGCTAGGGCCGACGTAAATGTGAACGGACGGACGAACGGTCGGACGGACGGAAAACCGGACGCCTACATCGCACATTGCTAAAGCTGGTGCGACAATTATCCCCGTGACCCCTCACCCACTCAAAATAGCCACCTATCACCTCCATGGCCACGGTCATTCCCCAAAAATACCAAAAAAGGTATTTTGTTCAAGCTACTTCTTGTAAGAGCACACCATGAACATTGTTACTTCCCTTGAATAAATATAATATGTAAGTGTTGTAATGAATAAAGAAATGCATCGTTTCATTTGCTTATTCTTCCTGTCAGCTGAAATCATCAAAAATATATATATTGTAAAACATATGAGGTATTGTAAGAAAATGATTTGTAATCGGGAGGTTTTTAAAATAGTTTCTCTTTATCAATTTATTTCATATGCAAACTCAGTTAGTCAACTGTCTATGAAATTG
Organism: Ctena decussata; assembly: GCA_963989385.1. NCBI lineage: Eukaryota > Metazoa > Mollusca > Bivalvia > Lucinida > Lucinidae > Ctena > Ctena decussata. The sequence goes on from OZ022498.1 coordinate 15,294,647, forward strand.
ATTTATTATTGGAACGGAAACTCAGAAAATTGAGAACAAACAAACAAAAGAAACAACATTCTAGCAGCTTGGTTACAGAATTGCAACCACAACAATTCTCCTCTTCGAATTGAAACGGGGACAGACAGATTCGGTGCCAGGAGTGTGCATTTATGGATTTGTTCCGCTGAACCTCCTGGGGAACATATGTATGAGACTTCTACAAAAAAAACGGAATTTAGACGTTAGAAGAGTCTCTTAGCAACGATACAAGTGGGCTCGAGTACCAACGGATCCACTAGCGCATCGACGACCCAAGTGTAGCTATGACGTAATAGGAATCGTTACACAACCAGCGGCTGATTATCCATCCTCGGGATGGCTACCCAAGGTCGGATGGGCAAGAAATTGAGAGGCCGCGGACCACCATGCTCAATTACACGTCAACCATCAGTACCCCCTGGGAACCTTGGAAGACGGACCGTCGGCATGGGGGGGGGGGGGGGGGGGGGCTGAGGCACCTGTGTCTCTGAAGAGGACCGCCGAAACTTCGTCATTAGCAGTCCACCAAACCAACTCGCAGACAGATAGTGTAAGGAGGCAAGCCCTTTGCCTTTGACTCCTGGCCCTTTTCAGGGCCTTCCAGCCGAGCACTGTTGCCTGGGACATTGTGCAATAGTTGGAATTGACTAAATCTATAGAAGACCATTGGCAGTTCACTTTGTGCCGTTATTCTAACTTACAACATCTTACTTAACTCACATCTTTCGTCCGGGCTTGAAGATTGGCCGAGAATTCAGGTCAGTTCTTCATCCTGATAGCCACCTGTGAGTTAAACAACTAATCTGGATTGTCCTGGATAGCCCCCATGTGCCTCTGGTGCCCAGCTACCTTAAAAATCCTCGAATGGAAATTAAAATCGAGACAACTGATCGATCCCTTTCCGATACGTCCAGATACGTCCAGATACGGCTACGTTTACCTATACGTTTTATCCGAAAGAACTCTATTAAAACATCAGTTTGCAATATACATGAATTACAAGTGTCGGCGACCTGTAAGGCAGCAGTTTATTAGCTTTGGTCTTGGTATAAAATGACACCCTTGATATTCTGTCTCCAATTCTAATAAAAACCGGTCTCGTATTTAAGACTTGGAAAAAAGTTACAAAATGTTAGGGTATCAATTGCGAGGACTAACTTCAGAAATATCACACTTTAAACCGTGTTTTCGTGGAAACTGAATGACATTTGATTTAATGCAAGTTCTCTGCAATAATTTGCCGAAGGCTTTCTTAAGTACTGAAAGGATCATCACTGATATATTTAAGACCATCTGTTAGCTTTTAATTTAATCTAAGTACATGGAAGCTAACTGACCAACAAATTATCATGAAGTTTTTTCAATTTCGAAAAAAATGATGATTCTACTACTATTTTCTAAAACAAATCATTCCTATATTTAATTGCACTGTGCACAATAAAAAGCAAAGCGTTATAAGTGAAAAAGTAAGTAGGAAAATGCTCAGGAACTGACATAATTCAATACCAGATACCACCCAAGACACCATGTGGAAAAGAGACAACACAAAATTAGTGACCACCAACGACAATATCAGCGGCAGCCATGTGAACAGCCATTCCCCATGTAGATGGTCAACGGGCTAGCATGAACATCACAAATATATATATCAACTGACAACACATAAAACAACCAAAAACAGACTTGCCGCCTTTGGACGGCCAGTAATAACATTTCTGGGGAGCTTAACCGGTTCGTGGTCGACCAACCCTGCCCTTTGCTCTGCCTTTGTTCCCCCGTCAAAAGAGCAGCCAAACAGTTTTCAAATACTCAGAGACAAACTCAAAGGTTATGTTGAGAGTGAAATTATGAAACTGGTGGTGAAATCATATTCATACAAGAAGTAGAACAGACCCTTGTACACCAAGTACACCGTCTGTGTCCCCCCTCGGGAGTTAAGACGTAATGGAAGATAGATAGATTAAGATAGGATGTAGAAACTATGCTCATATATAGGTTATGGCTATAGCAGTGTTCAGCTCCAACATATTGCTGGGGAATTAACTTTTGACATGGGCAAAAAGGAAACAAAGAAAACCCTTAGCAACAGTTGGCTGTATGGTTTCTTGAACCGCTGGAACAACAAACTAGTGACCTTAAATCCTAAAAAACTAGAGGGAAACAGAGTCAAGTCTTCAACTTCACGACCGGGAAACGGTCAACTTGTACGCCGCCGGCGTACTATTGAAGAACAAGTTTACCATTCCGGAGGACTACTTGACCTGTATAAACAGACGCCAAGCAACGATGGTCACTTCATTCAATGTCAGATTATTCACTTACTTAAGATTTTGTTCAAAATCGGGGAATGTCATATGATGCGATAATAGTTAGAAATTGTAATGACACCTATATTATCGAAAAATACCGTGGATTTCCCAAGATACTATTTTTGGCAACAAGATTACGTGCATTGAAAATTCAATACCGAGGCTAAGGACATTGTGTTTCTGTTAGTTAGTCATTTTCAGAAGTTTGACACCAGTTATTGTAAAACTATTGGACATTACACGCCTATTTAACACGTTTTTGCCAAAACGAAACGTTTCGTTTTTTAGATACAGGTAAAAAACTTCGATGCGGACCAATTGACTTGCGGCGTACAGTTTAACTAATGGAAATTATATAGCACCAACTCAAGTTTTAAGAAATCAACCATCCGCGTTGTTATTTATGTTTGGAAGTGTCTCCAAGTACGGTACCATATCCCGAGACACTGGGTCTCCAGGTACGGAACCGTATCCTGAGACATTGGGTTTCCCAGTATAGACCGTACCTGGAACCAGTCCTATGGGCATAGGCTCCGGATACAGCAGTAAATTTCCAATACTCTTTATTAAGTAGTTTTACCCAGTTGATAATAGTTTATCAAGCAATAAAATCACTGTTTTTAAAATCTTACACTTATAAGTCGCAATCTTGACAGGGAAATCACTGTATGTATGTCTTATTAAGTTGTGAAAGTAAATGAAACGAATATTCAAGCCCCACAGGACTGTCTCAAGGTACAGTTCCGTTCCGTACCTGGAGACTTAGGGCCTCTAGATACGGTTCCGTACCTGCAGACTCAATGTCTCCCGATACGGTACCGTACAGGAGACACTTCTAAACATAAACGGATGGTTGATTTCTTGAAATTTGAGTGGGTGCCATATAATTTCCATTAGTAAAATTGTACGCCACAAGTCAATTGATCCGCATCCAAATTTTGTACCTGTATCTCAAAAACAAAACGTTTCGGTTTGGCAAAAACGTGTTTAATAGGCGTGCAATGTCCAATAGTTTTACAATAACTGGTGTCAAACTTGTGAAAAAGAATAACTCGCAGAAACACGATGTCCTTAGCCTCGGTATTGAATTTTCAATGCACGTATTCCTGTCGCCAAAAATAGTATCTTGGGAAATCCACGGTATTTTCCGGTAATATAGGTGTCATTACAATTTCTAACTATTATCTCAGCATTTGACATACCCCGATTTTGAACAAAATCTTAAGTAAGTAAATAAACTGACATTGAATGAAGTGACCCTCGTTGCTTGGCGTCTGTTTATACAGGTCAAGTGGTCTACCGGAACTGGTCAACTTATTCTTCTGTAGTACACCGGCGGCGTACAAGTTGACCGTTTCCCAGGCGTGAACTTCTGAGACTGTTAACAGAAATTTTGACAACCTATCAGAGAAAAAAAAGTAACTTGAATGACAAGCCACAAAACATCTACAATGTTGACGAAACTGGCCTTCAACCTGCTCACAGACCTCCTATGTAAATGCTAACCTTAACAGCAAGCCATAGTCAGTTACCTCTCCCAGGTCAACATCAACAACCATCATAGGATGCGTAAACGCTTTAGGGAATGCATTGCCTCCCTTTCTGTGTTATAAACCAGAACTAATGAAAGGGGCTTCAGTGGAAGCTACAGGTGTTATGTCAGAGGCAGGGTGGTCTAACTCTGAAATATTTAAGCAATATTTAGAAGACTATTTTCTGGCGTACGTGAGAGGTCAAGCAACTGGGAAGGAACCGATTCTCTTAACATAATGACGGTCAAGTTTTCCGTGTATACACTGGGCTTAATGTGTATAATTATAAGGCCAAGAAAAATTATTCAGCCGATTCTGAAAATTCCAGTGATGAAGGTAGGAATGATTACTGCTGTATCTGTAAAAGAAACTCCCCATCTGAATTTAGTGCACTTTCCTACCTTAAAATAATCAACTGGGCTACGTGTGACAGATGTGATCACTGGGTTCACTTGGCATTCTGTACAACGGTGCATGTTTTTAAAAGGCATTGTGAGTTCCTGTGCTCTCGCTGTGATCAATAAATACCCTAAATCATTGAAAAACTAATCATTTGTAAATATGTTACAAAAAATCTTAAGGCATTGCTTTGCTCATTACAAAAAAAAAATCATTTAAAGAAAACAATGGCAGTTTGCTTGTTCAAACATAAGGAATGAGTTTTGAATTTTGTTTAGAGTCATGAAACTCTGCTCATAAAATTTCTGCTATGGCTCACAAGATATTCACATATTAATTTTGTTGAAATTGCACGTGTATATTTGTAATTTATGGGAAGTATAGAAAATAAAAGCATCGTAAACGGCTGCGTAATACCCCGCCACTGCAAACCAATACCCCGTCTTCTATCTTTTATACATTTTTTTTTATCATGACATGAACCTCATGAACAGAATTTTTTCATAATTTTATACATGTATATAGCTCTGGGGCAGGGGCAGGTAACATATGTGGACTTAATACTACTTGTAACAGAAAGCTTATGTTATTTTAATCATTTCTATGAAATTTCATCAAGATACACCGAAAATCTGATTTTATATTGATTTTTTCATGATTTCATACATGTATACAGCATGTGTCAGGGGCAGATAACCACTGGGGGACAAAATTTTGATCAAGACATAAAGCTTATGTCAATATGATAATTTGTTACAAGTTTCAGAAAAATCCCTTTCGACTCTAATTTTATACATTTTTTTTTCATTATTTCATACATGTATATAGCCTTAGGGCAGGGGCAGATAATTCAGGTGGACAAAATTCTGCTTATAACTGAAAGCTTATGTTACTTCGATCATTTCTGTGAAATTTCATCAAGATATTTCAAAGTGTGAAAGAACTACAGACCAAAAACTGTTTTTAAGACCATGAAAAGGGCAATAACTCCATAAGAAGACATCGAAATTTGCCCATTAACAATCCCAACCGAGATCTTCCCAAGACCAATGCACATTCCATGTATGAATAAAATCCGTTAATAAATACTCAAGTTATCGAACGGAAACAAAGTGCTCACGGACGGACGGACGGACGGACGGACGACCGGACGGACGGACGTACGTACGACGGACGGACAGACACACGGACAGCCAGCGGGAAAACATAATACCCCGCCACTAACGTGTGGCGGGGTATAAAAACGAGCAATGGTCAAAGGGAAGTCGTCGAATAAGAGTTTTAAGCATAGGGCACGAACTCCAAGGAAAGCCTCTCGATGATGATGGTTATCTTGGTTGACGACTTGATACGGTAGGATATGTTTAGAGACTGTTTTACGTGTGTTGTTTTTGAAAAAAAAAAGTTTGAGTTAAATTCAATGCAATTTATTTTTTATTTTATTCCGCTGATGATGCGCATGCGTATCTGTAATATATTAAGGAGCACTTGGCATATGCTCCTCTCACATATAATGTGAACACCTGTTTAGAACGAACTTTTTGTCTGCCTTCTTACAACTGCGTAATAAAACCAACTGCACGTATATAACATATATAGTGCGTTTGGCGACCTAAAATTCGGACTTGCCTAAGATGATCTGTAGTTAACGTTTCCGCAAAAGTTTGTTAGGGTAAGACAGAACTCTAGATAAGAGGGAGTATTTAGTGATAATTAGGGATAATTTTTGTTAATACTGTATAAAAACATATGTTGTGACCCCTCATCTGAACCGTCTCGACGAGACGGTT